>OX439039.1:26518063-28918063 GCA_949317995.1 Acholoe squamosa | reverse complement strand
CCACGTTGCTGTTATGGTGTGCCCTGGTGAAGGTGGGAAGATGGAGCCCCGGTTAGGTGTGGTAGTCCTCTTTGTGTTTCGGGTTAGCGTCCATCTTCGCTGCAGGTTGGGTCCCAGATCGGCGAGTCCAGTGTAAGGATAAGTACCTCTGGCATGATAAATGCTTTTACCCTCGGGTACTATAAAACACCATCAGATGGACACTTAGAGATCCTCCGGATCAGTGTCCATCTTCTCAGCCGACTCCGCCGAGGCAGCCGGAGCCGAGCTGCTGCAACTGCTCATAGAGAGCAGCGTGGAGGTCTCGCTGGGCGTGTCGCTCCCCAAGCTCAGCGCGCTCATCACCGCGGACGGACTGTCCACTGCCTCGGGTGCAGGTAGAGCAGCCAGGGCGGGTGGAGCAGCCGGAACGGGTGGAGCAGCCGGAACGGGTGGAGCAGCCGGAACGAAGGACAGGGACGACGCAGAGCCGTCCCACTCGTCCAGGTGCTTCCCGAATGCGAGGAAGAACTTGAGGTCAGCCTCTTTGTACTTATGAATGTACCCGGCGTTCTCAGCGCGGTGGAACTCTTTAAGCTTTTCAGCTTCCAACTGCTGGCGCCGGCAGGATTGGATTGCCTCCTCGACATTCTTCCGTTCCTGCACCTGAATTTTCTCTTCCTCCCTCTTCTGGACCTCGTAGACCAGGTTGAAGGTGGCTTCAGTCATTACACGCCAGTAGTCGACTGACTTCTGGCGATGTAATGCCTGCCATTCCGCCATCAGGTCATTCTGGATCCTGGCCGTTTGAACATCGCGATGATCAACAAACGTGTTCGTATCCTGAAGACCTGACAGTGTACCTGATATAAGTTCCATAACGGGCACCCGGGGGGAACTATCACTGGTGGGGGCGCGGCGGCCTCCACAGTGGCAGGCGGAGCGCCTGCTGGAGGGACAGACGGGCCCTCAACCGTAGCACCTCCTCGGCCTCAGCCACCGCCCGGGGGAGCTCGGGTGGACTCCATTCCACCACGGCCCCTACCCCAGGGTTTTGACCGGCCCAAGGGGGTTAGGACCTGAGATTCGGGTCCCGCTGGTCCCATGGAAGGGAACTTCGCCGCGTACTCACTGTACGTGGGGCGCTTGCCGGAAGATCCCTCACCAGCCCACCAAGATGTGTACCCGGATGGGGGAGCGAAGAGCTCGCCCCCATCATCCTGGCTGCCAGAGGCTTCACCCGGGGGTTGCTCCGCGGGTGCAGGTGTTGTAGGTGTGGCCGGAGTGGCCGCCTGGCTAACCGCCCTACGGGTCTGGTTGCTAGGCATATCCAGAGCCGAGACCTGTCGTCCCGACTCGCGACGATCAGCTGGGTTGGCTGGTCTAGGCTGGTCCTTATTACCCGAAGGGCTTACGGACCGGTCTGCGCGGGTCCTTTTGGAAGCACCGGTAGCCGTGGCTGTGCCTCCGTTAGGACCCTTCGAGCGGGCTTTGATCTTCTCCCGCTTGTCATCTCCCCTCCACTTCTTCACCTTCAGGTGCACCTCGCTGGGCATCCCGAACTTGGTGGAGGAGAAGTTGATCTGGAAGAAGGCCAACAGGTTGCCACTCTTCCACGAGCAGAATCCGGTCTCGAATGCCTGCTCCTTGATGTCTTTGACACTCAACGAGGCCCAGTTAGCCAGGAGCTCGTTGAAGCACTTGAGGGCCCGTTTCCTCGTCTTTTCCAGGCCGGTGCCATGGGCTTTCTGCAGATGCAGAGCCATGTCCCGACGCCGGTTAGTGGAGAACGAGCCCTCTCATAGTTTGCTCGGACGGTCTCCGAGCACACACATCATCAGGGGCTTGTGGTGCATGTGGTGCTCCACTATGTGTCGAGCGAAGCGGGGCTTCGTCTCAAACACCTTCTCTCCCGTGAGAGCCAGCTGGCACGATTCGAATGGGCACCTCCGGCGGTTGCCGGATGGCCCCCATTGGGTCATCGCCCATTGGACTTTCGTCCGGGCCTCATAGCTGTAAATCGACCCCAATTTGGATTTGAGCTGGTCAATCCAAATGAGGTAGAATTTACCCACTGGCGTATCCGAGGGGCCGGACTTCATCCACTCCTCGTCGTCGCTATCACCGTCCTTATTGACGGCGCCCGGGCACATATAGTGGACTGTGTCGTAGGCACAGTCCGTTCCTTGAACCCATCGGCTGCATTTTTCCACAACCATTTCTGATTGTCGTCTTTAGGGACATCCGTGGTCATCTCTTCCCACGTTGTCACGGACTCCAAATCAGATCTGGCTGACTCGGGCAGCTCTGGGTCGCTCTCGCTTCCCTCACTGTCCGTGTAAATGCCCTCTCCTCTACGGCCGGCTCGGCTGGTGGTAGTAGTACCAGACGAAGCCTTGGCAGTGGACGCTGCAGTAACCGAGGTGGCTACTGTGGTTGCTGGTGTCTTGGAGGCGGGCGTCTTCGGGTCGCCCTTACCCCTCGACTTGGTGGGGGGCGTGGGCTCCGCCAGAGACGCTTTCGCTCCATTCTTCTTCTTCCGACGCAGACCTTGGGTGGCTGCGCCGGTACCTCGGGACTAGAATCCGACTGACGTGGATCCTTGTCCTTTGAACGAGGGCTTCTCCTACTACTGACCGGGGAGTCGGAGTCGGAGGAAGCCTTCGCCTTACTTTGGGCCTGCTGTTTTCGGTGGGCCCGACGAGCTGCGGTGAGCTCCTTCTGTTGTTTGGTGAGCTCGGCTCGCTTGGCCTCAACAGCAGCCTGCTGACGCGAGATGTCCTCTTCCGAGATCTCGCCAGGCGCCTCCGGTATGTCGGCACCCGGTTCCTTCTCGGATGTGGACCTCTCGATGGCGATCCTCAGGTCTTCAACCTCCAGGTCACTCTCGGTGAGAGGACCCTTTGGCGCAGGCTTGCGGGTCAACCGCTTGACCCGGTCGGTTTCCACCAACGAAAGAGTGACTGTAGAGTCTGTATCCATGTCGGACTCAGACTCTCTTAACTCCGCGGCCTTCCGGGTAATGCCCTCGGAGATCAGTACTGCTCGGGCCAAGCTCTCGTTGACCGCCATCTTCTCCGCTAACTTTCGATAGTTACGGAGCCAAGAGACTGGCATATTGTCAGCCAACTCGTCGCTGCACGAGTCCATGACCAGAGTCTTGAAGTCGTCTGGTATGGCCTCGGGCACGCCTGGTTTCACCGCCAGCGGTCCGTATCCGAACATGGAGGCGTGCATGGGGATATAGGTCCCCCAAGAGGTGTACACGACACCCGCCTCGTCATCGACGTGAGCCATACGCTCGATGCGAGTCTTGTATCCCGGAGGATACATTGGGATGTCCTGGACATCAATTCTCTCACCCGAAGTTGAACCGTTTTCTGGGTTCCGCTTAGCCATGGCGAGACCTTTCCCATACGTAATGCCTTCACTCAGCGAGACATTCTTCCTTTTCTTACGATTAGGTCGTTTCCTGGCCTTCGTCTTCTTTTTTACTATTACCTCGTCTTCCAGCATTTTTCTCGGCCGGCCCCTAGGGCGTTTCACCGGTACTACCACACTAGGTCCTTTAGGGACAGACTCAGGTGGTTGTTAACCGAACTCCCTCTCCGGCTCTTCGCGTCCCTTCCAGGGCCGAAGTTTTCAGACATTTGTCTTCCAATTACTACCAGTTAGGCAGTCCTCCATCATCACCGTGGATTCGGAGATGATGCGAATAATTTTAAATGGACCTTCCCAGGGCGTTACGAGCTTCAGTCGTTCTAGCGGCTCGTAGTACCTTAGTACTTTGTCCCCAACATTAAAACGAATTCGTTTGGCATTGGTGTCATAACCCACCTTTTGCCACTTCGCACTCTTCAGCAGCTCTTTCCGAACGGCCTCGTATGCCTGTTTGAACCTATCCCTTAACGACTCCACAAACAACACGGTGCAGGGCGCCTCTGGGTCTATCCCAACCACTCCATACTCTAAGTCGGCGGGCATTATGATGTCCTCGCCGAACACTAGCATGTTTGGAGTGCAATTAGTAGATGAATGGACAGTGTTGTTGTAAGCATGCACTACAAACTCACACTGTTCATCCCAGTCGTCCTGGTGGCTATTAACCAGGGGCTTTAGCACTTGTATCAGGGTTCTGTTGAACTGCTCTACCTGCTCATCCGACTGTGGTCGGTATGGGTTTGTTCGGGTCTTGCAAATAGCTAGGTAATGACACATTTCCTGCCACAGCTCTGACTCGAACTCTCTTCCTTGGTCGCTGTGCATCATAAGGGGAACGCCCAAATGCAGCACCCAGCTTTTCACAAACGCTTCCGCGCATGTGGCGGCTTTGTGATTAGGAAGAGGGAACACCCGGGTGTACTTGGTGTAATAGTCGGTTACGACCATCATGCAAGTATTGGCCCGGGGCGTCGTCTTGATCCCGCTGATGATGTCTATCGCCACTCGAGCGAACCTAACACCAAACAATTCCTGGGATAAGGGTTGCTTTCCCCGGCTGGGTCCCGGCTTGTTTTTACAACAATCCGGGCAAGTGGCGATCCACCGGAGTAGGTCGCCTCTCATTCCAGGCCAGTAGTAACGCCTTTGTGGGCGCTCTATTGACCTCTTCTTACCGAAATGGCCACTAGTTTGGTGACCATGGCAATAATACATGATATCCCTCCTCATCGGGGTGGGGATCACTATTTGTAACAGCCTATCATTGGTGGGAGTTGTCTTCCACCTACATAGTATGCCGTCTCGGATCTCTAGCTCGGTCCATTGAGCTAGCAATCGCCTCGCCTCCCTATCTTCTAGGGATACTAGTGGCCTTGCCGGTTTAATACCTGTCCGTAGGTATTCCATTATGCGTGTAGTGGTGGGATCCGACTGTTGGAACTTCTTGATGGTCTCCGGGGACCAATCGAGGTAGCTACATACAGCCTCCTCCCAGGGGATACGGGGGGTGGTATAATTAAATACCAACCCAGCTACCACAGCATTGTGGGCCCCGCAGTCTTCACAAGTGGCATTTTGGCACTTTCGGATAGGTCGCCTCGACAAGGCATCCGCATTGATATGTTTAGCACCGGGTCGGTGCTCTATTTGTTTATGCTCTAATCCAAACTCGGATAGATGAGCTAACCATTGTCCAATCATCCCCTCGGCATCCTTAAAGTTAAGGAGCCACCTAAGAGACGAATGGTCGGTTCTTAAAGTGAAGTCACTTCCCCAGAGAAAATGCTTAAACTTCTTCGTATACACCACTACCGCGAGGAGTTCTCGTTTGGTGGTACAATAATTACGCTGGGTCTTGCTTAGCGTGTTGCTAGCGAATGCTATTGGGACTTCGACTCCGTCCTGGACCTGAGAGAGAGCCGCCCCTATTGCATCATTGCTCGCATCTGTGTCTAAGAGGAAATGTCCCTCGGGAGTGGGATATTTCAACACGGGTGTGTTTCTAAATAAATCTTTTATATTATTAAAAGATTCTTCTTGCTCGCTGGTCCATGGGAATGGGTCCCATGCCCTACCCGGGGTCCAGTGAGCTAAGCACTGCATGGGAAAGCTGACACGAGAATAATTCGGTTTGAAATCACAGTAGTAGGAACAAAATCCTAGAAATGATCTCACCTCCTTAGCACTCGTGGGTCTTTCCCAATTCTCTACAGCTTCTAATTTCTCCGGATCTGCAAATCTGATTGCTCAATCAGTTTTTGAAATTCTTCATCCAATGGATGCTTACTAACAGGGTTTAGTGGTTTATTGAACCTGGCTTCGGCGACGTGTTCAACCGAACTCATCCTACCCACACTGTCACCTCGCTTCAAGTAAACCACTGAACCGCTTCGGTTAGTCATGGGTAATACAGTCCAAGCTGCATTAGCCACTAATGTATCCACTGAGTCCAACCCGATACTTGATAAATACACCGTGTCGGGTTCATAGACTCCAGTTTCATTCTTCTGGGACATCGATCCGCCACAGAGGACATCGCAGGTGGTACCCGGTGGGATCTTCACCGTATGTATCACTGATGCGACCGAAGACACCTGTCTCAATACGCACTGGACATTCAAGCCATACGGGTTCCGTATACTCATCATACCATCCCTGGGGTCCAAGACGGCCCCATATAAGCTTGCAAAATCCAATCCGAGGATTCCGTCATCTCTAACCTCTGCTATAGTTGGCGAAAGAACAAATTCTTTGCCTCCTATACGGATAGGCATAAACGTCCTACCAAAAGTATGCATACTGCTTCCGTCGGCTGTGCAAGCATTTACCCCCGTTTTGAGATTCTCATGGCTGCCGGCCACCGAGTCGAAGAATCTTTTGGACACACAGGAGTGGCTGGCTCCAGTATCCACCAAGAATTCCCCTACCCGGCCTTCCACAGATATGGGTATATACCACCGTCTCCCCCCTAAAGGAGAGGGGTTACTGGTAAACTGGTGAAAGTCTCCCAAATCACCAAGATTCAATCCGAGTCCTCTCAAAAATTCCAGACACTGGCATTCGGTATGTCCCCGGCTAACATGGTTCGCTTCTTCACGGCCATATCTATACCATTAAATATGCCGTGCAATGTTATGCCTTCTTTCCAGGCATCTCTCGCAGCAATCTGCTCGTCTCGGTCTCTCAGACCCTTGACGAATTGTGTAATTAAATCGTCCATGTACCAGTCCTGGTTTTCAGTACCGGGCCTGGCCTTGCTTAGCAGGGCATGGAGCTCCATACCGTATGCTCTGAAAGCTTCGTTAGGCTTCTGCGTGCGTTTTTTAAAGCGGACCATCGGATCCTCCTTGACCATGTTACACAACAGTCCACTAGCAGATTCCACTAACTGCTCGAAACTACCTACGAGACCGTACCAGGTCCGCCATTGCTCTACAGCCATGCGACCCGGCCCGCCTTTCAAGCATCTTACCAGATGCGGCTTGGCCTCGTATGGGGTCCAACCATTACAATTCATCACATCGATGAAATCTTCGAACCATTCTTTCCATGGTCGAGTACCGTCGTATTCCCTAGGAATCACGGCTACCCTTCGGGCGGAATTATGAGCATACATCAATCTAGTGCATTGTTGTTTGCTCCACTCAATCGCCTTGGTTTCGTTCAAGGTTCGATTGCCCCCTATTCCACCAAAGCTTGTGTTGCCCGGTGGAGGCGGTGGTGGCGGCTGGGTATACGTCCACTGTGAACCACTGTAATTCGTATAGCCTCCACCACCCTGGTTAGGGCCGGTACCCGAGGTACTATTGCTACCTGTAGTACCCGTAGCACCACCCCCCCTTGTGTACCTTGGTGACCGCCATCGAATGGCTGGTTCCCCGTCGGTTGACTACCATCACTTGGTGGAGTTTGTTGGCCGCTGTCATTACCAGCTCCCAACCCAACACTTTCTGTCTGATCCACATGTATGTGGAAACCACTAGTTTCCGCGCTACTGTCGGAGGCATCCCGAGGTGCATAATCCGGGTCTAGGTTGTGGACTATAGGGACTTCGCTTATCCGGACTCTACTAGTTCGGCCGTGCTTATCTTGGGTTCTGATATAAACTCCCCCTTGATCTACATTCCACGTCGCATTGTCATTGACAAAAGGATTGTATTGCGGATGCTTAGGTGTAGAACAGGAAACTGGGTCACCCTGTTTAACAAACGTCGAGTTCGGGTTTAGGTCCTTACTCGCAGGAGGAACATTCGCCTGCTCTTGCTCCTGTAAATAACTCTCCATAGCAGACTTATTTATTGTGAGGGTAGCTACATCCGTAGTGAGATTTCGCTGCTCCTCTCTTAGCTGTGCATTTTCCGATAAGATCTCGGATCGAATCTTCTTGTTTTCTGCAACAGCTCGGTTACGCTCCTCTTGGGCGGCCAATGCCTCCCGCTTAAAAGTATCCTTCAATAGACGGTACTTTTCACCTTTCTCCTTCTGAGACCGCTGATATTCGTTGGTCTCTCTTTTGATCTCGGATTGTTCCGAGACCAACTTGGCCTCTGTCTCTGCCTTTCGGAGTTGAAGTTTCTTTAACTTCTCCTCCATGGCATGCAACTCGGATTGTAGTTTGTTTACATCCCGGGCCTTAGCAACCTCCTCGGCTCTAGCCTTTTCGATTGCTCTGAGTTTATTGGCTTCTTCGAGCTCCAACTCAGCCAATCTTCTCTCTTTTTCCAGTTCGTCTTTCTCCTTTCGCTCCAATCGGTGGGCTACGGAAGTCAGACGATATTTTAGGTCTGATTCTTTTAGAATCGCCTCCTGTTCAACGGATCGTAATTTGCCGATCCGAGATTTAGTCTCCTCTTCTATTTTCATTTGGGCTGCCATGAATTGTTCATGTTGCCTCTTAGCTTGTAACTCTACCTGCTCCTTGGCTTTCAAATAGGCCGAGGTAGTTTTATACCCGGGGCCCATCCGACGTCCGTATATCGACTTGCGGCTGCCTCCAGGGTTGAACATGGAGTCAGACAAGCCTTCGTCCAAAGATAGGCCTAGGTAATGCTTTTCCGAGTTTCTCGGTTCGGCATCCCGAGGCTTAGTCTTCGGGGTTGCTTTAGGGACCGATGGGTCCTTTATAGCTTTACCATCGTCGCTATCATGATCCGACGATGTCATTAATGGGGCTACTCCGTTTGCCCCCTCTGGTACCTCTCCCGGGGGGGTCGCGGTACGCTGCATAGGGCTTTGTGCCATTGGGGTACCCAAGCTGCTAGCCGAGCCTGCTGGTTTAATAGGACCCAGCTGGCGCCTGCTAGTTATAACTTGGGACCAATCGCTTAAGTCCAAAGTTGGGGGTCTTAATACCCCCCTAAACATTCCTGTGTCCGGTGCCACCGTTTGAGGTGTACCCGGATACAATCTTACGATGCCACCTCCATTACTAGTGGCACCGTCCATTAACCCGGGTGTCGAGAAAACAGTCTGGACACCCTCTGGGTTGAACATTTGTTGTTGACCGGGCTTCCAGTCTAACAACAGATGCTGGGATGTAAAGCCATCCTCTTCGAATCCCTCTAGCCCAGGGCTGGGGGGATCCGCATCGGGTTTCCCGAGGCTTTCGGCCAATTTGGCCGCGCTCCACCCCCGAACCAACTGGTCACGGCACCAGTGTAATGGTTCGTATCGACTTATATGTTGGGTGGCTCGTTGGCTTGCTTATCACTAGAGATACCAACACAACACGAGTAGTTCGGGTTGGGCAAAGCCCCGGATACCCCTACCTCTCGGGTAGGACTTTATTCAAGTTTCTTAGTAGATAATAACTTAGCGTCTTGACTGGACCATGTCCAGTCCCCTTCTGCCGCTCGTCCGGCTTCTTAGTAGAAGCTAGACGCGAGGCATGGTGCTGCCCCCTCTTGTACCAACGGGGTATCGCAAAGTGACACCTAGCTGGCATAGAAGGAACAAGCACCACACGAACACGTCTCTCGGATGAACGGCACTAATATATATACAACGATGCCGGCCCCTACACTACGTAGGAGGTTATTTATGGTGTCTTCAAGTCCATGACCTCTACTGTCTGTGAGTAGTAATAGCTTATACTTTGGTAGAAGGACTGATTGATTCATGGTTATGCCATGTGTGTACATATCAGTGAGTGATTTTCTGCGGTGTAGTTCCGCCAGTCGCGTCCAAAAATGAAGGAAACTAGTGTAAAGTCTATGGCGCCCAGACAGGAGTGGACGCGGTAGTCTTAGGCTTGCGGGTGGTTTGGGAGAGGTAGCCGCGTGGTTATACCATGTGTGTACATATCAGTGAGTGATTTTCTGCGGTGGAGTTCCGCCAGTCGCGTCCAAAAGTGAAGGAAACCAGTGTAAAGTCTATGGCGCCCAGGCAGGAGTGGACGCGGTAGTCTTAGGCTTGCGGGTGGTTTGGGAGAGGTAACCACGTGCTAACTTGTGTATTGGGGTCGTTTGTAAAACCAACATAGGCGGTCTTATAGTTCTTCCTTATTTAGGTGCAGAAGCCTTGATTGCTTCAGCTAGTATTAGTTCATCACTGACCTGCATGAGCGCCTTGCCACATTCATTGCTACCCGGTGCATTAGGATTAATTTTGTCCAGGTCTTTGAGGGTATAGGAACATCCCCAGGTCTTTGATGTAGTAGCTTCATATAGGTGAAGGTCTTTCAAGCTTTTTAGCTTGGTTGCAAGTTGCTTATTTTGAACAAATTTACATTTCTGGAGTTTGAAGACTAGTTTGTATTTGTCTTTGATCCATTCGTCCGGGGGTGAAGCATTGCGGACCAGGTTTTTTTGCTCATATGGGCAGTCTGTGGCAAGAATCTTTTGGGCTGTGTCCATGGCATTGCATGCTTTAGCCTTTAAGTAGCAGTATGCCTGCTCAACACTGGTGTATTTAGTACCATCATATCTAAGTGTACATTTGTACATATTGGATAGGTAGGAATGCTTAGATTGGAAAGCAATGCCTTTGCCATTGTCACATTCTCTTGTTTTAGCTGCATTGAGGGATAGCTCCTCTGGTAATAGTTCCAAGTTTTCAGGAACATATTCTTTACCCTGTATAGTTATTTTACGTCTGCCGTATTCCACCTTGATGTTCCTCGACTTTGCGAATGCCCCCACAGTCCTTAGGTCTTGGAGCTTACCTGCCTCTTCAACTGTTACGTCATCTGATATAGTTATACCCCCACAGCCAGGTTTAGCATTGAGTGTCTTTACTGCTTTGTATATTGTCCCCTTGTTTACGCCTTCTTTCAGTCTAACCATGATAGGACGGGGTCTAGCTTGGTTCACTGAGGCTTGACCAAGGCGGTAGGCAGCTATGCAGTTGTTGTACGTGTAGTTAATACCCATATCAGAGGATAATGTATTGACCACTTGTTTCATGTCTTTTCCTGCTTCTTCTTTGATGCCTCGAATAATTATATTGTACTTTCTTTTCTCTCTTTCCTTTCTCTCCTCTTTCACTTTCAGAGAATTAATTATGGTTTTATTCACCTTGTCCGCCATTTCTAGTTCCAGGATACGGGACTTTAATTTACCAATCTCAGTTGCTTGGGAATCTAATTTTTTCTCAGCCTTGATGATTCTCTCTAATAAGACATCACTAGTATCTTTGGCTTCTTTGGCAATTGAAGCAGTAACGCCAAGGGTCTCATTTATAGCTCCTAGCCTTTCCCAGAACTTAACCTCTAGTTGGGCTACAGTTTTAGCTGGTGTGTCGTCAGCAGGCTTAAAAGGCTTACCTCCATTGTTACCTCCATTGTTGCCGGCACTACCTCCCTCTCCTTTAGGTTCCTCCGTATTTCTAGGTTTACCCATGGTTGATCCTTATGGTAACAGTATATTCCTGATACCTTTATAGATGTAATCCACACAGTTTGTATCTCTATGTATAGTAGGACAAAGTTAAATCCAGATAATTGTGCACCACTCACTCACTCGCTTGCGCCTAACCCACCATGACGTCACAAATCAATCCTACAGTCATATATAGAAGAGGAGTTATATAGTACATTTGGTCTCCTTGCAGTGGAGGCAACACAACTAAGGGAGTGGTCATTATTTATCAACAGGGGTGGGTGATGGGTTTGAGGGGGGGCGTAAAATTTTCAGACCCCTCCCGAGGGGGGGCTAAAAAGATTTTGACCCCTCTTGAGGGAGGGGCTAATAAAATTCAACCTCTTTTTAGCAAAAAAGCCCGTGCGCTACTATAGATCAAAGAGGGGCGCGAAAACTCTCTGGGCCTCCCGCGCGGGGGGCGCAAAAAATTTTGACTGCCGTCGAGGGGGGAGGCATAAAAAATTTTTGCGCATCTGCGCAAAAACCCATCTACCCTCGCCCTGTTGATAAATAATGACCACTCCCTAACAGATGACAAAAACTGTCAGCAGCCCGTCGGCTAGCCCAGTATGGCCCACATCAGGAGCCACACAGAATATGAAAGTGGGCCACAGTAGGACCACACAACGTTTGCTACCTGGAAGCTCAGTTTTTTTCTTCTCCATAGTTTACATGTACATCTACCGTAATCTCCCGCGTATAAGGCGCGTCTTATACGAGGGGTTTTGGTTATCCCCAAATCCAAAAGGGGGATACCAAGACCTTTCTTTTGATATGTTACACTTCCCCTAAGTCCTAATAGGACATAATGTGGGCCAGAGGGGTCTGGGGGACCCTAGGTACATGTAGTTTTTTGAATTTTTAAAATCCGTTCAGTAGAACAAAAGATATGAATTTTTTATTTTTTTGGTAATATTTACAAACTCTGGGTGCGCCTTATACGCGGGCTGCGCCATATACGCGGGAGATTACGGTATCCCATAACTGGTCAGGGCTAAATAAGTCTTCATATGGAAGCAATAATGTTGCGGACTTTAAAATAAAGTACAACTGTGCGTCTTGGAATAATTCAGATTTAAAGTGCATTCATCAAATTTGTCTTTGGTTTATAACCTACACCTTAGATTAACAATCTAAAGGTATCTGAAGGTAGAATTTTTATTTCCCTATTATGCATGTTATTGGACTTTGAAAGATCTTTTTGGCGAATTTCAAAATTTGAAAGAAATTATGACCTAGTGCCTCGGAATACTTCAAGTTTAAAGTGCATTTATCAAATTCGTCTAAGGGTTATAAGCTACACCAAAAAGTAAAATTATACATTTCCCCCTTACACATGTAATTCCAGTGAACATGACCTGTGGCCAGGTGAGGGAAAACATGCCTCCTGGGGGGAAAATGGCTTTTTAAGGTTTAAGACATGGGCTTTAAAATGAGATATCTTGAGTTAAAATATCCCCAGTATTTTTGCTGTAATTGCTTGTCAAACATAGGTTGGTGTGTACAACTGAAAATGGGAAATAAGCTCTAAATGCATTATATCGTATCATAAACATTAATAATGCAAAAAATACAGTTTTGTGGAAATATAACCAAAGGGAAGTGATTTTTTTTTCATAAAGAATGATTTTAAGCATACCACTGGATTCCTTATAAAAAATTGGTCTAAAGCTTTTTTTAGCATATTTGTCAGTGTTTTACCCATATACTGCCCCCTGGTGACCAAAACCAAGTACTAAAAACCCCCCCCCCCAGAAGTGCGTTCTCCCCCGTTGGGCCTCAATTGTCCTGATTGATATTGAGAGATTTATTCTAAGTTATACACCAGTTAGATATGGTTATCATATCACAGTACCCATGGTAGACCCGCAAAGTACTTTGATGTTGCAGTGATGATGAGGAGCATGTTAATAGGAGAACATGACTCGACACTATTGTTTGAATAGGAAAAACACCAAAACAGTAACTGTTGTCAGATCTTGCAATTGAACTACTGGAACATTTTCACAGTTCCTCATTTAATTATCAAGGCTGTTGCTGGCCAAAGACCCTCCTTAGCAACAGAATGCAGGGCAAAAATCTCTCTAAACAGGTACACACTCTAAAAAAGGGGAAATCATTGATTTTTGTTTTATATATAACTATAGGTCCAGCACCCATATTGCATCATCTTCCCACCTACGCGTGTTTGGTGCTGTTCATTAGCAACTTGAATGAGTTCTATCCATCCATTCCTTTTTTGCCTACACACTATGAAGCATGAGCATCATCTCTGAGGAAAATCAGTAGGAAAGGGGGAGAATTTCTTTTTCTATATCCCTTTTCATGATATAAAGGCCCTCAAAATGTCCTAAAACTAAGGTTAATTTGGCTGGAACAGGCCAATTTTTGCCACCGTCCAAGGTCTCTCAATCAGCCTGCATTTTTGTTGCGGCTGCCAAATCGCAAGTTCTCGTCTGATTTGCTCGTGTAAGGGGTCAATTTCATACAGAGTTTCAGAGGATTTTACCTCAAATTACTTTCTAAGCTGTCAGATGCATTTCTGACTGAGTTATAGAGCCATGAACATTATGGTACCAGAAAGAAAAATTCTGTAGCTTCATATTTTCATTCAAAATTCACAGATAAGACACTGAATGAACAGCATAGATGTGTCCTTTAAGCATACCAAGTTTTACAAAGAAATTATAAGTGGTTTCAGAGATAGATCTAGTTCAAGGAAAAAACTGAAAAAGATTTTTTGAGGGCTCGATATTGCGACCTTTTTAATTCTATTAATGCTGAGAGAAAGCCTGTAGTGGGGCAAACATGTTTGTCAAATCGATAATGAGCTAGGCCTAGTGGCTAACCCACAATCAGCTCTTGAAAATTTGAAAAAAATACCCTGTATTGCTACGCTGCCTAGGAACCATATCACTAACACCTAGGCACATTGAATGGACTGGTTCCCAACTCCCCAAGTCTACTCATGGCCCATCTTAGTATCCAGTCTAGCCCTCCTGGACCCTTTCCCACTCACCTTCTCCCCATACATCTGTAAAATCAATGGTTTTACAAGGGGACTCTTTTATGATACTTCCAAAACCCATCCTGCTCACTTACAGCTGAATATCACTAGCGGTTGCAAAATAATTAGCGATTCCCTAAACTCAACAGGGGTAAAGTAGGTTTTCAGTGTTGCAATATGGGTGCTGGACATATATAACCTATAAAGCTGATGGCACCTATATATAGTAGTCAGTGGACCATGAAGCTCTGTATGCAGTCAAATAGCCTGATAGAGTAAAATACATCCTCTTCATATTCAAATATCTCAAAATGTATCATAAATAAGGCTGTAATTTCTTCACAATAATTTTGTGTGATTCAGTATCATTCAATATTACAGATGCATTTAGTTATTTAATATTATATCTATAAAGGATCAAGTGAACTTTTATGAAATTACTTATTTTTCTTTATACTGTGAACCATGATTAGATCTAAACCTAGAGACCTACAAATAAAATCTAAAAAGTTCAAGCGGGCCAATGTACCCTTTTATCTCTATTAATTAGGTTATTGTGGCATATATATAGTATTTGCCGAAATGGCATTATTATTATGGCATAGATTTCACAGGTCTGCTACTAAAGGAAAAAGAATAATGAACATATAATAGATATCATCATCAGATGCCCCTATCCATTGGCTTTTACTCAATACCAAGTTTCAGGCTTTTTATACAAATATATATGTAACACCATGTCTTGGTTCTAAGGATATCGACGTTGGGGACACGATTTTCGCAGCCCTATGTAACACCCTATTTGTGGTTGTTTTTATATCCTTAGGGGGTGATATTCCTGACCTGGACCCATAACAGCTGCTGGACAAGCTACACCAGTCCTCCAGTGAACGATATCACATGATCACTGATTGAAGTGACATCTCTCCTCTACAGAAATGAAACTTTCAGCTGTTTTCCACATATCTTAGTGAGAAGGCCAAGAGACCTTTGTTCAGATTCAGGTCCTGTGAACATGATTCCCTGTGATATCATACCCACCAGGCTAATACATGTTGTGTTCAACACATTTTAACTGGGAATAACCAAGGTCACATGCGACTGTCACCATTACAGTCTTGGATGCACCCGTTACCCTTGTCAACTTTACCAGTATGGTAACACCTTATTGCCACCATGCTCAAATGTAGCTGTTGACCATCCATAAATCATGTCACACACAGGCCCGTAACTAGCCCTAAAAATCCATCTAATAAAAGGCAAATATTTACTTGATTTGTATAAAAATCTGTAATGGTGATGGGCTGTATGAGGCAGAATGTCCTATTTTAATGTTTAATCTCTAAAAGCCTTATTAATTGTCTGAATTACAAGCCACAATAACTAATGTTTAAAAACCAAATAAACCTTCACTATAGGGGGGGGTCAAAACTAAATATGGGTGATTTAAAAATTCATTGCAAGGCATCATTACACATGTGTAAACATCAAAATGGGGGGGGGGGGTCATTTTGCACAATCAGTTCTTAGTGGCGGGTCATGATAACTTTGATCATATTGATGGGGGGGTAGAAAAAAATTTGCCAGTTCACAAAAATCCAATAGCCCCCCCCCAGCTGGCAATAAATGCTGCACACCCAAACCCCACCTCCCCCCCCATAATCGGGTAACATTTTATTTTGGGAAACAGGGGGCTCTGTCCCTGAACCCCATTTACTGAAATTTTATCAGATTCAGATAAGATCTTATAATTGGAAGCACACTCTTCAGCCTACACTAACAGTTTTGCAAACCCTAAGAGGATTTTGGCAAGCATAGTTTGTGAATTGCGAGGATTAGTGGAATGTGTGTGACAGAGGTGGCACTATCTTCCAATAGCCTTCCAATTGTTTGCTTATAAAGCCAAGGATTCTACAGTATAGGATGAGTTACTCCATACAGTCCTATAGTGAAAGCCAACCCCCCTCTACCCTGTATAAAACTACGTGACCTTGTGTGTTCAGTATTGGGCCCTATGTAGGGTAAGGGGGTTTGTGTAACTATCATGTATCTTTATGAAAGGGATACCGAATTAAACAAAGGGACTATCTCAACCAAAAAATCCCACTAAATACAAAAATGGTGGTCTTTATTCTCAGAGTTTGACCAGAAGTACTCAAATGTGAGGTTTGATGAGGGAAATATTTTGAAAATGTACAAACATGATATTGAAAATGATTGGAAATCTTTAAAGATACAACATGTCAATCAGAATTAGTACCTCAATCCTCATACCCAAATGTCTGCCTATCTCTCAGTCAGAAGCCTATCCCACATACAGCATATCAATTGTGTACCTATCACTCATCCTACCTATCTCTTCACTCTAAAACATCTACAGTTTTTTTTTTTTGAGGTTTGAAAATGTTTTATTGTCAAGTCACTATTCATACAGAAAGTGGTAAAATTAGACAATAATGTGAATCCTCGTTCAGTTATTACATTAAGTGGTTGTTTGCACATAATCCAATGAATAAAGATGGGAATTTATACAATGAAGAATGAGAACAATAATATAAACAGAAAAAATAAAATCTATATAACAAACAGTATATACTATGTACACAAATAGCAACCTCTATAATCTTACAATAAAATTTCAAAAAGAAGGGCAGCAGGCATGGTACACCAGTTTGTTACTATCAACAAGTTTTATACTAGCATGTATTACACTATACCAATAGGATATATATGGACAGATCAGTAGGTACAAAAAATATCTTAAACAGATGATCAGCAGATATACAGTATGAGAGTATAGTCACTGTGAGCTCATGGATGAAATTCATGCAGTGTAGTCTTTCAACAGCTCCACATGAATAAATTCTAGTAGAGGGTGTAGTCAGCAAACAACAGCTCCCTCTACTCAATCAGGATAAGGTGTAGTCTTTCAACAGCTCCCTAACCTATATCTTTTTTCATATTACTCATCCAGCTCATTCAGCTCATCACCCATTAACATCATCTTGGACAAGTCTTGTATCTGCCTAATTCTTGCTTTAAATTTAAGTTTACTTTCACTGTGTTGGACATCAGCTCGGAGATTGTTCCATAACTCAACTCCTCTATATAGCGGCGAGTTGTTGAATCCCATGTTACGTGCTCTGGGAATGACTATCTTGATCTTTGATTCGGACCTCATACCTGGCCTTCTGTTTTCCTCATCGACCCAATCTGGATTTCTTGATAATTTGTACATGAAGCTAAGCAATAATTCTTGTCGTCTCCTCATCAGGAGTGGGATATTAGCCCATTCATGGAGCTCTTCTTCATTAAGATCCAAACCTCTGAAACAAATTTTCAGGCCTCTCTTCTGCATTCTGTTTAACTTTTTTAACAGGCCTTTATTAGCCCCCTCGTAGGCAAAACAAGCGTAATCAAAAACAGACATTATGGTGGTTTTACGACTGTTACAGCAACTTTTTCAGATAACATGTTTCTGAATTTACTGAATCTAAAAAGACGGTGGTTAATTTTACTATTTAAATCCTTTAGCGCAGGTTCAAAACTCAACAGACTGTCTAACTTTAGTCCTAAGTAGCAGTAGTTATTCAGGGTTTCAAGTTCTTTGTTATACAAATATAGTTTTTGGCCCCTGGACTTTGGTAACTTTTTGCACGAACCATACCACACAACTTTGGATTTATCCGTGTTAGCAGTAAGCCTCTTGGTTACAAACCAATGCCGTTTGTAACCTATTGGTTATAGTTTCAATTTTGTTGTTTGAGCTGTATATTACCAAGTCGTCTGCATAAAGATAATGTTTACAATCAGCAAGAACATCACTGACATCATTTATATATAGTATGAACAAGAGCGGTCCCAATACAGACCCTTGCGGGACACCAAATCATACTGGGGCTTCATTAGAAACAAAGGAACCAATTTTAGTATACTGGCTTCTCCCAGTTAAGTAACTCATTAGCCAATTGAGTGTGGTGTCATGTAAACCAAGTTGTCCTAAAATTTCAACAAGATAGGAGTGATTAACACAATCGAACGCCTTACGTAGGTCAAGATAACAAACTCCAGTCAAATGGCCTCTATCTCTATTTTCATAGATATCACTCAGGAGTCTGAAGACTGCATCTGCAGTCCCCAGTCCTGATCGATAACCAAATTGTTTTGAAGAAATAACATTCTTCTTATTTAGAATTTCATTTAGATGGCAATACATTATTTTTTCTGCAATTTTGGAAGGTACAGGTAATAGTGATATCGGCCGCCAATTGGTGATTAACTTTATATTACCGGGCTTGGGTATTGGATTCACCCTTGCCCTTTTCCATTTTTCAGGAAATATGCCACTGGTGAAGCTCAGTTCGTATAACCTAGTAACAGGATCTAACAAAAATAACAGTGCTGTTTTCAAAATATCACATCTAATACCATCAATTCCGGAAGTTTTGTTAACATTTATTTCTTTTATGAGCACAGGAATTTCAGCTGGATCAACAGGTTCAGTCATTAATACACGCTCAGGATAACCATTATCTGTGAAAACTGAAGATAGTTTAGCACCAATATTTGACAAATAATCATTTAAATAATTTACAGATTCGTGCTCTGACTTGATAAAACCATCATCACCTATCAATTCTGGAGGGGCAATTTGCACCTCTGGTTTCAAAACTCCATTTAAAACTCTCCAGAATCGCTTTGGGTCAGACTTAGCCTCCTCCAGTGCAGACTTGACCTGGTTGGCCTTTGAGTACCTGATAGCCTTATTAATTCTACAACGTAGCTGCCTGGCTTTATTGAGATAATAATCATCCTTAATTTTCGAAAACAATTCCACATTGTCTTCGCGTTCATTTATCATTGACAAGATGTCATGTGTCATCCATTTATTTCTTCTGTCCACAATCTCAATTTCAGACCAAGGACAGTACTTATCTAAGTATTCAATTATCAAGTTTTCAATGAATGACCAAGCACCATCAGGGTCGTGCAGTTCATAAAAAACATCCCAGTCTGCCATTATTAGCCACTCTTTGAAAGTTTCTTCATCATAACCTTTGTACTTTCTCACCCAAACTTTCTTTTTGATATAGTCAACCTTCTCTCTTGTTTTTACAGCAAACACAGGCAGATGATCACTTACTAAAAAATTCAAGACACCAGATGTAATAGACTCATTGTAATTAGTCAATATATTATCTAAACATGATACAATAATCTTATAGGGTCTAGTGCACTGATTAATGAGTTTATGATAGCCGTTAAATCGGCAAGCATCGATTAGCTTTACAGTACTAGGTAGTTTTTCACGCAAGGTATTTATATTTATGTCCCCCATAATCCATTGTTCAAGCCCTTCTTTATCTGCAATTTCCATAACACGAGACAAATGTAGAAAAAACTTATCTATCTTGCCAGAAGGAGGTCTATATAGAGTGACCAATTGTAAAGTATGTGTCTTCAAGACTAGACATTCAATATCCTTGTTACTACAACTAATGTCATTGCGTATCTTAACATCAAGATTAATGTCATCTCGAATGTAAACTGCTAAACCTCCGCCTTTCTTTCTTTTTCGGTCCAGCCTAAACAAATTCATACCTTCCCAGTTTATTAAGTCATCATCATAGTCTTCATGTAACCAAGTTTCACTCATTCCAACTATATCAGCACCATCTAAATGGTCAAATATTTCCTGCCTTTTGTTAAACATGCTTCGCGTATTTAGATGTACCATTTTCAAGCCCTTCATATTTAGAAAATCGTTTAATCGTGTAGTTGTTGCCATTACATAAACAAACACAAGTAGGCAATAGTTTATATACAAAAATAAAGAATTATAAATTAAAAATAAAGGAGCCCCTGGCTAAATTCTAGCCAGAGGCTCAGATATCCACCAACAGAAATAACCAACTTAATGTTCTGTGGGTGGAGTACAACAAGAGAGAGGGAGCTAATACCAAGTTACTTATAAGATAATCTCAGCTCCTTGACAAAAGATAAAAAAACCATGCATATGCAATATTGTGTTGTGTCAATGAGTAAGTAAACTCTGGGTTTTTAACTTAAACTTCTATATAGTATTGCATCTTATCAAATCAGTAAATTAGTAAATTAGTAAATTACAAATAAGCACCTAAAGGAGGAGGGAAATAAAGTTAAAGTTAGAGGTTCAAAAAGGTTTTAAGCCCTTGGTTATTTTGATTCTAGTATAGAATATTTTCTTAGTCATGTAGAATCACATGAAAAGTTAGGGATTAATATTGATAAATTAATTAATAAGTTACTACTAATGAAGGGTTAGTTAGCTCACCCAGTGTTACCGGACCGTGTACTAGTTTGGTCATAGATCTTATCTATGTATTCGTAGCTGAGACACCACAATGCACCCACTGTAATCATTCCACCGTCACCAGTAGTAATGTTCTTACCTACAAATAGAATAGAACAAAAATTACAATACATCAATAACAGTGACACATTTTTCAATTATGAACCGATCAGCTATTTAATTAGCATTTCATTGTATCATGCCATTCAAGTGACAAAAAACTGTAGACAAAAATAATACAGAAGTAGTACACGAGTAAATATATGTAACCATGCATTACTTAACACTAAGCGACCAAGAACATAGACCACCCTTTGTATAATCATCAATGTACCAACACCAGCTTGACTAAGCTTACAATGAGTGAAGCATGCATTTCTTTTATCAAAATTTCCACTCTCAAATTTGGATGTGCTATGTGCATAAATTGCAACATGTTGCCTAGGGTAGAATAACAGGTCATTTTTAGAAAGTTCAGATATTCTATGAACTTATCAAGTGGTCATAATAGTCATAGTAGGTGCAATCCTCACGAATTGCTCCCAAGACAACCAGTCAGGTATCCCTTGGCTTTGTCAATTATAGAAAAGGTGTATTAGGTGCAATCCTCACGAATTGCTCCCAAGACATCCAGTCAGTCAATGAACTTGTGTTATAATCTTATGGACAAATGCTCAGCCTAAGCATATTTTATTTATCTGAGCAGTCACCTCGTCCCATTCATACTCATCATCTTCTTCATCTTCCATTACATCATCAGCTCCAGCAACATTCTCAACCTTCTCAGGCGGCAGGATTTTCTTGACTACCTGGGCAATACGTGCTGCTAGTTCCTTCTTAACATCATCTGTGTAGGCCATCTCTCATTTTTTTAGGGCCATATTGGCATGAGAATTTCGGGGCTTTGCCAACCTTTCTCCCTTTCTTGCCCCGATTCCACCTGTTTTTGTGGAATACAGTGTGCAGCTTGATGGTGGGCATTTTGTAGATGGTGTTGAGATATTGCACATCTCCCTTTAGGAGTTTGATGCTCCTATTCAATGCAGGCTGACTGGGATCTGGCAAGCTCTTGCGGTTGAATTTCTGAAGGTCCATGCCGAATATTGTACAAATAACATATTTGGTTTCAGGATGTTGTTTATTCAAGACCTGTAGCATCCGGCTTAGCCTGACTGAGACTACCGCCCTACAAGTGGCAGCATCAATGTGAGGGAAGTAGATGTCACGTTTCCCATGAATATAGCGCCGCGCTGTAACATCGCAGGCTCCGGCCATGAACACGACCAGGTCATAAGCCTCAGTGTCAAGTTTTTTCAGCACTTTATCCTGAATTGTAGCAATGGGCCATGATTTATGAGCACACTCACCAACTTCATAATTTTCAGCATCATCTAGAGCATCAGCTACCAGAACCCCCATTCCTTCACCACGAGAGTCCCCGGACAATAGAACCGACATTTCGACCTTCACCTGAAACTGTAGTGACAGATTATTGCATTCAAGATAGAAGCAACACTGAGCAGTAGTTATTTGATACACACTAAATTATTAACTTCAGGTCTGACTATAGAATTCTCTTACACGCATCAGGATCTTCCCGTGCAAATTCTTTCCCGGGAACTTATCTTCAGTTTCATACTTCGCATTGTTTACAGTGCTCCACGGCCAACCTGAAGCCCACTTGTCCGAGCCAGTTCCCTCTATTAATAGCCTCAACCCAGTGTTTAATAAGTCTTGCATTATTTCTTTATTCTGCCCATATTTAGCTTTGATCAGGTCCTCCATAAGGGAGGGTTCGAGATCCAGAAACGGGTGATTCATTGGGATTTTTTTGGAGTCACCTTTCAACTTGATCGAACGTGGATCTGTCATTGAGAGCACTTCTCGGGCTTCAGCCGGATGACCTAGCTCTAACAATCTGACATGGAAATACCCTTGTTCTACGCTGTTGTAGGTGTATTTGATGCCTTTGTGAATAAACTCAAGTTTGCATGGGAACCAATTTGAAAAGTGCGCATTAACGCCTTGGTAAACTATGCCCATTTTGGTGTGTAGGATGCGAGTTTCACCATCTGTTTTGTTTGCCCGCCTCTTAGCAGGTTTTCCCTTGATTGGGGGTTCATAAGGGGTGTGTGCGACTTTGTGCTCGTCCGGGATACCAGAGAGAGATGTGTAGTACCTTCAATATTTATACCATCCTTATCAGTACCTGCATTAAGACCCTTTTTTTTGGCAGCTGCTACAATAGCTCTGCCATGCTTTTTAGCATCTCGCATCTCTCTTGACTCATCCAAGGCAAAGCCAATCTTTGTTTTCATTTGCTTCCCTATTTCATTCAACTGCCATCTTTTTGCCAGTATGGCTGACTTGATGGCAATGTTACTACAACACACCATTATGGGCACCTTTTCTTTTGGTGGTTCCTCACCTTCTTGGATCTCAATGGGTTTTTTCATCCTAACAATCTCCACAAAATCTCCATCATTACAACGGATGTCTAGTTTTCTGAATAAGTCATACAGAACAGGCAATAGTTTCTGATTTTGTCTTGACCATAAGCCATATATGACAACATTCCTTTCAGGGGAGCTGGTGGCATGCTTAACAGTTCTCATATTTGTCAGGACTTGGCTGTAGCTTGATTGTCCAATTGTCTTCCCACTGACTAAAAGTTCACCAGTCTGTCTTGTTAACTCGTTGAGATTTTTCTCATTTCGATTGACCTTGCCCTTTATCTCATTTTCTACACTGTTTAAGGAGTCTCCAATCTTTTTGACCTCTTGGGTAATTCTGTTGTGAACATTGGTACTAGCAGTGCCAACAGAATTTTGAATTGTTTTGATTTCTTGATTTAGTTTCGAGTCAAGACTGTCAACCCTGAGGTCAACTTTATTTACTAACTCTCTAAGAGTTTCTTCTAGTCTTTTGAATCTACCATCATTGTCTTCATGTTTGTCATCAATCTCCCCTTCTAACCTGATTATATCCTTCCGTCTGTCTAATAGCAGTTGCTCATGTCTGGTCGAGTCAGCTTCGAGTCCCGAAATCTGGTTATCTCTTAAAAGGCTTAACTGAAAATGCATATCCCTCACCTTATTTGTTCCTTCTTTCCTTCAGTCTACGTATCCTCAATCTGTCTATCATTCATTTTACCTATCCCTCATGGTGACTATCCCTCAGACCCTCATCCTCATGTTTATTCTGCAGTTTGTCTGCTATATAAGCCTTTATTGGTTAACAGTACATTCCTTACCATGTCTACTAATTTGATTTTACCTATCCCTAATAATGCTTATCATAAAGCCTACCTATCCCTCATTATGCCTATCCCCCAACTCTGCACATCCCTCATATTTGATTTGCATAGCTGTCCCTAGTACCCATGTTTTCTTTTTTTATGTGAGTAGTATGGTATGTATCGGAACGGGACTATAGCTATTCTAAGGATATTACTCACTGGGGATGCAGCCAATTAGATGTCTCCCTTTTGGCGGGAAATTCAAATGTGGGGTCACGTGACCTAGACCCCCATGGTGTGAAGCCAAAATGGACCAATTATTTTCTTTCACCTATCAAGTCTTTATTGTAGCAAATGTAAGTCTTGGAGTTGAGACTTAGAATTCCATCACCCTCCCACTCGGATTTGAAAAGACCTGGAGTTCTCTGATCGTGAACGTATCGTTTCTGGCAACAATCGAGGGGGGTCCATTCTTTGACGCCTTGGGTCATCGCACACTGCTGTTGGAATCCAGCTTCATTTCTCTCTAACATACGATTCTCTCAGGTCGGGTTTCACGAGTTGGTCCAACGATTCGCCACTGAGAGCCATGTAAAGACTGTCAGTGTTCATTTGACAAAGAGCGTAATCGCGTCGATCGATAAATTTATCCAAAAAGTCGAACATGAACTCTAACATTTTCAACTTGGCGTACTGGTACATTATGAATCCTATTTGAATAGGAAGATTGTTCCTAACTGTTTTGGGTTGCAGTTCGACTTCAAAGAGATCTGTGCTCAACTCTACACCCTTTTGAACCACAACGAATTGGTCAATAATTCGAAGGGTCGACCTCTAGTGTATTTCACAGTGGTGTGTTTTTCTTTGTTGCAAACTGTTTTACCGTCCCACTCGGATTTGAAAAGACCTGGAGTTCTCTGATCGTGAACGTATCGTTTCTGACAACAATCGAGGGGGGTCCATTCTTTGACGCCTTGGGTCATCGCACACTGCTGTTGGAATCCAGCTTCGTTTCTCTCTAACATACGATTCTCTCAGGTCGGGTTTCACGAGTTGGTCCAACGATTCGCCACTGAGAGCCATGTAAAGACTGTCAGTGTCCATTTGACAAAGAGCGTAATCGCGTCGATCGATAAATTTATCCAAAAAGTCGAACGTGAACTCTAAC
Organism: Acholoe squamosa; assembly: GCA_949317995.1. Lineage (NCBI taxonomy): Eukaryota > Metazoa > Annelida > Polychaeta > Phyllodocida > Polynoidae > Acholoe > Acholoe squamosa. Next base: position 28,893,040 of record OX439039.1, on the reverse strand, counting down.
ATTTTCAACTTGGCGTACTGGTACATTATGAATCCTATTTGAATAGGAAGATTGTTCCTAACTGTTTTGGGTTGCAGTTCGACTTCAAAGAGATCTGTGCTCAACTCTACACCCTTTTGAACCACAACGAATTGGTCAATAATTCGAAGGGTCGACCTCTAGTGTATTTCACAGTGGTGTGTTTTTCTTTGTTGCAAACTGTTTTACCGTCCCACTCGGATTTGAAAAGACCTGGAGTTCTCTGATCGTGAACGTATCGTTTCTGACAACAATCGAGGGGGGTCCATTCTTTGACGCCTTGGGTCATCGCACATTGCTGTTGGAATCCAGCTTCGTTTCTCTCTAACATACGATTCTCTCAGGTCGGGTTTCACGAGTTGGTCCAACGATTCGCCACTGAGAGCCATGTAAAGACTGTCAGTGTCCATTTGACAAAGAGCGTAATCGCGTCGATCGATAAATTTATCCAAAAAGTCGAACGTGAACTCTAACATTTTCAACTTGGCGTACTGGTACATCATGAATCCTATTTGAATAGGAAGATTGTTCCTAACTGTTTTGGGTTGCAGTTCGACTTCAAAGAGATCTGTGCTCAACTCTACACCCTTTTGAACCACAACGAATTGGTCAATAATTCGAAGGGTCGACCTCTAGTGTATTTCACAGTGGTGTGTTTTTCTTTGTTGCAAACTGTTTTACCGTCCCACTCGGATTTAAAAAGACCTGGAGTTCTCTGATCGTGAACGTATCGTTTCTGACAACAATCGAGGGGGGTCCATTCTTTGACGCCTTGGGTCATCGCACACTGCTGTTGGAATCCAGCTTCGTTTCTCTCTAACATACGATTCTCTCAGGTCGGGTTTCACGAGTTGGTCCAACGATTCGCCACTGAGAGCCATGTAAAGACTGTCAGTGTCCATTTGACAAAGAGAGTAATCGCGTCGATCGATAAATTTATCCAAAAAGTCGAACGTGAACTCTAACATTTTCAACTTGGCGTACTGGTACATCATGAATCCTATTTGAATAGGAAGATTGTTCCTAACTGTTTTGGGTTGCAGTTCGACTTCAAAGAGATCTGTGCTCAACTCTACACCCTTTTGAACCACAACGAATTGGTCAATAATTCGAAGGGTCGACCTCTAGTGTATTTCACAGTGGTGTGTTTTTCTTTGTTGCAAACTGTTTTACCGTACGTGGTGTTTCCCTTCAACTTGTAACAGTCTGACAGAATTTTCTCATTCGCATTTACATCTCCGTTCGCGTTTACATCTCCGTTGAAAGCGTGGCGAAGTTTCACGCTGTGGGTGTGCTCCACGTAGCATAACCACTCTAAAGCGCTCTTAGAGTGTCTTTGCCTAATTTTCGGTTTGAACTTGGTCTTGGGTCGTATCACCAGGTAATGACCTGTGCAGTGTGCTTCACTCATGCAGCGCAAGTACAGAGAGTTAGCGTCTACACCTAGGATGTGTGCGCACATTCTCACTTCTTCGCTGTACTTGTGTTCCCTTATCAGCGTGGCACCCTTCTCGTGAAATCTATGGAAGATTATGGAAGGACACCTGACCAGATTTTTTTTTATCAGAGAGTGGAGGTGGGATTCAAACTGGTGAAAGGTCACGAACGGGGTCTCTGTGGTTTGAGTGTAAATCGCCAAGTATTGGTTACTTCTCTTTATGACGCTGAATTCTTCGTTCTCTCGCTCTTTGGAGGAGAAGAACGAGTGAAGCTGTACTTTGATCAGATTTAAGTTATAACACCCCGAATTTAAACCTACGACCGGAACTTGGCGGAGATATCTCAAAAGTCTCTTCTTCAGTTCAACTAAAGGGTGTCTTGTCCGAGATTCATTGAAGTCGATGCCGGGAGGACTGAATGCCTCCTATAGGTGGAGAGCTTCAGCTATCCTCTCATCTAACTTCGCTAACATCGGCCGGTAAAGTTCTAGCACTGCTTCCCCGATGATCTTGGCGGTGTTGTTTATGCAATTCAAAACTTTATCCAACAAGGGGTCTGAATCTGTGTCGGATTGTCTCACGAAGCAGACCAGACCTTCGCGACCTGGAAAGTTGGATGCGACGCTAGCCGACAGAGGGACGTGTTCCCATAGGACTGCCACGTGTTCGGTCAACGGTTCTTTGGCCGGTCAGAAGAAAGCTTTGAAATTGAAGGTAATTTTGTAAGGGTACATTTTTGAATTTCCGTCAGGAGGAAAAATGGAAAAATCTGCTAGTGCTTCGAAAACCGTTTTCGAATTTTGGTAGATTCCACCTACATATTTCAAGGCGACTTGTCTGAAAGGGGAAAGTTGGTTCCTGTGTCTTTTCAGTAAGAACTTAGTCATTGTTTTAGGATGGGTTTATCTGCTCAGTGAGAAACTCAAGTGGACGACGACATGGCCGGAACAACAGTTGTTTTATTGACAGAAATACGGAAGAATGGTTACGCGTAGACCGGGCAACCCATTACAACTCTAGTTACAGTAGTATCTACTTTTAACACCATGCGGCAGCACTGCACGGTAGACGCGACTGACGTGGATCTCGCAACATCATAGACTATACATAATGGTATAGTCTATGATAAACATGAAAATGACTGTTCAATGTTCAATGACTGTAGGTAAAGTCTCTGTAATAAATGTTTATGATTACTGTCAGGTTATTGGCAATGATATGACTGTTTAATAATAACTCATATGACTTGGCAAGTGTTCTTGGTAAAAGTCTATATCAGGATGTATAAAAATATCAATACAAATAAGGTACACTAAACTTGATTGGAGCGGTCTCCAGTACGTCACCCTCTAAACTATCTTTACTATAGGTTCCCCTAGACTGACTCAATTAGACGAGTAGGCTTTTTGGTAGCCTGGTTTGAGCGACGAGGCTCATCTGGTGTCCTAGATGGTGAAGACACAGGGCTGTTTGCGACTGGCGGTCGGTCAGTCATGATAGCAGGTGGTGGTATGGCACTGCCTGACGGTAGGACTGTGGCCGTGGCAATAGGAGGCATCTCCAATAGGTGACGGTGGTTTCTCCTTGGAGTGTCGGCTTCTCCTTGTATGATGCCCTTCTCCGTCCAGCCCTTCTGGGAATCTGTCTTGACCAGGACAGATTGACCTGGGACAAGCGGCTGGAGTGGCTTAGCACCATGATGCTGGTCATATGACCTAGAGGTGGAGGACTTGTACCTCTGTTCCCTAGCGAGGATCGTTTCACGGCTAGGCCATACAAGCTCCAGAGTAGCTGATGGTACTGGAAGGGTCTTACCTAGGTGTCTACCCATCATAAGCTTGGACGGGCTGGCACCTGTAGCTGCTATAGGGGTGTCTCGGTATACTAACAAAGCGAGCCATAGGTCTTTCTGACTCAGCATTTGTTTAGCTGTGTAGACAGCTCTTTCTGCCTCCCTGTTGGAATTCGGCAGGTATGGACTAGAGGTAATGTGATTAAACACATACTTTGCCGAAAATTTGGTGAATTCGGCCGTCGAAAACTGCGGACCATTGTCGGATACTATTTCTGGTGGCACACCGAAACGGGCGATGTGAACAGGGTCGAGACAAGTGGACTCCGCGAGAGCGCGTCTGAGATTAGCATCTCTTTACCTGGGACATGCTTGGCATTGATGTTGTACCTCATCAACCTCATGAGTAGTCTCTGACATCTTAGATTGATTTGATTGATTTGTGTTTTACAGCACTTTAGCGGCACTAAGTGGCTATCCCGTGCTTCACAGGTTGATAATTTAACTGACATCTTAGAGGTACTTCAAGGTCTTTGGTGTTGATGAGTGGCACAAGCGGCTTGTGATCCATGAGGACAGTGACGTTTCCATTTTTTTTTTTTTTTTTTTGGACTTGCTCATTGCATTAATGAACTGCTATGTTCATTTAAATAATGCTATAGAGCAGACCAAGTTTTATTGATTTTTTCAAAGGAAAGTCACAAATGAAACACTACAATAACTTCATGGATCTTGACAAATGTCAATATGAACACAATCAGCAGATGGAAAAATAGGGACTGGCAATATTCACTCAATAGGTTATTAACATAGAAAGTACAGACAAACAAATTAAAAGCAAAAAGAGATAGATAGTAAATAATATGTCATACATAGAGATTTGTGTGTCTACACATTATTTCAGTACATCATGATTACAGCTAAATACACCTTGTTTTTAGTTCAAATAGGTGATAATTAGAGTTGGTAGTATATGCTGTTATATGCATATGGGAACATCAGCAATATCAATATGGATGTAAACATGAAAAAGGATATGAATGTGAGTATGAATATGAATATGAAGCGGCGCAGTTTCCACACCTGCTTCTCATTATCAATTATAACCCAATTTCAGGTTCAACCTTATATTTTCTATCTTCATCACACCCTCTTTGAATTTTACCTTTGTCGTAGCTTTCTGAATCTCCTCAGGTAGAGTATTCCAGAGAGCCACTCCTCTGTACCATGGCGATCTTTTATAGTGTCTAGTAATAACCCTAGGTAGTTCAAAAACAATCTTCTTTTGAGACCTTGTATTATAAGATTGTGGTCTATTTAACACAGTCTTTGATTTCTTATACATTAAGCATAATAATAGCATGTCAAATCTTTTCTCTTACACTGGAACCTTACAAATTTCATGCAACTCCTTCACACTATACCGTCTAATATTGCATTTCAGACAAACTCTAAGAGCTCTATTTTGCAGTTGTTGTAATGCCGCAAGACCATCCTCATTACAACTAGTACTTATAAATGAACAATATTCTATAATTGGTCTGATTGTACAACAGTATATCTTTACACTTTGCTCTTGTGTTAAAAACTTTCTTAACTTAGCAAACCTAAATAGTTTATTGCATACATTTCTTTTAATAATTTTAATCTGTTTATCAAAACTAAGTTTACTGTCAATATGTACACCTAGATATGGAAAGAAGGTGACAGTTTGCACAGTGCTGCCATTGAAGTCTATAGTAGAATCCGGACATCTTTTTAATTTATGAGCACTACAAAACCACATAAATTTTGTTTTAGTTGGATTTACTGTTAGTCTGTTTTTGATAACCCAACGCTTAAAGTTAATTACATCTTCATTCAAATTCTCATTAACCAAGTCTACATCTTTGTTAGAACTATAAATCACAATGTCATCAGCATACAGTTTAATCTTGCATTTTTTTAAGACCTTAACAACATCATCAATATATAGGACAAACAAAAGGGGACCATGTCTGCGGATGTATCGGTCGAATTTCTCGCATGCCCAGACGCTGGCCAGACACTCCTTCTCGATCTGGGTGTATCTCTTCTTGCTGGTGGTCAGTGTCCGAGAGCAGTAGGCAATTGGTTTCACCTCTCTGCCATGCTCTTGTAGGAGGACTCCTCCTAGGCCATAAGAGCTGGCATCGGCACTGATGATGACTGGTTTGGTGACGTCATAGTACGACAGAACAGGCATTGAAGCGATCAGCTGTTTTGTCGCACGGAAGGCTTCTACCTGCGCGGCATCCCAGGTCCACTCTCGGTCTGACTTCAGTAAATCATTCAGTGGACCGGTGACTGAGTTCAGGTGGGGCAGGTATATATGATCCGAGGTAGTGCACCATTCCCATGAACTGACATAGCAGGGTGACGGATGTAGGCGGCGGCATCTGGTTTATGGCTTGGACTTTATCGGGGTCTGCCCGAATGCCATCTTGACTGATGATGTGCCCAAGGAACTTGAGCTCCTTCTTCTTATATGAGCATTTGTCATGGTTTAACTTAAGACCGACACGATCAAGTGTCCTGACGACATTGGACAGGCGATTGTCATGCTCTGCGTTGTCCCTCCCATATACAAGGATGTCATCCATGTAAATGAAGACTCCATCTAACCCCTCCAGGGCTTCGAGCATCTTCCGCATGAAGATCTCGGGGGCTGATGTGATGCCAAATGGCAGGCGTCGGAAGCAGTAGCGACCGAACAGAGTGATGAAAGTAGTCAGCTCTTGACTCTGTTCGTCTAGCGGGATCTGGTAGAATCCGCTTGCTGCGTCGAGGCATGAAAACCTTGCAGCGTCTGTGAGTCTAGAAGTTAGATCATCCAAGGTCAGCAGGATGAAGTGTTCTCGTTGGATGTTGACATTCAGCTTCTTCAGGTCTACGCAGAGGCGGACCTTGCCAGACTCCTTCAGGACTGGTACCATGGGAGCACACCATGGTGTTGGCTTGGTGATCTTCCTTACTATGACGAGTAAGGAAGATCACCTTGACCTTGACTGACCTTGATTTGACTGTGCCTGACTGGTAAACTGTGTTGTCGACTTTGTTGATCTCCTCCTATGACTGTTTTGCTTGCTCTGGACGGCACTGACGTCAGGTCACTGCCGTTGGACCTGACAAGCTCTTATGTCTTGCCCTGTCGAGGGCTTGAACTAGAGTAAGCGTCTCTTGTTCCATCTGGAGATCTTGGGACAATAGCTCGTCTGACATTCCGGCAATTAGCGATCCCGGATGTGTTCATCTTTGGCTTCGCCGAAGTTGCAGTGTTTGGCCATTTCCCGAAGGCTCCTAACGAAGATCTCCACTGACTCACCGTCCTTCTGACTGCGATGGTTGAATTTCGTCCTCTCGTGGATGGTATTTTTACGGGGAATAAAATATACGTCAAACTTTTTCATCACCGTGTCAAAATCTTCCTTCGGGTCAACGGGGTTGGGAACTCCTTCGGTTGGCACAGGTGGGTCGTCGAATCTGAATGACTTATAGATGTTCTCCGCTTGGCGACCCATCGTGTATACCAACACGGCGACTTGGATCTCCCCCGTTTCTGTCTTCATTTTTTCGAGGACAAAATATCGCAAAAATCTGGTCTTCCAATCAGGCCAGGTGGCTGGTTTAGTGAAGTCAAAAGACTCTGGCGGCTGGTATTTAGGCATTTTGACAAGGTGGGTAGGCCTACTAGTGCTTTGTATGTATTAAGAAAAATGTCACTGATTTTTTTTGACTGACTTGACTGTTACACACTAGCGCGTACCACCGTAGACAGGCATCTAGACTTGGCGGCTTATTTGAGGGGCTTAGGTATAGAGTGGCAAGGTTTGGTGAAGTGGGGTGACTACATCAATTCTCTTTACATGGACTTGACAATGTCAAATACGGCACAATTTGTATCTGACAATAACCACAGGTTGACAGTGACTGAATATGTTGACTTGACTGACTTGTAGACTTGACTTGACTCACTAGGAATAAAATATTCAGCCTTACCGGTGGTCCAGTGTTGTTATCTCAATTGTTGAAATTCACCCACAAATATCTCCTTACCAACCTGCCATGCACCCTCAAAAATATTCTCACATTATTGACTAGTTGTTCATTGTTGTTGTTTCCACTGGCAGATGGTCAAAAAATCCTCACTTCTGACACCATGTTTTAGGATGGATTTATCTGCTCAGTGAGAAACTCATGTGGACGACGACATGGCCGGAACAACAGTTGTTTTATTGACGGAAATACGGTTACGCGTAGACCCGCAACCCATTACAACTCTAGTTACAGTAGTATCTACTTTTAACACCATGCGGCAGCACTGCACGGTAGATGCAACTGACGCGGATCTTGGTTTTTCAGGTTCTGACCCCTCAATTTATGGATGGTGTAAACCGCTATTTGTATATCGAACAAGTTCTCTAACGTGGGAAGTTGCTGATGATTAAACCTGAAAAGGTTTCAGGTTTCGTGGTTGTGGAGGGTGAGTAAGTCCGAGAGGTAAGAAAAACTCGCTCCGACTCTGCTCGAAGTCGGTGTCCCTGGTGGATAGCAGAAGCCGGTTGTTCTTAGAGACTTCACGATAGCAGTGGTGAGTAGATCAGGTGATCTTTGAGCAACCGCTGGAGAAGTTAGCTTTCCTCCTCCTCCTCCTCCTCCTCTATCTCTGTTTCTACCAAGTGGCGGGTCTCCAAATAATCCGTATGAGTACAATCGTGTGTGTCTACGTCAGCTGTAGTTGCACCAAGCACGGACTTCTCCAGCGTGAGGGTGATAATAATCAGCGTTAGCATCAGCATTAGCATCAGCAGTAAGCAGCAGCAGCAGTAGGAGAAGCAGCAGCAGCAATGGGGGTATAAAAACATCGGTGTCCAGTAAGGAGATGAATGAGACCCACCATCAACCAGTAGCTCTGTCGTTATCAGCAGCAGAAGCAGCAGCAGTAGCAGCACCAGAAGCAGCACCAGAAGCAGCACCAGCTAGCAGTAATCAGCCCACAGTAGCAGCCAGCAGCAGTAACACCAGCTGCAGCAGCTAGTAGCAGCACCAGTAGCACCAGCAGCAGTAGCACCAGCAGCAACAGTAACACCTCCACCCTTACACCACGTGGGTTGTAAGCAGGAGCAACTGCAGTAGTAGCATCTTCAGCAACAGGAGAAGACAATGAACTCTTGTTGGTCCTTCTCGTCTTCCTTCAGAGCTGTAGCTTAGCCGGTCCTCTACTCATGGTGAGGGTTTGAAAAGAGAGTGTGAGTGAATGAAATTTTCCTCCCTCCCTTATACATCTCTGGAGATAAGTCGCTTAGTGCAGTCTGAATAGATGAAAGGAGGCTTTGTGACGTCTCTTCTTAGGAAAAGAGGATTAATCCTGTAGTCACAACAGAAGAGACCCTCACTCGGTAGGAGTCCTATAAATCCAATTTCACCTGTCCTCCACAGGGGAAATAAACAATAGGAGAATCGGATAAAACTTCACTCCATTCTTAGATCATCAAAGGGTAGGTGGAAAAAAAAGTGATCCTCACTCGTAGGGTATCTATAAATCTAATTCCACCTGCCCTCCACAGGTAAACCAAACCATAGGAGGATCCAGATGAAATTTCATCTAAATAGGATTAGAAAAACTTTAAAGAGTAGTTGGTCGCAATTACACACCCTTGTTAACAAGGGGAGAAGTAAAAATTAAGAATCTCATAATACCTTAACGAGCGTGCCTCCCTCACACCTGTAAATAAGTCGCTTAGTGCAGTCTGAATAGATGAAAGGAGGCTTTGACGTCTCTTCTTAGAAAAGAGGATTAATCCTGTAGTCACAACAGAAGAGACCCTCGCTCGGTAGGAGTCCTATAAGTCCAATTTCACCTGTCCTCCACAGGGGAAATAAACAATAGGAGAATCTGGATAAAAACTTCACTCCATTCTTAGATCATCAAAGGGTAGGTGGAAAAAAAAGAGTTCCAGCAGGATCAAAATCGGCTTTTGATAGCTTTTAGAAAAGAGCTCTAATCCTATGATCACAGAGATCCTCACTCGGGTAGGGTATCTATAAATCTAATTCCACCTGCCCTCCACAGGTAAACCAAACCATAGGAGGATCCAGATGAAATTTCGTCTAAATAGGATTAGAAAACTTCAAAGAGTAGTTGGTCGCAATTACACACCCCTTGTTAACAAGGGGAGAAGTAAATATTAAGGAATCTCATAATACCTTAACGAGCGTGCCTCCCTCACACCTGTAAAGTGGATTAAGCTAATTATCACAGTTTAACTCCCTTTAATCCCACCAAAATACAAAATCCTAGCAGGGCTCGAGACCCATTCCTTGGGGGAATGATCAACAGGATGCTTTTGAGGAATTGAAGCGATTATTTAAGGAAACTCCAGTGTTGAAGTATCTGAATGAAACTGGTCCATTTCATTCTGGATACTGATGCAAGTAACGAATCTATTGGAGCAGCATTATCCCAGATACAGAATGGTGGCGAGGTTCCAATAGCTTTTGCAAGTAATAGTCTTAATAAAGCTCAAAGGAATTATTATACCACTAAACGAGAGTTGTTGGCTGTGGTGGTTTATACACAGAAGTTTAGACACTTTCTCTATGGATGGGAACATCGAACCGATCACTCATCCTTGAAATGGTTGTTAAATTTCAAGGATGCAGAAGGAATGTTGGGATGTGGTTGGCACACTTGAGGGAATTCGGGGTAGAAAACAGTCATATCCAGCATAGACCAGGCAATCAGCATACTAACGCTGATAGCCTAAGCAGAAAACCTGTTCGAAAATGTGGCAGACTGGAATGTAACAACTGCGGTGCTCACAAGGCTGTAATAGCCAGTGTAGATCCTGTATTAATGCAGAATCTTTTGCAGTGGACTCCTGATTTGATACTGAAGTTTCAGGAGGCAGACCCTACATTGTCTCGTCTGAAAGAACTGGTAAAGAAGGGGAAATGTCCAGTGAGACCAGAAATCTTGTTGGAAAATAGAGAACTCGGGCTTTTTCTCTCGCAATGGTCTAAATTCGAGATGGACTATTATGTAGATGGAAAATAAGGCCGGGTAAGAAAACAATATTACAAATAGTAATGCCTTATGCCATGAGACGGATGTCATGTTCTTCTGTCACAGGCATAGAACCAGTGGTCGGTAAGAAACGCTCCCTCAAGCGTCTCCAACGAAGATACTACTGGCCAGGAATGTCTAAAGACCTCGAGAGATGGATAAAAACATGCCCAAAGTGCTGTATGAATAAACCGGGTGTTGGTGTAGGTAAAAGCCCTCTACAGCAAGAACTGTTTGGTGTAAGATTCGCCAGAATTGCACTTGATATTATTACTGGTTTTAACACAACCATTAATGACAACACTTGCATGATGGTAGTTTGAGATTATTATACAAAGTACACAAAAGTGTTCCCGTTAGCAAATCATCAGGCTAAGACCTGCCCGGTAGCGTTGGTCAAGGGCTGGATCCTCCAATTCGGGGCACCTTTGATGTTACATTCGGATCAGGGATGGGAGTTTGAGTCCTCCCTCTGGTCAGAAATGTGTCATTAACTCGCCATATGTAAGACTCGAACCAATCCATACAGACCACAGAGTGATGGTATGGTGGTATTGATTCAATGCTTAAAACCACTGGTCAATACATATAGGGATGATTGGGATGATCAATGCGATTTTGTTGTTCACGCCTACAACAATAGAGTACATACTTTGACTAATTGTATGCCAAACATGTTGGTTTTCGGGGAAGATATGCCGGCTGATTTGGTATATGGTGTTGTAAGAATTAGTCCCAAAACCCCGTGCACGATTATGTTTGTTGAATCTTTGCGGGACAGATTTAAACATGCTTATGAGTCTGTTAGAATTCAACTACGAAAAAGTGTCCATTGGCAGAAAATAGGCTACAACACAGGTTTGAAACCTCGACATTTCAAACTAGGTGACAGAGTGGTTCGAATACACGAACCTCTAGTCAGTATAAAGTTAGCCTATAACTGAGACGGCCCATATACTATCTTCGATATAGTAAGTGAGTCGACAGTCATTATACAAACTCCGTATGGGAGGGAGTATAAATCTAACGTGGATCGATTACAACCCTTGTTGGGGAGAGAGCTGACCACCGAAACCTATGGAAGGGGCCTCGAGTTGTTAGAGGAGGTGGGCGAAGTTGTACGGATTACCCCGTTGTATATAGAGTGATGGAAAAGGCTCCTACCGCCACCAGGTCTAAAGAAAACGCTCCTCATGAAGGGGTAAGACGCAGTCCTAGAATTATGACTAGGGGAACAGTGACCTAACCTGAATATCACGAGTGTAATGTCCTGTTTGTCCGTGTTTATATGTAATGGCTAAACGAGAGAACATGTAATGGCTAAACGAGAGAACTTAACCCTAATGCAAAGGCTGGAATGGTGACCTTTTTGACGATCGCATGGGTGGAGGACGGATAATCCAGCAGGACAGCTATAAGGCATTATGTATTATAATTTTAATTCCTCTATGAGCTCCTAATGAATCAAAAAGATGTCAACATGGAATACTGAATAGACCGGTTATATTATGGAATGACTCGCGTCCCCGAAAGGATGAGGCGGGAAAGTCTTGTGGGAACTGGGTCAACTGACCTAATTTTGATAATTGGGGCAAGATGCAAGGTTAAAGCGACGCGCAAGAATGCGCATGTGCATTGTTTCAAATGATATCAGGTGACGCTTTGGATCCCGCCACTTTGCGACTTGGCTTGGTGCCAACCAGATGTGTGCTGGAGTGCACATTGTTTTTGTTTTCTTTCAGTGTAAACCAGCATCTCGGGGAATGAAAGTTAATTAAAGCTATTATCCTTGTATACCTCCACCTATACAAGAAGTGTTGGTTGGCTTCGAGTCAACCACACATATGCCTAAATGACCGAGCGAGATGTTCAATTGAACCTCGCAAGCGGCGGTAGGGGTAGCACCCCATCACGTAGTGGGCTCAAAGGGACAGAGGAGGATACTAATGTGTCGCCCGCTGGCTCGGGTAAAACAGTGTCTCCTATCCACCAAGAGGAGGATGATTTCTTGGGTGTGGGAGCGCTAAGCATTTCGGATGCTCAGAATGAACCTTAACAACAGCCACCTTAACAACAGTTAAGGTGGCTGGCCAATCAGCTTCCAGTGGTGTCGGGCCTCAACCTAGAGTCCTGATCAATGTTTGTAAGGAGTTTAATACTGACGATGAAATGGATTCAGAACTTCGCAATGTGATTCTGAGTACACTAACGCATGAAGTGTTCTACAACTCAGAAATGTTCTGGCTAAAGACTTAGGGAGGTTGTGCTACCTGTGCAGCTCAACATGAATGGTTTGCCAAGATTGTTGAGCAGGCAGAGCGAAAAGTAGTGCGGATCCTGAAAGAACCTTCCACAGTAACAGTCGAGCCTCACTCTCAGAGTGCACACGAATCTGAGAGCGAAATGGAGGTCGACTAAGCAGAGACCGTCAGTGATAACAAAATGGTTTCTCGATAGTCTAAAAAAAAATCGAGAAGGTTCCGGCAGCGACTTCGACACCCAAGGTGGTAACACCCAAAGCGGAGTCTAAAGAGGTCTCTCCTAAAGAGGACAAATCAGCGACGAAACCGAGAAGTGGCAAGAAAACAATGTCACAAAAGGAAAAGAAATTGGCCGCGAATGAAGCCAAGGAAAAGAAGCTCCGTGACGAGGCTTTAGCCAGCACCGCGGAGCACCAGAAACAGCTGGAGGATGCTAAGAAAGCACTCCAGAGTGATGAGTCGGATATGGACGTCGAAAAGGCAGCCCAACAGAGAATGACAAAGTCATTTTCGTCATCGCCCTGTCGAAGTTCAGTAGGTTCAAACCTATGAGCTTCAAGGACTGTCGAATGGATGCTAAGAAGCATTGTGCTCCACCTGCTATCTACCCGGAGGACGATGAACAGTTGCTCCGATGGAGTAACGAGGAGGAATCAGTCTTTCAATGTTATTGGGACTGGTTCAATCGAGTTATGCCAATGGATAAAACGTATTACTTGAAGGACCAAAAGCTTAAGCTGAAGTGGGTCCTCTCCAAGTTCGACGAGACAAAACGCTGCTTCTTTACTTCCTGTCATGATGAACAAGTAAATGAGGGGGTTCTAAAGACTTGGCCCTCGAAAGATCAGTTCCTGAGACATCTCTACGAGGTGCACTATCATCACCATGGGGTGTATGAATGTGTCCCCGATGAGTGGTTTCAGCAAAGTGCCAAGTGTCCTGACGGGCCTAAGACTGTGCGTCGCTCGAATATAGTTCGTCATATGAACGCCTGTCACGGGACTAAGTTCAAGGGCGCTATTCGGTGTGTGAAAGACCTCCATACAGAGTTAATGGCCCGTTTCACAACCAAAGATGCAATAGTCGTAGAGGAGGGTTCCGAGACTAGAACCCTGATACCCTGAGTCAGTTGGTGAGCATATCAACGGCAAACTGCGAGCGAGGTATGTCGTTTCCTACGTAACAGACAGGTTGCATTTGCAAAATGCCTATTACGAGGAAATGAAGGAATGGGATAAAGCCGCCCATCCCTCTAAAAGGAAGGCCGACAAGAAGAATGCCTATGGCATTTCTAAGAAAAGGTCTCGAGTCGAGAAAAGTGGTGCTGTTTATGTGCTAGGAGGTGTCTCTGTTCTACAGAAGGTAGAACCCAAAGTTAAACCAGTGACCTTTGATTCTAAGAAAAACGATTGGAATCAGAGTCTTAGCTTGAAGGCCCACGTCGGAAGTTTGTCTTCTTCCTCTGCAGACGACTTCCCGACACTTCCTCCTAGCAGTCGCGAAAGTCAAGTGGTGATGCCGGGAAAGCCAAGAAGTCTCTCTCACAGGCTTTTACATCGAAACAGCCTGAGATTCCTCCTGGGGCCAGAGTGGTAGAGCTGCCTAAAATTAAATATTTTAGCACAGACAACCTTGTTAGCTTCACCATCCAAGACAAACTGGTGAAGAACTAGCAAAATCTTCGGGGATACAGTAGTGCAGAACACTCTGTCTTGTGTTGGTGCTATACACGACGCCGAAAAGAGTGCACTGTACCAACATGAGGAGGAACGTCTTTGCGAAAAGGTCCAACAGGCTGATAAACACGAAAAGGATGCCAAAAAGAAGGAAGAGTATTGGGAAGTTAAAGTTGCCCAAGAGAGATCCATCTCGGACCAACTTCGAATGAAGTTTGAGATGTGTTTCTAAGGACACACTTTCAAGGAATGGAACAGTAAACCTTCTCAACTGCGCAAGTTGTTGAAAGATAAACCTGATGAGGATTCGGATTAATTTTTTTATTCCAATTTCAAAGCACAAGGTCTGCTATTCTAACCTGAATACTGGATCTACAAAAGGGTATCGGAGCGTGTTATTTGTAAATATGCACGCCGTTAAAACCTACCGGACGCAGACCATTACCTCGAGGGCAACTTTGATGCTGACGAGACGATAAACCGGATCACCATTCGACTACCACTGCTGAACATGCAAACAGGACTGACATTATTTTTCATACCCTGAACTTACCTGACCTCTGGTCAGGGAGGAGTTACCTTTATGTGTTCATCTCGAATGACTTATTCTACTGGTTTGCTACATCACCAATTAGGACTATTAACCTTACCATTGGATTATTTGTACTCACGACTCAAAGAGAAGATATATTATGATAATATGTGATTCTCTTGATACAAACGAGATCACTCTATGTACAACCTGGTGTGTAAATATAGGTTGTGGACTTGTGCTATGTTAGTTGTTATTTGAGGCAAAGCTTCGAAATATCTGTTGTTCAGGAAACCCATATGGAACCTCTTCAGTGTCAACCCTGGAGATAGGATATGAACTACCTTGATCTTTCCAACAGAGGCTGAATGAAGTAGGTCAGGCAGGTTGAAATATAAGTTATATATTGTTGTTACTAACTACTGCATTATCACTGTATACCAGTATCATGTTATAACCTTATGGCTATGCATCTTATATGTATATTTTTCAAAGTTAAATGAACTGTGTTCAAGTCCTTTTCAGGACTAGTTATTTGGGCTTCTCGCAGAGGTATCACATCTAATATGCTATAGTGATAGTAACATCTCATTATCATCTCGATTCCCTAGGTGAAATGTATAGATAAACTATGGTCAAATCATCTTTATATCTATTACTAATTTCCCCATGTGTTATCTGGAGGGGGCTAGTGTAGGGAATCGTATTTACCATGTATCAAGGACTATGTATTCCAGACTGTTACTATATACTGTATCGGGGTAGGATAGGTGCTCTTCGGGAGCGTCTCTTACATCTCTCGTAAGAGGGCACCACTGGTGGCATCGGGCGGCGTGACATAGGGGGCGGACCAGAGGGCGCTCAGTGCTGAACCAGCCAACTATAACGAGAGGTATATATTCCACCGTCCTCCTACAATCGGGGGAGACTCTTGTGCAGTCCTACTGAGCTGGTAGGCAAACCTGGTCTCGAAACGGCCTAACCATTATCTAAGCGAGAGCATTACCACCTTACGGGGTACTGACTATAGGCATATTAAAGGTTGAAATGCATTTGCATGTCCTCTTGTACACATACCATAATAAAGTGATTCTGAAACCTACTCGAACCGACTAGTTATTGCTTCGATAATATAGTTATTTCGATATCAGTGGAATCTCGAAACGCCAATACCTACACTAGTAAAACAAAATGAAATCAGGTCTGCACTCAATCAAAAAGATACATCCCAAGTATTTATACCTGTTGATAAAGATGCAAATGATACTGTTTGGGATAGGGAATGTATCAGTACAGGGGTCGATGACAAGAGTGCTAATTCTAATAAATATGAAAATGTTCAAAATTCTTTGGAATTTACAAGCTATGAGAACGATGGTACAAGGGCTCTTTACACAGTATATTCAGGCTGTAGCTCACCTGTTAAGGTTTTTCATGAATGTATTTTAGGTGTGTGTGATTATACATATCTAATTGGTGTTTAACGTTCCCAGTTGAAATCTTGCAGGTCAGCTGATTTCCTGTTTGGTTGTCAGTCTCTCCTTGATCTAGGGGAGGCTGACCGTGACTATATATGGTCAGGTCTTATTCATGGGTTCAAGATAGTAGATGATGATTGCCAAGCCCACTATGAATGCCCAAATTTTAACTCAATTTTAGAGGATGAGTTCAAAATACAGACGTGTAATACTCTTGTTGACGAGTTAGACGCTGGGAAAGTAACTAAAGTTATCTACAAACCAAAATGTGTACATGCATTGGGTGCAGTCTGTAAAGCTAATGGCAAGTTGAGGCCAATAACGGACTGTAGCCGTCCAGAAGGTAAGAGTATAAATGAGATTATGTCAACTACCTACAAACCATTCCATTATAAATTTGTCAACAATGTGATAGATGTCCTACAACCAGGTAACTTCATGTGTGTCGTAGACATATGTTCAGCATACCGTTCAGTTAATGTTCATGAGAATCAGACAGGCATAGGACATGGAGATTCAAAAGGATGGGTAGCAAGGAGATAGGTAGCATGAGCCATAAGCAGTTTGAGGGATAGGCACAGAGAGTACCTTGTAAGATAAGCAAATGTAAAGAAAAAGAAGAAGAAAACATGGGTTCTAGGGACAGATATGCAAGTCAAAATGAGGGATATGAACACTGTAAAAAAAGGTGTTTAAAAATACACACCAAATTTTCTCAACACCAGCATTTAAACACCTAGACATTCAAAGTGTTAAAGTGTTTAGCATTTCAACACTTGGTCAAATACTTCATAGTTGAACGCTTTTAAAATTGAACACATTTAGCACAAAATATGTGTTTAGAAAAGTGTTTAACCAAGTGTTTAAGTCCTAAACACTAATGTTTAATCCCTAAACACTGTGTTTACAGTGCAGAGTTGGCAGATAGGTATGATTAAGGATAGGTAGACTTTATGATAGACATTGTTAAGGATAAGTAGGATCAAAATAGTAGAAGACATGATAAGCAATGTACTGTTAACCATTAGGGCTTAAATAAACAGATGAACAATACAGTTTAAATATGATGGTCTGAGAGATAGTCACCATGAGGTATAGGTAAAATGCATGATAGGCAGATTGAGGATAGGTAAACTATGGGAAAGTAAGACCAGAGAAGATTAGGTAAAGTGAGGAGTAAGCTTTAGTATTTAGGCCTTTTGGGAGATAGCCTTACTTGGCTCAAGATGCTTTGGATTCAAGAGATATACAGTATGAGTGATAAGTAGACTAAGGGATAGGCAGTATGTGGAATAGACAGAGTTAGTATACTTTTCAGATTGGTAGACATTTGGATATGTGCATTGAGGTACTAACTCTGGTTTACATGTTGTTTCTTTAAAGACTTCTTATCATTTGAATATTATTTTTGTACATCTTTAAAATATTTTCTTCATCAAACCTCATTTTTGGGAAATTTTAGTCAATTTCGGAGAATCATGATCACAAATTTTGGATTCAACAGGATTTTCTGGTCTAGGTGGTTCCTTCTTCCTCTTTGGTATTACCCTTATAAAGGAATACCACAGCTCCATAAACCGCCTAATCCTCTATAGAAATCAACAATGGAGACACAAGGGCACCTAGTTTCATTGGGCAGGGGGTAGAAGGGGGTGGCCTGTCACACTCTACCCATAGGCTATGCTCTCAGTGAGCCTCCTATTGTATCTAAACTCCTTGATAAAGGCTTCAGACAGCTAATGTATGGGAATCAATGGCTTCCTTGGTCCCTGATAATTGCATACACAGGGTTCAGCAACTCTTTGAACATTCTTGGTGCACAGGCCAGCCCATTTGGAAAAACTCTAAATTGGTATAGTTTCCCCTTCCACCTGAGTTTCAGGTATTTTCTATGTTGCCTAGCAACCAAGATAGAATAGTATGTTGAGAATAGGCAAACCAAAGTCAATGGCGCCAAACTGTTATCCGGTAAAGTAGAGACCCCTAGTGGGCGTTTTGTGAATAAAGCACTCAGCAGCCGTACCATGATGGCTTCAGACGTGGATCTCCTGTCCCTTACTTAACCTTAATATACAATAGGTTATGGGCCCAGACATCGCAGGTACTGCGTATTGAGACTCTGTTAGAGGTGAGGTAAATGTGGGGACAAAGTAGAGCCGAATTTGAGGATGGGAAATCCTCTGTAAAGGTTGGCAAAGTGAAGTTGGCATTTTAACGGATAGCCACGGGTTGGATGCTGAAAGCAGCAGAAAGGATCGCCACCAGAACGGCCAGAAACACACTAAAAGTCGCCGGAAGAAAGCTCAGGAATACATGAACCTGTCAGGGGTATTGCCAGGGAGGTCCGTGGCTCTGTTAGGGAGACAGGGAGAGCTTTGGGACTGTGTGTAGGCATTGTGGAATCACCGTGGAATCTGTGGAAAGTTCCAGAACGCCGAGGCACAATGGGGAAAGCCCTGCATAGCCCTGAGGTCGGATCTGAAACTAAAACGGACATAGGGTATTCCCCTGTGGTGGACGTGACTGTAAACACAGACCAGTGGCAGTAGGTTGGCTGAGTGCCAAGTCGTCATAGTCCTGTCAGGGAGACAGGAGGAGCTTCGTATACAGCAAGAGGTCGTCAGAGGCAGCAGGGAGGTGCTGTATATGACAAGAAGATGTTGTATAGGACATCAGGTGACACTGTGTGTGTACCAGGTATGTGCCAGTTATGTGACAGAGGAAGCTGTGCAAGTTGTGAACTATAGGGACTGGTGGCAGTAGGTAAGCTAGAGGCCCTGTGTGAGGAACTGTCTAATTTTGCTGAAGTAAACCATTTATTGAGTGACTTTCTATGTGTGGATTAGAATTCTGTAGGTTACAACTAAAATGGCAGCAAGTCCAAGTTTAGGGTTACAGTTCAGAAGGAGCTTAAGATGCCATGGAGATAGTTCTGTATTAGCTGAGTGTGTGTGTCACATGGAAACATCAGTGGATGTGACAGACACTGTAGAACATTGTGTCAAAAAGTGAAGAAAATGTGTCAAGAATTGCAGAGAGTCTAGTAGACATCTAAATTGCTGTGGGAGGCACCACAAGAGGCTGTAGTGGATTCTGCAGTAATGACAATTAATTGTGTCAAGTCAAAGTTGAAATTATAACATCCAGATAGTGGAGTCCAGCTAAGTAATTAATGCTTCAGATATAAGCTAAGTGTAATTATAGGAAGAAGTGACGCATTATAGTACAGCTTTAGAAGAGGATCTATCTATTGTGCATCTGTGGTGATAAGCTGACTCTTTATTGCGCTGTGAAGTTGAACTGTATACAGGATGCACTGAGATGATGGAGGAATGCACTGAGATACTGCAGGAGGACACGAGATGCAGCAAGTTGGCACTAAATACAGAATCTGTGAGTAAACTTCAGAAGGAGAATCTGAAAGTTGGAATTATAATTGCTAGGTGAAACATTTTGTTAAAATGACAGAGAATATTAAAGAACTGAGAACAGGGAATGAAGTGCTAGAAACCGCTCTTCCCAAGATTAGGTTTATGCTTTATTAAAAATTCTAATAGCAGTTGTGTTTCCTATATAAGAAAGATTTTTGATAACCTATCTATGTAACTAAGAAAGTAAGTAAATCGATCAAGTTTTTTGTAATACATGTGTAGTTGTTTGGTTTTACCAGCTAGGATTGAGTCTTGTTATTCTGAAGTAACACGAAGACCGGTTTTATCAAGTACACCTTCCAGTTACCCTGTAAATGGTGGTTAGGGAAACATGTTGTTACATGTAGCATGTACGGAGGCCCACATAGCCTCTGACGTAGCAGGTGAGCGCAGGGCTTTATATAGAGATCCCTAGGTTTGTCGCCAGGTGTCCCACAGACCCAGATCGGTGCTGCCACCTATCTGGAACCTCAGTAACACCAGGCAACAGGACTCACCCGCCACGCCAGACAGCACTTAATGTTACTGAGATAACTTTATGCCTCTACACTACTCCCCCAGACAATAGGTAGGAGTTATAGGTATTAGGTACTATATAGGGATAATAGAGGAACAATTGTAGTTATACAACCGTACTGTAATAAAGTATCATAGTTTTCATACCAACATATATTCGATAGTAGTATTAATGTTTCGGATAGTTTTACAATCTGGAGGTCAAAAACAATAAACGAATTACTCAATTAGATATATGTAACAGATCTGATTATATGAAAAAGTCATGATAAGGGCTGATATAGAACATCGTTTACAAATTAATAACATATGACCTTATAAGTCTTGATACTTATTAAACCCTAGTTCTGATAAGAACTGTTACAATCTTACAATATCAAGTTATTACAATACACTCGGAAGAAAAAATTCAATTGTGTATACATCAGTATAGCCAAAAGCAAATTTTTTTTTTAGAAAAATATACATGTCCACATCACTCGTATATACAAGTTATTTACATGATAACACCAGGTAATATTAACCTTTACACCATGCATTATGAAAATACGATATCCTGGTGTGTTAACCATGATGATCTGTTGAACACACACTAATGTATAATAATCACAGATCTCAACCCGTATTTAGTTAAACTTACAATGAGATTGACTATTTTATACTAAATACAATATACAAATAGAACATGGTCAATATTAATCAGTAGTTCTAGTGATGTGACAATATTCACTTATATTAATATGTTTAACATAAAGTAATAAGGGTCTTGTAGTGTCCGGATGCCGTCTTGACGTTGAAGTCCATGTGAAGGAGTTTATGTAGATTAATGCGTGAGTGGTCAGCTAACCACGGGATGGACATGCTAGTCTCTTGAAAAAAATATATAACATGGTAGTTAATAGGGCAGCTACCCTGTAGTGCTGAAGTTCCTTTAGTAGTAGTAGTGTATATCTGGATGGATTATAAAACATGGGCCAGCTAACCCTGAAGTGCTAGTCTGTAAGTATCCAAACGGTGGTAGTAAGTATGTAGATAGTCCCGAACGTATATCCAAACCTAGTATAGAATAGTTTAGTTCCAAATAATAAACTGGAGTAAAACGTATCCATCCGGGTGTATTTTAACGTTATTAGTAGTAAGACAGGAACAGGAATCGTAAATCCACATCCGTCAGCATCAACAGACAGCATACATATCTATTCGGACACTTCCAGATAGTATCCGAGGCTAGGTCGTTAGAATGTATGGAGTTTCAACTAGTACACTTTATACTCTGTATACATTCCAGGTTAAGGAACTGGTTATGATATGGAACCCGGAAACACACTAAGCTGAATGCTTAGCATGTTTCTTCTTCAGAAGAGCTAGAGCGGATTCTGGAGTACCGTTCCACTCATCCAGATCCACTCTGAACACTCTCATGAACTTAGTGTTCAATCTAGTGTTCCTCTGTACTTCCTCGTTAACACGCTTTTCGAGGACATGGACATCCATAGCTGATTGTTCCTTAGCAGCCACGGCCGTCTCTCCGGGTGTTTTAACATCAGCTCAGATTTTTGTTTCCAGGTGTTGCTTTTCAGCATTACTCGCTTCCTAGAAACACAGCAGAGTGTCATTCAGAAGACCCTGATGGTAATCTGTGGCTCTCTACTTCACACATTTCTCCCAGAGAGAGTACATGGCGTTTTGGACATTCGCCTCTCCCTGGCGAGACTTATCAAACCAGATTTCTGCCTGACCGGTTTTAATGGTTATGGCATTAGCTGGTTTTGGAATAGCAGTGGCAGCAGGTGGTGCAGCACCCGGAGGAGGTACTTGCACAACTGCTGGAGTCTTTAACAGTTCCGGGTGTTAGAATAGCCGGTACGGAAGGCGTACCCGGATTCTGAACCTTAGGGATACAGTATCCAGGTGGTAAGTTTTGTCTCATACCCAGGGCCAGGTACTCTTGCAACTGTTCTGACTCCCAGGTGATCTGACTCCCTGATCCAGCAGTGGCAAGAGGGGCGGGCTTCTTTGATACCAAACGCCCACCTCTGCCAACAACTAGTGAATGACTCTCAGGTCCGGGTTGAGCTGTATATGACTTTTTGTCCAGTTTTCCCAGATTCCGTGCAGCTTAGGAATACAATCCAACAGGCCCAGGCGCCTTGAAGACAAGAGGTGTTCGTTCGGGTGGCGTGCCAGGGGGGATCTAGAGCGGTCCTCGCTGTCATGGCTATGGGGTTCAGAATCATTACCGGGTTCACCCCGGTTCTGATCCCTTCGGTTTCTCTCCCTGGCACCTTTGCCCTCCTGGCCAGACTCCTCACACAACTTCCACAAGCTCTCATGCATGTCTAATTTTCCTCAAAGCTTAGACTCTTTAGACTTCCGTAACTCACAGAGGACCTGGTCACCTGGTTTGATGCTTCCACATCTAGCTTATCCAGTTCACGCATAAGCTCCGGGTGAAGTAACATCACTTTCTTTCAGGCCTGTTCCAGCCCCTTCCGAGTGACACTTCTTCTGGTGTCTCTTCAGATCACTATGCTGGTTATAAGTAACTATAGTAGTACACTTTTTTCCTTTCTTACTGACCGCAGGATCACAAATGTAAATCGGGTGGTGGTGAAAGTGGGTCTCCATGAGATGCCTCTGAAACCGAGTAGAAGTACTCCAGGTCTTAACAGAGTCATCACTCGCATCCTGACAGATGGAGAATGGGCAGGTTTTCTCATGATCACCGTAACACTTCTCCAATGCCCAGCGGAGCTTATGCTTCTGAGTGTTCGTATAATACTTATCAGAAGCATTCAGCATAAGCCATAGTTTCCTATAGGCTTTGCTTGGATTCGGATCCTCATCTGACAACCGCATCCAGTCTTCATCATCTGATTCTCCGTTCTTGTTGATAGGTCCGGGACAGGCATACAGAGGAGCCCCATCCTTCTTTCTATACCAGTATACACAGTCCTTGAAACAGGTGGGTACCCGTTCCTTGAACCCTGACTTAGCATTGCCCTAGCGTTCAGCTTCAGTTTGATCAGATAGGGTGGCATCCTTATTGTACTCAAATGAAGATTCCTCTGGGGACTCTTCTCCAGATGAATCCACTTGCATGGAGTCCTCTGTACTCTCACTAGTATTCAGTTTACTAGCGTACTCCTCTGCTGTCACAGAATCCGGGAGATGCTTCTTCTTGCGATTAAAAGACCTCCTATTCTTGGATACTTCCCAAAACCACTTCCTTACCTTCTGAATCCTTCGGATCCTTAGCCTCAGCTTCAGGTTTGATATTCTCGGCATCTGTTTTCCTCGGACACTCTACGAGTGATGATGATTTTCAGAGCACCATGTCTACCATGTCTATCTACAGCAATCGTAGATGCGTTTCGTGTGTGTTCGATTTTGCCTTCCACGATGTAGTACCCGTCATCCCACTTCTCGAATTCGGTGGCAGCGCTACGGAACTCCCTGAGAGTATGGAAATCGTACTGGATGGTATCTGGATGTGGGTAGACTTGCCTGGCTTTGTCGGCTATGCAACCTACCCATTCTACACCCTTCCAAGTCATATCCCATGTAGACTTATCAGGTTTCTGATAAACTCCCATGGCAATGGCCCTATTGGTTTTGTACACAACCTGACGGAATTCCCGATCAACCATCAATCCGCGTTGGTACCATGTCCAATCAGTAAGCCACTCCAGTGGCATCCTCTTGAGTTGATGCATGGACATCACATCCTTGCCTTTCAGGATCAGGGGGTCTACACGAATAGGCTCCCCATCACTGTTCAATTGGTTCTGTAGTTCCGGAAGGATGTACAGACACCTTCCGTCGTACACGTCTGGTAGTCGGGAGTCTTCTATATCCATAGTGTCCTCCTTGGTCTCAGTGTCTTTGGTCTCACCTTGCAAGTCGGTTTGACCATCGATCTGTTCAGCTGATTCAGTAGTATCCGAAGGACGACTACCTTGCTGTTCCGCAACTCTGGATTTGGCTGTTTCTTTAGGCGGTGCCAGCGGGGAAATAGCTGTTCCTGGACTGTCCAAATTGAACTCCTCCAGTCTCTTCTCGAATAACTGATCTGTGTGGGGTGTATGCACTTCCATCAGTTCATCTTCCTCTGGGGTGACAGGGATTGGTTGCAGGCGTCAGCTTGTCTGGATCACCGGATAGCTTCGCCGCAGTTACGGATTCCTCAGCCATGGCGAAGAGGAATCAGGTTCGGGAGGCTATGCACTCATAGCCTGACTTAACGGTGTCAGGAGCCGATGCAGCACGGAGTCTTCCCCCAAGGGCCTTGACTCTGTCGGTGTTAGCGCCTTTAGTAGTAAATCAGAGAGGGGACGAAGTTTCCACCCACTACTAAAAACAATATGGGGACACGCCAGGTTCCGTGACATCATTTCTACGCTTGAAAGCGGGGTCATGAGAGGTCAGCCGAGACTGGACACAATGACATCACACGCATAACACATGCGGACCGCAAAAACATAAACAAATAATTATTTTAGGGTTATTATTGCTTGTGCTGTCGACTCCTCCGAGGATTTGTGTGGACAGCTTAAGCTAATCCAGATCATCCATCCACTACCCACTGGTACATCATACAGTGACGAAAAACACACCTTTCGGGTCAGTGACGACAAACACACCTTTCAGGTCAGTTGTTATGCTCTCGTATACACATAAAACACTGAACACGGTCACACTCGTTTTGTTTACAGGTTAGGTCACTGCAGTCCTCTGGGCCAGTCTAGGACTGTGACGAATGATTACCCTTTCATCAGGCAATTCCTTTCTGGACCTGAAGAGCCTTCTCTAGGGGTTCTGTAGCCTTCAGGACTCCTTTCCTCTTCTTGCCATCTGCACCCGCTGAGACTTTTTTAACACCACCACACTTAGTTTTTAGTGACGTTGGTGGCTTCCCTATAGGACCTTTTTAGGTCTGCCCCGTTTCCTTCTAGGTTTTGGGTCAACTTCCTGGTCAAGGATTCGATTCCCATTCAGAACCCTGTCGAAGATTTCACCATACATTTCTGTGGAGGTCTCCCAGACCATATTCTTAATCTTGCGACATTGGATTGGACTTATAAAATCGTCCAATGTCAGATTTAATAATTATTGTACAATCACTTATAACCTGGGTTATAGTGAACGGACCATCCCAGTTGGATGCTAATTTAATGTTCCGCAGAGGTTCATGTAACCTTAGTACCCTATCTCGGGGTTTGAACTTTCTCATTTTCAAGTCCACATCATAGCCCACTTTCTGCCAGGGA
Organism: Acholoe squamosa; assembly: GCA_949317995.1. NCBI lineage: Eukaryota > Metazoa > Annelida > Polychaeta > Phyllodocida > Polynoidae > Acholoe > Acholoe squamosa. The sequence goes on along the minus strand of OX439039.1, from coordinate 28,867,543 downwards.
GCACTCTTTTCTAGGTCAATTCGAACAGATTAGTAAGCGTTTTTGATTCTGTCCCTTAAACATTTGACGAAGACTACATGATAAGGTAGTTCAGGGTCCATACCTACGACTACTAATTCAGCGTGCATTATCAAATCTGCTCCGAATACTAACAGATTGGGAGAACAATTAGTACTCGAATGTACAGAACTGTTATAAGCATGTGTCACAAAGTGGCACTGCTCATCCCAGTTATCCATATTCTCATTCATCAGTGATTTGAGAACTTGGATTAGAGTCTTTCCACCAAACCGTCACTTTGAGGACGATAGGGATTAGTCCTGGTCTTACAAATAGCTAAGTTTTTACACAAACATTGCCATAGGTTTGACTCAAATTCTCGGCATTGATCGCTATGTAGCATTAGGGGCACACCAAAAGTCAGCACCCAGCCTTTAACAAAGGCTTCAGCACATGTCACAGCTTTATGATCCGGTAGTGGAAAGACTTTCGTATACTTTGTATAATAGTCACATACTACCATCATGCAGGTATTCTCATTAGCAGTTATATTAAATACGCTAATGATATCTACACCGACTTGGGCAAATTGCACTCAAAATAACTCTTGGGAGAGAGGTAATTTGCCCATTCCGGGTCCTGGCTTATTTTTACAACAATCAGGACAGGTGAGAATCCATCTCAATAGATCTTTTGACATTCCGGGCCAGTAGTATTTTCTAGATAAACGTGCTAAAGACCGTTTCTTTCCAAAATGACCACTGGTCCTATGACCATGACAACAATACATAATGTCACGCCTCATTACATGTGGGATTACCACTTGCATGAGTCTCTTACCATTCTTACATGGTTTCCATCGGTGTTTAATTCGATATCCCATACTTCATTAATAGGATGAAATTCAAAAATAACTGGACTGATATCTGGATGATGAACTTGACGAGGACCACAAGTGAGCCGACCCTCAGACATGCTCCTGATGAACTATCAACTTCGTTGCTAGAGCACCTTTGTTCGCAACCTAGTGTCACCCTATATCATCATCATACTCATCATTATTACCAGCCGGGTAGACAAATCACCCAGGTGTATAAGGGTCGGGTGCAGGCCCCCTGCAGAGGTAAGTGAAAAACTATGCAGACTCTCTCAGGTAATACACAAGTTGATACAAGCGCCAAGCTAGATATCACTGTCGACCATCTGTCGACAATGAGAGGATTGAAATTAGGGCATATGAATTGTAGAAGTATGTTCTTTAAACAATCAGATATACACGACCTTCTGTTGCCTGGGGGAGACATGGTTACATGAGTATTATACTGATATCCTGGTCCTTTGGGAGGGGAAGCAATTTTATAGACAAGACAGAAACACTGAGAAAACCGGAGGAGGCCTGATTACATATGTAAACAACCAGCTATTTCCTTATACGCAGAAAGTGGATGAAGCTACCTTACAAAGTAAGGACCTTCAGTGCCTAAAAATTAAATATGAGCAAGATAAACATAAAAATGTTAATTATCATGAATATCTATAGATCACCTGACAGCTGCCCCGAAGGCTGCCTTGTGGTTTAAAGACGACCCTAAAGCCTTCTGGTGCCAGCTCAACCATATCATTGCCCCCAAATCTAAGGTTAAGTCTACCTCATTTGTCAAGAATGGGGAAAGACTTGAAGGCAAAGAAGCGAGTGAGTTTTACAATGCATATTATGCCCAAGTAGGTGAATGGCTGTATGAAGATATAAGAAGAAACAACAATGGCATGCCCCCCCACAGCTCTTAGGCATAAAGATCAATTAGCTACCCTGGACCTGCCAAGGGCAGTGACGGACGAAGGAACACCAACAGTTGACTATGATGATATGCTGAAACTAGTCCAAGGTATAAACATAAACAAGTCATCGGGCCTAGATGGCATATCAGCCAGTGTTCAAAGATGCCTTTCTATACCTCATCCTACAGCTATGTCACATGTTTAACAATAGCTTCCGCTCAGGAATATTCCCTGACACCTGGGCGAAAGCTGCGGTAGTGCCAATATTCAAGACTGGCCCACTCACCGAGGTGACCAACTGGAGGCCTGTGAGTCTCCTTCCTACCCCTTGCAAATTGATAGAGAAAGTTTTGCATGGTCATATCTCGAATTTGGCGGAGCAGAAGGGTTTGATCACATGAGAGCAATTCGGGTTCGTCAAAGGCCGAGGTACTGCAGATGCCTCTATCTGAACAAGTCCTTAGTCACATGTGCCTGTTTTGTCGATTTCAGCAAGGCGTTCGATTCTATACATCACGCCTTGTTGATAGCCAAATTATCAAAGCTAGGTTTTACCATCCTGGGTAATGACATGGATAGCTAGGTATCTCCAAAATAGAAAACAAGCAGTCCTTTTAAATGGGGTGAAGAGAAACTGAGGAAAGAGAGGTCCACTTTGGAGTCCCCCAGGGCTCCATCCTTGGGCCTCTGCTCTTTATCCTTTTTGTAAATGACATAGTTACCACCCCCGCCACTTTGGAGCAGACACTGGATAGACTGGTAGACTGGTGTGCTAATAATGGCATGACCATAAACGCAAAAAAGACCCAGACAATCTGGTACGGAGGAAACGGCCCAGTAAGAAGGGCCAAAGAGCTAAAAATAAAAATTGGAGATACCACTCTCAAAACCCCAGATGAGTATAAATACCTAGGGGTCCACCTGGACAGACACCTGAAATTAGACTTTTTTATAAAGACCACAGAGCAAAAGGTCCGACTTGCCAATTTGAAGCTGGCAATGCTCCAGACATATATGACGGAGGAGACAGCACTATTGGTTTACAAGCAAACCATACTTCCCTTCCTAGACTACTGTAGTTTATGATAGATGGTGGAAAGCAGACCAGGACTCATCAACTGCAGTTGTTACAAAACAGGGCACTCTGAATCTGCACAAGACAATATGATATAGGCTTCAGAACATCTCAACTGCATGATAGATGCAATGTAGAGAAGCTGGACCAGAGAAGGGAGCTACATATGGCTGCCTTCATGTTTAACCTAGCAAATAAGCTTGACCTATGGCAGGCAGACAACATAAGAACAAGAAGAGACAGGAAAAGGTAATTCCTTCTGTATTGTAGAAAGAAGCAAAAGTACAAAAGAAGCCCACTATACAGAGGCACTAAGTTGTGGAATAGGATATCGCCTGATATTCAGAATGCAAAATCAGTTGAGAGTTTTAAAGGGCAGATAAAGAAACACAGGTTGCTTCCCCCCCTCCCAGGCTAAAGACTACACCCTGTATCTGGACAGGGCCTGACCAGGACTCCATTCACTTTTGGTTTAAAGTCTTTTTGCATAGTCTTCCCCCAATTAAACGACCAATAAATTTATAGTCATAAACCAACACTTGTGCAGAGTATTACCCCCTGTAAGCCCCTACCAATGCTACATGGTCTTTTATTAAATCTGTGAAGCTTTCACTTTTCATACCCTTAGGCTGTCTCATACCCCACACCTCATCAACACATACAATCATAGTTAGTCAGCTAGTAAGTAAACTAGTACACTAAAACGGTTCCAGGATTAGGCAGCGTCCTGCAATCGAAAGGTTACCCTAGATACCCAGTCCTTTTGGCTATCTTCACGAATATATTACATCTTAAATTGACCGCTTTGGGCTCATGGTCTTTTCAAATTCATCTATCTTTTGTACTAAGTACTGATATCTGCCTATGGATTGTAATATTGTAAAAGAGGGATAAATCTGATGAATACTATGAAAATGAACAAATGATTTATTAACAATAAAAAAAAAAGGAAAAAAAACAACCTTTTGGACTTCTATTGAGCAAGAAATCTTCTCATTTCTCGGTTTTCCAATGAGACTACCATCTAGACGTATACCCTTTGGTACCAATTTTAGTAGCTTAGCAGTTATTGAGTCAGTTTCTTGGAATAGTTTTATGGTATCCATAGACCAATCCAATATGCTGGCTACTCAGGTTTCAAATGGTATTTGAATCCCAGCTAATATTGCTCTATGTGCTCCACAGTCAGTACAATCCGGATTATCACATTTCCGAATTGGTATCCGAGACAAGGCGTCTGCATTAATATGCTTCGCTCCGGGTCTATGCTGAATTTGACGGTGTTCTAGTCCGTATTCAGACAGGTGAGCTAGCCATCTGCCTAACATCCCTTCAGCATCTTGGAAGTTCAACAACCATCTTAATGAGGAGTGATCTGTACGTAAAGTAAAGTCAGTTCCCCATAAGAAATGTTTAAACTTCTTAGTATACACTACTACTGCCAGCAACTCACATTTGGTTGTGCAATAGTTGCATTGAGTTCTACTCAAAGTATCACTAGCAAATGCTATTGGTCCTTCTACTCCATTTTGGACCTGTGATAGAGCAGCACCAATACTTTCATTGCTAGCATCCATATCCAATATGAAATGATCCGTTTCATTGGGATATTGCAATACTGGAGTACTCGTCAACAGATCCTTTAGCTTTTTAAAAGCTTGATCTTGTTCGTGTTCCCAAGGAAATTTTTCCTTGGCACTTCCTGGGGTCCAGTTAACCAAAATCTGCAAAGGATAAATGACTCTAGAATAATTCGGAATAAACTCCCGATAATAGGAACAGAATCCCAAGAATGACCTGACTTCTTTCGGGGTTCTGGGTCTACTCCAATTCGTGACTGATTCTATCTTTTCCGGATCAGCCTTTATTCCTTCATTTGAAATGATATGGCCCAAATAATTCATGGACTGTTTGAATAAATGACACTTCTTAGGTTTCAGTTTGAGACCATTAGAAATGATTCGTTCCAAAACTAACTTGAGGTTATGAGAGCATTCTTCGAATGACTTTCCAAATACTATCACATCATCAAGGTATACAAGACACTTCTTCGATAATAGATCATTCAACAGAGTTTCCATCATTGCTTCAAAGGTGGCTGGTGCATTGCACAAACCAAAAGGCATAACATTGTATTGAAACAATCCGATATGGCTAGAATTTTCTCCATATCCGTAGGATTCATTCCTACTTGCCAATATCCGGATTGTAAATCTAGAGTACAAAACCAGCTATTACCACCTAGGGAATCGATGGTTTCATCTATTCTAGGTAATGGATACGAATTCTTTTTCATTACTCCATTTAACTTCCTGTAATCAATAGAGAATCGAATGGTGCCATCCTTTTTGGTTACCATACATACAGGACTACTCTAGGGACTATTAGACGGGACGATCACATCCTGTTCTAACATCTTATTGATTTCCTCTTCTGCGACTCTTTTCTTAGCCAGAGGTAACCGTCGATACGGAATCTTGAAAGGTTCTGCATTACCTGTATCTATACTATGCAAAACCTTTGTGGTTTGCCCCAAAGGCTCACCAGGTTTAGTAAATGCATTCTTGTATTGCTCCAACAATTCAAGTAGGTCCTTCTTATGTTCCGGATCCTCAAGGAAGTTTTCCTCGTACAACTTTTTTATTTTGTCTGAGATATCCACGGGATCACTGGCTTTTGGCAATTTAAAGCTACTATCTGTGACCGTTTCAGAAAGAGTTACACTTCCAAAAAACCTGTCCCTTCTTTAAATAGATAGGTCTAGTAGTCAGATTTGAAACCGGTACTACCGTCCAGGATGCGTTAGCTACCATAGTATCCACGGAGGTCAATCCGATACTAGACAAGGCCATCACATCCGGTTCTATTACAGCTGTCTGATTCCTCAAAGCAGGATCACTTCGTAGAAGTACATCACAAGCTACTCCAGCAGGAATCCGAACAGTTTGTGCCACCGAGGCCATACTGCTTAATTGTCGTAATACACACTTAACTTTCACAGGATACGGGTATTTCACATTTAGTACTCCGGACTGTGGTTCCAACATCACACCATACAATGATGCGAAATCTAACCCTAATATCCCTTCATCCGATATATCCGCAATGGTTGCACCCATGACAAAGTCATGTATGCCATCCAGCTGCAACTTTAAACACGTTCTACCATCGTCCACATTCTACTGCCGTCGGCCGTCTGAACACTTCCTCCCGATAGGAGAGTTTCATGCACATCCGGGATAAGATCATAGAATTTCTTGGAAACACAAGACTGGCTTGCTCCTGTATCAACAAGAAACTCTGCAGACCTTCCGTTGACAGTAAGGCAAACATACCACCGTCTTCCTTTTAGCAGGGAAGGCGTATCCATAACAACAGGAACCTCATTGTTCACACCAGGAGTCAATCCACATCCTTTCAAGTATTCCAGACAAGGATGACCTGGGGGTAGGTGGGTACTACCAACCCTGGCTAATTCATAGCCGCCTACCTCTTTATCGATACTGGGTTCCCCAGAGCTCCCTGGGCACCTGGTATTTTGGGTTCCCTAACCTTCCGGATCTCACTCCTCGATCCGGTGTTAGGCGAATTCGCTACTATATGAGAGTCTGTATCACGATTGGTGATATTATGGCAAATAATGTCACTGTTTGCCCATCAAGAGACCCCTCTTCAGTTTTCCTCTGTATTAACACCAGAAAAAATACCCTGTGATCTGGGCACAGGTTTCTCGACCGTACATTCCGCAGCATAATGCCCCAGAGTTTGACATCTTCTCTGAGATTTATCTACCCAGGGGCGTCTCAAAGCTTCAGTCAAACGTGTAACCAATGTCTCCACCAAATCCGTAGGGGCAGCTGAGGCAGCCACAGTTGGAGGGCTTACGGTTTTGGTTACAGGGGGACGGCAAACAACAGGTTTATAGGTACCCGGTTTACTTTTATCTCGCGGACCTATTTTACGATACCGCTTCTGGCGGTAATATTTACCCGCGATTTGGACTGCGATTTGGACCATGCCAATATGTTCCCCATTTTCATCACACACATATTCATCATCAGAATTGACGTCCTGTAACTCTACAGGAGCTATCTGACCCAGTCCAGGAGCCATAATAGCTGCTTCCGAATACTGCATGGGTGCTGTCCGCAAAGGGTTGTGGGGTAAACCCACTAATCTTTTCTTTCTATTGTAGCCATCAATGGCAATAAATAGATCACTAAAGGAAGTTTTGTCCTTCCATGAATCTCATACTACTTGCTTATGGTCATCGCCTCGCAATCCCCAAAAGAATTGTGTAAACAACTCTTGCAGGTAACAATCGTCATCATGAACCCAATTTGGTCGAGCTTTAGACAACAGATCTTGCAGTTCTAATCCGAAAACCTTGTGGGATTCTTTTGGCTTCTGAGTCCTCTTTTTGAAAGTGACCTATGGATCCTCTCTCATGATAGAACTGAATAGGTAGGCGGCACACTCGACCAATTGGTCATAAGTACCGTATATCCCATATGCAGTTCTCCATTGGTTCAGAGCAACCTTTCCACCCTTACTTAACCAACAAATCAGGTAAGGTAAGGCTTCTTCCTTAGTCCAACCACTACAGTTGACTTCATCCACGAAGGCTTGATAGCGATCCTTCCATGGCTTATTAGGATCATAGTGAGGGGGAATCCTAGCCATTCTCCATGCCGGATTAGCGCATCCTCGAAGCCTATCGGCTTCTCACATACTCCAATCCATAATCTCCATGCCATCAGCACCCTTTTGGTAGCAGTCAATACCCAAGTTTCGGATACATTGAACTATCGAACACACTCTGCATTGTAGCAGTCATAGAGGCTCTACGGTTAGGTTTTCTACCGTCCCCTCCTGATCCAGAACTTCGGAATCCTGATCCTCCTGGCGGTCTTCCAGGGGGTCCATTTCCCCCAGCTCCAGGAGCTCCTCCAACAGATCCTCCAGAACCACCAGAATAACCAGTAGATCCTTGGCTATAGGGTTGATTAAGAGAATCCCCCTCTGGATCCTCCATACTGTGCGCCCGAATAATAACTATTCTGACTATTTCCAGTTCTGCTGTTACCTGAGATACCAAATCCGGGATAAAGGTACAGGCTGAGAAGTCACCCTTGGTTCAGCCACGGCGAGCGTCTATTGATACTCAGTTCAATAGCCTGGGGTCAGCTCTATTTTCCACTGGATGTGTATTCTAGTTTATTACTTAATTACCCTCTTTGATCTAGATAAGAATCTGATTGATCTGGGATGTGTATTCACTCCATAAGCTGATGTTGGGTCACTCCTTAAGTCAAGCATCTGCTTGCGGAGTGAGCCTCGCCGCCTGGGCGACGATCTCCCCAGATAAAGGTCTGAAGCCAGCCTTGGGACGGCACAGCATACTGATTAGGTATCGGTGCTTGTACTATATTCGGACCCTGATCGGGATGATGGAATCTTGGTCCTGCCGGAGTACTATGTCCGGGTTGAGAATAATAAGAGGGAGGCGTTAGCAACCCATTACTTTCTCCGGGTTCCTTAATAGTTAGCAGCACCACCTACAGGGACTTTCTGGAAACAACTACAGCAAGTGGCGAATGGCGATTTTTCGATCGACTTCTCTCCTTGTCCGTTTGTTCTTGATCGATAACTACCTTAAATAATTGATTGGAGTGGAAATAACTATGACCATGACTAAGGGTTAATCCACCTATTCCAGCTTACTATATCGCAAAAGAGATTATTTTGTATTTTTAATAAATTGAACATACCGAACGCAATGAGACATACCACAAGTCCGAATTATGAACCCCTGCAACCTACAGGGACTATATGGAAACAATTATAGCAAGTGGCGAATGGCGATTTTTCGATCGACTTATCTGCTTGTCTGTTTGTTCTTGATCGATAACTACCTCAAATAATTGATTGGAGTGGAAATAACTATGACTATGACTAAGGGTTAATCCACCTATTCCAGCTTACTATATGGCAAAAGAGATTATTTTGCATTTTTATTAAATCGAACATGCCGAATGCAATGAGACATACCACAAGTCCGAATTATGAACCCCTGCCGAAAAAAAAAATTGTTTTGAATCTTGACATGATGCCTACTTTAAGGTCGACTTTAGCGGGTTCCTTTGATGGCATTGGGATTCACAAACTATGATGAGGAGGCATCTTTTTGATGACTTGAGGAAAACTTTGAGGTAAGCTAGCATAGCTGTGATGAAGTTTTTTGCCAAGGTTGATGACCAGAATATTTGAATAGGTTCCCTCTCGTATAGTTACTGATATATTCTGACTAATTGTTGGCAAAAAGTGACAAAGTACTGACATGTATTTACTTATTGCTGACAAAATGTGAGTAAATACTGTCATATATTGACTAATTACTGACAAATTGCATGTAAATACTGACATGTGTTGACTAATTTCTGATATATAGTGACTAAGTACTGACATATCCTGACTAATTGCTGTTATATAGTGAGTAATTACTAACATATATTGACTAATTGCTGACAAATAGTGAATTATTACTGATATATTTTGACTTATTACTGACAAAAGGTGAGTAGTTACTATTATATATTGACTAATTGCTGACAAATAGTGAGAAATTACTAACATATATTGACCAATTGCTAGTGAGTAATTACTAACATTTATTCATTAAAATGCGAGTAAATACTGACATATATTGACTAATTGCTGATGAATTCTGAGTAAATACTGACATGTATTGACTAATTGCTGATATATAGTGAGTAATTACTGACATATATGGACTAATTGCTGACAAATAGTGAGTAATTACTGACATATATTGACTAATTGCTGACAAAGAGTGAGTAATTACTGACATATATGGACTAATTTCTGATAAATAGTGAGTAATTACTGACATATATTGAGTAATTGCTGACAAAGAGTGAGTAATTACTGATGTATATGACTAATCTCTGACAAATTGTGAGCAATTACTGATATATAGTGACTAAGTACTGATATATAGTGACTAAGTAAAGGCATATATTTTGTCAAATCTGCACCATGGGAACAAAGTTATCGCTAATTTTAGCAATTTTAGCGATGTTTTTTAGGTTATTAATGATAGTGTAGGGGCATGTTAAGTAGTAGCGTCTATGGCTTACGGGTTGACTAGTTTCCGAGCAGAGCGTTCCTTCGGGTTGATACCTGGTACGCCTGGCGGGTGGTGGCAGCACTGTCCTCCAGGCCTCTCGGCTTGAACACGAGGGGTCGCCACCCAACCCCTGTGGCTATATAATAGCTGGGTTGGAAACTAGAGAGACAGAATCCACCCAGATTCTGTACGAACACCCTAAGATCTCCGAAGCCTTACCTGGTAGTCACAAGTCAGAGCTATCCGAATGATAACACGTCTGTCGGAATACCCTTAGTTTACTGTATAGTAGGATACTGAATAAACCTTGTTGCCTTCTGAACCGGACATTCTTGTATTCATGATCCTGACCAATAGACAGCCGGTCTAAGATAGAACCATTACACTGGTACCATGACCAGGATTCGGTTTTAAGAAGTGCACAGCTCTGTCTGAACAAGAAGGGATTCAGTATCCGGAAGGTGAGTTCCCGGGAGACCATGAGACCCCGGGTATAGCCTATCAGGACTATAGGGACCCGTCTCGGAATGATGCCGAAGGATTGGATTCCGAAAGTGAGATTTCAACAGTAGGGTTGGACGTCACTGTTTATGACCATCCGATAGTGCCGGCTAACCAAACCGTGCCCAACATCAGATCATCAGATTTGTTAAGAGATGGCAATTTCGGTAGCCCTATTTTTTTGGCTCAAGTACCCAATAGTGAACCACGGGGGCAGCCACAGGACTCAATCCACCTTATGCCCTTGGCTGGCCAGGGAGTATTCTTGATCCAAATCTGTTTTTAATCCTGGTGGATCCAGCCAACCGGCTCCTATGAGTATGGTTAGCTTGGACAGATACCGGGAAGAGAGAAACAGCTATGAAACTGAAAGGTTGGCCCATGTAGAATGGAGGCGGAGGAATGATCAGGAGAAGTCCAGGGGTGAGAAATTACTGGAATACCAAAAAAAAGAGGGTGAGCGAAAGCAAAATAAGATAAAGGAGTTGGAAAGGGAACAATGCAAACTCCTGGATGAGATCGGAGATCTGAAAAAGAATAAGGGGTTGTTGGAAAGAACCGCTGAAACCATAGAACGAGAGGTGGATACCCATCGTGCTCGACTCAAGGAAATTGAGGCTAGGATTCAGGGTAAGAAAGCAGAATATGAAATATGCGAGAGAAATGTTGAGGATATAAGACTACAAGTCCACCTTTACCATAGATGGTGAATATCAGTACATCGACACTAGGGGTCAGGTCCTGTCCTCTACCCGTTTAGACCACGCCTCTCCAAGGGGTGGTGAGGGGCTAGGGGATATATCTGATCAGGTGGAAGGCGACAGTCAGCCCATTCCAAGTAATCAGACCTATAGGGTGGAAAATCATAAGTGCTACCCACCTAGTACCGATCAGAATAATAATACTACCCTTAGTAGTAGTGGGACTTACCCTAGCCGTACTAGCACTACTGGGGATCCAGGGTCCCAGCCGGGTATGAATACTGGGTATGGATTTACCTTCTGGAACAATACGAGTAATAACAATTCGGGATCCAGTGGTCCGGGATCGAAAGGATCCGGTGGAGGTGGTAAGAAGAGTAAAGATCAGAAGATATTGGATTGGAGTTTGGAACAATGTACCAGATTGAAAAGTAGGGAGAGTTTGGCAAAGAAAAGTCAGATTGAAACTAAGCATTTTGATGGTTCAGAACCATGGAGGGATTGGTTCTCGGATTTCACGGACGACCGTGAGGTAGACGGGTATGATGAGGATGAATCATTACCTATATTGGTAAGATGCTTGAAGAAGGGTCCGGGTAGAATTGCTGTGGACCATTGGAGGGAGCAGTATAAGAGATGGGGAACTTATACCCAATTGGTTGAAATCTGTAGTTCCTATCTCGAATGTATAGTATCTGAGGATCCGATGACACAATATAGGAAAAGAGTTCAGAAACCAGGTGAATCTGTTCAAGTATATGGTTTAGAGCTTCAGATACTATTACGAAAGGCCTTGGTAATGGATGATGACTATGTAAGTGACGAATTAATCTCACATTTTATAAGGGGATTACGAGAAAAAGACCATCAGGACTGTGCTTATTGTTAGTATAGGGCATGATGTCCAGGTGCAAATATGAAGACACTATGTGATGCAATAGCTAACTTAAATAAGAAGAAAACTTTCCTTTCCGGATTCGTCCTGTAGGAAACGGCTAGTATGGTACTACCCACTCTGAAGCCAACTGTCCCTACCGCGGCAGCCACTGTCTGGGAGGGTGAAACTGAATATGAGATAGTGGAATATGAAGAAGAAGAAGATGGATCAATCTCTGCACTGAGATTCCCGAAGAATTCTAAGAAAATTTATTCCCAGGAGGAGTTTGACCACTCAGCCAAGACGGGGGAGTTCCGAAAGCAGGGAAAAAGTCAGTTCTGAATCTAAGGAGACTGTAGCTAAGAAAGACGAGAGTAAGCCATCTGGAAACATGGATATTAAAAGCATAATGGAAAGTATGTTAAGGTCTTTCCTGGAGGACATTGAAAGTCATCGGTACAATAGGCCCAGATTTGATAAGTCCAGGATCCGGTGTTACCGTTGCCAGAAGATGGGACATGTGGCTTATGAGTGTAGAGCCGCTGAACCCGTTCCCAGGAAAATGCCCGCTGTTGAGGAGGTTGAGCCCGAGTCAGAAAATTAAGGAGGGTTGAGGACGTGGCAGATCGCTCAACCCGGAGACCTAATGTATGCCGGAGTACTGTCCCTGATAAACCGTCTGATGAATCCGGAATGAACACACCCGGGGAGGAGGGATCCGAGATTGATCTCCTTGCCCCTCCTATGGCCGGGGACTCCAACATAAGGAAGAACACTAAGTCAATAGAAGAAGAGAGTACCCACGTTGGAGAAGAGGAAAGGTGGATAGAGGAATTTACACATGTATGTGCGGCACACCTTCCCCCGAACCATCCATGTCTGGAGCAGCTGAAAGACCATGGATTGGATCTCGGCATTTCGGAGGATTTTGATAGGTTTACAGGGGTACTGAGGATCCGAAAGCCCTATGACATCCAAGTGAAATGTGTGCTGAGACAAATAAGTGCAGTTGCCAGTGTAGTAGATACAGTAAAGATACCTCCGGGCGTCTCCTGTGATGTGTTGTGTACTTAGGGTTGGAATCTGAAAGGCCAGGAGGGAATATTTGAACCTGATTTGGTTCAGTTAGCTAGTATCGGTCTGGAATCAGTAGACACTTTGGTGGGAAATCCGTTCTGGAATGTATTGCCGATTATGAAATCGAGGCAATAAAACCGTCTACCTACAGAAGGGATCCAGGGTTGGATCCATGACATTGGTAAATAAGGTACATGAGGATATACAGAGACCCGACATTAAACCGTCAGGGAAAGAAAAAATGAATATGGAATTAGATAAACTGGTGGACGATTCCTCTCTAGAGAACAACTATCAGAAGATGGAGGTTTGGAATCTAATACAGATTTACGAGGATGCATTTGGCTACTCTGGGGGTCCCTTTGGCCGGAATGATAAGGTGTTACACCATATCAATACCGGGAAGCCGAACCCTTTAAGATCCCGTACTGCCGGTTACCACTTAAGAAGAAGATAATATGTGAAAACGAGATATTTGATCAGCTGGAAAAGGGAGTGATAGTACCTAGTACCAGTCCTTGGTCTAGCCCTGTTGTCATGACTACTAAGAAGGACGGGAGTATCCGTTTATGTGTGGATTATAGGAAATTGAATGGATTGACCAAGAAAAATTCTTATCCTCTCCCGAGGGTTGATGAAATCCTGGATGCCCTAGGAGGGAACAATTGGTTCTGCACCCTGGATCTCCAATCTGGGTACTACATATACGGTAATGCCCTTTGGGTTATGTAATGCCCCTGCTACATTTGAAGCCATGATGGAAACTCTGCTGAGTGATCTATTGTGGAAGAAATGTTTGGTGTATTTGGATGACGTGATTGTCTTCGGAAAGACATTCCGGGAGTGCCTAAATAATCTGGAGGAGGTAATAACAAGGATAAGATCAAATGGGTTACGTCTGAAACCAAAGAAATGTGAATTATTTAAGAAATCAATTACGTACCTAGGTAGGATTATATCCACGGAAGGAATTAAGGCTGATCCTGAAAAGGTGGAAAGTGTTTGAGATTGGGAGAGACCGATGACTGCTAAGCAAGTAAGGTCCTTCCTTGGTTTCTGTTGCTACTACAGGGATTTCATCCCGGGATACTCCTGAGTGAGCTTTCCTCTACAGAATATCACACACTGGACGCCTGGAAGCGTACGGGAACCATTTCCATGGGGGAATGATCAGGAGGAGTCTTTTAAGAAATTAAAAGCTCTATTTATGGATACTCCAGTGTTGAAGTACCCAACCCCATCAGATCATTTTATATTGGATACGGATGCTTGTAATGATAGCATTGGAGCCGCACTCTCTCAGGTCCAGGATGGTGTGGAGGTTCTGATCGCTTTTGCTAGCAATACCCTGAATAAGGCCCAACAGAATTATTGCACTACTAAGAGGGAGTTACTGGCTGTAGTAGTGTACACTAAGAAATTTAAACATTTTTTATGAGGATCTGATTTCACATTAAGAACCGACCAATCATCTCTCCGCTGGCTAATTAATTTCAAGGATGCTGAAGGAATGATAGGCAGATGGTTGGCGCATCTTTCGGAATTCGGGTTAGAGCACAGCCAGATCCAACATAGGTCAGGAGCTAAGCATGCGGATGCCCTATCTAGGAGACCAATCAGGAAATGTGGCCAAGAGAGTTGTGGAGATTGCGGACAGCATAACACAGTGGTTGCTGATATGCATATGCCATATAGGGACTACCTGGGAACTTTGATAGAGTGGTGACCCGAAACCATTCGTCAGTTCCAAAGTAAGAACCCTATCACCAAGAAACTCCTAGAAACAGTTCCATCCGGAATTAAACCTATTCGCCCTTCTATTAGTATGGAAAATAGGGAAATGAGAAGGCTTCTAGCACAATGGGCTGAACTAGAAGTCAGGGAAGGGATCTTATGTAGGTGGAAAATAAGTCCAACTAATAAGATTCTTCAGATTGTCATCCCGAGTGCTATGCGCCGGGATATTATGTATTACTGCCATGGCCATGTGACAAGTGGTCATTTCGGAAAGAGTAGATCTCTGGAGAGACTTTCCAAGAGGTACTATTGGCCGGGAATGAGTGGAGATTTACTAAGGTGGATCGCCACTTGTCCCGACTGCTGTAAGAATAAACCCGGGGAGGGGTTAGGAAAAAATCCATTGATTCAGGAATTATTTGGAGTGCGCTTTGCCAGAGTTGCGATTGATATCATTAGTGGGTTTACTACAACCCATAGAGATAACACATGTATGATGGTCATGTGCGACTACTACACGAAATATAAGAAGGTGTTCCCTTTGAAAGATCACAAAGCTGTTACTTGTGCGGAAGCATTTGTAAGAGGCTGGGTGTTGCAATATGGGGTTCCTCTAATGCTTCACAGTGATCAGGGAAGGGAATTCGAATCTGAATTGTTTCAGGAAATGTGCAAGTACTTGGCTATCTGCAAGATGCGTATGAATCCGTATTGTCCTCAGTTGAACGGCTTGGTAGAGAGGTTCAACCGGACCTTGCTGCAAGGTCTGAAACCGTTAGTAAACAAATATCAGGATGATTGGGATATTCAGTGTGATTTTGTGGTGCATGCATATAACAGTACCGTGCATGCTTCCATGAACTGCACGCCGAATATGTTGGTTTATGATGAGGACATCATAATGTCAGCAGATCTAGTGTTTGGTGTAATAGGAATCAGTCCTGAAACTCCATGTTCTATTGTGTTTGTGGAGTCCCTGAGAGATAATTTTAAGAAAGCTTATGAACTGGTCAGGAATCAATTAGAAAAATCAGCAAGATGGCAGAAGGTGGGTTACGACACTGGACTGAAACCTAGATTTTTCAGGGTAGGGGATAGAGTCCTTCGGTTCTATAAACCCCTTCATAGATTGAAGGTAGTGTCTAGTTGGGATGGCCCACATGTCATAACTCAGATTATTTCGGAAACTACTTGCTTCATAAAGGACTTGTATGGCAATGTAAGAAGATGTCATGTGGAGGTATTAAGACCCTATAGGGGTAGAAAGCTGGCGGAAGAAATGTATGGAATAGGTCCGAATGTTATGGAATTACCTGAGATTGTGGACTTACCCGAGTTAGAGCGCTCACCTGACATGGAGGATCGGAAAGACAACTCGGGAACGGTTCCAGACGAGGTATCTGAAAAGAAAAAGAAAAAACCGAGGAAAATGCCTATGTTGGGTACTCGGAAGAGAAGGAAAAGGAAGAGGAATATGGTGGAATCTATTAAGAATGATATTAAGAAAAAGTCTCGGCAGGAATAGGGAGGACAAAGCGTACCGAGAACCTGAAGGCCGGGTTAGATCTCGGAAACAGAGCGGAGTCCCCCAGTACTAAAAATAGAACTAAGAAGGAGGGTGTTCGCTGTAGTGCTAGGATTGCCCACACTGAAAACATGGAAGATCCGAAACTAGTCAGCGGTGACCACTTTAGGTCCTCAAGTTGACGATACCTAAAACAACAACTTTAGGTTGTCAAAATGACGACTTTAAGTCGTCATCCTGACGACCTGAGTCGTCAATATGACAACCCTGTACTGTCAGTATTGTCATCCTGAAGACTTTGAGTCAGATAATATGGAGGTCGACGAGGAAAGAGAAACTGAGGGGAGGGGCAGTGTCAGGCCTGTCTCTTAGGAAGCCTCCACTTCGGCTGACATGTTGTCGGAAACTGAGTTGCAGGCAGAGGATGATAGGATTGAGAAGGAGAATATGAGAATGCACACAACAGGAGGAGGTATTACAGAGTCAACGTGAGCAGTTGTCACAGCTGAGTGCTGGGCTGTCGGCATCAGTAGATGATGTGAAAGCCCGGATGCATGCTAGGGTGACTACAAAAGGTACGGTTAAGGAGAAAGACGGTTGGAAACAAAACCTTAGCAAGAAGGCGAAAGCCTTGATTAAGAAAAAGGAAAAAGAGAGGCTTAAGAAGATGGAAAAGATGCATAAAAAGAAGGAGGAACAGGCTAAAAAGGAAGTATTTCCGACCGAGTCTGTAGATGTTCCGAACACAGGTGGCGGTCCGAAACCTGAGGCTTCTGGCTCTAGTGAAACGCCAGAATCTGTTACTTGGGATTGGTCTACAGACATAGATCATCCTGAGCTATATGATGACGAGGGTGTGCCAACACCGAATGAGAAGATTTGGGATAACGGCAGAAGTGGGTTCATGGAAATGATTCCCAAATGTCTGGAGGAGTGCAAGCGTAATACGAAATATTACAGCTGCCCTCCGTTTATAAATATGGACGGAGAACAAGATAATCAAGAGTGGATGCGGTACACTCGTCAGGACCGGAATCCGAATTATTTTTATGTAAACTGGGTAGAACAGACCATAGGTAATCGGAATCGGGAATATTATGACTTTGATGCCTACTGTAAGATCAAGTGGGCCATTGATAGTTGGGATAAGGAAACCAACACTACATGTCTGTTTATCATCTGTGCCCATGGGAGTGATGAACCTGAGAAGTTCAGCTCCCACATGAGATTTATCAGAGTTGAGGAACATAGTTGAGGAGCATATGCATCAGCACCCAGTATACATGTGCTATATGAACAAAGATAGGAACAGCTCTATCTGTTCAGGACTCTCCACATTCCGAAAGAGTGAGCTAGTCCGACATCTTAAGGAAGAACATCAGGTCGGTGTGAAGGCGGCTTTGATGGCAGCTTTGGATCTGCATAAGCTTCTGATTGATAAGTGGGATGCCTGGAAGAAGACAAACTTCAAAGGTTTGAATTCCAAGGTGAACAGACTCTGTAAGGTTGAGACGCATGCCAACTCCAAGTTGGAGGTGGCATTCCAGCTCAACTACACTCTGGGAAGATTAAGAATCACGAATGATCAGTTCGGTGAGATGAGGGAATACCGGGGCGACAGTGCTTACCGGGATTCCAGTAAGGCTACTGCAGCGAAGCCCATGAAGGCACAGCCGGGAAAGATCTCATTCCGTGGGATCCAACGGCCAGCGCCGGATCGAAGTATTCAGGATAAAAGTCTGGAGAGAGGGTCCCCTCTGTCTGGTTTGAGAGGCGCCCCTCCCCCGGTATTTGACATGAATAAGAACAAGGATAAGGACTTTCCCGAAATGGGACCGTCTGGACCCGAGAGTCAGACCCTGAACCAGCGAGGTAGGGATAAGGCAACCAGAGTTGGGCATGGCACACCTAGATCGGGATCATCTGAAGGTGGAACTGTCGGAGGTTGGTCCAGAGTACCCCCTCCGGCTGTTGGAACAGGTAGAGGAGTCACCATATCGACTTCACATGGTGACGTTCTGACCTCATCTGTAGCTTCCGGAAGTCAATCTGAAAACCCCAGGCGTAGGAAACTTCGGACCATTCCAAACGTGAGCCACTACCCGTCCATGTCCCATACGTAAAGGATCCAGCCAGATATGACATCAGCAACATTCCTTCCGGAAAGCTTTCAGATTCAGCAGTTGTATGACTGAATGGCAAAAACGTCATCATGCACTCTCTGTGGAATACCTCCAAGAAGTTGTGGGTTCGGTAGTGTATCTGACGCAGAAAGTTCAGTCATTAGAGATTACTCGGATTGAGTCAGAAAGGGATGTGGAACATAAGGAAAAAATGAAACAATTAAAAGCTCAGGAGGCATGTCAGAAGAAATCAGCCGAATTTTGGACTGTGGAAGTAGCCAAGACTAGGAGTGAGGTTGATTTCCTCAATCAGAAGTTTTTCGAAGCCTTCAAAAACGGTTATCTGATTGGGATGGCACTCGCCGTGAAGCTAAGAAATTATTAGGAGATCAGATTACTGCTTACGGACTTGAACCCGAGAAGCCTTAGAATCCTGAAACTAAATAGGATGTGCATATGAATATATTAGGTTTCTATTCTGGCTAGGTATGATGAGTGGTGACATGGTGTTACGTGGATTACGACTGGAAGGTGATGGTATGAGGACACTGTGGTAGCTGTAGCCGGTGAGATCCTGATCACTGTGCAGCTGGACACACCTAAGATGAATGATACGTTACCTGGACTTTATGGCCAAAGCTCATTGGTCTAGTTAAATTAGGACTGTTGACTGATGTGTAATTACTACTAGTGCAACGAACATTCCGGATGCCGAGGAGATGCACTATCCTATTTTTATTGAACTCTGAAAGGTCCAAAGAGGTGAATGCTTCTATCAAACCCATGAAGCCAACGAGTGCAAGTCTATTCATTACATATTGCATATATAACATGCACATCCTATATTGCATATATAACATTAATTCTAAGTATTTACCCTTAAAAATGATAGAATCCATTGTTTTCTTTTGTTAACATGAAACCATCTTGGTTTCATGTTAATGTATGGTTAAGATGGCGACCTCCTGCAAGTCCCATTCTCGTAGGTCTACTACTGCGAATACATTGAGACAGAGCTGCGCCAGTCTATAACCTAATCCATTCTGTACACACCAGGCGGTGGCACCTGTAGTGTTGACAGAATGGTGAACACGCACGGCCAGTCGCCCACATCGAATCTTTATGATTTTTTTATGTTAAATTCAGCCATAATATCAAGTATTCTACCCGACAGGTAAAGGATATACTGCTGAAATTATTTCATCAGATTTGGTCTATAAGCTTCAAAAATTGAGGATTTACTTTCGTGTCAACTCATTGTCAAGGTATGTGCGGTCCGCTGTCAATTTTGGGTTCCTTATCCCGAAATATCAGAACTCATATTATCCATTTTAGGAACTGAAATCAGTGCCTAAACTCAATAACCATGTTATATCAATATATAGACATGTTCTAATTATTGGAGTCTGTAGTGTTTTTACTGAAAGGAAAAAAAAAAGCGTTTTTAAGGTAACTTTCATTCCTGACTAAGGCTGAAACTAATTACTATTATTGGTATTCTATTAGGAATAATCCTAAAGTCAATACTTAAATGACATTTCTATTCGGATTAATGACTACAGGTTAATATGGGATATACGGAATGACATTAACTGTCTTCCACTACTGTGGTATACGGTATCATAAATTATTACTATAGGTGAATGTGTATAATATAGCAGACACTACTTATAATACGACATCCTGAATGATGCGTTTTCACATGAGACTTATATACTATAGTGTACATATGTTGAAAACCGTACCGGTATTCATCATATATCCCTATTTATTCTTATATTTGAGTCAGGCAACCTGTAAGCCAGCCGTGCACCCTGTGTTTGATATATCATTGTTGTAAATGCTATAACTTAGTTACTACCCATTATGTAACACCTTGTTATAGTCTTGGTGGGGGTAGTGTAGGGGCACAGTTTAGTAGTAGCGTCTATGGCTTAGTGGTTGACTAGTTTCCGAGCGGAGCGTTCCTTCGGGTTGAGACCTGGTACGCCTGGCGGGTGGTGGCAGCACTGTCCTCCGGGCTTCTCGGCTTGAACACAAGGGGTCACCACCCAACCCCCGTGGCTATATAATAGCCGGGTCGGAAACTAGAGAGACAGTATCCCCCCGGATTCTCTACGAACACCCTAAGATCTCCCTGACTCCGAAGCCTTACCTGGTAGTCACAAGTCAGAGCTATCCGAACGATAACACGTCTATCGGAATACCCTTAGTTTACTGTATAGTAGGATACTGAATAAACCTGGTTGCCTTCTGAACCGGACATTATTGTATTCATGATCCTTTCAGAACCAATAGACAGCCGGTCTGAGATAGAACCATTACATAGGCTTACATATTGATGTTTTAAAGCTATGACATTGATGTTTTAAAGCTATGACATCACAAAAACTTTCCACCAAATCGTCATAGGAAAAAAATTCAAACAGCTATGGACTC
Organism: Acholoe squamosa; assembly: GCA_949317995.1. Lineage (NCBI taxonomy): Eukaryota > Metazoa > Annelida > Polychaeta > Phyllodocida > Polynoidae > Acholoe > Acholoe squamosa. The sequence goes on along the minus strand of OX439039.1, from coordinate 28,846,559 downwards.
CTCTGGAAAATCGGCTTTCTCTCAGAACCCTATTATTGCCCAACAAAGTCTCTCGGTCTTCACGCCATTTTGGCCTTTCCCCAGCATTTTTGGCCTATACAGCAATTTTTTGAGGGTATTGATGAAAGAATGATACAGACCTGTTCTCTGACCACCAATCTCGGACCACCAACGGGGCCGCGCAGCTAGACGCAGTGTCATGCTTTGTTCAAATCTAACATTTTCCTTCAATTTCTCGGTACCATGCAACAAACACTGACGAGTTGTGACAATAACCCATTTGTACTGCGACAATAAATGACTGTTTGTCTCATATTTTTTGTATAATGATAGTAAATCCACACACCACCGCCCGTCTGGCCTACACGTGGCCTACAACAACAACAAGCACTAATTTGTGGCGCATGCATGAGGACCTACTTTTGACATTGTCATGCATGCGCCGCAGATTTGCGCAGGAGCTCAGCGCCACCTAGAGGCGGGTGTTGAAAACAAGCCAACAAAGCAGAAATGGCGATTTTTCCGATCGACTTCTCTGCTTCTTCTTGATTGATAACTACCTTTAATAATTGATTGAAGTGGAAATAACTATGACTATAGGTTATTCCACCTATTCAAGCTTACTTCATCGCAAAAGAGGAAGGACAAATACGAGAAAAGTCGGTCGTTTTAGGCCCTTCACCCCATTCCCATAGGTGGCTGCTGTTTACGATATTACGTTAAACTTGAAAAGGCAAGATATTTTCGCTTAGAAATAGCAACAAGAGAGCGTTTATTTTAAAACAGTTGAGTCGAGAGTATGTCTTGGAGAGACAGAAAGGAAACGAGGCAAGGGTACAGAGCCTAGGCTAGATGACTTGCCCATGACTTTCCCACTATGTCATTAAGGACACATTTAGCTGCATAGTCCCGACCATAGTCCCATCCATCCATAGACAGTCATTGTTGATCCTACAATTAACATCACAGACAGTGCAGCCAAGGTGATGTGACCTTGTTACAATTACTTGTTACATTTCCTTCCTTTCCCATGGGAAATGATTGGAAGCCAATCTTCTTAAAGGGTCCAGCTATCTCACTACTGATACTTACCATAGAGAAGCCTACTAGGCTCCTCTATGTACTCACCTAGATTCACCTCCAATGCAAGACTAATGTTTTGTCTATGAGAGAATCTTAGAATTAAACCTATAAATAAACCAAATTGGAAGGCCTTCAAAATCAACTATATCAAAAGATATTTGCCCAGATAATCATGGCACGCACTGCCCCCATACCTACTCTATGCACTCCTCTTCTAAAAAATCTGAAATCTGTCTATAAGTGGGGTTAAAGACAGTTTGATTACCCTTTTATTTAGGGTAAAAAGAGCCCTAAATCCCATGCATTTCTCCATAGGAAAAAAAACCAACAGTAATTACCATGTCACAGCCATCAAAGTACACCTTAAATGTAAATTCTATTACATGGATAGCTTTGTCTTACTTTTTGTCTCACTATATGACTAATTTTTTGGGGTTCAGTTGTAACAGAAATAGGGAAGTCCCAAATGGCACCGAAGTGGTGCCAACAGGTGAATCGGAACTTTAAATTGGAAAAGGAAAATAGGTGTCAGAGTTATTGAAAACGTTCCCGCTAAACCGGTGGTAAAGACTTGAAGAGAGAGTGAGTACTAGTGAGTAATAGAAGTTTAACGCCATTTCGACAACTATTATAAAGGTCATATTCATGGCGAGTACTTTATTACACAATTTCACAGAAGAATATGTCAGTAGCCGCACACAAGTGCATCACACACAATCGAGGGGATAGGAAAGAGGAGAAATAGACCCTTTTAAGTGGGCTAGGGACGCCTGAAGACTTGAAGAGAAAATGGCATGTCTGTCAATTTGGTTTCTTAGAATGGATTTCTTAAAACCAGCACAATTTATTAATAATCAGAATACTTTATTATACTAGCATTGCAATAACAGTGAGATGAAATAGCACTAAGTATAAGCATGTATGTCAAGGTATAAAGATGAACAATCAGAAGTATGTACTAACGATAATGAATCAAATAGCTCTGTGTATAGACAGGATATAGTAATGTAACAAGACATCATATGAAGGTGTAACGGGTGATACAGGGTAATGCTTAAAACATGATTTAGGAAAACACTCCTTTACAGCATTACAGGTTCCTGTCCACCAGCTCAATGTATTTCTATTTAACAAATTTAAAATCTACAATTATTTGTTTAATCTAACAGTGCTCCTTTCAATAGCAAATTAGAAAATAGTGTGGTAATTGATCTCAATACGATAGACATTGCGTGTAGCACCACGATGATAAGCTTGTAACAGTTAACAGGTGAAAAGTTGGTCCCTCTCACATGATATATGTATCAACAAGCTACAGAATGTGTCATTAAGAACTACAAAGTTACCAGAAAAATATACTCTGCTTAAACATCCTGTACCTCACAAGTACTATACGTTTGCCAGTATTAAACAATTTGAGTTCAGTCACCTTCATGGTAAATGGCTGAACATTAGACTGGATATCATGTCTACAATGCAGTGCCAAATGGAGGGCAGTGTGGACTTTTTGCCCTGTCTAAAGGTATTCCGCCAAGTGTTGTATAAGGTATAGAGAAGACAATTTCAGAATACCGGTACCTTATTTTCCCCGATTATATCTGATCATGATACGTGTATGTAGACATAAGCCCTAGATTAACATCTGTCATCTGAAATTGTAAAGACTTGGTGCAGTAATGGTAGAGGATGTCTCTGAATACTATCAGTTCTAAGCCCTTAGGGTCGAAGTCTTAATATGATCTTACATGGCAAGGTGTGGCATAGGGTAGGCTCAGTCTGTGACGTCCATATATACCCTGAGACATCCACCCCATCTAGTGGCCATAAAATAAATTGAAGCCCACTAGTTGATCACCAGTATCCAATCTTCATTCAACATCAAATTGTTTTTTATACGACTGCGTCTCAATATGAACCTACCCTAAATGATAGTGAGGTTAGACAAGACAGTAACACCTTACAAAGTCGGTGTGAGATGATGCCCTAAAAAGAAAAAGCCCAATATTCAACCAACGAGTATTACAACGACTTAAGCTTTATGCATCAGAAACATGATACAATGCAATAGAGATGTAGAATAGACACTGGTCTAAGGGGCCATCCATAAATGACGTCACGTCAAATTTGCAATGCTGAAGGTATATGGAAAATTAATTCTGTCACGCCGAGCCTGACCCCCCACCCCTCTCCAGCATGACGTCATTTGTGGATGGCCCCTAAAGAGCAATTGTAAATACTTACAATAAGAATCGGTCAATCACAGGTGGTTGACTGATATAATTAAATCCATTTCATGAATGTAGATTTAAACGACTCTAGAGTCTGGCAAACATGTGTCTTTTCTATTGAGGTCCCAATGTGCCCCTAAGCTACTGCCTTCATAAGTTAAGCACGGTTAGGACGATTTTCCAAATTTTTCTTAACTCAAACCTGCCTAGGGCAGATCAGGGAGGTCAGGGTCAGGATCCTCATCTGTTGGGAACCCGTTCAATCATTTTTCTTACAATATTTCAATATGCAGTGATTCTACAGACCGATTTCGTACGTTGATGGTTGCTAAAACCTCCTTTCAAATTCCTGGATCTGCTCCTGTCTGCTGTCCCTTATTACACCAAATCCTGATACTCTATATCATATGCAGCCTCTTAATCATTTGTTGTAGAAATTCTACATTACAATGTCAACGATTTATAACATCTGTTGCCGAACTTTCACAGGATAATGTTTATGAAACTTTTCAAAAAAAGTTAGAAAACATCATTTATAAAGCTTTGTTTGACCCTGATTTATAAACCTTTGTTGTAGAAGAGCATTGCCTCGTCCGACAAAGCCTGGATTTCTGGTTCTAATTTCCCTCTCTCAATCTGAAAAGATGAGAATTATTTGTGTACAGTTCAGGTTCCCATTTGTATGGACTATCCTAACAATTCTATTGATTCATATCTCTAGTCACAATAAGGTAGAATCATTCTAGTGAAAAAGAATAAATATGAGAAGATTATATAAGGCATTTAGCCAGTACTAAAATCTTTGTAATTGATATATGTCTGTGTAAATAATGTAAAGTGTATTCCGGGTATTTCATCTAGCAAAAACATTGTCCTTGTGATTCAAAGCTTACCTTTGAAACCTGTGGGAACAGTGCAATGGCGGCAGGAAGGGCTAGGCCAAATGCCAACGTGCAAGATAGGGCGTTAAACGGCAGGTGCATGCGTGGATTTCTCTTCAAGTACGCTGTTCTGTAAAACGTAACAAATTCATATACATACGTAAATACCGTTTCAATTGAATAAGTAATTCATGTGGGTGTCATCATAGACAAGTTTATATATCATTGTGCACACTGAAATAAGCAAGACATTTCAGAGATATTCGTATTAAACCTGCCAGAAATATGAGGATACTGGCAGTTTTGGAGTAAGAGATATATAGAGAAATTTAATTCATTGCTAACTTTATAGACACTGAAATAATGAATATGCAGAAGCCATATATAACCAACATCTACAAGCCCTCATCGTCATTAACACAAATCTGTCTGATGCCATCGACCTAAGTCACAATACCGACTCCCCGCTGTCTCAAATTAGAATAGATGGATTTGTCTGGTACGAGGACCCCTCCCCCCCCCACACACACACACATACCGTATTTGTTCTAATAAGCGCACCTGCTCTAATAAGCGTACCCCCCTCCTTTTGAGCCATAAGCACACCCCTCCCTGGTCTCAAATCATTCAAATGAAGTCTAAAAATGAAGATTTTTATGACCAAAACAACGATTTTAAGCTTTAAGGGGTGCGCTTATTTGAATCAATTTTTCTATCAAGGTTTTGAGCATGCAACAAATAATTTTCCGCACATGTGTGCTTATGAGAATGAATACGATACAGCTACGATTAATCGATACTTGAAACTATACATACTCATATTGGGTAACGATATACACACAAATAACATGATAGTTGGGATTTGTTAACAAGGAAGTTGCTGCCCCCTTTTTTTATTGAAAGGAAGCCAATGTGTGATACATTGTTGATATATTTTTGTACTGAGGGTATAAACTTTGTTATATACTATTCGACAGATAATTAATTGAACTTAACATCACCTACCTTGTGATACATAGATTGCGAACAGGAATTGGAAACATCTAGTCTGCTAATGGACGATCACATTCATGTACAATGATATTGGCAAACACATGTATGACCTAAATGGAAGTACAAATTGAATAGACCATAATTTTAAGGACATACTTCTCTAGGAGGGTCATAACGATGGGAGGCAGTATGAGGATGGGGGCCGGCAGTATCATCCTAGTCTTTGCAGTCTCCTGTAATGCCTGAAATTAGTAAAGAGATGTCTTAATTATCTACCCTCAACCACACACAAAACAGTTTCAGTACAGTAGTTTCAGTACAGTAGTCTCAATTTAACTACTGGCATGACAGAGAAATAAATATGACATACAACGACAAATACCCTGGTAAGTTAACACACCTTTTTGGCAGCTACTTTTGATGTACCGATGACCTTGTCGTCTTTGTCAAAAACCTCAATGCCCTCGGAGAGTTCACCGTTCCTCATCAGTATCACGTTACATGTGCTGGCAGTTGCTGAAATAATGATTTTCAAGTTTTAATATAATTTCCTCGAATATTTACCTATACCTGTTACCTGTGGTAAGGTGATTGTGTTTAAAAAAACTTGTGTAATAGGCAATTTCTTAACACATTCAGGTCTATATTGTTTTACACTAAATTTCGGGCCTTAGGGGGTGTCATTACCTTTCAAAATCTGTTTGAATCATGTTGATATTCCTACTAGAAGTGAAATGGTGGTGGTCTAAGCTAAACACATGGGTATAAAATCCCGGAATCCTGATTGTCCGTATCTATCATGATAAGGGAGATACAGCTTTGATAACATAGCATTCATATTCTCAAAAATAATGATTTGATCAAACTTTAAACATGCATATTTCAGGAACCCCTTTATCAATTGAGATGAAATAAAGTGCATATTGTAGCAATTCTTTTTAATTTTCAAATTCTGAAAATAGAATGATCTGCATCGCCACATGGTACCATTTCTATTTGGTTACCATGGCAACCAAATTCATGCAAAATCACTATTTTTAGAACTTTGGTTGCCATGGCAACCAGTATATTTGTTGAAAATGGACCAAATACACAGAAAACTCTTCTGCCCTATTTTTTTGTATGGAAAAATCTCAAAAGTAGGTTTTCACTTAAAAAAATTAATTATTTTACATTTTTTGTGATTTTTTTGATTAAATATTGTTTAAATTGGGATGATATTTCTTGTATTTTCCATCATGTTTGGAAGCTCACCATATCTAAGAAATTAAAGATAGACTCCAATAATTCAGTTTCCCCAAGAGACCACCTCCCATATGTCAGACTTAGAAAAAATGGTAAAGTTTGACTTATTCTTAAAGAAATGCGAGGATTCCGAAAATAGGCCAAAATAGGCCTTCATGTCAACTTTTAGGAACATTAGGCCTGAATAGGTAGTGTTGAATTTCACTTGGGCTGGTAAGGAATCTTATCAATACATATCACATCTTAAAGGAGGGATGTTTCTTTAGATGAAAGAGATGAAAATCTCCCCATATTCCTAAAGCAGAAAACAAACATAGAGCGTGCGTCGACGCATGATATAACCCCTACTAGGGGATTTCTGACACCCTTCCACGTACGTTGGCATGGTAATGGGCCTCCGCGTGGATGCGACGCACTATGTTTGTTTTTCGCTTAAGAGCTTTCTGTTTAGAAAATACAAAGCGAGTGGAATCTGTAGGAAATCAATAGACCAGTGATGTGAAGGTGTAGACCTGTGTAGCCTTAAAGTTAGTATCCCTGTTGGGGTGATTAAACTTGAACTTTGTGGATACTTAATCAAACTGAAGTGGTTCCAAAGTTGATTTTACCCAGAGACGTAAAAGTTTTAATGTGATATGACTAATCAATATGTGCACCTCTAGCTACAAAAGCAAAAGTCTTGGTTAACCAAAACGTGATATTAAAGCTGCCACCTTGTTTGCCTGTATGGAAAGAGCCCGATAGGCCTGTGGTTGAAATTTGCCCGAGTAAGAGAGGCATGGTAATTACCTGAAATATTTGTTGGATAGCTGAAATTATAGTGCCCCATTGTATAGATATTTCTATGTAGAATCATAGTTCTAAGAACTAAGATATTCATCTAAATCACGTAAAAGAATAAATCATGTTGTCAAAAATAGAAATCGCCCCCTGTATCAGGGGGAACAGAAACTCTAGATTACATACCTACAGCTGGGAATGGTACAAACTTCTGTACCAGCATCTTAGCTGCCGGGCTGAGTGCATTGGCACGGCGGATAACTAGACTCAGACCAATCTATTAGGAGAAAGCAAGATGCATATTTCATTAAGTCTCAACTTTTTTTAGCACATCTAGAAAGGTTAGTGTCGAATTGAATCTCATAAATTCCATGCTATATCCGGTATTTCTTACTCTGCACATTTATAGAGATATTTGAAATTAGTGACAAAAGAATTATTTTTAAAATACTAAGGACATGATCAACCAACAGGTTAATAGAGGTAAGTATAGACATCTTAGACCAAACCAGAAGACTACACTCACTGCTATAGAGACTGCACTGGATACAGCTCCCACATAACCAAGGACGAACCGTGACGTGGGGGTTGGCTAAAATATAAACAGGAAATAGGAACTTCAAAAAAATGTATCCTAATGATATCGTTTTGAGTTTTGGAAATCCATAGAGTTGAATAGAAAATCAATCATTTAAAATCGTTGAGTGCAGCCTATAACAAGTGAAAGTTGAGGCTGTGACTTATACGCAGGGTTTTATCATATGAACACATGCTATACTGACCTTCTTTATGCCGTACTAATTATTTTGGTATGTCTATTGCCCTATGCACTAAGGTCCCGGTGTCAGTACCTTCTAACAGAACATGTCATCATTGTGTGAGTGCAGCTTACCTTGGAGGCGTTCTTATTGGCGTAGTTGACGCATGCATTGTGACTCTGATTCAGCCACTGCCAGAATGCTGTCTGTCCCAGCGTCAAATTGGGGAGTAGGAGCCCAACAACCTTTTGTAAAAGTATAAATGACAGTTATTGACACGTTAGTGTTAGGTCTAGCTGCCCTGGGGATTCATAGGTTAACCAGAGTATTTTGTATGAATTAATTTCATACTTATGGTCAGAAATTTACAGTGTGAAGCTTGTACTGTTCTCACAATTTGTAACCATGATAACAACTTTTGTGGCACATTTAGGTTCCTGGATCTGTAGCACATATAGTCGTGTAGAGGCAGGGTTTATATAGAGCTTTTGAATAGCTTACAGGTTGACTTGGCTTCCCGAGTGGTGGTCAACTCGGGTGGAGTAAGGTATATGCATGTAGAGAGGTGGCAACACCTCTCCTCTTGCTTCCATTCCACACCACTCGATGTTGCCACCCAGCAGGCCAGGCGGCCGGTGAGGCATTCGGTATCAGGTGTTTGAACTATCCAGACCTCCCTGACGCCTATCACTTACCATTAATGACCATAGATCAGAATTGATTCAGAACCACTTAGCTTCTTGTAATTAGGAACATTGAATAAAATTAACCTGTTACCTCTGAACCGGAAATCGAGTGTGTGTTTTCTATTTGAGAACTGAATTTGAATATAGTAGTGGACAAATTGATGATGAGATACATTTCCTTACAAAATGTAGTCTCCATGACGAATATTAAAATGTATTATAGAAAACTGTTGAAAACAAAATAACTGGTTACGCAAATATGTCTGACAATGATAAATTCACAAATATCATGAAGACATGAGAAGAGTCCATCCTCAATGCACTGGGCAAATATGCATACACTGCCTTCATACAAAGACAAATGTAAATGTACTAATCTATTTGTATTGATGTGTGTACAAATAATGTGACCAGGTGAGGGAAAACATGCCTCCTGGGGGGAAATGGCTTTTTAAGCTTTAAGTCATGGGCTTTAAAATGAGATATCTTGAGCTAAAATATCCCTGGTAGTTTTGCTGCAATTGCTTGTCAAACATAGGTTTGTGTGTACAAATGAAAATAGGAAATAAGCTCTAAATGCATTATATCCTATCATAAACACTAAAAATGCAAAGAAATACAGTTTTGTCGAAAAATAACCAAAGAAATGTGATGTTTTTGTCATAAAATTGGTTCTAGAGGGAATTTTTGAGTTCTGTTTTCGGTTCTGGGTTCCTGAAGGAATTTCAAAATGAGTTTGTGGCAAAAATTCACAATTGGAATAGGGGAGTGGTTTCCATGGCAACCAGAAATTGCCTTATCTACCAATTTTCTAGGTTTCCATGGCAACCAACGTTCCAAAAATGGAATATTTTCAGTGGAGATGGAACAAGTTTAAGCATACCACTGGATTCCTTATAAAAAATTGGTCTAAAGCTTTTTTTTAGCATATTTGCCAGTGTTTTACCCATATTCTGCCCCTTGTGACCAAAACCAGTACTAAAAATCCCCCTCCCCCCGGAGGCACGTTCTTCCCCGTTGGGCCACAGTCATGTACAATGCTCAACCCAAATGATATCTAATGGGTATGTATGCCATATGCCTGTATATATGATTTTCCTAGTCACCTGAGATCTGTGTAGTGTTAGGTGTTTTTAGTGGTTATTCTGTATTGTAGAGTTGATTGTAGTGCATAGTCTGTAGATTTAGTTTTTATGAATCAATTTCTGTATGACACGGAAGTCAGAAATGACTTCATTTAGTTGTCAATATAATATTTATTATATAAACCATTACAGTCGTTACCTACTTTGAGTGGCTATTAACTCAGTAACTGTGATATGATTCTCCCTGCTGGTACTTACAATCGGAGAACCAAACGGCACGAATCCCGACATCCTGAAGGGCATGAAAATCTTCTCTCCAGTATCTGGGTGAATGATAGCCTGTTAGAATGAAATCATTTATTAAAGTATTGACCTTCTCCAATTCCAAGCCTATCTTATTGGTAGGGGCCGGTAGGTATTTTAGTAGGCAGGCTGTAATTACATCTTTATAGTTGGACTAGGTAGATACTACCAAGGAAGAACTTATTTTTTATACGATCCCTTTCCTTGTAGCATTTTCCAGGTCTACCGTACCTACTGACCTGTTTTATTTTCTGGGCCTCCCACAAGTCACGATTAGAGATGCCAGGCGCCACGTTCCCCTTCTGGAAGTCATTGAGGAGCTGTATAGACTTCTGCAGTTTCTCCTGGAGGCGGGAAGACAAAAACTCTATGAGAAACTTATCAAAGGAAGGACCTGGCTAAATTGAAACTATGGGTACAAGTACTGGCCAAACACCTGAACACTACTTTTTGGGGGCACCCTAAATGAGAGAGTACCTAGTTGGTACTCTCCTGATGTGCAGGAATTAAGCATGTGGTCAAAACAGAAAGACAAAGGGCATTTTAAATCATCGTTAATCTTTTTGTGAGCAAATTATCTTCCTGTAATGAGTAAGATGTTGTGTACATCTGATGATCTGATATGATATGTCTGTATTAATAAGTGTTACAAAAATACTCACTTCTGAGGTAAAGAGTGTTCGTGGATCTATGACATCACAGAAATGCCTCCAACGTCCATAAAATGTGGACTAAAACAGAAAACAGAGTATTGGGAACTGTGATGCACAAGTAACAAAAAAACGTCTTACACTTCAACATACTACTAAAGAGTCCAATAACGGGTTAAAGGGTAAACTGTTGTAAAATGTTATCAACAATTTACGGATGTAGTAACTCGACTTTATATCAATAATAATCATTTCATACATGGAATAGCAGATATTAAAGCTCTTTCCCTTCCCACTTGAAGATATATGAAATAGTTTCTATATGATCAGTGGTCTAGAATTGAATTAAATTGAATATTTGTTTACTGGCGAAAAATTCACAGCAATGGGGCGCTTTTCAATAAACCACCGGATTTACAGAATACTTAGTAAATGTGCTTAACTGTCTGCATCATTGCATTCTAATAACTCTATACTGTCAATATAATACACGAACAATGCTGGAGGGCATATTCTTAGTTAGGAATTATAGTGTGATGGTGTGCTACTATCAAACTGATGCTTATTCCAGGAGGATACTTCTTGGGTTGAAATGTGTTGGTGGGCTGAGAACCATCAATAGTTTTCTTTCCCAAAATACAATGTAGTTATTTTGGCCAAAATCTATCGCTGGAAGTGTCAGTGTATTATGATTATCTTACTCCAATAAGTACACATATATGCATCTATACATTACAGAAGGGGCATATTATTTGAACTCATATTAAGGGGACTGCAGAGAGAGCAGTAACGATACAACTGTCTTGATCAAACCAAGTTGAATGTATTTTATCGAACTTTCCCAAGGGTAGGCCTACTGAGAAGTGCAGTATTCGCTTAGACTTTATGTTATAAGCCCTATTCCCATATCTATATATACATCTGTGTACAATCTGACTGATGTGCAAATGTACATATAATTTGCTCTATATCTGTCACCATGTGCACGCAGGCCCTACACCCCAAAACCACATTTGTTCTAGTCTAGTAACCCTTGGGGACCCATTCACAGCAGGCAGACATATAGGGGACTATCCTACATTTGTTAAAATTGTTGTAAGTCAGATGACGTTTGCTACAGTGTTAGAGAGTGGTCACTTTTTAATAAGGTGGGGGGTAGTGAAATTCTGAGTGCATGTGGCGAAAATGTTTCTGTCCCCCAACCTTGTAGGGGTCTGAAAATTTTCCATCCCCCCCCCCGAGGGGTCAGCAATTTTTTGTCCCCCCCCAAACCCATCACCCCTGCTCCCCCATTGTTAAAAAATGACCACATCCTTAATGTAATCTCCCACATATAAGCCATACGGTAGTTTATACATGAGGCAGAGGCATCCTGTGGTTTAGGGTGTGGTCATTATATATTAATCAGCAGGGGGGCTGGTGGGTTTTCGCATGGGCATACGGAAGTCTTTTACACCCTAAATGGCAATCAAATTTTTTGCTCCACCCACCCCGCACCAAAGGTGCAGAAAATTTTCGTGCCCTTCTTTGATCAATAGTAGCACACAGGCCTTTTTGTTAAAAAGAGGGTAAATTTTTTACGCACCCCTCTCAAAAGGGATAAAAAAATTGTATGCCCCCCCCCCAGGAGGGGGCAGGCAATGTTGATAAAATTCAATTAACAATGACCACTCCCTTATAGAATGTTTCCAAATTCAGGGTGCAACATTTTAGGTGGGTGTGTTAACCCGGTTTCTACTGTTTTAGGATGGGTTTATCTGCCCAATGAGAAACTCGTGTACGACGACATAGGGCCGGAACAACAGTGGTTTATTGACGGAAGTACGGTTACACGTAGACCGGGCAACCCATTACAATGTTAGTTCATACTTTTCACACCATGCGGAAGCACCGCGGGGTAGACATGACTGACGCGATCTCGCAACATCTCCCACTTTAAGATAATAAAGTTATCATCTGGATAAACTGTCCTTGAATCTCTTAAAGAAAGACATACTTTGATAACACCAGTATATACTATGATAAACATGAAATAACTGTTCAATGTTCAATGACTGTAGGTAAAGTCTCTGTAATAATATTTATGAATAACGTCAGGATATTGGCAATGATATGACTGCTTAGTAATAACTCTTATGACTTGGCAAGTGTTCGTGGTAAAAGTCTATATCAGGATGTGTACAAGATATATCATTAATAAGCTAAACTAAACTTGAGGGTAGCGGTCTCCAGTACGTCACCCTCTAGCCTATCTTTACCAGAGGTTCCCCTAGACTGCTCAATTAGACAAGTAGGCTTTTTGGTAGCCCGGTTTAAGCGACCAGGCTCGTCCGGTGTCTTAGATGGTGAAGACACAGGGCTGTTTGCGACTGGTGGTTGCTCAGTCATGATAGCAGGTGGTGGTATGCCACCTCAGTTACCCTGGGACCATTCTCGGCGACGTCGCAAGTGCAGCGTGGTTAAGCCCCAAGGGTAGCGCGGTGACATCGCAAGCACAGCGCCTTGACATAGGCCCTAGTGGGTGTTGGGGGCATGGCCCCCCAAGAAAATTGTGAAATCTAGACATCAAATGGTGAATTCTGATGCATTTCTAGATCCCAATCCAGTAAAGCATTGTGGTGTACCTTCAGCAATAAATCAATGATTATGAGAACAGGGAATAAAAATCTTACTACATTTTGATTGGACAATGGTGTTTGAGGGTGGATGGGGGGCATGTCCCCTAGAAAATTTCAGATATATAAATATCAAACTACAAATTTTAAAACACTTTGGTGTGAACCTGGGCTGGGCAGGGTTTCCAATAAGGGGATGCAAATCTTTTGTGGTAATGCTTTGTCCTTTGTGAGGTTTTGGGGGCTGGTCCCTCAAGAAAAATTTTGAAATATAGATGTCAAACTAAAGGATTCAACTAGTCTAAGATGTGAATCTAGTATTTTAAGATATTGTTGTCTAAGGGGACCTGTACCCACCCATGGGAAATTTATGAAGAATTGATGTCATATCTTGCATTTTGGTGTACCTTTAGGAATGTGTTTATTCACTGGTGATTAAGGAAGTTTTAGGTCATGTCCAAAGAAAACCTTATAACATAGTCATCAAACTTACATTAAAAACATTTTGGTATAGGTAAGCATTTACAGCAAGGGATGCAAATTTATGTCCTGATACCATACATTGTTCTTTGATAGGGGTTGGATTGCTTGTCCCCCAAGGAAACTTTTGAAATATTGCTGTGAATCAAAAATGTCAATTCATTGTTTGAAGTATTTTGATACACCCTATAAAGTTATAAATCCAAGATTAGCTGGGGAACCCCACATAGTATACAACTCATAAGGCACACCAAATGCCCAGATGCTTATGTGGTCACTGGTGCACATTGGGGATGTGTTTTTCTGCCTCCTCTTTAGAATTTGGCAGGTATGGACGAGAGGTTATGTGATTAAGTACATACTTTGCCGAAAATTCGACGAATTCGGCTGAAGAAAACTGCAGACTGTTGTCGGATACTATTTCTAGTGGCACACTGAAACGGGCAACAGCGTCCTTCATATGTCCAATGACAGCTGTGGTGGTAGTAGATCTCAAGGCAAGGACCTCTATCCACCTGGAGTAGTAGTCGCACATGACTAGATAGTCCTTCCCTTTGTGGCAATGGTGTAGACATGAGCGGCTTGCGCTTGTGTGTCGGCTTGTGCTCAGCGCAGTAGCTGCACATGCTAACTATTCTCTTGACGTCGTTAGTGATTCCAGGCCACCAAACACCGAGACATGCTCTCTTAAGGCATTTAGTGATTCCTTGGTGCCCATAGTGGACTCGAGCAAGTATTTCCGGCCTCATGGAAGCTGGAATGATGATCCTTAGGCGAACACAAGTAGTCCATCTGTGACTAGATAGTCCTTCCCTTTGTGGCAATGGTGTAGACATGAGTGGCTTGCGCTTGTGTGTCGGCTTGTGCTCAGCGCAGTGGCTGCACATGCTAACTATTCTCTTGACGTCGTTAGTGATTCCAGGCCACCAAACACCGAGACATGCTCTCTCAAGGCATTTAGTGATTCCTTGGTGCCCATCGTGGACTCGAGCAAGTATTTCCGGCCTCATGGAAGCTGGAATGATGATCCTTAGGCGAACACAAGTAGTCCATCTGTGACTGACAGTGATGCATGATGTGCATACAGGCTCTTGAGGTTGTCTGGGACATTCCTCTGATATTTCGGCCACCCCGTCAGTGTATAGACAATAGCTGACTGAAGGACCGGGTCATTGTTTGTTGCAGTACGAAGCTCCTCCTTCTTGGCATCTGATGCAGGAAGGGTCGACTTGACCGACTGGACGTGTATTTCAACATCCTCGACTGTTGAGGACAGGGTCGAGACAAGTGGACTCTGTGAGAGTGCGTCTGAGATTAGCATCTCTTTACCCGGGACATTGGTCTTTGGTGTTGATGAGTGGCACAAGCGGCTTGTGATCCGTGAGGACCTTGACGTTCCATGACGGCGGATGTATCGGTCGAGTTTCTCGCACGCCCAGACCCTGACCAGACACTCCTTCTCGATCTGGGCATTTCTCCTCTCGCTGGTGGTCAGTGTCCGAGAGCAGTAGGCAATCGGTTTCACCTCTTTGCCATGCTCTTGTAGGAGGACTCCTTCTAGGCCATAACAGCTGGCATCGGCACTGACGATGACGGGTTTGGTGACATCATAGTACGACAGAACAGGCGTTGAAGCAATCAGCTGTTTTGTCGCACGGAAGGCTTTTACCTGTGCGGCATCCCAGGTCCACTCTCGGTCTGATTTGAGTAAATCATTCAATGGACCGGTGACTGAGTTCAGGTGGGGCAGGTACAATCCGAGGTAGTGCAACATTCCCATGAACTGACGTAGCAGGGTGACTGGTTTATGGTTTGGACTTTATCAAGGTCTGCCTGAATGCCATCTTGACTGAAGACGTGCCCAAGGAACTTGAGCTCCTTCTTCTTATATGACTATTTGTCATGGTTCAACTTAAGACCGACATGATCGAGTGTCCTCATGACTTTGGACAAGCGATCGTCATGCTCAGTGTCGTCCTTGCCATATACAAGGATGTCATCCATGTAAATGAAGACTCCATCTAGCCCCTCCAGGGTGTCGAGCATCTTCTGCATTAAGATCTCAGGGGCTGATGTGATGCCAAATGGCAGGCGTCTGAAGCAGTAGCAACCAAAGGGAGTGATGAAGGTAGTCAGCTCTTGACTCCGTTCGTCTAGCAGGATCTGGTAGAATCCGCTTGCTGCGTTGAGGCATGAAAACCTTGCAGCGCCTGTGAGTCTAGAGGTCAAGTCATCCAGGGTCGGCAGAAAGAAGCATTCATATTGGACGTTGACATTCAGCTTCTTCAAATCTACGCAGAGGCGGACCTTGCCGGACTTCTTCAGGGCTGGTACCATGGGAGCACACCATGGTGTAGGCTTGGTGATCTTCCTTACTATGCCTAGAGAAGTTAGGTGCTTCATCTCCTCTCTCACCTTTTCGACCAAGGCAAAGGGGATACGTCTGGCGACATTGACGGTAACTGGCTAGGCATCGTCTCGAAGTACGATCTTGACTGGTTCTGTTTCGAGGCATCCGATATCCTGACTGATGGCTTGGACACACATGACTAAGTTCATGCAATGGGCGACTCCTCGTCCTAGAAGACTCTCGCCGGACCAATCTACGACTAGGATGCGAAAGTTGTACTTCTGGCCCTTGAAGATGGTGTTGGTGATGAACTGTCCTCGACAACTGAGTGGACCCCCAGGCTCGACAATTTGACTTTGACATCTTTTAAGGGCGGTCACAGCTTTACTTTGAGGTAGTTCAAATAGGACATGATGGAGACATCTGCACCCTTGTCTATTTGGAATGTCTCGGTTGACGTTCCGAGGTCTAGCGTGACTTTCCAGGCTGAGCTACTGCCGTCGCAGTCTATGTCACCACAGTAGTATAGTATGTATTGGAACGGGACTATAGCTAATCTAAGGATATTACTCACTGGGGATGCAGCCAATCAGAGGCCTCCATTTTGGCGGGAAATTTAAATGTGGGGTCACGTGACCTAGATCCCCCGTGGTGTGGCGCCAAAATAGACCAATCAGAACCCTCCCTTTTTGTGGGAAATTCAAAATGGTCATGTGACTCAAACCCCCTGTGGTGTGCCGCCAAAATGGCGCCCTCTGCTTGGCTGGCTGTTTAGGTCACGGGACCTCTATTATGCAAATAAGGTCACATGACCCTAATTTGAATGGACCAATCAGAGGTCGTCATTTTGGTGGGAAATTTGAAAAATTCGGTGACGTGACTCTATTTTTTAAAAATCTTTTGCCAATAATATGGAGACCTCTGATTGGTTGGCTGTCCACACGTCATACAGTCAGCTGTACGCAAGCAAGTAGTTACGTGACCTTATTAGCATAAAGAGGTGTGGTTTATTATGTAGATGAGGGTGTGACTATAGTGAGATATTTTTTATATAAATAAAAAAAGCCAAGCTGAAAGCTTGCCAAGAAAAAAAAACAAAAAAAACTGGGAAATATTTGGGGAGGGGTGGGGGGCCTTGGGGTGGGGGGCCCTTTTTTTTTTACTTTTAGTAAACCCGCCCCTACCCAAGGGGCGGGTTTACTAAAAGCAAAATTTACATAAGGTAGTTAAATATTAAATAGAAAAACAATAGAACCCACATATGGAGTAGTACACATTCCACTTTTTATTTGTCATAATTACATTTCATTTTTTCACATACAAACTATCTTGGTGTCTTATCTATACATGAATTGTGATTCATTGTGGGTGGTCTTTGTTCGGTTCATATATGTTGTCCCTGGTGAAACTTTCTTCCTTAAAACCTTTAGGCACAAATAGCCATCACCAGTAGCTGACGTGCCGAAAAACACTAACTAACTAACTAACTCTACGGTGGTGTCTGGTGTATATATGTTGTTTCTCATTTATCTACTGTGTCCTCTGACGTTACAGCATTAGAAAACACAGAAGATGTTTGTTCAAAAGGAAAAACTCTTCCACGCTTCATTCTGAAAAGCTGCAACTCGTTGTCCAGAAAGTTCAATTTCTTCAACATTTCTGTCAGCAAAATTTTGCTTTGTGGACTTAGATTCATACCTTCTGAGGCCAACGGACAGGTAGGAAAATGTCTGAAATGCTCCACAGCGATGTCGTCACTTTCTAACCATGTGTGTATAGCGACTCCACATTGGTAGCATTGAACAAGGTCCTTACCTCCGATGTAAAAGAATCCATGGGCGGTGAGTTTCTCTGTGAAAGGACTGGGTTTATTCCTCATAATTGTGTCGAAAGTGTTGAGTCTCCTTGATAAATCGATGAAACGTACATACTTGACCATTCTCTTAGGTATGTAGGTAGGTAGGTAGGTATCGTGGTGCGAGCAGTGACGACGGTGGTAGTAGCTGTGTCAAGTGTGCATGTATCAGTGGTAGGAGAGGTGGTAAATGAGACAGCAGAGACGTGACGTAAGTGGTTCATATAGATGTATAGATATGATTAATCCCCTTTCCAGCTGCATACTCTCCATCTCTACCACGTTCCTGTGTAGCAACTTAAGATGTGATTCCCGTGGTGCACACCTCCGACTCCTTTACATAATTCACCACGCCCTTCCACAATTACTCTCCACGTATCATCTCTTTTTCTTTGTTTTCAAAGTGAAGCAATACATATCTGGCCACGTCAAACCTCATGTCATCCCTCGGCACACAAATGAGCTGATGATGTGTACTGTCGGGTTAAGCTTGCCACATTTTCAACACTTTGAAGGCGTGGAGAGACATATCATGTTCCGGTTGTTGAGCAATACTATTTAGCTTTTCAGACGTTAAGCCTAAATACGTCCCTATATCTTTCCACTCCCTGAATAGAGATTCAGACATGGTGACAAAGTACCTCTTCATTAAGATGCTTTATATAGGGTGATCTAAGCCTATTTCCAGCTGGATACTTACCACTACCCTTTCCTTTCTGTGTAGTGCCTTATCAGCATGAGCCTTTTGAATTTGTTAACATCAAACAGGAGGAAAGGCACTGTGACAAGTGTATTTGATGAAATTAGGGGTGATTGCTTTCATTCTGTGTAGCGACTTATCTTTTAGATCTGTTGACATAAAACAGGTGGAAAGGTATTGTGATAACTGTTATTTGCTGGGATTAAAGGGAGTTAAAACTGTGATAATTAGCTTAATCCACTTTACAGGTGTGAGGGAGGCTCGCTCGTTAAGGTATTATGAGATTCCTTAATTTTTACTTATCTCCTTGTTAACTGGGGGTGTGTAATTGTGACCAACTACTCTTTGAAGTTTTCTAATCCTATTTAGACAAACTTTCATCTGGATCCTCCTACGGTTTGGTTTACCTGTGGAGGGCAGGTGAAATTAGATTTATAGATACCCTACCGAGTGAGGATCTCTGTGATCATAGGATTAGAGCTCTTTTCTAAAAGCTATCAAAAGCCGATTTTGATCCTGCTGGAACTCTTTTTTTTCCACCTACCCTTTGATGATCTAAGAATGGAGTGAAGTTTATATCCGGATTCTCCTATTGTTTATTTCCCCTGTGGAGAACAGGTGAAATTGGATTTATAGGACTCCTACCGAGCGAGGGTCTCTTCTGTTGTGACTACAGGATTAATTCTCTTTTCTCAGAAGAGACGTCAAAGCCTCCTTTCATCTATTCAAACTGCACTAAGCGACTTATCTCCAGAGACGTATATAAGGGAGGGAGAACAATTTCATGCACTCACACTCTCTTTGCAACCCTCACCATAAGTAGAAGACCGTCTAAGCTACAGCTCTCAAGGAAGACGAGAAGGACCAACAAGAGTTCATTGTCTTCTCCTGCTGCTGAAGATGCTTCTACTGCAGTTGCTACTGCTTACAACCCACATGGTGTAACGGGTGGTGGTGTTGCTGCTGCTGCTGGTGGTGGTGCTGCTGCTACTGGTGCTGGTGCTGCTGCTACTGCTGGTGCTACTACTGGTGCTGGTGCTGCTTCTGGTGCTGTTGCTGCTACTGCTGCTGATAACGACGGAGCTACTGTTGACGGTGGGTGTCATTCAACTCCTTACTGGACACCGATGTTTTATACCCCTGCTGCTGCTGCTTCTCCTGCTGCTGCTGCTGCTACTGCTGATGCTAATGCTGATGCTAACGCTGATCATATCACCCTCACGCTGGAGAAGTCCGTGCTGGTGCAACTACAGCTGACGTAGACACACACGATTGCACTCATATGGATTATTTGGAGACCCGCCACTTGGTAGAAACAGAGGAAAAGGAAGAGGAGGAGGAGGAGGAAGAGTTGACTTCTCCAGTGGTTGCTCAAAGATCACCCGATCTACTCACCACCGCTATCGTGAAGTCTCTAAGAACCACCAGTTTCTGCTATCCACCAGGGGACACCGACGTTGAGCAGAGTCCAAGCAAGTTTTTTCTTACCTCTCCGACTTACTCACCCTTCACAACCACAACCGATGGTGTGTGGTTATCCTCTTTTCAAAAGTCCCGAGGTACCGACACGAGCGTTGCTCCTGTTGCTGGTTCTGCTGTTGATTCAGCTCACACTGATGGTGCTCATCTTCTTACTTTGAAACCCTCTACGGGTATCAAGAGGAGTTTTACCAAGAGTGGCGACCAGGCATCCAAGAAGAGAAAAGTGGTAGTGAAATGTGAACCACCTACACCTTCCACAGTTGCCTGATTGGAGTTCTTCATCAACAGTTTGAAGCTGGAGATCTGGCTTGACAGGGTTGGGATCTCCAAGGAACGTTACAGCGCCGTAAAGTGCACCTCAACGCCCACCAGAAAAGTAAACTTCACCACTGACGCACTCCTGAAGCTAATAGCGAGCGTCACTGACGTCCAAGAGGAGGTACGGATACGCGACAGTGCGATTTCCCAAGCACTACCCAATTACAACACATGGTTCGTCGTCCTGGATCTGGAAAGCGTGCTGTATGTTGCTGTCAGCTACTACAAGGCTAAGAACGTCATCCACATGCGCAGGTATGAAGGACCCCAGAAAACTCCGACACAGGACGGTGTGACGCTTTCGACCAAGGCACTGAAAGAACTGGGTGACAAAAAAGAGATTATTCTTGAATTTCTTGATAAAATTTGATTGAGACATGTGTGAGCTAGTGCTGACGTATGTTTTATATGACGTGTATGTAGGTGTATATACTTTGTGTAGGTATGTTGCGTATATAGGTGTACAGGTAGATAGATAGATAGATAGATAGATAGATAGATAGATAGATAGATAGATAGATAGATAGATAGATAGATAGATAGATAGATAGATAGATCGATAGATAGATAGATAGATCGATTGATAGAAAGCTAGTTAGATAGATAGATAAATGTAAAATATTGATAGAAAAATTCTCTTCACATATAAGTAACTCAGTGAAAATGGATCATCATATCTGTGAAAAGTGTTTCAAAAAATTTAAAAGGGTGTACAATTACGACAGACACATGGAAAAATGTAGGGTAATACCTAAATTGTGTCCTCTATGCGGCGAAGGAAATTGCAAAAAAATCACCTGTCGACGGAATCTCTGGAGGGAGTGACTATTCCTCCGATAATATGCACTATACCGGAGGGTGAGGAAATGTTCACCAGGAATTGGCCCGCAATACAAACAGGGGTCAGGGCACACGGGAGTCGCATGAGTGTAACAAACTTAAGACTACCAACCGGTGAGTTGAGTGATGCTGTAGAATCACATCACAGAAAGATTCAGATACAAAGTGGGTTTGTCAGTAGGGTTAATTTTACAACACAGAGAAAACAGAAACATGTTACGCTACTTTCACGCCTCCCAAAACAACGGGTCTCTTTTACAACCCCTCTCCGCCATAACTAATTCAGAAACTTTGGAAGAGCTTCTCTCCCTCATTGAAAACACTGTCACTTCCGAAGAAGTACAGAAACTTTGCGACTCTGTCACCAAGTGGAAAGTTCTTTTTCCCACCAATTTGAACGTTTGCATTTACATGGGACCCAGAGAATTCCCCATAGGGGGCAGGGTTACCCATTCGGGTCGACTTACAAAGAGAGGAGGTGTGTTAGATTTTCCCAACAGGGACAAGGTATGCGTCTTTCGCTGCATATCCTTTCAATTATACAAGACTGGCAAACACGCTTCCAAATTGTTGCGTCAGTTCGATTCCACTGCAAAACCTGAAACCTTTCCAGGTTTGATCATCAGCAACTTACCCTTGTTAGAGAACTTGTTCGATATGCAAATAGCAGTTTACACCACCCGTAAAGTGAGGGGTCAGAACCTGAAAAACCGAGTTACCCTGATTAGTCCACCTTCCAAAACATCAGCCACCCGAGGTAAAGTCAACCTACACCTGTCTGCGACACACGGTTTGCACGTGTCCCTCGTTACGGATTTCAATGAATACGCTGGCATCTACGAATGCCCCGAGTGTAAGTCAGCGTTCACGACTAAGTTCTTACTGAAAAGACACAGGAACCAACTTTCCCCTTGCAGACAAGTCACCTTTTTGAAATACGTAGGTGGAATCTACCAAAATTAGTTTTCGAAGGACTAGCAGATTTTTCCATTTTTCCTCCCCACGGAAATTCAAAAAATGTACCCTTACAAAATTACCTTCGATTTTGAAGCTTTCTTCAGACCGGCCAAAGAACCGTCAACAGAATACATGGCAGTCCTGTGTGAACACGTCCCTCTATCGGCTAGCGTCACATCCAACGAAGGTCCGGTCTGCTTTGTGAGACAATCCGACACCGATTAAGACCCCTTGTTGGATAAAGTTTTGAATTACATAAACGACAACGCCAAGATCATCTGGGAAGCAGTGCTAGAACTTTACTGGCCGATGTTAGCGAAGTTAGATGAGAGGATAGCTGAAGCTCTCCACCTAGAGGAGGCGTTCAGTCCTCCCGGCAAGACACCCTTTAGTTGAACTGAAGAAAAGACTTTTGAGATATCTCCGCCAAGTTCTGGTCGTAGGTTTCAACTTGAGGCGTTATGACTTCACACTTCTTCTCCTCTAAAGAGCGAGAGAACGAAGAATTCAGCGTCATAAAGAGAAGTAACCAATACTTGGCGATTTACACTCGGCACACTGTTTTCTTGGACGTAGTAAACTATTTGGCACCTGGTTATAACTACGCGAATTATCTACTAGCTTTCACCAGAAATCAGCACAAAGGACACTTTCCTTACGAATGGATGACATCTACCAGGAAGCTGGAAAACAGTACACTACCACCAAGTTCTGCATTTGACAGCAAACTGACTGGCACCAAGATGTCTGAATCTGACTACGCCGAATGTGAAAAAGTTTGTTCCGAATAGAACGTGCAAACTTTCAGAGATTACTTGATCCACTACAACAACAAAGACGTGAAACCCTTCATAGAGGCGCTGAATAATCAGAATTTTTCAGGGAGCGCAACATCGACATGTTCAAAGACGGCATCTCCCTTCCGGGTTTGACTTTACGATTCCTTTTTCAAACCACAGAGACCCCGTTCGTGATCTTCCACCAGTTCAACTCCCACCTCCACTCTCTGATCAAAAAAATCTGGTCGGGGGTCCTTCCATGATCTTCCATAGATTTCACGAGAAGGGTGCCATGCTGATAAGGGAACACAAGTACGGCGAAGAAGCGAGAATGTGCGAACACATCCTAGGTGTAGACGCTAACTCTCTGTACTTACACTGCATGAGCGAAGCACACTGCACAGGTTATTACCTGGTGAGATGACCTGAGACCGAGTTCAAACCGAAAATTAGGCAAAGACACTCTAAGAGCACTTTAGAGTGGTTATGCTACGTGGAGCACACCCACAGCGTGAAACTTCGGCACGCTTTCAAGGGAGGGGAGGTATCTCTAGGTTGCCGAAAAATTCGCATAGACGGTTTTCACCCACCCTCTAACGCCATTTTCCAATTTCATGGGTGTTGGTTCCACGCTTACAAGTGCATAGCGCTGCGCAGATATCCGTGTGCTTCAGACAGGGACGAGAAATGTGACAGAACAGCTAGAGTAAGCTCTTACTTAAAAGCTCTAGGTCACAAGTTGATCGTCATATGGGAATGTGAATGGAGAAAGATGTGAATACTTCGAAGAAATGACTCCTGTTTTCAAGAACGTGACCATTTCGAAATCCAACATAGGAACTCACATGACAGACTTTGCGAACAACGAAAACCTGATGAACGCTTGTCAGAGATCCTCGATAGGTAGTTACCACGGAAAAAAAGATTCTCTTGGGAACACCTCTTCTTAAGTGGTATTTGGATTATGGTTTAATAGTCACCAAAGTGCAGATGTTCATAGAATACTTTTCTAGACGTCTCTTCGCCAGTTTCGCAGACGAAGTAACTGCGGCGCGAAGACGTGGTGATGTAAACGCGAACGAGAAAATTCCGTCAGACTGTTACAAGTTGATGGGAAACACCACGTATGGTAAAACAATTTGCAACAAAGAAAAACACACCACTGTGAAATACACTAGAAGTTGAACCTTCGAATTATTGACCAATTCATGGCGGTTCAAAAAGGGTACAGAGTTGAGCACAGATGTCTTTGAAGTTGAACTGCAACCGAAAACAGTCAGGAACAATCTTTTTATTCAAATAGGATTCATGGTGTACTAGTACGCCAAGTTGAAAATGTTAGAGTTCACGTTCGACTTTTTGGATAAATTTATCGATCGACGCGATTACGCTCTTTGTCAAATGGACACTGACAGTCTTTACATGGCTCTCAGCTGTTCAAGCTGAAGCTTCTTCGACATTGTCTTGTCGCTCAGGCCACTGATGAACCTGTCACGAATATGCTCATCCTCCTTATCTTCAAACCAACAATGCGCCGCTATCGCATGTAGGCTTCGAAGAAAACACTCGATCGACTTGCCTGACTCCTGGACTCTGTGGTAAAACTTTGTATGCTTGTGAATGGTGTTCTTCTTGGGAATGAAATACTCATCGTACTTTTTCATGACTACATCGAAGTTGTCTTTAGGGTCTATCGGATGTGGTACGGCCTCGGTTGGCTGTGCGATGGGGTCAAAGCGGAATGACTTAAAAATGATCTCAGCTTGTCTACCCATGCAGTAAATCAGTGATGACACTTGGACATCCCCATCCTCATTCTTTTGTTTAGTGACAATCTGAACCTCATGTACCCCTCCTTCCATTCTGGCCACTTTGAGGGCTCCTCAAAGGTGAATGGGTCAGGGGGACCAAACCTGGCCATGGTTCAGAATAAAACAAAAGGCAATGCAGTCTATAGGGGCTTTCACTGAGACAGGTGGCTGTGGCTATGGAGTATGGATGCTCTGGAGCAGTGATACTGACAAAGTCTCTCTCCAGTCACTTTATAACAGAAACTGTCAATAATTATGTTGCCTTGGTGAATTCAGCTTGACTTGACATTGGGCAACACAGCAGGTGGGTGTGAAATGTGAAAAAAGGCTTGTCTTACCTTAGGCTTGTAGCCCTAGGCACGTGTTTACATTTCATATGAAAAATACCACACCATAATCTGTTTCCAGATGGGGGGGTCAAAATAATTTCACCTGTTTTCAGTGGAAAACCTCGCGTGTTACTATAGGCTAAAAGGGGAGGTCCGTGCGCGATTTTTGTCCCTTATGGGGGGTCAAAAAAATTTAGAACTCCATGGGGTCATTAACCATGATCACAAAAGCTGTCTGTATTCTGTTTTAACCAATCAGAGCACCACTACAGCTAATGCAAGGCCAAATAGTACAAGATACTCAGATACAACAAC
The DNA here is from genome assembly GCA_949317995.1 of Acholoe squamosa. Taxonomy (NCBI): domain Eukaryota; kingdom Metazoa; phylum Annelida; class Polychaeta; order Phyllodocida; family Polynoidae; genus Acholoe; species Acholoe squamosa. Next base: position 28,821,036 of record OX439039.1, on the reverse strand, counting down.
AATAGAAAGCTTGCTTAGCCTATTTCAGGATCAGAATCAGAGTCCAAACCATCGTCACTGATCAATAACAAGCTCCGGACTTCATCAATGGAGTTGTCATCATCATCCTCATCACTATTATTGCCAGGACCATCATTTGGTACTCTCAAATTTTCAATACGTCTGACTCTCTGCTTAAACTTCAGTTTTGTGTCAGTATGTTGATACCAGGCTCCTAATAGCGACCACAGTTCAGCACCGTGATATAGGGGTGATCTTTTATATGTACTTAGCTTAGGTTGTTTAACCAAGAATTTATCTGACCTAGTGACTGTCACCTCTATGATGATCCAACATATCATTACATCTAGAGTACTTATACATCAATACTAATAAACATTTCATCACGTCTTCTATCCGAATATGGAAACTCCCTCCTTGTATGGAGATCCTCCACAGACAGATATTCCCTGTTATACCTATAACACTTTCTTAGACCTCGATTCTGGAGTCTTTGCGCCTTGACAAGATTATTTTCATTACTACAACCTGCATAAACAAAGCTGCAGTAATCAAACAAACTTAGTATAGTCGTTTTATACACCAATATTGCAACTTTAAGCGTCAGTAAATGACGCAATTTAGCTAATCTGAACAACCTGTTATTAAACCCACCACCCCCCTGCCTGTTGATAAATAATGACCACTCCCTTGATATAAAAGCCCCAGAAGCTTTACAAGAAACACAATGACCACTACCTGAGGGAGTGGTCATTATTTATCAACAGGGGGGGTGGTGGGTTGAGGGGGGGCGAAAAGTTTTCAGACACCTCGCGAGGGGGGGCTAAAAAGATTTTGACCCCTCTTGAGGGGGGGGCTAAAAAAATTCACCCTCATTTTAGCAAAAAAGCCCGCGCGCTACTATAGATCAAAGAGGGGCGGGAAAACTCTCCGCGCCTCTGGGTTGGGGGGGGCGGAAAAAAATTTGACTGCCGTCGAGGGGGGGGCGTAAAAAATTTCCGCGCGTCCGCGCGAAAACCCACCACCCCCCTGTTGATAAATAATGACCACTCCCTAAATTAGGGCATGGGGGGAGGAAACATTGTGAAAAGGTGGATGATATATGCTTTCAGGACGTGGTGTATCTTTTGCTACAACAAGTTTGGAGAACAACTCCCCTAAATATCAGATTAAACGTGATGTCCTACCTGGTCGAACCTTGAGGTGCCAAGTTTGGTGAAGGGTGGGTAGGTGGGATCCTTAAGAGCCAGGGTTGTTGGAGAACCCAGTCCCTTAGTCTGTTCAACACCTGCCATGTCTTTATACCTGACTGTATTTCTCAGTATTGGAATGTGGGAATGTTGGTTGACAGTTGTTATTTTAACTATCCTCCCTCGTGCTGGTCAGGTCAATGTTCTACTGGAACAGTGTGCTATCAGTATCATCTGTACTTCAGGGGTTCCCCCAACATATGAGGAAACCCCTTTGGTCACGTGATCATGTAAGGGATATCCCACAAAGGAAATCCTCATATTAGTTCATCTAGTCATCACAAGGGGGACCTGCTGCGCTGCTGTGCTAGCAGGAAGTACAGTGGGAATTCACGCACTATGGCAGGATTATTGATTATAATGCTGCATGGATTCTCTTGATTAAAAGGTCAATTGTGTGATTATAATGCTGCATGGATTCTCTTGATTAAAAGGTCAATTGTGTAATTAACAAAGCTCTCAGTGAATGGGCTGTAGGCCTACACATATTTCCAAACACTTTTATAGTGAGCAGAATGGCATCTTTCATTCAGCAGTTTAAGGGTATTTTAAAGCACCATGGGTTAGACTACACCTCTGACTAATTTGGGTGTTGGGTCTATGTTGAAATCATGTATACCTTGGTAAGATCTTCCCTATATTAAAGTTCTTCCCTTACATCCTGGGGTGCACTTTCTACGGGAAATACACCCAGTAGTAAGGGGTGCGCCTTATACGCGGGTTTTTTCAAAATACCAATTCAGGGAAGATAGGTGAGCCTTCTACGTGAAATAGCCTTCCCTGAGTTAAGGGTGCGCCTTCTAGGCGGGCTGCGCCTTCTATGCGAGAGATTGCGGTAGTTCCCATAATTTTGGTATTCAGATAGGGAGGCACTGTAGGCCCCCCAACCTAATTGTGACAGAGTATGTCTATACTGCTTTACTGGTGCTATTGATGATGAGGTATATTTTCTGACATGTGAACTACATAAGGCAGCTCGAACAACTCTTGAAAATTATATACCAGGTAGTTAGTAAAATCTTTAATTACCAGGATATGTCAAATATGGATCAGGGATGTAAGTCATGCATGGGCAAAAATCAGGAAGCCATATATTTAGAAGATATAAAAGCCTTCTATTTTTCCAAACAACCCTCCTACCACTCGTCTAAGGAAAATACATGTCATTCAAAATTTTCAGAAATCAGGAAATCCTGATAAAACCTGAAGACTTACATCCCTGATGGATAAGTTTGTTATTGTTATGAAAGAAAGTGACCCTAGTACATGTCAGTCTCGTCCGGTCGGGGTCTCTCGTGTTTGGGGATTGTGGGTCCCCATATTCTGGGGAATATTACTACGCACTATACCTGCCTACATTTAACCACTACAGCAACCAGCGCCCAGAACTACTTTTACCCAGAAACACTGGTCAACAGAGACGACTCATGCTAGTGGTCAAGCTGGGGCCAGATTGAGTACATGTATATTAAATGCACTTGCAAAGTTTGTGTATACTGCCTTTAAGCAGAGGCAGCAGCAGCTTTGAACTACCCACTATGGAATTCAACTATTATTCTAGGTACTATGTATATTTCACGGTTTCACCTATTATCATATCATCACATACATAAAATGTAATGTATATAAATATGAGTTATAGGTATGGTACAGTTGACCCACCTAGGTTATGTATGCCGTGTCTGTATTTGTGTATCTTTGTAGGGATTTTTTTGTCTACATGATACATTGTAAGCGTGCATGTGTGTGTGAATATGTGAGTGATCTGTTATACAGAAGTATCTGTTTTCATAGATTTAGTTCTGTAGTACTGTATACTTTGCATGTAGTCTGTAGAACATAGAGCATATACATTATTGTAGTAGACTTACTGTCTGACACGTCGGTCAGCAATGACCTCACCATTTGTTGTCAATAAAAGCTATTATTTAAAAAAATCTTCAGAAGCATCTCCTGCTCATTAATATAAAATTGATTATTGAGCCGAAAAGTATATAAAGGACCACCCTGTCCCTGAGCATACACCCCCACCCCACCCCCCAACTTTATACTTTGGAATTAGAATCAATTTATGCATGTTGCCGAAGTAATGTCTAAATGGTACCCTGGTACTATAACAGTACCGGGCACTCAATATTTATCTGTGTGTTTTTTTAAAGAACCTATTCTGTATATGACAGAATGATCATCATTTAGCTTGCTTGTGCTTGATAAAGTATAAACAACCATTGTACATTTTTGATGCTTTATTTCTTTTTGTCCTTTTTTTTGTCTTCTTTTTCACTTTTTTTTTGTAATTTTCATCAACAAATAGCAACTCGCCCATGCCCTTATTGGCTGCCTGAAGTTGCAGCTTACCTGGGGCACAAGATTTGGGCAGAGTTGCCTCCTATACAAACTACAGTCAGAAATTACAGACCGGAGCAATAAGACAGAAGAGCAGTGTCATCACACCTAGGCCAGTGCATTAGTTTACAACTCCTTCAGCCATAATCAGTCTCCACGTGCTCAATAGCTCAGCAGCAGGCCAATGACCAACAGTCTCATGGAATACCAAGTGTACAAAGAGAAACTGGTTACTGCAAAACCACCCTCTTTCATACCTCTCTTGTTTGAACGGTGGCCACCTCACAAAATACCTCTGGTCCAATAGGTATACTATGTGTACATTTTCATATTATTGTCAAATATACATCCATATATGTGTACTAAGGCATAGCATTGTTCTCTGGTTTTGTGGATACTTGAAATCCTTCCAGAAATATTTGTAAAATTTGCCATGTGGGGCACTGGCTATCTCAACTTTTTCATACCACTTGGTGGGTTACCAATGTACCACACATTCTAAACAACTCACATCAGTTTATCTCCCCTTCTTTAAGCGAGCTATACAGTCTACTTACACAAGTGGATTACTTTTACAACAGTCCACAACTGTTTCACTTCTTTTTCGTTCAGAACAGTATTATTGCTTGTATGATACAAACATGCGCCCAATACATTGTTCCAGACATGATAAAACATCTGTGTAGTAGTACATAGAATGAATATTTACCCGCAACTTTTAAACAAACAACCTGGAAACTGTCAGAAAATGGCACGTGGCGTGTGCTAGCTGAACCAGAGCACAGCGGAAACGCGACACTGAAACTACACCGACGATCAAAATCAGGATCATTTAGAGAGTACCACGCCATGCATCACAGGTTTGGTCAAGAATGACTTGTATGTTCACATTCCATACAATTACATAGTTTCAATGTGGACAAGTAACCTTAGCCATATGTAGTCCTAAACCATAGAGTTTGGACTGTGCACAACACAGTGACATCTATATTACATAATATGGGTTTTCTACCAAATATATGACTCTTGTCACTCTGGCTTAGAAAGACTCGTTCCACAAGACTACTGCCCATTGCACCTGACGCACCAAGCTCTTTCTCCCGGTTTGGTCGGTATAGTTTCCTTGTTTCGGCCTCCATATATAAAGACACATACAGGTTGCTTGGTCCTGTCTATAGCACATGACATAAACACCTGCTCAGCTCTCCGCAATACATATTCGCAATCTTTCATGTACTTATCACAACAAATGCCACATTGAGTGTGTCCTGAATAATGGACTGTAAGGTTCTCAGTTCTTCTCTACTCATGTAAGACGATAACTAAATGAAATGCGGTTCTTTTTAAATACAATTGTTAGGTGAATAGAACTACAAATATGCTTCACATATATGAACACACAAATCTAAAGTGCATAGTTCCGATTATTCCTATAAACAACTTTGAGTACCCAATAATACAGAAGTCACTTCTGAAATAAAGGAAGTCTATTGAATGGGCCATAGAATTTCAAATTTCACCATTAATCTCATTCAACAACCTCAAAGAGGACAAATAAATTACAAGTCGCACAATCCCCCCCCCCCAAAGAAAAGGTCTTCACTTCGTTGATAAAGTTTCCATATGTCAGTGCAAGGTCGTATCAGATTTACACGCCCTTAACATTAGATCTGTAATTACATTGTAGATTATTCTATATAGGACAACTCTGGTTTGCGTCCTTCTAAGTACATTTCCCTCAGTGTCCCACAACTCATTGCTTCTATCATTATTACAACCTTTCCAATATGACACTATATTATTGCATGTGTCTGTGGTACAGAGGGAGCAGGGCCTTTTTGTCCTTATTGCTCCCAGAAGGTAATTCCAGACGGTAGATTATATAGTTCTAAGGCTCATTTGATAGCCGTGGGTATAGCCAGGGTCAGATATCCGTATCGGGTCCACCTTAGCTCTTTGATTTAACATACAATGTATGCTAGAGTAAAGGCCTAAGGGGTCATTCTTCAGCATCAGTATCGTTTATCGTTGTCGTCAGCATTTTTCTACTGTAAGCTTGGTCTTGGCATGGGGCACTTGTAATTGAAGTTGAGGCTCTCCAATTTTCATAGTGAAGAGAAGGGGGCAAAAATAAAGTTTATGCACAGCAGTGTCTACTTCCTACTGCTTCCCACAACCGCAGATAGGAATGCATGCTAGAACCCCCATCTGGGAGATGTCTTAACTCTCCTGCTTAATACCAAGATATGTGGGTTCTTGATGTAGGGGTAGTGTAGGAGCATTGGAAAAACTGTAGGAGCGCTGGGATAAACTGTGCATGAGGGTGATGGTTGTGGTGGGTGGGGGGGGGAGAGGGTAATCTAGATCTCGGAGCAGACATTATAGTATGCCACAAGACGTAAAAGTAAGTCATTAGACATCACAGTACACCATAAAGATGTGACAGCACGTCATGATTCTTACATATCTAATTAATTAAGCAGTGTCTAATGGAAATGGTCAACCCTACATATATCACTGGTTTTCTTCTTTTATTATCTTTGTACTTTTATACACACATCTTTCTCTTCTCATCCCATTTCCTTGGTGTATAATTTCATCATTGTGATCACATGTACACTACTGTAAGCAGATTTCTTGTCCTGGGTACCGCCACACATTATGCTTGACATCGGTCCATTTCAGTTAACCATTTCATTTCCTCTTTCACACAACCAACAATGAAACAACCAAAGACATTTTAGACAGAACAGTAGCACAATACAATTAGATCAAGCTATGACAAATTTTCTAAGCAGTGCTCCATTTGATAGTTTATAGTGGAGATACCATGTACAGTTAGGTGTGGAATGGCTGTTATTAAAAACCCATCTTAATACACTACAAAAAGGACTAGTCACAATGGACAGTGTTATATAAATGTATTACACATTTTGAAATGTGTGTGGTGGTAAGTATAACAATAAAAGTTCTGTGTACAGGTTCAAATATGCCCTTTGCTTCTCTGCCATCCAAAAGAACTAATTCAAAAAATTCATGAGAAATCTATCTTCCATACTTCCAGGTATTAAGCTAAGAAACCTACAACGGGAAGGATTGGACGTTGGTTTCTTTTCTACCTACCAACACAAAATTTGGGAAATAAATAAACCAAAAACAACGCCATGAGAAATAAAAGACAAGTGTCCCACGGTGTATGCTAACTGGAAGAAGGGACAAAATGATAGCTTTGGGGATACCTAACCACACGGAGAAAACCATGACGTAACTGTACATTGTAGTTTGATATCAAATTTAAAAGAAGCCTTTTTACAGGCTGGAATGTTATGTTTTCCCTATCACTGTCACCTTACATCAGGAGCTGGAAGACTTAGGCATTAAAAAAAATCGAAGGAAATGTTCCAACAGCTATATAATTTATTAAAGAACACGCGGGGGGGGGATCGGAATTAGTCCAGGATTTCCTCTGCAATATTAGTTCTTGGTTTCTAAAACCAAAACGATTAAGACGACCCCAAAAAACTGACAAAGATGAAGATAGGTGTAAATTCTCAAAAGTGGTCAAAAGTATTGCAGTGATCGTGTGATAAAAGATCTGCCAAATACTGATAAGATACTGTAAAAACAATACTGTTCAGGTATATTGCCTGTCTACCATAATCTCCCGCGTATAAAGCACATCCAATATACAAGCGCACCTTGAGTTGAAAAAAAATGCTATGAGGCACAGCTGGGGCTTGATTTCTGAAGGTTTACTATTGTTCAATAGTAAAAATACCAACCCAGAAGGCGCATGGGGCCTCAGATTTGCGAATAAGGCGCATATTATACGCATAAGATTATGGTATTAATGTACGTTTTGAAAACATTTACGTCATGGTTTCCCCCTGAATGGTTGGATATGGGCACAGAGTGAACTGCAAGTATCACACAAACAAAGGACTAAAAACTGAAGACATCACACACACAATCAACTCATACATTCAGCTTCTGTGTAGAGGTGAATAAATAATCTTGTATATGTACAAATAGAACCATTTTTACAGTGAAACTAACCTTTGCTGTCTTTGTAAAATATATTAAGCATATTTAAGAGATTGGATTCATACATAAAGGAAGTCGCAGACGCTGGGAATTCAGTATTTCTGGTTAATAGAGAGGACACACATTCATACTCTAGCAGCAAGTTATCAGGCACCCAAGTCATGTTTTCTCAGATGACAGATAAAAGAGTGAGCTTGGTGTTCATTGCTTAGAAAGGCCCATTATTTCTGGTGCCATTGGCAGCAGTAGTTGACATTAATACTATACAGGAACCATGTATGGGATTGTCCAATGACAAGCACCAATGTGTTTTACTTAAGATATACTTGATATTTATGAAAACACTGACACCGAACCACTGTTTAGTGTGTGATGAATGTTACACACTATCACAAAGACACATTCACAAGAAGACAACGATACAAACTCACAATGCAGACATACTTTAAAGAAGAGGCTTGAAGCTACACCACCCAATGGAGAAAATCCTCAATGTTCTTCAATATAGATCTTGCAGATGAGGAAAATCAGTGACATAGCATATGGAGTGTCAACGCATAGGGCAGGTGTGGTTACTTAGGAAATGGGGAATGGTTTAACGATTGGTTTAGTACTTCTGCCTATGACTAGCCTGGCAGAAAGGGATCATATTAGTATATAATTGAAGCTCAAGACATTTTGCAGTAAGCTATGAAACTTGGACTGACAAGCATTGATTTTGAAAGCATTCCAATAATATTATCTCGATAGTATATGCAGCACCATAGATACTATATATCAATATGTTTGGTTTCAGGATAGAGATGCAACCTGTACCTCTTTTTTTTTAAATAACTTCAAAAGATGAACTAAAATAGGAGAAGCAATCTACCCGTTCGGTCAGAATGGCGAGGCTGGGAAAACAGTATCGATCGTCAGAAAAAAAATTATATCTACACAAATCTAAAAAAAAAACACTATGTTACAAGGTGACAAACAGTTGATGACTGTCTGAAGGGGAAAAAAAATATACTGCAGTGGGTTAAGACACGTGTCACATTTACCCATTGTTGTGCACTTAGCCACTAAAACCATGGAATGCTGTTGCTTAAACTTGTAACTCACTACAGAGCGATGCTATCCTAACAACAATGAGACTGTCATCCACTCCTCAGCATAACGATGCACAAGCTGGAGGTGGCCCAACATTCTATATACAGCCATCTAAATATGCTCACGGAAGCACTTCTACGCTTTTGTCTTTCAGACTATTATTCATAGACCATCGTGGGCATTTAAGCTGGCATATTACCGGCAATACCGGTACATGTAAATGAAATGGTCTTGCATTCTTAATTGGGTAAGGAGTACATTGAACGCACATACTGGTATTTGGCTTTGTGGGAAAGGCTTTCATATATCATTAAAAAGAATATGTTAAAAGGTGGGTTCTATATCTGATTAAATCCCTCATAAATTTCCATGGCAATGACCTCTAGTAGTGTTAATTTGCTGCAGGGAATGCTCCTTTCAGTGTAGCAGATCTCTATGGCCTCTTCATCACAAACACATACACACACGAACGCATTGTTATTAATTGACAAGAAATAAATCCACTGGTGCCCTTTGTACATCTGAATCTAGCAGTATCACAGTATATTTTGTGTGCTGACATGCCTAGGCTAACCACAACATGTGCAATTCATAGAATGGTGGCGCTACAAAAGCTCAGGAGCGTCAGGTCATTTCCTATTTATCTTGCACTTAGGCAGTACATGTAGTAGCGTTGGCTTTCTCATCTTTCATTTGGATTTTTTCTTCGGTCATAAATCCAGCACGTTATTTAAACTGGAAGTTGTACTGGCGAATAAAAATTTTGCCAAGTTGAAACATTAGTGGTCGATGCATTGGAGACAACTAACTGGCCTTCAGCTGGCACATCAGAATTATTTCAAATCTTGAACCAAAAGTAGCCCAAGTAGTCAGGAGTACTCAGTAGTATGCATATGGCGGCTCATGAAGTTATGTCAAGTTCTACTCATAGGATCAGATTGTTTTACAACGCAAATGTTCATGATTAATCTTGTTTTTGAATCGTGGGAGTATACAAATGCAAAGTTGGTACACAGATGTGTAGTAAATTTCTGCTGTGTAGAAATGGCAGGTGTCGCATGAAAACTTCAATTTACAATATCCACATGCTATCAGTGGCAAAACAGTTGTCTAATGATTGGTCACAATGCTATGTGACCTAAAAGTTACATAACATCCCCACTCTTAACATAAAAGGAGAAACCAAACCCAATAAAACCAGGACGAAAAAAAACTTTTTTTTTTGGTTAATTTTTTTGTTTTTCAATTTTTACTTTTTCGTCTTTGTGCTTTAGCGTTAATTTCACTCATTTGAAAGAAAATTTGAATATATGCGAATATATGTTTGAGGTCGAGTAGTCCGGGGGATGCAGCAAGAGAAACACAATGGCATTCCATTTGCTAAAAGGTCATTTCAATCGAATCATTTTCATCACATGTTTTAAATGCGGGTCAGTATAGTTCTCCATCGTAGCAGAGAGACACCCAGATCTCTTTAACGACTTCATTACATGAATGTGACTTTCTTCTACATAAGGCTGGGTTATACCACTACATTATAATACATTTGGTAGCAATCTGATCAAAGACTCAACGCCTCTTTTCGTTCATAATCAGAGTGCCTTACATTACATCATATCAACTCCTGAACTCATTTTTTGCCTCTAACTTATTGACTATGCACTTAAACGTATATAAATACAGCCAGACTCATGGGTCTTGAGCTACTTCCATCATATTTACAGTCTATCACTTTGAGAGGACCCCTCACTCAGCACACGGTACTCACATGGTACCTTTACATCTTACTACAGCCAGCTTAAGTCACAGGCAGGGGGGAGGCAAAATGAAGAGGACATTTCTCTTCCACCCTAGGGAAATTCTTCAGCTACACATGAACAGGGTGGGAAACAGGAAAATACAATCTCCACCTATAAATATAATACATATTGACAAATGACCGTAATTCTATCTCATCATGCGACAAAAAATAAAGACCATCTGCTTCTGAAGTTGCCTCAAGGAACCACAAATGACATAGGTAATTCCCAATTGCTTGGATTTGTTGCAAGAACTCAATAGTTACGCTTTAGGGAGAACATCCTTTCAGGCATCATGGTAAGACGAGGGGCGAGTGGTTTTCATTCACCTTGGCTTGTGGTGGGTTGGTAGTTTCCCCTCCTGCTCCTAAGCAGGGGCATGGTGCATATGGTGCGATGCGGAATCCTCTTCGTATGATAGGGGACAGTTGTGGTAAAACCACACAGTCGGAGTCCTATTTTATTTGTCCAGATTGCTGGGTTCGAGATCCTGGGGGTGGGCGAGGTTATCCTTGTGACCACAAAAGGGCAGGTCATGCTATGACTGCATCAGCTGTGCCTGATCGTACTCCATTATCAGTTTCTTTATGTGGCCTAGCTTTTTATGCAAATAGTCACAGTGCTTACGGTTCTCTACATAGTTGGGATCCTTGCGCACATTGCGGTACTCATTCAGAATCATGTTTTTAACATTCTGGAATGAAAAATAATGTCATCTGTAAAACTGAACTATTAACATTCTAATTAAGATGATATAGTCAAGTGAGTAAGTGAGTGAGTAATAGATGTTTAACGCCATTTCGACAGCTAAGGTCATATTCATGGTGAGAACTACATTACACAATTTCACAGAGGAATGTGTCAGTGCCCACGCATATGTGCACCACACACATCCTGAGGGGATAGTAAAGAGGAGATATAGACCCTTTTAAGTGGGCTAGGGAAGCCCCATGATATATTCAAAGAAATGAATCTCATTAAGGTAAATATTACTCCCATATGCTTAGATATGCTTCAACTTTAGTGAAAGACAAAAAAATATAGATTATATACCAAGAGTTACTGCTATGTATAAAAGTTGATGGTATCAGACCTCATAGTACTTCGCATACAAGGCGCATCATGTGATTAGGCGAATAAGGCGCACCATGAGTTGCTGCCAGACCTTTTCAAACCTGTTATTATATGAAACTATCTCATTGCCTAAATTATCACCTACCTCATAGTCTTCACTCCCCTCAACCTGCTTTCGGAGGGACATTTCTAGATCCTTGAAGCGTTTTGTCACAGTGTTGATACTTTTGTGGATTTCTCGATACTCTTCATACTCAGAGTTAAAGTCCCGCTTGTACTGCTGACGCATCATTTCATTCTGGATGGCTTTGTATTGTCTGTAAAAAAAAATATTGTTTGTTTTTTTCATTCATGAGTGTTGAAAGTCAACTTCTGTTTTGTGCACGTCAACAGGTAGTAAACTACCCGGTATTAGGTTTCATAATAGGCGCTGAATTACCCTGAATTTACAGAAACTCAACCGAGTTTAAACTCAATATTTATTCTATTACCTCTACTTAACAAATTTCATTATTACCTATATAAATTGAGGAAGAAAAAACAACAAATAATACAATAACGGTATTTTGGATTTCATTGAGGTCTCATTTGGGTAATGTATATCTAAAAAGAAAAGCAAATGCGAAGGAACTCTCAGCACTTACAATAAGTAGTCTGGCGAGATGGACGTTGAGGAAGCTGCAAACTTGGATGTGTGATTGCGTTGTTGTTTGTCAGTGATATTATTGTTATTTTGGGCTTTCAAGTATTCTTTGCCAGCTGTAGAATCAGAAAAATATGAAAAATCATATCAGTGCTACTCCTAAATGCTATTGGCAATGGATATTATCTCATCATGATCTTATCTATGTGAAAATAGAAAAGTTGACAAATTCACATCAATGTTAGCAGAAAGCATAATCAATCACAATCTCATCGACGGAAACACTACTTCCGATGGCTGGAGTGCTCACTTAGCGATTTTGTGGGAGAAATAACAGGTTTTCATATCAGTAATCTAGAATTCATATTTAAGTCAACTGCTTGATAGCAAGATAAGTGCATTATGTTCCGGTTTACACCCTTTTTATACATTGAACCATGATAACAAAGGTTTCATGTTAGGAAAAATATAAATTTAATGTTCCGGTCTACACCCTATTTATACATTTAAACAGTGATGATAAATGTTTCCTGTTGGGAAAAACAATTTTTTGCAAAGACCCAAACCTCTTAATGCATAGTCGGACTTAAGTCTAGCTTTATATCAAGGTTAATTGATGTAAGTCTCATGCTTTAATAGGTGTTTTTCATACACTAACAAACTGAATTTGAAGAGTTCATTTATTAAACCCTTCACTAACCTTTAGGGTGAAGAACGGTATCAGGCGTGGTTGTGCTGACTTCAACAGGGCTGTTATTAGGTGATGGTGTCATGGCAGTTGTCTTGGGAGACACAGGCTTGGGTGATTGGTCGCGGGCCACCTCTGTTGTTTGTTTAGAAGCACGAGATGCTTCCTGTCGCATCTCCCGCTGTCGCTCGTGGGATATCCGTTGCTTCTTCATTACTGGCTGGAGAAGGGGTTCATCCTCAGTTGTACTTGTTGGCCGTTTCTGAATAACATTTATTCATGTTATTCAGAAGATGAATGCTGTACATACACACTTATAGGAGGAGTATTTCGGTGTGTTCCTGAGATCTCTGTCCATTTTAGTATACCTTGAATCCTTAAAGGTTTTACCATATCAATTTGACACCCCTACTGGGTATTGGTATCATATAGTAAGAGAAATGACAGTTACTTTTCACTGCTGTACTAAAGCCAACACAGTAACCCGAACCACTCTTGGCATCAAGCTTACACATAGAACCTCGCCAAAGGCCACTGAATACACAACAGTGAAGAAGAAAGTATGGATGGCACCTTATGTAAAACAGTTCATAAGGCTCAGTGTGGTATCAGAGGGCTCAAGTTACCTGTGGTCCTCCAGGACTGGAGCCTGTACTGCTGTGACTGTGAGTCGGAGAGATGGCTGGGGAGTTGCCGGCAGACTGTCCTAACGAGTCGGCAGCCGGCATCCTCCTGAGGAACACATGTAGGCACAACCCATCAGACACTTATTCCCAACAGAACCTCTCTGCATCACCTTAATATTTATAATGCAGAGTTCTTGCATAGAAAGCTCGGGGCATCAATACCCGACAGTATAGTAACCAAAAGCTAATTTTCTGGTCTTCTGTTCTACTCCCTAACAAGGCAAAATTAAGTGAAAATAATATAATGGGAATCTTTTTAATTTGGTCAATGATCTCAGGAAGTCAGTTATTCTGAAGTAAATTCCAGCAAATTTAGGAATCCCCATAACAGTAGAAATTGATATCTCTCTTGGAGAACCGGTGTGTAAATAATGGCAGCTAATACCTTTTGAGTAGTTGTCGGTCAGTCTCGCTGTAGCCAGGGAAGTCAGTGCGTACTTCTGAATACAGGTGTTTTGACAAGATGAATGCATTTTCCCGTGGGCTGAACGTTGCAACTTGTTGCAGGATTGCTGTTAGTGCATTCCGGTCCCGGTCCTTAATGCCATCTACAAAAATAAAGTAATTCCCCACACATATAAAATAAAAGTTGGTAGAGTGACAATCTACTACAGTAGTTTTAAACATTTAGGGTAGGCATATTGTAAAAGCACCCAAAATAGCAACATACCGTGGATAGGGAGTTGAGCCAACTTATATCTGACAATGAGTGACGTCATTTGTCCCCTTAGGCCACCTTATTGTATCCAGCGCGTGTTATTTCATAAAAAAACATTTTCATAACTTAAAGACGTAGCTAAGAACTTGTCATTGTGTATTTATTATTATTCCCTATAACGTTTCACTGTTTTTATTACAATCAAAATATGTATGTGTGTGTATATATATATATATATATATATATATATATATATATATATATATATATATATATATATATATATATATATATATATATATATATATATATATGTGTGTGTGGGGGGGGGGTCCATAGAGCGACTACCTGAGTCTCAATCTTTAAACCTCACCGAAACGGGTTTACAGAAAGCGTTATCAGTGAGAACAGGCAGCAGCTGGCACAAGAACTAAAGCTTAACCAGATACTGTAGATAGCCTGTCTAAGTTTAAGGACGCATTATCAGTAGAACTGAACTATGAACCTCCGTCTATCAACAATATCATGTATTCAAACACAAATTCAATGGCCGAACACGTTATCGGTAGTCTAAGGGCAGCTATTGACACTGCTTGTTAGACACAAATTTTGTTTCTGATGACGATTTTATGACAAATAGTAAATGATAACATTGGTACCTGATATCTTACCAAACAGTGCATATGTATTAGACACCCGGATGGACCTTTCAAACTTTTTTCTCCAAAAATACCTACTCTCCTAACTGTGAAAGTACTGGGGATATATTGAAAATTGCACATTGAATACCCAAAAATTGCATGAATTGTGTCCTTGATACAATTTATGACGCGAACCGATCCCCCAGCCAAAAAGAAAAATTGTATTAAAGAAAATGATTATATTTCCTAACAGGTCAGTCCCCTCATGAAAATTGTCTCAACTGCCAATGTACATGTAGTATGTTTTCTTAAATTCAACATATTGGGTGCCAGCAAAGTAGACCACAGGGTCAGAGTGGGTTCAGCTGCGGTCCCAAGTGGCACAGGCTGGCCACAATCAACAATCTAGACGAGTTGAGTGATAGGACTGCACACTCTGATAGTCCTATCTCCCTTGTCTCAGATGACCGCCGGGACAATACAGGCCCCTGGCCGGGCCATGATCACCTTGCACCATGTGATTCGTCACCAGTGTTTCCTGACAGGTCAAAAACACAACAGTAGTACATGTACTAACCCGACCTGAACCGGAGCCAGCCTTCCAACCAGTCAGCTAGTGAGGGGTGAGGTGCATGTGAGAGGCATGTGAGGGACCATCCACGGTGGCTGTATATATCTTTTCCCATACCGTAAACCCATGCTTATAATCTGGGGCTTAAGGACAAATTTGGACAGGTAGAAGGAACTGAGAAACATGAAAGCTAGTTTGGACTTCATATCCGTCAGCGTATTTCAACTATCGAAAATCTCAAACAAAAAGCAAACCACAAGAAAAAAAAAACAAAAAAAAAAACATGTGTAGGCTGAGAATATAAAAGGACAAATTTGTTATTTCTCTCACCAGCGTAATGCCTTTATAGAATTCACTTCCATCATTTTGTATGCTCGATTGTTATGGCTGCTGTTGCCTGGAGGGGTGACAATACTCATGATGCAATCCACATTGTTAAATTCTCAATGGGGTGCTGATTGTATCTCACTTAACTCTAACCGTTTCATCCCTGACCCTCTTTCTATTTTCAAACACCCTTACACGCACACACATATACAAATGACATACTGATATGCTCACTTCTTCACCATTACAATGAGTTGATCTCACAACCATGGACCTCTCTTTTTTTGACATAAAGGCTAAGCTTTTTAAATCATTGAAAGGGGTCGACATGTCACATATACATTAAATACAGTAAATCAAAGGAACCCACATGTGAATCATCTTAATTTGAGGAGGGTGCCGACTGGTAAGGGCTGTGCCGGGCATTACTGCTACTACTGGTGCTGCTGTGGTTACTACTTGACTGGGGAGAGTGACCAAGGAAAAGCAATAGACATTCCACTAAACTGTGCCTTTATTTAGGGGCCATCCATATCATGCTGGAGGGGGACAGGCCCAGCATAACGGAATTAATTTTCCATAGACCTTCAGCATTGCAAAATTGGCAAAAGAAAAAAGATTTAAGGTGTGATATATATCACATATGGCCCAGGGTCTACTACCCCCCCCACCCCAATATAAAAATTGGGCATTATGCATTGAAGCACAGAAGGCTCAGGGTAGGTACCATAAAACCCTCTATCGACCCTGTAGGTTCACAGGAATCAGCACTTGCGAAATATTGACTAATTACTTACAAATAGAGACTATTATCTATACATGTACTGACACCAGTCTGGCATAATCTTCTCTAACTAAACCCCTCGGACCGCTGGCCCCCTGGTGTGCTGGCCCCCCCCGACACCTGGCCCCCGGACACTTGGCCCGCGGGACACTTGGCCCCCTGGAAACCTAGCCCCCTCGACACCTAGCCCCCACAGAAAACTTTATCCTTAGCATGCTTAGTTTATCGCTCAGTCCCCAATGTGTTATGTGTATAGCTTGGACACTGTAAACATTGCCTGCTGAAAAAAAGTGTCTCACTTGGTGATTACCCATAGGACTCCATGTGCTAATTTCATCACCAAAATCTATCTGACCCATAGACCCAATGGTTAAAGGACTTGTAGTCAGTATAGCTCCCAAAAACATGACGTAAGTACAGCAGCTTTTTTCGTAGAGAAAGACATCACTCACCATAAAGGACAAAATGTTGTCTGATAGATGAGATTTGAAACTTTCCTTTGGCTTTTGAAAAATGTGTAAACTAACAGTATATCACTGAATGATTACACCCTAAAGTTGGTGATTACAAATTTGTGGATCTGAAAACCCGGCTCAAATAGCCCAGGGGATACCCTGGGCCAAAAAACATGACGGGGGGGGAAGAGTTGTCAAAAATGGTGAGTGAGTGAGTGAGTAATAGATGCTTAACGCCATTTCGACAACTAAGGTCATATTCATGGCCAGAACTACATTACTATTTCACAGAAGAATGTGTCAGTGCCCGCGCATATGTGCACCACGCACATCCTGAGGGGATAGGAAAGATGAGAAATAGACCCTTTTAAGTGGGCTAGGGAAGCCCGGTCAAAAATGGTCAAATTTGGCATGATGTCATTTATGGATGGTCATAGACCTAAAGTACTTACCTCGTTGTAACCGGGCAATTAACTCTGGCTTTTTGTATGGGCGTACAGCCAGCAAATGAACAATACGGTCTCTGAAATATACAAAAAGTACCGCCGTTTGTGACTCTAAGCAAATTATTATTATCATGTTTTCATATCCTGATGCAGTTTGGTGAACCACAATAGTTATCACATTCAATTTAACATGCCAACGTAGGCAAATTACTGCCATTACCAATTGTATCTAGCCCCGAATTGATCTTCCATGTGACTGTTAAATGAGTTTGTTTTTTCCCTTTGTTTTTTCTTTACAATATGCAGACACTGACAATTGATCTACACGATGGTTTATAAGGGAGGCATCCCTACCTGTAAGGAAGGTTGAAGACGGCAGGGTTAGGGGAGCATCTGCCCACCTGGGAGGAGGGTGTCGACTGGTGAGGGCTGTGCCGGGCATTACTGCTACTACTGGTGCTGCTGTGGTTACTACTTGACTGGGGAGAGTGACCAAGCCGCTGGTGGGCAGATGTAGATGACGACGTTTTGTTGTGCTGCTCGGAAAATAAAAAAGTCATTTGAAATATCTTCTTTTTTTCTTTCTATATTTCAGTTAGTGAACTGTATCATGTTCTGCCTCTGATGATTATGTTAAGAACTTAAAAGCCCACAGATTTACCTTATTTAAAAAGCAAAGGCTTAAACATTATTTCTATCATCTCCTGTCATTAATATACGAGGGGGCAATGGCACAGGATTGTACAACGGAGTTGTAAGGCCAATGGTCTTTATCATATTTAGGACTGGAGTGGGCTGCTTTCATGCATCATGTCAATTGCAAAAGCTATGAGTTAATGACACTGTGCTTTTGACGGCTGGTGGTAGGGAGGGGAGGGGGTGTGGGGAGTCATAGTGGTGGACAGAGGCTGTCCACTGTGGATATGCTATAATTACGGACCTGTTGCTGGTGGTAGGGAGAGAGAGTTGGGAAGGCGGGGGGGGGGAGTAGCAGGTAGCGGCATGGTAAGTGTCCGGCCATGTGGGTGGCCCGTGTTGGGGGGGGGGGGCAGCGGTCCGGCAGTAGCCTGAATGTCCAGCCTCGGCACAGTGCATACTCAGTAAGTGGAGGTACAGAACACATACAGTGTAGTATGTAAGGACTGCGTGTAGGGCAGACGCCAATATAAGGTGCTGGAAACTTGTTCTATGCAAGGGTAGGGTGGGAGGTCAGCATGGGACGTTGATTGTATGATGATTGTATATATGTCTAAGTATGTAAAGGCTGCATGCAGGTGGGTGGGTGGGGGTAGGGGAGTTGTTAGAGGGACCTCAGATATGTAAACACAGTGTAATTACCTGGTGTTCTGTTTTAGGTGTGTGTGTGTGGGGGGGGGGAGTACTTTTTCTAGTGTCATAAACAGTCATGAAGAACCACTACAGTCTCTCCATCATAGGTAAGGGTCATTTAATAGCTATGTGTATGTGACACCCACAGGATACTGCCCAATTATGACCCTGTGCTTTCTATGGCCTGAGCACTCATGGTTTATTTGACACTGCAAAATGGTAGGGAATTACTGACTCTAGGCTATACACTCTTCAGACTGGAAATAATCCACCTCCCTTCCTACTCTGTACTTGGTGTTTCCTTGAAGCAGGGCCCAGGTGATTTTTGGGCTACATCCATACCCTCTGTAGTAAAAGCCTATGGTCTATAGGACCATTGGCTTAATAATTACAAAGAGTCACTCAACATTTTTGTAGTGGTAATGGTGTTCTTGGGAATTGATACATATCACTAGGTTGATACTTACAACAGGGAAGTTATGGGGTTTGTGTGCGGATGATTTGTTTTGTATAGCACCATTTTGGTGTTGGCTTCCAGAGCCCGGGACCTTGTTGGGAAGGCTGCTGCGACTGGCCTGTGCTTCACCACCCTTCACAACACGCTTTATCCGACGACTTATATGGGGGCCACTCGGTTTGATTTCTTTGGCACTGTAAAATATAGAAAAGAAGATGTATAAATTAGTATGGGTTCAGGTATGCTGTAATAATTACTGGTTATCATTCCAAATCTTCTCGTAACGGCAATAGAAAGCATAACAAATGTCTCTACATCTCCTTCTAAGTCATCTCCAAAAAGGTCTTGAAAATGAGTTGAGCTCGTCTTTTGATTGCACACATAAATACTTTCAATGAACGATAAGGCAGTATTCAATGGATAATTTATCACCATCACTTAATCAAATTCTTTTCATACCTCTAAATCCACAAGTAAAAGTATCACATACACACACTTGTTCACCACTTACAGAATACCTTCATCCCATTACATAGGAAAGCTACGTCATTGAACTAATTCGACGTCAATCAGAACCAGATGATTGTCGAGAGCCACCTGGCAAATCCCCAACTAATAAGAGGCCTCCTGCTTCTCTGCACCAATTGGATGCGTTAACGGCTCATTCTTTTTATCAGATCAATGTGTGTCAATGACGTTAGTGCTATGTTTTTGTCTCCACATGAAAGGATACGTGTCACTGTCTTCTTTTGTGAGAGATGATTAGATCCTAGTCACCGTGATCTCTTGTCTTATTTTCTTTCATTTTTCTTGTTGTTGTTGTTTTTTTGTTTTTTTTTATAATTTTGTTTGATTGTTTTCCAATGTTAATGACGATACTTGACTTACACAGACAGATGACCTCGATTCAATCACACATTACTTTACCAATTCACGATAACTGAGGCTTATCTATGTTCAAATTTCAACCATAGATCTACATGAACACAACACTAACGAGGTACTCAAAAGTGCACCATATCCACCATCAAATAGTCATTTTGTATGTTCACAAAGCCAAACCTCCACCCCTGCCCTCCCAAAATATGTTACGTTATCTGTTCCATGCAGTTTCCAACTTTCATGGACACTGATAATTTACTAACCTGAACTTTTTGCTCTCTGCCTCGGCTATCGTCATCTTTTCCCGAGTCTGTTGGTAGGTGTCGTCTGTCGCGTGCACGGCGATCTTGTGAGACATTGTACCCTTAGTCTCAAGATTTGCTCGTGACCTGAAGAATTAAAGGGTGGAAATATGTTATAAATTTTAATCTTAAACAAAAACATTCAGATTATAAATACAGTTTGAATGACAATTGAATCTCACTTTATATAAGTAGTACATCTTTTATTCAACTGTTTGAGTCCAAAAACTTGACTTTCTCATCGTGTTAAAGATGGCTGGGACTGCCGACAAGAACCCTTACGAAAATGTGTCAGCACAAAATAAAGCTGGAAATTCCCCTGTTATCTGTGTGGTTGTGTGATGCCGTGCTTACTATTTCCATACCAGCCACAAATATATATGTTTGCACTGACCCAGTCAATCACTTAGGCCTCCTCTCGACCACTTGTGTGAGAGAATCATGATAAAGAATGTAACCTGTAGCTCACAACCACACATAACACCATAAGGATTCTAGTAGCTGACAGAGAAGTATATATTATACCTGGTCCGTTTGGACAATCTTCACTCAAAGGCCGTTATCGAAACCTAGGTTTAGTCCTAACTGAACTAATGGGACATTATACAAGGTTTCCTTTAGTAATGACGTCATTGGTTGACGTTAAGTAGACACATTGACACCACCTGCCCCCAGACCTCAGTAATCCTTTCTGTATATCCCCGTCCCCCTAACCCCAATATTATTAATTATCTAATAGTATCATAATAGGGGCTGCCCTAGTCTAAACCACCACCTAGCACAGATCTTGTCACATCTGTGGCATGGGAGAAAACGGTCATATAGGTTCACTAAGGTGAAGCAAACGATATAATAGTTTTATAGCGGGTAGCAAATGAAAATATATATGGGGTCACTAATTCAGCATAAGGTTTACGTTAGGGCTTTTCTCTTGATTTTGGCAACAGCCACATATTATCCTAACCCAACCTTTTACTTCCTTCCAAACCAGATATACCCGGTAGAACTGTTGGAACATAGATTACCTTTTATTTGGTTACATCAATGTTTAATGTGGTCTCATTATTTCCCCGTTTAAAACTATAAATGATGTCATTCCTTGTCCTCTGATTATTCCTGACACGGAAAACCGCCAGATTACCGCATATATGGGACTAATAGGATGGGACATTACTATTAAAAACATGACGAGAATCAGCCCCCCCCCCCACACACACAAACCTTAAAACTGCCCTATAGCTATATCCTTAACCAAAATAACCACAGACCATGTGGAATAAACGTATGGTCATATACCATGACCTCAATACTGGTCGACTTAAGATCAGGGATTACACACACTTCAATGATTTAGCACTTGCTACTTTTGGCACATCACTGATATACTCATATAGAAAGTTCAAGCTGGAAACCAAGTTCTACCATAGCTCGGGCCTCCCTAGCCCACTTAAAAGGGTCTATTTCTCTTCTTTCCTATCCCCTCAGGATGTGTGTGGTGCACATATGCGCGGGCACCGACACATTCCTCTGAATTTGTGTAATGTAGTTCTCGCCATGAATATGACCTTATCTGTCGAAATGGCGTTAAACATCTATTACTCACTCACTCTACCATAGCTGTGTGGAGCTGGGCAGGTTGATCCCATTGAACCCTATGTTAACCAGAACGAGGCACTGGGCAGGTGAGCTGCTAATTATGGATGATATTGATGAAATATTGATTGATTTTCCACTCAAACACCTTGACATAAATGTATAGAACAATCTGCTACCTCCGTATAGAACAGCACTGGACATGCCATATTCAATGGGGGGATGGAATACAATGTGGCCGTATTCAATGGGCATCCGCCATCTTGGATTTTGAAGTGATCTGAGCTGTTTTTCTTAATTCAAAAGCAAAATAACCCTCTAGTCTTATGCAAATGCCCACTTCCATGGGATTTTTTACATCGTATTCCCCTCTGTGGGACTGGTGGTATACCTTACGATGTAAAAATATCCCATGGTCGTGGATATTTGCTTATATATTCTCTCATAACGTATCAATCAACAATTTTATTTCACACAGATTTAGTTGTCACTCAGCATGATGACTTTAAAGTTCCCCTGTGCTTCCGATTTCCTTCAACAATCACTACTGAGGTTTACCCAAAGCATGCCCCCAACTCAAGACAAGCCTTATCAGCCGGGTCGCCCACTTCGCATTTCCCTTGAGAGGCGCACCTAAAGTCATCTTTGGGCATTTTGATACTGTTCTACAGAAGAAAAAAGAAATCCCACGTTCAGATCCTTTGTAAATGGTAATCATTTGGGGCACAGGATCTGGGGTCATCATGACCCTTGTTTATAAGCCGACCCCACATGCGAGGATTCATGTTACATCTTTTTCTCTTGATAAATTGCCCACCTACTCCAATCAACCCCTTTTATATTGCTTTACCACATTCAGTTGCCAACCTTGGTCCCCTGTACACCCCCTGCCCCCCACCCCCGGTGTGGTGCCGAGTGGAGGATGTGACAATGGGGGTGTGGCAGCAACATGCTGTCATTCACTCAGCATGACAGGGTGCCGCAGGTGGCAGGAGTAGCAGCTCATGGCCCGCCGTCACCCACCCCTATGGCCCTGCTGTTGCTGCAGCTCTAGCAGGTTCTGTAAATGATGGCTTAATGAGATGCTAATCGCCGGGCCGTCTAGCAGCAGCCGTGTGGCCGTCCACGCACACCACCAGCACCAGCCACAATGACACACTTTTAACAACATAGTATAATTTGTGTGTGTTTTTTAATGCCAGTGCTAGTTTGCTACATTTTGACTCCCATATATGTACTCCTCAACTGGAATATACAGTGTATAGTTCACCTCAGGCTCAGCAAAGCATTGCAATTTTGTCTCAAACCTACTTGAGAACAAAGGCCCTACATAATATGTGCAGAGATGTCAGTTCGATATTTGGCGAAACTCTGAAAATTATTTTTGGGCACTTCAAAAGTGGGGTTATACCCTAATCAGAGTGACAAATACCTTCAAAATTAATCAGTTAGGGTTGGGTAGATCTTTAAGAAATATCAGAATTATAAAATATTCATTCTAATTTTTTTTCTTATTAGTTCTGTAGTAAAATATCACCTTTGAAACTCTGAAATCAGAGAAAATTAGAGAAAATCTGAAACTCTGCCATCTCTGTATGTGGTAGCTGGGTGTGAAAATGTCATTGGCTCTTTTGGTGGGGTGGAACAATTTGGATGCAACTGTAGCCCCGACCCTCATTGATTTACTGTCTTGAACGCAAACAGATCGATGTCTAGATGGACAGGATTTCAATCTCTTTGATGTAAATAAACATATCTACGAACTCCAGAGAAAATTAAATATACTGAGCTCCTCAAATTTGCTAACCCCCCCCCCCCTTTCATATAAGTGGTGAAATGAGACCTCATTGGATCTGGACGAATCAAAAGATTGGGACAGGCAGATGAATCCTTAGAAAAACTAACAGGAAGCAGATAATACACGAAATATATAAAGTATGCACCGGTACATTCTTAGATAAACTAGATGCCCCTGCCCCTGGATCAAAAACCACTGAACATATCCATCAGCTGAGCATGTACTTGCACTCCAATTTTCTCCAGCATTTATTTTCGTTTTTGATTGACAGTCACGCTCTCATTATGGCCACCTAAAGATGGAGGGCCTGTGAATGCGTAGTCAAGTATAAGGCCAACAGATCTATTAGATGACAAGAAGAACGTAAACTGCAATCTGGGTCAGCTACTCAAACCAATGACAAACTTAACTACCAGAATACCTTGTGTATAAGCAGCGGCTTATACGTGAATCTGAGACCTCCAGCGGCTTATAGAATAGGCACAAATTCAGAGTGCGTCTTATAAGTGGGGTAGTTATATTGTGGAACAGTACGAAAACTTCAAAAATCAAGCCTTAGCTGCAACCTGTGGGGTTTCTTTCAACTCATGGTGCGCCTATTACGCGAGCTATTAAGCTAAGAGTGTTTCAGTGGGAATCATCAGTGTATGTGTATATAATAGATCATCCAAAGTATCCATAGTGTATGTAGAACGTCATCTCCCTACAAATAACGACCATTTGAAAGGTCTATGCTCGTTTGTACGTAAGTCATACATACTTAACATGCAAGCTTTGCTTGAAAGATCAACCTGTAATAATCTTGATGCACATTCACTTTATGACATACACTAACTGACAACTACATTGTATATCTTATGGCCCCTATAAAACTTTATGGATGAATGATAAGGCCATAGTTGTATAGAGGGAAAGTAGACGTGGTTGAGTAAGAAGCGTGCTCCGCTATATTGAATTGAGGAATTAAACTATAAACTCGATGGTTTATAGCCTCTGTATTATCACAATCAAACTGCGTACTGCACTTTGATACCTTGCTCTCCCACATTCCGGGTATACTATGAGGATACATATGTACACGGGGTGCACAGGGATAGATTGCGTTTGAGGGGGAGGGAGGGGGGTCAAAACAGGAATAACCTGAAGCTGGCTGGGCTATATGTGCCCCCTCCTCCTCTACACTCACTGACTGCTCACCTCCAGTGGCCTCCTTACTCCACCTTGGTACATGTACTGGGTATTAGATATACACTTTCTATTCACAAGCACATGGCCCACCTACATCATCCTTATCACAACTTACCAGCAATATCCTTCCCTTCTAATGATGACAGATCAATACAACAAGTTATAATTGTCTTATTCGTGGCACATCCATGCCCACATTTCTTCTGACATCACTACACCTTCACCTTCTACCCCTTAGTCCGTTACTCTGACACACACCAGTAAAAGTGAACACACTGAAGCAATTGTATATCTCATTGCTCCTGAAGTGACTTAACAGACGCTCTCAACAAGCATCTGAGAACCATTTATACCCGAGGTGGAAGAAATGTTTATTTTCCATTCATGCAAACACTTGCCTCCCTATCTGTTTTACACCCTCGTCCCTGCTGTTTGTTTTTATGACATTTCTTAGCATCTATTCCTGGCCAAACTTATTTGAAAGCCGGATTTAAAACTGGGAGGACAGTGGATCTCCCGTCTTGATGTTCCAATAGCTTGGGTGAGCTCTATAATAGCTTAAAATGAGGACGTCAGATGTAAGGGCTATCAGTTTAAATTCTTCCCCCAAATATCAAACGATAGTCACGTAGAAAACATGGATATAAAATGAACCCTCAACTAGTAAGATACCATTAGCATATACACCAAATGTATTTTGTAACACGTAGAAAGCTCAGAGATGCCCCTCACTGGTCGACAAAAACCAGGAAAACTGGACTTTTGGACACATTTTCCCAGGAATTCAATATAATTTAATGCAGGAATCCTAGAATGAAAACCAGGAATTCCTGGTAAACCAGGAAAAGTGGCATCACTGAAAGCTTTTATCGAATGTGGCAATTTATTAATATCCACTGTGTCTTTACAGTCGAAACATGTCATCCCCTCTGCTACCCGCTCTGCTACAATCCTTTAAAAGTCAGAATCCAGCTTCCTGTCACTGACACGCCAGCTCCCTCTCAATGTGAACTCCAATCTCCGGCCTCCATTCAAACTTCGTTTTCTTAATCTTTTCCTCAACCAATGATGTAAGCACATCCAGCATAATCAGCGTTATGGGTAATTTTCAAAATGGCTACATGCATAGAAAGGCAGGGGTCGGGGGGGGGGGGTATTTTGCTAATACTGTAATATGTTCTTGCGAATGAGCTTTCCAAACCTACCCGAGTCATCATGTGATAACATGTTTTTGTACATTCCCCGGGTATGAATCTACACCTTCACAATGTACACACAAAACATCTCTCAGTGGAACTCATAGGACTTCTAAATGACCCTGGTTCTCAGGTATGCTTACCCTGATTATACATGCATATTTAACGGTGTGGCGGATCAACTGAAAAAGTGTGGGGGATGAGCTGTGTATATTCTACTACGTTCCAATAAAATCTATATTGAAACCTAAAAATGTGTGGGGTATGCATCCCCCATGGTTCTGCCGTCAATAAATAAACTTTCCATCTCCATTACCCGCACGTTTACACCAGGGCCCTCCCTATTCTAAAATGAGCCAATGCCCGCATTATCCTCATAGACTTAATGTGGATGGCGTTTTAACCAACATAAGAACTCCATTATTATCTGAAAAGAGCTCATGTATTATTATTTTTTTGCACCTCCTTCAAAACAGTAGTATACTGAGGAGTGTTTACTTGTGGTCTTACCAAATGGAGGTGGAGGGGCAAGATAGAAGCCAATAGAAGGCATGGACAAAACGTACCTACACCTGAAGGTGGGCTAGGACTGTGCCTGTGTGAGACTCTGTACAGGATAAAGGAACTGGGGACAAGAGCCACACTGGGTCACATAAGTGCAAAATGGTGATCTCAACAGTCATGGTGTATATGATGTTTATACCATCTACCTCTTGCTCTGACAAATACTTTATTATATCTGCAATTCGATACTGCAATTGTGTTGCAAAACACTATAACTCTTCTGGCCAACCCGAAATTCATATCTAAGAGCCGAAGCTCTCTTTACGTGGGATACCTGATGCTGGAAATATGTAATTATCTAGAGGATTTGGCAACTACATTTATAAACCTACTTCTTATCTCCTCATTCAAATACTTGGTCGCTTGCCAGTTGTGAAATTATCCTAATTTAAGTAAATAGCACTAGCAGACGAAAGTGAAACAGCTCTTGTACATACCAGTAGTATTGAATTTATCGATTTTTAACAAATTTATAATGAATGTGTGTATGCATTCAATTTTGGTGTGACTTACTTGTGAGGTTGCCAAATGCAGTCAAAGCTGCCATTTGGGTCGGTCTGAATACTAGAGAGGGATATCCGGAACGGTCGCAGTCCTTCAGGGTTGTCGGAAGACTTTTTGATAGGAACTCTAATAACCTGGCAGACAAAAGAAAAAAGCCAAATTAACGGATACCAATTGTTCCTAGATGATTAATACAACAGTGAATTTAGACAGTATGGTATATCATTTATAACCAGGCCGTGCATTAACATAACTGGGCCTATGTGGCCATAAATGGAAGTTTTGCAATAATGAATGGTTGTTTTCTTTAGTCATCTGCATCGTAAATAAAATATTTCAATGTGCCGATTTACAAAGATTTTAAATGAAAACTCACACAAGTTTATTACTTCCGTGTGTCATGGATAAGTGAGTTTTTCTCATGCTCTAGTTGAATGTGAATGTCATC
Organism: Acholoe squamosa; assembly: GCA_949317995.1. Taxonomy (NCBI): domain Eukaryota; kingdom Metazoa; phylum Annelida; class Polychaeta; order Phyllodocida; family Polynoidae; genus Acholoe; species Acholoe squamosa. The sequence goes on along the minus strand of OX439039.1, from coordinate 28,793,271 downwards.
ACCGTGTTCATATGTTGAATGAGTAGGATAAAGGATGAGGGACACTTACCCCATTGCTGCTATCAAACTGTATCGTGGGTCGTCTACTAGTTGCATCCTGCAGACAAAAGAATGAGGCTATTACTTTGGGATATTTTTTCCCCCAAAAAATCATTCATCGCCTGTATGAAATAACGCAGACTTGGGATGCTGGGGAATCATAACCCAAACTATACCAGACATGATGAACGTATAATAAGTAAGTCTTGGGACACATGGGTGGAAACACCGCACATGAATACATTATTTCTTGACATTTTCCCAATACCAGAAGCCCAGTGTCAGAGTGTGTGTGTGTGTACAATATCGTCAAAGCAGAGAATATCCATTATACGAAACGAATTTCTGTGACAAGAATGACGTTATTGTCTACGTTAGTAGGGACATTTAAATAGCCTATATATAGGCTATAAATAGACAAAGATCCACTGTCGTCATCGGTCACGGCTCGCTGCCTCTAGTGACCTGTGGTTATTAGACATGCTTGGCCGGGTAGACATGTCAACATGAAACTGTTGAGGGCCAAATGGATAGTGGGCGACTTTCGAAGGGGTGAGATTAGGAGGGAGCAATTATTACAATATACCACATGGGTAATGATGTACCGTAAATTCTATTAAAAGCCGCACCCCCCGACTTTGGAGGGGCTTTAAGGCTATACGGCACATGGCTATTATATTATTGACCAATGGGAGGCATCCCTGGCATAAACTGCGGAGTCGGGGGCTGAAGGTGTTAGTCATAGTGGAGTCGGGGTCTAATGGCGGCCCCCAGCTGATAATGGCTATGTGAGCTATAAGGTGCATCTACTGCTTGAAAATTGTAGTTTTAGTACTGTCCTATAGTGCCAAATACCCTGCTATAAGCCGCACCCCTACTTTGGACTGATCTTATAAGCCTCACTTTTATTTAGGTTGTTATTTTGGGGCTGCTGCATATTTTTTTTTTGTACTGTATAATATATTATACTTAGTGAAATTTCGATTCTAACTGATCCAAGGAACTTTCTGTTATAACGAGCATACCTTCATGGTCCCAATAATGATTCAATGAATTAGCAATTTTCTACATATTTAGGATTGGTTATAAAGGTACTTTGCTTGAAAGGAGAAAATCAGTCTGGTTCAAAGGCGAGATTTCACCGTAATACATTAAACGATTTGGAGTCTATACAATAACACGAATACGTTGTTCTATAGTTTCATGTTTTCTCGCAGTGGTAGCTGTTTCCAAAGCTCTCTAACTCTAGTTCATTGATCTGCTTTCATAATCTAACCCTGTGTCATAACCGAACAGCTGGCCGAATGCACACTGCATAGATATGCGCCTTTTTCCTTTACTAGTTTCCATGGGGTGGTGGTTGGGGGAATGTTAAGTTAAAGTAAATGTACAACAATTTTATCTGACAAATTTGACATTTTTCATTACTAAATATTCACATTTAATACCGCATCTACTTCACTCATTTCATATGTCTCAAAACATCAGGGAGGTGGATGTATTTTATGTTGAGGAGCAGGGGGTTGATATTAATGGCTCGGCCACATCTAACCCCCCAAAGTTCGACTGTCTCCAACAACTGACGAGGTCTGGTCACGTCGGGGCCGTGACACATCTGAACATCAACTACATCACGTCCTGCATTAAAGTAACATTTACGACAATCAATCTATTTACGGCAATCAACCTCAACCTCCACTCTTTCAGTAGAAGTACATCATCTACGTCAAGCATGGTGGGTGGGCGGGCGTGGGGTTCTATTGTGTAAAGACTTTAAGTTGATTGTAGTTAACAATCAAAAAAATAGTTTGTCCTAGATAGGCACTTACCTACCCCCAGTGCATGGTTCTGCTGCAGTGGAGGTGTGAAACTGTGATAAAGCTGAAACTGGGGAGTGCTAAACTCTCCTTTTTTTGCAAGCTCATTGTGTAGCTATTTATTGGAGGATCTTAACAAACATGGGCTAATTTTAAAGGGATTGATTAGGTGTTTAATAAGAATCTATTTGAGAAATAATTGATTTAGATAAACATCCCATTCTCCCCAAGTGAAGTTACCCCATAACTTTGAAATCATTTTTTGGTATAAAGGCCAAATCTCACATAAAAGAATAGTTCTCACACTTTCTACAGAAAAAAATGGTTTAGAAACTGTCTAGGGTTTTTCATTTCATAGGGGAACAGGATGTTTGCCAGACCCCACAAAAATTTTAGCATGCCATTCGCTATCACCTTTCCACCAGCTTCTCCATGTTAGGTCCTTGTCTGTTTGCTAGAATCCAATCCTATGTTTATCATTTATATAGCAATGGATAGAGCTGATAAAAACAAGTGGATTTCCTTTTTTAAATGAAGTCTTTACATCAATTTAAAGGGAAATTCTGACCGATTAAAGATCTCATATCAACTCAATAATTTTGCGCCAATTCTGTGAGATCGCAGACGATATTAGGTCAAGATAAAATCCCTTTAAATTGTTAAATTTTGATATGATACATTGATTTTCAACCTTTTATGGGGAACTCTTCCATACATGAAAAGAAAATAGTCCAAAATAATGATTTAAGAGATGTAGCCACTCCTGTATCAGATATGCTTAAACTCCTAACAGTGGCAGAAATTTGGGTTCGATTTGGGGTCTTTGATGATTCATAACTTCCCTGATACTTGGCATAAAGACTTCATTTAAAGAGCAAATCCATTTCTTTTGATGAGATCTATCCATTGCTTAAAAGATAAAATGCATGGGACAAAGTCTTGAAAACTAGGTAAGTGCCTATCCTAGAAGGTTGTAATATACAGAGGTAACGGATTGACCCTTTGGTGCGACCATTGCTGAAGCTGGTTACTAGCGGCCATCATTGATAACAGTTATCAGATGTGTAGCACCTGCCCCCGAGGGGCCTGCAGTGAATACCGGTAGATTTCATTGGCTGATAATTAATCCTGCTAAGTCGGTATATAGTCAGCTGCATTTACATACACCAAAAAGGTTTTGGTTGGGACTATTTTCCCTTTTTAACTGTAACTGTGCACCTCAGGGTGTGTGCTTGGTTTGTCTGCTTCTGTTTGTGTGTTGGGGTATAAGCTTTTCTGGTCAGGACACGAGTAACTATTGCCAAAAGATCCTATGAACCAGAAGCACTGGCATGAGCAGATGCTTCAGAAAATGGGGAGTGGTACCTGTATACAACACTAGGGGTGGGGGGGGGGTGATTGACAGGGGCGTAGGAAAAGAGGGGGTGGGGGGGTGATTAACAGGGGCGTAGGAAAAGAGGGGGCAGTGGGGCCTGACCCCCCGCCCCCACAATCATAAAGGAGGCGGGGCCTGAGTATGTCTGGGGTCCCCAAAAATTTGCCAAGAACTTATAACAAAATGGAAAAGAAGCTAAAACTTTTCATCTCAAATTAGAATTATTATGGCAATGCGATAAGGAAAATGGGGGCCTGAGCCTAAAGTCAGATCCAAAATTGACCAAAAATTACTTTTCTCTACACATTCTATCTACCGTAATCTCCCGCGTAGAAGGCGCAGCTCGCGTAGAAGGCGCCCCCCCCCCCACCCAACTCAGAGGAGGCCTTTTCACGTAGAAGGTGCATGTACCTCTTCTGGATCGATTTCCGGAAAAACCCGCGTATAAGGCGCCCCCCCAACTCACAGGGGGGCTGTTTCGCGTAGAAGGCGCCCCCCCTCCCCACCCACCTCTATGAGTTCAAGCTGTCATCGGCACACGGTCGACGTATTCCCCGCCGAGCAAATCTACACCGACCGGGCTGCCGCACTGCTGGCTATATGAGCTCAAGCTGTCATCGGCACACGGTCGGCTTGAACCCGCCAAGCGCGTCGACACCTCCCGGTCTGCTGCGGTGCTGGCTATATAAGTTCAAGCTGTCATCGGCACACGGTCGGCGTATTCCCCGCTGAGCAAATCTACACCGACCGGGCTGCCGCGCTGCTGGCTACATGACCTCAAGCTGTCATCGGCACACGGTGTGACGGTCGGCGTCAAACCCGCCGAGCAAATCTACAGCGACCGGGCTCCCGCGCTGCTGGTGCTATGAGTTCAAGCTGTCATCGGCACACGGTCGGCGTAATGCCCGCCGAGCGCCTGTACACCGAGCAGGCCTGCGGTGCTGGCTATATGAGTTCAAGCTGTCATCGGCGCATGGTGGGCCTTATCCCCGGCGAGCACGTCGACGCCTCCCGGTCTGCCGCGGTGCTGGCGCTATGAGTTCAAGCTGTCATCGGCGCATTTTCCCAAATGAGATGTTGGAAAAACCCGCGTATAAGGCGCATCCCCAACTCAAGGCAATTACCCTCCTGCGTATAAGACCCAGCAGCATTTTGTTTGGCGTAGAAGACGCGCCTTCTACGCGGGAGATTACGGTACATATGTATAGGTGTTGTCGTGCCTGAGCTGACAAATCAAGGTGGTCGTCATGGAGCCCTGACTGCCCCCCCCATCAAGATTTGCTTCCTATGCCTCTGAATTGAATAGTGTAAATCATTAGACATTTCCACCATTTCCCATACCTGCATCAGGGATGTGACGGCAGTTTTCCATACATGTCAGGATAGGTGACTTTCTTTGCTCCACTACTAGGGGAAGATGAATCACAGTCTTGTAGCACAATTTAGTGAACATCAGGAAATTTATGTTATTCCATTATCATGGGAGGTAATGTAACAGGAGTGAGTGAGTAATAGATGTTTAACGCCATTTCGACAGCTAAGTTCATATTCATGGCGAGAACTACATTACCCAATTTCACAGAGGAATGTGTCAGTGCCCATGCATAGGTGCACCACACACATCTGAGGGGATAGGAAAGAGGAGATATAGACCCTTTTAAGTGGGCTAGGGAACCCCAGGTAATCTAAAATCAGTGCCTCACAAAACTGTAGATCTTCTCTTAAATGGCTGCTTAGCAAGAGATATATCGTTAGTAGAAAGGGTCTGTTCTTTAAGAGTCTTGATTATCGTTCCATAAGCATTACTTCCGTTCTATTTCAATTCATTTGACAGGCAGATACCTGCCCGCCCCCATAAGTGTTCATTCCGGCAGCAGTAGAATAAGGCGGTGATGATTTATTGGACGTGGGCGGCTTGTTGGTGATGTGACATAAGGTACATGTGTATTGTCCAGTGGATTCGGAAATTGCCTTCAGACATAGGGTAATGTCTCAGTGTACATACACAAGCTAGTGTTTACCTATTGTCTGATTGATATTTGTATGGAGAACTGCTAATCTACATGCTGACCAAATAGAAGGTATATATGTGTGTGGCCTTGTTAAAGTATGCAGGGCATGACCGTGAGTTGACATTAAACCATACGCTTTATATATTGTTATACATCTGGTTATGGTTTGTGGGATGTTTTCTTCTGACCTGCTTTTCCTGCTACTTTCATTATAGTAAATAAAGGTGCTCAGGTTTATGAGTGAGTGAGTAATAGAGGATTTCGACAGCTAAGGTCATATTCATGGCGAGAACTATATTACACAATTTCAGAGGAATGTGTCAGTGCCCGCGCATATGTGCACCACACACATCCTGAGGGGATAGGAAAGAGGAGAAATAGACCCTTTTAAGTGGGCTAGTGAGGCCCGCTCAGGTTTATGATAAACTCTTCAATACATCTACATTATAACAAGACTTATAATGAATATCTAGCAAGGTGACCCATAGAACGCTAGAACCATGGATCTTTTTGCTTATACATGTACACATGCCCACAGATTAACGCGTTATCTCTGTGGCGGTGATAAGATTGGGTGGTTTATCTATTGATTGAATTCACTTCTAAGTAAGCTGAAATCGTATGGGCTTTGTTTTAACTGGACCTACGTTGATCAGTCGTTATTAGACCTAGGTGTGGAGGTGTGATTTTATGCCGTCAAATGAGACGCTTGGAACTGGCCTGGTTTAATAACATCTAACAATAGACATAGGTTATATTAGATTGCACGCCTCTTAAGTCTAGAAGTTGACGCACAGGCATCCGTTTTTGATGGTTAACACCATTGATGGATAAACCATTATTTACTCGGGATTTTGGGAAAATCGTATTAGGCAACAACAAAAAAAGAGTTGTGGTTCAGGTAACATGCTGAAAAAAAAGTAGGTAGAGTAGGTCGAATTTTTTTCTTATTTTGTAATTTTTTCAACTGCTACAAAGAGATGTGACGAGTCACGGTGACACGCGACTAGTCAAGCCTCAAGGGGACTGCGGAAGACTACATTGGCAAAACAAAACAGCCAAAAAAATGTATAATTTATTCGAAAATGAAGAACAATTTTTAGGGTTGGCCTTGTTAGGCTAGGTAGGGTCGGGTGACCTGAAACAAACTTTTTTTCATGGATTTGTGTCAGGGCGTGACAAGGCCTTCGATGTGGGGAATGAGGTAGTGGGTGGATCTATGGCACTTTCAGCCTTTGTTTTCAGCCTTTCATGTTTGACTTTTTGGGTCGGGCATGCCACTACCATTCGTCCGGACGGTAACCACGTATCGTAGTAAGTCGCCAAGGTAACGTGTCACGTGCGCATGGATTGCGCCATACTGTGCCGGGGACAAATTTGTGTGCGTCAGCACTATGTCCACCATTAAAAGTTCAAATTCCTTATGTATGTTAAGACTCAAAGGACATTCAATAGGAGAACAGAAAGCAATGGCAGAGAAGATAATCATCCCATAATTAAGAAGGGATTGGGGCATTCTTATGGCCGTGGTAGCCATTTGAAATATGCAGAGATGTCAGTCCGATAGGTGGTGAAACTCTGAAAATTATTTTGGGGCACTTCAAAAGTGGGGTTATACCCTAATCAGAGTGACAAATACCTTCAAAATTAATCACTTAGGGTTGGGTGTATCTTTAAGAAATATCAGAATTATAAAACATTCATTTAAAAAAAAAAAATTCTTATTATTTCTGTAGTAAAATATCACATTCGAACCTCTGAAATCAGAGAAAATCTGAAACTCTGCCATCTCTGAATATGAGCAGGGCTCCAGTGTAGCATCTTTATTATGGTACATGACAGGGATCGCAAAGCACAGAGCACCACTTTGTCCCCGGCATCCGGTGTGCCGACGTCGGACCGTTGCCGTAGTTACGGGACTTTTCGTCTCAATGAATGGTTTAGGTAGCTTTGAGCGGACCATCTCATCAATACACATTTGAGCAAGGTTTCGCTTTTTGTTCAATTCCCACTGCATGCACTATTAGTGGATGAATCTAATACCAATAGTCCACTGGGCGTCTTTGGCCGACGATGACCATACATTTCCTACACAAAAGTCGGGGGAATAGGTCCAGTGGACTATTGGTCAAAGGGTTGATTATCTTGGCTATAGAAAGTGTTGATACCATGCAGTAGTTCAAGCACCGGTCACTATACCCCCATACCTGTACTGACTGGGCATTTGTTAAGAACTCAGGTCTGTCTGGTGAACCTGTAAGTGCGGGAAGTAACTGTTCATGGTCATGAAAAGACATGTGGCCAGACCAGTGTCCACCTGATTGTTCAGCAACTGTGGTTAACATCCTGTGTTTTCCACTACAGTTGTAACAATCAGAGAGCACATCGTCGGGTCAGTGGATAGATAGTTTGGACTGAGATTTTCTCTTATTCACAGGCTGCATGCCTTGCCTAAAAGTCAGATTATAGTTGGTAGGTATTGAAATATGCTGATCATTAAAATGATACGTTATGTGTTGTATTAATCACACTGATGCTGATGCAACATCTTTATATCGTTGTCAATCCCTGCATACGGAATCAGTCAGTGATTCAAGCATATAATGTCTCATCTTTGACCTTTGATAGTTCACAATCTTCACTAAGGCCAATCTGGTTATTTGGTGTTATCTTAATTTTTAGTATAATTAGTGTTTGAAGAAGGATCGTCAAAAATGCAATGTCAGTGGTATATGTAGAAGGAAGGAGCCACTCAATGTGTGTAGTTAGCTGTTCTATATGCACCTGTACACACATAAAACGCAATATAACTAAGACCTATAGGGAGTGGTCTGATTACTGGACCAGTTTTGACAACACTACCTTGCATCAAATTCGAATCGTGCCAAGTGTCAAATCTAATTTTTCGCTTTTAACAATGTCGCCCTCAGTTGTACGCCCTCCTTGATGGGTACCCCCCCCCCCCCACCCAACCACTACTCACACACTTCAATTTCAATGTACGTATCCAAGGACGTTATTCAAGACTCAGTAGCGAAATACGATCGCACTTTCCCTGCTTGTTGTCATAGCAACCAACAAACATGTACGCATAGATGTATAGTGACATGCCAGGAGGCCGTACATTGCCATGGTAACGGCTGTGTGTGACCTCTGCAGCCTCCTGTGCTTGCACGACGAGCCAGTCCCCTGTCTCCAGGGTCCATCGTGTAGCCTTTGTTCGTCCAGGGAAAACGCCTGGAGGCACTTCAATCGTCATCACCTCGTCCATCCAATGGTGAATTCAAGCATTGTTCCCGTCATTCTAGGAAAAAGCTCAAGTCCCCTTGACTATAGAGAATGTACGACCTATTAATTACCCCCTACCTCAAACCAATCCTGTGGTCACTGTGTAGCTCCACAAACCCTTTATGTCTGCCCTCATTCTACCAGAATCAAAAGCACTGGGCCTATGGATTAATTGTCTAATGGTCTGGGCTTGACTCATTAAAATAGCTGCGTAACATAACGAGGTCGTACATTCACTGTAGTCTTTGATATATAGGCCAGCCTATGATATAAGTGTTGACAGGACAGACAGGTCGGGGGACAACGACCATATATATTCATGTGTATGCAAATGTCAGAGGTCCCTGGAATTAATCAACGTCAGTTGTGAATATTTCTAGGGGAAAGAATGTTCAACAGAGGGAAACTGTCATAGACGACAGCAAAGTACCTAATGGGTGTGCCTTTATCAGCATCCCCCAACATGACAGTTGACACTGCTAACTACAGCAGCAGTGGTAACGCCAGTAACGGTGTTCTTTACCTGAGGCTGAGTTCAGTTTACCTACACACACTACCTACCTTTTGTGCAGACGCACGACCCACCACGACCACAAGTAGCAGAAAGGCGGTCAGTGACGCAACAGCTACCGTCCAAAACATTCAAAGTGAAACCCGTTACAGAGGCCCTCGTACACCCCTGCTGAGTTTCTACCTGACTGCAAATCACTACATGTATACATATCACAAGATAGAGTTATATCTGTGTACTGGTCCCTGGAGACTGGTTCTACTTGTTCTTAAATATATACAATTCACGATAAGGGCCGATCCATAAATTATGTCACACCTGAGGGGGTCGGGGGTCCATGGCTCCTATACATTTCGAAAGTAAAAGTGTGACAAAGGGGTGGGTGGGGGTGTTCAAAAAGTCCTAAAAAGCGTGACATAATTTATGGATCAGCCCTAAGTAGATGACAACCAGTGACCTCAAGACTGAAGGGCGGTAATCAATTTCCAAATATGACAACAATTCTAGTAGGGCGGGACTATTGATTAGACTAATGATTAGACGTCTCATAATTGAAATGCCCACCAATAAATCAAATCGACAAAGCTGGTAACGGAAAAAAAAGAGGCAGGAACAGCCTCACGACCATCGAGAGTTCGGCTTTTAGTGTCAATCATTTAATACACTATGACGCCATCTTAATCATTACAATATACACTCTATTCAAATATGACAAAATATTAGGTGTGTATGGTAATTCAGATACAATGTTAGTGCGTATCAGCTGTAAACACTGTAAAGTAGAGTCTGAGAGTGGCTTATCAAAGAGGGTGAGCGTGTGTAAGGTAACTCTGATATGGACTGATATGGTCACGCTATGACATTTACAGGTGGCCATACTAGAGTAGTGCTGGGTGTGGGTGGCTGGGTGCAGCAGTCACATATTGTACGACGTACTACTGATTACCACTTAAGGTGAGGTGGGGACAGCCAATCTGCATGCCACTCTACACGCTGTACTCTGCAGGCTGGCTTCTTCTAAGCACAACAATGCATGATGCTCATTTAGAACATGCAATCAGCCGGTTTTCACAGATCTAACCCAAATGTGACACAGATAAGTTAAGTTGGGATACCTTTATGTATTGGATTGTGTAAAACGTAGATCCTACACAAAAGTTTTAATGTTTAATTCTTAAATTATTGTCCTTATAAAAGAATAACTTATGGATATTTTTCGTCAATCCCTTACAATGGTCCAAGTGACGAGTAAGGGGCAGAGGATGTACATTTGGTGCAAAAACTGACGTCTACTGATATTGAACCTAACATTTTGCAACAGTGGTGATTTGCACATGGAAATTGGTCCAGTATGCCCTTAGGTACTATATGTGTGTGTGTGTGCGGTTTCCAATCCAAAATCTATGATCTGCTATCAAATCTTTCAGGGAATCCCCTTGTATTTGCAGGAGTTACCCCCCCCCCCCCATATTTGACCCGAGGAAATGGATTAGTGGTAACCCGAATGAAGCTAAGCTGACATTAACCTGGTCATTAAGTCAATCCCATCCTCTGTTCCCATTACGGTCCGGGTGTGCAGCACCTGACGACAGAGTGAGTGAGTGAGTGAGTGAGTGAGTGAGTGAGTAATAGATGTTTAACGCCATTTCGACAGCTAAGGTCATATTCATGCGAGAAAGACATTACACATGTTCACAGAGGAATGTGTTGGTGCCCGCACATATGTGCACACATATGTGCACCACACACATCCGAGGGGATAGGAAAGAGGAGAAATAGACCCTTTTAAGTGGGCTAGGGAAGCACACCTGACGACAGACCAGGCTGCTGTCCTAGGTATGGCGCATGGCGACTGACGGACAAGGAGGCAGGCAGGATGGAAGGTGTGTGTGTGTATGGGAGGGGGGGGGGGGCTGGGTCACATCTACATGTACATAGGTAAAACGATGCCTGCCTGACCACCACCTGCCCCGCCCCCCCCCCCCCCTGGGGCCGTCCATGCGACACGTGCCCCGTGCCCATAGCCATCCGTGACATCACATGACTACTGGATGGCCGTACATTACACACCTTTGTCTTGGTGCCTGCAGCAGCAGCGGAAGCAGCAGAACCCTGAGAATCTGCGGTAGACGCAGGCAGCTGGTGAGCCTAAAGCAGCAGCGGGCCATGATGGTTAGGTCTGCTAGTGCCTGATAGTGGGTGGAGGTAGGGGATGGGAAGGGGATGTGAGGTGACATCATGATGTATGCAATAGCTTTATAGCAGGTGGCAACCGACACCAAACTACTACCGTACTACCCTAGACCTGGGGATCGACCGTCTCAAGAATGATCCATGATTTATATGCATCTTACTTGAAAGGGGTTTCCGGTGCAGGGAAATCGTAATGAGCTCCAGGGCATGCAGCCCGGGGTACTTTGAGGAGAAAGGATTCTCCCACTGGCTCCATGTCGTCTTCACAACCCCAGTACATACCCACCAGTTTATATGTGAAGCATGGATGGGATTCTGACTTCATTTCTCAAATACTGGACTCTTCTATATTTCATGGTAATCTAAAATGACATGCTTGTAAGCAGTAGTCTTTTATTTACAGACTGCATGTAACTGACATTAAGACATTATAACATGACCAGAGGCTGGTCCATTTATGGCGAGTTGGGTCATATTAAACTGGGATTACCACAAGTAAAGCTTCTGTTCAGCCCATGCTGCTGGGCTGTGTTATTTATTGCTGAGGTCTGTTTGGAGGCTGTCTGGTGGCGTTTTTAAAACACCCACAGGGCTATAAAAAAGAAAGGCATGTGACGCGTACAATGGCACTCACACACGGGCCACTACTTAATTATGCCCCAGGCCGACACATGACGGACAGATGAGGGCATGACGAAACATTACTACATGTAAATTAGACAAAGACCATGGCTCTCCAGCTGGAGGTAAAGAGGGAAAATTGAAAATAAAACACACAAGAAGAGTCATTATAAGTCTTACCATACACAAGAGCAACACGATACTGACCTCCAATGCCTGTTTACCTATGATTACCTTGGCCATTCCACCCAAATATTCTGGGAGTGGCTGGAGTTTTATAAAAAAAAATCCCATTATTATGGTAAGTCTTGGCGTATCACCAGTAACTCTTTCCAGAGGTCGGAATCGGGGGAGGGTCTGGGATACTCAAAACTCTTAAGTGGGGGGTTGATTTATACTAGTAGGTGATTACGTTTACGTTTTGGTATCATGATTCCTTATATTTCAAATTTCTAGCTTGAAGTTGGGGGGGAAGACTTACAGGCGAGGTTTTACTGGTAGTTGTCCACAAGTCAAAGGTTCCTTTTCACCTGACCCAACTCATTTTGGGTGTGGCATTTTTTATTTTAAAGGTCATACTCTAAGAAACCCCCTGTTACACCAGGTGGGATGCAGGCTATACCACAACGTCTAAAATAATCGCGAGGTCAAACATGCATGTTCCAGGTTTGAATGGTTTACCTAAATGATACACACGTATGAGAACTCAATGAAGGGATGTTACCCGTCTATCATATGTACAATTGAGTTAAATTCAGGTTGACCTTTCTCATGAGAATAGTATGACAATGTTCGTTGTAACTGAAGGTTGCTATCGTGCTGGTCATGTAATAAATGGTTTCCACGAATGGGCTTCCATGTGACCTCCTGATACTAGGTAGAAGGTAGACCCATACTTCAACATGATACATGTCACAATCTCAGAAACTACCTGGCACCACGCCAGTAAAACATACAGTATCCTATACAAATCTAGTTTTCGGTTCAGTCAATATGACAAACTAAATTTAGTAGCACACGAAGATGGCTTTCAAAGAACTATCAAAGAACCAGTGAGCGCCTAGCGTACGTCAACAGGTCACTGACCATGAATATTGTTAGCATTAACCTTTCAAGTGCCGCTTAATGCAGGAGTGCATTGCTTGTCATGATGTACCGTACTCATGGAGTCGGCTCGCCAGCATTTTATGAGTGCATCACGCGGACCCTCCGCACTCATGCAAACTCTCCGGGGGTGTTTCAACCCTGGTCAGCATGATGCATGGATGTAGCCCTGGAATGTAGCCCCAGCAACCAATCACCAACGGGCATGATGAATCATTAATGCATTACCCTGCTTTAAAGGGTTACACCTCCATGGTGCAGGCTCTGTGATATATACAGGCCAGGGATAACAATGGCCGTGTTGGTAGTTTATGGTCAGGTAGTTATAAAGACGTGCAGGAGGAATATGCCATCATTGTCATTATGTGCAGGTGTCACAGGTCTAACCACCAAGGTGACCATAGCCTACCTACTGTTGCCAACATATCTACAAACTCAATACATGTACTTATACAAGTATATAAAACTGAGAAATGAACCAAACACTTGTTAATCAAATCAGAAGTGAGGTTCGGCAACAGAAGACTGGCCAGAAGTCGCCCCGGGGGAGGGGTGGGGGTCATCATTAAAAAAACATTTTCCATGTTTACAGGTAATCGCTGTCTTCACCCTAGCGAAATACCTGGCGGATTAGCCTACTCTACATGATTCTACCACCGAGCGTACATGTTTTACATGTAGTTGTCCTTGGCCAATATTGATGTGGGATGGCAATACTATGTGCAGCAGATTAACACCAGGACACCCCCCCCCCTCACATGGAAAGATAGTACATGTATTGGGCCACACTTTCTACTTGTCCATGTGTTATGCCGGTACTTTATTGGGGTAGTTAGTAACATTTAATTACCTCTATATTCAGTACCCTTTGTGTGTTGGGTTGACCAGTGTTGAATATACATTAGCACTAGTTTATCAAACACACTTACACTGTTATATCATAAATGGAATGGACAATCACATGGTTATATCAGAATGGGTTCCCACCTCCTAATTCATATGAACAATGAGGTGGTGAGGGAGGAGGGTGGACAGTCAGTAAGCCATATGCTATAGAAGACCACTCTGGATGTGACAGTCAGCTGATTTGTATTGACAATATTGACCGGTTCCCACCTCAACTAATATCAACCCAATTGTTACATATTGTCCAAACCATGGCTGCATACTTTGACAGGCTATGTCCCTAATCCTATGTTTTACATAGCCGTTTCTATAATCATGCCAGTTGTTTTTGTGTTTGTTTTTTTTTTCATTTCCTCATAAGGATCTTCATTTAGAAGGGGGTGGGTAAATCAACATTATGTATTTTTATTGGCTGTCTAATGTCACTATGTGCTGGAGGTTACTGACGCTGAGTGACAGCAAGGACTAAGCCTGACATGGAAAATGATTTATGTCTGTTCGAGCACTGACAAGGTCCTCGGGCTATTTCAAACTCCGTGTGTATGCGTATGGGTTGGTTTATGTTTGGCTATGTTGTATGTGTCATGTGTGTAAAAGTGCGGATGTGTGTGTGTGGGGGGGGGGGGGTGGACTAACTGCAGTCACATAGTGCCTACACACGTGCCTTATGTTAAGTACAGGAGAGGGCACTAGGTGGCAGGCTAACAGGTAAGGCATCTATATTTTGTGCACAGAGGAGTTCCCACACACCCCCTGATTTTGATCTAACAGTGACCTTAACTTACTAGATTACAGAGTGTTATCTGGCTTATTTGAAGGACAATGAACTGGATGCCAAAAACAAACCATCTGTAAAAAGATCAAGCAGAGCTATCTAGTCTATTGAATGTGATTTATCAATTGGTATACCTTTCATGGTGCATACTGAACCCAATATTCACCATCCAATATTATTCGCATAACAGGGGTGTACCTAAGTATGACCTACAACACATATCTTATGGAGACATTATTTGATGCAAGCCCCTACAAGCTAATGAGGATTTAATGTGCATGTGTGGATCAACACAGGAAAAGGGACCCTTGGGAAGGGCCTCCCAGGAGTCCCCTTCTATGGTTTATTTTGGTACAGGCAAACTCACACATGCAGTTGGTGGTCAGTCGGGAGTAGTTTTGAGAAGATCAGAGATAAGAGATAAGATAAGGGTCCAATTGAGGCCTTCTACTCCTGGCCCCTGGTTTACAAATCTCTCTGTTTTTCTTAAAGAGGTAATTTCTATTACTAAATAGGCTATTTTTTTCTATATTTCCTGATTTGTTTTAGAATTTCTGTAAATTTTTCTTATGACTTATCAATGGTTTTGTGACTTTGGGTAATAGAAAATGGGAGAGAATTTTCTCAGAGGTTTAGAGCCCCACTGCCTCTGCCCACATCACCCTCCCGGCTGGGGAGGTTTCAGATACGACTGTCCTAGGCCTGCATGTGTCTTAATTGGTGCTATTTACAGTGTGACCAGACAACCCTCTGCACCTGTGCAGACTGCTCTTTTCATGACATGATCTATTTACAGACCCTAGTGTGCTAACAACCCTGCCTACTCTTAGCTGGAGTGTGCAGGCCCAGTTGTTACTCAGCCTGAACTGGCCTTGTCAGACTGCCTGCAGACACCAACTCCCAGATCACAGTTTCAGACACCATTCGCACTACAATCTAGTGTTCCCAAAACACCCATATCCAATATTTCAAATTTGATTTTCTCAGCCTCTAGGTAACTTGGAACCAAAAGAAAACTGATTTGGACCATGGCTTGCATGGGCAAACAGATATTCTGACACAGAATTATTAGATGGATTCTTAAATTCATCTCCTGTTCCTAGTTAATAACTTATGTCAGGTATACCTTGTCCACCAGAACCTAGCGACGCCAACGAAGCACCTTGCTAATGAGTTCTCTGTTGGGGTCTTATAGCTGTATTCTATGGTTACATTATGGCAAAGGACCCTTTATGACATCCTTCCTGCAAGGTTGTAAATTGAATTGAAACTCTCCAGGTTTGAGGTTTGATGGGTCTATTATGAACCGTTTGATGTTTGATGGGTCTATTATGAACCTCACCTATGGTTTCTACCCTATACACACTCAAAGGTAGGGTATGCGGCTGACCTCCTCCTGTATGTGTTAAATGTGTTTATTATTAAATGTGCTAATCACCTAACAGTCAGGGGGCCTGCCGGGTGCTCCCAGATAACCCATAGGGACAGTCATAGACCACAATCCACCTGACCATACAGCTATTACAACATAGGATTAAACAAACCATGACCCAACGTGCTCACCATATGAGGTTAGACATTATTTACACTGTGCCTAGTGCCAGGACTAATGCAAAGTTCAAAACAAGACTTATTTGCACAAATGGACAGAAACCTGCAGTGTGATTAAAACTGTCTATGTACCACTAATCAGAGATGCTACCGCCTGGTGAACGAAGCTCATGGTATCTCATGATTCTAATCAATTATATGAGAGGAAACAATTAACACATTATGGGTCTATGCAATTGTAAACAATTGGGGGAGACGATAGAAATTACAAACATTCCCCCAGCTGTGTTACTTATATAATATATGTAGCCTCATGAAACAAGGGGGTGTGGATGGGGGGTCCCCATGTCACATGTCGATTTTAAAAAAATGGTCATGGCACTTGTCATTTAAATCCCCATGTCATCTTTAAGAGCCTATCATGTCCCATGTCGAATTTAAGAGAGGACCTATGTCATGTGACTAATTGTTTTGCCTCATATCACTCAGGCCCATATCACATGTCGATTTTAAGAAATGGCCATGTCACCATGTGGAATTTAGTGGTCCATACCCATAAACAGTGAGTAATAGATGTTTAACGCCATTTCGACAGCTAAGGTCATATTCATGGCGAGAAAAAAAACATTACGCAATTTCACAGGAATGTGTCAGTGCCCACGCATATGTGCACCACACACATCCGAGGGGATAGGAAAGAGAAGATAGACCCTTTTAAGTGGGCTAGGGAAGCCCGATACCCATAAACAAGCCAGTTTCCCGTCAGAATAGTATTAGGTATATATCAGCTAGAAACGGAATTGTGATGTAATGTAAGGTGTACTACTGCTGAGAGTAGCAATTATGATTATATCATAATCATAATTGTGGATTTATATGGATTATAATTGTTATCACTTTTTATGATAATTATGATTTTATGAGTATCAAAATGATGGATATTTGTCAAATATCAAAATGAACTATATGTCAACAGTAACCAAGTGTCACATGTCAGAAAGCTTTCTGTGGGGTGTAGTGCACAGTAGGCCAAGGGGGTGTGAATAGGATCCAGTTTGCCATGAGAATAGGCACATGCAGTGAGCCTGCAGTGAGGACAGTGAGGTGGCTGGCACCATCTAGTGAGTATTGAAAGAACTACCGTAAACTCCCGCGTATAAGACGCGCTGCGCATATAAGACGCACCCCAAACTCAGCACATGCATTTCCGTGTATAAGACACACATTTTAAGGCTGAAATTTGTAAGATTAGTACATTTCTATAGTAAAATTACCCCTCGTATAAGACTCACACCCAACTTGAGAGAAAGCTATTAGACCCCCCCCAGCATTTTGTTTGGCGTAGAGGACGCGTCTTATATGCGGGAGTTTACGGTAAGTCCCACCAGCTAAACCCAGGCCATATTTGCATGCTACCTATTGCAAAAACAGTCAACTAAATTCAACACATTGGATCAAAGAGAGAAAAGTCTTTTCAACCAATCACAGCACAGCAATAATTCAGTGCGGAACACCCCATTATTATGCAAATGAGCTGTGTTTGAGTGTAAACTATAATGGGAGCCGGCCTATGTTATGACTACTAAAGACCTGATTAGGTAATTAGGAAAGGTTATTCATAACAAACCGTCTCACATAAAAATTGTGATCAAATATAAATCAGCTTGCCATAATAAGGGGTGATTATCCCAGAAACGTATTTGTCCAGGAATCGTATCAGTACCGATGTGTCTGCTTGGTTAATCTAAAGGTCCATTTTTCTTAGATCCTTATGGCTCAATTTTTGTCTAGCTTCACAATATTACTCTTATATTTCTATGGGCTCCCACTAAAATGCATTTGCAAAGTTCAGCTTCAAATGTTACTTGGGGCTCTATCCCGGGGGCTATATTATCAGAGATGGTGACAAATGACGGTAGTACTAATTGATAAATCTTCAAATCAAAGTTTGGCATGACTCCTCGGGTTATGGTCATTGTTATCATCATTGTGATTTCTGCTCTGCAAACCATGTCACCTAAACATAGCTGTCACCCTGTCCTTGGCCATGACATTGGCTTGAATTGTAGTGACCCCGAGATATTTATACTCATCAATTGTTCAATCCCTGCCTTACCTATTTCCAGACGAGGATTAACTAGGCTGAGTTGCTGAAATTAGCTTATGCTCTGATGCTTTCGTACTCTTATTGAGACTACATCATGTTACGTCAACCTGCTTTCAAGATCGCTTTTTGGAGACTTGGACTGAAAAACTCAACTGTGTTACTTACATATCTGCTTTAAAGTTCAAGGTGACACTGGGTTCAATGTCAGATCAAACCGTGACATTCAAAGTCAAGGGATCTTCCGATACGCAAAGGATCACAAGGGCTACTATCAAAATATCCCCCCCCCCCCTCTCAAACCTTTTGTGACAGGTATTTAAGCCACATGGCCTTTGCTGGGTTATAAGCTCAACTGTCATTAGGTCTGTACAGTACCGTGAATCTTAAATAAATGGGCAATCTTTAAGCGTTAGGTGTTGTGTAGAGGGTTCCTTGTGTCCAGAATGCAGTTTATGCGATGGTGTGGTTTATGCACCATGTTTTAAAAAATGTATACAACCGTGTGTCTTATTGGACCAAAACATATATCTAAATAAAAAAATTTGTTTGGCTAGTTCAGTTAACATGCTGATATGCGGACGACTAAGTTGGTAAAAAAAATTAAAGAAAAAATTCTATGTTGGGCCTGTTTGGTGAGGAGGGGATTGACTACCTGGAACGCATTTTATATGCCTTTATTATCAAGTGCATGAGTGAGTGAGTGAGTGAGTGAGTGAGTGAGTGAGTGAGTGAGTGAGTGAGTGAGTGAGTGAGTGAGTGAGTGAGTGAGTGAGAAATAGATGTTTAACGCCATTTCAACAGCTAAGGTCATATTCCTGGCGAGAACTACATTACACAATTTCACAGGGGAATGTGTCAGTGCCTGCGCATATGTGCACCACACACATCCCGAGGGGACAGGAAAGAGGCCGTTTTAAGTGGGCTAGGGAAGCCTGTCAAGTGCATGAAACTACATCAGCAAGTTGTACATGTAAGTTTCCCGATCTAATCAACCAGTCTTGCTTAAGGTAAATTTCTCATTCTCTGCACTTTGTACATTAACTGAATGTAAATCGTATGGGTAAAACGTGAGTCAATGACTTCTCCGTGTCAGAGGCTACTGTAGAGCAAGGTTTTCTGGTGTGAATGATGATTGGAAGTAACACATACCAAAGTTACATGACAAAGGTGAGGCTCGGCCGCTAAGCCGTACTATAGAGTTCAACAACTTTTAATCTTGGAATGAATTAACTCAAAACAAGTGTTTTATTACCGTAAAATGTCAATGGCCTAGAATTCCAACAAACCTCCTGTGGCGCCTCTACCAGTCCAGTGTGATTCATAATGTCACAGAAACATAAAAAAGTTGTTCACTAACTAATAAGGAAACAGAATCACAGCCGTGCGGCCGGTGGGTCAAGGCTAAGTCACTGGTGCTATTTTGGGTGTGAGGACTGGTTCTAGTTCCCCCTTTTTTCTGTTTGTGTCAGAGTAAGGAGCGGACTCTTTCACTGTCCTCACCAGTCCTTTTGACGATGGACGCTGGTCTTGTAACTTTAGAGGAGAAATTGTGAAATATGCCCATCATTGGCGAGTCAGAAAGTTTAGGTATATGGGGCTGGGGCAGAGAATCAAGGATTTTCTGGATATTTTTTTGTGGCTATTAAACCTTCAATGCTTGACATATGCCACAGACATAACATACATTGGCCGTCGTGTCAACAAACAGGACAGAGCTGCACTCACCCACCAAGCCGAAACCACCCATCCCACCAGGCATTCTGTAAATGTTAAGCTCATTACCGGGAAATACATGTAGAGCTGTGGTTGGACAGAACGCGTGTAGACAGTGGGTTTGTATTGACACCCCTCTTAGTGATTTACACACCCTAAAGATGTACACCCCTAAATCCTAATCCTATACATATTACGTAATCCTAATCAGGTAGTCTATAAAAGACAAACACTAAAAAGGTACTTCCAACTTCAATGATTCTGCTTAGGATTTACACTCAATGATGAGTTTACTACTGTATTTCTCTCTATTCCCACATTACATCAGGGTTCTCCGCAGAGTTAAAAACCACACCGTAAAACCTTGCATGTAGACATATTTTGAAGGCATTGATATGGGTTTTAATTGGTGGGATATTTTTCAGTAAGATGATAATAGCTTGACTACAGACGATCCTAGCTTTAGGACCCATATTTTAACATTTTCCCTATTATCTTTTAGAAACAAATGCATATTTAACTCGAAAAGAGTTATATTTTGATAACTTACATTCCTGTTCCTGAAGAGAAATATAGGGCCCCTCAGCCATGTTCCCCGCAATCGAAAAGAGTTATAGGAGACGACTAGGGTTCTCTCATTTTCAGTCATTTTGGTGGTGCGAATAAGTTTCAAAAAAGATGGAAAATTTATATATAAGAGGCAGTATTACTTATTGAATTTGTAGCCTCATTAAAGGAGGATTGTAGGGGTCTTGCAGGAAAAGGTATTTCAATACCAACTATTGTAAATTTTGAGTAATTGTCTATATTCAGTTGGTTGGCAGCCATAAGACACTTTTTGCCTCCAATGGTGAAGGTATATGATGTTGATCCATGTATCAACTTTCCCGCCTTTTTTGGCAATGTGGTTCGAATAGTGCAGTTTTGGCGGAGGTTATGCGAATAGTGGCTTGGTGGTGCGAATAACCTGGGTGAGTAGCATCTGGTCCTCCAAACAGATGTCTTGTGAAAGTATAGGACTATAACACTACTTAACACCTGCTTGGAGTTGGTTCCTGTCTGTGAATGGGAGTGCTGATGTCAGACCACAAGTTAGACTTGCTCAAGGCTATTGATTTTAATTCTGGAGAAATAATGTAATGGAAAAGACTATCAAGTATAAAGGGGCCAGAGCTTTGGGACAGCAGAGTCTAACTAACTGCAATTACCTGAAATTCTCTGATACAAGCAGCATTACCTGCATTACTGACCTTGCAATAAACTACAATTTTGATTTGATTCAAATATGATATGAACCTTAAATCAAAGAATTTATGGTACATAACATCTGCCAAAAAATTTAAATTGTAATCCTTTTCGAGTTACGAGCAATGCACATTGCTACCCTATATTTCTCTTCATGAACAGAAATGTAAGTTATCAGAATTTTGTCTGATTTCAGAATTTTCAGAGATGGAGATGCCTATAGATTTACACAGATTTCTATTCTCAGATCAATTTCAAAAGCCTACAGATAGCTTAAATGACACCGGTGGCGATTTTGTTTTTTATTTGACAACGGCGGTAGTAAAAAGGACACTGGCGGCCCACCGCTGTCACTACAGTGTGGGGAGAACCCTGTACATTACGTGCAACACACTCCAGAAAACTGCTTGACTGACTTGTGTGAATGTGTTCATTGAAGCGGCACAAAACAGTCCATAGGTAGGCCTTGTAAAGTAATGTGAACGGCTCTGAGTGCATGCCCTATCATGAAACAAATTACCGTAAACTCCCGCGTATAAGACGCATTGCGCGTATAGGACGCACCCCAAACTCAGCAGGACCATTTTTGCGTATAAGACGCACATTTTAAGGGTGATTTTTGTCAATCCAGTACTGTTCTATAGTAAAATTACCCCTCGTATAAGACGCACCCCCAATTTCAGTACATCCTATAAGACCCACAAGGCATTTGTTTGGCGTAGAGGACGCGTCTTATACGCGGGAGTTTACGGTAGCACCCTTTGTTTTACATTGGGCCCAGAATTTGCAGCTGGTTAGGGAGTGGTCATTATTTATCAACATGGGGGGGTGGTGGGTTTTCGCGCGGATGCGCGAAAATTTTTTACGCCCACCCCTCGACGGCAGTCAAAATTTTTTGCGCCCCCCGCGCCGGAGAGTTTTCGCGCCCCTCTTTGATCTATAGTAGCGCGCAGGCTTTTTTGCTAAGAAGAGGGTGAATTTTTTTAGCCCCCCCCTCAAGAGGGGTCAAATTTTTTTTAGCCCCCCCCCTCAAACCCACAACCCCCCCTGTTGATAAATAATGACCACTCCCTTACTCTTGCACTCTACCTAAAAGGTCAGGGAAGCCAAGCGTTAAATCCATTGTAGAATTCGGTCTAGCAAAGGCCATCTGATATTGATTTTGTCTTTTCATGAAATTAACAAAGTCAGTTCATGAAACTTACAAATTTACACGAATTACACGATTTAATAGCAAATCAAATTTTGCAGAGTTTCATTTTCTATGTCTTACAATTTCGTACCAATGTAAGCCAATGCGTTCAATAAAACCTTGACGTGAAAATCCCAGTTGATAAGCGTGTAGAAAACCACTGTGATAAGCAGCCTCAAAATAGATCACCAAGATAAGGGTGTGACGTAGAGGATGTGGACTGTCCTGTTAATGTATTCACTGAGTGGGCTCACACAGAGGCTAGGAGGTGAGTGGACCTCTGACCCGGTACGTACCTACACACCAGGCTTTCCCTGAATCTTTATGTCCCATATGCAGGAGGATTCCCTATACTATGTACCTCATATCAGAATAGCTCAGTGCTCATCAACTTTGTCTCTCTAAATACAAGGTGGTAGCACTCTATTTTTGGATAGACCAGTATCAATCTACACATGGACATTTCTTTTTATGAAATACGATGCAGTTCTGTCATTTCCATCACGGCCGTCTCGCCATTACTTGATAAGTGGGTGTAATTCGTTTGATAGTGTGTGGAGTTGTATGCATCCAGACTAAACCAACTATAAACCAATTACTGATGTTGAATGGGATTTAGTGACAGCTTTTGAGCAACACATGAAAATAAAATTAGTTAGAATTCACATCAGTGCACATGTGTAGCCCACCAGGTGACCTGATGTAATGGACTGGAATAGTTGCACCACAAATGTTATGTTTATGAATCCCTAGCTGGCCTAGGCCCTTCTACATCATACCTTTTTTCGGGACTTTTCCACAGCATACTACAATGCTCTATACTAGTGTATATATATATATATATTGATAAGCGTGTAGAAAACCCTCCCGATATCATCATATATATATATATATATATATATATATATATATATATATATATATATATATATATATATATATATATATATATATATATATACTAGGCTCGCGCTAGCCATTCGCCAGATCGCCAGTGGCCAATCAAACTACAATTTGGCTAACCATTTTCCCATTGGATTCGCCAGACTGGCTAATCCTTCTCCCAATTCACTGGGAATAAGATATATGAAGTGTAGCATACCATTGGAAAGCTTATAACATGACAAAACCAGTCATACGCATACCCTCTTCATACAAATGAATATGACATTTCTGTGATTTTTCTCTTTAAAAATCTTGATAAAACATTTTCTGATTTATGATTAAATTGCTTAATATCTGTTTAGGGCTATACACAAATCTAGCCTATCACAATTCTTCTATGATGGTTTAGCTCCTACTCAGTGTTTCTGGGAGTAGCTGGCCATGTCCCTTTTCAAACACAATTTTCTGAAGAGACACTGTTGCACTTTCTTCCATTATGAAAAAAATACCAAAAATTTTCAGAAATGTGGATGAACCCTTTAATGCCTAGCCTTATATTAAATCCATATCTATGTGGAGCTCTATCACTGAACTGAGCTGCATGTAAACCCCCATTCAAAAGTGGAGTGGAATATTTAAAAGGTCTGATCATATTAAAATATCACTACCTTTGTAAATACTCTGTGGTACATGTACCTAGAAATATTATCTAATATTATATGAAGGTTGATCAGATCAATCTGGCTAATTGATTACATATCTGGCTAATCAAAAATGAGGCAAATTCGCCAGACTGGCTAACAGAAAATGTGTACTAGCGCTAGCCTAGATATATATATATATATATATATATATATATATATATATATATATATATATATATATATATATATATATATATATATATATATATATATATATATATATATATATATATATATATTTATATCATGACATAAAATATCGATCCCTATAGCCTAGGTTTAGGCCCCCATAGCAATGACCTTGTCCTTTGCTGTGATAACAAATCTAAGTAAATCTATACGGCTGAGATTCATGGAAATTTAAACTTTTTGTCCCACAACTACTGGATCTTATCATCATTAATCGATGGTGGTGAAATGGTGCTTATTGTGAAGTAGTGCGGCCACTGATATCAGGAGTTGGTATGGTGTATCACAAACAGCTGTGCCTACACCCTACACTGCACGGCTACAAAACCCCTTCACACATCTACCTATAGCTCAAGCTGAGCAAACACTGACCACCCTCCCGATATCATGATCCCCTTATGGTGTATACAAACTAACATGTAAGGTCTTAAATAACCTGAAATAGACCCTCTCTCTCCCCCAGCTTTTCTCATAGGAGGCGATAGGAAACATGTTAGGGGATCCTTTATACCTACATGGTGGATGTAGTCAATGCTGGCCAGCTGCCAGCAACCAAAGATCCATACATGTCAAGGCCTGATGGACGAAGTTTCACATGTTCATTGCACAACTATTGCATTGGCGGGCACATACAATTTAAAATAAACAGTTGATAGGTTGCTAAGTTCAAGTTGTTGAATTGGTTAGGTCTATGTGCCCATGATGGACATAAATGCAATACGGACTACACAGTGCTGTCATTGTCAGTTGTGTCTATCTGTTGCGATAATTCTTTTGTGGCACATACTGCGTAGTGTTTTATACCGTAATCTCCCGCGTATAAGGCGCAGCCCGCATATAAGGCGCACCCCCAACTAAGGGAGGCCTGTCCCACGTATAAGGCGCACCCCTAAGGGCAGATTTTTGTTAATTTAGTACTGTTCTATAGTAAAAATACCCCCCATATAAGGCGCACCCCAAACTCAAGGCAATGTCCCTCCCACGTATAAGACTCAGCAGCATTTTGTTCGGCGTATAAGATGCGCCTTATACGCGGGAGATTAGGGTATCATCAATAACACCAATAACAATACAGACCAAAGTCTGCCTTGTCAGTCAAGCAATATTAGATATCGCAGTAAAATTAGCGTCTCTTCTCTTAACTTTGTTTCCAGAAATTATAAAGTTAAGTATTCCACTGGATTTGGGGATTAATGGAATCATCTACCTTCTGGCAATGTCCAAAGTTTGCACAGCTAGCACGAAACCTAACTTGCTAGGGTATAATCAATTCCCCGCGAAAAACGGCTGGGGCACAGAACACAAAAGGGGTTACACACACACTAACAAATCAATAATATCAAGTACCCTAATAATTTGTGTATATGGCACGGCTTATACATGAGGATAGACCCCTCCTGCCCCGTATAGAGTCAGAGTGCACCTCATGTGTGAAGACATATCATAGAACAGTCCTAAACTGCTCAAGATCCAAGAGCGTCTTATAGGTCTGGCATGAACTCAAGATACGCCTCAAACGCGATGAAATACAACACTTTGTGAATGGAGCGCCACACTGTGACCATGTAGATTTGCTGAAAAAAGGGCTGCTGATCTAATCGAGGGATATTCTCACAATTTAAAGATAATTGGATGGCAAGGAAACGCCCCTCCCCATCCTGGTCCATCATGCAGGGATGTAAGTCAGAATTTTTCAGTGAAAAAGATTATCAAAACTTTGATGCAAGAAAGGTAATTTGGTTAAATCTATTAGAAAAATCTGGTTCAAAAATTCTGAAATCTGACAAAATTCTGAAAAAAATACATCCCTGAATTCATGTTGGGCTGTAATGTAGGGATTTTGGGCCCTGGAAATAATGTTGGAGAGAATTGGGGAGTTATCAGAGCAACGCCCTTTACTCCCCTTCCTGATGTGTAAGCACACACACACACAAGTGTGGTACACTCCCTCCGTACTACAAGCCTGGTACTCCCAGGCTGGTACTAGGTATACCATTACCAACACCGTCATTTATAAATGATACCTTATAAATCACATGTATAAAATATATAATTCATACGGGCAACACTAACAGGTACCTATGCTATGGAAAAAAGGAGAGATCGGAAGCATGGCACTTCGGAAGTAGAGATAGCGAACTTTTACTTTCAGGTACAAATTTTATAATTCGAAGCAAATACTCTGTCCATTTATTCATCTATGAACAGTATGATGAATAGGGACATTGTCATGGTTCACCCTTCGGTTGTGCAGGTAAGGATAGTCCAAAACACTTGCCCAAACCCATATGATATCATGCACCCACCATATGGCAACTAAACTGTACAGATGTATACCTAAGTGTAGTTCCCATAAACATGTGTACCGTTATCCTAAGCAAATGTAACATTAGTTTAGAAATTTCAAGCCATGTTTGCTTCAAATTCAATTTCTGAAGAACATTAATTTCTGAGATCTATATTGATGTGTTAATTAATACTCTAGTTCCTTGCTAGTTTTGGTGAACGTACAACCAGATACATACATATATTCATAAATTACATGGAAGGAAGGAAGAACATATTAAATAAACAAGTCAACGCATGAGTGATGCTACAATACACGAACCAGACGTGCAACTAGTATTAAATGTGAGTGAAGTTCAATGGGTGGGCCAGCTGGCCAATACACACAACGACCATATCACCTGCTGACCAGAATTCAGAGGGATCATTATGCCTTATTCTTATTAGAATACATATGATACCTTTTCAACAACCTTTGAGAGGTATTAGATAAGAAAAATAGAGAATATGTCGAGATGTTGGGTCGGGTCCTTATTTGGTGGGCAGTGTCGGACCAATATAGTCCCACTGTATGGCAACGGGTCCGACTCGGGATTGGTTGTCTGTAGGGTAGCCGGCGGTTTCCCTGCGATATCTCCCCCCATATCTGCTGAAACCGCTCATAGTCATGTGTATTGTGAACATATCTTCATAATTCGTTCGAAATTGAAGTTATTTTTGGAGAAGAGGTGCAAGTGTGGTGGAAATCAGACGATAAAACTGCGACTCGTTTTCACCACCCCTCGGTGTCGTTTGGCCACCATATTGAACGTTAGCAGAATATGACTTGCCGGTGTTACGATCTTAATTTCGCCTGTACAACTTACAGGAACCGAATCCAGACTTCCCAAATGTGGAAAGGTAATCTCATTCTTCCATTGAATGAATAAAATAATTTACAGTGCTCTCCTTTTCAACCAAAAGAAGACCCGAAAAGGAGCGAAATGGGCAGTCGAGGGGTCACAGTTTGAAGACCGACCCTCTGCGGTTGTCAAACCATATGTTGCTGAAACACAAGTAAAAATTCGAATGAAATCCAAATTTTCTCACCTTGATTTTCTGATACTCTTCTAATGCCTTATATGCTGAATCTGTGAGTTTGACGTGTACAATAGTTTTGCTAGCGCTGGTGGAAGTTTTGGAGGAGAGCGCATATTGTCCGTCCACCAGCGCCGCCATGATCTTTCTGCCCTTACACATACCTACACTGCACATCCCAGCATGCTCGCTAGTCTTCAAGCAGATTCTCAATCAACCTCTCTGGGATCAAAGCAGGACCTGCCTCTGTCACACGATTGGAGAATGAAAGAGCAGTCGCCGACCATTGGGTAATGTTGACCCGGATACTGAATACCCTAGCAGGTCATCACGCTCTTCACCATACCCTGGTACACATTCTTCCAATCAGACACTCGGGTAACTCTGTTTGAAGAGCTGAAACAAGTAGGTCATGAAATGTAGGTCAACAGCTGCGCGCACCTGCTTGAGTCGAACCGACAGATGGCAGCATTATACAGTACATGCGCGACCTCTGGCGGTTGTAGTAAACGTTCTCGCAGAAACGTCAAAAAAGTGTAGGCGAGTCTAGATGTAATTTTAGTTGTTCTCGTAAAACAAGTAAGTAATCCAGGTGCTGAGTAGTATAGAAAGATCCTATTCACATCCCTCATAAACGGGACATAAGTTAATAGGGATGCACTGTGTGATGAACGAGAACACAGTGATTGATTCGGCAAAGTAACGTATTATCGCTCAAGAGTCAAGTGAGATTAGACGGAACCATCGCTAAAGGAGCGATGGTAAGCGGTGGCACTGGTATTGTGGTGGTGGAACTTTCAGAGTAGTTTCCCAAGCCCCCAATGAAAACTGGGTCCCTAGACTTAAGTGGGGTTGGTCTTTGATATCTTAACTCTAGGACCTACCTACTTGTTATGTATTGTTTTGAAATGTAAAATCATATGCCATGCCTTTGCTTTTTGTAATGTGATATCTGGGGCCCAGGGAGACTAGGCTGAGCCCTCTGCAGACTCAGTGGACATCAATTGCTGGGCCTCTGAATGAATATATCAGGGCCCGGTTAGCTGGGTAAAGTGAGATGTGGGGTTTGTCACTCTCACACTAGGTAGGTATGTGACTAAAAATTTTAAACACATGAGAGCTCTTGGTTTTTGGCACAGTCTTTTCCGCACATATGTGAGAAGCAACATGCTTTTTGAATTGTAATTTTAAGGTCATTTTTGGGTGAGTTATTGAGGTTTTTGTGAGACAAGGTTGGCCAAATTTTCTTCATGAAATTAAACTCTACAAAGAGGAATTGTCTGTGACCTTTAGCTACATTATTGCCATAATTTGAAAAGAGATATATCATAGCAAACCATATATTTCCTGAAAGCCAATGACTTTACGGATACACTCCAGTTTAAATGAAGCTGATATGACCAGTAGGGTCAGAGATATGAATTTAGGGAGTGGTCATTATTTATCAACAGGGGGGGGAGGGTGGGTTTGAGGGGGGGCGTAAAATTTTCAGACCCCTCCCGAGGGGGGGGCTAAAAAAATTTTGCCCCATCTTGAGGGGGGGGCTAAAAAAATTCACCCTCCTTTTAGCAAAAAAGCCCGCGCGCTACTATAGATCGAAGAGGGGCGGGAAAACTCTCCGCTCCTCCGGCGCGGGGGGGCTCAAAAAATTTTGACTGCCGTCGAGGGGGGGGCGTAAAAAATTTCCGCGCGTCTGCGCGAAAACCCACCGCCCCCCCCTGTTCATAAATAATGACCACTCCCTTATGAATATAAAAAGTTGAGAAAAACCATCAAAATTAGCTAAAATTTAAGTTGGCTGATCCTAGAAACCTATGTGCTTGTCGATAGAATTCCTTCATATTTGGTAGAGATGAGGTTAAGACTATGTACTTGCTGTTCTATATGCTTTTGTTCGACTTCCTAAGTTCTATCATATAATGAATGAGAGATTACTAAAACATTGACCTAATTAAGGTGGTAATTAATTAACTAATAAGAGTTCATACAAAATTGAAACACTAAATCAAAGGAAATCTTGTCTTCTTGGCAGATAAAATATCAGGAACCTTATTCATCAACTATTTCTATAATTTTAAAGCTAATCAGTGAGACCTATCCCTGCACACACCTCCCAAACCAGTCACAGTTTTCTAGGACATGGTCCGCGCTTATAGCAGCCCTTTCATTCACGTACCTACACTAGGGTAGGCACTTACCTAGTTTTCAAGACTTTGTCCCATGCATTTTATCTTTTAAGCAATGGATAGATCTCATCAAAAGAAATGGATTTGCTCTTTCAATGAAGTCTTTATGCCAAGTATAAGGAAGTTATGAATGATCAAAGACCCCAAATCAAACCCAAAATTCTGCCATTGTTAGGAGTTTAAATAGGGCCCAGATTTGTGATCAAGCATATCTGATACAGGAGTGGCTACATCTCTTAAATCATTATTTTGGACTATTTTCTTTTCATGTATGGAAGAGTTCCCCATAAAAGGTTGAAAATCAATGTATCATATCAAAATTTAATAATTTAAAGGGATTTTATCTTGACCTAATATCATCTGCGATTTAGCGATCTCACAGAATTGGTGCAAAATTATGGAGTTGATATGAGATCTTTAAGCGGTCAGAATTTCCCTTTAAATTGATGTAAAGAGTTCATTTCAAAAAGGAAATCCACTTATTAAGCCAATGGTCCTTGGACCTATTGGCTTTTACTACGGAGGGTATGGGTCTGAGCTCAAAAATCACCAGATCCTCTCTTCAAGGAAACCCTTGCTCAGAGTAGGAACAGGGGGTGGATTATTTCCAGTCTGAAGAGTCTATAGCCTAGAGTCAGTAATTCCCTAACATTTTGTAGTGTCACTTTAGTCATGAGTGCTCAGGGCATAGAATGCACAATGTGAGATCTGGGAATATCCTGTGGGTGTCACATACACATAGCTAGCAAAAGACTCTTACCTGTGATGGAAAGTCTGTAGTGGCCCTTCAAGAATGTTTATGACACTAGTGACAATAGCCCCTCCCCCTTCAAACAAACAGAATACCAGATAATTACCCAGTGTTTACATATCTCCCACCCCTCTAACACTCCCCCCTCATACACACACACATATAGAAGAGAACCTCTGTCCACCACCATGACAGCTATCATGGTCACTGGGTGAGGATTAGCACTAACACCCTCCCCCACCCACACACACACAGTCCTAAATATAATAGAGACCATTGGCCTTACAACTCCGTTGTATAATCCTGTGGCATTGCCCCCTCGTTTTTATCAGCTCTATCCATTGCTATATAAATGATTTACATAGGATTGGATTCTAGCAAACAGACAAGGACCTAACATGGAGAAGCTGGTGGAAGGGTGATAGCGAATGGCACGCTAAAATTTTTGTGGGGTCTGGCAAACATCCTGTTCCCCTATGAAATGAAAAACCCTAGACAGTTTCTAAACCATTTTCTTCTGTAGAAAGTGTGGGAACTATTCTCTTTTATGTGAGATTTGACCTTTATACCAAAAAATACTTTCAAAGTTATGGGGTAACTTCACTTGGGGAGAATGGGATGTTTATCTGAATCAATTATTTCTCAAATAGATTCTTATTAAACCCGTAATCAATCCCTTTAAAATGAGCCCATGTTTATTAAGATCCTCCAATAAATAGCTACACAATGAGCTTGCAAAGAAAGGAGAGTTTAGCACTCCCCAGTTTCAGCTTTATCACAGTTTCACACCTTCACTGCAGCAGAAGCATGCACTGGGGATAGGTAAGTGTCTAAGTCACACAAGTCACAGCCTCGGTCAGCAGCTATAGTCGGATTTCCAATCGAGGTCCGTAATGGCGGATTCAAGACTTCCGGTCTTACGCCTAACGTAAACAACCTGGTACTGGGAAGAGCGGTTTTGGGCACGTCATAAATTCACTGCTTTTCTGAATATTTACAAAGAATTCTTGCTCAAAATTTGACAGGCAGAATGCCCAGGCCAGCGGGGCCACTTATGGAATTATGGATACCATGTGCGTACACAAACTGGCGTGAAAGGGGGTACCTTTTAGGCCCCATGAACGGATCCGCCCGGACCCGTTAAAAGGGGTCCTTTTGGGCCCAATTTCGGCAGAAAAGGGTACCCTTTTCAAGAGCTTTCAAATGGCGAAAGAATTTTTGAAATATTCCAACTAGAACCAAAATTAGGGTTAATATCAAGAGGTCTTTGCTTTTCCTAGATTCTTGACTTTTTCTCAAGCAAAATCTAATATTTTGGCCAGGAAAGGGGTACATTTTCCCAGGAAATTATCATGTTTTGACCCGTAAAGGGGTACCTTTTTCAGAAATATCTCAAAATATGATCGGGAAAAGGGTACGTTTTATGAAAAAAAATCCTTTGAAAGGGTGCATAAATTGAGGGTTAGCTAGAGATACTCTTCTTACACTCTAACAGTAGTAAAAGGGGTACTTTTCCAAGCTAATTTCCATCAAAAGGGGTATATTTTGGTCCAATTTTGCCCCGCTAAA
Source organism: Acholoe squamosa (assembly GCA_949317995.1). Classification (NCBI taxonomy): domain Eukaryota; kingdom Metazoa; phylum Annelida; class Polychaeta; order Phyllodocida; family Polynoidae; genus Acholoe; species Acholoe squamosa. Next base: position 28,761,175 of record OX439039.1, on the reverse strand, counting down.
AGGGGTACCTAGTCATGGGCCGTGTACGCACATGGTTACTATAGAATTTATAGGGAGTGGCCCCCATCCAACGACAATGAACAGTGTTTTCGACAGCACTGGAAACAAGGAGATTCTTGATTTCCTGCGGGAAGCCAAGCTCTTTGACAAAATATAAAAAACAAGGAAGCCTGATCCTATCAGGCAATGCCCTATAAGTAAATAGGGAAAAACAGAAAAGAAATGAAACATAGTCTCTCTGCTAAATTTTAACTACTATTAGCGGAGGTTAAATCAACCAAACCAAACCAAACCAAACCCCCCGGGGCAGAATGCAGTCTCGCCCGGTCGGGATTCTAGGGAATACCTCTCTCGTGTATGGGGAGGATGGTCCCCATTTTCTAGGGAAGAGACGACTCACGCTAGTGGTCGAGCTGGGGCCAGATTGAGGCAGAATGTTATCATAGAGGATGCGCTGCATGCAAAGCAAAAATGAAAATGAACGTTTAGATTTACCGTATGAGCTCCAAGTTGAAATTGGGTCTGACTTGCTCAGGCTCTGTAGGCCTAGACCTGCTCACAGTCTTACTAAGATTCCCCAACTTTCCCCTCACCGAATCAAAAGTCATGTGTGGAAATCAAATAAATTACACATTGCACCTACCGTAATCTCCCTCGTATAAGGCGCACCCTGAGTTGAAGGATTAGTACTGCTCTATAGTAAAAAAATTCAGGCCTAGGTGAGCCTTATAGGTTTCTCTTCAACTCAGGGTGTGCCTTATACAGGACCCAATTTCAACTTGGAGCTCATACGGTATATCTAAACGTTCATTTTTGCTTTGCATGCAGCGCATCCTCTATGAGAACATTCTGCCTGTCAAATTTTGAGCAAGAATTCTTCGTAAATATTCGGAAAGCAGTGAATTTATTATGTGCCTAAAACCGCTCTTCCCGGTACCAGGTTGTTTACGTTATGCATAAGACCGGAAGTCTCAAATACACCATTACGGCCTCGATCGGAAAGGACTCTATTCCTGCTTAGGGGATTCCTTAGTGGGCTGACCCCTGCTGAAGCTGATACTTTGCGAGATAAGGACTGATAACAGCGAGCTGATGGGTACCAGGTATTACAGAATGCACCCTGAAAAGTCGGCACTGAATGAAAGGAATTTTCTCATTGGTCAATATTATATTCCGCTAGGTTCCTATAGAGCCTGTTGCGGTTCCCGAAACCATAGCACTTTCTCGCCTCCTTTCACGGAAACGGTTGAATTCCTTGAATTCTGGTTACGTGACTTCTGTATCTTAAGACTTATTTTTAATTGCAACAAGGATTTCAAAGTGTCAGCCCTTATTTAGACCCTGCGGCACATATATTTGGCAAACAATATCATCTAGCTTTTCACGTAGAAGAGGGAAATTACAGTTTCTATGACCAGGGATGTAAGTTTTCTGAATTTTGTCTGATTTCAGAATTTTCAGAGTTCAGACATGTCCATGGATTTACCAAAGTTTCCTTTCTTGGGTTATGGTTTTGTAGTATTATACAAAGAATTCAGACTTTTCATACACCCTGACTTACATCCCTGTATAACAATCCTGAACAAACATAAGATACAGAGGTCACATAACCGGGATTCAACTGTTTCCGCAAAAGGAGGCGAGAAAGTGCTACGGTTTCGGGAACCTCAAATAATTTTGGTACCAGAAGAGAGGTAACGGTTTGGGGGGGGGGGAAGTTGCAAAAAAGATTTGGTCACCATGGAAACCCTATTGTGTCAGAGAAGGGTCCAAGGTCACATTTGTGACCTGTCAGGGGTGCCTGTATCATTTAATTTATTCAACATGGTGGTTTCCATGGCAAAAACGGATCTGACTCTGTTATGGTTGACCATGCTAAAAAAATCAAGAATGACTTCAGCTTTAATTTAAGCCTTTATTTATGAACGCCATCAAATTAGAACCTGATTGACGCCAGTTTTATGGTGGAAGATGGGGGGGGGGAAATCAGAACATCCTTGGCCCTATTAGGCCTAAAAGAAAAAATTCTTGTGTTGAGGTAACATGCGCAAAAAAAGGGTAGGTAGGTTGGATTTTTTAAATTTTTTTTAGATTTTTTTTATGGATCCCAACAACTGTCAAAAACATTAACCAAATCATTTTTTATTTTTTATTGACCAAATTAAAAAAAAACAGGCTATAAAAATTATGGTTATTTTATGTTAGTAGCATTCGTGAGGCCGTGGGCTTTAATTTGATACCAAACATGCCTATATATTGATTTTTTTTTACATTTTTCTTTAATTTTGGGCCAAATTTACCAAAAATTTCAAAAAGAAAGTTAGGGTCGGGCCAAAAAATTAGGGTCGGTCAGGATACCTGAACACAACTTTTTTTTTTTTTAGGCCTTAGTGCCGTGACACCTTTAATAACTGGGTGGCTAGGTGGGGTGATTTTGGCCACATTTTGGGCTCTTGTAAGGACTCAATCCAAACTGGATGAATCTTTTGTATTAAAATAGCTAAATTAAATGTAGGAGAAGCTACTATGATCATTTTTTTCTTTGAATTTGTCTGGGATTTGCGTATGATTGACCTTTTTTCGTTTCAGATGGGGCAGTTGGGGCTACTTGGCACAGAAAGTGGTTCCAGGGCTCCTCCATAAAAGTGACCTTGAAAGCCTCTAGAAATGCTAATAAATAGCACAAATTATGCTTCTTCTATTCAAAACATATGGAATATTCCTTTGAAAATATGATTTTAGTCAAACCTCAGAATTTTTAATTGTGTAGTCAAACATTGCTAGGGCAAAATAAACACCCATCATCCAAAAAAATACCCCATTTTGCGCCAAATCATGCATATTTTGGCCTAGTTTTGGGGACATTGCCCTTGTTTTGACTACTGTCATGCTTTTAGGTATGAGATGGGATCTTAACCAGTTATACATTATTGTTGTCAATGTGTTAAGGTATCATATGAAGGTAGTTTGCCATAACAAAGTCAGATCCAGTTTTTTCGGTAGAGCAAGCCAAAGAGAGGTCCCTGTTTTAACCCCTTAAATACAAAAAATTGACCCCTGAGGGACCCCTCACCCATATTTCAATAGGCTCCATGGTCATAAATATACAAATTTTCCATGTAAAAAGTTGAAATTCATGTCAAGGAGGTAAATATCTTTATTTCTGGGCAAACTATGTATTGTCAGAAAAAATTACCCCAGCTGTTAAGGTGTCACAGCAGTATTCCACCCTAGTAAACCTAGGACAGCTAAATAGTACCCACTAAAAACAGTGTTTTGCTTGGTATAATCAGTGGCAGGGGACCTTATTTTTATAGCAGATTAATAATTTTGGTACCAGAAGAAAGGTGATGATTTGGGGGGGGGGAAGTTGCAAAAAACTTTTGGTCACCATGAAAACCTATTGTGTGAGAGAGGGGTCTAAGGTCACATTTGTGACCTGTCAGGGGCGCTTGTATCATTCAATTTATTCAACATGGTGGTTTCCATGGCAACTGATGCAAAAAACGGATCTGATTCGTTATGTTTGACCATGCTGGAAAAATCAAGAATGACTTCAGCTATAATTTAAGCCTTTATTTATGAACGCCATCAAATTAGAGCCCTATTAGTGCCGTGACACCTAGACGGCCAAGGTTTCCAGGTTATAGTGTCACAGGCTGGAGAGGGCCTGCATGGGTCTAGCCTAGGGGCCATCCACAAATGACGTCACGCCAGAGGGGGGTGGGTGGGTCAGGAGTGAGTGAGTAATAGATGTTTAACGCCATTTGACAGCTAAGGTCATATTTATGGCAGGAACTACATTACACAATTTCACAGAGGAATGTGTCAGTGCCCACGCATATGTGCACCACACACCTCCAAGGGGATAGGAAAGAGAAGAAAAAGACCCTTTTAAGTGGGCTAGGGAAGCCCGGGGTGGGTCAGGCCCGGCATGACAGAATTAATTTTCCATATACTTCAGCATTGCAAAAACATGATGAAGGGGAGTTATCTGAAAAACACAACAACTTTTCTTTTTTGGCCTTAGGGACGAGTAATTTATTGCCAGGTGTGGGATGGGCTTGCTAGATGTAGGCCTAGATCATGGCGGGGTTGGGGGTTGAACCCCAATACCGATAAACCTTCGCAACAATGGGGGGTCAAAGCTAAATTCATATGGGCAATTCAAGTACCGTATTATTAAAGCTCCCGCGTATAAGGTGCGTTCTAATGAATGGATTTTCATAATTCAAAAAGTGAAGTGTAGCTTGGCCCGCTGGACTCCCATGAGCCCCCTAATGGTCACGTGGAAGTAAATGCTGCCCTCTCGTGAGTCACATGGTATTTAGGCCTGAGGTTTCATAGAAAAAAAGTTTTAGTTTAATCTGAAGACCCCCTGCCTAATTAAGGTCACGTGGAAGTAAATGCTGCCCTCTTGTGAGTCAGGCCTGCACTGAAGGGTGTTCTGGCTGCTGATTGGTTTAGAATAAGACAGAAGAAATATTGGTAAAATTATGAAAAAAATCACAGGTGTTGCCAAATAGTTGATAAATGGAATAGTAGGTGTGTTTTTATATTATGCCAGGGCTTGGGGATTTTATGAGGCATGCAAAAGTTAATCTGGCCAATGGAGATTTTTGGGCCCAAAATAAGGTAGAATGGCACTCACTGCACATATCATTCCCTTATTTAAGATTTTCAGGGTTAAGCCTATCCAACATTCTGTCATATTGTGTATAAGGGATGAGTTATTTGTGCTATGGTTGAAACTTTTACCAACAAACATTTTAGGCAGCTGTTTTTGTGTGTTTCGCTATATAGAAACATAGAGGAAATGGATTTAGTTCCCCGTGACCTATAGGAGTAACGGGCATTTTACCTTCATATTTCAGATCACATTTTAAAGTCATTTTTCTGTTACAGCAGGGCTACCGTAATCTCCCGCGTATAAGACGCGTCCTCTACGCCAAACAAAATGCTGGGGGGTCTTATAGCTTTCTCTCAAGTTGGGTGTGCGTCTTATACGAGGGGTAATTTTACTATAGAACAGTACTGGATTGACAAAACTCACCCTTAAAATGTGCGTCTTATACGCGAAAAATGCATGTGCTAAGTTTGGGGTGCGTCTTATACGCGCAGCGCGTCTTCTATGTGGGAGATTACGGTAGTTTTATAGGAATATGACCAAATTAGCCACATAAATGGTGTTTAAATGAGAAAAACCTTAGAAAATGTTGCTTGCGGAGATAGGGTAATTTCCAAAATATTGCAGTTTCTACAGATTGCCTCGAACACCACTTTTTCTGGACATAACCCACCTACAGAATGAAATTTTCAGCTAAAAATTAGCTTTTAGTCTTATTTTAGTCTTTCTAGGGCTTTTTATGCACAGATATCCATTTGGGGCCTACAATAGGGAGAACTAGCAATTTGGTCGGGTTTGTGGTGTTCAGTCAAAATTTCACTGACCGAGCAACTATCCAATTAACCAGTAGTAATTTTTCCCTGAGTGCAGATATTGGTACAATGTTGATAATAGATATTTTTAAATGCATACAGCAGAAAAGGCAGAGCTAAAGAAATGATCCCCTGATAAGATATAATCTCATAAAAGTGGGATTAATCATAGGCCTAATTTTCATCATTTTTCAGCAATTTTATCACATTTTCCATGATTTTGTGATTTTCTCCAGGGAATGCCACACCATAGCTTGCAAAAGCAATGCCCTCTTCATCATCATGTGACTGTATTCAATACATATATGAAGTTTGGCAGCTCTAGAGCTTTCAGTTGTCTAGTGCATGAGTCTTTGATGATAAAAGTCTCTGCTCGGAAACAGCACTGAAAACCAGTAAGAATTTCAGTGTGAGCTACACATGGACCTGCTCATATCTTGTCATTGAGAAAGGCTGTTACCACCTCACTTCAGGATATGATAGGACAGAGTCTGAGGTTTCATAGAAAAAAAGTTTTAGTTTAATCTGAAGACCCCCTGCCTAATTAAGGTCACGTGGAAGTAAATGCTGCCCTCTTGTGAGTCAGGCCTGCACTGAAGGGTGTTCTGGCTGCTGATTGGTTTAGAATTAGACAGAAGAAATATTGGTAAAATTATGAAAAAAAAATCACAGGTGTTGCCAAATATCTAGTTGATAAATGGAATAGTAGGTGTGCTTTTATATTATGCCAGGGCTTGGGGGTTTTATGAGACATGCAAAAGTTAATCTGGCCCAAAATAGGGTAGAATGGCACTCACTGCACATATCATTCCCTTATTTAAGATTTTCATGGTTAAGCCTATCCAACATTCTGTCATATTGTGTATAAGGGATGAGTTATTTGTGCTATGGTTGAAACTTTTACCAACAAACATTTTAGGCAGCTGTTTTTGTGTGTTTCGCTATATAGAAACATAGAGGAAATGGATTTAGTTCCCCGTGACCTAATGTGCTATCATGATTTAGGGGGATTGTAACACATCAAAAGAAAGCTCTTGGTGTCCCCCTTGTGGATCCAGGAGAACTAAAACCCCGCAGGAGATTACTGTGCTCATTGCGATGTGTCATTCCACGCACTATTCAACTTTTTCGAGGGGGGTGGTGGGAGGTATCATTTTGCAAAATCAGTTCTTAGTGGGGGGGGGTAACGTTATTCATATGAGTGGGGGTTGGGAAAAAAATCGCCCCCCTCCCAGCTGGCAATAAATGACTTGGCCCTTACAACACAATCCACTATCGTTCTATTTTTTGCATAGGTGAGTCATGTTTGGTCAGATTGTGATTGGGCCGCCAGGATCTGGTAAGACCACTTACTGTGAAGCCATAGAGAAGTTTCTCACACATCTAGGGAGAAAGGTATGTGAATTTCCGTTTCATTCTAAGACAAAGTTATTCTGTATTTAGTTGTTGAATTGAAATTTCCTTATCCTACACGTGAAATCAATCTGAAATTGGTCACTTAAAAGGTTCCGTCATAATAGGATATTACTACTTCTTTCTAATCAAAAATATCCTTAGTACTGGTACTAAGGATATTAGGTACTATCTGTAACAGATAGTACCTAGTACTGCAGAGAAATCACTACGTTTGAGTTATGTTTGATTGATTGATTTGTGTTTTACAGCACTTTAGCGGCACTAAGTGGCTATCCCGTGCTTCACAGGTTGATAATTTTACAGAGGAATGTGTCAGTGCCCGCGCATATGTGCACCACACACATCCTGAGGGGATAGGAAAGAGGAGATATAGACCCTTTTAAGTGGGCTAGGGAAGCCCGGTTTGAGTTATGTTCACTTATGTTACCTTATCTTTGTGATATTCTCTAGGTTGCCGTTATCAATTTGGATCCAGCCAATGACATCCTACCCTACAAGTGCACAGTGAATATAGCTGATCTTGTCACCTTAGAGGATGTGATGAATGAATTGAACCTGGGTCCTAATGGGGGACTTCTTTACTGCATGGAATACTTGGAGAAAAATATCGACTGGTTGAAAGCGAAGTTGGAAAAACTCAAAGACCATTATATTCTATTTGATTGCCCTGGACAAGTTGAACTGTACACACATCACAAGTAAGAATTGCGCAGTAATTGATTGTAAATGACCTGTTTAGGATTTCTGACCGAACACCTAGCTCTACCGTAATCCTTCATCTATTAGGCGCAGCTTATATACAATAATGGACCCCTACTATAGGCTCAGTCACAGTTAGGGGTTGCCCCTTATATGCCAAGATTTTACACTATAAAACAATACTAAGATCTTCAAATTGTGACTCCACCTGCCCCTTGTAGGATGTTCCTGAACTGTAGGGCGTGTCGTAAACGTGAGATGTGCCTTCTATGCGAGGTATTAAGGTTATATTTAATGCTTATGTACGGGGCTGGGAAATGATATCATATTTAGGTTGATTTATCTATTCATGAAGATTCCTACCTACAATGACTCTCCCTTTTCAACCAGCTCCATACGAGAGATCTTCGGCCAGCTTGTAAAGTGGGACTATCGTCTTGTGGCTGTCCATCTAGTAGACTCACACTACTGCAGTGACCCTTCTAAGTTCATCTCAGTACTCTTCACATCATTAGCCACCATGCTGCAGGTAGAGTTTTACAAATTTCCTGTAATAGTCTATATTATGCTTCCTTTCTTTTTGTAGAGAGAATTGTATTGCATGGAAGGTAAAGAGGGAATGTAATGGACTCTCTGCAACGGTATATATGCCCGCTAGTTTGTTTGGTTTTTTTTTTAATAGAATTCTGTGCTTCCCTTACACTGTGTTCCTTTCTACTCTGGTCATGTCCGCACATAAAACCATCATACACTGATTTGACCTCGCAGTGGTTCAAAACAACCCTGACTACAAGTTGTATGAGCTGTAGTTTCACTGTTTTTATCCTCTACCTCATTGAATAGACCTGTTAACAATGGAGAATAGATAATATCTCAGTAGTGTAAACATGTTTTGCTTCAAACAGGTTGAACTTCCACACATCAATGTACTGTCCAAGGCGGATTTGATAGAAAAATATGGAAAACTCGCATACAACCTGGACTTCTACACTGACGTATTGGATTTATCATTTCTTACTGATCAATTAAAGGTAATGCAAGCTGTCATATCACAATGATTTATTTTCCGAGTGTTGACATGAATGGACTATGCAAGCACGGACCTGAAACAGGTCTTTCAGGTCCGTGATGCAAGTAAGTAAAGTCTCGACAAATATTATCTCCACCAGTATCTCTAGGAAAAAGAAAGCGTTGACAACTCTGATAGGCGTATTAGAATTATCTATTGACTACATACAGTTTGATACATTTCCTCTTTATTCTCTTACAGGCTGACCCGTTTTTTGCCAAGTTTGCAAAGCTGAACGACGCCCTAGTGGGTGTTATAGAGGACTACAGCCTTGTGTCTTTTACAGCCTTAGACATACAGGTACACAATTGTACAACTTCGCACCAATTACATCTATAGGCACCTAGCGGGATACATACTTTTTCAACTAGATCTTTCCATCAATTCACTGTGGAATCTGTTAAAGAGGTTTGATGGTGGAGGTGACGTAAAAACCTTTAATCCCACATCGGGGGGGGGGGGCTCTTTTCAGCAGCAAAGCCTGCTAGCTGCTACCGGGTATGTGTAAATGAGGAACAAAATCCCGTCTTTAGATTTTGCTTTTACACCGATATCAACAGCTTGGATGTGAGCAATGTTTTAAAGTTTGTGGCAGAACTTTTTTTCACATGCGGCCATTTTCGGACAGTTTCGTCTAGACAGGAAAAAAAATTGAAATCAAATTTATGCAGACTAATAGAATGAACTGTATAAATATTTAATGTGTACATATAAATCAACCTTTTGTTATTAACTGGAATGAGAACAGAGAATTCGTTCCTTTCCTCCCCTATTTGATATTACCGCCCTTTAGATGTACACATGGAATGTCTTATTAATTAGAGGATTTGTCATGAATTATTCATTAAGGAAACGTGATGATGTTTAGAGAAATTATTGTTTTTGATTATGCAATCAATATTGAAAATTTCTCTTTCGTGTTTCAGGACAAAGAATCCTTGCTAAGAATTGTCCGTAATGCAGACAAGGCGAATGGATATGTTTTTGGTGACACAGAAGAGAGATCGCTGGGAAATCTTATGTCATATGCTGTTGCATCTGAATTTGAATATGAGAAAATCGCAAACATCAGAGAAAAGTACATGGACATTGGAGATGAAGAAGAAACTTCTGAAGAAGAAACTGACAATGCTTTTGTGACTTAATCAGGGTAGACATTATCATATAATCACCTTCATACATTCATCTCTTAAATCCGTCAGAAATCACACTACTATAGGCCTCTACATTAAATATATATTATGCAAAGGAATTTTGTTGAATTATCATTCAAGTATATTAAACTCAGTCAGACTTGCACGAAAGGGAAAGTATATCTTATTGAATTTTAGATGTATTGGACACTTATAAATACAAAATGTAGCAGTTTATATATATATATATATATATATATATATATATATATATATATATATATATATATATATATATATATAAAGTTAAGTAAATAAGAAAAAAGTACAGCACCCCTACTTTGTGGATAGGGTGCACTTTATACCTTGGTCCTGGAAATGCCAATTTAGAACTGATCAATCAATACGTGGCACACTTTGCCAGTGTGTCTTGTATATAAATTATGAAAAAGCTATTCTCTTCAACCATGGAGATACAATTTAAGTTAATATTGACAAGTCTACTACCAGGCTCAAGCACATTCAATTTCTGGTCTTAATCACTCTTTAACAGATCATCTTTGGTGCACTGAGTAGAGTGGGGATGTGGGTGATTAAGGAGTGTTTGAATGGCTGTTATAATCAGTTGGGTGCTTTTTATGGTCAATCAGCTGTAGAAAGGTCAGGAATCAGTCATCCATGCCACTATTTCAATCTACAAATTTCTAGAATCCTACTGAGTGATTAGTGGTTGTCCCCAGTCACCACTAAACTTTGATAAAATCCTGTCATTGGTGTTCAGTGAATTAAGCACAGACATGTCAGAGTTTCAGATGGCTGCAACATTTCAGATGTTTGAGGTTGATATTTTAGTATAGAAAAAAATTTATAAAGAATTTTAGATGATTATTTCATAGTTTTCCTTATTGTTAAAGGTGTACCCTATCCCAAAGCATTCATTTTTAGGTGTTTTGTTGAGATACATAGGGTATAAACCCCATTTATGAGTCCCCCAAAATAATCTTCAGATGTTTGGCCAATACTGAACTGACATGTCTGTAAGCAATGGCAATGATTTTATTCTCAAAACCTCAGAGAGAGAGAGAGATGCCAGTTTTCCTAACTTTTAAGGAATTCCGATTTTTTGGCTTTCATTCCTATAGGTATTTTCTATTGTAAATTGTGAAAATAAGGAGGATTCCGAATTTTTGGGCATCAGTGGGTGACATCCCTGGAATCATACATGAGTTGTAAAAATACCTACAAATTACAATCGCAATATCTAGAAATGCTACTGTAGCAGGGTAGGTTCACCCTGCCATGATCCACACGTATACCTCACCTTGGATGAAGCACCGTCCCGATAGCTCAGCGGTAGAGCAGCGGTCTCGAGATCTGTGGGTCCCGGGTTCGATCCCCAGTTGGGATATGGACTTTTCCAATGGTGACGGTTACATTGGTATCCCAACCGTGCGTTCCTGTAGGAACCCGGTTAAAGTGTGTGGATCAGTTTGGGAACGCTTCAAACCTAGTGCTGGGAGACTTGGAAACAGGTGGCACCCACAGTGTTTCCTGGGAACAGGAAACATTCACTGTGTGTGACTCAGTACTAGAGAGTATGGTTGAAGCTGGTAGGGAGGAGTGTAGCAGGGTAGGTTCATCTGGTAAAACAGGTGGAACCACTGTACTCTGACTCTCTCCTACCCTGCCATGATCCACACGTATACCTCACCTTGGATGAAGCACCGTGCCGATAGATCAGCGGTAGAGCAGCGGTCTCGAGATCTGTGGGTCTCGGGTTCAACCCCAGTTGGGATATGGACTTTTCCAATGGTGCCGGTTACACTGGTACTACTAATGTGTGGTGTAGCGTTTGTCGAAAGATGACATCGTCCCTCCCGGCCTCTTGTCGTCATCTGTCCTTGACCTAGTGTTAACGCCATCCTAGTGGTCCGAACTTGGAGCTTTCTAGCTTCCCTTTTACTTAAGAACACAACGAGAAGTACTAGATCTCTTTGTGGGGAATTCCGCTACAGAAAATGGTGCCATGACCAGGATGGCTAAGTCACACTAACATTTGATTGACCTATACAGTTTAATTTTTTTTGTAATTTTATCCACAGCATTTTAACTAGGAACACCTCATGGGGCAGCCATGAACTTTCTTAGTAAAAGTTTCACTGCCTTGCAGAACTTCTCTTCACCTCCAGAAGTCAGCGGTGCAGACTAGAAGATCGCTGAGTTTTAAGTCTGGAGCTGATGGAGACTTTTGCTGGATGGCCGAGACTCCTGAGATTCAATGGCCTCAAGGCAACTTGTTCCGGAGCGATTCCATACAGTCTCTACTTACCCCTAGATGGGTACGCGAAGTAGCGAGGACAGATAATCCTCCCCCCGTGGATACTCTAAGGAACCGATGCGCTATAATGGCAAGTCAGACCTGCTGGATTGGCTCAGGCACTTCTGCAGCGTTGCTGTGTGGAATGGTTGGGATGACGATGAGTATGGTTTACAGTCGGCATGTTCCCTTGTAGATGAAGCACGTGAGGTACTTTCTTCGCTACCGGAACACCTTCAGTGTGAACGAGAGGCCCTCGAAACTGCACTGAAGCAACGGTTCTACCCACCTGGAAGAGAGACTTCATACTCCCTCCAGCTTCATACTCATGAGTCCAAACGAGTCGGTCTCTACATATGGTGCGGCCATCAGAAGCCTAGCACATAGGGCCTACCCTGATAGCCCCCTAAGCCAGAGAGCTCTGATTGACCATTTTATACGAGGACTTCGATCCAAGGACCTCCGATGCCATGTTCATCTGAGTAAGCCCAAAAGCTTAACAGATGCGATAGACATTGCAGTCGACTTCCATTCCATTGAGGAACCTGAGAAACTGAAAAGACAGCAGAGCACCCCTCCGAATCGTCCCACGGAAATTGAGACTGTCTGAGGTGCATGACTGCCAGATGAACAGATGACAACTTTGGTCATGTCTTTCGCATGGTGGGATATCCACATCACCAGGCAAATGACATACCACTTTCCAACTTGGACAATGTGACTCGGATCAGCTACTTCCGTGAAGTGGTTGTCCAAGTCGAGAATGCAGAAACAAGTGTCAGATGCAGGAGGGGCCATCAACGCATCTTATGAACTAGGTAGGGCAATTGCCACCAAGCACCCAATGAGGTGGGATACAACAGACGAGAGGTTCTCCAGAGAGTGGTTCTGACAGAGTGGGCTGCCATTTGCAGAGGGTTCTGTTTCCTGGGTGGCAGTGGCACTGGTCACCTTACAGGGTTTCCGATGGATAGGTAATTCGCTGGGTGTCAATTTGATGCAGAAGAGAGTAACTCAGAGGGCTGAGTTCTGACATTGCTGAAGGTCAGGGGTATGAAGTCTCTGGATGGCAGTGAGGCATGTCACTCTGATACAGACAAGTGAGGTCCACTCTACGGTTTCTCAGATGTTGTACACCCCTTTTCGTTTTTGTTGTTCTGCTTGTGTTTGTTTTATTTTTGAGAAATAGATTGGTGGTTAATTATTGAATTATATCTGGGTAGTTCTTTCAGCTACTAGCAACTTCCCCCTGCTGGATGCCTCTGCTGAACACTTGGACTCGATTATTTTTGTAAATTCTTTTAGTTTGAATTATGAAGTTGATTTGTATGACTTGTCAGAATTGACACCTAGACCTCCACTTTGATGATGGAATTGGTTTATTTTTGTTTATTTGGATTTATTTTGAGACTGTGTTTGATTTGCTGCAGAAGTTGATTGATCTGCATAGTTAGGATTAGGAACTGAGTAGACTTGTCTCACACATTTGTTAAGAGTTTCACTTCAGTTTTTATACTTAGGACAGTTGTAGGCATTTCATTGTTTTTAAGCATCTTTTGATGCCAAAGAAGGCTGTACCCTTTGAACGGCGTAGGATGTGTAAAAAACCTTTGCAGCCTTGAAATAGTAGGTTCCTTGAAGATGACATCCTCAGCTACACTACACTAGACCAAGCACACACCCTTATATTGAACACTGTTGCTTTAGCGAGACTTCATCGAAGAAGGTTTCACCTGTAGAACTCCATTGTACAGATACTACCTCATTTGATTTGGCACCCCATGATCCCACTGGACTGTGGAAGTTGGCTGCCTCTGAAGATGCACAGATGCAGGGTCGCATCTTTTCGAAGAAGTGTGGCGTTTGCCGAAAGACGCGTCGTCCCTCCCGGCATCGGCGCCTATCCCTCCTTGCTGGGCGGCGCTGTCTCCCGCGATGAGCGACGCTGTTAGGCGGTCCCCCTCCCCCTCACCCAACCTGTTTTTCAGCCTTCTCACCCATGGCCCGGTTATCTTTCCCACAGTAATCTGAAGAGCTGCTCCAATTTTTGGTAGGCCTTAGCAGAGTCCTGGCCCCTCAACTTTAATTTTAGTAGATATGTGCGGGCTCAGTGGAGTCCTGGCCCCTCAACTTAAATTTTAGCAGATACATGCAGGCTTAGCGGAGTCCTGGCCCCCTCTACTTTAATTTCACATATACTTGTGGGCTTAGCGGAGTCCTGGCCCCCTCAACTTTAAATTTCGCATATACATGTGGGCTTAGCATAGACCTGGCCCCTTGATTTTTAAATTCATTTATTTACATAGATTTTGTGGATGAATACGGATCATTTCTTTTGGTAATAAAATGTATTGAACTATATTTTTCCTGTTGTCTTATGTCATTGACCTAGTCCGAACTTGGAGCCCTTCCAGTTCCCTCTTAATAAGAACACAACAAGAAGTACTAGACCCCTTCAGGGGAATTCCGCTACAGTACCAATGCTGCCCTAAGAAGAGCTACAGTAATCTTGTACAGGAGGTTCACCGGGATAGCAGTGACATCTATGGAAGATTATACAGGTGGTTTCAGCAACACTATTTTCATGGTAGGCATTCCAGAGTCACTTGTTCTATTATGCTAATATATTAAATAGCAATACATGGGATGGCCACAAGGGGGATTGAGCCTTCTCCTAATTTACCAATATAAAACACATATAAAGGTAAAAAAAATAGCAATACCCCATTGCCTCCCACCCGTATCCCCCCACACTCTGAGATCAGACCCACAGGCCAGCGGCTTAGACGGGCTTCTGGTGTAGTTGCACGGGAAATTAGTGTGGGGGTTTCCACACCGTCTGCCGCTCCAGGCGCGGATTTAGGGGGGGATGCAAGGGACGTGTACCCCGTCCTATTTTTCCCCAGAATTATGTCCTGAATCTGGGCTTTCCAATGGTGAAAGAACTTTTCAAATATTCCTATTAGAACCAAAGTTATGTAGTCATTCCCCAAAGTGACCAGAATGCATGTTTTGACATTGAAATTTTCAAAATTTCCTAAGGAAAATGTTGTCAACCTATCCTCTACATTGCCACAAAGTAGCTAGTTGGGCCACTAACCTATCCCCCTTCACTTTTTTCCCTGTCCATCTGTGATAGCCTACTGTCTCTCCCCTGCCAACCCCTCTCCCTCTCCCATGTCACATGTTTCTCCTCTCCCTAACTGATTGCATGCATTGTTTCCTCTGCATTTCCTTATGTCACTTTCTGTCTGCCTTCATATTTCGCATCACAAATATATCTATGCTGATTACCAGTGGTTGAAAACTGTGTGTCTGGGTTAGTTGGATGCAAGACGGAGCATCAAGAGGAGAGGGGAAGGGTAGGGTAGGAATGCCTGTATCTGATGAAAGGAAGGGGCAGTCCTGATTGTTGTTTTTACCCAGTGTCATTCAATGCATTCAGCTCCCCAATCTCTAATCCCCCTTCCCATTGCCTTTCTCTCCCCACACATCCTTTACTATCACCCTCTCACCAGTAGTGGAATGATGGGGTTGGGTTGAAAGAAGGATGAGAGCATTAGGGAGTGGATTCTCAGGCGGGCACTTCAAAATATTTTTGGCCCTCCCCCCTCGGAGGGGTCAGAAATCCCCCCCCCCCACTTTGTGTTATAGCTATGCACAGGCTATTTCACTAAGAAAGGGTGAAATTTGTTTCCCCCTCCCCCCAAGAGGGGTCTGAATTTGTTTGCCCCTCCCTCCAAAACCACCACACCTCCCCTGTTGTTATTTAAAGACCACTCCCTTAGGAATAGGGCTTAGTGGGCTAGGGGTGAGGTCAGGATAAAATCTGGTAGTCAGGGAATGGTGGGGTTGGGGAGGGGTGAGGGCAGGATGATACTGACAGTAGGGGAATGGAGGGGTTGAGGGGGAGGGTAAGTTGAGACTAGTAGTATGGGGTCCGTGGGGCTGGGGTGAGGGCAGGATGATACTGGCAGAAGTGGAATGATGGGGCTGGAGGTGAGCATAAAACCAGATTGGCAGTTGTGGACTCATGGGGCAATAGCTAGGCAGGATGAGACTGGCAGTAGTGAAATATTGGAGCTGGGGCTGTTGGCAAGATGAGATTGGAAATGAGCCCCCCTCCACAGGTTCATCTCTCCTCTATCTTCAATCTCATCCAGCTACTGGAAATTTGATGCCCATTTTGTACCGGTAGTAGGCCTAAGTGATACTAAAAAAGCCAATAGATTGAGGTCTGAAATTGCACCAGAATGCACCAAATGCCCTCTAGAATTCAAAATTCTCCTGGAGAGGGGGAACAGGGCCCAACCCCCCATACCATGGTCATTTTGCTGCGTTTACGAACTCCCTGGACTATGCTTTTGATGAGTCCACCAAGCCATAGCTACATCCCATGGCCAAGATGTGCGCCCCCCCCCCTTTCCTAAAATCCTGGATCCACCCCTGCGCTCAGAGAGCTCTAACATCATACCTGTATTAGGGAGTGTTCATTTTTTAACAACAGGGGGGGTTGGTGAGTTTGAGGGGGGGGCGTAAAATCTTTTGACCCCACCTGAGGGGGGGGAATATTTTGACTGCTCTTGAGGGGCCGCGTAAAATTTTTAGACCCTTCTCGATGAGGCACGAATTGACGCGACTTGCCGTAAATACCCAAATTGATAAGTAGTGGGGACAATTTCTCAATATATATTACTTGCAGGAGAAAGTTTATACTGACTGATAATTTTACGATGCATCAGAATGCACCATTTTCTTTCTAAAATTTCAACATTTTCAGGGGAATCATAATTCCAACAAGAGTGTATGCAGAGCTCTCAACACTCAAGCATCTGTCGTGAATCTCACACATCTGGCGTGATTCTCACACATTTGGGGGTTGTCTCACTCTCTCACTGTTTCTCACGCATTTTAGACTTTGTAATTTCAGTATAAACTTATGTAGGGGCCGGCATCGTTGTATATATATTAGTGCGGTTCATCCGAGAGACGTGTTCGTGTGGTGCTCGTTAGTAGTATATACATGCAAAGTCAGCGCAATGGATTAGCTACTAACTAGGTCATGACCTACTGGTAGACCGGAAGTGACCTAGTTTTAACCAATTAGAGGGCTGGATTTGACAGGAAGTGACGTCATAAGGTCATGACCTAGTTTTTTCGACCAATCAGAGAGCTGGATTCCATTTGACCTAGTGACCTGACCTAGTTACATAAATTAAAAGAATTGTGCAATACCTAGGGTTGACCTACTTGCAAACCGGAAGTGACCTACTAACCTACTTGCAAAAACGTATGACCTACGTATGAGGGTGTATTGTGCAATCCTTGAAAGAAATTACACAATAACCATGACTCATGTTCTGATGCAATGTTCCTATGGATTTACGCAATACTTATGACTCATTATTTTGATATTAAATTAAATGCAACAAAGACACAACTCGGTTTTTTCAATTCAATCTTTTTATTATTTCTTCCTATCAGAGTACATGCTAGGTATGAAACATTATAATCAGATATGCTTGCAAGCAGAGTACATGGATATTATATGGAAAATGAATTCTTGTTGCAGTACCAACTGCACCCGGTCTTAGCTGGAGTAGGACTTTGACTACGGTCCTCTAAGGCCCGCATTCTCTCCATTAAATCCTTCAAGGCCTTTCTTCCTATGTCGTTCTCCTCCAGGGCTACCACTTTGTCCATTAACTCGGCCATGATCATGAGAATCTTGTCTATTACTTCCGCCGTGCTCTGAAGCCCGTCTATCACATCCAATTCACGTTTAACTTTCCCTTTCACCAAAAGATTGCTCACGTCTTCTTTGACTGCTACTTCTTCTGGACTCATCTCGAAATTCATTGCCTCTTCTTCTCTCTTTTCCTCAGCAAGGGCCTGACTATTTTGTCCATTAAGTTGAAGGGGACCTGAGAAAACCTTTTCACAGTGTGGTGTGGGTCCTTGGTCCGACATGTTTCTATGAGGAAGTTAATGCAGTGGGCTCCACACGTTTTAGCGTAAAAGTTTTGTACTTGTTTTCTGCTGAACGACCCGTGACCATCTGATGACTTTTGCATGAACCTCTGGTGATATATAGTAAATGGAGGTAAGCCATAGGGATCAAAGTAGAATACATTCCCGTCATGAGAAACGTAAAATGCCACCCAGTGCTGACCAGGTTTAGAGCTTGGATCTGTGTTACTGACGAAACATGTAGAGGGAATTGGTTTCTTAGGACATTGATTACTGGCAAAAGTTCCCAGGTAGAAACGCCTTGTGTGTGGATGGTTTTTCAGTGCACCTGTTATGTCTGAAGTTCTCATTTTTTTCTCAGTTCATGTGGTAGTCTGTGACAGGAAGACAGTCAGCCGTCAGTTGGATGTTGTTGTCGTAGAAGGAACACAAGACGGCAGATATGGCATGAGTAGTCGGGGCGGCAAACCTAAGGGAAATGCCCAGCTTTCCTTGCTTGATGAGATTTATACGACTGTCTTCAGGTGCTCTGTCTGGGGTGAGGTCGAAAACAAAGAAGGAATACCCATCTTTGAAATCTTCCAAAGTTATGCCACAGTCTTGCCCCAAAGCCGACAGCCCACTGTCTATGAACATTTGACTGTAGGCTCTGATGCAGTTGCCTGTTTCGAAGTCGGTCTTCAACTCAAACTTTTGATCGTCATATCTCACGCATATTTCCTTCACGTTGAAATGTCTGCAGTTGAAAGGATTTTCTGTCTTAGTCCCAGCAGCTGCTGTTTCCTTTATCATACACAAGACTATCCTGGTGGGGATCTGAGTAGTGTCAGGTTGAGTCCAACTGTAGTCTTGTGAGCCGCCGTCCAAAGTGTGTTTAGTTACTTTACACCTGGCTATGTGATAGTTGAAAGGGCCCCAATGTGGATTCCTGACACTGCTGACGTGAGTTTTCACCACCTCGTCGTCGACACATTTTTGGAGAAGTGTCATTTCAGCTTTGGTGATTTTGACCCAGTAGTTTTGATCGGCTGCTTGCATCATGTAGTAATTGGGCTGATTTTTTTCGAATATGAACTTGATTTCACAGTTCGGAGGCAGCACCTTGCACTGTTTAATTAAATCCAGGTGCGGCTTCATTACTAAGGCATGTTTGTTGCGGGCACTGAACTCTGCTCTCCGTGCCGTCCATCCAGCATTTTCGCCCGCTCTGGCTTCCATGTGACCACAGGTGTCTTTCATGTACTTTTGACACCCTTTCAACCGAGTCTCTTTGTCTTCTTTGTTGCAACAAATTGTGTCCAAAATGTAGGCCTTGAGACCATAGTCTTCATTGTTGCCGGTGACTTTCTCCCCATTTATCAGCAACTGACAGGAAGCAAAGAGAGCGTGTGCCAAGTTGTTGACTGGAGCGGCTTCTATGCCGACGGCAAGGTGAGTTGTTCCGTCTGCCGCCACGGCTTCCAGTTCCATGTACAACTCAGTTTCTGAGAGGTCTGTGTACAGGTTGCTTGGTTCGAAGGTGAAGTCAAATGATTCAGTGTGTGGAGTCAGGGCATTGTTGGTAGTTTTGGTTATTTTTTGACACTTTAATATGTCCTTCTGAGTGACAGGCAAGGCGTGTAGGTCTAGTTCACCTACTGCACATACCTGACCCTTGGGATGAAGGAGACTCATGACTAGAACAAGGTCCTTCCTCTAGCTTGTCCTCTACCTCTGCCGCGTTGCCCCTTACGTCCTCCGCGCTTGCCGGTTGCTCGTCGTTTAACTGGAGGAGGTCCAGATGTACCTTTTATGTATCCTTGAGCAGAAGAAGCAGCCCTTTTGAGTAAGTTCTTCCCTGTTGCTTTACTTCTCCTAACTACACTTTTCTTGAAGCCTTTTCCTGATACCACGTCGGACAAGACTCCAGCTCCTGTTGTAAGCAAGGCTTTGCCTGCAGATTTGGCAGCTGATCGTCCTATTTTACTTAAGAGGGGAACAGCTCCTCTCAGTAAACCACCTATTAACGAGCCAAGTCCGTGCCCTCTTTGTCTGCCCCTGCCACCGTACGCTGGTAAAGCACCGTTCCCAAACTGTGATTTTCTGTAGTATTCAGCGTACTGACCCCTAGGGGCCAGGTATGGAGGTGTTCCATAGTAGTGAAGCATGGTAATATACTCCTATCCTTGAAGAGGTCTGAAGGCAAGTACCACCGACACTGATCCGCTTTCAAATGGTATCGGTTCTCCAGTCTTGTCTCTTAAGTATATCCCTATCTGTCTGAAGGTGGTTTTAGTGACTGGCAGATATATCAAGTTTTGGAAACTTATGGTTTGCATGTCACCGTTGTAGCGATTTATGTTGATTTGCCTCAGAAGGGGTGCTTTAGAGTCACCCACAAGACTGTGCTTGACTATGTCAGAGTACACGAAAGCACATCGACTTTTGTACTGAAGGTCTACCACGTAGGGGCTTTGTGTTTTTCCACTTAGGAAAACACTTCCGTCGAAACCTAATTGTTTCCCTAAGTTTTCTGGGAGTTGCATGACCACACCAGGAGGCAAGGAAACTACACTTTTCATTGTGTATTTGTTGTAGTGAAACACGGTGGCTTTGTTGTTTTTCCTGTAGTTTCTTAGTTTTCTCACCAACATGCTCTGTAGTTTATTTATGGTCCTGTTCAAGTATCCTATCAACTCTGAGTTGCTTTCCAGGTTCACACCTTCTAAGGCAAACATATTGTAGGTACTACCTTCCTTGAAGTAATACTTAGACAGGTATCTGCTGATTTCCTTGAAGCGTGTACATATTTTCACAGCCTGTAACTGACTGGGAGAGAGAGGAGAAACATTAGCAGAGTCTGTGAAGACGGCCTTTTCTTCAAAAAAAGAAAGAGACCTTTTTTCCCTGTCATCCATAGACATCACTTCAGCCACAGCCGACGATATTTCCCTTTTCTCTCTGCCTGCCGTGTCACCCTCCCCCTCATCCTCCTCCTCTTCCTTCTCCTCCTTCTCTGGCGTGGGTTGGTTAGAAGTGAATCCTCCAGATGGCGTCTCAGTCGCAGCAGCAGGAGTTGGTGGACTTTCACTTTCAGGACCAGCAGGAGGAATGGTTTCAGTCGATCCCACAGGGTTGACATGACGTAGGTTTTTTGTTATTTTTACTCCTCTCTTCAAAGCAGATTGGGCTGATAGATTTGATGTAGAGCTTGAAGCTCTACTGAAGACACTATGGGCTCCTGGTTTTTCCACAGGAAAAAATTCTCTTCTGCGTTTGTTTAATAAAGCTACTACAGAGCGGAGGTTGTTTGTCAGGTCGTTTTCTCCCTGTGCCAAGAGAATGGGTTCTTCTTTGACGTTGTACCACGTGGTAGGACAGGTTATTTCTTGAAGAGCACACTCTAACTGAGTAGGAGAGTTAATGTATTCTGCCAAAATTGTATTGTAACTAGTTAAAGTGTTGTCAGGAAAAACGTTCATAGATGAGTTACTAGGTAAAGTTAAGGTAAACGCCATTTGTTTATGTTCTTGACAGGTTCCCAAGAGTTAAACTTGTCTCCATAACCCTTCCACTTGATCAAGGCTTCTCTTTTCTTGCCTTTTCCTCTGTATTTTACTATTTTTTCTATGTTGTAGCGTCTTCCGTGACGAACTTGCACCTTCTGAACTTCAGGTTCGTAGAAGCTTCCTTTTATCTCTTCTCCAAGGAGATCTTTCAGGTGGTACCCTTTGGGCGAAATATCGTCGACTGTGTATATTTCCTCAGTCCAGTTAGGTTCGTACCCTCTGTTAAATGTTTTCTTTGTTTTCAACATTCGCACTTGATTTTTTCTCTTCAACTGAAGGACAGGAACTTTTTTCTTTTGAGGTTGATCGTACAACCTGTAGAACAAGACTTCAGAGTTGTCTTTATTTATGTCTGAAGGGGCAGCTCCTAAGGTTTTGTGGTAAGTCAAATTATAGGACTTAACCAAGTCGGGCAGCAAGTCAACCCATTTGTAGTTATTGAAATGAGAGAAACATCTCCACATTTTTCCTTGTAAAGTAGAGTTGAACCTTTCGGCTAAGGCACACTTCACGTCGTCGTTCTCTCCTGTGAAAAAATTGATGTTTTGATCTTCACAGTGTTTTTTGAAAATTTTGTTGACAAACTCTTTGCCCTTGTCAGTTTGAATTTGTTGAGGTTTTCTTTCTTTGCTCATTTTTTTGAAAGCCTCTGTCACGTCATCAGCTCTCTTACTTTTCACAGGTTGTCCAAAACCATACCTTGAAAAAACATCTATTCCCGCTAGAATGTACTGGTATCCTTTGTTTTCCTTTGAAAATTCTCGCATGTCTATGAGATCAAGTTGCCACTGTTTGTCTATGCCCCATGTTTGTGTTTTTCTTCTTGGAAATCTTCTCTTGTAAGGTTTGTGTCTGGTGTAAGCGTCTACATCTTCCAAAGCTTGTTCTATGTTTTTTTTTTTTTGTTTTCTTGAAGTGATGACGTTGAAGTTTAGATACACTGGTGAAACTTCCAGGTTGTTCAGGATCTGTGTAAAACCTGAGGACATCTTTTTTCAAAGCCTTGTGCGCCATATAAACTTACGTCCAGTTCCTTTTTGACTTACTTTCCTCTTCTTAATAGGGGAAGCTCTTTTTAAGGGACTGGCAGCAAAGGAAGGACTGTGCCCTGCAAAAGCCGACTTGTTTTTGACAAATTTTAAGGTGGGGTTCAGCCTTTTAACTGCTCTCATGAAAACCTGGCTTCCTTTAGGTTGGTCCTTTTTCAAAGACTTTGGTCGGGCAGCAAAAGCTAACAAATCTGTTATGTCAGTTCCAGGCACACGTTCCCCGTTAACATATATTTCTCCGTCTCTGTTCCAATTCAAAATTTGACTTCCGTGACGAGATAATTCTCTGTAGAGATTTTTAGCAGTCGTTCTGTAAGTTGCGGGTATTCTTTCTTTTATGTCGGCGTCCATACCCTCTGTGTTGTCTCTTGCACGAGGTTTAAACCCTTCCTCCCCTTTGAATTCGTCTAAACTCTCTCCGTCTGAATCGTCAGGAAGTGGTGGATCGTCTCTAGTCTCTGTGAAAGTGTCGTCATCGTCGTCGCCGTCGTCGGTGTCTTCTAAAGAATTGTTCACACCCCTAGCTGCTGCTGCTCCTGCAGGGCCTTGTCCTACTGCTCGACCAGGATAGGGACCTTCCCTACGTTGTCCTAAGGCCTTGGCTTTTTTAGTTAAAATTCCCGACTTTATCATAAGTTGATTGTACTGTCTTAACTTTTCCTTCAGTTTGAGGTTAGGAGAGTTAAGCACCTCGTGTGCTTTACTTTGAAGGTGGTTCAGGACTTGAACCAGGCTGGAATCAGGAGTTAAACCTTCTCTTAAAAGTTGAGTGCTGTAGTACTGGTCTTGAACACTAGGTCCAGGCTGGGGAGGAGAGGAAGGACTAACAAAAGAAGGGCTTTTTTCTCGGGGAACGAGATCCGCCCTTACGAGGGCCATCCTTGAATAAGACATGATTTTTTATCGACGTGCTCCTATGAGACCAGGGGTAAGGCCAGACCCAAAATGGTTCCCAAAAATCCACCCTTTTGCTCAAAGGTTTTCCTCTTCTGCTTAACGGTAGCCTTGTGCCTTGTGACTGACTTGAGTTCTTTCTTGTAGGGTGATAAACGTTTGACTGCGTCTGACTCGTTACGCAACAGGTTTTTGTTCATTACATTGACGCAAATTTGACTCATCAACCTAATGACCTCATCGCTGAGGCCTTTGATAATGTGGGAACACTCTGCCGAGGAACACTTGGATATGTGTTTCAACAAGTGGTAATGTTTCCTTATTGTTTTAAATTTTCCTCCAGAAGCAGATCTTTTGGTCACCATTCTATCTTTTTCTTTTCGAAGCTGAAGCTTGAGGAATGAAAACCAAGGTGTTCCAAGGAGTTGTTATGCTGTTCCTTACCCTAAGCTCATTAGGTGTGCTCTGCTTAAAGTCCAATAGGATGTATGAATGTTTCTCTTTGGTTTCTGAGTTATATACCTCCGTCAAAAAGGATTTCTGTCCTGGAAAGGCCTGTTTGCTAATGTGCCCTATTTGACTCATGTCTCTAGGGTTTTTAAAAACAACTAGGTAGTGGGCATTTAAGCTCAAGGTTCTGAAGGCAGGATTGTTGAAAAACAAGTTTTGAGTAATAAAAATTACACTCAAACTGCGATGGTGAGAGCCCACAGTGAAAAGTTTCATTATGGTGGGAACGTACTCGGGATCCATGAGATCGTCTATTATGACCAGTCCATGTTTAGTCACGTCTCTTTTATCCTCGAACAAAAAGTCTTCTGAAAGAAGACCTTTGTTGAACTTAACCCCCAACTTTACCATTTCGTCGAATCCATCTTGCCATTGACTGTAGCAGTAGTATATGTCGTGTATTTTTGGAGTTACAAGCTCGTCTACACCTTTAATCAACTTGAAAACAAGTTGACTTTTTCCACAAGAAGTAGGTCCAGCTATGATCATTGTGAAGGGGCTTTGTAGACATGGGTCAAAAATGATCTCCTTTTCCTTGTGATCCATGTTGGACGATATCTTAAACCAAAGTGACCAAAGGAGCGACCTCGTCCTCTTTTAAATCAGTAGAACCCTCATTCAAACCTTCCACGTAAAGAGCTACGTCAGAAAGTCCCATGTTGTATAGACTGGCTACAAGGCAGCTTGGATGAGATATTTCTCTATGTTTCCAAACCATTAGGACTTCGAAAACAGGATTTGTCACACCTTTTTTCCCTGGAACAGGGGTGGATATGACGTCAAGTTCGTGGTCGGTCAATCCAAGTTGAGTTCCCAGTTTCCTCCAGTCAAGCATTTTTAACTTGTCTGCCAGGTTGACGAACAAAGTATCAACTTTCCACTGTTCTGGAGGTATTTCACAATGGTCCACTACGTTGTAATATCCCATGTACCATCTACAATAATCAGTCAGATCGTAACGACCTATGTCACTTAATGCATGTCTTAATACCATCCACTTGCAACGCACGTTCTTTCTGCTCCATAAAATAAGCATTTCTCTCCCCATAGAACGAAGAGACGGTGTTTTTTCCATGTAATCCATTAAACTTAGTCTAAGTCCTAAGTAAACCCCTAATCGAGGGTAGTCTTTTTCCGATATTTTTTCACTGATCTTGAATAACAACTCGTCCGAAAGGTGAAACTCCATAGCAACCAAAAAAAAGGTGTTCAGCAAGTAAGGTAGGCAGGTAGGTAGGCAGGTAGGTAGGCAGGTAGGTTATGACAGGCTAGAAAGCATACAGTTAACTTATATAGGGTAGGGTAGGGTAGGGTAGGGTAGGTGGGTGGGTAGTTTAGGTGGGTGGGTGGGTGGGTTAGGTGGGTTATTTGGGCGGCCAGCCCGGGCCAACAAGCCCCAAACCCCCCATACTTGAGGGGTGCCCCCACCCCCCCACCCCATAGTTTTTTAAACCCACCCCAACCCATTCCTACCCTACCCTACCCTACCCTACCCTACCCTACCCTACCCTACCCTACCCTATATTATCCTACCCTATTCTACCCTATTCTATATATTTCTTCCATTCCCTTCCCCCTGTTTAGGTAAGCCTGTTACATCGTTCTTCGTTCGTTTAAATTTGTTATGATGTTGAGTGTAAAGCGAGCTGATTGTGGTGAAAACAGTGAGTAAGGGAGATAAGCTGGGTGCACCACATAGCCAGATAAAACCAAACTTTTTCTTTCTCCACTACACTGAAACGATCCAGGGACGATGATGGGATGTGAAATATGGGGCAGGAGGAAAACAAAGTTTTGGTTTCTAAGCACTCAGCTAGAAGTTCCAAAATAGACATGAAGAAATGAAGACGCTGGTTAAGTTGGCGGGGATTTTCTTTGGCGTGATGCTCTTCTGCCGCTTTCAATGCTTCCAAATGGAAGGGGTTTTTTAGTGGGCCCTTTCCCTTTCTTCCATGCTTCAGGGCATAACCCAAGGTTTCCACCGCTGAAAATTTCGACAAGTTATGACTCAAAACCATTTTCCTCAAGGTTTTTCTGTCTTTGGATGTAAAACTTGATTCTACTGAAGAAAAAACTAAGTATAATTTTTTCCGGTGAAGAACACATTCTTTCAAGTATTTGCACACGTACCTGAAACAAATTGAAGAGCAACATATAATTTCATTTCTTTCCCTCACGTACGTCAGAACTTGAGTGTCGTCGGGGTGACGTTGTTCTAATACACGCTGCAGGGAGTAACGCGACATGGTAGGGCGAAGGTTGTTGTGTCAAATAATGATGGTTTAGTCCCCGTTTAACCTTTATAGGAAACCTGTCAGTCTTTCCTTATCGCACTTTCCTGAAATGATTTATTGCTCAAGGACGAAACAAACGTCAGGGTCAGTGCCTGAGCGTTTTGAAAAGAGGGGAAAACATGTGGAAGGGTGGGTTTAGCCCAGGGGCCTCACCCGGAGGATCATCGTTTATTTTTGTTCAGTTTTATTAGGAGGACCAAAAATTAGATACGGGGTAGGCTGTTACCACCTTCAGCTGACCTTTTTCATGGGAGGTAGTTATTTCAGTTATAACTCTCACAACATGACAGCACCCATGGTAATTGTGTCCAATCTCTGTCCTGAATCCTTAAAAAAAATTTTGGAACCTAGAGAGTGTGTAATTTTGTCTGGGTGAAGTAAAGTGGCTTTAATTAAAGCCTTCACCATAGTAGAATCGATGAAAACTGAATTACCAGGCCCTCCCCCCAAAGGTTGATCCCTTAGAAAAAAGGGTTTTTGTCTGTCTGAGATGAATTTTTTTGAACTTCCAGAGGAAATGGAATGTCTCGACATCAAGTGTACCATGGCACCATGTCCCAAAAGAACACCTGAAAAAAAACTTTCCCCATTTTCTGAGATAAGTTTTTTCACAGATGGCCCACTAGGAACCAATGCAGTGGTTTGGTTGTGCAAGAAGCATTGTTTGAAGTTACAGTTAGGAGGGATGTAAAGATCCCTGTTCAAATTTTCAGGACATAATTTCCACACAGCCCACACCTTACCTTCTTCTACGCCCCTCCTGATGTCTGAAATAAACACCTCCTGACGCCTTTTGTGACCTACGGTCAAAGACAAAGGCAAAGGACAAAAGTTAGCCATGTCTGCTTGAGAGAAGCTAGTTCTGATAAATGACGAATGGTCTGCGTTAATCACAGAATGGTAACAACAAGATTCGTTTTACAAGCCTCCCCCTGAACGTTGACTGAGCGTTATCACGTTTTTTTTTATTGGAGTTAAGTTTTTTACTTTTTCCCAAACAACACTGTCTAAGTGTAAAACATACTATGAATGGAAAAGCACGGTTATCTACGACTCATGGACGTGGTTGTACGTTATCTGAACGACAAGGGAACGTCCCAGGATCGTATCAGGATAGTTACTATAAAGAAGGCTTGAGCTGCTCGATCTTCATCAAAACTTTTCTGACGTTTGTCTGCTGTTCGCCGTCCTGCTCCTGCACCTTCCAGCCCTGCCACCCTTTCATCTTCAAGGAGAACAATGCCTGGTCGCATGAAGACGGGACTTAGTGTCAGGAGAGGAGGAGCTAAAAAACTGGCTCCACTGACTTTTACTACTTCTAAACAGACAGTGGAAAAGACGTCGGGCATCGCCCCTCCTCCTACCTCTCCAGCCTCAGCTGATAAACCACCTGCAACTCCTGCTCGGCTTCCAACTGAAGTGCCTGATGCAGGAGAACAGGAAGCCGCTCTTGCAGCTCTTCATGGCGAAATCACTGATTTCCTGGATCGCGTCCGGGATCGCACTCCTCAGGAAGCTGGTGACGGCGATTTTGACATCAGGGAATACATCAATCCCCCGGCACCTTTGAACTACCAACCCCCCACTGAAGCACCTACGTCCGCCTCTTACTCGCCCGTGACTCCGGAGGAACCTTCTCCCCAGGTCAGTCCAACAGAGGTCATAGACCTCACAACCTCATCACCGGCAGTCAACCCCATAGAAGTGGTGGACTTAACACAAGGGGGGTATTCACAGGTAGAGGTTATAGATCTGACCGGCCCTTCTCCTCTGTACTCTCTCCCGGTTCCGGTAGAGGAGCTGCTTCTTAAAAGCCCGCCGGAAAAAAGAAACTGTTCCGGTGAGAGAGAAGGGGAGCCTAAGAAAAAAAGACAGAAGCGCGCCTACCACAAGAAAACCCCTGTCTCTACCCCTGCTTCAGTTTCCTCAGCGACTTCATCCTATGGTGCCGAGCCAATTGGTTCTGTCCCAGGTGTTGCTTCTTCTAAAGACAAGTCACACAGGCAAAAGTTTGGGGAGGGCACTGCCCCCAGTTCTTCCAGCAAGCTTGTGGGCTTCAGGTCAGTGCCTTTGGTGGCAAAAAAATGGCCTGCTCGATTTGGTTTCCAAGAAAAGTCACCTGCCCCCGACCAAGTTTTTTATCCGGAAGGGGATAACAACGCCTGCATAGAAATATACAGGGAACCTAGCATCAGGGGAGTATGCTTGAGGACCTACCTGGACAAACCTTACGAGCGGTGCTTAAACCTAGAGGCGCGTGAGTTCAGGAACTTAGTGGACAAGATATAGTGCATCCTTGGAAAGTACAAGGAGTTACACCGCCTAGCTGCCCTTGGAGAGAGGAAGGTGGATAATCTTTTGTTGTCCTTGAACCAAGACTGCACCGACCCCAGTGGAGGCCGGGCTATGATCCTGGTAAACTTGTACAAGGGAACTCCTAAAGTTCACATAGGAACAACCAGCTACGTGGAGGAGATGAACGCCTCGGTGTCTTCCAGCTACAGGATGCCCCCCTCAGCCACACACTGCGGACACACTGTGTCCCCCTTCATTCTGGAGGACATAAAATCACGAGTTGGTCCCATCCTAGACGAGACGACCGATTTCTACTCTGGGTAAGTGGTCAACTTTGTATAGTGTCTGGTCAACAGCTCCTTGTTTAGTGCTTTTACATTATCATGTATATCAGCTAATTCGTAGTTAGATTTAAATGTACTCCATCTTCAGTCAACATAGCCCAGCGTAGGTTTAAGTTCTAAATGTACTCCATGTATACTTAGATTAGGTTTTAGTTATAAGTTTGTATATTGAATATAAAGTGAAACAAGAAAAAGAAACCTTAAAAAAAAAATGCCGCCCAAAAAGGTAAAACAACTTTACCCCGTCAACTGTCCAATGTGTAACACCCCTAGACCTCCACGTTTGGTTACTGTAGAAAACAGTGGAAAAACTCTATGTAACTCAGATTCTTGTAGAAGAGAAACTTTTTCCAACAGCTTAGAACTTCCAAAAGAAATAGAAATAAATTCTTTGCATAAAAGCAGTTACCGTGACAACTTCAAGTCCATAGCTTCAGGTTTGGCTGTGCTTGGTAAGCTTCAGTCCATTTTCAACGTCAGAATGACAAGTTTTAACAAAGACTTGGGAGCCAAACAGGTAATAGAGGCGCTTACCTCTATTCATAGAAATCAAGTTATGGCTTACAAAGTGGCTGTCTCTTTTGGAAGGTTGTTGTCTTCCTCTAAGGAGGAAGAAGAAGAGAAAGTCATGTACTTTCATGCTTCTGCCAACAACTCGTCTTTGTTTTATGACAGTGAAAGTCATAGAGACCCTTACATTTTTATAAGGGACGACAAAGACTTTGCAGAGTGTTTAGATTTAATAGAAAACAACATTAAAGAAGACACTCAAAGACCCTCTACTAAATGGAGTGTAATAGGCAACGTGAACGCCAACATCACCCTCATAAGGGCTACGGGAGGAGAATATCTTTTAGGTAAAATGAAAACTGTTCCACCAGGTTTAAGACAAAGAGGAATGCAACACTTTCACAGAGACCCTAAAACCAAAAGGGCATACAAGGACAACTTGTGTTTCTTTAGATGTCTGTCTTTCTTCCTGTATGAATCTTTAGAAAAAACTGAAGAGCTTTTCCTTGAAGCCTATCCAGGGGTGAACAAGGAGACTTTTGAGGGTGTTGACATAAAAGATTTAGACAGGTTAGAAAAGATGTTTGAAGTTAACATAAGAATTTTTTACCTTCCCTCTTTTGGTAAAAGAAAGGGGCGACCTAAAATTATAAGGTCAAACATGTGTTCATCCAAAAAAATCATGAACTTGAACTTACACAGAAACCATGTAAGTTTAATAACTAACATGGGACTGTATGGTAAAATGTACCCCTGTGAAAAGTGTCATAAAGTTTTCACTCGTAGTTTCCTTTTGAAACAACACAATGGGGTGAAAAAAGATTGCACCAAAGTCAGCTTCAGGTACAAAGGTGGAGCTTACAATCCATCCAAAACAGTTTTTCAAGTTTTAGAGGAACTGGGAATAGTTTGTTCACCTGAGAAAAAAATATACCCCTATAAAATTGTTTTTGACTTTGAAAGCTATTTCGTCTAACCTGAAAGTTGGTCCCCAGAAAATGCTAACACTGTGATAGAAAAAACTCACATACCCCTTTCTGCCAGTGTAGCTTCTGATTTTCCTGGGCATACAGAACCAGTGTGTTTTGTCAGAAATTCTAACAGGGACGACGATCCTTTGGTTAAAAATGTGTTGGAACACATAAACAACTTGGGGCAGTTGATAGGAGAACAGGTGAAAGAGAATTTTAGAGATGTTTTAGACGAACTAGACTCTCTAGAAGAAAAACAAAAGGAACTAGAACATAAAGCTAGCAAAGTTTTTCCAGCAAAGAACAAAAAAAAATCCAAAAAAGAAAATCTCCCATGTTCTTGAAGTGAAGGAAAAACTTCTTACCTACATAGAAAGAGTCCCTGTTCTAGGTTTCAACTCTGGAAAGTATGACATTAATTTGATAAAAAAGGAATTTCATTCTTTTTTTATAGACACAGACAAGACAGAAATGAAAACCATAAAAAAATGCAACAAGTACATAGCAGTCTACACAGACCATCTTCTTTTCCTTGACATGTTCAACTATTTGGCACCAGGTTATTCCTACGCAAACTACCTGAAAGCCTTTCTAAAAGGGAAAGCTGAAAAAGGTTTTTTTCCCTACGAGTGGATGGACAACATAAGAAAACTGAACAACAAAGCTCTTCCTCCACGCCACTGCTTCTACAGTTCTTTGTCGGGTGGTGGAATAAGCAAAGAAGATTATCTTGAATGTAAAAAGGTCTGGACAGAAAACAAAATGAAAACTATGAAGGACTACTTGATATATTACAACAACCTGGACGTTAAACCCTTTGTTTTAGCCATAAACGAGCACACAAAATTTTTTATAGATCGTGGGGTAGACATGTTCAAAGACGGTTTAACTTTGCCAGGTTTAACCTTGAAGTTTCTTTTCAACAACACTGCACCTAATGCCACACCTTACATTCTTTTTGGTGAGAAAGAAAAGGATGTTCACTCCTTGCTCAGACGCAACTTAGTAGGGGGTCCCTCTATTATTTTTCACAGACATCACAAAAGTGGAGAAACAAGAATAAGACAAAAAAAATACGGGCCACAAAGCAAAGTATGCAGACACATAGTAGGGGTAGATGCTAACAGCTTGTACCTCAAGTGCATGGGTGAAGAACACTGCACAGGTTATTATGTGGTGCGCAGGAAAGAAAACGATTTTCAAGCTGTCTGCAGTCAACAGATTAGCTACTCAGCCACAGAATGGTTGCGATACAAAACTGTGACAGACAAAGTGAAGATATTACACCAATACAACTACGGGGAAGTAGTATTGGGTTCAAGGAAAATAAAAGTGGACGGCTATGATCCAGCTTCAAAAAAAGTATACCAGTTTCACGGGTGCTACTGGCATGGTCACATATGTCACCTCACTAAATCAGTTTTGAGAGACCCCAATGGAAAGGCATGGTTAGAAGAAAAAAACCAAAATACCATTTTAACTACCCTATATCTTCAGTCGTTAGGTTACCAAGTAGAGGAAAAGTATGAGTGTATGTGGCTGAAAGAAAAAACTGAAAACTCGTGCAGAAAAACAAAAAGTGAATGGGAAATTAAAAGACCATTGTGCCAAGGCAGAAAAAGTCAGGATGAAATACTGAGAGGGGTTTCTAGAGGAACAACTTTTGGACTTATCCAGGTAGACATAGAAACACCTGAATCTTTGAAAGAAAAATTCAGTGAAATGACACCTATTTTCAAAAACTGTTTAGTAGGAAAAAATGACGTAGGTGAACATATGAAACGTTACCTGGAAGCAGCAGGTAAGCTGAAACAACCGCAACGCCAACTTATAGACAGCTACCACGCAGAGGGAATTTTGTTGGGAACTCCTCTCTTGAAGTGGTACCTGGAGAAAGGTTTGGTAGTTACAACAGTACACCTTCTCATAGAATACACACCAGAAAAGACTTTTTTACCCTTCATGGACGAAGTGACCAAAGCTAGGAGGAAGGGAGATGAAAACATAGACTGTAAGATTCTGTCAGATCTGTACAAACTTTTGGGAAATGGTTCATACGGAAAAACCATATGCAACAAACAAAACTTTGTTCAAACAAAGTATCTTCACCCCTCTAAGGCAAGACGTTTGGCCATGCACTGGTCAGTGCAAGATGTGCAAGACATAAGTGACAACACGGTAGAACTGTCCTGTGTGCCCACCTCCATTACCTACGACCTCCCAGTTCAAATAGGGTTCATGGTATACCAATATGCCAAACTTAAAATGTTGGCTTTCTATTACGACTTTCTCCTTGAATACATAGACGAGAAAGATTTTGAAATGTGTGAAATGGACACTGACAGTTTTTACTTTGCTTTAAGTGCAGAGAACATAGAAGACGTAATTATTCCTGAAAAACGTGAAGCTTTCTTCAGAGAACGTCACAAATGGTTGCCCTCTGAATCATGTGACAACAGTCACCACAGAGAGACCTATGTTCAGACCAAAGTTTTGGGTGAGCTGTGGCTGCCTCAACCATGCTGTAAGAGCCGTCTGGCGTTTGACAAGAGAACCCCCGGGTTATTCAAAGTGGAGTGGGAAGGTGATGAAATGACTGCCTTAAACTACAAATGTTACATAGGCACAGGAGTGAATGTGCCCGTTAAAATGAGTTGCAAAGGTGTAATTCAAAAACAAAACCCCCTGACCACTGACAAGTACAAAGAAGTACTGGACAGTGAAAATGTTGTCACGGTAGTCAACAAAGGATTTAAAGTAGTTAACCACAGCGTTACGACTTACTCTCAAAGGAAACAAGGTCTAACCTATCAGTACATAAAGAGACAAGTATGTGAAGACGGTGTAAGCACCCTACCCCTTTCTATATAAAAAAAATGGTTTCTTTTTCTAGTTTCACTTCCAGTTGTACATTTTGTTGAAAGAAAAAATTTTAAACAAATTGTTCAAATGAACATTTTTCTTCATAGAAAACAGTGTTAAAATGAAAAATGTTCATTTAAACAATTGTTCAAACGAACATTTGTTTAAATGAACATTTTTCCCCATAGAAAACAGTGTTAAAATGAACATTTTTCCCCATAGAAAACAGTGTTAAACTGGAAAATGTTCATTTGAACAATTGTTCAAACGAACATTTGTTCAAATGAACATTTTTCCCCATAGAAAACAGTGTTAAAATGGAAAATGTTCATTTGAACAATTGTTCAAACGAACATTTGTTCAAATGAACATTTTTTTCCATAGAAAACAGTGTTAAACTGGAAAATATTTTTTGTTCAAATGAACATTTTTCAAATAAACAACAAAGGTAAAAAATGTGTACTGTATCATGAAAAAAAACTGACAAAAAAGTAAAAAAAAGTGAACTGTATCACCCAAAAAATAAAAAAAACTTTTCACAAAAGTGAACGCTGTACATGTTCACCACAAAAATAACCGGCGCTGAAGAAATTAAGTTGGAACAGAAAAAAGTGGTACCAGATTTCTTGACTCATAGCGTCACGTTCACCAGATTATTAGTATCTGGTTAGATTTAAGCAACCATTTTAACATGGAAAGTTTAGAAGCTATGCTTGTGGAGCAAACCACAGAAACTCCACCTTATGACTATTACATGCGTCCAGTTTTACAAAGTGTTGCTTCATATAATCAAGCTTCTTCTATAACACCTGACAATGATATAAGTTCTGTAGCATGTGGATGTTCAGAGAATTTCTTTTGGGAAATAATACCTGCAGAAAACATTGGTTATTTTAGAGGAGCTGAACCAGACACTGTTGACCACTGTATAACTAGTGTTAAAATGTACAAATATTTCTCTTCAGCTTTTTGGGACGCCTACAGAAACTGCATGTACTATTGTCGAGTGAAAAAAGTTAACTTGATATTGCATGATTGGTGTATAGGAGTATATCAATTGCACACTGAACCTGGCTGCCCAAGACACTACACAAGGTACACTTTAGGAAGTGTAAGAAAGTTTGCTCTTACTCTCCAAGAGTTAGAATGTAATCTCATAGTAGGAGTGTTTTGTCAGTGTAATTGTAAACTGGAAGTATCTGCTATTGCTAAAACTATTTGTTTCACATGTCTGCAGGTCTCACTGGAACTTCACGCCTTAAGTATACCTGGAGTGAGAAATCATTTCTCCTTCGAGGTAAACTTAAAGGATGGTTTTTTATCTGGTCTTTTACCTGGACCCAAAAACAGTCAAACTTACTTCCTGGCCCAGGCTTTGTTCGAGCATGCTATATCTAACATAGCCAAACTTAACAGTTATTGTTTCCACAACACATGGAAAACTAGTCTCACTGGTCAAAGCTGGTATCAAGCAAGTAAATTCACACACAACAAATGTTTCTGTAGTATATGTGCACGCCCCGGAAATGGAAAATCTGTCTTCATCTGTAAATATTGTGTCTAATAAAAATATAATCTGTTATGTGAAATGGATGAGTTGTGTTTTATTTTAATGCATGAAATGAAGAGACATAACAAAATGAGTCATAAGTATTGCGTAAATCCATAAAAGTATTGCATCAGAACATTGTGTAAATTCTTACAAGCATTGCGCAATGCACCCTCATACGTAGGTCATACGTTTTTGCAAGTAGGTTAGTAGGTCACTTCCGGTTTGCAAGTAGGTCAACCCTAGGTATTGCGCAATTCTTTTAATTTATGCAACTAGGTCAGGTCACTAGGTCAAATGGAATCCAGCTCTCTGATTGGTCGAAAAAACTAGGTCATGACCTTATGACGTCACTTCCTGTCAAATCCAGCCCTGTGATTGGCTGAAACTAGGTCACTTCCGGTCTACCAGTAGGTCATGACCTAGTTAGTAGCTGAAGCATTGCGCTGACTTTGCATGTATATACTACTCTCGTTCCTTCTATGCCAACTAGGTGTCGCTTTGCGATACCCGGCTGCTACAAGAGGGGGCAGCACCATGCCTCACGTCCAGCTTCTACTAAGAAGCCGGACGAGCCGCAGAAGTACAGACTGTTTTCTCTACACCCGGTCTAGCAGACGGTGCCACCAGAAATGGAGACGGCATTGTTAAATTGTATCCGGGCACACCTCAGCAGTTTGCCTCGGATACAGGATTGTTCAGGGGGGTACTTAGACCCCCTACATTGAACTTGAGCGATTGGTCTCAAGTATTGACTAGTAGACGCCAGCTGGGACCCATGGTCCCTGCAAGCTCGGCTAGTAATTTGGACACACCAGAAGCCCAAGGCCCTATGCAGCGTACCGCGACTCCTAAGGACGCTGTATCGGATGGGGCAACCGGGGTGGCCCCATTAATGAAGTCGTCTGATCACGAAAGTGACGATGGTAAGGCTGTAGAGGATCCAAAGGTTCCCACAGCAACTTTGAAGACTAGACCCCGGGAGGCCCTGCCGATATACTCGGAGAGGCACTCCCTAGGCCGATCTTTAGACGAAGGCTTGTCTGACTCCATGTTTAATCCTGGAGGCAGCCGCAAGTCGAGATACGGACGTCGAATGGGCCCCGGGTATAAGACTACCTCGGCCTATCTGAAGCAAAAGAGCAGGTAGAGCTACAGGCTAAGAGGCAGCATGAACAATTCATGGCAGCCCAAGCGAAGATAGAGGAAGAGACAAAAGCTCGGATCGGTAAGCTCCGTTCCGTGGAACAGGAGGCGATTCTAAAGGAATCCGACCTCAAATATCGTTTTTCTTCTGTAGCCCACCGATTGGAGCGAAAGGAGAAAGACGAGAAAGAGAAGGATAAAAAGTTGGCTGAGCTAGAGCTCGAGGAAGCCAATAGACTAAGAGCAATCGAGAAGGCTAGAGCCGAGGAAGTTGCTAAGGCCCGGGACGTAAGCAGATTACAATCCGAGTTGCATGCCATGGGGGAAAAGTTGAAGAAACTTCAGCTCCGTAAAGCGGAGACAGAAGCCAGGTTAATCTCGGAACAAGCCGAGATCCGGAGGGAGACCAGTGAATATCAGCAGTCTCAAAAGGAAAAAGGTGAAAAGTATCGTCTATTAAAGGATACTTTTAAGCGGGAGGCAATAGCCGCCCAAGAAGAGCGTAACCGAGCTGTTGCAGATAATGAGAAGATTCGATCCGAGATCTTGTCAGAAAATGCACAGCTAAGGGAGGAGCAGCGAAACCTTACTACGGATGTAGCTACCCTCACAATAAATAAGTCTGCTATGGAGAGTTATTTACAGGAACAGGAGCAGACGAATGCTCCTCCGGCGAGTAAGGATTTAAACCCTAACTCAACGTTTGTTAAACAAGGAGACCCAGTTTCCTGTTCAACACCTAAGCATCCGCAGTACAATCCCTTTGTCAACGACAATGCGACGCGGAATGTAGATCAAGGGGGAGTTTACATCAGAACCCAAGATAAGCACGGCCGAACTAGTAGAGTCCGGATAAGTGAGGTCCCGATAGTCCATAACTTAGACCCGGACTTCGTGCCTAGGGATACTTCCGACACAAGTGCAGAAACTAGTGGATTCCACATACACGTGGATCAGACAGAAGATGTCGGATTGGGAGCTGGTAACACAAGCAACCAACAAACTCCACCTAACGGTAGTAATCAGCCAAACCATGCGGGCCAGCCGTCCGATGGCGGTCACCAGGGTGGCACTAACCACATTGGTGCTCAGGGTGGGGACGGTACTTTGGGTAACGGCCCCAACGCAGGTAGCGATGGTGCCTCGGGTAACGGCCCTAACCAAGGGGGTGGTGGCTATACGAACTACAGTGGTACACAGTGGACATATAACCAACCACCACCACCGCCACCACCAAGCAATACAAGCTTTGGTGGAATGGGAGGCAATCGAACCTTGAACGAAACCAAGGCGATTGAATGGAGTAAACCACAATGCACTAGATTGATGTATGCTCACAATTCAGCCCGAAGGGTAGCCGTGATTCCTAAGGAATACGACGGTACTCGGCCATGGAAAGAATGGTTTGAAGATTTCATCGATTTGATGAACTGCAATGGTTGGACCCCATACGAGGCCAAGCCACATCTAGTAAGATGCTTGAAAGGCGGGTCGGGCCGCATGGCAGTGGAGCAATGGGGGACCTGGTATGGTCTCGTAGGAAGTTTTGAGCAGTTAGTTGAATCTGCTAGCGGACTATTGTGTAACATGGTCAAGGAGGATCCGATGGTCCGCTTTAAGAAACGTACACAGAAGCCAAACGAAGCTTTCAGAGCATACGGTATGGAACTGCATGCCCTGTTTAGTAAGGCCAGACCCGGTACAGAAAACCAGGACTGGTATATGGATGATTTGATCACACAATTCGTCAAGGGTCTGAGAGACCGAGACGAGCAAATTGCTGCGAGAGATGCCTGGAAGGAAGGCATAACATTGCACGGCATATTTAATAGTATAGATATGGCCGTGAAGAAGCGAGCCATGCTAGCCGGAGACATCCCGAATACCACGGGCTCGGCTCCACTAGCATCGGTAGTTCAGCGATCCGAGGTAGATAATACCCCGGATGATTTTGAACTGATTGATATCGAGCAGGAGGACGGCACCTTTTGCTCGATGCAGCTTAGGAAAAATACTTCAGGAAGGAAGTACATTCCGAGGAAGGCGTTTAGTAAACCGAGGGATTCTAAACCGCCATCCGAGGTCAGGAGTGACCCGAAAGTTGGTGGGAAGGCAACTAAGCCCTCTGACAACGCTGATAAAGCGAAGGGTCAGCCTCCGGACATGACCAAACTTATGGAGGATATGTGTAAGAAAATTACAGATGCCCTCCAAGCCAGCCGGCAGAGACCCAGAGTGGATCGCCGGACGGTTAAGTGTTTAAGGTGTCAACGCATGGGACACTATTCGTCTGAATGTACCGCTGCTAAGCCGGTAATGGCTGCCTTCTATGAAGCCGAAGATAACGGCGAAGGGGAACAGAACGCTACGGATTCCACTGACGTGGGAAACTAGTGGGGCTTGTATCCACGGCATTGGGTATAACCCCAGGGAGGAACGAATGCCAAAATGCTACCGGGGGTAATCCGGTGGAAGATTTCGAGTCAAATTCACCTGGAGGCCGGGTGGCTGTGGGTGCGCACCCCTGCACTACGGCCGGGGCCAGGGACCCCAGTGCTTATGTGTACGGTGGCGAACATATGGAGGCGAGTGGCCGCACTGAGGGAGAGGAAGGATGGATCAAGGAGTTGATTCGAGTGTGTGGGACACGCCTTCCCCCAAGTCATCCGTGTCTGGAGTTTTTGAGAGGACTCGGATTGAATCTTGGTGATTCGGGAGACTTTCACCAGTTTACCAGCAACCCCTCTCCTTTAGGGGGGAGACGGTGGTATGTACCCATATCTGTGGAAGGCCGGATAGGAGAATTCTTGGTGGATACTGGAGCCAGCCACTCCTGTGTGTCCGAAAGATTCTTCGACTCTTCGGAAGCAGTATGCGTACTTTTGGTAGGACATTTATGCCTATCCGCATAGGAGGCAAAGAATTCGTTCTTTCGCCGACTATAGCAGAGGTTAGTGATGACGGAATCCTCGGATTGGATTTTGCAAGCTTATATGGGGCCGTCTTGGATCCCAGGGATGGTATGATGAGTATACGGAACCCGTATGGCTTGCATGTCCAGTGCGTATTGAGACAGGTGTCTTCGGTTGCATCAGTGATACACACGGTGAAGATCCCACCGGGTACCACTTGCGACGTCCTTTGTGGCAGATCAATGGCCCAAAGGAATGAAACTGGAGTCTTTGAACCCGACACAGTATATTTATCAAGTATCGGGTTGGATTTAGTGGACACATTGGTGGCTAATGCAGCATGGTCTGTATTACCCATAACTAACCGAAGTGGTTCGCTGGTTTACTTGAAACGAGGCGACAGTGTGGGAGAGATGAGTTCGGTAGAACACGTCGCCGAGGCCAGGTTCAATAAACCACTAAACCCTGTTAGTAAGCATCCTTTGGATGAAGAATTTCAGAAACTGGTTGAACAATCAGATTTACAGAATATGGAGGATAAGGAATGCCTAGCGAAACTCCTACGGAGGTACGAGAGTGCTTTCGGTAGGGAAGGAGGACCGGTAGGCAGATCGGATAAGGTGTTGCACACTATAGATGTGGGCGACGAGAAACCTTTTAAAATCCCGTATCGCAGACTTCCTCTTAAGAAGAAGTTAATTTGTGAACAGGAAATACAAAAGCAGTTGGACCTAGGGGTCATCGTGCTGAGCTCGAGTCCCTGGTCCAGCCCTGTTTGTATGACCACTAAGAAAGACGGTACAATCAGCTTTTGTGTAGATTACCAAAAATATAAACGGTATAACAAAGAAAAACTCATATCCTCTGCCTAGGATAGACGAGACTTTAGATAGCTTGGGTGGGAACCAATGGTTCTGTACCTTGGATCTGCAATCCGGGTATTGGCAGATACCGATGCACCCCGATGACAAAGAGAAAACCGCGTTCTCTAGTCATATGGGGCTATTCGGGTATAATGTCTTGCCCTTCGGATTGTGTAACGCCCCTGCTACATTCGAGGCCATGATGGAATCCTTGTTGAGCGACCTTTTATGGAAGAAATGCTTGGTCTACTTGGACGACGTTGTCATGTTCGGCAAGTCGTTTAAGGAATGCCATGCAAATCTGCAATTGGTACTCGACCGGATACTATCCAACGGTCTAAAACTTAAACCCAAGAAATGTAATCTGTTTAAGAAAACAATTACATATCTGGGAAGGATCATCACCCCTAACGGAGTGAGTGCGGATCCGGAGAAATTAGAAGCTGTAGAGAATTGGGAACGACCCACGAGTGCTAAGGAGGTGAGATCATTTTTAGGATTTTGTTCCTACTACCATGATGTCATACTGAATTACTCTCGTGTAAGTTTTCCAATGCAGTGCTTAGCTCACTGGACCCCGGGTAGGGCACGGGACCCATTCCCATGGACCAGCGAGCAAGAAGAATCTTTTAATAAAATAAAGGATTTGTTTAGGAATACACCCATATTGAAATATCCCACTCCCGAGGGACATTTCATATTAGACACAGATGCGAGCAATGATGCAATCAGGGCGGCTCTCTCTCAGGTCCAGGATGGAGTCGAAGTCCCAATAGCATTCGCTAGCAACACGCTAAGCAAGACCCAGCGTAATTATTGTACCACTAAACGAGAACTCCTCGCGGTAGTGGTGTATACGAAGAAGTTTAAGCATTTCCTTTGGGGAACTGACTTTACTTTACGAACCGACCATTCGTCTCTAAGGTGGCTCCTTAACTTTAAGGACGCCGAGGGGATGATTGGACGATGGTTAGCTCATCTATCCGAGTTCGGATTAGAGCACAAACAAATAGAGCACCAGCCCGGTGCTAAACATATCAATGCGGATGCCTTGTCGAGGCGACCCGTCCGAAAGTGCCAGAATGCCACTTGTGAAGACTGCGGGGCCCACAATGCTGTGGTAGCTGGGTTGGTATCCCCTGGGAGGAGGCTGTATGTAGCTATCTCGATTGGTCCCCGGAGACCATCAAGAAGTTCCCACCACTGCGTGCATAATGGAATACCTACGGACAGGTATTAAACCGGCAAGGCCGTTGTTATCCCTAGAAGATAGGGAAATGAGGCGATTGCTAGCTCAATGGACCGAGTTAGAGATCCGAGACGGCATACTGTGCAGGTGGAAGACTTCTTCTACCAACGGTAGGCTGTTACAAATAGTGATTCCCACCCCGATGAGGAGGGATATCATGTATTATTGCCATGGCCACCAAACTAGTGGTCATTTCGGTAAGAAGAGGTCGATAGAGCGTCTACAAAGACGTTACTACTGGCCCGGAATGAGAGGTGACCTACTTCGGTGGATCGCCACTTGCCCGGATTGTTGTAAAAACAAGCCGGGACCCGGCCTGGGAAAGCAACCTTTATCCCAGGAATTGTTTGGTGTCAGGTTCGCTCGAGTAGCGATAGACATCATCAGCGGAATCAAAACGACACCCAGAGATAATACTTGCATGATGGTCGTAACCGACTATTATACAAAGTACACTCGGGTGTTTCCTCTTCCCAATCACAAATCCGCCACATGCGCTGAGGCGTTTGTAAAAGGCTGGGTGCTTCATTTGGGTGTCCCCCTTATGATGCACAGTGACCAAGGGAGAGAGTTCGAGTCAGAGCTATGGCAGGAAATGTGCCATTACCTAGCCATTTGCAAGACCCGAACCAACCCATACCGACCACAGTCGGATGGACAGGTAGAACGGTTCAATAGAACCTTGATACAAGTGCTAAAGCCCCTGGTTAATACCCACCAGGACGACTGGGATGAACAGTGTGAGTTTGTAGTACACGCCTACAACAACACTGTCCATTCATCTACTAATTGTACTCCAAACATGCTAGTGTTCGGCGAGGACATCATAATGCCCGCCGACTTAGTGTATGGAGTGGTTGGGATAGACCCAGAGGCGCCCTGCACCGTATTGTTTGTAGAGTCGTTAAGGGATAGATTCAAACAGGCATACGAGGCCGTTCGGAAAGAACTGCTGAAGAGTGCGAAATGGCAGAAGGTGGGTTATGACACCAATGCCAAAAGAATTCGTTTTAATGTTGGGGACAAAGTACTAAGGTACTACGAGCCGCTGGAACGGTTAAAGCTCGTAACGCCTTGGGAAGGTCCATTTAAAATTATTCGCATCATCTCCGAGTCCACGGTGATGATGGAGGACTGCCTAACTGGTAGGAAATGGAAGAAAACTTCGGCCCTGGAAGGGACGCGAAGAGACGGAGAGGGAGTTCGGTTACCATCCACCTGAGCCTGCGCCTAGCAAGCCCAACGTGGTTGTACCCGAGAAACGCCCTAGAGGCCGGCCGAGGAAAGTGCCGGAAACTGGAGGAGTAGTTAAAAAGAAGACGAAGGCCAGGAAACGACCTAATCGTAAGAAACGGAAAAATGTCTCGCTGAGTGAAGGCATTATGTATGGGAAAGGTCTCGCCGTGGCTAAGCAGGACCCGGAGAAGGCCGTACGTAAAGCCAGGAAGAATAAAATGCTAACCGAAGGCGTTAGATGCAGTCCCCAGTTGAGGTCTGCTGTAACCTAACTCAGTACACAACCAGCTGCTGCGTGTTGTTCGCCGTAGGCGAATAACATACGTTCCACGGCTAGGGATGCCGAACGCGCCCTCCCCGGGGTAGCTGTATCCCGTGAGCGGCGGTCGGATTAACCGGTACATTCGCTTTGAAGCGTTGTATACACCGCCAAGCTCCAGACGATAGCACTCGGGTGGTAGGCTGCGTCTCGCATGTCGAGTCGAATGTTTGTTCGGATATAGTTTGCTAGGTGGCGCCGCAGGTGCGGCGGGAAAGCGCAGAACTAGGTCACCGGATAGCCCTTGCGGGATCTCCCGAGACGAGAGGTCTGACGTCATATTGTTCATAACTAGAGCGGACTCGTGGCGGTAAGACGCCACCCGTTTCGCTCCGGTTATTATTCGGCGTTCGGCAGCCAGTAGCTGTGTGGTTAGCTCTGCTACACCTTCACTCTTTGTTGGACGAATCCTTCGGGAGGAGTCCAACACATTTGCCAATTTTTAAATTGGAAGTCGCCCTCAGTGCCATGGCACAGGGGACGATTGACGCCACGCGTCAAACCGCCAACGTCCAGTTGGAGGCAGGCGAGGACCCGACGGTCTCGTCTCGGGTTGAGGAGAGTATGGACTCCTCAATGGCGGTCCCTGCTAGGGGATCCGAAGTCGAGGAAGCAGCCCTCACGCTCTCTGGAATGGCCGAGGTCACCGACAGAGAGAGGATGCCACCTCCACCTCCACCGCGCCCGGAGCCGACGTCTACAGCAACGGCTTCGGGTGATAACCTTGATGTCCTGGACATTCCGCTGTATCCTCCGGGATACAGAACACGCACCGAGCGAATGGCCCACGTGGACGTGGAGTCCGGTGTCGTGTACACCTCTTGGGGGACCTACATCCCCATGCATCCCTCTATGTTCGGAAGCGGCCCGCTTGCGGAAACACCCGGCCTGGCCGATACCATACCAGATGACTTCAAGACTCTGGTCATGGACTCGTGCACAGACGAGTTAGCAGAAAGCATGCCTGTTTCCTGGCTCCGCAACTATAAAAGGTTGGCGGAGGAGATGGCGGTCAACGAGAGCTTGGCCCGAGCTGTGCTGCTTTCCGAAGGCATTACCCGGAAGGCCGCTCAGTTAAGAGAGTCTGAATCTGACATGGATACAGACTCCACCGTCACACAGTCGTCGGTGGAATCCGGACGGGTCAAGCGATTGAGCCGTAAGCCAGCACCAAAGGATCCTCTCACCGTGAGTGACCTGGAAGTGGAGGACATCAGGATCGCCATTGAGAGATCCAAAGCCGATGATGAACCGGGCGACAAAATCCCTAAGGCGGCTGGTGAGATCTCGGAAGAGGATATCTCACGGCAACAGGCTGCTGTGGAGGCCAAGCGAGCCGAACTGGCCAAACAGCAGAAGGAGCTAACCGCTACCCATCGGGCCCACCGGAAACGGGCCCAAAGTAAGGCGAAGGCCGCCTCCGGCTCTGACTCCCCGGTCAGTGGCAGGAGGAGCCCTCGTTCAAGGGACAAGGATCCACGTCAGTTGGATTCTAGTCCCGAGGTGCCGGCGCAGCCACCCAAGGTCGTGCGCCGCAAGAAGAAGAATGGAGCGAAAGCGTCTCCGGCGGAGCCCGCACCCCCCACCAAGCCGAGGGGTAAGGGCGACCCGAAGACGCCCGTCTCCAGCACCCCAACAACCACGGTAGCCACTTCGGTTACTGCAGCATCCTCTGCTAGCACAGAGGGACGAGCGCCAAAACCTCTACCAAGGCTTCGACTGGTACTACTACCACCAGCCGAGCCGGCCGTAAAGGGGAGGGCATCTACAGGGACAGTGAGGGAAGCGCGGGCGATCCTACTACCCTGGTAGGACGCCTATTTTATCAGTATTAAAATTTTGTGTAAAGCTATTTTTATATACTATATTATATTTTTGTAATCAAACTAAACAAAATTTTTTCTCGGGTTATTTACCCCACCTCGGGTCGGTCACTTACTATTGTAAAATAATGTTATTACCATATCACTACATATCCATTACTTTTATCACGTCTTTAAACTATAATAACACTGTAACATTGTTACCATTTACCACCTTAGGTCGATGGTGCATAAGGCACCACTTCCTAACTGTTATTATTAGTTACTTCGGGTTATATGCGACGATGCCTT
Organism: Acholoe squamosa; assembly: GCA_949317995.1. Classification (NCBI taxonomy): domain Eukaryota; kingdom Metazoa; phylum Annelida; class Polychaeta; order Phyllodocida; family Polynoidae; genus Acholoe; species Acholoe squamosa. The sequence goes on along the minus strand of OX439039.1, from coordinate 28,716,467 downwards.
ATTATGTAAATATTATTTATAATGCCCCTTTAATGTTGTATATTCTATACGAACACTTGTGTATAGACTTACCTATGTATATATAACTTATTATTGTATAAAGTTAACAATAGGTATTTGTTAATACACCCAACCCTAGGTATAGTCTAGTGGGGGTGGTGTAGGGGCCGGCATCGTTGTATATATATTAGTGCGGTTCATCCGAGAGACGTGTTCGTGTGGTGCTTGTTCCTTCTATGCCAACTAGGTGTCGCTTTGCGATACCCGGCTGGTACAAGAGGGGGCAGCACCATGCCTCGCGTCCAGCTTCTACTAAGAAGCCGGACGAGCCACAGAAGGGGACTGGACGTAGTCCAGTCAAGACGTTTAACTCTAAGCAGCTGAGAAGTGAATAAAGTCCTACCCGAGAGGTAGGGGTATCCGGGGCTTTGCCCAACCCGAATCACTCGTGTTGTGTTGGTATCTTTAGTGATAAGCGAGCCAACGAGCCACCTAACATATAAGTCGATACGAACCATTACACTTATATAGTGAACTTGAGCATCCATCCTCGGTTGATGTACAAAAATGCTCTAAAAATCAACAAATGAACCTCTATATTTCTCCAAATTTTCTTGGGGGCATACCCAAACCCCCTGGAATTGCATTTATTTCAATGCATCTCAGAAATCTAGAAAATTCCAAGCTTCAGGGAAAAGTCTCACTCTTTGGCTCCATTAGAACATGAGAGCTCTGTGGTATGTGTGACACCTGTCACAGATGGCTCGTGCATACATGCATGCAAACTCCTCATTTTTTCAGTTTTCTCCATTATTCTAAGATCTGTCAGGGTCAATCTTTGTCCAGATCCCATGAGATATCATTTTACCATTTTATATATATGGTGGGGTCTTTGGATACAAGGGCATCAGCCACCCTCAAAAAGCACCAAAATGCACAAATTGACGTCTCAATATTCAAAATTTTCCTGGGCAAGATACCCCCAGACCCCCCTCCCATTTTAACCTATCAATGGCAAATCAAAGAAGAGTCTTTACTTTTAATGCCTCGATTTTTTTTCGCATTCGGAATTTGCATATGTCACGGTCAGATCATGTGCTCAGTGTTCTCTCTCTCCCTAGCCTTTCCTCCCATCTCCCCTTCCCCTAACCTTTCCCCAAATCTCTCCCCTCATCTGGAGTGGGCCTAGCAAAACATACCTGACCTGACCTGGATGGCCTGACCTGGATGGCCCGACCTGTACCCACCCAGACTGCCCCTGGACAGATCCACCTGGAAAGACTCACCCAGACCAGACTGACCCAGACCAGACAGATCTACCTGGACTGCCCCCAGACTCACTCAGATCTACCTGGATTGCCCCCAGACTCACCCTGGATGGATCCACCCTGACAGACCCAGACTAAACCAACCTGGACTGGAAAGACCCGGACCAAATGAACTTGGACCAAATGGATCTGGACTGAACCTACCACAACAGACCCAGTCAAGACTTCAATGGGACCCAGACCAGACCGGACAGAATCAGATGGATCCTGACTGAACAGAACCACACCATACAGACCCATATGAGATGGACTCGACCGGGATAAACCCGACCCATCCAGTTGGGTCATCCAGTCATACCTCAACAAAATGCACCAATTGACTTCTCGATATTCAAAATTTTCCTGGGGGACATCTCCATATACCCTTAAGCTCCCTGAGCCAAAAACAGCCCAGGTAGCACACAAAAATTGGCCAACGTTGGCCCGATGCATCGGGCCAATGTTGGGCCAATGTTGGCTGCCCATTGGGCCTACATAGGCCCAACCAGTAGCATTTGCCAATCAAATGCCAACATTGGCCCAACGTTGGAAGGACATCTGCAAATGGTTGGCCCCTGATGCTAATGTTTGCCAACCAAAAGCCAACGTTGGGCCTACATTGGCATTTGGTTGGCACCGTCGGGCCTACGTAGGCAGGATGGGCAGCCTATGTAAAGCCAATGGTTGGGCCAACATCGGCCCAACGTTATGCCAATGTCTCTGTGCTACCTGGGAGTGTATTGATGATGCAGGGGTAGTAAAACCTTGGGGTCAGGTGGGATGTATGCCCCCCTGAACCATCCAGTAATACGTCACCAAAATACACCATTTGACTTCTCAGTATTCGAAATTTTCCTGGGGGACATACCAGTTGGGTCATCCAGTCATACCTCAACAAAATGCACCATTTGACTTCTCGATATTCAAAATTTTCCTGGGGGACATCTCCATATATATCCTTAGGCTCCCTGAGCCAAAAACAGTGTATTGATGTTGCAGGGGTAGTAAAACCTTGGGGTCAGGTGGAATGTGTGCCCCCCTGCACAGTTCTAAGAAAATAATTCCCAATTGATGCATATTTTCCACAATAATCAATGGATGGAACAAGGTATAATAATTGTGGAATAGGTTGTCAGCCTAGCCTCGTGGAATATTCCATTTTAACGTTTAACAAAAAACGGGGCATTTTACCCCGGACGTCAAAAGGCAGGGGTAAAAGGCCCACACCGATGGAACAAAAGGCCCATGAATCCGATGCTAAGACGATGTTTACATAAAAAGCCCATTTAGCTGTTGGAATAAAAGGGAAGGTGAATAAAATGTATCTTTATGGCCTAACTCCTTTACCTTATAGCACCTCAGCTAATAGTTTTAACCCCTTTAACTTGCTATCCAACAAACCATGCACATTTCAGGACCCTTTCATTTCTAATTATTTTAAATTGAACATGATGATCTTAACAGTTATAAAATATTGAATGTCTGATAAGTCGGCTATTTCTCTTCCAATCACAATGAAAACCTACAAACGAGGTCTCCTTGAGGTATTCTTTTAATACTTCCAAGTGTTAAATCGGTGTATACAACCACTACCTTAGACATGAGGGCTAAAGGGCCTTTTACCCCAAGGGGCATCTTACCCCTTCCTACCCTAAGGCTAAGTAGTGTGTGACTCGCACTGCAGCTACTGATGAAATTGGTCTTGAGAAGTGGAACCCCCTTTTCAATTTCTTGCATTCCAATAGAAAAATAGATAATTGATGATAATAACTCTGGGAAGTGATACTTTTACCTTATACTTCAGTGAAACAATACAATTGAGTGTGATATGATGCTGTACAATGTGGTGCAACACAACTCAATGTTTGGGGGGGGGGGCACGAAATATTTTGACCCCTCCTGAGGGGGGCCAAATTGAAAAATATTTTGGCACCTCTCAAAGGGGGGGCGGAAAATATTTTCAGGGGTCAAAACGAAAACCCACCACCCCCCCACCCCCGTTGTTAAAAAATGAACACTCCCTTTTATAGCCTCTTGCCTATAGGAACCGGTTGGCAGGTCTACGCAGATGGTCTACGCTTTTGGTCTACGGGAAGAGTCTTGTCTACGCGGTACGGACGCCGACCTGACACCTACCGATCTTTGCATATACTACTCACTGGCCTTGACCTTAGCACAGTTTAGCGGCAAAGATGGAAGAAGGAGAGCTGTCAGATTCGGATTGTGAGCAGCCACAGGTATTTTAACTTTATTTATGAAGAGTGTTATTCCATCGAAGATATCCCTAGAACGCTTGTTGTTATTTTGTTATCGTTACTCAACCTTTACATGGTTCTGCTGAGCAGTCCGGACCTCAGTGTGCAGTAGAGTCTGTAGAGTCTAGCTTAGAAATCTAAACTCTCATCTCTGTACCGCCGTGAGAGTTTAGAAAATCTCATGTTTGCCAGTGGGTGGCTGCCTGTGTATCTGCTCAAAGACCGCACTTTTTCGGCCATTAATACTTACAATTTCTTAAAATTTTGAATATGCCTGCAAGGGGAAATATGTTAGCTATGCACTCATCAATTTTTAAAACTGGATGGCTTATAATAAATATTCTAGAGCACATTTCCTGCACACACCTCTTGTCATTCTGCCACCTTCCCAGCTGAGCGGGAGAATGGTGGAGGTATAAATAGACTTGAAAGTAGGTTAGAGCTCTATGCTTTTGTCCCTCCTCCCTGAAGAGTTCTTCACCCATCTGTAAACATCCGGTTTTCTAAACTCTCACGTCGGCCACAGAGATGAGAGTTTAGATTTCTGAGCTAGTAGAGTCGAGAACGTCACTACACCGTCACTCAGTGTTACTGTTACTTAGGCCTGTTTGGCCTACGAGTACACTGTATCGTAGGCCTGGTTTCCCTTACAGCTATAAGTCACAATGCCTATGTTTTTAGCTTCACACTCTCCAAGCTCAGGGATGGTAAAACCAATTCCTGTAATGTTTACTCACATGTAGATCTAGATCTACATCCTAAAACAATCATCTATTAAAATCCCTCCATTGTAGGTATGTGAACGTCGGCACCACTATGAGCATGGACGTGTGTCACTACATTCTGTGACACTTTTTAGGGGGTGTACACATGTAGCTCTCAGTAATTAGGCTATAAATATGGTTTAAGTTGATGCATCAATTCACTTTAAAAATCTAATATTATGTACATAAGATTCTCTGTGCTGTCATTACCTTAATTTCAAGGAGGTACTGGTACTTAATTAATAACAGCTTAATTAATATGAACATCAACTTCTACTGATAACTTTTACCTCATGGCAAGTAAGAGGAGCATTCAAAATATCATAAGGAGTTAAATTAAACACTTGAGATGATGTATGTCAAGTTTGAAGAAGATTGAACAGTGCGCACATACCTATCTAAGCTCCGCAGATTTTCTCATTGATTAATTTCTAAGGTTTTTTCAAACTTATTTTCTTCAAAAAAATCATAATTTCCATTGTATACATCATAGAGACACAGGAAAAGTTGCAAAAAGTCCGCAAGATTAAGAGCTTTCAGAAAATGTATAGTTTAGGGTAATAGAAACATGTTAAAACTTGAGTAAAATACATGGATGTGATCACAGACCATCTCTATTTGTAAAGTTTAAAATTATGACGAAAATCTGCCCAACCTTGTCTCATGAAAGGTCCCCTCACAGCCTCAAATATTACTCGATTTCAAAAATTCCAAAAGCCTTTTATTTCTAACATGCCCCTTAATACAGCTAGGGTAAAGCCAAATATATAATAATGATTTTAATTTTTCATTCACATACCTATCCATTGTTCTGCAATACAAATTTACCATGAATAATGCAATTTCAGGTTAGTTCCTTGAACAAATGTTCAGAAATGCTTTCAAAGTTCCCAGCTCCCAGTCAAAACAAAATGGTGGTGGATTTAAAAGTCAGGAAAGTGATACATTCAACTTGGATTCTGACCAGCCAGTAATTCAAGGTAGTATGGGTATGGACCACTAAATTCGACATGGTGACATGGCCATTTCTTAAAATTGACATGTGACATGGGCCTTAATGACATGAGGCAGAACAATTAGTGACATGACATAGGTGCTTTCTTAAATTCGACATGGGACATGATTGGCTCATAGAGGTGACATGGGACATGGGGATTTAGGTGACAAGTGCCATCACCATTTTTTAGCGCCTCCCCATGCCGCGTAGCGGCGGTCCCGCGAAGCCGGACGGGAGGTGCTATGATGATTGCATTTCCCCCATGTGATGAGGTGTCACAACACAGAATCCCCAAACTAAATTCCCTCGTATGCAAGAAATGAGGTTGTGACCGCTTAAAAAAATGCCGGGAGGCGTTTTTTACGCGGTCACAACCGCATTTCTTGTTTAAAATCGACATGTGACATGGGGGTCCCCCCATCCACACCCCCAGTAGTGCCAGGCATTTATTAGCGCGGCGACTAGTGAGTACTACTCATGAGATGAGTAGACTAGTGTATGGTTCACAGTCGCCACGGTGTAAGGGATAGGGAGGCCATGCAATCTATTTTTGTTTGTGGCTCCTCTGCTATGGACTATTCCTGCTCACTATTCTAATGTAATAACAACAGTGTGTGTACTTTACTTATCAGTGAAGGAATTTTCAGAATATATCTCATACTTTTGATTTTATTCGCAGATAAGACATTTTATCATTTGGAGCCCTATAGCAGATTAGCATTAGAGCATTTTAAGATTCAGAAATGCATCCCTGTAGCCTTTGTTTTAGAATTGTTCATTTTGAAACTACTATATATATGTAGTACAGGTTTTATCTCAGTGGGTTATGGTACAATTGGATCATATTTTCTGTATTTGAACAAAGTATTCACTGTCAAAGATCTCTATGGAGAAATCAGTGCTAAAGTGTGTGTTGCCATATGTGCATTTTTGTAAATTGGAGGAGGTTGAAGTGTAAGGCCACCTTGTGGAACTGCTACATTCTTTTCTGTGTAAAATTTTTAGTTTACATTGAAATAATGCTATCTCAGAATATGTATCTACTATTGGTGATGAAAGATTAATTTGATTACTCCTTTCATTGTATAAATGATTTTGTGGAACACTGAAAACATGTATGTACACCAGGGTACTTACACTGTGCTCCCCTGTACAGAGAGGTGGAGTGATCTGGCCGGTTTGCTGACCACTGGCCCATGACGAGGTACAGACTATTACAAGTGATTGGCAGTTGGGTGTGTGTGGGGGGGGGGGCAGGGGGGGGGCAGAGCAGGCTCCTGGCAATCTGAGACAGTGTACACTCATAATGACACACCTGTTGACTATGGCATTGAACATTGAATAAGACAGGTCCCTGTGGCAGCTGAGTGAGGTGCATGCAGAATGAACAGTCTACAGACTATTAGTACTTAGCTGCAGTGGGTAGTTCAGGTTGAATGTGTGCTATATACTACCAAAAGCCCAGATGATAGTATGCCCTATCTGTCTCACCAACTGAAACTAGACACAAGATTACAAGTCGCCGCGCCATGTCTCACAGGACTATTCTCTACTATTGTATTAAAATCAACAACACTATGGTTTTATTTGATAATACCAAGACCTAGATTTAGGGAGTGGTCATTATTTATCAACAGGGGGGGGTGGTGGGTTTTCGCGCGGACGCGCGAAAATTTTGTACGCCCCCCCCTCGACGGCAGTAAAAAAAATTTGCGCCCCCCCCGTGCCGGAGGCGCGGAGAGTTTTCGCGCCCCCTCTTTGATCTATAGTAGCGCGCGGGCTTTTTTGCTAAAAAGAGGGTAAATTTTTTTAGCCCCCCCCTCAAGAGGGGTCAAAAAATTTTACGCCCCCCCCTCAAACCCACCACCTCCCCCCTGTTGATAATAAATGACCACTCCCTTATATGTGGGGATGCCAACAGTATAAAGAGGGAAACTGAAAAGGGGACCAGCCACACTTTACAGGCTCCTCAATTACCAGCCCATTACCCAAACCAGAACCCAGAAAAGCTATTGTCTGGGTTTGTAACAGAACTATGTCACTGTAGACTTGTAGTGTAGGCCTAGCCACTTTCGAAGCCCTACCAATGTAGAACGGCCCACCCGTGACTCAGACAATACTCAGTCTAGTGTAGGCCTAGTCTGAACTTTCAAGTTGCACTTGCAGGCAATGCAGTTTAGCGATGCAGCACTCCTGTAGTCCTGACCTCGACTACCCGTACCCAGTACAATTAAAAAGACAGGGAAAGTCAGATATAGTTAGGGAGTGATCATTTTTAACAGGGGCCAATAAGGGGGGGGGGGGTCTGGTGGGTTTGAGGGGGGCAGAATTTTTCCAACCCCTTGTCAAAATAATTCCACCTGTTTTCAGTGGAAAGGGGCCATCCATAAATGATGTCACGTTTTTTTGGCCCATTTTTTACCCCCCCCCCCCCAATGTCACGCTTCGTCACATTTTCCCTGACCCCCCCCTCATGTGTGACGTCACACCTGAGGCACCCCCCCCCATTTGGGCAATGGGGGGGTGCCTCAGGTGTGAGGGGGGGCTCCTGATTACAAAAAGCAGCTTATATGCAAAGTAAATGCATACAATCTGGAAGCAGCTTATAGGATGTTCCCCAAGCCAGGGTGCTGCTTACATGTGGACATTTGGAAATATCAATTGATGTGAGAAACCATGAAAAGGGGAGAAGCAGAGCACCCATCAGACTGGAGGAGGGCAGGTTGGTGTTGGGGGGGGGGGTTATGGTGTAGCTTATAGCTATGGTATACAGGGTGAAACTTCCATGTTACCATTGTAAGGGTCAGCGAAAATGTCAAGGAACTCAGGACATCAATACTGGGTGAGACAGCCATACCATAAGGGGGAGGGGGGAGGAGGAGGAGGAGAGTGAGTGAGTAATAGATGTTTAACGCCATTTCGACAGCTAAGGTCATATTCATGGCGAGAACTACTTACACAATTTCACAGGGGAATGTGTTGGTGCCGCGCATATGTGCAGGAGGAGGAGGAGGAGGAGGAGCTAAGGGAGTGGTATATGCTAATTCCAGACTGGCCCAGTGACCATAGTCTTTCTGTCACTGGTGACCATGGTCAGCTTTAAGATAGGCTGACTTTCTGTCACTGCTGACGAAAGTCAGCCTATCAAAGCGCTGACCATGATATAAGGGTTTCCTCCAATTTTAAACTACAGCTTCCCTGAACTCTCACTGAGGAACGGAGATGAGAGTTCAGGAACTGAGCTAGGAAAGTCAGGGAAATTTGCCAGAATACACTATTAATGTTTTTGATTTTTATCTATAAATCCAGAGGCTGAGCCTGAGGAGGCAGCCAATACCCGTCCTTTTTCCATAGGGCAAAAAAAATTGTTGTATTCAGGTAATGGGCTCGAAAAAAAAAGTAGGGTAGGTAGGTAGGGAAATTTTTTTGAGGCCGGCTGTAATTTTTCACGCTACGGTAGGGCCAAAAAATTAGGCTAGGTAGCGTTACCTGAACACAACAATTTTTTTTTCAGGCCTAGGCATACTAAGCCTAAGGCCATAGCCCGTCATTTTCAAAAGTGTAAGTTCACTGTATAAGTGAGGAGTACTATCAATCTCGCCTGGTTGGCATTCTAGGGAATACCTCTCTCACATTTACGCATGATGGTCTCCATTTTCTGGGGAAGATTACTATGCAAGGTACCTGCCTACAAGTAAGGGATTGATCATTTTTGAACAACGGAGGGGGGGGGGACTGGTGGGTTTGCAGGGGCCCTCCCCCATTTCGAGGGTTGAAATTTGTTTGACACCCCGAAGGGCCTAAAATCGCCTGCGAACGTGCCCTTTTAACCTTTAGTACTGGGTAACGCGCGGGCTTTTTCGCTGAAAACAGGTGAAATTATTTTGACCCACCTGGTCAAGGGGTCAAAAAAATTCTGAACCCCCCCTTGTCAAGAGGTCAAAAAAATTCTGACCCCCTCCCCCTCAAACCCACCAGCCCCCCACCGTTGTTAAAAAAGATCACTCCCTAAGCACTACGGCAACCAGCATCCCTAGGTGCCAGCGACGACTCACACCAGTGGTCGAGTTGGGGCCAGCTTGGAGTATTATTAGTGGTGGTAAAATCAACCAAACCAATTCCGACTTAGCAGGATACACCTACATTATTGACCAATAAGAAAATTCCTTTCATTCAGTGGAGAGCTTTTAGGGTGCATTACATAATAACGGGTACCCATCATGCTGGCTGTTATTAGTCCTTATTTTGCAAGGTACCAGCTCAAGCAGGGGGTCAGCCCACTATAAAGGATCCTGCTAACTAGGAATAGGTGAGGATTTATAGTAGCATATGGCATTTTTGTAACAAGGTTAAAAGAAAGGGCCATCCATAAATATTGTCATGCCAAGTTTGACTATTTTTGACCCCTCTCCCTTCGTCATGTATTTTGTTTGCCAATTTTACAATGCTAAAGGTATTTGGAGAATTAATCCCGTCATGCGGGCCTGATCCCCTTCCCTCCCCCTCCAGCATGATGTCATTTGTGGATGGCCCCGAAGATGAGTCAGGGGAAAATTTTTTTTTTAGTCTGGGAAATTCCATCCAAGAATTTGAATTTTGTGGGAACCATGTACCCTGCTAGTCTTACAAAAACCAGCCAATTTTCGGGTGGGTGGGGGGCTTGATATTTTCCAACCAGCCAATTTTGTCAGCCCCCCCCCACCCTCAAGTTACAATTCAATACTGGTATCATAAAGGTTATCATGACCCCTACTGCCTAGGGTGGCCAAACCTGGGACGTGTGTGGTAGGCCTAAAATGCATGATTTATGCATCGAACTTGAATCGCCTAGGCCATAAAAAAGTTCTGTGTTTAGGTCCTACCCTAGGCCACCCTTAAAAATATGTCAGTTTCCTGTCCAGAGGGTGGGATTTTTTTTTACCCGTGAGGGAGGGGAAAAAAATTTTGGAAAATATTTTTTTATTTGTCATAAACATTGTAAGCAGGGACGGCATGAATTTCACATCACATTCTAAGAATTAGTGATTGGAAACCTAGATTCTTGTGCTGATCGACAAAAAGAAAAATTGTTTTTCAGAACTCAGGAAAAAATTTCCCATTCTCACAAAAAAAATCCACTAGGCGTCTGGACAGGAAACAAAATATTTTTAAGGGTGGCCCTTCCTTCTTCATGGCCCTTTTTTTCAGGGGTGGATCTATTTATTGGCACTTATCGAGCCCAGGGAATTCCTTCCTCTCAGTAAATATGATCCAGTAAATTAGATCATTTCCTCAATAGATTGATCTTGTTATTGCATGTTTTTATGTTCTTTTTTTTTCTCCAGGGTGATGCAGCATTGTCTACGGTTGTCACCAACAGGGACCTGGCAATGGTACCTGATGTGCCTTTGCAGTCTACGAGAGCCTTCCGTAAGAGTGACGTCCCAGGGCTGTCTTCATGCTCCTCCTCTGATGACAGTGACACGGAATGTGCAGCAATTTTCACAAAGAAACAGAAACGCAGTGGCCAATCTGGAGCAACACTTGAACGGAAATTTACAAACCCACTTCTCCAGTCGAAACAAAGGGGGCCAACCGGACTAGAGGAGTCATCATGGACCGCAAGGGGTGTGAAGTTACCGAAGGTTAAGCCCCATCCTAAATATGTGGATCTTGATGGGGGAGGTGCCGCTCACTCAAAAAGAAAAAAGGATATGTGGGGGTCTGTCATACAAGAGCAGTATCTTGAAAGAGAGATTAACAAATTTGCAGTAGATCCAGCAGACCTGTCCGTCCTAGAGTACAGAGACGTAGAGGCATATCAGATTCCAAAGAGGTCCCAGATTTCGTACAACTTTAGCGATGCTTCTGGAGATGACGAGTCAAAGGATGCTATCTCCAAAGAAAAGATGGAAGTAAAAATGGAGGAAGGAGAGGACGACAACAAGGAACAGGAAAGCCTGTTTGACATGGAGACATTTGGAACAGACAGAAAAAAGGAACTTCCCAAACTGAGCATCAAGGATCGGCTTGGAAAGGTACCTGGCTCTGATAGCGATTCAGACAATGCAACACAGGCATATTTCCAAAAGACTTTTGTAAAAAGGGTTCCAGAAAATCTGGACTTTGATAAAGAGTTGGAACGATATAAATTAAAAAGAAAGCGGTCTGGTGAAAAGTCAAAAAAGAAACATGTGAAAGATAGACTTGGTAAGAAACAGCACAAGCCCAAAATAGCAGATGAGTACATTTCTGTCACGGAAGATGATTCAAAAACGGTTATTGTCAATGCACTTGTGACTAATTTACAGGAACCAAAAGTTGGCCTCATGAGTAAGTATGGGTAGCATGTGTATCAGTGATAATCAATCAGGGTTCCCGTGCGTCATGGAGTAAAAAGTTATCAGGGAAAGTCATAAATTTCTTGAAATTTCATCTTGAGTCATGGGAAACTGAATTTATTTATTGCAAAATTCATTGGAGTGGGCTATTTTTGTTGTTTTTTTACCTTGATCAGCCCATCTGTAAAGGGGTCTATTATGTCTCCCTGTTCTATTCACTACTAAGGCTAAGTGTCTGGTGTCCACATGCCAATGCACAAGCACACATTCATCTCCTTATCGTATCTTTTCCGTCAACTCCTACATGTGCATGATGTCCATGTGCATGGATATGGACACGTCTTTGTGATATAGATGACTAATCCCGTTTTCTTGCCATGAATATACCGGTCGAAGTGGCGTTAAACAATCATTACTCACTCACTCAGCATTATAAAGTTAGCAAAATCACATAAATTAGTTATAGAAAAATGCTCTATTTATTAAGTAACTTAGTTTCAAAGTACTTGTGGTTTCAATTACATTGTAGTCAGAACTTCCCTTTCAAAGATTTAAGTGGGTTTTTTAACCAAACCATTGTTAAACGAGGCAAGGGCTTTTGACACCACCTTTCTGACCTCTTGTCTACTAGCCCTTAGCCGAGTTTCTTATGATTACCAAGTTTCAATTGCTATTTTGGCCTCTAGCAGATTACATGCACCACCAAAAAACTATTCCATTACACAACATATGCCCTATCACACCCTTCAAAGACCCCATGAGTTATATTTCTATTTACATGAAAATCTTTTGATAAATGATGAAAAAAACATTTCATGGGGTATGCTTTTCTTATATTTAGATTCCAAGAATTTCCATAGACCATCAAAACCTGTCATTTAGCCCTATTTCTGTTACAACTGAACCCCCAGTCATATAGTGAGACAAAAAGTAAGACAAAGCTATCCATGTAATAGAATTTACATTTAAGGTGTACTTTGATGGCTGTGACATGGTAATTACTGTTGGTTTTTTTTCCTATGGAGAAATGCATGGGATTTAGGGCTCTTTTTACCCTAAATAAAAGGGTAATCAAACTGTTTTTAACCCCACTTATAGACAGATTTCAGATTTTTTAGAAGAGGAGGGCATAGAGTAGGTATGGGGGCAGTGCGTGCCATGGTTATCTGGGCAAATATCTTTTGATATAGTTGATTTTGAAGGCCTTCCAATTTGGTTTATTGATAGGTTTAATTCCAAGATTCTCTCATAGACAAAACATTAGTCTTGCATTGGAGTTGAATCTAGGTGAGTACATAGAGGAGCCTAGTAGGTTTCTCTATGGTAAGTATCAGCAGTGAGATAGCTGGGCCCTTTAAGAAGATTGGCTTCCAATCATTTCCCATGGGAAAGGAAGGAAATGTAACAAGTAATTATAACAAGGTCACATCACCTTGGCTACACTGTCTGTTATGTTAATTGTAGGATCAACAATGACTGTCTATGGATGGATGGATGGGACAATGGTCGGGACAATGGTCGGGAGGGGGGTACTCAGGCATGCCTCAATACTCAGAGCTGTGCTGGTAGTTGTGTTGGGAGGGGGAGGAAGACAATCAAGCAGCTAAATGTGTCCTTAATGACATAGTGGGAAAGTCATGGGCAAGTCATCTAGCCTAGGCTCTGTACCCTTGCCTTGTTTCCTTTCTGTCTCTCCAAGACATACTCTCGACTCAACTGTTTTAAAATAAACGCTCTCTTGTTTTGCAGATCGTGTTGTTGAAGTCCTAGGTGCTAAAAAGGCCATCAGTATAATGAGCGAAACTGCCACAATTGAAGCATCAGGGGGACTAATGATAGCAGTAAGTAAATGGAATTACATTAACTTTGTACTTTGCATATAAGGTGCACTTTGTGCATAAGGCGCATCCTGAGTTGAGAGGAGTATGATAAGCCTGTATGGGGCTTTCGTATTGTTCTATAGTAAATACAACCCAATTTAAAGGTACATTCCAAGTCCAGGAGCGTTTTTATATGGCACAGTAAGGCGCTATGGTATCATATTACCGGTACTTCATGTATACATTTGTACAATAACTGCCCCGAGTCCAAGGCGTTAAGGCTCACATGGGGTAATTTTTGAAGGGTTAGTAAAATTATTATATATGGTTAATTCCTCGCCTATTAGGGACATTGATCTTACCACCAATGAGATACATCATTGGCAATTTTTATGCATAAGCCACACCTTATCTGCGGCATGTAATTTTTCATGGGACATGCTTTTAAATCACTTCAATATTGTAGTAATTACACAAAAAAAAGGTAATTTTATATTTAGTATTCCTGCATTCATACAGTTACCGGTTCATTTCCCAAAGATATTTATAACTTTTAGATTAGCGTAATCTTTAGTAACTGTACATGATGACATGTATGAACCTGAACTTAGTGACAACCTGAATTCATTTTTGATTATAGGATGGTTCTCGCCGACGGACCCCTGGTGGTGTTTTCCTGTTCTTGATGCGGAATGATCGCCATATTAGAAAAGATAAAATAGACCTCATCTTCCAGGAGGAGCGCGAGCATGATGCACGGTTAGTTCCTGAATCAAGTGACCCTAATTTTCATTGCTTCTTTCTTATCTAATGCCTCACTAGGACAGGTACCGATAGGTTGTGTATATTGTCAAGATTATAGCTGCAAACTCTTCAGTTTTCCCAGAATTTTGAATAGCCACCAGGGTCAGTCTTGTAGTTCATCTAGGTCCAATGATATATCATTCTAACATTTATATGGGAGTAGGGTAATATATAACTGCTCCCCCAACCCCCTATATAACGCACCATAGCTTTTGGACTTAGAAATCCATTGATTGGTCCAACCGTTTATTGAGATCATCTTTGGTATTGCAGTGAAAAGAGGAAAGTACTGAAGGCTAGACGAGCAAATATGGCTAGAATGACTGCAATAAAATTACCACAAGATGCTTACACCAAATCTAAAAACATTCCAAAGAAACCACAACAGGTACCACAACATGTGGAAAATGCAGTGACAGAGCCTACGGCAGATGCTGTCGAAATGGAAGATGGTGAGCTTGAAGATGATGACCTTGGCGTCGAACCTGACCTTGAGGTTCAACTCGATTGAATATTTTTCTGTGTAATCATATTCATGGTTTAACATAAACGACTACATTTCTTGTTAAGTATTTCAAGGGGATCTCCTTACATATTTTTGTAGATAAACTGAGATTAAAGAAAATCCTACATTGTTATTATTTATGAAGACTTTTTTTGTATTCATAGATTTTAGGTGAAATAATGTGTACAGTAAAGCCCCGCCTGTGGAGTTTGAGAAAATTCTAGACACTGATAAGCTTTGGCCCGGTCCCTTTGTATAGGGCTGACCCGGGATACATTATCAACCAATCAGACAATTCCCTGTATTCACTCCAGAACTTTTTGGGTACATTATGTAACACCCGGTACCCATCATGCTGGTTGTTATCAGTGCTTATCTAGCCAGGCGCCAGATCAAGCAATGGCCGTTCCACTAGGCATCAACACTAAGCCCTATACAGTAAAACCTCCCTGTGGAGTGTGAGTAATGAAATTCTAGACTGAGGAAATTCTAGACAGTGATAAGCTTCGGCCCGGTTGCGCTGTTGACGTTTGGGGCCTGCCATCCCTGTAAGTGGTGCCTTCAAAATTTCATCAACCGATAAGCCACGGAAGGCTTCGACAAGAAGCCTATTTGTGTCCTATTTAGCGTATAAGCACACCCTGAGGTTCTATCAACCATAAACCTCAAAATAGCATAACTTCAATTTGATGTGATCAGTAGATCTTAAGTATTGAAAAAAAACTGTGGGTAGCTTGGCCACGGCATATATGTGGGGATTTACAATAGCTACTAGCTTTGAACATCAAGTTTGGTTTTATGGAGAACCATTAGGATTTATATCCGTAGAGTATAAATTTAAAAAGGACCCGCAACACTCAAATTTACCCATGTATACATGATGCTTGCGATAAACTTTATTTTTGACACAATGACAATTCGTTATAAATATACTTAGAGAATTCAATATCCCAATATGATGATTCCCAATCTACGAGAATAACAGAACAATCTTTCCTAAAAATAGTACCGTAATCTCCCGCGTATAAGGCGCGTCTTATGCGAGGGGTTTTAGTTCTTCCTGGATCCACAAGGGGGACACCAAGAGCTTTATTTTGATATGCTACACTCCCCCCTAACTCAAAAAATAACGGGGATGTGGGGGGCCCTAGCTACACATAGCTTTTTGAATTTTGAAAATCCATTCAGTAGAACCAAAGTTATGATTTTTTGATTTTTTTGACAATATTCTTCCAACTCTAGGTACGCCTTATACGCGAGGTGCGCCTTATACGCCAGAGATTACGGTATGTGATCTACTAAATTGAATTATACGCAATGCCACATAGATTAACTATTGCTGTTAGAAAAGAAGAAGAAAACGAATTTGGACAATTTGGATTGATTCATTCACATGATACACTCTGTGTATATGGATAACAGCAACGCAGACTACTACGTCACATAACGACAGACAATAATCACATGAGTAAAACTGAGAAAAAGCATGAAAATGATTATTATATACATCGTATCATGTATATCAAAGATCACGGAAATCAGTTATTTCTTAACAAATAATCGTATAAACATTTGTTCCAGCCTATGATACAACACCGGTTACTAACACCACTTTAGATTTCTAATTATTATTAATATACTCTTCAAGGTAATAAAGAGAAGCCAATTCACCATTCGCTCACACTGATTTTTCAAATGATAACTGATGGCATTCTGATGGTTTATATCCATCGCGTCACATCACCCCTTCCTGATTACCACAGGCTGGAACTATATTTGACACTTAAAAGATCAAGAACTGTACAATTTATACATTTACAAATATTCTTAACTAAGTGAAAATTGAAGCACCCATATTATGGCCAAATAGTCATGTGCTGCATCAGACCCCTGGGTCAGACCGCCTGTGCGATTTTTCGCTCCTCTGTTAAAATTCATGTCTGTGGACTGGCTCCATGATGGAGTGTGGCCTGTGTCTGTTGTTGATGTTCTGTGGTTTGGTGTGTGGTCGATATAGCAGAATGGTTGAGTGTTAGAAAGGATTGGATGGGTTGTGGGATTGAGGTGACCACGGCTAGTGGTGGCCGTGGTACGGTAAGGTGTGTAGCTGCACTGAACTCCACTGTCTCAAAGGTTCTCTGTTGGTGCGAGTGACTAGCGCCACCCGTACCGGGCTGTGTCAGTGAGTAAGGTGAGGGAGAGTTCACTGTCACTTCACTCGGCTGAGAAAGCATTGATAAGGCAGGTTGTCCTGGTTCATCACTCTTTGAGGGAGACTTTTCATCCACCTCTAGTTTGACACCATGTACATTGTGCTGATGTCGTGCTAGTACATCTTTGCGACAGAACGTCTTCTTGCATACCTCACAGGTGAAAAACTCCCCCAGGTGTCGCTTCATATGCCGCGCCTTTGACTTTTTGTAGGTAAACACGCGACTGCAGAGTTTGCATGGGAAGACTCCTTCTCCGCGCAGGTTCTTTGGTGTGTTACCCTGTGTGTAGGTAGTATGGAGGATAGCACTACTTATGGTCTCGGGGAGGGAAGAGTAGAGTGACTGCATGGGTGCTGGTGCTGCAGCTGCTGCCACAGCGGCAGCTGCTGCTACAGCCATTGTGTCTGAGCTGTTCTTACTGGATGAGACAGTTTGTTGGTGAGGCGTGGATGGCCCTGGCCACGTGGTTGGCACAGTAGAAACTGTGGGCGGAGGAGGCACAGTTTGCCATGTTGATGTGGTGGCCTGGGCACTAGCGCTATTATTTTGTGCCTTGTTCCACATTTGGTAAGGATCATGATTGTTCAGTATAGCTGTAGTCGGGATGACATGCACCTGGCTACTACCTGTGGAAGTTGTTGTGGTTGGAGTCACCATGCTCACTGGTGTTTGTACGTACTCCCCCGTCTCACTATGACTCCACACTGACTGGGTTTGACTATTGGCATGTTTCAGTGCACAGTCATTTGCATCACCTGTGTTTTCACATGCACATAGTGAATACATTGGCTGTTGCTGCTCCTGTTCCTGGTGTTGTTGCTGTTGCTGTTCCCTGCTGTCAACCTGTTTCTCTGACACCTGAGGTTGTTGAAGTCTGAAGTTAGGGTCTGCTTGATGGTCAGGAGTCATTGGTTCAGCTTGGCTTGAAGTAGTATTAGTGAGCACTTGCGAGGCCATACTTTCCACAACTCCAGCTGCAGGTTCCCCATTAGGCCTGTTCAGAGCAGAACTCATAAGCATTGAGCTTTTTAGGAGTGACTTACTCGCAAGCTGCTGAATGTGATTCAAGCTGCGGGCAAACGCTGCATCCCCCAGCTCCTTCAAACCGATAGTCTGTCTTGTGTTGTGCTCGCGAGAAAGGACTTGGTTGTGCTCACTATGGTGGTGGCCTCCTTCTGTTGTACTTACTCCAGCACCACTGATGCACTTTGAGACTGACTTATCTAATAACACTGAAGATTGGCTTGTGTGAGGAACTCGGTTCTGACCTTTCTCTCCTTCTATATCTGAATCATCTACCACAAGCATGTCACCTTCTGAGTCTTCCTTGCCAGGGTCAATTACAGCTACATCAGAAACATCATGGTTACGTCCATGGACAGTCTCCAGGATATCCACCAAGAATACTTCGCGGTTGTCAAGGGTTATGCCAAGTAGTCCTCGTATACTGAGTTCCGCATCATACTGCAGCATGGTGCGGCACAGCACAGACACAGACTCTGATAAGATGGCCCTCACACGCTCCTGGGAATTCTTGCCACGCTCAATATTCATGATTTTACCTGAAAACAGATAGAATGCAGCCAATGGTGATTTATATTACAGATAGGTTAATATACATTGATACACATCAAAAGCAAGCGTTCCTTTCAACACACAACATTTTTGCACTGCACTATATATCCGTGATAGTGTTGACATTGGCTCGTGACCCCAATAAAGTATGATCTCCATTGAACGTGAAATAAAGTATGAATGAAGTAATCATGTCTTCTTAATGGCTGTATCTCAAGAAAATTTAAGTTACATTTTCAATTTTGCTATATTTTCCGTTTAGGAGTGGAAGCGTGAAGTTTGAGTGAATTTTGCATATCAATGTGGGAAAAAAAACTTTCTCTTGACAGGTGAAATTTGTGTGGGCGTGTTTGCTGAGAACAGCCATTTTAATGCCAGAGTGTTGCATAAAAGCATAAAGTTTAATAGTTGTCAGACCTTCAGAGGTCCGTCTATACAATTATTTTATCAGTTTGATACACTAGATGGCGTCCTAGTTGACCACTAGGCTACAGGGGCTACTCACCCACCCAGTCTATGCAGCCCCATAGGCCTATTGATGGGGCAGAAACATCTATCACGATTATACTGTTTTGAAATTGAAAAACAGTTCCAAGAGCTTGGAAATCAGAGATATGCAGAGAGAAATAGTGTATCTAGATATCCCATAAATATTGCATTGAAAAAAATGAACCAAACACTTTCTATAGCATTTTAAATCTTGAGGTATACTCTGCAGTGAGTAAGAGAGGAACTCACCATGCCCCTGTAGCAGGAGCAATTTGGCTTGGTCGACACTAATGCCATCTACTGTATATCCTTGATAGAACTTTTGTATATTCAGATGTTCAAACTTTCCCAAAAGTCAGACATCTCAGAGGCTACTTCCATCTTGTGGTCATAATGTAGATAGAGGGAATTGCATTAATCATAGATACCCTTACAACATGCCCTTTCTACTTCTATGGAGCATAAGGCTGAGCATAGTTCAGGCTTCAGCAGGTGAAACTAAGCGTGAACCCTTTCGGGGAGAAACGGTATGATCGGAAGTGTGTCCCTGGTACCGGTGAATATGCGAAAGTTTACTGCTAATATTTTACAAGCGAAATTGGCGCCACGTTAGCGCTTCTCCCCAAAAGACGTAACCGAAACTAAGCATGCCTTGTGCTGCCCTCTAGCCTTTTCTAGACAAACCACCTTTCAGAGTTCAGAGGATCTCTGAAATCTCATTTCAGAGGACATGAATCTAAGCTGGCTTCTGATTGGCTGAAATTCAAATGCAGTCTTTTAATTGTTTTGCTATCACCAACCAATCTAGAGATGGTTTTAAAGGTTTTTAATGAGGGGAACAGGTTGAAATGAAGATGAGATGGGTGCTTTTAGTATAATAAATTGAGGGAAATGGGTGCTTTGCTAACACCCAAAAATTTCAGAGGTTGAGCCCATACCCAACTGACATCTCTGATAAAGTAGCAACACTACCATGGAGAGACTAAGTTGCAATTTATTCCGGGAATTTATTCCACATTGAATATAACAGTCCCATAGGACAGGTTTGACACTAGAGATCTCTGTCACTCATATGTAAAGACTGAAGGTGTGATGTACAAATTGCCAAGGGTTTGTAAACCGGGGTGACTTTGGCTCACTTTTTGTATGTTTTAAATGATAACTTTATTACTATTAATATATATATATATATATATATATATATATATATATATATAGAGAGAGAGAGAGAGAGAGAGAGAGAGAGAGAGAGAGAGATAATGTTTAAAAAGTCTTCTTAGACCCGTATATTTATATGATGGTTTCATTAAATCCTAAAAAAAAAAGTTATATGGAAGGTATTGAAATTGGACTTTTTTGAGTTGCCAAAGTCACCCAGGCTTTGGGGTGACTTGTATTGTAATTTTGTAATTTTTTCCACGAAAATTGTATTTTTTCATTATTTTCTCATGGAGCTTAATACCAGTGTTACGATTCTTCACTTTGGCAGTCGTCCAAATAGCTGACTGTAATCTCAAGACATTGGGCTACATTTTGTTTTTTTTTTACGGCTTGCAAATCGGACCATTATTAAGATTTTTACAGCCTAAAACAAAAGGTGTTACTTTTTGTTTAATTTTGAAGAGTTAAATGATTAAAAAAGCAAGTCATTTCTTGTTTTTCATTATTTCTTTCCTGACAATGATAATCTTGAGATATTCAGTCCTGTTGAAATTAATCTGGGCCTGCGGTATGATAGAAATTGCAGGACTAAATGGCCTGCAAAAGGAAAAACTTTTCGTATAGACTGCTTTGGGATAGAAAAGATACGCCATGTATGATAGACTAAGATGCCCATATGAAAATTGCCTGATATGCGAAATTTTCGTTGAAAAAAATCATATTTTTTTTTTTTCATGCAAATTCTTATGAAAATCAACCAATTTAGCTTAGAATATCTAGGTCATTTAATTATGATACCTTGGATTACTGATCCGCCGCTGAGATTTTTTGCAAAATCGCTAGGATTTTTCAAGATTTTTGTTAAAAAAATATTAAAAAAAGTCTATGGACGAGTGCAAACAGCCAACCTTTACTACATTTACTTCCCCAAAAAGTATTTTTGATTGCCAAAAGGTGACTTTGATAGCCAGAAAAGTGCATCGGTCAGCGAGGGAGTTGTTGCGGTCAAGTGAGTGTGAGTGGGTGTTGGCGGGGGGGGGGTGGGGTGGGGTGGTGGTATGAAGGTCATGGTAGGAACTGGGGTAGGCAGAGCGATTGCTGCGTGGTGTAGGAATAGAGCTGAGTTAGCAGGTCGCCCCATAAGGCCTATCAGACGGGTACCAGTCGGCCCCCAAGAGGACCGCAGTGAATTGTTGGGCTTATCTCATTGGCTAATAAGTAATCCTGCTAAGTCTGTATACAGACTTAGCTGGTTTGATTATCAGCCAATGAAATGACACCAACTATTCACTGCGGTCCTCTCAGGAGCCAACTGGTACCCATCTGATAGGTGTTATCAGTAGAACTTGCTGGTAACAAGCTCCAGTAATGGCTGTGCCCATGGGACAACCTGCTACTGAGGAATATGTGCCTACAGCTGTGTGTGTTCCTACAGTAGGAGTAGTAGGGACGCAAAAAAGAGCAGCGTGAGGCCACTTTCGGCTACAATGTGCTCTTACACTCGAGGAGTAAGAGCACAATAACCTATACGGCACATGGCTATTGTATTATTGACCAATGGGAGGCATCCCTGGCATAAACTGCGGAGTCGGGGGCTGAAGGTGTTAGTCATAGTGGAGTCGGGGTCTAATGGCGGCCCCCAGCTGATAATGGCTATCTGAGCTATATTTCAGGTGGTCCTTAGGAGGCATGTAACCCTTATATCATATTTAAACACTTTAGGCTTAAGTTATTTCAAAGTAAACTTAAAGTTAAAAGGTCTTTTATTTTAAATATAGTATTGTCTAACTATTATAAGCAAGTTTCAATTTCAATTTTAGTTTATTCACATCCTCATTTGAGGTAAAGGAAAGCAGAGAAGAGATCGGGTTTAGCCAACAGTTACAATGGCATCACCGTTGTATCTATTAAATGAGTATGCTGTATTTAGAGAATAGACAACGATCTTCTTCACATCAAGACTGTCTGTTGTCCTATAATGCACAAATGCATCTGAATACATTATAGGACAACAGGCAGTCGAGATGTGAAGAAGGAGTTGTCTATTGTCTTTATAAAACATACATTTCATTCCAATCACTTAAGTACCCAATAAGGTATGGCTAGACCAATCAATGGCCCTTGACTTGTTTACAGCTATGGTGACCTTGCTCTGGTGTGCACTACACTCCTATAAAGCACTCAAGGTCACTTCTATCATGTAGCAATGCACTACCAACCGTTTTATAATATCTCACGATTCAGGCCCAACAGGCACAATACCTTTTTGGTCATAACCCCGTTCCGTTATAGGGGTATAACCACACCCTGAGACTTCATTTATTTTTTTAAGACCATCTTGGTTAGAACCTGAGCATTTAATAAATTGGAAAAGGATACAAAGTCACCCCCGCCATACATTTCCAGTTAAAACCATTCAGGGTTCTATGGGGAATCGATCCCTGGCTGCTGTGGCAGGAGACGAGCTCGCTGTCCACTATACCAAGCTGACCAGTGCTAGAAACCAATGTACATGAACGATATGAAAAAGTTTTCTGACATACCTGATGTTTACACACCTCGTTAGCATAGAATCAAATGGTGCCAGGTGGAGTTATTTACAGAGAAACATCCTTAGATATCCTATATGAACATGCCTAAATTCGCCATTTTGTTCGAAATAAATAAGAATCCAATGATTTTCCATAGCGATCCAACGCACACGGCCATTCCGTCTTGTTGACGAAGCGGGGAGGTGCCCAGATGTAAATTGATATACTTTCGGCTGAAGAACTATGTCAAATATGCATCGAACAAGGAATGGCCGTACGGGGCGGGTGCCGAGACGTATCGCATTGGAAAATCATTGGATTCTTATTTATTTATAATAAAATGGACACAAAATGTAGGCAAACACCAACTAGAGATTGTATATTTGTCGGTCCTAGAAGTACAGGACTTGACATGATTGGATTCTACCCGAAAAATGTGTGTAAAGGTGGAGGTATGTCGGACAGTCACAACATGGCCACGGCGGGTTGGCAAACCGTGCAGATCGAATGCTGGAAATATTCAGCCTCCCGCTGCACAGTCGGGCGAATATTTCCAGCAAACCTCACCTCGTCCTAGGTTATCCATATGTTAATAGCTTATTAAAACAGCCCATAAATTATGCAATCTCAAGGATACCAGTATATAGTTCAACAACATGACTAACTAGCAAGGACTAATACAAGATAATGGTTGCTTTCCAACAACATGACTGACTAGCAAGGACTAATACAAGATAATGGTTGCTTTTCAACAACATGACTGACTAGCAGGGACTAATACAAGATAATGGTTGCTTTTAATCATGTACTATGGGCCAGGCAGGCCTAGTAGCACCAATGACTATATATATACATTTTGAGATTTTTTTTTTTTTTTTACTCAGCACCAGTTAGCACCAACATGACTAGTATTGGAGTGTTGAGACAGAATTTACATATGGGTATAACAAAACGAAACAGTAGCACAGCATATCCTAATTTACCAGGATTGGCAAGGTTTCTTGGCTGTCCTTTTTATTTCTTTTGCTTTTGACCTTTCTTCTTTTTACACACACTGTTCTTCCCAGTTTGAATCATCCCCAATGCCATTGCTTTTACACAGTGGGCACTTTCTCTCTAAATAATCCACTGTTATACGTTCCTGTGACAACTGGGAAACCATTATTCCCACACCTAAGGGAGTGATTATTTTTTAACAACAGGGGGGGGGGGCTGGTGGGTTTGAGGGGGGGGTCAGAGTTTTTTCAACCCCTTGACCAGGGGGGTCAGAATTTTTTCAACACCTCTGATGGGGGGGGGGTCAAAATAATTCCACCTGTTTTCAGTGGAAGACCCAGTGCGTTACTATAGGCTAAAAGGGGACGTTCGCACGCGATTTTTGTCCCTTATGGGGGGGTCAAAATTTTTTGCGCATGTCCACGCGCAAACCCACCGCCCCCCCCCCCCTGTTGTTAAATAATGATCACTCCCTAAGGCTAAATCTGCTTAAGTTTATTCTGTTTTTAGTATTGAGGCCAAGTCAGAGAGGAGAAGCAATCAACTCTCAGTTAATATGAAGAAAACAAAAATTATGGTTTTGTCTCAAGCAAGGGAGATGTCAACACAATTCTTTTTTCAAGATAATTTACTAGAATGTGTGTCCTCATATAAATATTTAGGTTTACTTCTATCTCGGGATGGGAGTCTAAATAAAATGAAATCAGAAAGGATTTTAAAGGCAAAGCGTGCACTATTCTCTATTAGACAAGCCTTGAGTACATCGCAGAATGTATCCACTAAATTGTTTATGTCACTGTTTGACAAGCAGATCGACCCTATCCTTTTATACGGATGCCCAGTATGGGGTATGCCATCTAGTAACTGTTCTATATCTATAAGTGGATCTGAGGTAAAATCAAAAAGAGATCTGTTAACACTATTTAAACTGTTAAGTGTCGATGATATAAACATATTATCTTGTAGATTCTATAAGAAAACACAGGTAGCTTATGTGACTCTAGCCAATATCTGTGACAAAATCAAAATCCTGTCTGCGTACAGAAAGCAACCGGTAACTCTTATAATTGAGGACTTAACCTCTGAAGGGGTCAGAAAGGCCTGTCCAGTAGAAGTGTTTTACTCTACAAGTTGCAAGTTTGCTCTGGTAGGGCTTTTGACAGGGCTGCACAGTGCGCAATACACGCATTTAATGCTTAAATGTCGCATTTAAATGGCTAGAATGGCCATTCATTTACAGAATGGCGCATTGTATTTGCTAAAAAGTGTGCAATTGGCGCATTGCAAAAAATCCTGTCAAAAGCCCTGCTCTGGGTATATCAAAATATGCAAGTACTACTCTCGCACTAGGCAAGTTAGGGAGATTTCCTATTGAATCCAAAATAATCGTACTGAACATTCTATATTGGCTGAGGCTTGAGCATGGATCGAAAAATCCTATTTTAAATGAGGCCTTCTCTACCATGAAGAGTGAAAACCACCAATGGCTTAAAGATATCCAATACCTCTTGTTTAAAATCGGTTGTAAGAATGTCTAGCTCGATCCTTATGTTCGGTCAAAGTCCTCACTCAAAAACAATATAAAGAGGTTAAATGATGCACATATTCAGAAATACAACCAGTACATTGATAACCCAGAGAATACTGGCAAGTGTAGAATTATAAAGATGTGTAAAGATGATCTCAATGACATTTATGAAGAGCGTGAATACCTAACGCATACAGAATCACCTAAAATTAGAACCATTATTGCTAAACTTCGGACTGACAATAACTGTACCGTACACTTGACAGCCTGTCAAGAAGATATAGAGGAAAGAAACCTGTCAATTCTAAGTGCACATTCTGTAATGCTGTGCAAGATGTCAATCATGTCTTCTTACATTGTAACATGCCCGAGATGAGAAACACACGGTGACACGATGACACTAGCCTGTGACTAGGAAACTTTCTCAAATACTAGCAGTGGCCCCATATTGCAAATCATCTAAAAGGCCAGGGGCTGAGAACTGTATATACTCATACATAAAATCTGTCTACAACATTGTAAATGAAAACCTGGTGCTGACATAAGTGTACCTGTACATTAGTCAATAAAGCCATCTTGAATCTTGAATTGAATCTTGAATCTTCCAGGAATTGCCAACTTCAATAAATGATTGGTATTACTTCCACTGAATACTTTGGCAATCTACTGAAATATAACTTTCCCTTGACTTGGTTACGTTGCGACCCGACCTCAAAAAATTCACCCTCATCAACAACGTGAAGTTTTAAGGTGTTACAAAAACTGGGCGGGGTCCACCACCTCTTACTCCGGCCACGACCCGGGCGATAATAGACTACGGAAACCATCCTCCACAAGCTTCTCACCTTAAGTTGACAGATCGAAACGACAAAGTTCCGGATTCCCCTTGGCCAATTGATTCATGAAATGTCCAGTTGACGACTGGGGTCGCTACATCGAAGAACAATCACCGTTTTTCTTGGAAACAATTACGACCAACTGCGTGTTCTACATGAAGCTAGCTTCTGCCCGCATCTTTACCTTTTCCTGGTGCCCGCTCCTCCCCAGACTCAATCTCAGCGCAGCCACAAAGGAGGCGTACCGGGGACCAGATTACAGCAGGTTCGCCCTCTGGTATTACTCAGCTTACTCAGTCAGGGTCCCACTAGGTAGCGCCACTGCATAAATTTCCCGCCCAATATGTGGGTTTTCCTGCTGGTATACACACGGGCGAAGACTGAGTAGAAGTGTAAGGGGTCTGGTAAGGGTGTAATTACATAGTTAAGGGTATGGCGCTCTTAGACGCCTGTCTGCTGTGAGCCACTGTAAAGCCTAAAGGCAACCGCAGACGGGCCAGATCCGATCGGTAGTTAGGGAGAGGGGTCCTGATCCGACCGGGGACATCAAACGTGTTTGATATTGGGGGTGTGGATAGGGGGTCCCGGATGTCACCTGTCGATTTTAAAAAATGGCCATGTCCCCATGTCAATTTTAAGAAAAGGTCATGTCACCATGTCGATTTTAAGAAATTGTTCATGTCACTATGTCGATTTTAAGAAATTGTTCATGTCCCATGTCACTAAGCCTAAAATAGCCCATGTCGCCATGTCGATTTTAGTGGTCCACACCCATTATATTGTCAGACCCAGTTGGACCTCCACGCAGACGTCCCCGATCCTCCCAGTCGGCCCCGTCTGCGGTCGGCTTGTCAGACCTGTCAATAGAGAATTGTGACAGATGCTCACAGCAGACAGGCGTGCCATACCCTTTACTATACATTGTACTATCACACCCTTTACATTTCTACTAAAATTTTCATGCACATGTTTTTTCATCAAATATTCTCCGAGTAAGGGTACTTTCTCGCAAAAATCCCTCTCAGCAAGGCTAAGGGAGTGGTCATTTATTATCAACAGGGGGGGGGTGGTGGGTTTGAGGGGGGGGCGTAAAAAATTCTGACCCCTCTCGAGGGGGGGGCTCAAAAAATTTTGACCCCTCTTGAGGGGGGGGCTAAAAAAATTTACCCTCTTTTTAGCAAAAAAGCCCGCGCGCTACTATAGATCAAAGAGGGGGCGCGAAAACTCTCCGCACCTCCGGCGCGGGGGGGGGGCGCAAATTTTTTTTACTGCCGTTGAGGGGGGGCATAAAAAATTTTCGCGCGTCCGCGCGTAAACCCACCACCCCCCCCCCTTTTGATAAATAATGACCACTCCCTAAGGGGTGTCAGAGGCAAAGCCCCACGCCAGTGTAAAAAAAAATTCAGGTGCAACTGTCCATGGGGCGATCAGGCTCGATCCATTCGGTCCAAGTCTGCGCCAGGAGGGTGGTGCACATTTGCATATTGCACTGAAAATCAGCAAAGGGCCCAATCTAGTACACTTTCACCCTCACACAGATTCTGATGATTCTTACCCCTGAGTTTGTGGAAAATTTCAAAAGGGTATAACTTTTTTTTCTAATGAATGGATCTTCAAAATTCAAAAAGGCTTGGGGTCCTAGGGCTCCCCCCTCTGATTCTGGAATATAGACAGAGGTCCACGAGATATACTCCAAACTGAGTGTTTGAAACCGCGCTGTGTACAAATGACGTCATGCTTTTTTGGACCATTTTGACCCCCCCCCTCCCCTCTTGTCATGTTTTTTGCCAATTTTGCAATGCTGAAGGGCCTAAAGCTGACCGCAGACAGGCCCGACTGGGCCGGCCAATCCTGACAATCTGGAGCGTCTGCGTGGGCTTCCTATTGAGTCTGACAATATCAAACATGTTTGATACTCCAGATCGGATCGGGACCACACTCCTTAGATACCGATTGAGTCTGGCCCGTCTGTGGTCGCCTTAACCCCTCCCCTCCCCTTCCTCTCCTCCTCCATGACATCATCTTTACACATCCCCTTCTCAAAACAGTATTCAACAAGGCAATGCTTGTTAATCTGACTACTACGGTAATGCAATACCAAAAGGTATGTGGTACTACCTGAATTGTGTCTAACCTTAAAATTGCCCATGGCTAACCACCCTGGCCTGTAGACCTGTCCTACCTACCTACTGATGTTTGCTTGAAATCAACAAAACTGTACCTAGGTAGCCCCCCCCCCCCCCCCCCCCTCACTGCATTAAAAAGTTATCAGGACGCTGGGTCATTTTTTTTTCTGAAATGTGAATTACAGTAGTTTTACACGGTTCCCATAAGGATCCTAGGTTGAAATGCACAAATGCTTTAGTGTAAGTTAGTTATCAATAGTAAATATTATCTTAAATTTTGGGGAGGGGGGTGGGAAAGAGTCAGCTTTGGAA
Source organism: Acholoe squamosa (assembly GCA_949317995.1). Classification (NCBI taxonomy): domain Eukaryota; kingdom Metazoa; phylum Annelida; class Polychaeta; order Phyllodocida; family Polynoidae; genus Acholoe; species Acholoe squamosa. The sequence goes on along the minus strand of OX439039.1, from coordinate 28,687,928 downwards.
ACATTTCGACTCACGGCAAGATTTTGTAAAATTCCCTGACCACTTTATTTTCCTTGACCTGTTGGAACCCTGTTAAATATGTCCAGTCCCACCGTAGCCCTTGTGGCGGAATTGGGAAGAGCGAGACAGCCTCCAATGTTAGTTCTTCTATTGATTATTCATCTCAAATAACTTTGGATATAATTAGTTAGATATATAAAGAACAGGAAAATACTAAGGAATCCCTATCAGTATGTCACGGTGCTTATTTTCATTTTATGACCACTTAATTGAAAATACCTTAACTATAGAAATGAATGGGAAAAACATTTTTTTCATATTTAGCATCATAGTGAATGACCTTCTATTGATTCATCTACGGGACTCTTTAGAATGATATTAAAAGAAGAAAAATGTGATGTCACGGTTGAAATGAAAAAGTTGTGAATTTTTCAAAAAGGTTTTCCCCTAACTATATGGTCCTATAGGAATTTAAATGGCACATGTATATAATTGAATCTATAATAGTGATCAGAAATGACCTTAAAAAAAATATGTACAGGTAAAGTAGCCCAGTTGGGGTAAGAATACTCATTAAAATAGTATAACTGACGAGTTCAGATTTCTGCCACCAAGTGGCTTCCGTGTATTAGATACTGTTAGTCTTTAAAATGAGCTAGCATCATTAGGGAACGTTCAACAATTGTCACTGGTATTTAGGCATTTTACAGGACCCGCCCACCCCCATGTCACCGTTTTTGTATGGAACATACAGAGAAACCCTACGACCCCCCCCCCCCAAGCAGTGACGTAATTGTTGAACGCTCCCTTAGTCTATAGACAGGACGTGTGTATTATATACATTAATATTTCCTAATCAATGAAAACAGGAGACTTAAAGGTCAGAGTACAAAAAACTCTGAAATGCTTAAACCCCCTTAATATATGGTAGACATACGGACATGGAAGTCTCTGCAACTTCCATTAAATCAGGACCCTGGAAACTTGAACTTCCATACTTGTAAATAGGTCTTTCATGTTTCTTCTGATTCACAAGCAACTATGCACAAACCCTTTTCATAGACAACCAAGAACTGTTTTCCCACATAAAAACTGGTTTTTATTCATTTTAATCTATAACATTGTGTAACTGCCTTACGTACATGTTAGGTACAGTAAGTGGCCTGCAGTCTTTGTTCCTTTGTTTTTGGTCCAGGTGTTATGTGGGGCACTGGTCTCCGCTCCATCCTCTGCGGCATGTTCTGCACATATTGACACAAACCTCACCAAAAGGGTACTCAGATGAACATACATGTTGAGTTATAATGTACAGCTAGCGAGGTCTGTCCCTGACGCCTACATTCACACGACTTCAGACATTGGTAATCCAAACAATATCCTCTCATTTGCTAACAGGGTGAATGAATTTCTATGAAAATAACTTATGAATTTATTGGAATCCTGCCAAGAAGCTGGTGACAATCTCCTTCAATTTAGCATCTGTGGTTGGGGTGATCTGTCCGTCGGCAGCAATAGTCTTGAGTGTCTCCTGCTGGCTGGCACGCAGGTGAGCAAGGTACTCACTCTCAAAGGCTGTGATACGGGATGGGTCGATCTTGTCAAGGTGTCCACGTACACCAGCGTAGATGACAGACACTTGCTCTTCAATGGCCATGGGTACTGGAGTGCAAAAATAAAAGTTTAGCCATTTAGAAAATTAAAATAATTCCAGATACAAAACCTACACTATTTACTTCTGATACATTTGGATTATTACTCTTCTATTAGATTACCCATTCAAAACGGTATAGGGCTTAATGTACTATGTTCTTCATTGTCTTAATGTATTAAAATTAAAAAGTCGTCATGATTAACTCCAACTTGGCTCTGCTTATGCATGGATCACTGCAGCACGAGAGAGTAACTCGCGAGTATATGAGTGTAGTTGGTCAGACCCATTTACTATTTCTGGCAATGGCTAGTGCATGTACTCACCATATTGTCCCTGCTTCAGGAGCTCAGTAAGACGAACTCCGCGGTTCAGCAGCTGCTGGGTGGCAGCATCAAGATCAGATCCGAACTGAGCGAAGGCAGCAACCTCACGGTACTGGGCAAGCTCCAGCTTCATGGAACCAGCCACCTGTAACAGAAGATTCACATTTGAGTTTGGACCTTTGAAGTAAAGACCCTGTGCTATGGGGTATGTGAGTTAGGTTTTATGTGTTATCAGGGATGTAAGTCAGACTGTTTGAAAAATTCTTAAGACACACTTAGAAATCCTGCATTTAGAGTAAAACATTATCAAATCTATGAGAAACGTATTGTTCAAATTATTTTGAAATCAGAAAAATTCTGAAAAACTTACATCCATGGGTTATTTATCTTTACAGATAAATACCAGTATCAATGCACGTACATGTGGATATCAGTCAGACCTAAGAAGGAAAAGGGGCCTGTGCGCCACACCCTGAGTGATAATTTACTAGTAACCAGCTCTGCCACTGGGCTTCCCACAAAATCGCTGTAGTACATTACAATGGGGACATACATGCCAACAGTTCTTCGTCCCATACTCTTATCATTGGGTTTATGGAAGGTGACACTTAGAAACTTCAGAAACTCCACTGTTGCTCACCTGCTTCATGGCCTTGGTCTGGGCAGCAGAGCCGACACGGCTCACAGACAGACCCACATTAATGGCTGGGCGGATACCCTTGTAGAAAAGCTCAGTCTCCAAGAAGATCTGACCGTCAGTGATGGAAATGACGTTGGTTGGGATGTAAGCTGACACATCACCGGCCTGGGTCTCAATGACTGGCAGGGCAGTAAGGGAGCCACCACCGAAGTTGTCGTTCATCTTGGCAGCACGCTCAAGCAGACGAGAATGAAGATAGAAGACATCACCGGGGTAGGCCTCACGACCTGGGGGACGACGCAGCAGCAGAGACATCTGACGGTACGCCACAGCCTGAAATTGGAACATTGAACCACATTTAGAAAGGGATACATTTAAAAAGTCTATAAAATGGTATCACATGTTCATGTAATCACACACCATGTTGCACCGAATATTCTATACCAATTTGATTTCGTTAATTATTACGTTTACTGGCATAGATAGGACTCAAATTTTGAAACTGCATATTTTAATTTACATGACCCGCATTTTTTATTTCCGACTTTTCCTACCTCCAGGGAATCCAGTTCTATTTTAATAATTAGCCAGCAAAGACTTTGATTTCACTGAAGCGTGCAATTGATTGATTTTTTAAAACGTTTGGGCCTTAAAGGAATAGGCGTTCATTACAGTGAATGCAGTACTTTATATCTAGATCATATGGGGCCTGGATGTATGAATTTAAGGGCAATGAATTCCTCTAAGGAAAGGATGGATCACACACCTGCTTGGAAAGATCGTCGTAGATGATGAGGGCATGTTTGCCGTTGTCTCTGAAGTATTCACCCATGGCGCAGCCAGAGTATGGGGCCAGGTACTGCAGGGGAGCAGCATCTGAGGCTGTGGCGCTCACGATGATGGTGTACTTCATGGCTCCTGTAAATTTCAAAGTAAGTCATATCTTCATCAAAGAGAACTTATGATTAGAACTACTATATATCATTTGAAAATGAAACCGATGGAACCGAGGAATTATTTCACATTAACTCTCTCCACCCCACTGGCAACTATCGTTGCCAAAGAAGGATTGAGTACGGGGAATCTGGGGTTGAGAGAGTACACTCAATACTTCTAAGTTGTAGGACATACCAGCATCAGTAAGCCTCTTCACAATCTGGGCAACAGTAGATCTCTTCTGGCCAATGGCGACGTAGATACAGTACAGCTTAGCCTTCTCGTTGGTTCCGTCATTGAAACGCCTCTGGTTAATGATGGTGTCAATGGCAACAGCAGTTTTGCTACAAGACCATGTGAAAGCACACAAACTATTTACCCTTCCGTGCATTATAAAAAGCACCATTAAAAAGGATTTATTCCATTCAGGAAATCATTCCTCAGTTTCTTTTTTCGAACCTTTCATAGTACCTGCACAGCTACATAATTTTTAGTACTACCGGTACCATATTACAAACGTTTACCGCCAATATGGAGGAGCACCCTAAATTTGTCAACCTTTGTGCTAATCCTTAAAGCAGCAATAGGCATCAGTTTTCTGTATCATAATATGCGAGATACTGGTGTTAATAAAAGTCACTAAGTTGCTTACATTGAAAATCTTATCCCCAAATAAATGATAATGATTCTCAACACTCACCCTGTCTGCCTGTCACCGATGATCAACTCACGCTGACCACGGCCAATGGGTACAAGACTGTCAACAGCCTTGATACCTGTCTGCATTGGTTCTCTCACAGAGATACGGGGAATGATACCAGGGGCCTTGGTGCCAACACGGGCACGGCTAACATTTGGCAGCTCACCCTAAAAGACAAAGCATAAGTGTCAGGTGTTGTGACTATCTTTTTGATCTAGTGAGTGAGTGAGTAATAGGTGTTTAACGCCATTTCGACAGCTAAGGTCATATCCATGGCGAGAACAACATTACACAATTTCACAGAGGAATGTGTGGGTGCCCGCGCATATGTGCACCACACACATCCGAGAGGATAGGAAAGACGAGATATAGACCCTTTTAAGTGGGCTAGGGAAACCCGTTTTGATCTAGTACATATATAATACCAATTTCGATATTGTAAATTCTGTATCTTTCTCTCGATGAACAAAGTTTCCAGATGACTATCAATGATCATAGATATAAAAATCAGTACTTAATACTACCTTTCCGTCAATGGGGTTTCCCAAAGCATCAACAACACGGCCAAGAATGCCCTCACCAACGGGCACGTCAACGATGGCACCAGTCCTTTTGACTACGTCTCCCTCCTTAATGAGCTTGTCGTTACCGAAAACTACAATACCAACATTGTCAGGCTCCAAGTTCAAGGCCATACCCTGTAAAATGAAATGACACATCCATGTATTTTCATATTTCTCTATCCAGTTTACAGTTCTCAAGACATCGATTTAAACACCAGAAAATGATTTTCTTTCCTTCTGTAGAAGTATGCATTTCTACATAAATGACTCAAGATAACTTGCTATCGTAGCAGTAAACATATCTGCTCTGCATCCTTATAAATTACTGAAATTGCCTCATGATTTTCGCGTAACTTTTTTTCATTCAGTTTTAAAATACAGGTACATGTATTTGCTGAACTGACCTTTTCACAGGATCTTCTTCACTAACTTTAACTGACCAGTAGTACAGTGTGAACTGTATACAATTAGTTTGCAATTTTCTGCTCTTTTAGTGAGCAAGGAATAGGCAGAACAATTTTTTATTCTCATACCTTAAGACCACTGGAGAACTCTACCATCTCCTCGGCCTGGATGTTCTTTAGGCCATACACACGGGCAATACCATCACCAATAGACAGCACACGGCCGGTTTCCTCCAAGTCAGCTTGGCCAGCATGCCCTAGAATGCGCTCCTCCAAGATAGAGGACACCTCTGCTGAGCCACCAGTGGCCAGGCATGGCTTGCCGGTGGTGAATTTGCGGCATGCCACAAAGCCAGCTCCAACTGTGTTCCTGGAGACCTGCAGGATTAAAAAAAAAAAAAAACAACTTATGTAACTGCTGAATCTGATTACAAAAACATGGTTCCCACAAAGTCCTCAAGTCAATATTCCATGAAAAATTTCATGACAAAATTAAAATTTTCCCTGACATCATCTAATACTGTCACGACTCTAAATAATCTATGATATTTGCTTTTCATTAAACGCATGCAGGGAGGCGATTTCATTTCATCAATTATGTAGGATTCTTCAGACAAGGCCCTCATGGCTCCTTCCATCTGTAACGGGACTGGCCCGCACGCGAAAAGTTCAAAACCCAAGTCTCCCGCTGGGCCAAGATCTCCCGTGAGGTAGCACAGCTTCCTCCCGTGATGTCACAAGAGGATGTTGTCTTCTTCAGTTTGCAGTTTCCAGTCAGAGAATCAAGACAGCAGGTAATTTCCTCGCCTTGGCCGGACTAATCTAGGAACTGCTGACTCCGCCACTTCATCACATATTGATCATATAGTCAGGTAGGGTCATTTTGATATATATTTTGTACCCTGTTTCCAATACACTTTATTGAGATCCAAGTTACTGTTTTGTCGTCCTACAGCGGCCGCCTCCGAGGAGATGGTCGCTGCCCTTCTGAGGTTCACAAATCAATTCTTTGTTAGATCCACCCTGAGCTCTCCCCCTACAGGGATGTGATTTGAAAATCGCCCAAATGTAGGAAGATTTTTTCAAGTCCCAATATAGGGTATTCAATGCCACAAAATAGACTTGGAAAAGGAACTTTCTACATGTAATGGGGGGATCTGGGGGGTGTCCCCCCGGGAGCCCAAGAAATTTTTGAACATCTAGAGGCCAAATGGTGCAATCTGGTGAAGTTGTTTAGTACCAGAACCCCCCCACCCCACACCCTCAGTAAAATATTTTCTTAATGGATTTCAGAAAATCACGAGGGTCAACTTTTTGGCTCTCAATTGGAGGAAAACTGCCAATTGGAGGAGAAATCACATCCCTACCCTACCATTTCACATCTTTCACCAGCCTCATTATACCAAAGACGCCCCGCCCCCATAAATGTTCAAAGATTTTCTCAATGGATCTAGGAAAATCACGAGGGTCAACCTTTATGTAATATAAGGTATATATTATAGAATATTCATGTTTTTAAAATCCTGTATTACTATGTAAGTGGAGTAGTGAATCGCACTTATCAAGACATTGGAGTTTTTTTTATGATCTCGAGCATCAAATTCGTGTCACAGCGCAAAATTTACAGCCGGCCTAAAAAAAATTCCCTACCTAGCCTAATTTTTTCTGACCCCGTTACCTGAACACATTTTTTTTTTTTTTTAGGCCTTAGCATAAATGGCAATAGAGTATTATGCTCATGTTAGTTTCCTTGTGAAGGCACCAAGGCCAGGGCAGAATGTTACACCCTTAAAACTTGAGTCTTAATGACCTTCTAATTGTTGTCACGGTCACAGACACTGGTTTCAACAATTCCTTGTGTTGACATGTTGAAATAATACAAAAACTTAAAAGTAGCTGTCAACAATCCATAGATCTTTGTGAACTACGTATGTGTGTAAATATTGTGTAGATCATGCACTCTTGGTTTTAATACATTGACAGTGTGTATGTGTATTCCTGAGACTCAGTGAGACTGCAAGGCTAAGTGTCTGCCTAGTCCTAGATCTATAAAATTCAGTCACCGTGTCACTTGGCAGTTGTATGGAAGAAACATCGAGAGGCCTTTTGATATAAACTGTTTGGTGTTGGCATCACTCCACTTTTCAAATGATAGATCTAGCATGAATAATGAGGTTGATGACCTATTTGACCTAACCTCAAACTCTTGGTATCCAGGCAAGCTGAGTCTAATACTGCCAATGGACGGTGTCTGTCACTGACAGTGTGAATATTACATTGTCTCGAAGTTCTGAGCAAATACACTTCAACAATTACATGTTTTAAACATACTTCCTTTTTAAGTAAGCAATGTTTTCACATTCACCGGTGTGTATTTGGCTGTTCAGGGTGTACTGTCAAACTGAAGTGAAGGTCATTCTTGTGACCAAAGACGCTGCTGTCAGTGACAGGAACTGTCAACACACAACTGTCACATCACTCACTTGCCAAAATAATGTCCAAATACATTACAAATTCCTGAGACAATTATCAGAATACATATTTATGCGATTCTCTTTATCCCCATTCAATTTACATTAAGTGGCATTACAGCTTTTCTGAACTTAGTGAGCAATATTCAGCCGTGTTGACAGTTCGTTCAAGTACCCGGTACGGTGGAGCCCACTGCCGCACTGGAGGTCACCATTTTGCCGACCGGTATTGAAGCCGATCTCAATTTAGATGTAAACCAAACAAGATTGAATCAAACATTAGTGCAATTTCGGGTAACAATGAAGCATTTTCTTACCTGGCTTACTGCCCTGGGCAGTTGCCGCGCTAGGCTAGCTGCAACCCGTGCAGAAATCATGTTTCAGCGGCTGTGGTGTGACTGCAGTGTGCAATGGCCGCCAGAGGACAGACCATGGGTACATATGGGCGAACCCGTTGCGGCGATTTCAAAACACGGATTGTTGGCAGAACTCACTTCAACTGGATCATGCACTCAGCATCTGGGTGACAAAAACAAAAGGGTGCATGCTTGGAGAATCGACCTGGCCTTCGTGGATCAAATTTGTGTTATCGCACTCTAGAAAAATGAAAATACAATCTAGAAAGATGACAATATAATCTGATTATTTAATTTGTCTACTAAATAATAGGCTAGACCACAGAAGAAAAAAAAAACGATCTTTGCCCACTTCATCATTGATGAGCTGCTCAACCTTGGTCTAGTCTAGGCTTTAGGGAGTGGTCATTATTTATCAACAGGGGGGGGGTGGTGGGTTTTCGCGCGGACGCGCGAAAATTTTTTACGCCCCCCCTCGACGGCAGTCAAAATTTTTTGCGCCCCCCCCGCGCCAGAGGCGCGGAGAGTTTTCGCGCCCCTCTTTGATCTATAGTAGCGCGCGGGCTTTTTTGCTAAAAAGAGGGTGAATTTTTTTAGCCCCCCCCTCAAGAGGGGTCAAAATTTTTTTAGCCCCCCCCTCGGGAGGGGTCTGAAAATTTTACGCCCCCCCCTCAAACCCACCACCCCCCCCCTGTTGATAAATAATGACCACTCCCTTATAGGGCCTAGGCCAGGAAGTGGTCATTTTTCACCAAGGGCACGGGAAAAAAATTATGGGTCTACACCCCTAAAATCGCCTTTGCTATAGGCTTTGTAAGAACGACAAAGGACATGGAGCTTCAAGGGAGGGGGTGTGGATGGGGGGTCCCCCATGTCACATGTCAATTTTAAGAAATGGTTATGTCACATGTCACTTAAATCCCCATGTCCCATGTCACCTCTAAGGACCTCTCATGTCACATGTTGATTTTAAGAAATGGTTATGTCACATGTCACTTAAATCCCCATGTCCCATGTCACCTCTAAGGACCTCTCATGTCACATGTCGATTTTAAGAAATTGCCATGTAATCATGTCAAATTTAGTGGTCCACACCCATAAGGGACAAGGACATGGGTAAAAAAAGATAGTGACAGGGGACATGGACCTTTCTTAAAATCGACATGTGACATGGAGCTTATAGTGACAAGGGCAGAGGAAAATACAAATTTAGTGACATTTGACATGGGCTTTTCTTAAAATCGACAAGGGACATGGGGACCCCCCATCTAGCCCCCCCAAAATTGGGTGTTCCTCGGAGGGATCTTCAAATGGGGTGCAGGGGGCAACCTTTTTTGATCCCTTGACTTAGTATTCAGCAAATTCTCTTTTCAACCTCTCTGTCTGAGTGTCTCTGTAGTGTGTGAGGGGATTTTTTTTTCTGTTCCATGCCATTTTTTCTGTCACATGTTATCCCCCCTAGAGTCTATCTGAAAAAAGGAGCTGCGGGCCCCTACCCCAAGGCTATCCATAGATGACGTCATACTGGCACAGAATTGACCATTTTTGAACCCCCTCATCGTCATTTTTGTTGGGGGTTGGTTGGTTTAATAGCGCACAGATGCACGAAATAGAAATTGACCTCTGCTCCTCAAGTGCACAAGGGTCATATTTTTCTAGATTGTATTTTCATCTTTATAGAGTGTGATAACACACATTTGATCCTCGTAGGGCCAGGTCGATTCTCCAAGCATGCACCCTTTTGTCTCCCCACAAGTACTCTTCATAAGTGTTCCAGTTGTGTTGTAACGAATCAGTATTTTAAATCATCTAGACTCTATATGACTTATCCCTCGACAGGTGTATTTAAAAAAAACAAAACATTTTTTAAGTTATTCTAAGGTAAGGATTCGAAAGTTATATATTCATTTTAGCAGCAATAACTTTTTTACAAGAAAATCAAAGTCAATAGTGAATACAGACGAATTGCATTGAGGCTATTTATGTCACATGACGCCTCACATGACCCAGTCTCGATCCGTAAGTCGTGATTCTCAAGGAGACAGCGTAGTGCAAGCTCGCGAGCGTCACTATCAGATCAAATAGCCTCAATGAAATTTTTATATAATGATATTTTCGGCAAAAGTAGTTCTACGGCGTAGGGACAGTATCATTAGGGTTGTTGTTTTATCAAATTCTATAAGAGCTTGGAGTATGTAATCATGGTTTGTACAGCCTTACTTATCTGGTTCGAGATTAATGCTAGACCACGTGACCACGATGGGCGGTACCACGTGACTACGCGGACTCTTTGATGTCGCACGCTAGCCGTCTCGATCAACACAAGACACACTAATCTGACGTTTTCTATCCTGTTGTAGGAAGTTATTCGAGATTTCGTAGTTATTTTCCAGCTCTCACAATATTTTTATCTTCAGAGACACCAGGACACCGATAAACATGTTACGTGCAACATCAAAAGTTTTGATGAGTATTATGGCGCTCATATTTTGGGTGAGTGTACACTGTCACTGTCATTCAAAAAACTTCCAATATTTAGGTATGTGAACGTCGGCACCACTATATACGAGCATGGATGTGTGTCACTACATTCTGTGACGCTTTTTAGGGGGTGTACACATGTAGCTCTCAGTTATTAGGCTATAAATATGGTTTAAGTTGATGCATCAATTCACTTTAAAATTCTAATATTATGTACATAAGAATAGATTCTCTGTGCTGTCATTACCTTAAAGGGGGGCTGGCATGGAAAATTAACAACATGGGTAACTGACTCAAACATCGATCATAAAATCGCGGGAACCAGCAGAAAAATCGTGATGCCCTGATTGGTCAAGGGGTGATCACGTGACTTTTTAATGCTGGCATGCATTACCATGCCAGGGCCCCTTTAATTTCAAGGAGGTATTGGTAGTTAATTAATTACAGCTTAATTAAGATGAACATCAACTTCTACTGATAACCTTTACCTCATGGCAAGTAAGAGGAGCATTCAAAACATCATAAGGAGTTAAGTTAAACACTTAAGATGATGTATGTCATGTTTGAAGAAGATTGAACAGTGCGCACATACCTATCTAAGCTCCTCAGATTTTCTCATTGATTAATTTCTAAGGTTTTTTCAAACTTTTTTTCTTAAAAAATTCATAATTTCTGTTGTATACATCATAGAGACACAGAAGAAGTTGCAAAATGTCCGCAAGATTAAGAGCTTTCAGAAAATATATAGTCTAGGGTAATAGAAACGTGTTAAAATTTGAGTAAAATACATGGATGTGATCACAGACCATCTCTCTTTGTAAAGTTTAAAATTATGACAAAAATCTGCCCAACCTTGTCTCATGAAAGGTCCCCTCACAGCCTCAAATATTACTTGATTTCAAAAATTCCAAAAGCCTTATATTTCTCACATGCCCCTTAATACAGCTAGGGTAAAGCTAAATATGTAATAATGACTTTTAATTTTTCATTCACATACCTACAATATTTAAATTTACGTAGGATTAGAGAAGTCAAGACTGTTGAATCAGTCAGTTTAACTCAAGACTGGGCCTTTATCAGCAACTTTACAGTATATTTGAAGCGAGAGCGTATTCAGTATGTTCATATTTTTTAATCCCCACATCTTGGCACATGAGGATCAGACATATGGTTGCACATTAGTTATAAGTTGATTAGTGTCATAGAGCCTGTTGAGGTTCCCGAAACCATAGTCCGCGCCCACATGACGTCATTCCTTGCTGTAGGTAAGTGTTGGAGGTACTCTACTGGAAACCCCACCCACGCACCCATAGGGAATGCACTGTGACGATCTACAACCCTTTACTAAATCACTATTTTCTCTTAATCTAATGAGCTAAATGGACTATCCTTTTAGATAAAGATAGATCAAGACCATGCACATCTATAGAGGCTATATTTGTTTAGATTGACCAAGAATAAGTAATGGAAATTTAATGTGAAAGAGCCAAGTATTGCTGTGCGAGATCAGGAATGGGGATAGGGCAGTGGCCACTGGCAGTGCAGTGGTGATTTTCTACCCTGTACATTTTTCAGATTTCCATTTGATTCACTGGAGGGAATGATTAATACCCTTATCCGTAAATACATGAATATGATATGCATCAAATGAGATATTAATTAGTTTGATTGACTAAGAAAAAGTGATGGAAAACTTAAGTTGAATTTGAAAGTTTTGCTGTGCGGAATGGGCAGAAGGGGAAGTTCAGTGGCTACTCTTGCGATTTTCTAATCTGTGAATAATTCTCATTTTCTCTGTATTCACTGGGCACTGTATAAAATCATTTTAACCGTAGATAGATACAGGCCATACGTATCAGAAGACACCATATTTGTTGAGATTGATGAAGAGTTAGTGGTGGAAACCTTAAATGGAAGAGGATGATTTTGCCGTGCGAGATAGGCTGTAAGTGGTGCAGTGTCAAGCGTTTTCTGAAAAACAAGGTTCAGGAAATAATCTCTTACAGACAAAGTATCTGGCAGAAATCGAAAATAAAGATATGTGCATAACCCAGGAACTGTGGGCTTTGTATAAATATTAATGATTAATAAGAGGGACTTGTAGTTCCCAAATTATTAGCCAAAAACTATGGCTGTACCAGCCAGTTTTAGGATGAGATACAGTGAATGGGATGTGCAGTGTTTACATTTAGTATTTCCACAATGGCTGCGGCCGACAGGAATGCACATACAGTGGGCACACTCTATAGCACTTTCTCGTCTCCTTTCGCAGAAACGGTTGAGTTCCGGTGACATCGCCCACGCATTTCATGTTTATTTACACCCATTTTTACAAAATAACAGCATATAACTAGACCCTGCAGCAATTATATATGAATAAATGGTGGTCTCACCTGCGGCGCGTTCTCACGAGAACGCGACGCAGCTTTCCCAGACAGCAGACAACAGACCAACAAAGCTTGAAGAAGGCCCCATTTTATGAAATACTTATTTGAGCCGAGGTTTTGTCTGCCGCTGCTGCGTTAGCAGTACAACATACACCTAGAAATAACAGGTAGGGTGTGCTGGTCGTTTATGTATATTTTCCGTGTACCGTTTGTGGGTTTATATAGTAATATTCTATCTGAAAGTCAGTGTGTGTGTCTTCCTTGATGTATTGTAATAGCCATTTGCAATTTCCCAATTACAAACATCTCCAAACTTGTCCAATACCTCGCCCACTCAGGCCATTCTATTACAATATCAATCAGTAATTCATGTACAGGAAGGAAATTGAAGCTTTTATGACAATCTCCAATCTGACTGAAATGTATGGGCGATGTCACTGGAACTCAACCGTTTCTGCGAAAGGAGGCGAGAAAGTGCTACGGTTTCGGGAACCTCAACAGGCTCTATTAGAGACACAGTCTATGGTAATGAGTCCCCGGGAATGAGTCATAATCATTCATGATGACTGTGATAGTATTGATAGGCTGCAATACCCTGCTTTGTGGCGGACATCGAAGTCACATAGCTCTAGGCCAACGGTAGACTCTAGTTGGATCGGCGCCCAAGTCAAATACTTGTTGTACAACTTGTAGGGTCTCAGATCTGTGACTAGTTACTAGTTAGTGGAGGCCACCGCCCATCACTTCGCTCTGTGCGGTGGAGGGTAATGACCATAGGCCTAGGAAATTTTGAGGTCCTGCACCTGAGATGCCAGCGCATCTCTTATGCCTTTAATTCCAAACCAGCCTTTTTAAAAATTGAAATACACATACATATAATCCCCCTTAAGTATTCCTGAAAATTTGGGCCTTCTATGATAATTTAAAGGTAGTGTAATAACCAGAGTCGACAACTTGTATAAAGAATGGAATATAAAGTTACAGCTGTTGTTGTTTTATTTCTTATAGACCTTAGGGACTAACAGGCACTTGTCATCAGTTACTTGCTTCTACTGATACTGGTACTTATACTTGCTTAGAGATGCCACTCTGTTCATGGACTAGAAACCAGCCACCGAACTCCCTTAGGAAGGCTTACACGTAGGCCACCTGAGTGTCTGATCGTGTCTGCTAGAAAACCACCGAACACCGCATTTTATAGCCCTGGCCGCCGATGGTGACGTCACAAAGCTGTGACGTCACCGCCGACGCGCCCCCTAGCAGCCACCGTGAGAACCCACCGCCGAGCCTTGGTGGCCACCGCCGAGCCGCCGGCCGATGTTTATTACAGTAGGAAATTCTGACATTTTGCATGCCTCCCCATCTTGTCAGTGTGCGGATATTTCAAAACAAAATGGCGGCCCTCGGGAATGTGAGGCTCCACTCGGCCAACTTCAAACAGCTGTATCTAATTAGATATAGCAAATCATGTCTTCATTTATGTAAATGTTGTAGACATGAACATAAACTCTTGTTCATCTTTCATACAGTACTCGGTTTTACTTCTAAGTATATCAGTGAGACATATATAAACAAAGTAGTTGCAACTTCCGTTCTCTCATACATAACAGCAGGTGGCAGCAAAATTAAGTCTCAAACCTTTTTATAAAGAGAGGCCGGTCCCTAACATTATGCATAGGGACCGGAAGCAGGTCTATGACTAGTGGACTCAGGCACCAGTCTCGATAGGGGAGGTCGAGTTATGACATCCGGTCGGGTGCTCTAGACTAGGCCAATGGAGGCCCCAGCATACTTTTTTTTTTTTATTGTCACTCATCTCAAAAAACAACATGATCTGCCTGACAAAATTTTCCACTACACAATAACGCAATTTAGCTGATAATTGTTTCTATACTCAAGTAATTGTAGGCGTTCAGAGTAGTAAGCTGATTTGGCTGAAACCGTGCAGACTAGCAACAGGAAAGGGGAAGAACAATAATAATTTACAATATGATGATATACAGATTAATAAAGAAAGCAGCTACAGGTTGGAGTCATACATAAAGCTGCCTGCAGACGGGCCTGACTGAGTCGGCAGATCCTCGCTGTCATGAGCGTCTGCGTGGATGTCCGACTGAGTCTGACAATATCAAACATGTTTGATGTTCTTGATCGGATTCAGACCATACTTCTTAGATACCAATGGAGGCTGGCCTGTCTGCGGTCACCTTAAGGCTGGTGCAAACTTGTGTGTTGGACACTGGGCAGGCAGGAAGGAGCGCAAGACACACCCACCTTCAGAGAGATTCTTTTCTATATCAAGGGGCAAATTAGATAATGCCTTGGAATACACATCTAGGGGAATGGCTGTATGTTCCCAGGCTATCAACCTTGTAGGATAGATGCGGGCTAAGGCTAGGCCCACTGAGAGTTACAGCCGTAAATTAAGTCATGTCAGTGTTCCAGTGTGTGGATGCTGTAAAGATGATGGGGAATAACCAGGATCACACATGATACAATTGTGATCACTGATGACACAGAGCTGTAAGAACTGATGTCATGAACGGATTAACAATTCACAAATGAAAGAGCAATACGATTGATACATGCCGAGTCAGCCAAGGCTAAAAGCGTAACCTATATCTTCCATGAAAAAAAAACCAACAAAAAACTTGTTACCGTAATCTCCCGCGTAGAAGACGCGTTGCGCATATAGGAAGCACCCCCTTCTTGGTAGAAGCATTTTCGCGTATAAGACGCACCTCTTAGGGATCAATTTTGTTAATTTAGTACATTTCTATAGTAAAAGTACCCCTCGTATAAGACGACGCACCCCAAACTTGAGGAAATCCTATAAGATGCACCAGCATTTTGTTTGGCGTAGAGGATGCGTCTTATACGCGGGAGATTACGGTATATAAGCCACACCCAGATTGATGGATGTGCTATTAAACGCCACCTCATTTGGGAGATGTAAAGATCACCTTACACCCCTTCCCCTAGTGCTGAAGAAGAGGGAAACCTCTGGAATTGACCGCTACCCAAAAAAAAAGAGGGAAAAAAGGAAGTACCAAGTACCGTAATCTCCCGCGTATAAGGCGCACCTAGAGTTTTGGAAAATTCTCAAAATAAATGAAAAATTCATAACTTTGGTTCTACTGAATGAATTTTCCAAATTCAAAATCTTCATGTGTAGCTTGGGCCACTCCGGACCCCCCTTTATGTCCTATTATGACCAAGGGGACATGTTAGATATCAAAAGAAGGGTCTTGGTGTTCCCCTTGTGGATCCAATGATAACTAAAACCCCAAGGGAACGGCTCTCTGGATAAAAAAAAAAAAAAAAAAAAAAGATAACTAAAACCCCCTGTATAAGATGTGCCTTATACACGGGAGATTACGGTAGTGGACCTCCCTATCCACTGGTTAATTCCTCGCATTGAACCGGTGGCTCATACGAGCTAGCTACAGTCCTCCGCCCATAAAGTATTGATTATCACCCATGCGTTGCCCTTGCATTAACGTGTTGATTATGCCCGCTAAGTGGCTTCGATAGTTTGACCCTATGTACAGCAGCCTCTGTGTACCACAGCTCGTCTCTTTATCTCACTCTCCATTAGCTCTTTATGTATCACTCCCAACTCAGGGATTATGACAGGACAGTGCCTTGTGCCATTTGACACATTTAAACTCCCTGCCTCGTTTGGGAGACATGACGAGAGAGAAAAGCTGAGACTTGTACCCTTTTAATTAGAATAGCCAAGCCCATCTTAGAATGAAGAAATACCCCTGGGGTATGTCGATTATATCAATGTCTTGATTTTCAGTCTTCAAAAAGTAAGAAGGGGAAAAAGACGTTGCGCAAACGTCTTTTACGCTAATTAGTGAGGTTTTTGGGTGATCAAGATAGTGGGAGGATGGGCAGGTGGTATGGAGGATCGGGTGGTGTTTGGGTTGGGATGGTGTCTGTGTATATCATTTATAAGCTGACTCCAAAATGTATGAAAAGGCTCCTGTAGAATCTTGCGTGTAAGACACATCCCGAGTGTATAGAAAAGATAAATGTACACATAGAAGGCGGCTTGTTCTTTGGGCAGACCTCTATTAATCTAATACACCCGTTAATTTTACCCAATCTATAAAGTGCACCCCCTCTTTTGGGACGTTCTGTAAGTAGTAAGCCTCTGGTCAATGTATTTATAAGCCATAGTCCAGGGTTCTCCACAGGATGAAAAAGCATACAGGTAACTTTCGAACACAAGCGCTGTGTGGATCATAGTGGCAGAACATGGGCATCTCTCATGGGAGAATTTTGAAAAATTATATTATAAATGGACAAAAGATTGGATTCTGTTGGGATTTTTAGATAAAATTTTACTTTTTCAGGCCTAACTCCTGTTCTAATTGGCCGATTTGCAAAATTCAAAAAAGTATAGAAAGCTTATAGTCTCCTGAAAAGCACACAGGCGGTGCTTTTCAGCTAAAGCACACGGGCGGCACTGAAAAGCACACGGGAACCCCGCCCGTGTACTCCCTATGTGTGGAGAACCCTGTAGTCTATACGTGAGATAGTAGTGTATATCAGACTTTGAGAACTGCAACTTAGCTATCAGCATGTTGGTGATGATATTTTTAAGAGGAAAATTTAGATACCTTGAATATTGCTCATGTATTCAAACTTCTGTTTTTCCTGTAGGCGGCCGCTGCTGGACTGATATTTGTTGGGAGCTGGGTGTTCATGGAGAACAGGAATTATGGACAGTTAGTGACAGCCTACTACACCCTCATCCCGGCCACCATCCTCATTGCTGTAGGCGTCATCTTCGTTATTTTGGGACTCATCGGATGCATTGGAGCCTTCAAAGAACATCGCTGTCTTTTGGCTGTGGTGAGTTTCTATCTGATTTCTTATTTTTGTTATCAAAGTGGCAGCATGGCTTTTTGGACCCCATGAGAACCGGCTTGAAAGATAATGAAAAATTCCAAGTTCAAAATGGGAACTTCTTTTTTGTATTAAAGTCTTGGTTTTTGTAATGATGTAGAATCTGAAAAATTTGTCCTGAACTTATCAGATATACATTTAAGAAATGACAAGGACATGTAACGTGTATAAAATAAAGCCTTTTACAAGAAAATTGAGGATATTCGACATATCTTAGACCGCAGATACTACGTACAAACATGTATAACACACAGTCCCAAGATTACCTTATAGCTTAATTATTCACACCCACACTGGGAATGTACCGTAATCTCCCGCGTAGAAGACGCGCTCCTGTAAAAGACGCACCCCTAACTCAGCACATGCATTTTCGCGTATAAGACGCACCTCTTAGGTACCAATTTTGTAAATTCAGTACATTTCTATAGTAAAATTACCCCTCGTATAAGACGCACCCCCAATTTCAGTACATCCTATAAGACCCCCCAGCATTTTGTTTGGCATAGAGGACGCGTCTTATACGCGGGAGATTACGATAATGGCAAACGTTTGAATATTGTTCTGACTGTGCCAAATTCATAAATATGCTCTTGTTCTTTGTCAGTTCTTCACGGTGATGCTGATTATCCT
The DNA here is from genome assembly GCA_949317995.1 of Acholoe squamosa. Lineage (NCBI taxonomy): Eukaryota > Metazoa > Annelida > Polychaeta > Phyllodocida > Polynoidae > Acholoe > Acholoe squamosa. The sequence goes on along the minus strand of OX439039.1, from coordinate 28,669,466 downwards.
AGTGGGCATGGTGGTGGCTGCCAGCCTGGGCTACGTCTATCGGAGTGATATCGACAAGAAGGTTCAGGACGGCATCACCAATGGCATGGACCAGTATGACAACAGCACCTCATTGCACGATGGCATTGACTTCATGCAGAAGGAGGTATGTTTATAGTTTTACATAACATGCATATCTGTCACATTATGTATATGGCCCACTTTTCTTCTAAAGATGGCTTTGTCATGAAAATAACGAAGCTAATGTTACCCTTCCCAACAGCTACCACTCAACTGAGCAATTCGGCTTGAAAAGTGCTCTTTTATACTGCTCCCCCTCTTTTCCATAACGATGTGATGTCTCAAGGCAGCATGGATACCATGTTGCTAGAAGATGTCACACATGTCAAAAGAAAAGAAAAAGATAAAGATGGTAAAATTACTGTGTTTGTTTGAGCACTATGGGCCAATTTATGGTAAATAAATCGGTAAACTGCCTTTGCCTTTTTTACTCGTTTTTACCAGCCTGTTTTTCTCTAACATTCACCAGCTGAAGTGCTGTGGTAACAACAACTACACCGACTGGGAGAACACTGTTTGGCGCCAGCAGCACAAGAACCGCACCCTGCCATTCCCTGACTCCTGCTGCCCGTCATCAAACTGCACAGCTACAGCTCCTGAATACAGCCGTGTATGTGTACATTCTTTTAAGGTTGATGGAGAAAAGAAAAAAAAAACGAACAAAAAAAACAGTATCTTAAATACCACAAAAGTATGACTAAGGCCACTTAAAATTGATTATCAGCTTTGCGGACACTTTTTGAAAAATAGTGGTGAGGGGGGAGGCTTTTTATTTTATTTTTATACCATTTCTGTGCAATAAGGGCGGCCCCTTTTTATTTTTTTACTTCACATCCATTCATAATTTTCTATATATCAATACCAAAAGGGCTACTGTTTACAGTGAATTCATTGGTACAGATGTTTCTGCATCAAAAGAGAAGTAAAATGCTTTTTAAAATAAGTTCTACACCAATTAGTGGCTGAGATAATGATATTTTCTTCTTTTTTTTCTTGGACCTTTTCATGGATGCGACCCTTTTTTCTCCTTTTTTAAGAAAAAAGGGTCGCATCCATGTGGCCCTCTTTGAAGGGTGCAGGCGGTGTCTGCAAAGCTGATAATCGATCTTAAGTGGCCTAAAATGGAATGGATAAAAAATGGAGTATCTGCACAAAATATAAGGCTTAATATCAATTTACTTTACCTAGGGCTGCTACACACTTCTGAGAAATGAATTCCTCAGTCACCTCGGAGTCATCGCTGGAGTTGCTGGTGGCTTTGCTATCTTACTTGTGAGTACATGTACATTTTGCTTTGAGACATGAACTTAACCTATTTGTGCTAATATGCAATATAATTTTGTAATTTATTTAGTAGTGCTGTAAAACCCTATATGTAAGCCGCGGTATAGAGTCCATTTCAGACTCCTGGTGTGGCTTATATGGTCATCCTGAACTCAGAATTTTGACACATTACTTGGCTAATAGCAAGCATTTTTCAAGCCGACAGGTTTTCATATAGGCAGGGTTTTATTGTACATGTAGCATATGAAACGGAGGAGGGCCATATGGACAGCTCCCTCCCACCCCAAACTAATTGGGCCCTTCAGAAGTTCAGTGGGAGTTTGCTTCCTGGACCAATTATTAGAGAACATCTATAAAACACCTCTATGTTATCCTTTCAGGTATTTGGTATGATCTCTGCATGTGCACTTATGTGCCGTCGTCGGACAGCAAATGCTTACATTGGTCTGTCAAGCCCCGAACACATGCGTGTTTAAAATATTTACCAACGTGTACTAGACGGAAGGATACCAACATCAGTGTTGAATGAAGGAATGATATTAATCTAAAGGATAAAACTCTTATGTTACCTATATTGGTAGGGAGCATAAAGACGTGTATGGGAGTCATCAGGACTCAGAAGGTGAAAACTTTCCTAATTTTTTAATATGAAAAAAAAGACTTTTAAATGATGTTAAAGGGGTCGTTGTGATGTGAATGAAAGTTTCTTTTTGTACCCCTTATAACAGCCAAGGCTTAGGTTGTAAGAAATCCTCTGGATTAAATACAGTGCTGGCACAGTATATGATAGAGTAAAATATGTTATGTCGAATGGTAACATTACTTGTAATACCGGTAGGTGGAAAGATTACCTCGGACCTCCACTTATGTGGTTATTTGCTATAGGCTTCAAGATTTCAGTTTCAGAGATAAGGAAGAAAGATGGAAGAATGGGTCCCAGTTTCTTCTTTTGTTAAAGGACTTTATTTTTGGCTCATAGGACATATTGTTTCTATACATATTGTAAGGTGAAAAATGAATTGTCACTACGGTATTCAATAACACACCGTTTTTAAAGGATTGTCGGTGCAATTGTAAATCATTGTATGTGTCTGCATCGTTTTCATTCATGTTTTTATTTTCCCCGCTCCTTCCTTGTATACCACATATTGACGAATAGAAAATGCAAAAGAAACAACATTTCCCACCCAAGTTAACATTTAATGCTGACATGTTTGATATGGGGTTTGTCTGCTGAGATGTAGTTTGGGAGGGGTGGGAGGTCTTTTGTAGATGGCACACATATTGCAGAACACAGGTTGGAATACAAAGCGTATTTCTGCCTCGCCATACCATGATGCTGAATTTCACAGCTTGCATTTTTGTATATAAAACGTGTAAAGATATTTATATTTTCTAGACGGTTTTGATGATGGACAGCTTTTAAGACTTCATATTTTCAACATAGTAAAAATTATCGGAAACGTTTTGCTTTTATTCAAAGAAAGAAACTTTGACCTCAGGCCACACCAAATTAAAAGATTGGGTCTATGGATTTCCCGCACCTGTTTTTCAGAAATTGAAATTTTATTTTTATTTGCAAAAAATAACATGTCTATGGATCCCGCCCGCCTTATTTGCTGGGATTTTCTTTTCTTTTTTTTTTTTATCAAGCAATAAATATATGATTGATAATAAAGGTACATGAATGGCAGACCCCTCATTGGATAGGCTTAAATATGCAGATTTTCCTAATGCCAAACACTGTTGCCCAAGCATGGCTCACATCACATAAGGAGCATAATATCTACCAAGCCTGAGTCAATAATGGCAAAAAAAAAGATAAAAAATCGCCCTCTCCATATTTATGATGTTCAGAATCCGTAGACAGTAATTAATTTCAAGAAAATAAAAATAAAAATTTCGCCCTCCCGCACCATATTCTCAAAATGAAAATCCATAGACCAACTTTTTTAGCGCCTCCCACACCGCGTAGCGGTGGTACCGCGAAGCGGTACGGGAGTGCGCTATGATGATTGCATTTGCCCCATGTGATGAGGTCTCACAATACAAAATTACTGAAAAGAGAAATTGATAATTGTGAAATCTTCTTTATGTCTGCTTTTATGAGACAAGTCATCAAACACTGGTATACCGACATTAACGGCGGGAGGCGTTTTTTTACGCGGTCACAACCGCATTTCTTGTTTATTTGGTGTGGCCTCATGTGAAGTTATATGAAAAAAAAAGAAGAATAAAGTCAAATTTTCTGCATAGAAGTTATCGATTTACTGATTTTTTATTGTAAATACAATGCTTGTAGACATATGGCTCTTGTTAATTTTGTACTTTAAGGACTATATTGGCGATACTAGTGCTATAAGAATAACTACTGTACCTTATTACAGTAAGTGTACTTTTCCCTATCATTAGATCAACTAAAAAGTAGTTGCAGCATGTATATAACTTGTACGACATCTGTACCTGCTTTTGCATGGTCTAACTGGGTCCATGATATCTGATGTCAGTAGTACTATGTCAGGGAATGAACAACTATGCTACGCTATTTACTCCGCCTAACAAGGTGGGTTTGAATGACAACATTCCCATGTGATATTTACTAGGAATGAAATTTAGAAGAATGCATATTTCAAATTAAAATACCCCAGTAGATAGCAAACGTTCTTCTTGAGTGAATTCTCTCCAGGGGTTTTCTCATGCACTCTGAGGTATATTGAAAAACACCTTGTGTGTATTGTTGCTTAGGATACGTCTAAGCAATTCCAACGGCTAGATCTACATGTAATGATCGTTAGTGTTTAATGATAGAGTTGTGACTATCCAAAAATTTGGTCACCCAAAGAACTTGTATCCTCGTACATAAATATCTATTTAAACAACATTTTTTTCCATACCATAGTTTAAGTTCCATATCATTGTGTACAAATACATGTATTTTGTGTACAAAATAGGTAGACCATAGGTAGAGCTTTGGTCTCGTAACTCAGAAAATATCAAAACATAGTCTTTGTTTATCTCATGCAATATAACAGTAGGTATTTTTTTATATTGTAGTTTATACATATACCGAGTAGACCTATCATACGACTAGGTTGTCCTAAGCACGCCAGATGTTAATCCACCTATGATATCTTGAATTTGAAGTCTAGATATCTTTTCATATCATCTACAGACTCGTAAGTGACATTGTGACATCTGTATTAAAACTGTTCAATAAAACAAATACTGACTCTAACATGCCTTGCATTGTAACCCCCTTTTAACAAATACAAGTGAACACCTTCCGTCACAGGCTTCCACTGAGTTCAAAATATCAGTTTGGTGATCATGGTTATGTTATATAAGGCCTGCCACTCCTAGTCCATGCTCATCTTACAGCCAGGTTAATGAAGGCATTCTGGTGAATCTGAATCAATTTAAGAGCAGTAAAGGGCTCAGAGCTAATTATTTTCCATATAAATTAGGTACCCTTACCTTACAAATTACCTTGTCAATGTAGTCTAGTATGAATGACTCGCTGCTTAATTTTTTGCAGCCCCAGCGGTGATATGCCTGGATGTGTGATCCATGACTACCTGTATGTACTTGCTTCCGTTCCTTGCTTCAGGTAAAGGTCCTATACTGTCTACACTGACGTGACTATGTTGTGAGTATTGGTTCCCTTATCTTCATTGGTAATTTCAGACGTTTGGGTTTTTTGTTTGTGATCAGATGTGTGGCAGGTTCCGACATAGTTGGTTACATCGGTGAACATGTTGGGCCAAAAATACCTGTATTTAATCAGTTTGTACGTCTTTATTATACCTCCTAATGAAGCGTAATGTAGTGTCTGTCTATGGGTCAATATTTTGGGTATACAGGGGCATGGGAAGCAGTTTCAGAGTGGGTGGGACCAGGGGGGGGGGTTTCTGCAATTTTTGACCTCCCTTTGCTTGACCTTTTAGTTTTGACCTTTTGAGGAGTTGGCCAAAAGTGGGGGGGGGGAGACATGTCCCCCTGCTTTCCACACTCATGGGTATAACAACTTGCTGTTCCAATTCTCTCTGTCAACTGAAAATTGAGGAATTCATTTTGAATAGTTTATTGTCAATGACATTGAAATTGTCATGTCCCAGTAGTATTTGTCTGCTGAGGTGATTGTCCTCTGGTAGCTTGTTGCTTTCTATGTAACTTCTCATGTTGGTACAGAATTTGTCCTTACTTTGAGCCTTGATAAGATCCTTCCTTGTTGGTGTTAGCTTATTGTGCCTTTAGAGTTCTAAGGTCGCCTTCTCTGCGAGTGGGGCTGCTTTGGTAATTATTCTTGATTGCTTTATCTTAGCTGCGGATCTCGAGATTGCGGGCTTGAGCTTTTTGGCGGGTCTACCCCTCTTTCTGGGTTCAGACTCCGTCTGAGGCTTTGAAGAATCCCTGTATGATATGGTAGGGTCCTTTTCCTGCATTGCCTTTGCTCTTGTGATGGCATTTAATTTGTGCTCTTTTTTTAGTTCTTCGATCTTCTTGTTTTTTTATATTTTCCGCTGCATGTGTATCCTGCTTTCTTGAATTTGTCTCCCCATGTCTCTCCATCTTTCAATATTGATCTTGGCTTGAAGTGTATAATTGTATTTGGTGTTATGTCGTCCTTGTGGAACGTTTTGGTGATGGTGATGTCAGAGAATTTGGTCTCCTTGAGTGGTATTACGATTTTTCCTTGTGTTTGTATTGGTAGTGGTTCATCCTCCTGCTGTGGGTATTTAATTCGGGATAGGTAGTCGGCTATTATGTTTGCCTTCCCAGCTAGGCATTTGACTGTGAAATCGCATGACATGAACAAATCTAACCATCTTGCTAGTCTGCCGTTCGTGATTTCTTTTTGTTGAATAATGAGACGAGGGCAGTGTGATCTGAGTATATTGTGAAGTGGGAGAATTCTGTGTAACGATAGAATTTACTGGTTACATACACAACACCTATCATTTCGCGGTCTGTTGTGCAATATCGCTCTTCCTGGTCCGTCAGTGCTCTACCTACCCATTCGATTGGTCTATAGAATCTATTTTCATCTTGTTGGGTCAGGCAAGCTGCGATTGAGTACTTTGAAGCTTCAGTGAAGATTACGAATTCATTTGAGTGATCTGCAAATTTTTAGAATACGTCTTCGTCTATCGCTTTCTTTATTGTCTCGTATGCTCAATGTCATTCAGCTGTCCAGACAAATGGTGCGTTGTCTGTGGACAGTTTGTAAAGTGGTGACATTACTTTTGCGAAATCCTTGACAAATTTCTTGTAGAATTGTGCCATTCCATTGAAACTTCTCACTTCGGATTTGTTTTATGGTATTCTTGCAACCTTGAGTGGCCATATTTTGTTTGGCGATGGTGAGACTTTTCAGATATTCTGAAGCCTAAGAAATCTATTCTCTTAAATCCGAATTTGCATTTCTGTGGTTTGAATTTCAGTTTTCCCTTGATCACTATTTTCGTCACTTCTTCCAGGTCTTGTAGATGTCTTTCCCAAGTGGGGCTGTACATGGCTATATCGTCCACGTAGGCGCATGCGTTGCGGTATTTGCATTTGCCATTAGACGTTCCATTATGTCTTGGTATCTGAGTCCACTTATGTTCATTCCCATTGGGATTGAATTCATTACATAGCGTTTCCCATTTGCTGAGAATGCTGTTATATATTTTGACTCTTCTGCTAATGGAATCTGATGGTATGCGGCAAATATGTCCATTTTGCTGTAGTATTTTGCTTTTGACTCTCCAATGGTGTTTATTAGGTCTTCAGTTCATGGAAAGTTGTATGAGAAGGTTTTGAGACACTTGTTGGCATTGCGGTAGTCTATGACTATGCGCCAACTGTCAGGTTTGGAGAGGTCCATTCCTGGCTTTGGTACTAGGAATGCTGGTGAGTTGAATTCACTTGGATATTCTAATGGTGAAATGACTCCTTGCATTATTTGTTTTTCTAGTTGTTCTCTCATTATTTCTTCCTTTCTTGGTGACAGTCTGTATGGGGGTTTGCATGCTATTTTATTTTTGTCCTTCAGTTCCAATGTGATTGTAGAATCTATTTTCTTTCCAATGACGTTCTCGTTTGTTACAAAAGCTTCTCTGTTTCTCATCAGGACTTCCTCCAGTTGTTCCTTTTCGATTGTTGACAATTCATCATTTATTTTGTATTTTGGTTTTTCATTTGGTCCTCTGAGGTCTTCCAGAACTTCTTCTCCACAGTTTATTGGGGTGAAGATTGGTTGGTTTTCTTTTGAATTTTCTAATGGTATTATTAGGGTTTCTTGTAGTGGGTTAAAAACTCTGATTGGGGTGAACTTTGGTATTTTGATTTGGTCTTCAGTGACATTTGCTATTATAACTCTTATCAAGTTGTTATCTCCCTTTGGTTTGACCATGATGTGTTTCAATACATAGTCTTTCTCATGATGGTTGTTTTCGGTTATCCCTATCACTCCTGATAGTTTCACGTGTGATGCTACAGTTCCTGTTGTTTGTAGTTCCAAGTTTGGTGATACGATGGTATTCTTCAACATGGTATTAGTTGATACTTGTTCCCTTGAGTCTATATATTTGATTGAACCGCTGTATTTTCTGATGAAGTTTAGTCCTAGTATTATTGGTAGGTTCAGTTCCTCCATTAACTACAGTAGGAAGTTCACTGTTTCCTTGCCGATTTTCATGTTTATTCTCACTGCTGACTTGGCTGTTACTTTACTGCAATCTGCTAGTTGAAGTGTCATGTTGGTTGGTTGTCTGTACACATTTGGGTTCTTTTGATATATTTTGTGACACATGGCCTTAGTGATGAAGCTTAGTGTTGCTCCTGTATCTATCAATGCATTTGTTTTGATCTCTTCTGCTTCTAGATCTAGGACTCTGTTTTCTAATGGTGCTCGGATCTTGACTGCTGGTCCGCGTTTATATACACGTTTCTTGAGTGTTAGGTATAATTTATTTTCATGTCATTTACTTTCCTTGTCCGAATCACTTTGGTCTGAGTCTGAACTATCTATTGTTGTTGTAGAGATTTTAATCAAATTGTGTGGCATTGAGCATGTTGATGCCCGTCGGGGATCCATCGGTGGGTCTCTTGCTGATTCTCCTTGAAACCTATTCATCATTGCTATTTTCTGGAGTGTCATCCTCACTGTAATGATCACTCTCATCTTGTGTACCTTTATTGGCATCTTCAAATTGCATATTGTTGAACCTTCTATTGTATTTTCTGTCTTTGGCTTACCATGGTCGTTGTATTTTCTGCTATTTTCCTGCCTGTTGGAATTTCTGTTTTGGTTGTTATTTCCTTTGTTGTTACTTCGTCTGTCATTGTTATTATTATAACCCTTGTTGTCTCTTCTTGAATCGTGGTAGTTCTTATTGTTGTATTCTCTATCGTAGTTTCGATCGCTCTTGCGTTCTTGGTATCTTCCTCCTGATCTTGATCTAGATCCCTGATAACCTCGGTTTCCGGATCTGGATCTAGAGCCTGAGTAATAATCTCTGTTTATGCTTCTCGACTGGCTGTTTTCCTACCTGTCATTAGACCTTCCGCGTCGGTTGTTATCGCACTGTCTGTCATAATCATCCCGTCTTGATTCTCTGGGTCTACTGTTGTAATTCTGATCTTTTCTGTCTTATCTCCTGTCTTTGTTGTAACGACGGTTGTTGTCTCGTGATGAAATCCAGTCTTTCATCTGGTTTAGTCTCTTTTCCACCTTCCTCTTTGATTCAATGAATTTCAGTTGGGCCTCTTGTTGTAATTCAGGGGCATAGGAAAAGGGGGGGCCAGGGGGGCCTGGGCCCCCCCCAATAATGAGGTTCCCTTTATAAGCCTATATAAAAATATAGCAGGCCCCCCAACGGAGACCCTTGGGCCCCCCCAATAAAAATTTGCTTCCTACGCCCCTGTAATTCTATCCTTACTGCTGCTCTTTCGACATCCTCTAGGGCTTTGATGTTTGTGTCAAAACGCAGTAAGCTTGCCATTTCGTCTCCTAGACCCTTAATCATGGCTTCTAGCTTACCTGCATTGTTCTGATCACTGTTATTCAGTAATATTTGCATTTCTGTACAGTATTGTGAGACTTTTATTGGGCTTACGCTTTCTATTTCTCCAGCCTTCCATGATGCTTTGAGGGGTCTCGCCCTTGAAGTGCGCAAGAAATTCAGCGTAGATAATTTCTGGATTGTCCAGCTTGTAATCGTCATCTCTGGCATTATTGTCAACCCATGCTAATGCCTTACCATCTAGGCAGCTTCTCAGAAGGTTTCCGTGCTTCTTTTCGTCTCCCTCTGCTATTGCTTTTAGATAGAATTTGAAATTCTTACGAATGTGTCGGCATTCATTGCACCTGTTGTGTGTGAAAATTTCTCTGGTGGTTTGATGTGGTTGGATATGCGTTTGTTGGTTGGTGGTGGTGCCAAGTTGGTGTGTATTACTACTTTGTTCCCGTGTGAATCAAAATATCCTTTGATAACATTCTGTTGTCGATATGGTTGTGGTGGTTGACTACTTTGTTGAGGGTTTGGATGGTTTTGTGGGTGATTGGTAGAATCCGTTGTTTGTGATCTATTCCTAGGTCCTTGTTGATTGTCTTCTGGCTTGCCAGGATTTCTATTCTGTTGGTTGGGACATCCAAGGTTGCCACTTATGACTGGGGTACCTAGGTACACATTGTCATACACCGCGCCGTGTTTATAGCTTTCGGTGATGTGGTTGATTGTCTCTAAATTATCTTGATTGCATGCTGACGCGTAACCAAGGTTGTACATAGGGTCTGGGGCATTGCATTCCATCATTTCTAGGACTCTAGTTATCTTTTCCTCCAGATTACCAATTTTTCCATTTATGGTATTCACTTGAGTGGTTGTGTTTTTGAGCTTTTCAGCCAGGCTGTCAATGCTTGATCTGGTTGTATCAAACATTGATTTGGTAGGAGACCTTTCATTTTCTTGGTCTCCCATGATTCTGCTGTATAAGCTATCCATTGTTGACTGTAGGTACGTTGTTCTCTAGAATCGTTTCTGTAGTCTCTCTTTGGCTGCGTAAGGTTTGATGTATATTTTCTGATTGTATGTTTTGACTTTTGATTGATGATTGCAGTTTTGAGCACTCCAGCTTCAGTTCTGCTCTGATCTTGTCGATTTGACTGTCAGTGTATTCAGTCAGGTGACTGTCTAGATCTCTGATTCTGTCTTCCATGTTGGCTATTTCAGCGATATCTCATTTCCTCCAATTTAGCCTCTCTCTTCAATGAATTGTTTACTACTGGCTGGTTCTGTGCCGGCTATATGGGCATGATACCTATGATAGAACTTGTGCTGGCTATGAGTTGTTGTCTAGCATTTATTTGGCTGTATGATGGTGTGTTTACGTCCTGTCTTTCTGGTGTTTTCTTAAAATCGATTGAGCTGTCAATGTGGAGAGGGGTGTAATTTGTTATGGGGTTTTGGTGTTCCCTTTGGGATTAGAATTGCCCGAGTAATTGGTTTTGGGGGTTCTGATCAAATGTATGATCTGGTATTGGGATTGAAGTGGGTGGTATAAATCTTTGTGGTAATGGTGGTGCTGGATATTGGCCTTGTGTGTGTGGGAATATTGGTGAGGGTGTCGAGGGTGCGCTGTTTGTGTCTGATACGGTGTTTTCTTCAAGCTTGAATTCCTGTTGGGTTAATGTCATGTCTGCAGCTGTGCTGTTTGAGTTGTTATTGTATATAATTTGTGAATTGCCGAATTCTATGGGACTGGTGTTAATGTCTAATTGTTGTTTGTTTGCGTTAGTATCAAAATTTATAGTGGTACTTAGCTCATCGTGGTCTGACATCTGGTCATGTTGAATTATGGCTTCTCTTGTAGTGGTGTTGTCTTCAATAGTCTCTAGATAACCTAATACTTTCTTTTATATGGAAACTCCTCTTTGTAATGTCTATCTGAGTCTGCTTCTTTTTTCTAACTTTTCATCTAAATGGCTTTTGCGTTGTGCAACAGTGGTACTTCAAAGATTGTATCTTGAATTTTGATCATTCATAATTCATGAACGATATGTACCAAAAAAGACGGGTTCTCCACCAAAATGTCGGGTTGACACATCCTTTTTAATATGACGATTCTTGATGACATTGATGAAGAGATAACTCAAGAACCCATAGATACAGTTTTGTATATCTTTATTGCATAGGCTTAACAATTGATGTTTCATGGTGAACAATACTTCTCGCTTGGCTAATGAGGCAATTCACATTTCCATTGTGAGAGATTCCATACTCAACTTACAATATAATAAATACGTCCTTCCGTCCTGTGATGATGATCTCCATCGTGCACTCCGATATTACCATAGGAAGTCTATGGTTCCAGGCTTGGCATGCCTGTGTATTAGTTAACCTATAGGGTGCAGTACATGGTGCTGCATGGCTATGTTATTATATACTGGAAGGTGACGCTGCAAAACCTGCTTCCGAGCTGGGTGACCGTCAGAGCTGCTACTGATTCTACTAATAGGGATATGGGTATCCTGTCCCATGGGCTTGCTCGGTCTGGTTCATACTGGAATGAACCTATCTATGGGCCTCACTATGGGATAACCCTGCATGGTGGTTATCATGCATAGTGGTTATTCTGTATAATGGATATCCTGCCTAATGGTTGTCCTTTGTATGTTCTTTATGTATTCTGGACTATTAGTGGTATGGTTACATATAGTTGTTTTAGTGGGGGCCTAATTGTACAGAAAGGTAAAATATGGGTGGTTAATAGGTGGAAGCGATAACTATATAAAGATTACTATAAAGTGAGATTTATAATGAACTTAATGTATGTATTATGCTGACAGTAGGGTCCTTGGATGCCAGAGCTCTCATGTGTCGTATTTTATTTCACAACTATCAAGTAGGAAAATATTTTAAGCAACACTAATGATTCTATTTAATCCATAGGAGATCTCACCATTTAAACAATGTCTTATATTCCCATGATTTCTATTAATCAAATATTAGGCAGCAAATATGGGCCCATACATCATAAATAATGCTCCACACCACATTGATGAAAATAAAATGGACGAGTGGCAGGCCTTTATGTTAATACTACTAGCACCTAGCACTCACTCTCCAAGCGGTTGTTGTCTGTGTCTTCCGTCCTCCTGATTAGCATGTATTGACACTTTTTTATTGGCATCGAAATACTGTTTGCTGCTCACAAGGGAGAGGTTGTATCCATGTACCGCACCCCAAATTTGTAATGAGCTATAAGCTGGATCTAGGACTTGAAAACTGCAGGTGCAATACTAGTTTAATCTCTCGCCTATAAGACGCATACCACATATAAGACGCACCTGGAGTTTTAGAATATGGTGAAAAAAAAGTCACAACTTTGTTCTACCCAATGGATTTTCAAAATTCAAAAAGCTATGTGTTGCTAGGACCCCCTGCGCCCCTTATGTCCTATTATGATTTAGGAGGAGTGTAACAGATCGAAAGAAAGGTCTTGGTATCCCCCCTTGCAGATCCAGAGAAAACTAAAACCTTCCGCCTTATACGGGGGGGATTATCATGGAATATTACCGTAACGTCCCACATATAAGACACACCTTGAGTGTTCAGAATATGGTCAAAAAAATGAAATATTCCTAACTTTTGTTCTACTGAATGAATCTTCAAAATCTAAAAAAAAAAAAAAAAAAAAAAATGTGCTGCCTGGACCCCGGGACCCCATATGCAGCAGATAGGGTCATATGAGAGTCTAACATATCAAAAGAAAAGTCATGCGGATCAAGGGAGAACTAAAACCCTGTATATAAGATGCGCCTTATACGCAAGAGATTACGGTAGCTGCCCTATACCTCATTTCTGGTTCACCTATACATATGCTATAGCTCATACACGGCCCAAGAGTTTCCTAACAATTTCAACCCTTTATTTCTTTACATGTAAATAAAACCATAGTGTTGTAGATTTTAATACAATAGTAGAGAATAGTTCTGTGAGACATGGCGCGGCGACTTGTAATCTTGTGTCTAGTTTCAGTTGGTGAGAGAGATAGGGCATACTATCATCTGGACTTTTGGTAGTATATAGCACAAATTCAACCTGATCTACCCACTGCAGCTAAGTACTAATAGTCTGTAGACTGTCCATTCTGCATGCACCTCACTCAGTTGCCACAGGGACCTGTCTTATTCAATGTTCAATGCCATAGTCAACAGGTGTGTCATTATGAGTGTACACTGTCTCAGATTGCCAGGAGCCTGCTCTGCCTCCCCGCCCCCCCCCCCCCCACACACACACAACTGCCAATCACTTGTAATAGTCTGTACCTCGTCACGGGCCAGTGGTCAGCAAACCAGCCAGATCACTCCACCTCTCTGTAGAGGGGGAGCACAGTGTAAGTACATACATCTTTTCAGTGTTCCACAAAATCGTTTATATAATGAAAGGAGTAGTCAAATTAATCTTTCATCACCAATAGTAGATACATATTCTGAGAAAGCATTATTTCAATGTAAACTAAAAATTTTACACAGAAAAGAATGTAGCAGTTCCACAAGGTGGCCTTACACTTCAACCTCCTCTGATTTACAAAAATGCACATATGGCAACACACACTTTAGCACTGATTTCTCCATAGAGATCTTTGACAGTGAATACTTTGTTCAAATACAGAAAATATGATCCAATTGTACCATAACCCACTGAGATAAAACCTGTACTACATATATATAGTAGTTTCAAAACGAACAATTCTAAAACAAAGGCTACAGGGATGCATTTCTGAATCTTAAAATGCTCTAATGCTAATCTGCCATAGGGCTCCAAATGATGAAATGTCTTATCTGTGAATAAAATCAAAAGTATGAGATATATTCTGAAAATTCCTTCACTGATAAGTAAAGTACACACACTGTTATTATTACATTAGAATAGTGAGCAGGAATAGTTTATAGCAGAGGAGCCACAAACAAAAATAGATTGCAAGGCCTCCCTATCCCTTACACCGTGGCGACTGTGAACCATACACTAGTCTACTCATCTCACGAGTAGTACTCACTAGTCGCCGCGCTAATAATAACATGTACGTGTAGATGGTCGTTACTAATTCATTTTAATGGATAAAGAGTGGGACATTAGTAACATGACCTCATCAAGCACACAAAGTGGGAGTGAAACGCTGTATTCCCAAAAGATTCATTCGCAGATTTAGTCAAATCTTTACAGCAGTATTAAGCAGCAGTTTTATGTGGACCATATCATTTGTCCGCAAGCCGAGCTTTGTTAGCAGTTTGCAAAAATGGACTCTTTTATGAGTCTAGAAGTGCTTAGTATCGTTAGGATCGTTAAATCGTCATATTGAGGACATAATCTTTCACAGAGCCATATAAACAACTGGCTCTCTTAGACAATCGTGTTAGAGTAGTAGTTGAAGCTGCTAATTGCCTTTATGAGGTCAGGAAAACTCCCGCGTGCATGAACTAGGCTACGGCTCGCTAAAGGGAGTTTTTTATTTATTCATTTATTTTTTTTTTGTTTTTTTGTCAATGAACTTCACCCATTTATACAGAAGCATTGTATCTGCCATAATACATAAAGTGATCTACAAACGAAATGAAAATTTGGTGGGGAAAAGATGTCTAGCCATTAGACCACACAAACGCCAATGCAAATGGCTTCTGTCTGAATGAACATGAAAGATGAAATTAATGTGTACACATGTACATGTATATGCGATTTGATAACATGAAAGTTCCTCAAAAAGTCAATGAATGATTATAATGTAAACAAGTATATATGTTAAAAAAGATGTATACATCATAAATAATACAACTGCTTAAAGCCGCTGAAATATAAGTCTCTTTAAGAATTCAATTAACAACAAAGTAAATCCTTAAATTCCAAAGTAATGTTTGGTCACTTTTTGCTTTTGACATTCTTACTTGGAATGGCAAACTACATGGCAAGAACAGTGTGTATGACCAATACGTATTTTATGGCAAGAAAAACAGGGTACCATAATCTCCCGCGTATAAGGTGCGTCTTATACGGGGGTTTTTAGTTCTCATTGCATCCACAAGGGGGACTCCAAGACCTTTCTTTTGATATGTTACATGCCCCCTTAGCCATAATAGGATATATGGGGGTCCATGGGGCCTAAGTTACACATGTCTTTGAACTTTGAAAATTCATTCAGTAGAACCAAAGTTATGAATTTTTCATTTTTTTGAGAATATTCCAAAACTCTAGGTACGCCTTATATGCGGGCTGCGCCTTCTACGTGGGAGATTATGGTATATCAATATGCTTTTCGTCGCATATGAGGTAAATATACATCAAATGTGTTATCAAATACAATGTACCCAGTGATATCCCTCCCCATTTGGCATATTGAGACAACGTAGATTACACCAATCTCAATATATTGATCTGGCAACGGTAAACACTTCTTTTTCTTTGGAAGTCATCAAGAGATTGTCATGTAAAAACATTAGGCCAAAAAAAGAAGGTGTGTTTCCAGTTACAAGAGCTACATAGCTAGGGTCGGTAGGTCGGATTTTTTTTTTGATTTTTTTTTTTTTTGGGGGGGGGGGGGAGAGGAGTCTTCCTCCTGTCCAATATAGGCATGTTATATATCAAAAGAAACATAATTTCAAGGTGAACCTGAGAGGATATGTGGCCACAATAGCCTGACAATATATAAGGGAGTGATTATTATTTATCAACAGGGTGGGTGGTAGGTTTGAGGGGGGGGGATAAAAATTTTGCACCCCTCCTGGTCCCTTTTTAGCAAAATAAAGTATGTGTGCTACTAACAAAAAATAACTGCTTCCCAGGGCAGGGGCATAAAAGATTTTGGCAGACCGGCAGATTTTTTTTTCTGACCCTCCCCCCACCACTACGCCAAAAATGATCGCGACCCCCCACTAAGAACTGATTTTGCAAAATGACCCCCCAAAAAAACGGATACACAAGTGGAATGATGCGTCATGATGGGTATTTGAATTGCCCATAGTTAGTTTTGACCACCCCCCCCCCAGTATGAAGGTTTATTGAGTTTTGCCCCCCCCCCCCCACCAAGGGGCTCTTTTTCAAAATGACCCCCCCACATATCTAACAAGCCTCCCCCACCACCTAGCAATAAATGACTCATCCCTAATCAGTGAATAGAGATCTTTCCAAACCGTGGTCTGCCATTTTTGTACCTCTATTGGTATTGTTCCTATGGTAAAAAAAAAAAAAATCAATTGGCCCTGTTTTGCTAGGGTCGGTCGGGTAACTGGAAACAAACCTTTTTTTGCCTTACGATACGATGCAGTTGATAACTAACAGTGCATGAATAGGGCGCAATACATTAGATTAAAATTCAATGTAATTCAATTAAACAACAAGGTAAATCCTTAAATGTAAAGGTAAAGTTTGGTCACTTGTCGCTTTTGATATTCTTACCGGTACTTGGAAGAGATTGTCGTGTTAAAACAATACGATATGATGCAGTTGATAACTAACATCTCTTTAACTAAGCATCATACATGGTTGTAATGACATGTTGGTCAGGCAGTACACTCTGCTACTTAGTGAAGATCAATAAAAAAAAAACAGTGCAGGGATAGTGGTTTACCCGTATCGAAAACAAGCTTCAATGAAAAACATAGAATATTCCCCAGCACTATTTCAATTAAAAATCAGGCTCCTCTAGATTATTCAGTTGCTTTTTGAGTATCATGATCTAACAGCGCAAAACGACCTCAACAAACATAACATTTTAGCGATAGATGAACACTGACTTGAAATAAACTAATTCTCCACTAGCTAAAAGTAGATAGTGAAGTTCTTGTTTGGCCAAATATGTTATGTCCCATGTACCTGCTGTGAACCAAAGTCTTACTATGTGCTCTCTTTCGCATTAAAAAGTAAAAAATGTTACAATATACACTACACTTTTTCAAAAGAGATTGTCAGGTTCAGACATGTGCAAACCATCACTAAGCAAATTGTGAATGTCAAAACATATAGTAAAATATACACACGTCAGTCGTATGTATTCCTCGTCAAAAGAACCACATATATTGCTTCTTATTCATCGAAATTCCTTCCCAGTATATCATGTGCAGTAGGGGTTTAAAATAAATGCCACTACGTACAGCTTTAGCGAAAGTTTAAACAACCTACAGACATCTTGCATGAACTATAATGTATTGCTAATTGTGGATACCTGTTAATAGATTCCTGTTGTCAGGGTTGTGCTAGAAAAGCACTGCAATAATTTGAATTTACCGTGTGAAATAATTCACACAATCTTTTACACCTTTCATAAGTCTGTGTAAAAAAATAGGACTCTGATTAGAATTTCGACGTGATTGCCTTCTTAGCGCATCAATTATAGTGTATCAACATTTAGATAAGAACCACCATCTTTCTTATTTGGGCTATTTCCTTACGGATTTGTTCCTCAAGGAGTTTCCTCTTGCCATCCATAACCTGCTTCATGTGACTGATGGTCTCGTGGACCGTGGCGAAACCTTCGCGACATTCCTTCTTTAGCCGCTGAATCTCACCTGTTTGCCGTTTCAGGTGGGCATCTAAGGCAACGTTAACTTTTTGTTCAAGACCCTGAAGTTAATAGGGAAAAAAGGTTTTCTTAAATATTTCCTCAAGTAAAGTATGACTGGAAGTTATTCCATGTATCATTCCATGAATTATAAAAGAGATGCGTAATGTGATCATTTACATTGATAAGAGAACTGGAGAAAGGAATTACGTGATTTCGGATACTTAATAAATAGATACAATAGACTTTTATATAAAGATCACATGTACATGAATATAAAAAACGGCCTTACCGTTTGCATTGAATTATTTTTGTCTCGTTCCTTGATGAAATCCTCTTCCATCTTTTGGATACGTCTATTGAGGCTAAGCATTCCATCATCCATACGCTTCTCGAGCTTTTCCTAAAAGAAAGTATGAATCCCGTATCATGTGCTCCCCAGGGCCATATTATTATGTGGTGTCTACTTTACGGACACTGCCTAAAAGCAAAACCTTATGAAAGACCATCCCTTTTGATGGCACTGCATTGGGCCCAGACAGATATGCTAGATAAGCCCAGTCCACAACGTCTATTCTGCTTTACTCGTCAGATGAGATTAACGAAGCGATTACAGAGGTTGTGGGGGAGGGGGATAAGATTATAAAACTGACTAGAAAGGAAGAGATAGAAAAGAAGGGACTCTAAGTGCTCACTGTTCTTGCATCGCGTCCAGTATTGAGTCGCTCAGTGTGGTTCACAAGTCGTGTCTCAAGCTTCTCACGCTCGTTTTCCTCCATCAATTTGAAGGTATTCATGGTGGTGCGTGTCTCCTCAATTAACTGTCGAGTTTTTGAGTCTAGTGATGTGATTTTCCCAGTGCTATCCCCCTCAACATGCCGCAGCCGCAGCTGCTGTTCTGTCATCATCCTCTCTATCTTCATAGTCAGCTCGTTTATCTGTGAGGGAGAGCATAAACTAAAGGGATGGTGAATAGAAATAATCCGAGCACACCCTATTCTTGAATAATTGCCAGATATGAAAGTTTCAGCCTTAAAGCACATAGATTAAACTGACCATCAGAAACTACCTCATGCAAGATACTCTTATCTTATACCGGCTACAGAATACTTTATGAACGAACCCCCTACCTTTTGTTCAAATGATGACAACCGGTCTGTAACTTTCTGGACCTTTTCTGTCTGTTGTTGATTCATTG
Source organism: Acholoe squamosa (assembly GCA_949317995.1). Taxonomy (NCBI): domain Eukaryota; kingdom Metazoa; phylum Annelida; class Polychaeta; order Phyllodocida; family Polynoidae; genus Acholoe; species Acholoe squamosa. Next base: position 28,650,388 of record OX439039.1, on the reverse strand, counting down.
ACTTAATGGAATCGAAACAAGTTTTAACATCGCCAGCTAGCTTGGCGATGGCAGCATCACAGCGCCCTACCCGGCCGCGTAGATCTGTCACACCAGCCACATGAGACACCTCCAGATTCTTGACTGCTGTTGCTGCATTATCACTCACTGCACCGCGTGCATTGATCTGGTACTCGATTTGCTGAACAGTGATATAATCAGATGTACAGATTATTCCAATCATTCCACCACAGTAAAACGTGAGAATACAGAGCAAAGACAACGAGGTACACCATCGCATGTCTTAAATATAATATTGGTTACTTTCACGGGTTTTGGATATCTGGCTTTACCAATTGGGATAATTCACCTGTAAATTCATAGCTAATTCAATATCAAATTCATGACATGATAGCTCATTCACAAAGTAACTCACACTTATATCCTTTGATAGTTTCCTGACGATCTCTGTGATAGATTTGATGTGATCCTGCAACAGTGACCTATTGGCCTTCTCCTCCTGCCATGTCCCATGTGTATAATTGAGGTTTTCTAGCAGGTCCTCCTTAACTTTATAGGCCCGCTCCATCAGCTGTGCCGTGGTTCTCTCCTGGAGTGCAAGTCTATCCTCCAAGTCATATCTTGGTGACCTTCCAATATCTGGAGTGAAGTCGCGATAGTCATCTCTCAGCAAGGGTAATGAACGAGCTGATGGAGACCCAACTCGAGAACGTGACCGTCCTGCCATCGTGCCCTAGTATCCCACCAACTGCACTTGAAAGCAAAGAGATAACACTCCATTGAGGGCGTTCAAATATTACCATGTCACCATATTGCCAGGTCACTCAAAAAAAAGTAAAAAAAAAAAATCAAGGAAATTATATACATTAACCTCCCACAAATCATGTACAATTTTATATTTGTAATATATAATTTTCTGTAGGCAGTCTCTAATGTGACCACACAAAGTATATTTATATTCAACCTATAAAACTGTGCTAAAGTGCAAAACAATACCAGAATATGATGAATAGAGTGTAAACTTTAATACCCGGTATCTAAATTGATACAACTGATGTCAGTGGCAGATACAGGATTTGGAAAAGGAGGGGACGTGGCCCAAAAGAAAGGGGTGCACCCCTTCCTTTTGATAAAAAAAAAAGAGGAAATGTGTCAGCTAGCTGTGCAAGGGTATAACAGGCTTCACTCCAAGCAAAGCTTTTTACTCGGAGAGCATCCCTATAACTACTACACTATGGTACGGCCCGGGTACTAGGTACCTAACAATCTGACTGGAGAGTAGAAATGGCCAAATTCTGACTCCCTGTCTGTTCCTGGATTTCCAGGAAGGTTTTAGCCAATGGGAGAAGGCCAAGGCATTTCCTTGATTTCCAGAAGCTGGCTGGCTGGGAAGAAGTATAGCTGCAGCAATCAGAAGGGGGTGGACCCTCTGCCAGGTTCATTAATTGACATTATCCCCCCAATGTATAGCCACTCTCGTAGCATTTAGGTCTCCATGTCATACGAAAGGCCAATATATAAAAACAGTATTGATAATGATTGAGTGAAAACAAATTCCCTTTAGATGTAAAATATATTAGAGAGTTAACGGGAGTAGTCAGACAAATGACATTATGTCATAGTTAAAGGGCCTGGGCCAGCCGGGCACAGGCTACTGGCAAAGAGATAGAATCTAGTATAAGAGGCCCCACTCCGCCACTATGGGTGATGAGAGATTGAGTCTCGGAAGCGTGATACTGGTAGGAGACAGGCCAACTTGCACCAGGGTGTACTCGCGGCCACTCCCATAGAGCGCAGTGTTAAACAACTCAAATTTACAAGCAATTTTAGAATAGTTATTCTAGGAAGAACCTTAGATGTACGGGTAGATATTGACTTGAAAAAGCCCACCATCTAGTTTATTTTGATAAAAAATCAGATGTGTGACAGTGAGAACTCCCGGATTAAGAGAAACTTTTGACTATTTGACCCCTCCATGCACAACCTCTCCTCCTGCAATGAGCAAAGTGCACAGATTTCTAACTTCACTTTCCACTGTCAAAATGGCCAAACTGGATAATGTAACAGGAATCAAAGCACATACGATTCATATTAATCCTTTTTTTTGTCATATACTTGCATATGGAAGCTGGGGAAGTAAGAGAAATGATTCTTTTGACGGTGAATATGGGTTGTTTTCGCGTGTTTCCCTGGCCTAGAAAATGCACAACATTGGGAAGTTTTGTGGCGTATCGCAGGCGTGGATTCAAGGGGGGCCGACGCGGCGTACGCCCCCCCTTTTGAGGCGCCAAGAGGAGTTTTGAATTCAATGAATTCTCAGCTACATGTCAGTTTTTACGGTTTTTAAATCGGACTATTATTAAGGATTCTACAGCTTAAAACATAAAAGAAAGTAGATTGCAATGCATAGGGCATGGTACATGATACTTACTAGGGGCACAGACAGGGTATGTGAGGCTGGGGGCTGAGAGAGCTTATGGTACATGATACTGGGGGCGTGGCCAGGGTATGGTATATGATACAGGGAGCGTGCACAGGGTATGTGAGCTTGGAGGCTGAGGCAGGGTATGATACATGAAACTGGGGGCATGCACAGGGTATGGTACATGATATTGGAGACATGCACAGGGTATGGTACATGATACAGGGGGCGCGTGCACAGGGTATGTAAGCCTGGGGGCTGAGACAATGTATGATATATGATACTGGTGGGGTATAGATTGGGTAAATGAGCCTGGGGGATGAGACAGTTTATGGTACATGATACTGAGGCCTGTGGCAGGGTATGTGATGCTGGAGGGTTATTCATGTTTGTCTTTGTGGAGCCCTAGGAATACACTAGAATGCACTATTTCCCCTCTAGTTATCAAAATTTTCAGGGGCATGCCCCCATGGGAAATATCTGAAATCAAGAAACGGGAAAAACCTTTCTTATGACTGTGGATAACTTAGTCAGGAGAGCCCTCAGAATTCACCTTTTCCCCTAAAGATTTCAAAATTTTCCGGGGGGGGGGGGGGGTATGCCCCAGACTCCTAATACAGTCACTACAATGTACTTGCGACATCACAGGGCTGCACTTTTGTCCCCCCCCCATGTCCAGGGCCCAAATCACGCCCCCCCTTTCTGAAAATCCTGGATCCGCCCCTGTCCAAGCTTAACGGTTAACAGAAATTAAACCTAATCCTAAGAATAAGCATCTTTGAGTCCTGCCCTCTCACCCAGTGGTCGAATTATTTAATTATTCAAAGAATAAATTTTTTTAAATAGCTTTTGAAAATGTGTTGTTTAACACTACGCTCTATGGGAGCCCGCAATTGTACACCCTCACGGCATACTGGAGCCCTGGGCGCGCCGAGACTCCTGTCACAACGTTAAACCTATGGGAGGCAGCAGGAGTAGCGGTACTCCGTCTTACTAACCCCAAAATTCATCCGTCGGTCTTTGCTACTGGCGCGCCACTGCAGTGGCAGAGCAGACTCAGTCAGAGCCAGAGGCACAATACCAGTAGCCACGTAAACAAAGCATTTATGAGTGAATGATAAATGGTTTAGCTATCGTATTACTTAAAAGTCAACAATTACAGTCGTCGACATATTGCTATCTACAGTCCACATTTCAAATTATGTATTTATCGTGAGAAATATAAGAAAATCACATACTAACATGTAAATCCACACTGGAAACTAAGGAAGCGGCGCCATTTGTAAACAATCTTCCTGTGACAGCGCCAACCTATTCAATTACGCGCCGCCGTCTGGTGGGGAATCCGCGAACTGCATCAACAGGTGCCCGGAAGTGCTAAAAATAGACTGACACTCCAAGCACTTATCCTATTACCGCGACCTTGCGCTATGTCAACGGGAATGTTTTGGCTCTGCTTGGAGATAGTGAGTATGTCAACGTTCACATCCTCACCGCGCCAGTATTCAACTGTAGGCGGCGGACCGATGAGCGCTGCGCCGTGCGCTTTCCGTGGACACTTTACCTGTAGCGTGGAATTATAATATACCATTTCCTTTTCGGAATTACCCGACGAGACAGGATGACAGCCACAGAAGGGACTTCGGGGGACAGTCCAAAGGCACATTATGGAAGTGAGTTGGAACTTTGTCTTTCCCTCTCTTCAGGCTCGGTCGTCGGCATCTGTTTTTTTCTGGGCCGCCTTTGAACTTGATTGAAGTTTAAGGGCCGTTGGCTGTGGCATGTGTTGGTGACCCTTTTCCCTGTAGGGAAAACATGCCAAAATTTTATTTTGGATTTACCTGGATAATTTTACATCACCGGAAAGCCGGCAACTTGAGTAATTTAATGGTGTTTTAAATTGTCTTTATAATGGTACTAGTAGTACTAGACGGAACCATCGCTAAAACTAGCGATGGTAACTATTGTAGGGAAAACATGCCAAACTTTTATTTTGGATTTACCCGGATAATTTTACATCACCGGGAAGCTGGCAGCTTGAGTAATTTATTGGTGTTTAAATTGTCTTCATAGTGTTACTAGAACAAAAGTTATGAGGGATTGAATGTGGAATTTCTATAATGTTTTCTGTCAGTGGATTTCCAGCCAGTGTGGCTCTTATCAGTCCCTGCCCACTGTGCACAGGCTGCACTGGTTCTCACACATTTCAGACCTTGCTTTACGTAATCTCAAATTAAATTTGATTGAACGATCATAGAGGGTAACCAATTACATCACTGTAAGCACAACAGTTTGGGGATTAATGGGCTATATTTTGCATCAAAAGGAACTAAGATAAGTATTATAGATCATGTTGGAAAGTCAAAATTTTCTAAATGGCAGTGTGATAAGCAGACCTGAAATTCTTGGATTTTTTACTCAACTCTCCTATACTCTTTAGCTTTGGGCTAATTTGGTCTAATAGATAATAAATAGCTGATTAAAGTTCCTAAAAGTACACACTTTTGTGGTTATCCCATATAAGTTTAAAAAAGTTACACAAATATTTAGTTTTGATATTTTCGGGTTAAATCATAACTCTTCTGAAATATATACAATCTGTCCAGATATTTCATTCTTTCTCCCTCTATGGTAACTGATAATGTCTTAAGCTTTCAATAGAGGTCTCAAATGTAAAAATTGACCAAGAATTAACAAAAATATCAGCATTTTATATTTCAAGGTTTTATAGAAATTACAGTCTGCGCACACCAATACCCTTTGAGAACTGATAAGATATCAAATCAGTGACTGGATCTAGAGTAAAATGACCCACAAATTCTGATTCCTTGGTTATTTTTACCCTTGGTACATGAAAATAGTTAATGTTGACAGTGGAAAAGAGCCCTAAAATAGAAAATCATATTGATTGGTTTACTATAGTGACAGATAGGGACTAGCGGGAGTGGGGGCAGGGGTGTTATTCCTAACTATTGAGGACTTAACCTCTGAAGGCGTCAATTGAGGACTTAACCTCTGAAGGCGTCAGAAAGGCCTGTCCGGTAGAAGTGTTTTACTCTACAAGTTGCAAGTTTGCTCTGGGTATATCAAAATATGCAAGTACTACTCTCGCACTAGGCGAGTTAGGGAGATTTCCTATTGAATCCAAAATAATCGTACTGAACATTCTATATTGGCTGAGGCTTGAGCATGGATCGAAAAACCCTATTCTAAATGAGGCCTTCTCTACCATGAAGAGTGAAAACCACCAATATCCAATACCTCTTGTTTAAAATCGGTTGTAAGAATGTCTGGATTGATCCTTATGTTTGGTCAAAGTCCTCACTCAAAAACAATATAAAGAGAAGGTTAAATGATGCACATATTCAGAAATACAACCAGTACATTGATAACCCAGAGAATACTAGCAAGTGTAGAATTATCAAGATGTGTAAAGATGATCTCAATGACATTTATGAAGAGCGTGAATACCTAACGCATACAGAATCACCAAAAATTAGAACCATTATTGCTAAACTCCGGACTGACAATAACTGTACACTTGACAGCCTGTCAAGAAGATATAGAGGAAAGAAACCTGTCAATTCTAAGTGCACATTCTGTAATGTTGTGCAAGATGTCAATCATATCTTCTTACATTGTAACATGCCCGAGATGAGAAACGCACGGTCAGTGTTTGAAACAAAATACCTCAAGTTCGTTGATTACTATAAAAGACACGATGACACTAGGAAACTTTCTCAAATACTAGCAGTGGCCCCATATTGCAAATCATCTAAAAGGCCAGGGGCTGTGAACTGTATATACTCATATATAAAATCTGTCTACAACATTGTAAATGAAAACCTGGTGCTGACATAAGTGTACCTGTACATTAGTCAATAAAGCCATCTTGAATCTATAAGCGGTGGCACTGGTGTTGTGGTGGTGGAACTTTCAGAGTACCTTAGTTTCCCAAGCCCCCAATGAAAACTGGGTCTCTAGTCTTAAGTGGGGTTGGTCTTTGATATCTTAACTCTAGGACCTACCTACTTGTTGTGTATTGTTTTGAAATGTAAAATCATATGCCATGCCTTTGCTTTTGTAACTTGATATCTGGGGCCCAGGAAGACTAGGCTGAGCCCTCTGCAGACTCAGTGGACATCAATTGCTGGGCCTCTGAATGAATATATCAGGGCCCGGTTAGCTGGGTACTAGTAGTACTAGAACAGAAGTTATGACTCTATGAGGGATTGAATATGGAATTTCTATATTTTCTGTCAATGTGTCATTGGATTTCTAGCCAGTGTGTAAGGCTTAGGCCCTAAGGCTTAGGGAGTGATAATTTTTTAACAACAAAGGGGGGGGGCTGGTGGGTTTGTGCGTGGATGCGTGAAAAAAATTTCGACCCGCCCTCTCGAGGGAGTAAAATTTCTTCGACCCCCCTCCATAAGGGGCAAAAATTGACCAATAATTAACAAAAATATCAGTATTTTATATTTCAAGGTTTTATAGAAATTACAGTCTGCGCACACCAATACCCATTGAGAACTGATAAGATATTAAGTCAATGACTGGATCTAGAGTAAAATGACCCACAAATTCTGATTCCTTGGTTATTTTTACCCTTGGTACATGAAAATAGTTAATGTTGACAGTGGAAAAGAGCCCTAAAATAGAAAATCATATTGAATGATTTACTATAGTATAGTGATAGATAGGGACTCGCGGGAGTGGTTGCAGGGGTGTTATTCCTACTAGCTGTCAGATTCTGATTTTGAAATCGCCTATCAATGTGTCATTGATTTGTTGCAGAGGTGGAAGACCCACGCATCTCTGCAGAGGAGATGGATGACAGGAGAAGACAAAATTTGGCGTACGAATACCTGTGTCATTTGGAGGAAGCTAAAATGTAAGTTTCCTACTCACTTCACTAGACTTGTGCTCGTTTGGGGGGGGGGGGAATAATTTTTTTAACAGGGAGGGGGGAGCTAAAATATTTCAGACCTTTCCAGTTACTGTGTTCAGGGTAATGGAGTGGTTATGTTTTAAATTATGGGAGTGGTCATTATTTTAAATATTATGGTTAGTTTTGCATGGAAGTACAGAAAAAAAAATTTAGCCCCCACCCTTCGACAGTGATCAAAAAGACAAAATGTTAACTAGCCTTGCGCCAGAGGCACAGAAAATTGTCATGCGCCTCTTTGGTCTATAGTATAGTAGCTTGCAGACTTTTTTGCCTAAAAACAAGGCTAAACTCTTTTAGCCCCCCCCCCCCCCTTTCAAAGCCTGACAAAGGCATTTTTACCCCCTCAGGAGAGGTCATAAAAGATTTTACACCCCACTCCCATGTTGATAAATAATGACAACTCCCTAACAACAGAGGGGGGAATTGATTGGGTGACCAAAAAATTTCACACCCCCTAAGACCGGGCTAAGTGCCTCTTTAGGGGATGGACTACCATATATAAATACTATTGATATGACTATCTCTGCCATATTTTCCCCCAGTTGTTTCTTTTGTGTACCTGTTACTGTATACATCTGTAAACATTGTATGAGGTTTTCTATCAATTCTGACCTCCAGTATGACCGGTACGTTTGAAATGAAAAAGTGTGATGAGTCACTACTTGTCCCTGTCCTAACATCTGCCAGACTACCGTAGTTTAATAGTGTTCAGGACAGTTTGGTGAATGGCATAACCCAAATACCCTACAAAAGGCTACGTCATCAGTCCTCACAGACAGGTGGATCTGGTGAAGCGTTTTCACACACACTTTCAATCTTTAATAGAGATTGTATTTAATTGGAAAACATACACTGCATCTTTCTCCTGTTTATTTGATACTTTTTTACAGTCGGCGTCTGAGAGACAGAAGTATATCCTAATTCAAGTAAAAAAAAAAAGGGAAAAAAGTACATGTCCTCAGGCTCAGCAAACACGGATTCTTCTTTGTGTTCCATTCACCCACAAGATAACACTTGACCTCAATTGTATCGATTGCCACTATCTGTGTAATATTGAACATCTCAAAAGGAACGTTAGTGATCCGAGAGGTTGATATTTGTTTAAAAATAGAAACAAAAAAAAAGGTGTGTTCATCCCTGGGAGGTCTAGGAAGAAAGCTTCTTGTGTGTATACAATGCTAAACCAGTTTATCTTGTCTCATATTTTCAAGGATGGAGAATTACTATGTGTAACATGTAACCCTGTATACCCTGTTAAGGCTCCCCATGAGCTATTCATCAGTTCCTGTATATAAGTTTAACAAGTTACCAGACTGCATCGATAGGCAGCAAAAGGGCAGGTGTAAAAAAAGAAAAACTAAATAATCTGTTAAATCGGTTGGAAGATAAATGCTTTCACAACATCAGTCTTTTGGAAGGACCCTGCAGAAATGATTGAACGGATAGATCATGGCAAGATTGCTTTTGTGCATGTTAGGAGCGTCTCAATAATAATAATTTAAAAAAAAAGGTGTCAAGGTCCGTTAGTCATTTTAAGTTGGCAGGTGGTGCAGCGTAGGACCGCTACCCAGGTACCTGAGTCCTGAGGGCTGGGGACCGTTTGTGAAACACAACGGGCATAGTGTGTGAGTCGCCTAAGGGTTATGGATCTCTAGACTATCTACAATGTAGAGTTGCAGCTGGTTAAAACAGATTCCTCCAGCTGACTGCTCACTCCTCTTTCTCATTCATCTCCCTGAGTCCCACCTAGGAACTCTTGCCTCACCTATATATATACGGCCTATCTAGAGCTGATGGACAGTTACTTTTGTAATATCATTGGCAAGTCCATTGAATCACAGCCATCCCTGGTGATATGAATTTTATGTTCAATCAAACAATCCAGCTTCACTTGGGGGAGTGAAGTGGCTTTAATATCACTGTCTGGTCACATTGGATACTTTGCCATTCCCTCTTTACATTAATTTTATTAGCTACAGGTTTGTTCCAGGATCCTCCTATCCTAAAAAAAACACTACCATATACATCACCTCATGTATCAAATCCTCCCTATAGAGCCAGCTCAAAAAAGGGCAATAGACCTTAGGTGAGATGCACTTTGAAAGGTTGCCTCCACATTCAAATGACTGTGTGTACATGTACGGCGTAGAAAAGTTCCGCTCTGATAGGCCCCTAAAGCAGAGAGAAGCCAGGTGGTACAACCGCCATAATCTGCTGCCGTTTATCAAATAACCTCAGACTTGGGTAATAAGCAGTGACAGTGTGTTACAAGCTCTTTATTAATACACCATACAATCAATCTATTTAATTTCCCTGCACCTAATTCTTTATGTTCGGCTGGGCCATAGTGGGAAGCCAGGCAGGGAGAGGACATCTTTTGTTGATGCAATATTCCTGAAATGATGCAGTGAAATAGGTATGAAAGAAAATGAAAAATGGCAAGTTCGCTGTTGTTACTTCATAATGGGTGTGGACCACTAAATTTGACATGGTGACATGGCAATTTCTTAAAATCGACATGTGACATGAGAGGTTCTTAGAGGTGACATGGGACATGGGGATTTAAGTGACATGTGACATAACCATTTCTTAAAATCGACATGTGACATGAGAGGTTCTTAGAGGTGACATGGGACATGGGGATTTAAGTGACATGTGACATAACCATTTCTTAAAATTGACATGTGACATGGGGGACCCCCCATCCACACCCCCTTCATATGCCCTGCTGTAGTATCATGGCATCCCTAATGGTTGGTTTCCTCTTAATTCAATATTTTGACCATGTAGATTAACAGATGGTAGCCTGGTGATAAGGGGGCTAGCGGGGAGGGAGGTTCACATTAGTCCACAGTCGTCATTGGTGACATGGTTCCAATACGTATGGGCAGATAGAGTTACATAGGTGCACCTGAACATTGGGTGGTCGTTTTTATATCGGAAGGAGTAAACCAACCATAGCCAACCATCCCTGTCCGGCTTTCCTATTCAGATGTGACGGTTTTATAAACGTTCTAGAAGGGAGAGCTTGAAAGCATCAACTCCTTGAAAATATATTCATACAAGGTATTTAACTATAGAAGACGAAATCTTCCGTCATGGAAGAGTAGAAGGTGAATACAAATAATATACATGTAAATCCAGTCCTCTCCTTTTTTAAATTCTATTTTTATATGATCAAATTATGTTATTGCTATTGGTATCTGTATGCATACCCTACGCCATAGGGGAATGTCTTAGGGACCTTGTATGGACACAATTTGTGATGTCTAAGACCTGCATTGATCATGATTCAAACTTACCTCCTGGCTGAATAGACAAATGCCATGTCTGTTGCCAGTTAAATAGGAACCACCATCTGTGTCATTAACACTCATTCATTATCAAGTTCTAGATCTACGTTCCATATCCTAATTGGAGGGCCATAAGTGGCTAACGTGGGCTCCTTAAATTGTCTGCGAGACTGCATGTCTTTTTATGCACAGGGGAATAATGGACGGCGAACCTTGTGTGACACATTCCAGGCATCTCACTTCCCCCAAAGGACCTATGAATGCATAACCACAATATACCCCGAGGACATTCCAGTCCCCATTTATGTTTTACTGTGGTATTCCTCCAATAATTAGTATAGCAGTGAATTTACATACATGTGCAGTTCTGAAAGTTAACCCTCTGGTTGAGTACTGTATGTAGTATGCATGGATACACGAACATATGTCGCAGCTGATTATTGTGGCATCAGATGTCAATAGATATCAATAAATTCACACACCACAGTCATACAACCAAACACACTATACATTTATATATGCGACCACACCTGCACAGCATGGTACGTTTTACAATGAGGTGCAGGTGTGGTCACTTTAGACAAATCATGGTAAATTTTACCATGATGTGCAGGTGTGGTCACATTTAAGACAAATCAATGGCATGGTACAGTTTGTCATAGTGTGCAGATGTGGTTGCCTGTTTACATGTACCTGTCAAGTGTATAGGCTTGTCATAATCTAGAGAAGAATGCATTAATGTATCTTAGATACACGTAGATAGTCTCATAGATTTAGACCGTAAAATGGGAAAGGGAAGGATATACTAGAGACTAGCCACCTATGGAGTTGGTGAGGGCCGGCTGCAATAAACATGAGGGATGGCCAATGATAAAAAGGGATCTTAGTTTAAAAAGACTGCCTTGTGACAGTGTTGAACCTTGGGATGGAGCAAAGCAAGAAAATCCCATCCCGAATACCCTAAGGCATCTGACTACCAGAGCTTCGCTTACATATGTCTGCCAGGACCAGCAGTAGTGTTAATGTATTATGTATCACTAAGGCATTGTAGACTACCTGGCCAGCACATCTAGACTCCACATCCATTCAGCCTCTCCTCATTCCATCCAGCCTACAGTAGCTGACTGGGTGGTATGTGCTTCCAGATGCACCAGGTACCAGTGTAGTATGGCAGGTGGTCACAGAGACCAGTGCCAACTGGCCAGTCCACCTCGTCACTTAAGGAAGCAAGACAGGCGAGGCCACGGTCAGTGCCAGGGAGAAAGAGACTGAATCTTGCGAAACATATCTATGTCAAACATGTCATGTATGCAGTAGTAATTATATGTACATGTGTGTTTATACATGGACTAAGATCTTGGGACATGGTCTGCAAAATAAATGGACCCACGTCACCTGTTAGTACATGTTATCGACATGATAAATTTATTCATAATTTAAGAAAGTTGATGAGCAAGTATGATTAGTAAGTGCAGCTATGAATATACCAGACAGAAAGGATTGGGACATTTTAGATGTGAAAGTGTATGATGCTTTAGAAAGTCAATAACCAATGATGTGTACATGTATTGAGTATGTCTCGGGATGTTTCGTTACATGATGCCTGTTACAATGACGTAATGGTGACTTAAATAGCGACTGTGATCAGTGGACCATGTTGGCGTAGCTGTTAATGATGTTGTGTGTGTCCGCACCATAAAGCCCTCGGTATGCAGCTCAACTGGACGTCTCCCGCCACTCCTGATGATGGCATACCTCTACACCCTCACACCACCTGTACCTTAAAACCTACCCCTATGTCTAACTGTAGTAAACTGACCCCCATCCCTTTAGACACTTAATTGCTAATATCAAAGACAATCCAAACAACCCTTGCACATGTTTCCATAACTGAAGACGATTGAAAACTGATATTGAATCACTTTTCTGTCCAAGACCAATGTCAATAGAATAGCACTAGTATAGGACACACAAACGACCTAAGGCCACACCAAAAAAATAAGTTGGTCTACGGATTTTGGTTTTGAAAAAATGGTGCGAGCGAGTGATTTCTTTCTTCTTTTTTTTTAAAGATTTTTTTTTTTCGCATCCAATGGATTCCTTGCTGGAAAAGTGAGGTGAGCGAAATTGCCAAACATCACAAAGAGAAATCAGGGGCGTGGGAAGCAGTTTCAGAGTGGGTGGGACCAGGGGGTTTTTCTGCAGTTTTTGACATCCCTTTGCTAGACCTTTTAGTTTTGACCTTTTGAGGAGTTGGCCAAAAGTGGACATGTCCCCCCCCCCCCTGCTTTCCACGCCCATGAGAAAACTTGTAAAAAGTGAAGCGAGCGAAATCCGTAGACAAGATTTTTTTCAAAGAAAAAAAAATTTGCATTTCCAAAAATATGGAGAGGGTGATCCGTAGACCAACTTTTTTTTTTTGGTGTGGCCTAAATGCAGTAAACATTAAAAATATAATGCCCCATAATAACTCCCATCGCCCCTGTTCCTCTGTCGTAATGACAATATCTAATAGGAAGCATCAGGTCTGTCTATTGAAGCAGTTTGCAGGAAAGGCAGTGGTGCTTCCTAATCCTTTCAGGGAAAGTCAAGACGACCAATATTAGTGTGAGACGTAAAAGGGCCCGGGAAAAGGGCATTGACATTGACAAATTGTGTCGTGATCTTCACAATCAACAAAGTAGGCGCATCTGCGTCACATGTAGACGTGTAGGGATATGGCATATAGCATTTACACCAACTGGCATGATTTGATTTTGGTTAATGCATTGATGATACAGCCCCCCCCCCCCCCAAACACACATACACTCACCCTGGATGCCGCACAACTGTGACCTATATGCACCTAAAGATGAATGCGAATGATCTGGTGATTTATGTAAACCTGCAAAAACACTCCTGTGGTGAATTTACCTGGCAAACTGAATGTGTCAGTGTAACCACCCTGTTGGAGCATTGGGGTCATGTCAGTGTTTGCATTCACTAACACCTGTTTAATTGTTGATCGAGAGTTTAAGTAAATAGCAATATACGGAGCCATTTTTCACGCATCTTGATAGTTTTGGAAGAACAAACATAGAATTATGATAGTTGCTTTAATGCACTGAGTTCTTTTGACGTCATGATGCAAGGATGCAGCACTGGCGGGAATCCCAGAGTGCTGCATTCATGCAGTGTAGTTCACTGTTGGTACACTTAACTTCTTAAGGCATAATGCACGAATACCAAAATGACGAGTTCTTCACCAGGCGCCAGAGCATCATGACAATAGTTAGGCCCTCAAGTGTCGTAAACTTAGGTGAGAATCCCTTCTGCATTGGCGGATTTAGACGGCAGTGGCGGATTTAGAGGGGGCGCCCCCTCCTTTTTGCCTGTATTTATCACTATTTGCTTATTTTGTACCCCAAAAAATGCTAAAATCTAGGGGTGCGCCCCCTCTTTTTGGACCGTGCCCCCTCCTTTTTGAAATCCTGGATCTGCCACTGGACGGTGCTCTCGTTTTGCGTGTAGCTAATACATTTTATCTGTCTCTTTCAATCCCTAAATAAGCCAAAAATTAGGGTCTTAAACAAGGGACGCACCCGGTCCTTTTCAAAATCCTGGATCTGCCACTGAATGATTCACAGGTTGAAATGCTGCACATATTCGGTAATAAATTCATATATGTGTATATGATAGGCCCCATAACCTCATTTTATGGGATGCATGTCTCGAATTTTAATGTATTTTAATTACTAATTATTCACACATGAAATTTCAAGTAATAAATGGCATTCACCACGTGCTTAATACCTTATGTACTGTGTGGTTTACTGTGTGATCTTAATGGCTAGACTTTGATATAAAGGATTGTAAATCTGTGGTCCCGTTACTCGTAAGAGTTGTTGATGTTGGCACACAGAGCACACTCTACCCATACCGTGATTCTATGACCTGTGATGTCACCATCACACATTTGGATGCCTGTCAAGATTCCGTACAAGTGTAACAAGAGTGACACCATAGAGTTCTTTATGGCATTCCAGCCCTGATCCAAGCCAGCGTCCCTTTATGTTTTGTCCCGTCGGACGCTAGGTATGAAGCTATAAGGTAGCAACTGTGACTATGGTGGGGTGGGGGGAGAAGAAAGAGAGACATGAATGAGTGTCAGATTGAAGTTTATGTTATTTCCTACTGAGCTATGAGATTTTTTGCATTTCCTTTGATGAACTCAAGAGGGAATAATAGCATTGAGCATCAGGCACCATTAACTGAGTGTATGGGTCCGTTTTAGGCTATTTGAAGTCACATAACAATGCAATGTCATTGTAACCTAACATCCCACCCCTTGCATTCTACAACTTAAAAGGAATGCGAAGTATAGGCGGTTATATGTTGGAACATTATTCCTTGAAAAAAAACAACAACAAAAAACAACATGTTTTAGGGGATGGGGCCTTTGATTTTGTAGAAGTTCCGGGCCTATTCCCTTATCCTTATGATAAAGGTTTGTGACGATACCTTATTCCCATGCTTACTGTTCCAAGTGTTACATAAAGTATTATGTGCTTCCTCCTACAGTTGGATAGAGGCATGCATTAACGAGCAGCTCCCGCCTACCACAGAGCTTGAGGAAGGTCTCAGGAATGGCGTCTACTTGGCCAAACTTGCACATTTTATGTCTGCTGAAGTTGTACCCCTCCGCCGTATTTATGACCGTGACCAAGCCAGGTTCAAGGTAGGTTTGAATAAACTTAACCAAAAGATGAATTTATGTTTTAAATATCTCATTGAAGTGGACCTGGAGTCTAATTTATTATTGCCATCTTTAATTTGTAAGGAAAAGAAATGTTAATGGGACTTTGGAATAGGGAATGTTATTTCAGTCGGTTAAACAAAATGATGTTTCTTTTAGGCACGTGGATTACATTTTCGACACACAGACAACACTGTACACTGGCTGAGGGCCCTGGAGGACATAGGGCTACCAAAGGTTAGTTATTTATCATCCATTTACCATCAAGATGGAAATAATGAATACCCATGTAATTAAACTGGACTTGGGTTTAAGGTGATTTTACTCCATGTCTATCTTAGGGAACTTCTAAAAGCCCTTTCACACCAATGCAGCATGGTATGGTGCAGTGCAGCACAGCACGTCATTCAAAAGTAGATCAGATTAGATATACCGTAATCCTCCGCGTATAACTTGCCAATGGCTGTTTCGCCTATAAGACGCACATCTTAAGGCTGAAATTTGTAAGATTAGTACATTTCTATAGTAAAAGTACCCCGCGTATAAGACGCACCCCCAACTTCAGATAATCCTATAAGACGCACCAGGCATTTGTTTGGTGTAGAAGACGCGTTTTCTACGCGGGAGATTACGGTAGTTAGGCTGTTCACACTGCTGCAGCACGTCCATTTCAAAGTAGAAAATGTTCTGCACTATTCTGCATTCGTGAGAATTCGGCTTAAGTCTCACTGTCTGCAGTTCAGTCAGTCAGAATGATCCAAGCAGATGTTGAGGTAAAGTGTAGAGACCTTTATTAACTCGAAAAGCGAGTTATAAGGAGACACCCTGGGGCCCTGCGCTTTCAGTCATTTTGGTGGTGCGAATAAGTTTAAAAAAAGATGGAAATTTTATATATAATAAAAGGCAGAATTACTTGATGAATTTGTAGTGCCATTAAAGGAGGAGATGTAGGGGTCTTGCAGGAAAAGGTATTTCATTACCAAGTTTTGTAAATTTTGAGAAATTGTCAATATTGTACAGACTCAGTTGGTTGGCAACCATAAGACGCTTTTTGCCTCCAATGGTGAAGGTATATGATGTTGATCCATATATCAACTTTTCTGCCTTTTTTGGCAATGTGGTGCGAATAGCACAGTTTTGGCAGGAGTTATGCGAATAGTGGCTTGGTGGTGCGAATAACCTGGGTGAGGGAGTGCTGATGCAACAGGATGAGTGCACACCTCATGTGGCCCCCAAGGGGTAAAAAACGACATGGCGACATTTGGCCATTTTGAAGTGACATTCTGACATGCACCCTTTTAAAAGTGACATGTGACATGTCCATTTCCTAAAAAAGTGACATGTGACCTGAAGCCTTGTATTTGGAGACATGCCTTTATTTTGGACAAGTCATTTTCCCTAAAAAGTGACATGTGACCTGAAGCCTTGTATTTGGAGACATGCCTTTATTTTTGGACATGTCATTTTCCCTAAAAAGTGACATGTGACCTGAAGCCTTGTATTTGGAGACATGCCTTTATTTTTGGACATGTCATTTTCCCTAAAAAGTGACATGTGACCTGAAGCCTTGAATTTTGGCAACATTGTGACATGAGGGGGGGGGCCCACTCATGGGAGCCAATCACAGGCTTTTCACTTTTTGAGTTATCAGCAATTTACATTGCTGCATTACATTTTCACACTAGAGGTACATACAGCACAACAGTCGGTCTCATACCAACCTTTGACTTACAGAGAACACTCATACATGTATTATATATGTTACACCAACCTTGACAATCACTTCATCATCCTTGACCTAGGGTGATTCCCATGTATCAATTAGTGTTAACTCCAGTAGCCTTGACATTAACCCTTTATAACATTACAGCTGTGTTCCTGCCATGTGTTCCTGCCATGCATATATTAGTCCTTTACATTTACTACAGTCCTTGACCCTACAGTCTTGGCCTTGGGTCTCATGTAATCCAATCAGTACGTCCCTACTACCTTGACATTGCAGCCTTGACCTTGGGACTCATATAATTCAATCAGTACATCACTGCTACCTTGACATTGGTTCTCTCTAGCTGCATCTATACAATGTCCTTGACCCTGCTTGTCTGTTCCCTTCATACTGAGTCACACAACAACACCAATCACATAGTTACATCACCTATGCCTTTGATGCCTCATGAATAAGAGTGGATACAAGTGTCCTTGACCGATAGGTATCTTAGTTTGTGTAATGCAATTATGTCGGTTCCTGGCTTACGACTGCGTAGTCCTAACGCATTACCATCTTGTTTATCATGTCCTACTTTCTAACTGTGTGTGTGTCATTAGCTCTTAGAGTGCTGATGTCTGCCCTATCTCATGTGTCTGGACTGTGGTCCAGTACAGAATTATGATACAGGGGGATGTGATTTCTTCTACATCTGTAAGATTTCCTGCACTTAACTTGGGCTGTCAAGGTTCTGCACGACAAAAAACTGGACCAATACATCAATGAATGAATCTTACCCCCGGGATCTTACCAATTGTGCTAATGGTCTGTGCCCACAATGGGCATCAGTTCATCACCGGTAATCAGATTTTGATTTGGGAGTATCTCACATCTTGTTTGCTATACGTCAGATGACAATATGGTTCTGAATGTTTGATGAAAGTTTCTGGTCACTATTTCAATAAGAAGAATACCAGGGGAAGATAGCATAATGCCCACAGTAGTACCGAGCAACCTAGGCACATGATCATACCCTACATACCCATACTGATCATTATACTCAGACAGTCACACAAGTCTACATATATGACACATGTGGTTCAGGACTGTCATCAGCTGTAGACATGGAGGCGGTGTCGACGTGACCAAAGAGAATGGTACCTTCTATAAATTAAATAACGATATGGACGCAGGGTGCACTGTACCGGCTTGTAAGGACAGACCAGAGGGAGGATGCACGTGGCCACCTGTATGTCGTAAAAAGTGCCCGCCACCTACGACACAAGGGCCTTGTGTGCAAGTATGCATGCACGGCATATTATAGGCTAGGTTGTTGGTCGTCTTTTTTGTGGGACTTCCGGAATAGTGAAAAAAGAAAATAAATACATAGAAAAATATACAAAGTTGTGTACAAGTCTAGTATTGAGATTACAGCCACCTGCTCCAAATTCCTCAGTCTCCTCACATAGTTAACACTTTGATATCATAGTGGGGTTCCCTTTGTTAAACTTCCGTGTTTGTAGAAGTATTTTTGAACTATAGGTGGTTTCCCAGCAAAAAGAATAACCTGTTATAAAAAATGCACAGATTGTTATATGTTCTATCAAACTTTTAGCAGTTGCAATCACGGTCTGCATACTCATAGTCTATAGATATATGTTTGTAATTTCGTCATTTCAGACATACAACTATGATGAAAGAAGTGGAATAATAACATATGAATAAATGATAATATACAGGATGGCCATGCAAAATTCTTGGCCGTGGTCCACCCAGCCAGTCATGTCGCTCTGACCTTAACAGCATCTATTAAAAGCGGTCAGTGTGCAAAGGTCTCTTGGCCTATCAGTCACATGACCCGTGGCTGACCTCTTTAGGTGACATTCGTTATTTTATAGAATAACACCACAAATAACGGATTTGCTGTTACATAAAAAATATAGACTAGGTGTTATAATGTACTGGCATATTTCAAAAGATCCCTCTGTTATCATCACTAGTCATGATACTAGCACCTGTACAAATTCGTTGGTCGTGGGGTGACGAGACCGGCTACTGTCCCCATCTTATGTATTTGGAATCCTAGAAATTCAAACAATCGTAACAGTGATTATGCAATTAGTGGTAGTAATCATCTGAAAGGGACAATTTCTTTTTCTCGGGGGGGGGGGGGGGCTTTTAACTACAGGTTTGGTGCTCAGCCTCGGGAGCTCAACATTTGTAAGTTAGATTCTCATAACCGTACACGCCAATGGCATGCAAAACATATTTAGCATGTGACAGAATTGAAGAGCCATAATAACATTTGGTCATAATGACCCATCACTTTCCTGTGCTCATCACTGCCGGTCGTATAACAATGTACATGTATACCCCCGCCACCAACCCAACCACCTCCAGTATACATGTGCATCACTGAGCAGCTGTTGTCATGGTTACGTCACACCTGCACATCCATGGACCTGCCATGTAGAAATGTCCCCACAGGTGATCGATTGAAAACCACCCAATGGTCACGTGATGATTATGAAGCTCTGGTATGTGGTCAGTGTGCACACAATGGGCCATGTTTTATACCCCTGGTCACTCTATATCATGATCCATCTCACTTCACAACTTCTAAACATGCTCTCCCTGCTCAGTGGAGCGGATGTGGACACAGAGGATCATGTATACAATTAAAACTCAAAGGTATAACCCTAGGAATATAATTATGAACAATCCTGGAAATGGTCCATTACAGGAGCTCATGAACCAAGGCTCATGGTTCTATGTTATATAGTTTAGTATGGTTTCACCAATATTTCGTATAAAATTGATCGAAGAAGCAGTAGTGGTAGACGGTATTCCATTACATTCTCCCTCTGTGTGAATGTGACGAAATGACTTATGGATTGGAGGTTGGAAGGGCCACATTACACCATCACATTAGATTAAACCTTACCGATAAGTGTTTAGTAAAATCTGTAGGAATGTCTATTTCCTCCATACATTCCCTTGTCTTGGCAGCAGTTGGCTGGAGATTTCTGTTTATACGCTTCTACAGAAGAGGGTGCGGATACCTTATGCAAACATTTTTGGCGTGGTTCTGTAGAGTGACGAGGTTTATAGTGTTGACAGGCTTATACAAGTAGGTGAATGGGAGTTGTCCACACAGACATATTACCGGTAGGTGCCTGTCATATTCTCCTGGTACTTTGTGCCACTATCATGTGAATCAGGTCTTCTTGGAGCCTATAGATGCAGAGGTAGATTGGCTGCAGTCTACTCCATTGAACTCTGAACGATAACAGGCAGGCTGCGCTGGATGGGGAGGGGGGGTGGGGGTTGAGTGGAAGATTCAACCCGGGGATTCAACTCTCACTCCATCAATTATATAACATCTTTCTGTTGTTTCCATCACTGACTAATCTTCAGCTATACATGGGTGACTACGTTTGAACTTGCTGCTCAACATTAACGGAAATATTAAAACAAACAATAAAAAAACACAAACATACACCGTGAAAAGAAACGTTGTGAAATATGACTCAAGTCCTCTGAGATCCAGTGCGTGAACAAGTTGTAGGCGCCCCACGTTAGACAGTGGGAGTTGTGCCAGACGTGACTTAAGGTCCGTTAACACTATGGTGGGACTGGTACCTCGGTACTAAGGTATAGGTGATGTCCCAGGTAGTGCATAGCAATACCCCCTAGTAGATCTAGTGCATAGCAGTCCAGCTTTGCACTCCTGATAAAACCACTAGAACCTAAGTTATCATAGCACATGAAGTCTGTGTTGATTTGCAGAACATCTCTGCATAATTATTGGAGTAAGGTTTTTGCCGATGGCATATTGGTAGTATTTGTAAGGTTAAAAATCACAATTACCTCGTTAGAGAAAGTGTTACGTATTATCTGATGTTGGTATGCGTAAACCACAATGATTAAGCCACACACAGCTAGCCATGTAGCTAATCTGACCTCAGCTGGTGTTTGAGCAGTAGATTCGACAACCTTAAGGTGATGAGTGGACAGTTGGTGTGACTGGGGTATACAGCCTGTTATACATCATCTTCTCCCCATCCTCCAGTGGTGACCTATTCAATCAGACCCATGACAGGGAGGGTGTTTACATGTACACTGGGCCCCTTGTGTTCATCGGCAGACACTGCTGCGCTTCGCTCCGCTGACGTGTTCTCCTACACTGGGTCCCTTGTGTTCATCGGCAGACACTGTTGCGCTTCGCTCCGCTGACGTGTTCTCCTAGATTACACTGGGCCCCTTGTGTTCATCGGCAGACACTGCTGCGCTTCGCTCCGCTGACGTGTTCTCCTAAGACGCCCAGAGAGAACCGACGGGCATCAGTCTAGTTTACATGTAGTTTCTTGCCCTTGATCGCATCTCTTAAGTGTAAGCATACACAGTGATGCAACACTGCTTAGATTAGTGACCTGACACTCTGTGTTAGCAGAGGAGGGGCTCATGGGGCTGTGGGGCTCACTACAGTCCTCCCCTAGTTACTCCCCCCTCAGCACAGGATTACCCTAGGCCACACTCCCAAAAAAGTTCTATGAATTTTTAATCTTATTTTCTCAATTTCTTTTGGGTCTATGGATTATCACCAGTAATATGTGGGCTAGCAAAAAAAAAATTCATATTTAACAAGCTAACATTAAAGTTGGAATTCCAATTATTATGCGGGCTTCCCTAGCCCACTTTAAAGGGTCTATATCTTCTCTTTGGCATTGCTATCCCCTCCGGATGTGTGTGGTGCACATATGCGCGGGCACTGACACATTCCTCTACAAATTGTGTAATGTAGTTCTCGCCATGAATATGACCTTAGTTGTCGAAATGGCGTTAAACATCTATTACTCACTCACTCCAATTATTCAAAGAAAAAAAATTTTGAATTTCCGAAAATATGGAGAGGGCGATCCATAGACCAACTAATTTTTTTTTGTGTGGCTCTATTGTAATATTTGGCAATTTAGACACAGAAAAAATACTCTTACATTTGATTGCCAAAAATCGGGTTTCCATGCCCTTCCACTTATCCCCCCCTCACTATATTTAAGGGGTCAAGTAGGGGTATTTCTGAAATCCTTTTTTTTTTTTTATATAAATACTTTTCTATCCACACAAAAAAAAATTAGGTCAAAAAGTCTGTAATCCAAAAAAAGAAAAAAAAATGGCCAAAGCAACACTTTATCATGTCTACTCTTTTTTTTATAAGCGAATCATTTTTTAGAAATCAGAATGTATGGGGATGCATCCCCCTATAACCCTGGAGTGAGCAGGTTGAATAATCTGCCCCAGCTGTTTATGTTTCCTCCTGGCCACTCTTGGTCCACACAGCTGACCACAGGGGGTCTGGTAGACCGGTCCCATTGCTCAGATTGAGCCATTTTCTCCCTGCCATGGGTCTGACTATATTCATATCTCTAAGACAGGAGGCAGAATCCTTCATCGATTTCCACTGATCACCTCCAGTCTGCTGCTGGGTACTGGTTTGTATCCTATCTGTGTCTAACATACAGGTGCAAGTGGCCTCCATGTAGCTTATTGTAGGAGGTTTCAGTCATGTTAGTTCAACACCCTACATGTCTACCCCAAATATTAGTTCTTTCTGAAAGGTAAAATCTTCACTGCCTTTTCGATGACAAATCTAGGGTGTGTTGATATTGTAAACGGTTTGGTAATAAGGCAATGGCAAGATCCAACAGGGAATCGCCAATTGATCATTTGATGTAAGTCCTATTGAGAGTATTCTGTGCCAATTAATCACTGTACGAACAGGTACTAGGGTAACTGCAGTTACCCGAGCAAATATGGCAGATGCTAATTCCACCAGTGTTAAAGCCTTTTCTCATAATATACTGTTATTAATCTGTTGTATTTCATGATATATTGTAGGATCATATGGTAGTTAAGGCATGGATACTCATGGAGACAAAGCCTAGAGTCATTCAAGCACTGGGGTTACATAGAAATCAGCCAGCAATTAATATTTGCTCCTAGGGTAACTGTTTGTGTGGTACTAGGGTAACTGGTTTCCTGTGTTATGAAAGGTACTAGGGTAACTGGTTGAAAATGTACTAGGGTAACTGGCATTTCTTCTATCTATTCATAAACAAGACTTTTTGGTTGCAGATTTCTATTGTCAAGAGGGAGGGAAATTTGTATGCCTGTTTGTTGAGTTAGAAACCGATTGCACTCCCACCAGGGGATCATGGTAAGGGAGTGGTTTTTAACTATCAAGTATTAAGTTTGACTTTTGTTGGAATATTTGAGGAATTCTGTCAATTTTGGAAAACACTAAGGGAGTGATCATTTTTTAACAAGGAGAGGGGCTGGTGGGTTTGTGCGCGGACCCTCTAGAGGGTCAACATTTTTTTCATGTTTTGACTGCCCCTGGTCAAGGGGTCGAAAAAATTCTGACCCCCCCCCCCCCTCTGAAACCCACTAGCCCCCGCGGTTTCTATGCTCAGCTGGATCATTCCTGAGATCTGTGTAAATCCACTGAGAAAACAAATTGCCATTTATTGGGGGGGGGGGGTCTGACATAGAATTTACCCCAATGTAACAGTTCTTCCCAAATGGGATACTGATGCTATCCCAACAGTAATTCCAAAACTCTTTCTACATCAGGTGGTGATATTATGTGTCCATTTTACTATTTTAGCCACCTAAATCTAATGTAAAAATATTAAGTATGAGCCTCTGCGAGGTGGTATATTGCGCTTCAGTGGAAATGAGTCTTAACATTTCACACCCCTGATTTTCTGCATATCACAGGCTTGTAGTTACCCTAGTACATGGAACACCATCCCAGCACTTACCGTAATCTCCCGCGTAGAAGACGCGCTGCGCATATGAGACGCACCCCAAACTTAGCACATGCATTTTCGCGTATAAGACGCACATTTTAAGGGTGATTTTTGTCAATCCAGTACTGTTCTATAGTAAAATTACCCCTAGTATAAGACGCACACCCAACTTGAAAAAATCCTATAAGACGCACCAGGCATTTGTTTGGCGTAGAGGACGCGTCTTATACGCGGGAGTTTACAGTAGTAGTTACCCTAGTACCTGGCACATGGTCCCTTAACAGGGGCGTAGGAAAAAGGGGGGCCAGGGGGGCCCGGGGCCCCAATCCCAGAGGAGGTGGGGCCTGAATATGTCTTGGCCCCCCCCCAATATTTCTCAAGACCCATGATAAAATGCAAAGATTTCCCCCAAATTTTTCACAAATATGGTAGCACAATGGAAAAAGGGGGCCTGGGCTTAAAACCACAGGCAAAAGTCATCAAAGATATTTTAATACATGTATGTTATGTACCCATGAATAAGTGTCAGCCCACTCTATCCGACGAATTACGATCGGTGCGACAGGGCCCCCCTGGGCCCCCCCAATCAAGATTTGGTTCCTAAGCCTCTGCTTAAATGAGCTACGTTTCTCATTTTTGGCCATTCTGGTTGGATTCTGCAGTTCTCAATACCAGATACTATTCAGATAACATAAACATCATGAAGACATATCACACATTTGCCCTAACCACCTTATTCTTAGTGATCTGAGTTGTTCCAGCCCTTTTTACCTTTTTACAGTTACCCTAGTACCCCTGTTTCAGTTACCCTAGTACTTGGTATTGTTGACCAAATCAGTTACCCTAGTACACCCAAATCTGAAAGCACTATTTACTGCTGTTCTAGACCATGTCAGACTACAGTAACTAGTTCAGATTATCATGAATTTTCTGGACAACAACTATACAACTGTGCATCATTCAAATCCACAGGAATGCAGTGTAATTTCACCTTTTATTTCTGTATAGGACAGACAACATCTGCCATGTTGGATCGGGTAACTGCAGCTACCCTAGTACCTGTCCTCACAGTGATTAATGGATTAACAAATACTGTACATAGACATCAGACAACTCTGAACTATCCAAATTCAATAGTACTGGGTATTAGTAAAGTTGTGTCTTTCATCTGAATCATCTTCTGTGTTAAAGTGGATCACACAGCTGCTGAGACACAGAGAACAGCTGTTAACAGAGCGCACCATCTTGTGTAGACTTATTTCTACAGGACCCTGTGTGTATCTGTATTTAATGGCTGTAAGTTGGCAGGTATAGGACTGCTATGAATAGGAATCGTGGGGTGGACATTGATTATAAAGGACCAGAGCAGGTGTTACTGTATATTGTGTTTGTGTGCAGCTCATTGATGTCTCCTGGCCACTAATGCACATATGGCCGCCATATCTATACACAGGTGGATTTACGTTGTCTAGAAAGTAAAATGTGTCCATCACTTGTAACAATTATCACAGTGATATTCCATTTATAAGGTGCACCCCTTTGATTTCTGAGGCGCACAACGGGTCCATCCTCATGTATAACCCGCACCTTACACACGGGGTGTTATGGTAATATTGATACTGACTATCTATAATTATCGTGCTAAAGATGCATTATATGGCGGAAATAAGATACCCAATTACACTAACAGCACATGGTCTCAGGTCTGTTGTGGTTATTTGGGAGCTGACATTGCTGACCGACATGTATACCCAAACAAGCTGTCTTTTTAACACATGCCATGATAGGTTCTATACTGATGAACCCTCTGTATACTAATATAGGGTTTAGAATGAATGTATTGAATCCCCTCTTACAAAAGCAAGTCTGAATCTGTCAACTTACATACAGGTGTTAACTTAAACTAATGCCATTATGTAGAGACCACCATAAGCCAAGAATGCCAACAAAAGGAAAACGTGAGACAACTTCAGATTGTTTCCTTCCTATAGAGCAGTACAGAGCATGGTAAAAACAGGATCTCTGTCACTACCTGTAATCATTAGTACAAGATAGCCATCTGGTACGTGGGTAGTACCGTATGCTATCAGTTAATCACGAGGCCAATACTACTGGTGCAATATCTCCACCTTCACTGGGCTTTTAAAAGTACATGACTAGGGGGTTGTGACAAGCCCCCCTCCCCTCCCCTCGGTGTTATGTGAACTGGGTTGAGTGATGGTGAACTAAGCAGAGGACCAAGATAAGCCCTGGGGTGCCACCGGATATTACTGTGAATGTTGAAGTCATGCCAAGGTGAAACATTAAGGCGCCAATCCAGAGAGAAATTATCAATGGAATGCCTTTAATTGCCTACATTGTGCAACAACAAACACTTTATGAATAAAGTGTAGACATGGGATTCATGTCAGTAACATACCAGTGAACCTTTGATGTCCTTTGTCATATTCCCTTTTCTGAGGTGCATAAATGCCATTTTGGCAAAGGATTGTGTGAATATTACACTGTTTTTCCTTTTTTTTTTGTGGATGATATACTCCAGAGGGTTAATTTGGCTCTGTATGTACAGTACTTCATATATTGGACCTTACAGATGCCAACTACATTCTAGCTATTAGAGATCAATCGGGCACTAAGGGCTTTGCTGAAAACACTATATAATTTCCGTTCGAGGGATCAAAGCGTTGGGAGGTGCACCAAAGTCCCTGATACCACTGCCCCTTATACTGGCCCTCATAGGCGTGTGCCCTGTAAAATAAAGAGAGGGACCCGCTGCAGGGAGCCATAGGATAGATCCCAGAGGAACCACAGGCAGGTGTCACCGAGTACAGTCTTAGTGAAGCAGACAACCACAGTAAGTGTCGTCTGTAACGTGCGACTTGTAAGCTGAACATTGCCCTGTGCCCTCACACTAGGAAAATGTCGGCTGCTCCTTTTGGGACTGGCGGGAAACTTATGATGTTGATAACACACCTGGGTGACTGTCATATGACTAAACCGAACGTGCTTAGCGGCATGTGTAGGCCTCGTCCAGACATTACTGTTCATGGGACATGGTTGATATCAACCATACACTTTCAAGACAGGTCTGATATCCAACCCTTTATTGCAAGTAATGTGTAGTGAAATTTGTCCATTCAGACCTTTTGTGACTACATGTATTCTGAAAGAATTTGCATTCTTATACAACCTTCCCTGTCAGTTAGAGAGCGGAAACAAGTCTACTAAAGCTGGTTGTCGACACTGACACAGCAGGTCTGTGTATATTAACGTAGCAGATGCAGTACCGCGGACACAGCTGGTGAATAAATGGCGTTACACCTCCTGTATAAGACGATTAACTTATACCGTAATCTCCCGCGTATAAGGCGCAGCCCGCGTATAAGGTGCACCTAGAGTTTTGGAAAATTCTCAAAAAAATGAGAAATTCATAACTTTTGTTCTACTGAATGAATTTTCAAAATTCAAAAACCTATGTGTAGCTTGGGCCACCCCGGACCCTCCTGGGGCCCCTTATGTCCTATTATGACCAAGGGGGCATGAAATATATCAAAAGAAAGGTCTTGGTGTCCCCCTTGTGGATCCAATGAGAACTAAAAAAACCTGTATAAGACGCGCCTTATAAGCGGGAGATTACGGTAAGTACGTGTATCATAGTAGTTTGTTATCATCTATAGACTTACTGGTATTGGGTAAATTATGCCTAGTTCCACATATCACACACTATACACGTCACCGCTCGAGACAGAATAATAATACCATAGAATGTAAAGAAAACTAGGGACATTACTAATATTTTTATTGAACGGGATGATACTGATATTCAATTACGCCAGTGGCGGATGCAGAAGAAAGCGTTGGCCCAGGGGCCCCAACCTCCTTTTCCAAATCTTGGGTCCAAAAATTGTATATGTAATAATGTAATGTTTAGCAGAGATGTGCATGTATGGGTATTTTAAAATGAAAATGAATTGGATACCGGGTCTTGGAAAACCCAGTGTAAAAAAAAAAAGAGTGTGCCAAATTCACAAGCGTTAGTTGCATTTATAAATGCTGTTAGATCTTTAGAATTCAAGTGGAGTAATGCAATGCTTCCGTGTTTATCTTACTGTTTACGGTCCAGAAGTTAGATGGGGAAGAAATCTTAGCCAGGTAATCCCAGGTCCTACCTATAGCACCCTCTATGAGGCTAAACTAGAATAAAACTCTCACGGTGCTGGACAAAAGAAACAATATCCTAATGGGTGCAGTTCTAGTGCTGGGATTAGGGATTGTGGCGTCCTGTGAGGTTTTCCACATTTAGCTGTTAGATCCACTATATACACACCATTTCACCGATTTACATACCACGCAGAGGCCAACACCATCTTAAGCACCTACCACCATAAACAATAAGACATACAGTGGGGACTTTTTGTACATTCAAACACATTTAGATTAGGCAGTTACGTTATTTCTTATATAGGTTCAGTGATTAACAATCTAGGACAACCACAAAGAGATATTCAGCAATGTCAGGGACACTGTATCCCATACTCGACTATCTAAGAGGCCATAATGTGTGGGGTAGGATTGGTAGGTTGATCCCATTTGGCCAAATTTAGCGGATCTCCAGGTATCACGTAATCATGATGTAATGATCATAGCCCTGCTTGATGAAACGGCCGGGACCCTCCAGTTGAAAGAAGAGCCGTAGGCCATGGTTTGGACGTGGAAAGATTGGGGGGGGGGCATGGAATCCAGCAGTTAACTCACATCTCAGTAAAAGGAACATGATCTAAAAAATAAATTGCTCCATTCGCATTAGGGGAATATTGTAGCGCAAGCACTAGGTTCTTGCGGGGATGGGCGGGGACGGATGGTACGTCCCCGCACCACTAGGGGGTGCGCCGTCCACAGCGCCTATATATTGCGCCAGTCTGTCTCTGCGCTTGGTTGAATGCGGACGTACCAGCCTTCCCCGCAGACCCTGACTCTAGGAATGACACGATTCATGAAGCCTGATGCTGATGTACTGAGATCTATTTATTGAATACAAGTTCCCTAAACCATACACGGTCAGCTGTTGTGTTCTCTGTGTGTAGCCTGAACCAGTTCATTAAAATATACATGTAGGCGCGTAGTAGTAAATGAGTACACCAATTAGGTTTAATGTCATGTAAATGATTGTTCATTGTAACCTTAGCTAAGGCCACACCAAAAATTGTAAGTTGGTCTACGGATTTTGGATTTGAAAAAATGGTGCGAGTGAGCAAACTTTTTAAACAAATTTTCAAGAATTTTTTAGCGTCCAATGGATACCTTGCTGGAAAAGTGAGGCAAGCGGGGAAAAAATTATTTAAAAGAAAAAAACATTGCCAAACATCACAAAGAGAAAACTTGTAGAAAGTGAAGTGAGCGAAATCCGTAGACAAGATTTTTTTTCAAAGGAAAAAAAAATTGTATTTCCAAAAATATGGAGAGGGCGATCCGCAGACCAACTTATTTATTTGGTGTGGCCTAAGCATCTAGCACACTCTGAACAGCTGAATCTAATTGTTACAACGTTGAATCATGCTATTGGCACTACCTGTATGCAAACTGAAACCTGCACACCGAAATGGATCCATGATTAGAATCATGTAGTGGTTATTAGATAACACACGAACCATGTCATATGTACAATGTTTATTGGCACAGGTCTGTTTTGGCTGGTTAGAATGGTGTCATGTCCAAAAGCCATACTACAGTGAGGAAAAAGTTATAAAGAATTTTAAGAATTGAATACTATAAAGAGTATATCTAGAGATAAAAAAAAGGTTCGAAGTTGGTAAACAAGCCATGTCTTTGTGATATTCCTCCTGCCACAGGTATATAAGAATGTCATGAAAACCGACGACGCCTCTCCCCCCTTTAACAATAACATCTAGTCCCACCCTTTCAGCTCATACCTGTAGTTTATCTGAATTGCCTCCTTTGCCCCCATTATGGAGCCCATGTTTGCCTTTAGCCATTATGAATGCTGCACAGGTACTTCATTAATGCATCGTGCCAACAAGCCTCCGTGACTCTTACACTCCTCAGAACTTGATGTGATGAATTTAACAAGAGGCAATGACATGTGTATATAATGGTCTCATCTATATCATAACATCTACATTTTGTCTAAACGTTAAACAATAACCCCTGGCCACCATTTGCCATAAATTAACCAAGGTCTACAACATACCACACTGATAAATAGTGTACGCTAAATAAGGGTGACTACTAAGTCTGCAGGGGAAAGAAGGAAGAAAGAAATTTCATTACAGCAAGTGTCTGATTGCTGAGTGAGGGTCCAAAGCGCTTATTCTATGCCTTAACTCCAGATACAGCAATGGAACTCTGAGCTGGGCCTCCGACCTTGAGACTAAATCAAAAACTGAAATAAGATCTAATAATAAAATAGACACACTTAAAGGCCAGAGATGCCACTTTTCCTAACCTTTTAGGAATTCCGAATCTTTTATTTTCATTCCTATAGATTTTTCCTATTATAAATTGAGAAAATAAGAAGGATTTCCGAATTTTTGGTGATCAGTGAGTGGCATCCCTGAAAGGCATAGCAAGATTGTCGACTGTAAATATGTCGGAAGATCGTAAAGTTGTTCAGAGCGCTTAACTTGACACAGGGTAGAGAGCTGACAAAAAAGGAGTGGATAATAGAATTACACGTTAAAGAATAAGTGGATGAACAATGGAAGAAATTGAAAGATTGCTCTGAAGATTACATTAAGGGGTAGCCAACTTACTGCATCTGTTTGATAATGTGCTGTTTATATGTCTAAATCAAGTGACAGCTATTGGCTTTTAACAACACAACGCATTTCAGCAGGAGACTGGAGTTCCAGGTACACCAGGAAACACTAGAGTGGCCACAGGACCCATCGAAGAAGTTCCCGATGGCAGGGAGGATGTGCCTCGCTGTCATTCCCCTATGACAGAAATCTGGAAACACCTTGACCTCCCAGAGCAGGTCTGGAACACTCTTTCAGCCTCTTGGCAACCAGCAACCAGGAACCAGTACAGGTCTGCCTGGAGAAAGTGGAAATCATATGCAGAGGAGCACAACATACCAGTTGGCAAACCTGACTTAAATCAAGGCCTGCTATACTTGCATCACCTAGAGGCCAGTGGTAAAAGTCAGGGAACCCTTAACTCTGCACGGTCCCTGCTCTCAGTATTTGTAAGGGTTGATGGAGTACCATTTGGGCAGCACCCAGTAGTAACTCGGATGGTAAAAGGAGCAGGTAACTCCATAGATAGAGACATCACACATGTAGACATTTGGGACCCACACTGAAAACCTATGACTGCAGAAACTAATCAGTAGTGATCACTTTAGGGTGCTCAATTTGATGCAGACCAGGGAGAGTACCCCTTTCATCATATGTGATTAGTTCTGGTCATCAATATGATTACTTCAGGTCATCAATACTGATTAGTTTTTCACATGCTGAGATAATAACGACCTGGATAAGCAATTTGATTGCAGTACAATGTTGCTCAAAATAAGAAATAAAAGAATAGTTTTGGAATTCCCCGACCCCACCCCATCAACCTAACCCCCATTCATTTATTAGAATAGGTCTTCTCCTTGAATCTATGGGATTCATAGTTATATAAGTTGGAGAAGTTGATGCCTATCTTCATACTTCTTGATAGGACCATTGACAAAGAATAGGTGTTTATGCTCTGAATATGTCTATTTTACTTTCATTCTCATTTTACAACATGTCCCCTTTTCAACACAATTTTATATAGCTTTCCCACTTTAAACATGCATGTTGATACATTTATGGCAATTATTTATATCAATTTTACCACAACAATGATCTGGATTGTATGAGACATATCACATCATCACAAAGTAGGGCCCCCTGGTGGGAGAAATGGTGTGATCAAAATGATTACTTTCTTTCAATAATGAGGAATGATGACCTAAAGTCATCTGCATTGATTACTTTTCAACATGCCTAGGTTTTCTGTGCAGCTGCAGTTATAGAATACCTAGAAAGCTGGGGACACATAGACACATTAGACTGGGATAGACTTACTAGACGTTCATGTGTATTATTCCTGATCGCAACTGGACAGAGGTTGCAGACTCTGGTAAAACTTAAGAAAACAGACATTAGCTGGGAGGAAGATGCATGTACCATAACCTATTCCTCTCGGCTGAAGACAAACAACCCACATAAAA
The DNA here is from genome assembly GCA_949317995.1 of Acholoe squamosa. Lineage (NCBI taxonomy): Eukaryota > Metazoa > Annelida > Polychaeta > Phyllodocida > Polynoidae > Acholoe > Acholoe squamosa. Next base: position 28,618,252 of record OX439039.1, on the reverse strand, counting down.
ATCCGTTGATCATACGGTTCACTAGATTCTCAAATCCAAAATTATGTGTTCTGTCTCATCTGCAAAGGTACATAGGTGATGAAAGATCTACAGTTGCAGATCCTTTTGTGTGGGCAACAATTAGGACACCTGGGTCAAGGGCAAAACCAGAGACTATCTCACATTATGTGAAGAAGACGCTAAAGGAGGGTGGGGTGGCAGGAGACTATACAGCGTACTCCTGTCGCCATGCCTCTACTAGTGCTGCAAGTAGAGCAGCTGTACCTATACATAAAATACTCAACTCCGCAGGGTGGTCACGCGAGACCACCTTCTCAGCCTTCTACAAAAGGCCACTAAGGTCAACAAGTCCCACTGACTACATGAGAGACCTTGTCCCCCCTCATTTACAAGAGGAGGAGGAGGGGGGGGTAGTGCATAATTATGAGTAACTTACAAAAGTAGTAGTGCATAGGAGTGACTTACAACAGAAGTAGATTCATTGTCTCATGACACAGCGTCAATGTCAGAAAAGTTCTACCTCCCGCTGATGTTTTATCTTAATAAAACTGTAGTTGTAAGTTTCTCTTGCAGGAGTTCTCTTTTCCCGCATGAGTTGAAGTAGCACAGTCCTTGTGACCCACTAGTGGGACACAGAGGAGTGACTAAAAATCAAATGATTTTAAGAAATTTGATTGGAGTCACTCCACTGTGTCCCGTGGGTCACAAGTGTGACTGTGCCCACCCACATTCTCTTAAGAATGTCTTAAAACCCTCCCAGTCACAGGGAAACTCGAACTCCTATTTGTTGAATAATGAATGCATCCACCAGCTGAGAGACCTGAGCTAGTAGCACAGTCACACTTGTGACCCACGGGACACAGTGGAGTGACTCCAATCAAATTTCTTAAAATCATTTGATTTTTAGTTATATGGGGAAGGAAACTAGGGGAGATGATCTCAATCAGCAAGCACTATGGTAACCAATACACATATATCATCCAGACAGGAACATAGGATTTATCTGATAAAGTAATAAGCCAGTTTCGCCACAAAACGCTCGGAATACCTATATATATAATTCCATGTAATTCATAAATAATGTTATTATGTTATATTGTTCAGAGGGGGTGAGGTGTGATCGTAGCAGCGTGAAGGTTTTACCGTGCAATTTAATAGTTTTGATGAGGCTATATATATATATATATATATATATATATATATATATATATATATATATATATATATATATATATTGCCTTTATTTAGCTGTATCTATCCATATAGATGATACAGTGCTTTATTTACGAGGGGTAATTGTCTGGTAGATCCGGCTTATTGGAATGATGGAAAATAACGGATATTGTGGTCAACCATAGACTGGGACTGTTTTATTAGTTTTTTCGTCATAGAATAATTCAGCAAGTTTGCCCTCTTTCCCATGACTGGATTCCCTAAAGAGATCAAGAAATATATACCGTAATCCAGGGGTTGAATGCAGGAAGAATCGATTATTTTAACTATTAAATGGTGTAGGCACTCAATTCAATTTTCTTCATGGCATATAAATAGATTTGTAAGCTGAGAGAGGGAAGTCAGGAGCACACGACTGTGGCAGCCCCTTTGGTTACTGAAAGGGGGATCGTGACCAGAGGGGTATGGGGTATAGGGTCACTGGGGCATGTTGTGTCGAGAGATGGTGACCCTTCCTGACAGGTGGACACCCTGTGTAACAGCCTGTCCTCCTGACCGTAACCCCCAGTACACGGGGTCTGACCGGGATTCACTGAACCAGCTACCTGGCCCTGCACTAACAAGGCCCCTTTCCATTCAGCACACAGCACAGGTGTTTAAATCCCAACCTTTAACGTGCCCACCTAATCGGGCCCTGATATATTCATTCAGAGGCCCAGCAATTGATGTCCACTGAGTCAGTGGAGGGCTCGGCCTAGTCTTCCTGGGTTCCTGGGCCCCGAGTTACAAAAAACAAAGGCATGGCATATGATGTTACATTTCAGAAACAATAAACAACAAGTAGGAAGGTCCTAGAGTTAAGATATCAAAGACCAACCCCACATAAGACTAGGGACCCAGTTTTCATTGGGGGCTTAATTGTGAAACTACTCTGAAAGTTCCACCAGTGCCACCGCTTACCATCGCTCCTTTATCGATGGTTCCGTCTACCTCTAACGATGCCCGAAATGTCACATATGGAAGCTAATTTTCAAAATGGGATTACCTGGGCTGAAATCTGCAATGGTATTATAGTGTTTGATATGGTGACGATAAATGTATGGGGTTTTTATGATCCCATATCCCCAGTTGTAGTTCAGTGTTTGTCAGTTGTCTAGTCCTTTCAATAGCATTTACACTGTATAAATAGAAGACCTGTAGGATGGAAGCAGTGACATGCACTTGGTAAATAGTAGACAGAAGGCAGAAACAAGGACTCCTTTGTTGTGCACTGGGAAGACGGGATGGCTTCTGCTAGGAACACCAGTCTCCCAAACAGTCTCTATATTCATTTCATACAGAGTTTATAGTGAACGTATAGACCAAGTCCAACTCCCCTCAACTGTAGCTTCCTCACTAAAACATTGAATAAAAAGCACAGTGCGTCTCTGTATCGGCGTAAATAATTTATCTTCACTGTTTATAAAGAAGGTATTAGTTAACAAAGTTTATCTATACAGTAAATGTAATTATTAAAAAAAAAAAAGGTTTAATACCAGACTAGGGCATTCCATACGGGACCCTTAAAGCAGGGGTCTATGAATGTTTATGTTACATGTACTTGTAAAACGAACCAAGTTTATATTGACCTCTGTTCAGTTCTGGAGCCAAAAATTCTGGAGATAGCACGAGATGTATTACGGAGAATTGATTTGCTCCGTGTCTTATGTCTACTTACAAGTGTTCTTCTAGTATGTAATTTGATGGAATAAAAATGAATTTTGGTATATAACCAGGGTCCCGCAGATCAGGAAAAGTCAGGGAAGATAAAGTGGCCAAGGAAAGTCAAAGAATTTTGGATAGGATATATATAGGGGATGTAGCTATTTCATGTACCGTAATCTCCCGCGTAGAAGACGCGGTGCGCGTAGAAGACGCTCCCCAAACTCACGGTAGGCTGGTTCGCGTAGAGGACGCATCCAACCCCCCTGAATCGATTTGTAAAAAAAAACACCATACAAGACGCCCCCCCCAACTCAGCAGGGGGTGGTTCGCGTATAAGACGCACCCCCCACCCCCTCTATGAGTTCAAGCTGTCATCGGCACACGGTCAGCGTTTTCCCCGCCGAGCAAATATCTACAGCGACCGGTCTGCCGCGGTGCTGGCGCTTTGAGTTCAAGCTGTCATCGGCACACGGTCGGCGTCAAACCCGCTGAGCGCCTGTAGGCTGTACACCGCTGCCGCACTGCTGGCTATATGAGTTCAAGCTGTCACCGGCACACGGTCGGCGTCAAACCCGCCGAGCGCCTGTCGACACCTCCCGGTCTGCCGGGGTGCAGGCTCTATGAGTTCAAGCTGTCATCGGCACACGGTCAGCGTCAAACCCGCCGAGCAAATCTACACCGACCGGTCTGCCGCGGTGCAGGCGCTATGAGTTCAAGCTGTCATCGGCGCATTTTCCCAAATGAGATGTTGGAAAACCCCGCGTATAAGACGCACCCCCAACTTGAAGAAATCCTATAAGACGCACAAGGCATTTGTTTGGCGTAGAGGACGCGTCTTATACGCGGGAGATTACGGTAGTTTGTAATCATACCCTGAGATAGGGTATGTAAACTGGATATTCATGTTGGATGAAAAAGTTTCTAATGAACAAGTAATCAATGGATAATTCATGACGAGTGTGTGTTAGTGAAGGATAATTACACGAGGGCATAGCCCGAGTGTAATTAGCCTTTGCTAACACACACAAGTCGTCGTCGCAGTCGTCGCCTCCCCGGGCTTTGTTTCATACGAAGACGTGGTTCTAACCAAGCATTTCTCGTCAGTCCCTGTGGTGCACTGCAGAGGGAGTTGGACTTGGGATTTAAGACTGCTGGTTTGATCCCTACCCTGGCCTTGAAAATTTCGTGGGTTTTAACATGTAACATATGACATGTAAGGACATGTAAGGTGTGCAGGTTATCCATGGATAACCACACAGGGTGCCTGTTATCCTTGGATAACCGCACGCCTTACAAAATTGATGCTACAGCCTTCATGGTGTGCAATATTGACAGGTATGTGCATGGGAATATCCAGGAAAAGCACTGAGAATCCCAGAAATCGTGGAATAAGGATGTAATATATGATGAATAGACTTGCACGAGTTGGCTTCAGGGGGTGATATAAGCATGAGTCGTAGGCGAATGCTTATATTAAACCCCTGAAGCCAACGAGTGCAAGTCTATTCATTATATATTGCCCTTATAACACGGTTTCCACCATTTATTCTTAGTATTTACCTTTAAAAATGATAGAATCCATTGATTTCTTATGCGAGTCGACAAGACGGCCCTCCGCCATCTTGGTTTCATGTTGACGTATGGTTAAGCTGGCGAGCTCCTGGAAGTCCCACTCTCATATGCCTACTACTGCGAACACGTCGAGACAGAGCTGCACCAGTCTGAAAATTTAATCCATTCTGTACACACCAGGCGGCGGCACCTGTAGTGTTGACAGAATGGCGAAGACGCACGGCAAGTCGCTCGATTCAAAAGTTTAATCATTTTTTATGTTAAATTCAGCCATAACATCAAGTAAACTATGTTATGTCCAAAGCATTTCACTATATTTGGTCTATAAGCTTCAAAAATGGAGGATTTACTTTCATGTCAAGGTAGGTTTCAATATGTCCGCCCTGCTGTCCGTCCGCCGTCAATTTTGGGTGCTTTTATCGCGAGATATAGGAACTCATATTATCCATTTTCGGCACTGAAAACTCGCTAACCTTGTTATAATACTCTATGAGCTGGCTTTAGAAGGGATGTTAGCTGAAGGTGTATTTTGGCAGTCTGCCTCAGAGTTTCTTTGATCGCTGTCCACGTCTGTACCCGGCTTACCTCAGCACCTGACCACCCCTAATAGAATGTGTCTTGAACACTTGGTGCCAGCAACCAGCAGTTCAGCACCGTATCTGGCGTCATGACGTGACATCATGACGTTAGAACAACGCTGATGTCACAAATTTATTCATGTTTTGTATTACTCGAATAACCACACCTCACTAATGGGTGAATGATGCCAATAGGGCAAGAAATACTGACGTAGTTTATGTATCACCTATTAGGTCTATTGAGATTACTTAGGGCCTAAGTTAGGGGTGAATGACTCACCTATCGAGAAAGGCTTTGATTTTGACATAGGGAGCTATTGTAGAATAGCACAGCATTCAACAAAGAGGTGTATAAACTGGATGGGGGCATTATCGGGAAAAGGTGGAGCAAATAGGCAAGTAAAGCTAAAAAGACGAAAAAAATAGATTTATATGCTGCACTCACGTGAGCGCTGATATTTTGAAAGGAGCCTTTATCTTCCACTGTCACCAGTTCCCACACCTGCCAACATTTTTTGTACATTCTTTACCCCAGTATCTGTCCCTGATCGGTGCTGTGGTCGCGAATGAGCGACTGTCCAGGCCCACACAATCCATCTTATAAAGACAGTTGACAAAGACTTGGGAGCTAAATGGCATAATGATAGGACAAATATTTTTTTTTGGTCGCTCCTTAGTATGTCAGTGAGGAGTCATGGGATGATGTAAAAGTGAGATAGAGAAGACAACATCACAAATTATGACTTGAAATTGCCGACCCGTAGCGATCTGTCAACAGAAAAAAATGTTTACTAACAATAGCAAACACTAACTTGGTGAGAAAATATGGAATACACATTCCGCTGCACTTTCTTCTGCCTCTCAAGTACAAAATATCCATAAATTGTCCTTATAAGCATAATGTTTTGGCCAACTTCAATGCAGTGGATGAATTTGCTAAACGCCTGTTCAATAATATCGCGCTATTGAATTATCTATTAGTGATTAAAAGCTGCATTCCCTGCAGTTTGAATGTCAGTACTGGAAGCTAAGCCTGCGCATTCGCTGTCTGACTTTAAAAACGCAATCAGGCTACACGGTTTATCTCATTCAACCATACTGTCTGCTGGGTAAAATACCACCATTGATGTTTCCATTAGATTAAGAGACTGATCATGACTATACATTTCCCCGCTGCCTGATCATTGGCAGATAGATTGGTGTTTGCAGTTGACAGTTTCTGCTGTGAAAACTTTCACCAACAATCGGACATTTCAGGTGATTTACAACTTGGCTGGCACCGAGTTTACACCTTGTGATTTTGGTATTGAGCAATAAAGCAGTCAGGGTAAATGGCAAGGTGTATGGTGCCAAATGGTGAACGCTACCACATTCATACTATGACTGAAAGACCTCGCCCCTTTCTGTTGACGTTTATTCAGACCTTTTAGTCTGATACACAATATGGAGTAACGGCCAAACAAATTATTTTCTACAAAATCATTAGGGCGAAGTTCCTAGGCTAGCGCTAGTAAATATTTTCAGGTAGCCAGACTGGCGAATTTGTATCAACTGAATTCTGATTAGCCAGATATGAAATCAATTAGCCAAAAGAACCAATGGACAATGCAATAAAAGACACTTGATTTCCATGTGATCAAAGGACATGTACACTTTCATCTTCTAGCTAAGATTTGAGGTGAAGTAGTTTTAATTCCCTTTCTTATATCTGTTGAAATAAGGTCTTAATCAGTGGACTATAGACCTATGCAGTAGTTTGGTTAAAGGGGTTGACAAAGGTGTTGGCATTTCCCTCCACTATTCCAATTCTTTTCCATGTTTCTGAAAAGTGAAAGGACCAGCTACTCATAGGAACATATAAAGGAGAAGCTCAATCTCCAGAGGCAGAGAGTAATTGTAATATGCTAGATTTGTAAAGTTGAATGCCTAAAACGATATAACAAACAATATGGAAGATGTTAGGATTTCATAATTTCTTTTTTTTTTCTTCTTTTTTTTTTAAGTCTGAAAATTTCAGATTCATTGCAAATGAATAGAGACAGTGTGCTTACTTTTTTGTCATGTTATGAGCTCTCCAATGGTATGCTACACTCCATATATCATATTCCCAGTTGGGACTTCTGGAAGGAGGATTAGCCAGTCTGGCTAATCAAATGAGAAAAGTGTTAGCCAGATTGTGATTACCCGGTAGATTCGCCACTGGCGATCTGGCAAATGACTAGTGCGAGCCTAGCGAAGTACTGCTGTCTTTACTGCGTGCCTATATAGCTTTCATGTGTTTTTCTTGTTGTTGTTGTTGTTGTTTTTTCTTTGTTGTTTTTTTAACATTTTCATTATGCCAATTTTTGGAGTTCCTTGATAAAGGAGATGGCGTTGAGGTTATGGGTGAATTAAACCATCTCTTGCCCTCTTTTATCTGTTGGCTAAGTGCATGGCGGAGAGTTATCTTCAAATCTATGTGCATTCTGGATCCTAGTTGATCCACCACTTGTTGGTAGAGGGGAAGTGAAAGGAACTTATCACTGCCATTTATATTTGGTCTGAAGCATCCCAAAATGGCCCAAAGCGCTTTCAAGTCTGAATTTAGACATTTGGCTTACAATACCTCTAGGAGTTCCCCGAAATGATTTTCGTATGTTGAACGGATATGATATGGTAGAGTGAAGGCTGTGTAACATTACACTATTGACAACACTGATGACCCTGCCTCTGACTGCATTTATATGACTTTAATTGGGCCTCATAAAACTTAATGTCATAGATCACATATGCAGAGATTCCCTCATCAGAGTCCACGCCCAAAGGAATGTGTAAATGAGGCCTCTGGGTGGGATTAGAAGCTAGGACCTGGAGGTAAACACTTGGGGACATGGGTCATAAGTGGTAATAATAACACCAGTGGGCACTCAGTGGCGGAAACCCAAGCTATTCACATGCTATCATGACATGCTACGGATATCACTCTACTTAGTCTCAGATAGATCTCCATGATTGTAGTTTTTTTTTTGTTTGTTTTTGGTAAAGAGTGTTAAAGGAAACAAATAAATGAGCGAAGACCAATGTAGCACGGCACAATATCGTATACAATATGTCAAGATGAGCGTTCATATAGAGGTTTTTTGTAGCAAATTTTGTCAGTTGGCATTGTTGTCTACATTTACCGCACTATAAGGAAATGGGATGCTACCATTAACACCTCGTGTGGAGTCACGTGGTCACCTACCAGCGAGATTTTCGCTCAGACTCATATTTGGGACACGATTCCTCATGACAAATTGCTGTACGGCACGTGACATTAATCCACGTTCTCACCTTTAAAGTTGTTTTTTAGCAAGAACAAAATTGTGTGTGTCTCTTTCTGTGACATGCATATGCAATTTTATAAGCGAGAATGGCATCTTGTATCTATAATACTAAAATGGGCAGTTAAGGAGAGATGTTAAGGATGTAAATCACGCAGTTGTGTTGCCTATTTCTATAGAGCTTTCATTGTGGCAGCATCTGGGGTAGTTCTTCGTACAGCCACAAGGCATGTCTAACTTTAATCAGTCTACCATGATGTGTTAGAAGAGACACGTTGTCAGACCTAGAAAACTAACACAACTTTTCTCCACGAGTGCGTTTGTATGCATGACCCCGCCTCTCACATAACAGGTCAACGTGAAGGATGGAAATACGATAATTAGGGCAGCAAAAAGTCACAGCCTCTAGCAGCCTCTAGTTTTAATGTAGCCGTTCTCACACCATAGTCTTGATATTAAGTGTCAGTCTAGACACGAAGTGCTTGATACTGATCTTAAATTCTAAAGTGATTTCTGGATGCAAAAACTCTCACATGTGGCTGAAACAGAACTTGGTATTTTACATGAGTCATCTGTGAATTTATTGATTAGTCATCTAAATTTGTTTCAACTATATAGCACAAGACAAATGACTTATAAATAAAGGCCTCACAGAGTCTGAAACTGGTATGTTGATTTCCAACATATCCATGTAAATAGTTGGTGTGCCCAGCCCACATGTTTTACATAACCCTGTGGAGTAACGAGGGAGTCTGTACAATACATAATTATGTACTTGATTCAGTCTCCTGTTAGTCAACACGGAGACATGGCTGTGTCGTCGTCCTGTCTACTCAGGGATGTAAGTCTTCAGGTTTTATCAGGATTTCCTGATTTCTGAAATTTTTGACTGATGTTTATTTTCCAAATACAAGTGGTAAAGAAGGTTGTTTGGAAGAATAGAAAGGCTTTTATATCAAGTAAATGTATGGCTTCCTGATTTTTGCCCATTCCTTACTTACATCCCTGTCTACTAATTGCCTCCCAGAGAAGAATTTCACATGGTTGCTCGTTATCATTTCAGTTCCTGTTCCGAGCTTCTTTCACATTACCAAGATCCTGCTCCTAAGCATAAAGAGCAGATCCGCGTTTCCCCCATCTAAATCCCAACAGTATAGACGTCACACTATCGGTCATTGGCCCAGGGTATCCCCTGGGCTATTGGAGCCGGGTTTTCAGTCAGATCCACAAATTTGTAATCACCAACTTTAGGGTGTAATCATTCAGTGATATACTGTTAGTTTACACATTTTTCAAAAGCCAAAGGAAAGTTTCAAATCTCATCTATCAGACCACATTTTGTCCTTTATGGTGAGTGATGTCTTTCTCTACGAAAAAAGCTGCTGTACTTACGTCATGTTTTTGGGAGCTATACTGACTACAAGTTCTTTAACCATTGGGTCTATGGGTCAGATAGATTTTGGCGATGAAATTAGCACATGGAGTCCTATGGGTAATCACGAAGTGAGACACTTTTTTTCAGCAGGCAATGTTGACAGTGTCCAAGCTATACACATAACACATTGGGGACTGAGCGATAAACTAAGCATGCTAAGGATAAAGTTTTCTGTACAACGCCTAACTCCCGGTGAATAGACATTTGACTTGCTCAAGTGAATAGATTTATGAGGCAGGGATTTGGGAGCGAGGGGGCTAGGTGTCCAGGGGGCCAAGTGTCCAGGGGGCCAGCACACCAGGGGGCCAGCGGTCCAAGGGGTTTAGTAAGAGAAGATTATGCCAGACTGGTGTCAGTACATGTATAGATAATAGTCTCTATTTGTAAGTAATTAGTCAATATTTCGCAAGTGCTGATTCCTGTGACCCTACAAGGTTAATGAGGGTTTTATGGTACCTACCCTGAGCCTTCTGTGCTTCAATGCACAACGCCCAATTTTTATATTGGGGGGTAGTAGACCCTGGGCCATATGTGATATATATCACACATTAATTTTTTTTTATTTTGCTTTTAAAACAAAGCGACAGTCTATGTACGGTGACAGATGTTACCTTAGTATGAATTTACTAGGCAGAATTGATTTGTTTCCAAGATTCCACAAAAGCAGGCAGTCCCAGTCTCGGAAGCCGATGATGGGTCAGAGAAAACTTAAATCATAGAATTCATCAAGATACACTGGCCTATGTAGCCTAAATGCCTTTATCTGATGATGGGGATATCCCGATGGGGGAGGGGAGGTATAATAAGTGAATGTACTTGGTATGTTTTTGCATATTCCAACAGGAGCATCATGTAGAGGGATTTATATGTGGTTACTTGAGTCTCACACACTGTCGCCTTGGACCAGGTTGCTGGTCGTCAGCCAGACTCTGTATACAGATCCGTTGAGGCATGGTTCCTCAGCTCTCTCTAACTCCTTACCCAACCACATCTCTACCACAGACTGCCTTCTATATCTACACTATATACATAGCTATAACTATCCCACACCAGGTCTCTGTATAAATCCTCATAACATTCTAGCACCCTGGCAGTGGGCGTAGTTTGATCTGTGTGTTGACCGTAGGCTGATGTGGTGATACTGTAAAGCTCGCTTGGTGCTTTTCATTCTCAAAAGTCTTCAACCTGATGCACTGCCTGGCCTCAGAAAATGCATGTAACAACCGGTTGGGAACATTCCTGCCTCAAGTGTATCTCGCCAATTACATGTTACTTGCCCCACAACCTTCTTTCCGGATGTATAGGTTTTTCAAGAAACCAAATATGCGGTACCCAATGTCCACAAAAGCTAAGGTGATTGAGTTACGGCTTTGTAAATCGTTAGCCATGTTTTTGCAAATGACTACCCATCTACTGAAACAGGGCTTTCATCTATTTCCGAAATATTCAACCTGACATTGCCAGAATGCGAGTAGGTCACTACGATACTTCTTGCTCTCTACTATTCTGACTACCAGTATGTGCCCTTCACACCCCTGAAAGAAATGCCATACAGATCAGCGTCCAGTTTCAATGTTATCAATGTGGATCTAGGTGTGATGTGATCTAGGCTGGTTACTACACAAGCTACCTGGGCGTAATAATGTTGCAATAGTACGAGATGGAGTTTTAGTGGTGTTGGAAGAATTTATTACCTTGTGTTTTGGCAAATCCCTAAGGTGTACACATTTCGTTTGCCAAGAGGGATGATATCCATAGAGGCACTTTAAGGTACAGTATGTCAGCTGACTTAGAAGGTCTACATGTAGCCTGTAGCTGCCTACCACAGTAAGGCCTGTGTTTATATTGGACAGTTCTATTGCTGTGTACATGGCACATGACCTGACTCGCTATAATTGCTATGGGCGTTGTCAAGTTAACCATTAATGCACAGGCTGTTCATTTTGTAATAGAGAGAGTGTGGAGAAAAGAGTCTTAATTGGTGGATATACCTGCACCATACTTAGTACCAGGACGTGTAAATATGACCTGCTAGCTAATTATATGTGTTTTAGTTGACCTTTTTCACGTAATATTTAATACCTTCCTGGTAATGGGGAGTCGTGGGAACTAACACTACGACGCACATGTAATTTTTCACAAGATATCCACATGTAACCGCATTAAGTGAAAGTGTCTCCTGAATTATCAGGATGTCGCTAGATCCTGTATTAAGATACGTGCAATAGACCACATGTAGGAACACACTGTATGTAGTTCAGTGCTTGTATAAGGTGACCCTTTGACCATGAGTGGTTTTAAGGGTCAGGGAGCAGCTCACCCTTTGACCTGCTCACCACAGATGTATCATACATGTAGTGCACACATAATGTGACATTACTACTACATCGGTGCTTCTAGGGGGCCTTGTGGCGCACGTGAAACGACCTCTGTAGACGCCAAAAGCCTCTTTCTGTATTCTTTTGCCTTTTCGAGCTCCCGCCCTCTATTGAAAGTTGCTGCCCTTGTAGACAGACAGCTGGTACAAATATGCATATTTGCCCATATGTGGAGTCTCAGAGATAAAATAATGCTAGATGATCAAAGCAGATGACATACAATAGTACATTTGATATTGTCAGACATGGTGGCCTGGCCTTTCCATCCATGTGCATATGACAGCGTTCATCATGTCATGTAAAGGCCACACTATCTGTTATTCATTCACCAACACTAATCATAGGTAGATTAATATCAATCACATATATCATACACATTGATGTGTCTCTCGTGTTGGAGTTTTATCATGTATAGGGCTCTGTATGTAGGCCTATGGGACCGGCCATTGTTTGATCCGGCACTTGGCGAGATCAGCACTGGGAACTAGAATGATGGGCACCAGCCGTACATAACCTACCCAGAATATTCTGCAGTGAATACAGGGAATTATCTGATTGGTTCATAATGCACCCCGGGACAACCATATAGGGCACATGGCTATTGTATTATTGACCAATGGGAGGCATCCCTGGCATGTACTGCGGAGTCAGGGGCTGAAGGTGTTAGTCATAGTGGCGTCGAGGTCTAATGGCGGCCCCCAGCTGATAATGGCTATGTGAGCTATAGGTCATAAGCATCTCCAGATGCCATGATAAAATAATTCCTCTTCCTGTGTTTGTACCATGGTTAAATTTTCACAAAGCAACCAAACCTGAAGTCGAGCGAACACACAATTCTATTTAAAGCTTATTCTATTGAAAACGAGCCTTTTATAGGGAGAACAAACACTCTTCTCTCATAGAAAGTTTCCAGACCAACAAGACCGACATTGATTTGTCCGCAAAGACCCCATATCATTGAACATTGACTGTGCACCATAGCCGTGCCTGCCTGAAGTCACGCGGTCCCAAGTAGAGGCACAGATAAAAGGCAATATCAGGAACTGTGTGTGTGTGTAAATCCTATACTCTGTACATTGTACCCGATAGCACTCTTAAATTGTTGTATTTCCTTTTCCCACATAATATAAGGGCCAACAAATGAGAAAGCTGATAACGTGCATGCATTCATTTATCAATACATGTACAATGTAGTAGAGTATATTAAAACTGATATGCTCTGCAGCCACAGACAAACATACGGGTTATGTTCCTCAGTACATCATTGCGAATCCTTGCAAACTGCATAAAACCTCCTGAACCGGGGTAATGGGAGGTTATTGACAAACATTATTTCCAGTGGGTAAAATGAAAATTTTGCTGGGGAACTTAAGGGATAGAAGCGTTGATAGATCGACTCTTTAGATAGATCCAAACAAAAGTCAAGTGCCCAAAAGTAGTAGTATAGGGAGAGTGAGCTTGACATTTGGTTGCCTTATACATCCAGGTGCTGCTCAGAAACCCAAGTTCAGTTGTCACAATTGTGTTTGTCGGGCTGAGTCGCCTTGAGGGAATGATGTTTCTTCATTACCTATAGCCACTCTGTGGTTTCCATCCCCAGTAATGTCTCAGTGGGAATTAGCCTGAATTCCCCAGTGATCTATTCTTAACCCATGAACAAAGGCGATTCAATCTGTTGCTACCAGGCATGCTCAGACTTTGCTTGTCTTTAATGTACAGTTAGCCTCCAACTCTACAAACTTTTCGACATAAAACCTACTCTTTATAGTCCCTTCTTAAAAGGCACCATGATGGTGATCACGAATACCAATGGTCAGGCCTCTTTGAATGTTTTGTAGTTGAACATCCACAAATTAGCGTTGTTTGTTGTGACGACCTGTGCCCGTCAGGAGACGAACAGATATAACCCAGACACCAGTCATAATTATACCAGGGAAGGTGTGGCCAGCAGGTTATTCTAGTCCTTGGGGAGAAGATGAGGAGGTTGTGAGTGGCACCACTCTTAGCGTATTAGTGACTGATGCCGGGAATTCCTCATGTCAGACCAACACAGCTAATGAACGTGTAGTCTAGACACGCGAATATCCAACTACCCCCCATCTCGCCGCCAACTCTATCTATGGCAATCATTACTTCCTCCGCTCCCCTCGCCCTGATCTAATAATCTGCCTGTCTCTTTATGCCAGGTAATAGAACAAAAGTTATCAAGCATAGTCTTCCCTCCTGGGCTACTCATTCACGAGCTCGCTTGCTCTCCCTTTCTGTCCCTCTCTTCCATATACACCTAAGAACTAATCGATCAAATTTCATTGGATGGATGGACCCTTATATCTAGGACCTATACAAAATTCAAGGTACTCCTCTCCCATGTTAAGAGAACGCACTTTTACCGAGGAAGAAAAAGGCAGTGTTTACCCCTGCATATGTAATGAAATTTACCCTAAATTGCAACGTGAAACATTCCCTTTTGTAAAGTTCTTTTTCCAATACGATTATTTTGTTTTGATGAGGCGCGACTCTGCCATCTTTGAAAGTATGGTGAATAGTTTATAAAAAGGAGATCTGAAGTTTCTCTGTGGACCAACGCTAATTGTGTGCGGACTCAGAGGTAGCCTGGAGAAAGGGAAAAATGGTTCCCTTTGATGCGAGTATACTGTGTATAGAAGTCCCTAATGAAATAGACATTGCTATGCCCCCCCCCCCCCCAAACAATCGACATCTCGCTGTTTAGCTGCCAAAAGCATGCTTCCCCCAATATACAAGTCTAATAAAACATTAATATGATTAGGCCTAAAAAAAAAAATCTTGTGTTCAGGTAACATGCTCAAAAAAATTAGGGTAGGTAGGTCGCATTTATTTTCATTTATTTATTTTTTTTTTTTTATATATTTTTTTCAAAGTTCTTGGATACCGAAAACTGTTGAAAACATATTAACCAAATCATATTTTATTTTTTATTGACCAAATTTAAAAAAAAAAAAAAAATAATAATTTTGGGTCTTTTTTTTTTTTTAATTTAGGGTCAGGCCGAAAAATAGGGTCGGTCGGGATACCTGAACACAACTTCTTTCTTTTTTAGGCCTTAGCAATTCATTACCGTTCGTTCCTCATAGGAACGATTGGCTCATTACTTGAATTGAGACTTCTAAGACACATGCCAGTAGACTTGACCCAAGTCCTAGCCCCCTAGCACTATTATTCATAGTTTGACCTGGGTCTCCTCACCCAGAACCACTGCACCACCCCTATCTTGAAGACCATTGCAGGTCCAAAGCGGTGCTTGCTCACTCTCCCTGTATATCCCAGTCCTATAGGTACAGTATGGTGTATACCTATACATGGAGTGATTTATGCAAATTAGTGGTCTTGCTTGAGCTATGGTGGTGCTGGTGGTGAATCCTGGTCACTGAAGTGGTGGCAGAGGCCACAGGAATAGCCCTGTGTTCTAATACAAAGCACTGCTCCCTCATAATCCTCTGCATTGGCCATTGACCCCCCCATCTATGAACAAAGCTGGTTCTATAGTGGTGAATGTGGTGGTTATATGAGTCCACCACCTCCATGTTTCTAAAATGTGTAAAGCCTATGTCCTCTGGCCTACAGCTAATATCAATTAGCTTTAGGTCATGGGTATAGGTACAACAACCCGATTTTGAACTTTAAAAGTTATTTAGATACCTGATTCTATTGTTTCCCATGTGGGTCAGCCATCTTGATTTTTCAAAACACAGGGATCCAGGCCATATACGGTTAATTTTGACCTTCAAAAGTTATCAGATGGATGTTAGTGACAATTGGGACACCTCAACCACCTGATTCTATTGTTGTCCATGTGTGTCGGCCATCTTGGTTTTCAGAAACACAGGAATCCAGGCCATATATGGTCAATTTTTACCTTCAAAAGTTATCAGATCGATGTTAGTGACCACTGGGACACCTCAACTACCCAATTCTATTGTTTTCCATGTGTGTTGGCCATCTTGGATTTCAGAAACACAGGGATCTAGGCCATATATGGTCAATTTTGATCTTTCAAAGTTATCAGGTGGATGTTAGTAGCCATAGGGACACCTCAACTACCAAATTCTATTGTTTTCCATGTGTGTCAGCCATCTTGGTTTTCAGAAACACAGGGATCCAGGCCATATATGGTCAATTTTGACCTTCAAAAGTTATCAGATGGATGTTAGTGACCATTGGGACACCTCAACTACCCAATTCTATTGTTTTCCATGTGTGTCGGCCATCTTGGATTTCAGAAACACAGGGATCTAGGCCATATATGGTCAAATTTGATCTTTTACAGTTATCAGGTGGATATGAGTAGCCATAGGGATAACTCAACTACCCGATTCTATTGTTTTCCATGTGTGTTGGCCATCTTGGTTTTCGGAAACACAGGGATCCAGGCCATATATGGTCAATTTTGGCCTTCAAAAGTTCTCAGATCAATGTTAATGACCATTGGGACACCTCAACTACCCGATTCTATTGTTTTCCATGTGTGTCGGACTTCTTGGTTTTCAGAAACACAGGGATCTAGGCCATATATGGTCAATTTTGATCTTTCAAAGTTATCAGGTGGATGTTAGTAGCCATAGGGACACCTCAGATACCAAATTCTATTGTTTTCCATGTGTGTCAGCCATCTTGGTTTTCAGAAACACAGGGATCCAGGCCATATATGGTCAATTTTGAACTTCAAAAGTTATCAGATGGTTGTTAGTGCACATAGGGACACCTGAACTACCTGATTCTATTGTTTTCTGTGTGTGTCGGCCATCTTGGTTTTCTGAAACACAGGAATCCAGGCCATATATGGTCAATTTTGACCTTCAAAAGTTCTCAGATCGATGTTAATGACCATTGGGACACCTCAACTATCCAATTCTATTGTTTTCCATGTGTGTCGGCCATCTTGGATTTCAGAAACACAGGGATCTAGGCCATATATGGTCAATTTTGATCGTTCAAAGTTATCAGGTGGATGTTAGTAGCCATAGGGACACCTCAACTACCAAATTCTACTGTTTTCCATGTGTGTCAGCCATCTTGGATTTCAGAAACACAGGGATCCAGGCCATATATGGTCAATTTTGACCTTCAAAAGTTATCAGATGGATGTTAGTGACCATTGGGACACCTCAACTACCCGATTCTATCTTGGTTTTTGGAAACACAGGGATCCAGGCCATACATGGTGAAATTTGATCTTTTATAGTTATCAGGTGGATGTTAGTAGCCATAGGGACACCTCAACTACCAAATTCTATTGTTTTCCATGTGTGTCGGCCATCTTGGTTTTCAAAAACACAGGGATCCAGGCCATATGTGGTGAATTTTGATCTTCAAATGTTATCAGATGGATGTTAGTGACCATTGGGACACCTCAACTACCCGGTTCTATTGTTTTCTATGTGTGTTGGCCATCTTGGATTTCGGAAACACAGGGATCCAGGCCATACATGGTCAATTTTGATCTTTCAAAGTTATCAGGTGGATGTTAGTAGCCATAGGGACACCTCGACTACCAAATTCTATTGTTTTCCATGTCTGTCGGTCATCTTGTAGTTCGGAAACACAGGGATCCAGGCCATACATGGTGAATTTTGATCTTCAAAAGTTATCAGATGTTAGCATGCTGGTATATGAGTCCACCACCTACATGATAAAGTATGAATGTTTTTCCTTTACAATATTGGTTGAATTTGCCTTAATCATAGCTCCTAATTATCTAAGTATTAATGCGTACGGCATTACAGCTATGCTGTGTATTTCTGTGATTACAATAATTTGGTTTTGAATGATAAAATATCATGAAACTACCAGATTAAATTTTGAATCAGTATATTGTACGGCAATATAAAAATGTCTGCTACTAAGACCATGGTCAAATCCTAAAATCTGATCCTAATATCCTGATCCTAGATATGGAAATTTCAGCTGAATCAATATCCTGATCCTAATATCCTATCTATTGCCCCCTCGTTTAGCCGATAAAAGCCCACCTCTGAGCTGTCTGACTCATTGTTTATGGAAGTACAGAATATTCAATATTGATATCTAGAAGAGAGGACCGGGAAATGCCTAATTGGTATTACCGTAATCTCCCGCGTATAAGGCGCAGCCCGCGTATAAGGCGCACCTAGAGTTTTGGAAAATTCTCAAAAAAATGAAAAATTCATAACTTTGGTTCTACTGAATGAATTTTCAAAATTCAAAAACCTATGTGCATCTTGGGTCACCCCGGACCCTCCTGATCCCCTTTATTTCCTATTATGACCAAGGGGGCATGTAAGATATCAAAAGAAAGGTCTTGGTGTCCCCCTTGTGGATCCAATGAGAACTAAAACCCCCCGTATAAGACGCGCCTTATACGCGGGAGATTACGGTAGTAACCTCAGATTGACAAAACCAGAGACGTTGGGAATCTAAGAGATTTCAAAAAGCAGTTGGTTATGGAGCTTGTCAGCAGCTTTCATGATTAAGTAGTTACTACGAGTGATGCCACTTTACCAAAAGTTGTTGTTGTTGTTGTTGTTGTTTTGTGTGGGGTGTTCTTGTCAGACAGTGAGTGGCATCCCTTGGACTACTGTGCTTTAGCTTGAGACCTAGGTGTAGGAGTTACACTATAACAGCTGTAGACCATCAACCTTCCACCCCACCTTACAGGCTGATCTGTTCACTATCAACCCTCCCTTTCCAACAGGACTAACTGGGCTATGTATAATCACATTCGAATATCGGCATTACATGCCTGGATGGGTTGGCAACTGTGTCCAAATTCTTGAAGTGCGATATCTATTATACTGTTATCATTGAAATGAAAGGGACAAGTGATGATTCCTTGGTACTACATAATATACCTGTTACTTTTGAGCGACAAATGTACATTAAAGCACTTTGCTGCTCTTAATTTTGTCAAGGATTGGCTCAGATTATGAAGATTTGATTGGTAATTCTTTTTTATGTGTGCATTTGCAGATATTCTACCCAGAGACAACAGACGTTTATGACCGTAAAAACATGCCCCGTGTCATGTACTGTATTCATGCTCTTAGGTAAGTGCACTTTCATGAGTTACAAATTTCATAATTAATAACCCAAAAGTATACTGTTAATCTCATATTCCATGGCAAAGCTGTTGATATCTAAAACTAACATCGATGCTTCATGCAGGGATGGAATTCTTCGGGGGTTTCCCCTGATTTCAGGATTGTCAAGTTCCAAATACCTATACATTCCCATACAAAAGCTATATTCATTAAGGACTTCTAGTTCAGCATTTCAGGGATTTTTGTGCTCAGTCACATTACAGCTACATGAATATTCATGGACCCGTCTTCATGACATCCTGTAATTCTGTTTAGGAAAAGATCCTGCCCGGCAAGGATGATATAGGTCAATTCTATGTCCAGTTCTTCGTCCGGCCTAGTCCCTCTGTGAACGTTTGGGGCCTAAGAGGTGGGGGTGGGGGAGGGTTAAATTTCATTATCATCCAGCTCTTCTCATAGGTAGGGCATACATGCAGGGATTTTTGTGCTCACTCACTTTCAACTTTACACTTGGTATAACCAGTGCCTGTGGTAGTACAAAAAAGATGTATGACTTCAGCATCCCTGACTTGCCACATTCCCTCTTTATCAAACCAGTGCACAGGCCGCCCATACCCACACCTAGTGAATGGCACGTTATCAAAGGAGCACAGAGGAAGGGCAATTCATCAACGGATAGGTCCTTAGTGAGCTGACACGTGTCTAGATGGCGTTCCCAGGTACTCTACATGACCGTTATAGGGAGTTACTGATACCTTCTGTACATTAAATCACCCCTGTCTTACAGCCGTTGGATCCTTTATGGGTGGTGGTCCTGTAGCAGAGAGGTGCACGGATGTCATGATCTATCAGTATCTGTCAGCAATCATAGGAGGGTGAGGGGTGAGATGCTGCCACGGGAAATTCAAATGGAATTATTTATGGAAGAAAAGAGAAAAGGTATGACAAAGACATTTAGCAGGGGCGTAGGAGCTAAGTTTTATGAGTGGGTGGGCAAGGGTCTCGGTTAGGGGACATATAAGGACCTCCCATCCCCACAGGAGAAGGGTGGGGCGGAACCGTATTCAAGAGTGGAAGTTAAAAGAGAAAGATGCAATAGTCTAGAGCCAAAACAGCCAAATGTGCAAAAGATGCTTAGTAAAGAGGTGCTAGGTATTTTTGGGTAGAAATATTTTCAGAGTTGAAATAGGGTAATTTGAGCGTGCCGAATTCAAATCTGCCGTATGCCAACACCTAATCCTTTGGCATATGCCCCAAATCCAAGATGGCTGCCACCGAGGCATATTTTCCCTTCAGATTCTAGGATTCTCACTGGGCAATATGCCTTGGTGGCAGCCATCTTGGATTTGGGGCATATGCCAAAGGATTAGGGGTGGGCATATGACAGGTTTTAATTCGGCACACTCAAATTACCCTAATTCAACTCTGAAAACATTTATACCAAAAAATGCTTCAACCTTCCACATATTCTGAATACGGGCCCTGACTACAATGAATGCCATCAAAAGGCACCCCATGCCAAACTCCCTGAGACATCAGTGGAGGGATACGGCGATTATTTCATCAAAGAAGTAGTGCATCCCCTGGACTATGCCCTTGACAAGAATGTCGTTATGGGGACGGGTACAGCGTTGACCATTGCTGCCTGGTTACCTTATAGGGCTGCAGCCTCCTGATACAGGGATCAGAGTAAAGGTGGGGAATGGGTGATGGGGGTATTCACAGACTCCCTGTATTGATGTGACCTCGCTGCCCCACCATTGCCAAGTTACAGTGCGAACACAACCCACCTGTGTGGGTTACCAATACCCAAGATTTCTTTACCCTGCCATCATTATAGATTTGTATATTCAAAGAACATGCCTTGGTTGTGTATATTGATTCTAAAGTATCTTTCTTGCTGTTACCTTGATTAAATTTCATCGATCAGAATCGCTTCTTGGTTCTTGGTTTGGAATAAAGTCCCTTATACTATAGAGCACCTGAATCCTTTCCACAAAGTACTTATATATAAGGTCTATCAACTTAATCACGTGTCATGCGGTACAAATCAAATAAGATATTAAGATTCATTCTAGGAGCTGCTGATGTCACCATATAACCTAAAGCAATTGCGTAGTTTGCGACCCATTGCATGACAGTGGATGTATTACGCCCAGTATGACATTGTGTGCCACTTGGCCATGAGGTCAGATAATGTCAGTCATACTAGCCACCCTATGGTGTTTGTATATGGGTGTTTCTATTGGTGCACAATCAAATTTATTAAAATGATTTTACGCAGGCCTGTAGACCCTAGCTGTCAAGCGTTGCATTAGAAGGATTATGGCTGGGATTTCTCTTACCATTGTGCTACTTTCCATTGTTTTATGCTCAAAAACTTAGCCTCGTTTAATGGTATCGAAAAGACCATAACTAAGGCGACCTTATCTACCTACATCCCTGAAATAAAGTAGGATATTTCCATTCGAATATCATACTTTACTCAAAGATCATGGCGGTAACCCATCTTAAGTCATATAGGCACATAAAACAAACGCCTATGGCTAATATAGATAACCTTCCTACCGTAGTTTAATTATGAATTCATTTACAGGCTACCCATAAGTCTATAGAATTAGTAATGTATTCCTATGAATATTGATACTACATTACACTTCCGCACTATATACCGGTTGGGTCACGTTTCTGGGATGTGTCAACAGTGGGGGCTCGCTATTCAGCTATCTATCTTGTTGTGTTTTAACGGCTGACCCTGCATTAATGAATTGTGGCTTATGTCACACGAGGTTGTCATGGCTACGTGTCCTGAGGAAAAGGCCTTCAGGCTCACCGTTATTGTCGGTCAGCTCTGCCACATCAGGCCAAATGTGTTTACTGTTTCCAGTAACCCGACCAACCCTAGCAAAACGGGCAAAAAAGGAGGATTTTTCCTGTATCCTTTTCGTGTTCTTCCCCTCGCTCACAGTTGTCATTTTCCCATCATTATTTTACAATGAAATCAAAGAATTTGATACATCCATTGATATGTGCCCTAACATTTCCTATATAAATGTAAAAAAATAAATAAATAAAAAATAAATCCGACCTACCGACCCTAGCTCTTTGAGCTTTGTTACTCAGAGGCGTAGGAAGCAAATCTTCATTGGGGGGCCCAGTGGGGGCCCCACTTGACCACCTTGAATTGTCGGCTTAAACGCAACAGCGCCTTTACATACCTATATAAAATTTGTATAGAAAAGTTAATTTTTATGAATGTTAGATCTGGTTTGAGGCCCATGCCCCCATTTCCCCTATCCCATTACTAAAGTTTTAGGTTCTTGTTCAATTTATTATGATTTCTTGGCAAGGTTGGGGGGGGGCCCAGACATACTCAGGCCCCACCTCCTTTATGATTGGGGGGGCAGCCCCCCCCCTTTTCCTACGCCCCTGTTACTGGAAACACCTTTTATTTCATGTTGATATGCCCGAGATACTGACGGCTCATAGATCTAGCACTCGAGGGCCGTATCTCACACCCCCCGTGCGATAACCCGCGAAAATATCACACGCCGAGGTCACGTGACCATTTGATGACGTCATAGCTCCAAGATGGCGATGTAAACAATGCGCACGGGGATTCATTCTGGTAAATTCTATTGTAATTCAGCAGTTTTAGATCAAAATAACATGAAATAAATGCAAATGAACACTCGTGGGGAGAATTTTCGAGGGTTATCTCACTTGCCGATCAGGTGCCGCATCGCACTCCGCCCTGCGGGCGTCGTGCGATACGGCACCTGATCGGCGCGTGAGATAACCCTCGAAAATTCTCCCCACTCGTGAACATTTGCCTATTTATTTTTCTTGGCCTCAGTGGCAGTGTATCATGAGTTTTATACTGAGTCCTCTGAAAGTTAATTCTACTGAAGAACCCCCGCCTATTTTAGGGCTAAACTTGGCCTTCACGAGTTTTTCAGATTAACATAGCAAATTCTACCCATTTTGTGCCGCGAGGTACCAAGATAGTTTGGGAGATATTATTCCTCCAATGCAGCTCTATGCAATACACTCCTTGAGGGTCCTTCTCATTAAGTTAGTTCCTACCTGGCTTTACACATTCCCCTCCCGGGTAGCCCCGCCTGTTAGTGTTAGTCAGATACCCCCTTTCTATTAGAACTTTCCCTGCAGTCATCCCCTACAGGCTACCGCCATAGATCTTCCTCGTGGAGCAGTCCCTCCCTTTATGTGGCAGGCACAAGGGGGCAGATTAAAATGTCGTCTGCTTGCTGTGTGCCAAAAAGTATAAGAGGAAACCAGGTCAGGCGGAAAAGTTAAAACATGTTTTTATAGTTTTTGTTTTTGTCTACTGCCATGTTAATAAGGTCCAACGAACATCCTTCGATAAACATATATGATATTTGGCAGCCAAATGCACTGAGCTGAATTATATTATCCATAAGATATTCTCTGTAAAAGAAGTAGTCTCCTTACAAAAACTAAAACTAGTTGGTGACTGTAAAGTCACCGACGACTTGGCACAGGGGCTTGACAGCATACAGACATAGTGCCGTAGTACCCCGCGAACCTGCCTACGCACCCTGACTGACAGAAACCCCACAGCGCTGCTGGGGTTTGGTTTTTAGCAGATTGGTACTAACAGGGGTAATATAGTCCAAAATAACTTCGCCATTATGATACACTCTGAATTTGAGGAAATCCTATTTGCTGCAGCTAGGGGCATCCTCATGTAGAAGGCACGCCTTATGTATGAGGATTTATGGTAGGTCTAGCACCAGCTGCCAAACTTTTAATACTGAAACCAGCTACTGTCCTCTTATATTATTGATGCAAGGTGGGACTTAGTGGCATATCACCACGTCTGTAGTCTTTCTGTAGTCTTTCTTTAGTGTTAAAGCAACGGTCCCACTTCCAGGATGGTCCCAAAAGCTGTGAGGTCAGAAAAGATGTCTCATCAATGTGTATATTGTTGAAGGTCGGGCTATTTTGTTCCCCACACTCTCAACGTATTAAAGCCCACACATGTTTTAATTCTAAATTGCTAATTAGAATGGTGTAAACCATCTCTTAATCTTTCAAAATTGTGTTCGTTATCATCTCTATCCCATGTTCTACTACATGTTTTTCCTTCTGTTTTTAGTTTGTACCTCTTCAAACTTGGCCGCGCCCCACAGATCCAGGATCTGTACGGAAAGATAAAATTTACAGGTGAGTTGGACATTTCCATCATTCTTTTCAATAGTGCATATTCAGTGGTAGAACTTGAAAGGTACCCTTGTATTAGGGCCCCCAGGGGGACCCCCCCTGAGGTCACAATGTCGCCAAAATGCAAGGCTTCAGGTCACATGTCACATTTTTTAGGGAGAATAACATGTCTAAAAATCTCAAAATTCAAGGCCTCAGATCACATGTCACATTTTTAGGGAGAATAACATGTCTAAAGATCTCAAAATTCAAGGCCTCATATTTTTATGGATTGGACATGTCACATGTCACTTTTAAAAGGGTACAATGTCATAATGTCACCTCAAAATGGCCAAATGTCGCCATGTCGATTTTCACCCCTCGGGGGCCACTGTATTATAGCAGGGAGTTACAACCAGTTTGCCCAGAATGTTCGTCACGTTGGCTTTCATAGCCTGTCTTACTCATTGAGTCCTCTTTTTCGCCTGGTCTTAATCAGTGACTAAAATACTACCGGTATAGATTAAGAAAAACAAAACTGACCCATCCCCCACTCTTTTTTTTGGCTGCTCCACCCCCAATGTTTTTTTGTGTGGAACCTACAAGTAGGGTACTCAATACAAACAGTATTGTTATCATACGCGGCAATTACACCAATAAACCTTGGAAAATGTACAAGGGGATATACCATTAAAAAGTGGTCAACATTCTTCATTTTTATCAAGACAACGTGACCAAATAAAGCCAGTCATAGTTTCGTGTATTCATTAGATATAGTGTGGGTTGTGCGTGGTGGTACAGTAGGTTGGCATTACAATGGGGCCTGACCCTGTCACCTGGTGTCTTGGTATGCCATATGCTCCATACGTTCTCACACCCACCTACTCACCCTGCAAATATCTACTGAATAAACTCCACTCCGCTTTTTGTGTAACTCCATGGGGATTATATGGTGACTTATTTCCTTCGTACTAAGCGTTAAATAGGGGTTATTGAAATACAACTGTATGGTGCGTCTACAGGATGTGAAAACGGAAGACCTTCCATTTTGAAGATATGACAAAACAGTTGGGGATGACCCAATATGTTTAGTTTATGAATTAAGAAGTTATAATAGTGAATGAAGAAGGTATAATAGTATTTACCTGTATATGTTTGCATAGTTCTACTGTTGGAGAGTGAACCATTTCTTTCTCTTGTTTTCCCCATGGAGGTGTGTCCCACTTGGCATAAAAACGTGTTGTTGTTTTTTTACATAAAAAAAAAACAAAAAAAAAGTTTTTATTGGTTTCCCTATTGGTTATTTGGTTGAAAATTGGTTTAAAAAAAAACAAACACGTTTAAACACTTATTTTTTTCTTTTTTTTTTTTTTTTTTTTTTGCCAAGTGGGGTGTGTGTGTGGGGGGGGGGTAGGGATACAAGTCTGAAATGAATGCCAATCCTGTGAATACAAGTTGTAATTTCTTGTACATTTATGTGGCCATATTATAACAGCTTCGTGTGACCAGACATGTCAGAGTTTCAGATGCCTGCAACATTTCAGATGTTTGAGGTTGATAATTTATTATAGAAAAAAATGTATAAAGAATTTTAGATGATTATTTTATAGTTTTCCTTATTGGTAAAGGTGTGTGCTATCCCAAAGCATCCATTTTTAGGTGTTTTGTTGAGATACATAGGGTATAAACCCCATTTATGAGTCCCCCAAAATAATCTTCAGATGTTTGGCCAATACTGAACTGACATGTCTGTGTGACTGTTTTAACAGATGAGGAGATCAGTGCCATGCGGCAGGAGCTGGAGAAGTATGGCATCCAAATGCCGGCCTTCAGCAAGATTGGAGGCATCCTCGCTAATGAGGTAAGAGCAACATTGCCCTATACCGTAATCTCCCGCGTATAAGGTGCATCTTATAGGCCAAACAAAATGCTGCTGGGTCTTATAAGTGGGAGGTAAATTGCCTTGAGTTTGGGGTGCCCCTTTAGGGTTTTTTTTTTTTACTATAGAACAGTACTAAACTAACAAAAAAAAACTGCCCTCAGAAGTGCGCCTTATACGTGAAACAGATCTCCCTGAGTCGGGGGTGCGCCTTATAGGCGGGCTGCACCTTATATGCGGGAGATTACGGTAGTAAACCCCGGTTGATGTAAATGATTACATTACTTTACCAGGACTACCCTTATTAAAATCAATTATTCATATGATGCCGATTGTATTACAGTTATTGACGTATTTAGGTATTTATTGGCAATCTGCAGAAAGAGTTCCAATTATAATCGACATACCTTTACCCCCTTCAGATAGTACACTAGGCCTAAAAAAAATGTTGTGTACATACCGGTAGCTCAAAAAGTTATGGTAGGTAGGTTGGATTTTTTTTATTATTTTTTTTTTTTAGGTCCGACTGCAAAAAAATTGTCATAAGTATGGGGTATTGGCAAAAAAAAAAAAAAAAACTTTTTAAAAAAATGATGACTTCATTAAAACTAAAAATATTGGTTTATATCTATAGGTAGCTGTCTTCGATTTGATACCAAATATGCCTAGGTTTTGACATTTTCTGGCAGAATCCACACAATTTTGGACAATTTTACCCCCCCCCCCCCCAAAAAAAAAAAAAAAAAAAAAAAAAAATAATAATAATAATAATAATAATAATAATAATAATAATAATAATGATAATAATAATTAGGGTCGGGCCAAAAAACTAGGGTCGGTCGGGATACCTGAACAAAACTTTTTTTTAGGCCCTAAGTCATTGCCCCGTGTCAGATCGCAAAGTTGATTTGGATTAGGCCAAAGAGGGACGGGTGCCTCCTCGCCATATAAGGGTAAAGCAGCGAGCCCTCCTTTGCCAAATATTCCATTTGCAACTGCGGTCACTGGCCAATAGTATTCAATAATGTCCCATATACCAGACCTTTTCAGCATCATCCTGATACCTCATATTGCCTATAATTATGTCGTCCTCCAGATCAGGACTGGTAACGAAGGGCCTAATCAAGGATGGAATTTTCCCCTCATTTCGTAGATGTCCCAACAACCTAGAGTGTTTTTTGTGCCCAGTCACTTTAATCTCTGAAAAAAATTATCTTCTTACTCTTAGACTAACTGACCACGTGAATGCATGTATTGTAAATAGCCCCACACCAGTATTGGTGCTGTAAACTTCCCCCGAAGCACACCAACATTTAAGATTTGATGCCCAAATTCAGCTTTTAAAAATATCTGCAACTTGGGGGATAGGCCTCTGGCAGATTTTCAAGGAAGTAAATTGCAATTTAACCATATGAAATTGTCCTAATTTCGGCCTACCGTAATCTCCCGCGTATAAGGCGCATCTCGTGTATAAGACGCACCTAGAGTTGAAGGATATTGTCAAAAAAATAAAAAATTCATAATTTTGGTTCTACTGAATGGATTTCCAAAATTCAAAAAGCTATGTGTAGCTAGGGCCACCCGCACCCCCTTGAAACCCCCTCTGTCATTTTTTGAGTTAAGGGGAGTGTAACATATCAAAAGAAAGCTCTCGGTGTCCCCCTTGCGGATCCAGGAAGTACTAAAACCTCGCCTATAAGACGCGCCTTATACGCGGGAGATTACGGTATGTATTTCCCTAAAATTAGGGGGGTTGGCTTCTGAGGGAGGTTTTACGGTACTACCTCTAAGTGAGGTGAGGGACGGCCCAGGCCTACCACCGTATTGTCCTGTTGTGATGTGGGCAGGTGTTGTGGAGGGGGAGGCGCTGTCATACTTGGATCTCTGCCATTTGGATCCCCAGCTGCAGTCCACTGACATGGTTCAGTGAACACTACCCATAGTATGGGCCATACGGCCTGCCACCCACGGGCCACTAGGGCGGCTGCTGAGGGTACAACAGAGGTGCAGCCTCTATATAAACACGGTCATTTAGGTATAGCAACTGACAGCTGATAACCGTGGGAAACCATGCTCTTTCTGCCTTTATAGCATCATTTATTGTAGTATAATATTAATCAATGACATGTTGGAAGTTATGGAAAGGCATCAGGGAATGCATCTGAATAGATGAGAGCATTAGGGTAGATTAACCTAAAGACGACCCCATACCTAGAGTCGACCACCTGTCAGCTTGTTTTTCTCACTTTCAAATGTAGTGCATTGGTCTTAAACCCTCATATTATTGAAATAGAGGTGTTATAGTACCCCATAGAATGATGTCCTGGAATATATGAAGTAATTGTCATTGCATGATAATACACTAAAAGTTACCATGTTTGAATGGGTTTTACCATGACCAGCTGGTCATTTCATCAGAATTGTCTAACTTTGGTTCAATAACTTGAAGATGACAAGTGCTCACATAAACAACATTTTGACTTTAGGCATAGATAAATATCTTTGCTAAATGATAGCATAAGGAAACGTGCAGAAATGTTAAATACTTTCTGTATAGGACATACCAAATTCACCTTGAGATGACCACCATTTCACCTTGAGTAAACTCCTCCTTATACACCTATTTGTGCATTTAATTGAATAGAAACCATTGATTATGTAGGATTACATCACAAGATTCATGGCCAGAATAGTTTGGGATAGAAATCTTCACTGGATTTTGCTCTGATGCATACATTTCAATCTCTACTGTAATGCTACAGTTATTACTATATAGAGGAACTATTGATACTGAGAGTGTGATGATAAAGTTAAGTAATGGATTATTATATTGAAGGTCTATTAAAGTACATTAAAAACAAAGCCTCTATAATGCAGGGTTGGACATACCACTTCTATTTTGATGAGATTTACAATATCCATGGCCATAAAATTACCTCCAATTTCCATTCTAATTGAGTCAGTATAAAAAAACATACATTTTCTTAGGATGCAATAGTTTTAGTTATGCCATTTTGCTGCATATCTAGAAGACGCTACCGTAATCTCCCGCGTATAAGACGCGTCCTCTACGCCAAACAAAATGCTGGGGAGTCTTATAGGATGTACTGAAATTGGGGGTGCGTCTTATACGAGGGGTACTTTTACTATAGAAATGTACTGAATTTACAAAATTGGTACCTAAGAGGTGCGTCTTCTACGCGAAAATGCATGTGCTAAGTTTGGGGTGCGTCTTATATGCGCATCGCGTCTTCTACGCGGGAGATTACGGTAATTCTTTTTTTTTTCAAATCATAGTTTGATTAAGATAGCCCCATTAAAAGGGTAGTTATCAAGTGGTCAGCTCAAGGTGCAAGGTGTTCAGCTCAAGGTGAAAATAGACTAACTGAGATGGTCTTAGAAATGATGAAAAACAATAGATAAACTTTACACATGGATTTGAGAAAGGTATTTGATCCAAAAGCCCAAATAATTATCTTTCACTTAGTACCTTGGGGAACCCTAAGGACCTATTAGACTCAAAGATATTAGCTACTACATTTCCCTTCTTGAAAACCTGCACAGGAAAGGCCGTCTTTAGGTAATCTACCCTAGAAAAACAATTACTTTCCAACTGAAGGCGTTTTTAAACATGTATTTCTTAATTCATTGATCTGTTCTTCTTTATCTTTTTTTTCTCCCTTTTTTATGTGTGTGTGAGAGAGGGGTGGGGGAAAAACAAAATTCTAGAATGCCCAGATAGATTGTTCATAACATTGTTTCAAATATCAATGTTTAGCCACTATAGCCATTGTAGCGTATTCGTTAGTGTTTTTATTTATATTTTTTTTTGTTTCCTTTGATGTTATTGAGTTTTCAACAACGCTGTTTCAAAAATGACCCTGCTTTCACTTCAAGTAATATGAATATTTGATGTTTATAGATTTCTAAATTGTCCTCCGTTTGATAGATCACAGGCATTACGGTTGTATAAGTAGTGTGGCTATTACCTGTATACATAGGTGTGTGGTATCCACTGACAAGTGTGACAAATTTGTTTTGCCAAGTAAATAACTTGGTTTCATCATTCCTGAACCAAGAAGAGGAGTGTAGCCTTTTTGCAAAATACAATGACGTCAACAACGCCCACGCTTATAGATATTTCTTTTAGCCCTTTAGGGGCAGCATGTGGTTTCAGAAGACTTGGTATAAACATGGCACTGATGCTGCATCCATGGCAGTCATGCTCTACACTGGCAGGGTCTACACTAACTGAGGGGTTGATAGGTTGTGTCAGTGCTGCATTGACGAAATGCTCTCTGGTACATGTACATGATTGTAATGCCTTTGTGCATCATAACAAAAATGAAAATGGATCTTTGATGTCTCATCCCCTAATTAGAGATAACCAGTGTTTGTCCTACTTGCAGATGCCAGTGGATGAAGCGGCATGTAAGTATACACTGTCAGCCTCCGCTCCAAATCTCCATGAATTATAAATATGCTAGAGAAAAACTGCTGTCTATTGATTGTGCTAAATAGTATTGTCGATGTTACACTGAGTCTATGTCAATATATGTATACTGGTACATACTATTATAACATAATACAATTATTTATAGCTTTCTTTCTTTAACCTAAAACCACAGTGTTATGTTTCCTGGTGAAAGGATTTGGTTCAAGGTTTAAAAGATATCTTTGATTAGCTGTAAAAGATAACTTTCAACACGATTCTATGGTTACAATGTAGAGCATCCTAGCAGACGTATTGAATAATTGAATGTGTCTGACCTAAATAAACGTCTTATACACATCCCACCATGTCATCATCTTACTGGACAAATTTTATAGACACTGATGTAGCAAGCCTATAAGAACTTTTTCTCCTTTTTTCAGTGCATGCAGCCGTCATCGCTATTAACGAGGCCCTTGACCACCAGGTGGCCTGTGACACGCTGGTGGCACTGAAAAATCCAGCAGCACATCTCAACAACATCTATGACAACCAACAAGAGACGTACCAGGACGTCATGTTTGACGCCAAACAAACTAAGGCAGAAGTGGCGCGAAATAAGGTAAAAAGTCGTCTGCTATTGCTCAGCACATAAATGCCTGTGTGTTCTGTCTGGGACTAGGTCTAACATAAAAATGTGTGTTGTTTGCATCTAAAACCGTATTTTCCAAAAGTTAAAGTGGCTATGTATACATCATATTACATGGATAGTTTCGGTAGAACATACATTTATTACAATTTACTAGACAGTGGCGTCATAATGAAAATCGATTCACAGCCACTTTGACCGTTGGAAAGTTGCATCTATTTTATTATATGTATATTTATTAAGTGGGCAATTTGAAGAGAAAAACAATAAATGTCATGTGCCTACAAATATGTAATTACCGTGATTGGTAAATATTGACAGTCTACTTGACTCTCCCAAATCTGCTTTCTGATTGGTCGACACAGATCCAGGTGAGCTTTTATTATTTCACCCCATCACCATTGGGCGTGACATAAGTCATGTCAAGCATTGACTCCTCCCTCCTGTGAGAATGTTCCGCCACCTACCACTCTCACGTGTGACTCTTGCCCATTTTCTAATTTGTAATTATGTTCATATCACGGCTGCATTTCGATTGGTTCTTGTGTTTTGGGCACAACTGAAGTCGTCCATCCATGGTTCTTCATTCCCGCTTTATGTTATGTTGACTGGACTGAACTCTATTTAAAATCAATCATCACCATTTTGCACTCTTCATGATTTATGCCTTTACTATTTGCATTGAGTCATTTCTGTATTTTCTGATTTAAATGGTAACCCAGATCATACATATTTTCAAGAGAGATATTTCCCCATGCACAATGTGATCAAATTACTCCTGAACCAAACATACGTTTTCCCCAGATCTTTGCCTAACTGGTTAAATTTCTCTTGTGTGAAAGCCGGAGAACCTCCTTTGGGTTTTAACTCAAAAATTGAGCAGCATGATAGCTGATGTGATTGTGTTTGTACATGACTAGATAAGTACATAAAGTACACATGTAGACTATACATGCCCAGCATGCAGTCCTTGCACTGTACACCCCTCTCACAATATGCATGTTTGCATTTAGGAAATATGACCATTGGTACTCATATGTCTAATTATAAGTAAACAATAACTTTATAAAGTGGTACTTATGTTTTTCCAAACAATGGTTAAATTCAACAAACCTGTTTTTCCCCTCATAAATGTCGCTATTCCTTCATAAAGATAAGCATATGCTGGTACTTTCTGAGGAAAGTAAAAGGGTAATGTCTTCTATTCAACTATTGTGCATAGTTCATTTCATATAGCTTGTTATTAAACATGACGCCATTAATGATAAGCCGTGCATTATATATCAGAATAGAAAACAAAGCCATGGAGGATCTCTATTGCTTTTTATAGAACTAAAGATATATCATTCGAAATAGGACGATCAAGCGAAATGAAACAATTAAATATTGGACTTTCTGACGGATGACACTCTGACTGAAACAAACGACATGGATTCAAACTACCGTAAACTCCCGCGTATAAGACGCGTCCTCTACGCCAAACAAATGCCTTGTGCGTCTTATAGGATGTACTGAAATTGGGGGTGTGTCTTATACGAGGGGTAATTTTACTATAGAACAGTACTGGATTGACAAAAATCACCCTTAAAATGTGCGTCTTATATGCGAAAATGCTTCTGCTGAGTTTGGGGTGCGTCCTATACGCGCAACGCGTCTTCTACGCGGGAGATTACGGTATGTACTTAAATCTAACTCATTGGGTCCAATTCTTGCATGTTACAATCCTAATTTATCCCACAATATGATGATAATGAGGTTGGCCGATGATCAAAATTGGAATAAGATAATTGAGATTAATGAAAGTACATATTGGTTGCAGTCGTTGGACCCAGACAGTAGCTACATTCCTGACGTGTACGACGAGCTGCTGACACAGGCTGAACTACAGGGGAACATCAACAAGGTCAACAGTAAGTTCCTTCACTTCTCTTGTCTCACAGTAGGGGGCCCTAGTGGTCACATAAAGGGACGCTGTGAATGGGAAATGTCTGAGTGGTAGAGATTGCCACGAACACTTTGTATTCCATTGTATATCTGGTACGAAATATGATTTTTGTTATTGTAAAGAAATTAGATAGAGAGGAAAAAGATTGATTTAGAAATGAAGGAACTAGGGTAGGCAATTGGTGACTGGGAATCTATCAACAAGAGATGAGCGCCCTTAGGGTAACTTAACGCCTTTAGGCTGTGGCACACGGTCAGTTTACTCACCGAGACAGTTGGAGAAGACTAATAGGTGGTCAGTGCCCGAGGGTCACCTCCTGCACTACATACCACGCGCCATATCATTAGTTGTTGTCACTCTACAAGTATAGAGGTCTGTAGAGTGTCAGGCAGATTGACAAATATGTTATTGTCAAGAAATCCCAGGTATATACCAGGTATTGTGGGAGCACAATTATGTCAGTGCCTCGTTAGCAGTCTTGGAATAAATTGAATTTAGGGGGATCTAAGACTAATCACTAGTTAGGTACCATGAATCAGATAACCCATCTTCTCAATGCATACACCCATAGGCACATAATCCTCACTAAAATAACCACTTCATTCTTCCTGTAGCTCTGTACGCCTTGGACCTGGTAAACGCTGCCCTGGATACGGGAGATGCTCAGGAGCTGCTCAAGGTGCTCAAAATGCCACATCTCGGGCTGCGGGACGTCAAGAACGACAACGCAGACTTCTACCTGCAGCGGGTCTCAGAGTCACGTGGATTTAAACAGGTAAGTGTTTTGTTGTGCATAACATGGAATGCATCCCCCCTTTATCAGGAGACAGAAAATTAAAATAAAAACTCACCTCATCCTACTTCAACTTTCAAATCTAAAATGGCATTAGGAAGTAGTTTGATGATTTTTTTTTTAAAGACTCATGTGTGAATTGTGAGAATTTTGAATAATAATATATAGGGGTGTAAGTGTTTAGGTTTTATCAGGATTTCCAGATTTCTGAAAATGCTGAATGGCATATATTTTCCTTATGTGAGTGGTAAGGAGGGCTGTTTGGAAAAATAGAACGCTTTTATATCAAGAAATGTATGGCTTCCTGAATTTTGGCCATGCCTGACTTACATCCCTGAATATAGCGCTCTCTTGTTATTTACAGAATAACAACAGTGACGAGGAAACGTTGTTGAACAGAGATGAAATTCAAATGGCGGTTACAGCGGCTAACCTGGACGCTGACTCAGACTACCAAAGTGAGTTACTGTATCCTCTGCTGATCTGTGGTCTTCACATTAACTTAATGCTATAGCAATTTCTACTAAAGCCATCTACTTTTTCGTACTTGCTTTTATCTCCCCAACCATTTCAATGTAATAGTATTGAACATATTTCATCCCTTCACACAAGACCCCTAATACGCCGATAATGATGGTATTTTTGGTGTATGTGAGTCTCTTATAAAATCATTCTAATGAGACACTGTGGTATTGATCTTTCAGAGATGCTAGCCATCAATACTATCAATGAGGCGATAGATTCAATGGATGCAGAGGCCACCCTGGCTGCCCTGGAGAACCCGGCTGCCCAGCTACCCCCAGTGGTGGACATGGCAGGATCTCTGTACTTGGAGGAGCTGGCCAGCATGAAGGTGGAGAAGCAGGAGCCCCTAGATCAGGAGGAAATAGCTGCAGGCCTTACAGGTATTTGAAGAACGATGTCAATTTTACCTGCATGAAAGTCGTCAAGATTATCCTGGATTTCATAGTTTTTCAAAGACCTATTCAAAACCTATATTCGGGGGTCTCTACTTAAACCTCCAGGGGGTTCATTTTTGCATTCAGTCACTTTCATCCTCGGGTTTTGATACATGCTCTCTAATTTCTCCAGTGTTGACGGCAGTAGCACGTATAAACCAGGCCGTAGAGACTGGTAATTCATCAATGACGTATGACGCTTTAAAACAAGAGGATGCACACGTCACGTCACTGGACTCCAGCTGTCAGGAGAAATACCACAAACAACTAGCCTCCATCAAAACACACAAACAGAAACAAAGTGTAAATAGAATTTACCATTTCACGAGTACATAACCTTTTCACCTCAATGAATCTTGAGTTTAGTATAACGATCAGCTTGGTGTTATTTATTCTGGTCAACATCAATAATGTACACTTTTGCCCGATAAATGGAAATACATGCCTTTGTCAAAACATTTTCTGCTGCTATATTTCAGTGCCCCTGTGAATTGTTGACTCACTTTGAAATACAAGAAGGCATAGATGCCGTCAACCAACTTGTTACGGAAGAAACTCTCCGTAAGTATATCGCTGTGTTTTTATTGTACTAATTTATAGAATATTAAGGTTAGCAAAAAGAAGAAAGTTATATGCTTTAGTAGGCCTACACACTACTAACAATTAAAATAAAGAATTTGATTTGATATCAAAATAATTCAGTTGATCTAATATTTCCCGAATAAGCTAAACGAAGCTGAATAGAAAGTTTGTATTTTCAAATCTATTTGGAAGGGAAAAAAGAACCAACTGAATTTTGCACCTGCCAACTTTCATACTATCATATATGGGAAACCCGATCGTCCGCTTTCTTTTCTAGGCACAGTAGGCGAGTCGACTACTTATATTGGTAATTAGTGAGAGTGGTTATACTAAGAACAGGCATGGGAGTTTCTGGTTTTCAAATTAATCAAAAATTCTTTGGACACGCTTCCATATCCATAATGTGCAATATCTCATGAAGGCTTTTTGCATTTCCTTCAAAATCCAGTCCCATGCCTGTATAAATGCTATGTTTAGTGATTGGCATATAACTGTGGTGGACTAGATCAGGTTATCTTTAACAAGTAGGAAAAATCTGTTTAAATCTAACGTATACTCCCTTTTTACTACTCTTAGATTAAGGTTATTACTAAATAAATCACTCCAAATTAATGACAACTGTAAAAGTGGACTACCTAGATTAACACTCAAGTTCTGAAAACGCGATGTGTCTTCATACCATTTGAATAAAGTACTCTATCTTAGAAATGAATTCTCTTGAATAGAGTAATAAAGAGGACCGTTAACCTGAAGAACCTTATTTATTGTTGTTTCGAGATAAGCAAGCAATAAGATATGTTCGTACTTCTCTTTGTCACATGTTAATAATAGATGCACTTGAGACTAAAACATGTACCCTCAAAGTTTTCTAATGGTTCGTTATAACATTCGGATTAGAAGCACAGGTCTTGTTCAGAGATGCCACTTTCCTGGTTTACCAGGAATTCCTGGTTTTGATTCCAAGATTTCTGTATTGAATAATGTTAAATTCCTGGGAAAATGTGTCCAAAGTCCAGTTTTCCTGGTATTTGTTGGCTAGTGAGTGGCATCTCTACTTGTTAAGGACATCCCCTTGTTTTACCTAAACTAAGCCATGTTCTGCTCTATTATGTCAGTGTAATTAATAATAAGACATACTCCTGTAATGTAGGTGTGGAGGCTATCAGCACCATTAACCAAGCTATAGACGCAGGGGTGCCCCAGGCCACCCTTGAGGCACTCAAGATGCCCACAGCCAAGCTGGAGGAGGTGGACGACCGTCAGTGTCTTCACTACCAGAATCAACTAGCCAGACTCAAAATACACAAAGCACAGGTGGGTCCAACTTACTTCTCTACTTGGGCAGGACAAGGTTGAAAGTAACGGTAGTAATTCTGGAAGGACGAATGCATACCCCAATCACGCACATCTATTCTGGACGAACCTACATTATTCAGAGTAATCTGTACAGTTGAATTATTAACGCGGCAGAGCCGCTTTTCTGGTATCACCCAAAAAGCTATGACACCATATTGGGGAGCTTGATGTATTGATTTTTCAATCTGCCTTAAAAGTAACTAATTTCAACCATCCACCATTCTTATTATGTGGAATCGAAGGGGAACATTGGATCTCAATTTAAACCTTATATTTCTTCGCGAAACAGGGTATTATTATACAAAAAAGGTAAAGAAGTTATAAATTCTCCAACATAAGACACTTGGATTAAGACCGGTTCAAGTATCGCAATATCTCGTGCATATTGCGAGAACCGACGAGAGTTGGTGCAAGCTGGCCCCAAACGCCCATACCATAGGTCTATGATTTAGAGATTGATACTTTGAACAGAATTGTTCACAAAGAGGCCGAGACAATACAAACATGGCGGATGGGTGAGGTGAGAGGAGTCACGTAGCATCAAAATGGCTTCATAACGGGATAGTAAAAGCGATTTGAGCTGTCCCATTCGATACATTGATAGTATAGGCACCTCTTCAAGGCCTAAACATATCATTTTTGCCAGCCATAATGAGAAAATACCAAAATGGCGAGTGTACAGGGAGACGATCGGTTCCCGGGGAGGGAGCCCGGCATGGCGACGAAATATTGACGGGGTAGGTGAGGGTATCGTCCGGGTCCAACAGTCCCGCCGCTGCGTTCATTCCATGCGCTAGCGTGGAGCAATGTATATTTGTACATCTCCTGTCTGTACATTCAGTGGGTCAAATTTTGTGAATGGCATTTCATCTGTAAAACGGGTGATTTGAAATTAAAGATGTCTAATTGAATGATCTTAAAGGCTAGATTTACCCAAGTAGCTGTTTACTTTAGGCCATAACTGACCACCAGTACACCACACAGGTAAGTGGCGGTCATGACATGAGTCCATACACGGGGTGCATGCAGGTCTGTGGAAAACTGTCTCATGGCATTCTGAATATTTCTTTCTTTCTCTTGTGTAAATTGTGTATTCCTTGATAGGGTGATATTCTGCCATGGACTATTCCATATTCCATCTAGAACTAGCTGAAG
Source organism: Acholoe squamosa (assembly GCA_949317995.1). Taxonomy (NCBI): domain Eukaryota; kingdom Metazoa; phylum Annelida; class Polychaeta; order Phyllodocida; family Polynoidae; genus Acholoe; species Acholoe squamosa. Next base: position 28,580,121 of record OX439039.1, on the reverse strand, counting down.
AAATAAGAGTTTTTAGCTCATTTACTAAATACCATTTTCAGCGACTCAAGACTGGAGGTGATTAATTTGCATTTGCATGTATACCTCCTGATAAGAAAGGAAGCACCATGTATTTAATTATTTCCCTTTGTTCTGTCTAAGGTTTTAGTTTAACATACATAAGTACTGAATTTCGTCATCTATTTTATATACAAAAAGGGAAGGAAAAGTATGGAAAAACCCACTCCATGTTTTAAGATATCGAGATTCCCTGCATTATACCACCCTATTCCAGGCCTCCTTCCAACCGGCTAAAGACCTTGACCCAAAGTCATACTCACTGGCTTACTTCATTTTGGTGCTTAAACCCAGTCAATGGAAAATACCTTTGGATAATCGCCCCCCCCCCCCGTGCAACACAAGGAGACTATCAGTATGAAAAGGTTCATCAAGAATCATAGATCCGATAGGCTCCAACAAAGGCTTTGCATGTTTTATAAATTATATAATATTGTATCAAGACTTTTCTTCGCACTCCTTGTCCCAGACAGCAACAAACCTATCCCACGTGATGACAAGTTGCCTGCATGTTACTTAAGAAACGTTGACCGTTACTTGGTATTTCAATTTCACTGGAAACATTGAAACTCATAACGTAAAGTGACCCAAAGACGTTTTAATCTCAGTTGTGCATTTTGTGTAAAGATTAAAAGTAGAAGTCACCAGTAGATGCTACCAAAGCAGGGAAGGTGAAGTCCTTTATCTCCTTTTTTCTACACATTTATATTAAGTACCGGTACAAAATCACAAAACTACTGGTATATTGTTATTCAAATGATAGGTTGTAATCGAAATAACCTTTGTATACATATTAGTTAACCCACAGTTGTGTAGGGTTACTTGGTATAACCAGTGCCTCAAGTGGGCAATCCAAGGAGTGAAACACCTTGCAGTGCCTCAAGTGGCCAATCCAAGGTGTGAAACACCTTGTAGTGCCTCAAGTGGGCAATCCAAGGTGTGAAACGCCTTGGATTGCCCAATGAGCACTGGTTATACCAAGTAACCCTACACAACTGTGGGTTAACTGACTTAAACCTCGCTTACATGAAATAACCACAGCTTGTTTCCTTTGTTCTAAGGTGTCACCGTGGTTTAGATAGATATGTTCTATGTATTTGCAGGAACAAGGAGATGAAAATGTCGCTCTGTGGTACGAGGAGATCCAGAAAACTATCAAGTTAGCAAATAACCAGGCCGAAGAAGGAAGCCAAAGTGAGTATGGTTCAGTATACCAATATGGTTATTCATAACTATAAAGATATTTAACGGAATATATTCATCCCTCTGTGGAAAGAAGTGGTTACAGATCAGAGTAGTGAAATCTCTCAATCTGTTCTTAAACTGTTAACTGGACACAGATGGACACATGGCGAAAATCTGAAGTTTTTGCAGTTGCACCATACATAAATGCAGCAGGTGTATCTTTTGAACATCTATGTTAACAACTGACATGTTAATGATGTTTCAGTGGGTCTCTCCATCTCGGCTGTGAACGTGGCTATTAATACGTCAGATGTGGAGATGTTCATCAAACATTTACAGAAACCAGAAATGGGACTACACTCTGTTACACCAGAATGTGCACAAAACTACCTAGAGGTGCTCTCCCAGGTCAAGGAGGAGAAAACTCAATCAGGTAAGGGCGCCATTTCAAGTTTCCTTTATTTCATTCGTTTTTTCTATCGTTCTCTTAAGTACAAGCCAAGCGTAGATTGGAAGATGTAATGCCGTAGCGTGCGTCCCCCTCCTCTTTTGGTAGTAATGAAGAGTTTATTTGCTTAAGTCATTATTTTGAGTGGGGACAATGGGTTTCTGTCATGATTCCAGGAGAAACCGGCAGTGGGTGGATGATGAACCGACTGAAGGACGGTCACAAATTCTACTTCAATATCAACACACTGGAGTATGATTGGGAGCGAAGAGATGGTGTCCGTAAGGACCACTCCATTCTAACCAAAGATGAAATCCAGGTAAGATGATGCTGTAGCTTTGAAAATCTCTTCCTATTCCTTGAATAATTTGGGATGTTTTAACAAATCACACTAGGGAGGGGGCTAATTGGAAGTCTATTATGTCTAACTTTGATTCCTTCAATAGATATCTATCTTCTGGCCATACACTACATAAGATCTCTTATTGCATTATGTAGGACAGTTGATACTAAAGTAATCTATTGTTGATGATGTCTTTTACAGGGTGTTGTTGCCAAAATAACCGGAGACCACAACAGAGAACTCCTATTCAAGTCCAACGAAAACTTCATTATCGCCATCCAGGCTCTTGTGCGAGGATATCAAGTCCGCAAGAAATACAAGGTAATGACACATCTACCTAATGAGGGCGCAGTCTAAGATAAATGTATATGTAATATGTTAAGATGGTCTTTGTAAATTGAAGTCTAGAACCTTGCAAATTTTCCCCATATTTCTGCAGGTGGTATTTTAAAGGTGAAGAGTACACTTGTATCAAGAATTATTAAGCATGGATAGAGGTGGTCAATGTTGTTGCATGTAAATAGTTTTTCCCAGTAGTTCTGTAGTAGTGTGTTTTAGAAATGCAGGTTATATCCTCAAGTTGAATTCAAGTTCGCCACATGAAGACACCAGTGGTATGATAAGCTCTTACACCCAGATCACTTATACGGATGAAGTTGTAATATTAGTATTCCCATTATAAATTATATTTAAAGATCTATATTTATGAGAATCATATGGAAGCCAATCCGACTTTCAGGAGCGGCTAGGGTTCATGAACACTCAGTTACCGGCCATCACCACACTACAGGCCTGGTGGCGCATGAAGCGACAGCGTCGTCGTTTTAGTGACCGCCTAAGTTACCTTAAAACCAATGAAGACCATGCCACCAAGGTAATCGGGTCTTTTCAGTTCTGGCCTACTATATGTTGCACTAGTCCTTAACATTTTCAGGAATAAATGCTAAAATAGTGCTAATAATCCAATGTGCTTTGCTTATAGTTTTTAAGAATACATCTATTTTAGGGGATAGCTGTATACACTAAAAAATCATACTTTTAATACCGGATAATCATAGTGGTACCTGATTCAATTGCAATTTCTCATAGTGGAAAAAATCATTGAACACACAAAACTTTAATTTCCTATAATACAGCTAAAACACAGAAAGATTAAGTTATGAGACAATGTTTAAAAGCTGCAAGGGACAGGCGGTGGTACATTTAATTTGAAGAGTTATGAGTTAGTCGTGAATGCAGTAGACTACTTCAGTAGGACTTTTACTAACTTAAGTTAACATGCCTTTAGTGACATTAAACCCTAATCAGTGTGACCAGTTACGGTGGTGGTTTGCCAATTTATCAAATACTAGTATAAGATATACAGAAATTTGAAAAATCATGTGTTTAATCTGTTGTGGGTTATAGATATTTATAGGGAAAGTTACTCAGTGATGTCGTACGCTTTTCAGATTCAGTCCTTTGTGCGAATGTGGCAACAAAAACGGAAATATCGGGAGAGGCTTCAGTACTTCAAGGATAATGTAAGTGTTCTTTTAGAAATTATAATATTATCAATCATATGATGCCGATTTCCATGCTCAAACACATTTAATATATGTGTCAAGACATACTTTTAATTGACGGGTATGTTATGTTTTACTTGTAGGAGAAGTCCATTGTGAAGATCCAGGCTTTCATGCGTTCTAACTGGGCTAAAGCTGACTACAGAGCTCTCAGTAAGTTATGTTTTCTTACCTCTCAATCTATTGAATCAGGTTTGCTTACCCCCAAAAGGGCTGTACAGTGGCACTGATCTTTACAATATTTATATTACTCGACTTTGACTTCCACATTGGAAGTGAAGAAGGTGTATTAAAACGTTTTCGTCAATTTATCTTTCCAGTGCATGGCGAACATCCAAATGTAAACGTGGTGCGCAAGTTTGTCCACCTGCTGGACTTGGGTGACATGGACTATGCAGAGGAGATAGGTGAGATATCAGACTTTACAACAAGAAAAAACCTTTTATAGTCATGGCTCTTCAAATTCAACCGAGATCTCTCAACAACAAAAAAAGTAGTGTGGAATGGATGGCAATCGACTATTGATTTAGGGCCAGGCAGGCTGAGACAAGCTATTGGAGAAATACAGAAGCACAAAACGTGATACCTTGTTTTCTACATCTAGTGTTACTGGTATTCTGACTTTTACAGAGGTGCAGAAGCTGCGGCAGGCCGTCGTCTCTGCTATCCGCAGTAACCAGAACCTGGAGGACGACCTCAACCAGATGGACATTAAGATCGGGCTGCTCGTCAAGAACAGGATCACCCTGCAGGTCAGTTGTACATCTCTCTAAAGACCAAAGGAAATTATGTTGTGTTGTGTATCAACATCATGTGGTGTGCTTCAGTGTATGAGATATACGCATTAAAAAGTCATATAAAGAAAAAGATTCATGAATGTGCTGAATAATGATCTAATACTCTGTTTGCAGGATGTGATCTCACAACACAAAACCCTAAAGCAGTATAGGGAGAACTCCTCTGGCTCACTCAACAAGGGCCTTAAAGGTCTGAGCAAAGCGAGTCGGGAGCGCCTGGAGGCCTACCAACACCTCTTCTACCTTCTCCAGGTAGGTGTAATTGGAAAGGGTGGAAGGGCCCCATACTGAGTGACGGTTGTAAGATTAGGACATGCGTGTATGTTGTATTGTTAGAAAATGTTCTCTGATATTGTACCTCTAGATAAATCTTTACATACTATTTTCTGTGTACCGGTTGATGTCTGTACTTTAAAAAAAAACTATTTGCCACTCTCCAATGCTTGGTCATGTGAATGATGGTGCTGTACTAGATACGTGTAAAACGCTGTGTATTAATTATGTGCTATTGTTCCACACAGACAAACCCAGTCTACCTGGCTCGTCTCATCTTTGAGATGCCACAGTCGCGGTCTACACAGTTTATGGAGTCGGTCATTCTTACACTGTACAACTATGCGTCTAACCAACGAGAAGAATTCCTCCTTCTGAAACTTTTCAAAACTGCCCTCAAGGAAGAGATCAGGTCAGTAGGCTAAAAATGCTAGAGAAAATGTATGGAAGATCGAGTATGATAGCATTGTATATAACTGATCGATAGTTTGCCCTACTGTTGGAAAGGATATCAAACAGTGCTAAAAATGCAATTTTCAGCGTGGGAAAATTTGGTAGTACGAATCTTTATGAATAAGTATTTGTTGATAGAAATAAGTATGCCTAGTACTATGACAATATAATCACCTCTATGTAGGATATACTGATAACAATCATGATAAGATTTAATTACTAGTAATCAAATTTAACAAATATGATCAAATTAAATATGTTTGAATTATTGCTTTTGTTGGCTTGTTCAATTCGTACAATGGAATATAGACTGTAAGTAAAGTCAGGGGTATTGGATTGGCCTGTGTGCCTTTTGATTGGCTTGGTAATGTTTCCCTACAGAGGTTCTTGTGTTCCTTCACAACTTAAGCATGTCTGGTCTTCTGGGTAATTTCTGAAATCTAGAACTGACAACGTTTTTTTTGTGTGTGTGGAATTACCATACTTTCTATAGTCACTTTTTGTACGGGGCTGGCCCAACTATCCGTCTTAATGAAATTAAACAGTTGTGTCCAGGTCATTTTGTATTGAGTAAGTAATATAGGTTGGAAGGGATTTCAAGAACCTCTTGTGCTGTTTGCGAGATCCAATACTACTCATAAACAACTGTTTTATGTGTGATCTGTTAACTGTCACCGCTCTTACATTGAGACCCTTCCCTTGGTGCCCTCCTGTCAATCAGGGCAGCTTTTTCCTTTATAATTGTGGGGACATGGGGTGTGACCCATATCTCATGGTAACACATTACGGTCGGTATCTCCTGGGCAAGATATATTTCTTATTGGTTTCCATTAATTCGAGTGCACTTAATCCGAGTTTGCCGTACATAATTAAGCCTGTCACAGTTATTTTACATTTTGATCGATTTTAAACTCAATCTATATATTGATTGCATACAGCCCTATTTCTCTTGTGAATTAAAGAGGCCTATATCATCAAAGACAAGCTCACTGGTTATCTCTTTATGATCTTTTATATTATCTCGTAATCAAAACAGGGTCTCCACCACGTAGGGAACGCATGAAAAAAAAATAGCAAATACAGGGAATTCGAAATTTCAGTCAATACATTGAATATGAAAAAAAAACCTCAATGTCAAAAGATGTGCCCCTCGCATATTGCACCTCTAAGATACAAACACATTCATGTACCATGTGTTTGAGAAGAAGTGCTGATTGCGTGACATGATAGTTTGTCTTTGTTGCATTGTACAGTAAAGAGAATCTATACTAGTATATCCTATCTAGCTTCTAGTGTATGGCACACGAAAGGCTTGAACGAAGAACCATGTTTAACGTCTGCATAAAACGAAACAATAATTCTTCAGGGATGAAAGTCTTCAGGGAATTCCCTGATTCCAGGGATTTTGAAGTTCCAGGGCCTTGTACATTAATATATAAACCCAGGTTTTTGGGGCGAATATTGGACCATTTCAGGGATTTTCGTGCTCTATGACTTTCATCCCTGATTCTTAAATCTTAGGTGAGAAAGATGCATGAACTGCATTACGATCCCCAGAGACGACGCATATTTATATTCCCTTTAAGTGCATGATGAATGGAAAGGAAAGCAGAACGCATGACTGCAGGTGTCCCTGATTTAACTCAAGGAAATAAATTGTAATCCAAGGATTAATGCTAGACAGTATCGTTAACATTAATATTTGAGTGAAAGTCGAAAGGAATTAATAGATATGCCATTGAGTCACTACTTATCAAACGCAATATTTGAACCTTAACGTGTGGCTTCTTTATCCTGTGGCAGGTCTAAGGTGGACAAGATGAGTGACATTACTACAGGTAACCCCATGGTGCTGAAGATGATCATCAGTTTCAACAGGTAAATAAATATTTTGATCTGTCCTCTTCTGAACTCATCTAGATAAGGCCACACGAAAAAATAAGTTGGTCTATGGATTTCCCTCTCCATATTTTTGGAAATACATTTTTTTTTCTTTGAAAAAAATCTTGTCTAAGCATTACGCTCGATTCACTTTCTACAAGTTTTCTCTTTGTGATGTTTGGCAAAAAAAAAAAATTAAAATAAAAATTTTTCGCTCGCCTCACTTTTCCAGCAAGGAATCCATTAGACGTAAAAAAATTCTTTAAAAAAAAAAACTCGCTCGCACCATTTTTTTTTTATTTTTTTTCAAAACAAAAATCCGTAGACTACCGTAATCTCCCGCGTATAAGACGCAGTGCGCGTATAAGACGCACCTAGAGTTTTGGAAAATTCTCAAAAAGTGAAAAATTAATAACTTTGGTTCTACTGAATGAATTTTCAAAATTCAAAAACCTATGTGTAGCTTGAGCCCCCCCCCGGACCCCCATGGGCCCCCTTATATCTTATTATGACTAAGGGGGCATGTAACATCAAAAGAAATGTCTTGATGTCCCCCTTGTGGATCCAATGAGAACTAAAACCCCACGTATAAGACGCGGCTTATACGCGGGAGATTACGGTAACTTGTTTTTTTGGTGTGGCCTAACACCGGTAAATACAATTCCAGATATCCTCAACAGCAAAGCATGTTTAGAGAAATCACTCTGATAGGCACACTAGATCTTGTCGCCTTAGTGCAAGAATGTTATAACTGCATTAAATTTTGTGTCAACAAGATATAAGGTACACGTACCTCTATGAGGGGCCTCACATAAGTACTGTTTGCCTTGATGACCCAAATGCAGTTACAACCTTCTTGCACTAAGGCGACGATCATCATTCAATATAATGTACATCATGTAACTTGAAATGTCTCTTTAAGGCCACACCAAATTAAAACATTGGTCTATGGATTTTCCACACCTGATTTTCCTAAATTGAAATTATATTTTTATTTGAAAAATGTTTTGTCTGGATTCCGGCTGCATCATTTTCTGGAAAATTGATTTTTTTTTTGGATAGGGAAAGGTCTCCAGATTTGTAAATTTCATTGTCTAAGCTGCATTTAGAAGCCAAAATTCTAGTAGACATAAATCTGAGAAAAGGAGCCCTCTTCACATCTTTAATATTGAAAATCCATAGACAAATAGATTTTTTTTAGAAAAATGATCTAAAAATTTCGCCCTCCTGCTTTGAACAGTTTTCAAAAATGAAAATCCTTAGACCAATTATTTTATTTGGTGTGGCCTAACCTATGCAATCATTTTATAAGGAACACACGTGGTCAAGGGTCATTGCGTGACCTATTGAACCCCCTAGTGAAGGACGTGATCGATGACAAGAATCTAACAATTAACACCAATGCTATTGACGTATACAAACAGTGGATCAACCAAAAGGAATCAGAGTCAGGAGTTGCCAGGTGAGCCAGAGATCAGTGATCTTTTCAAGTCTATGTGAAGATCAACAAACAGTAATCAGAAGATCATACAATTATTATCTACCAGAAAAAAATGATTGTAGTTTTATTTTTGCAATCGATTGTATGTATGCATACCGCTAATTGTTATTTTGAAATAACCCATTTCTTTCAGTGGTCTTCCATATGATGTTACAAGTGAACAGGCACTGAGTCATCCTGAAGTCCAGCAGCGTTTACAACTGTCAATTGACGCTCTCAAAGAGGCAACAGAGAAGTTCCTTTCGTCAATTCTACAGAACATCCAAAAGATCCCGTAAGTGAAGTACTACCGTAAACTCCCGCGTATAAGACGCGTCCTTTACGCCAAACAAAATCCTTGGGAGTCTTATAGCTTTCTCTCAAGTTAGGGGTGCGTCTTATATGAGGGGTAAATTTTCTAAAGAAATGTACTAATTTTACAAATATCAGCATTAAAATGTGCGTCTTATACGCGAAAAAATGCATGTGCTAAGTTTGGGGTGCGTCTTATTCACGCAGCGCGTCTTCTACGCGGGAGTTTACGGTAGTACCAGGACTTATGAAATAGAATATGAATGTGATGCAAAAGAATGATTGACTTTTTTGTTTGTCATGTTGAATTCAAAGGCTACATAAGAGGATAGTTAGATTTTTAAGAGATTTGGGAAACTGTCTGACTTACATTTTCAATCATTAACAACCCTGACTACTGCGGTATATGTCTCTTTTCTGATTTAATACCTTCTCGACCTGTTCATAGATACGGGATGCGGTACATGGCCAAAGTAATGAAGGAGTCCCTACATGAGCGTTTCCCAGAGGCACCAGAAAAGGACGTGCTAAAGGTAAATATTCTCACCAATGAAACTCATAACCTGCGCCTTAGATAACTTATTAGATTAGTCCCTCAATTAGATTTTTACATGGCTGAACTTTTAACAAAACTTTACCGAAAATTCATGTAAGATGGAGTCACCCAAACTTTTAATCTGATAAGTTCAATACCCTGGTATTTTGTTTTCCCTGTCATTCAAGAATGATCTATTCATTTCACAGCATTTCTTATCTCTCTCTTCCAGATTGTGGGTAACCTCATCTACTACCGGTTTATCAACTCGTCTATCGTGGCACCTGATGCGTTCGACATCATTGATGTGAGTGCGTCAAAGGGACTTACCAATGACCAGAGACGGAACCTTGGTTCCATCGCCAAGATTCTGCAGTTTGCTGCTTCAAACAAAGGTTTTGGTGGTGACTCGGCACACCTCTCCTGCCTCAACCCCTACATCATGGAAGCCCATACCAGATTCAAGTATGTCCATATACATGATATTATATTTTGCCAGAGTATCAGGATTATCTTCGATACTGCATGCATTTTTCGGAGGGCTAACTAATGATCTGCAATCTTGTATTGTTTTACATAGTATTTCTATTTGATTCTTAAAACAATGTTCTTGTAAACTGTTTGGTATTTCTAGACAACAATTGGAAAACTAAACACACCATTTATATATTTTCTTATGCAGGCGTTACTTCAGTGAAGTATGTGAAGTGGAAGAGCCTGAGAGCTATTTTAACATGGACCAGTACACAGACGTGACACGTGTCACAAAACCCGTCATCTACATTTCTGTCTCCGAGATCATCGACACACACAAAGTAAGTATCGTGTCCATGTGCCATAGTTAAAGGTGTTTTCTACATGGACTCTGATGGTCAAAGCTTAATATCTTGGGATAAAACATATGCGTGGAGTTCATATCTGCTTAAAACCAATCCCATCATATCTTTCACAAAATGTCAATTAACGTTTTCTTTCCTTTCCCAGTTGTTGTTGGAGCACCAAGATGCTATAGCAGAGGACCACAGTGACCCGCTACATGAGTTACTGGAGGACCTGGGTGAGGTGCCCATGCCATCCATGCTTGTAGGTGATGGAATAGACGACCAAGCTGCCAATCAAGCGAAACTTGCAGCTACCGAGGTCTCCTTAACGCTGGGTAATAAGTTTGATGTACCCGATGACGACCTGAACACAAAGAGCTTGCTCATCAGGTATGTGAATTGGCCATGTACAGAATACATTTACCCGATAGTTTTGTTGTTTTTTTTTTCTTTTCTTTTCTTTCAGGATTCTAAATCTCATACACTTGATTTTTTACAAATGGTCATCACACTGCAAAGCTACCTGTTTCTTAGAAAAGCCATCTTCTATACCAGTATTGTTCTCTTTATTTCCAGGACGAAACGCATGGTAGTGGATGTTATTCGGTGTCAGCGCCGGGGTGACAACATTGTACAGATTCTCAGCATCCCTGCCACAGATGAGGAGGTAAGCTAAATTATTTTACGCTAGAAAACTCTGTAGGCTTGGTGTAACAACTTTATTTCCTTCTAGTGATGCTTGGACTTTTTAGGACTCCAGACCGTGGCAAATACAACTAGCCTCCTTATATCCTCAGTTACAACTTTCACTATCCACAATGAATTTTCATCGAACGCCTTCCATTCTTTTCAGGCGATGCCAATTTTAGGAACCTGGCCTGTTCAAGCCTCACGTTTTGTTATATAAGTCTATTAATGTACATGTATAATTGATGGACCTTTTATTGCAGCCATTTCTGTAGTTTCTCAAAATACAAAGAAGATTCCTTTGAATTGTTAAACTGAGGTATATGAAAATAAATTATAAATTATACATCAGCATTCATCCTGATGTAGAAATGCACATAACCTCTCGTGCACAGCATTTGTTTTAAACTTCATTTTGTGACTTATGTTTCATAGGAGCTGGATCACCGTGCGCTAGTCATGTGGCAATACCAGATGGACCAAAAAGCGGTCAGAGCACATATCCATCCTCTTCTCCAGCTACTCATGTGGCTTTGTTTGTTTTAATCCCCAGCCATAATGACCAACAGCTCCCCATTGCGCCTTGCATCAGCAATGCGAGCTAACTGAGGTGATGGGTGCTGACAACAGGATCGACTGAATAATATAAGACAGCTCTAAGTCTGGATTACTTAGAACCATGAGAGCCTTCATCGATATGAGTATTTCACTCATTACAAGGAATTATTATTGTTAAAGTATCGGGCTAGCTTTAACTGTTTTAGCCACATAAAGGATTTATCCGTTTTAGAGATAGTCACATTTTTTAGTTCGATTATATAACAATCAAAATTGATTGAGGCTCTGATGGTAAGACTGTATGGACACCGGGCACCACCTCCTACCGTAATCTCCCACGTATAAGGTGCAGCCCGCGTATAAGGCGCACCCCCAACTCAGGGAGGCCTGTTCCACGTATAAGGTGCACCTCTAAGGGCAGATTTTTGTTAATTTAGTACTTTTCTATAGTAAAAATACCCCCCTATAAGGCGCACCCCAAACTCAAGGCAATGTCCCTCCCACGTATAAGACTCAGCAGCATTTTGTTTGGCGTATAAGACGCGCCTTATACGCGGGAGATTACGGTAGTGTTTCCTAAGACTCAAGCACAATACAATTGGGTATTGGGGTCGTCAAGGTCCACATCGGTGTGTCTGGAGCGCTGAATGACAGTCAAATTATCTTGTATGCATATGAAACATATACTTATTTATTCTGTAGGTAATCATAATGTTACATTTTTAAATATCCTTCGATATAGGTGAAGACCAATATGATTGTTAGTATCTTTATGATATAAAAAGAGTGACCCTGTCCGATTTTAGTTTTATCTCTTTTTTTTTTCTTTTTTTTTTTAATATGGCGATGGTTACTACAGAACTGGATGGCACAACATTCTGTTGAGAAGCGATATAGTTTTATGTTCCCAGAGGAGATTTCTCTGAGTGACGAAGAGAGTGATGTGGTGTGTATTCCTCTTTGAAGCATGATTCTGAATTGCGGGCAAAACTTACGAAATACTCTTTCGTAAAGAATGAATGTCGTTGAATTGATAGAAATATTCAGCCTATATGCATAGCTTCTAAAACCCTCTTTGAGACTACCATTGTGCATATTTTACCTCATGCCTGTCTAGGTCTAGCACCAGACGTCATTATTTTACAGAAAAACTAGAACAAAAGATAAAGGGAATAACCCTAACTACCGGTAAATTGATATCATGTCCCATAAGAGAGGCCCTTTCCATTAAACTTACTGACAGGAATGGGAAATAGTAACCATTAATATGATATATTATACGTATCCACTTAAAGTAAGAAACATCTGTGTGGAGAGGGACAGTTAATACATACTGTACATGTGTATCAAGTCCGCCTGCAACACCTACTTGGCTAATTTGCACTGCTTACACAGAGCGGACTCTACAACCCACACCATTAACCAGCTTCTTATAAAAATGATATTTTTCTTTCTCCTTCATATGAATTTGTTTTGAGGACGCAGGACGCAGACATCTTGAACAAATTACCAGATAGATTAGTGGACATAAAGCGATAATTTTAGATATAGTTATTATATACATTCATATTCTGGTCACAGATAACTTAGAATACAAATTATTAGATACATTATTTTCTATAGATCTATTTCTTTCCTTCTTTTACTTTTTATCAGTTTTTACTAAGAGATAATATTAGTATCCTAATCCTCTGATGTACATATTCAATTAAACACCTTGGTCATAGCAGGAGTGCATCCAAGATTTGACTTTGACAATGCATGGCTTTTCTGGGCTTGCAGGCCCAGCTATCCTATGGACACAACCACCGACATAGTCCACTACTCCTCCGAGTGATGGCGCATGGTGCTCACAGCAGTCAAATTGCGAACTTGCGGCAAGTTGATGCTCTGCCTCCCCTCCTCTCGCGCTCATCCTCCATGGGCTCAGACTTTATCCGGAGGACTGACTCTGGTGCAAAATACCTCAATTTGAATATGCCACGGAATTCCTGCAGCTCAAGTCTAAGGACTTTCAAAGCATCGGAAGACCAAAATCAAATTGTACATCCTTTTCTCTGTTCATCAAAACAGCATCTACAAAATCAGCATTTACATCATCAGCATCTTATCTCTCATCCCATGCTTCCCCAGCATCAGCAGAACGGCCACCACAACCATCATCAACGCCACCACCCTGCCACCTCGCCACTCCAGGTACCGCCAATTACACCCAGAGGGCGTCACCAGCTGACGTGATTCCCCTTTTGCATCCCAGGGGGCGTGAGCCTTAAGTGGTGCCATGTTGCTGCAGCCCTCTTGAGCTACTGTGCACATTGTGTACTTTAAATCCTTAACTAGCCACACTTGCTTCCAAATTTATCACGAGCAGATCCCGTGTGCATTGTCACTGTGATGTATGAATGTTTCCTTACTAACAAAAACGTTTTTATCTATTCCAGATGAAAAGATGTGTGTTTGAATATCATATATGGTTCCCTAAGGAACTTATTAAAGTAGCCATAGATAAGAAAGCGTCTAGAGAATGAAGCAGATGGCAGAAGTCTCAAAAAGAAAGCATTTCGGTTGTGTGTGGATCAAAGTTGTAGTCAATAAGAAGTCATTGGTAGATGTTTTAAATTGGCTACTTGCCAATGTGGCTACAAGTGTACCATGTTCCTTTTATAGGGCCATGTTGACCCATGCACGGTATTCTAAGATAACAATACCACACATTCAGCATCTATAGAGGCATAGTATGATAAACATTTATACATGTATCATAATGTATTGCCTAAACACTTACTTCCCATTAAAATGTTAAGGAAATCAATAGGGATTAAAAAGAGCCGTAGAGAGGTCATGAGCTTATACGATGTTTGTGATCCAACCTGTTCCACTTTTTGTGGTTTCTCAATACTAAAAACTTGATTCTTGTTTCCTTGGTAACAGGAAGACACACATGCTGTGTTGATAAAGCGTCGAGAGCGGGTTGATCAGAGAGCAGTTGACAAAACTGCCAAACTTGTCCGTCAGCAGTCTATGGTAGGAGACACCAGGTAAGCTTCCATGTAGTTCTACCAGGGGGCTGTAGTGAGCTGAAGCAAACCAATCTTAATCTGTATCTTCAAGTAGAATGCCAATAATGCCATTAAAAGGTTATTGATCCAATTCTCTATTTTCATTGAAGATTACCTCTTGAGAAGATGAAAGTCAAGATTCAGAACAACTTGGATCAGTTAGAGAAGGCAGGAATCACCAATCGGGCAGATAACTACCAGTCCATCAATAACTCCATTGTACAGGTAAAGACATCTCATACTACAGGTTAAGCGCCATTAGAAACAGTGAGTGGTATTCACAAAGCAGCTTTCATGAAAATCTTATGAGTAAAGGAGAGATAATTAATGGTACAAATGTGATGGTACAAGTGTAATTCCATGGTAAAAGAAAAGGAATCATGGTTATCTCCTCAGTATCAGCTTTTCATTGATGCCTTAATTTGATTTCCTGAGTAATTATTACATGCCTTTTACATCAGGACATCCGGAACCAACGATTATATCGCCAACGGCGGAAACAGGAGATGATGAGACTGAGAACAGCACAAAAGTCACTCGAGGCAAAGAAATCCTTCTTCTCTGAACAGATTGACTACTATAACCAATATGTCAAAACCTGTCTCGACAATCTCTCAACGAAGGGAAAGTGAGTAATCAAACTTTATATATCTGCTGTCTTTGATGAATATTATAGTACATTTTAATACCAATACTGGGTAGTTGGATTATCATATTGTGTGTCCACCTCCGTCTTTGTTTGAATAACTCCGTTAGTGATTTGTCATGGTAAGAATGACCGTGTAGGGCCTTTTCCTATATAATGTGTTCTACCCAAAACTCGTGTACTGCTTTGTACTCGTGTTTTCATGCAGCATCAATCCCCTCCTAGCTTTTTCATCTTTGTGTTCGACATACTGTTCATGTTAGTCTTTACTTTTGTCTCGCGCTTGTAGCCGGAAATCACAGAATATAGAGGAAAGGTATAACTGCTAGACACAATCAGTTACTGGGTTAAGGTCCAATATTAAGAGGCCTACGTCATAAGGAATTAGTGTTAAGCAAATCATGATTGATTAAAGATAAATTAAAGTTAAGTTGTATGAATCAGGGCTCGTTTAAGATAAGGTTTTATTACAACCACCTTATGATGTTGATATCAATTCATTTTCACACACATTTACTGATCATAATCCATTACCAATGACACTTTTTATGTGGTATTTGTTCACGACATAGTGAAAAATGCATGGTCAGCAGATACCCAAACGGGATGTTTTGTTGATATAGGCATTGCGGTAGCCTGTGTTTGGTTAGCATGTTGCCTTATAAATAACATATCCTCAAACTATACAATAGTGGTACGAAAATGACTGTAGTCAACAATTATGTTTATTGATATAAAGATCAATGATAAAGGTTTTGGAAGCAGGAGGGCGCCTAGACAGAGGGGAGGGGATGGTTTCAATGTATTTCCATATTTGATCCAGGCACCTCTTCGGGAGACACTCCTTATCCCTGTACCACTCATATTGAAGTGATGTCACACACCTCAGGCGTGAGATACAGGATGTTCTATGTAACTTGTAGAATATGGTATTTCCTCTTCTCTGCCATGAACGAAATATAGGTGCAGAAACCATAAGACAAGAAATAAGCAATTTTTATTACCTACCTTCAAATTAAACTAAGGCGCTTTGTTAATAGTGTAAGTCCTGTACATGTAGAATTAAGATAACAGAAAAATGATTTATGAAAAAACTTTCACCCAGTCATCTATCCATGTATTATAGATATAGGCAAAGTAAGGCACTAGGGGCTACACTAGAGAATGCATTTTAACTTCTTTGTCATCGTCTTTGTTTTTCTTTCTTTTTGGACTGGTAGGTAGTGTACAATTCATGATAATCGAGAACAGGGTAATATATTCTATGAATTAAAAACAACATACATGTATTTGTTTACCTGTCAATCACTACATAAAAATCTTACTTGACAGCCCTATTTCATATAGATATACATTATACAGGGATGTAAGTCTTCAGGTTTTATCAGGATTTCCTGATTTCTGAAAATTTTGAATGATATGTATTTTCCTGATACGAGTGGTAAGGAGGGCTGTTTGGAAAAATATAAGGGTTTTATATCAAGAAAGTGTATGGCTTCCTGATTTTTGCCCATGCCTGACTTACATCCCTGATTATACCTAAAGAGCCGAAGTTTTTATCTATTTGCAGGAAGTCTGGATGGAAGGTGAACCTGTTCAGCAAAGACTCTGGTCCCAAGGCCAAGGGCTCCATCAAATACAGTGCTGCTAAGCTGTACGAGAAGGGTGTCATCCTGGAAATAGAAGGACTTCCTACCAATCAGTAAGTAACATTGCACTAATCAATTTATTTTCTGAATCATATGATATATATATTGAAATGGAGACTGTACACACACATGGTCCTTTCCATTGTTTATTAATAATTGTGTATAAGTACTGGTATATATATATGTAATAGGTAGATATGTGTATATGTAATAGGTTGATGATAAAAGGAGAATATTGTTTTGTTTTTTTATAATCACATTGTTAGCTATTTTTCAGTTAGCTCTTTCCAACCTTTATACTTAAATATATACTTGACCTTTTTCTTTAGATTCAAGAACGTGCTATTTGAAATTGCTGCCACAGAGGTAGTTGGCATGTTTGACGTCAACGCCAAGTTCATGGGTGTCAGCATGGAGAAAGTTGAACTCATCTTCCAGGTAGAGGAGGCTTAATCACATCAATATCAATAAGTCTTTAAGACTAAATCTATTTGTAACAATTTTTTTTCAAATGTTCCATTTATGCTTTGTCCATCTGTGTGATTTATCTCGTTTTCTTTTGGATGCACATGCTGCATCCACTATGTGAAAATACTATGGATTACTATGGGAAGAAATACTATAATATCAGTTTAGTAAAGCCTACCTCTAATAACTCATTTAAAGTACAGTATAAATACATTGCCTTTTCATTCATTTGTCAACTTTACGCTTGTTTCCCTATGACAGGACCTGCTACAGCTACAGTATGAGGGAGTGGCCGTCATGAAAATGTTCGACAAGGCGCGTATTAACGTCAACCTCCTTATCTTCCTGCTGAATAAAAAGTTCTACGGAAAGTGAGAGAACACCAGTCTACCTCTGCTAGCTTCACATCCAAAACTTGTTATGCAAGCTATCCCAGCGCTTTGATATTCAGAGTGTAAGCTGTTTGAGTCAATATATTTACTACTGGATGTACCAAAAGGTATCTGCTTCAGTGCAAAGGAATGAGGCCAATGCGTCTGTTTCTTCACCAAACATTTTTCATGAATAGAAGGTGCTGCTACTCGTTTCAAATTTATTTGCTGCTCGACCATTGCCATGGGAGTGATGTGTGGAAAACGTAAAGTTGATTGAAGTTGGCTTAGTATACTCAGTGATGATGATTTGATCATCTGCTGTGACAGATCAGTCCAAATTACCAAGAAGGGATTTTGGAGAGATACTGAGTGAGTCCTAGTGTACAGTTACCGTAGGATAGCACTCTGGCTAACAACAGCACGACTTGGCTGTCTTGTTATAGTATTCCGACATTTTATGCAAAATTATTACCAAGGGAAATGTCCATAAGATTTGAAGCCAAGCATTGCCTTTTAGTCTTGGGGATTGCGTATGTGGACGTTGGAGATAGATGTGTATGTGGATGAGTGAAAGCTGATATATATTATTAAGAGTGAAAGGAGTGTGATTGCTTGTAGAGTACACCATTAGATACGTAGCCTGTACATATTAAGCAGTATCTGCCTATACTAATGTCTAGACGAGATCAAGGATTTAGAAGACTTAAACGTGCATTCTTATCAAATGCATCACTCGGACTTCTGTCTGAGGACACACACAAAGAAAAGATCAATAAATGTTAATCAAAATAGTTTTGAGCACATCATTGTTCTCACATAAAATCGTTTAATCAGTGCTTAGTAACATCATATTCTGTATCTGCTTTAGCGTAGGGCCACATCTCCTTATTGCTTCAAAGGTGACTCGGTTTTATGTTTAACTCAAAGGTTCTTTTACATAATTTATGCTATCTAGGCAGGGGCTTCCATTTTTATAAAAGATTTTTGTTAACTAGAAGGGGGAGGGTTGAATTACCCAGGATATTGGATACGTATGTAAGTGAAAATGTGACTGTGAATGTGAAAATGCCTGTTGTTGATGTAAATGAAGCGAAGTAATGGAAGTTAAATATTGTAAGTGTCCTATACATATATAAAACCTAAACAGCTCTTGCTTTAAATGAATCTTCATATATTTTGTACAAATATTGACAGCTACAAACTAGAATAACAAACACCTTTATGTTTGCCACCACTGTGTTCGGGATAAGGTGCATTGGTATAGTTCCTAGCCAATAACTACATTTCTTTATTCTTTCATTATCAGAAAACCCCAGTCTTCTACTAGCCTGGTCCCCAGGAGGAAACATTTTAGAGACCCTTTGTGTGTGAAATTCTTTTTATATCTCTTTATACAAATATACGCATAACAAGAAAATGAGGATTGTCACCTCAGGGTCTTGTCAGATTCCAGTCGCGCTAATCCATTTTCTAATGTAACTTGCTTTTTTAGCATTCTAGTTTAGAGCAGACCTAGTAATGCAATGTGTTGAACACATAAGTTTGTTCCATCGATAGTTTATAATCACGTTAAGAAACGATGCATCCTGTTTGCTTGGCTTTATATTTCTACATCATTTTTCACACGGGGGAGTGGCATCTATGTGGAAAGCTTGTATAGCATTGATGTCATATGTAGAGAGCGGTTCTTCGGGTGTCCAAATTGAAGCTTATTTAAAGCAAAAGTTGTATTTCAATTTGAAAAGAATTTAAAGTGAATGTTCTATTGGAAACCTATTTGGCTGTCCATATTGTATTTCTATTCATATATCTGAGACAATAAAACATGCTTTTAAAGATTTTCTATAGCAAACTGGTGGTAATGAAGTCTATTGGGTCCAATTGTATGACTTAAAGCATTAAGAATTGAGGTTTTATCACTCACATGTAAATTGTCAGACACAGCACTGCTTAAAAAGCCATGTACATAAACTGACAACAATGTATATGAAGTTATATTATGCCTCCTTTATCAAAATGTATCAAACAGATCTCCACTCACTTCCCAGCACAGCCACAATTAAAACACCCATGTAGTCCTAATTCATCACTGATTATATCACCTGTAACTAATTAGAAGACGCTTTCCACGACAGTATGTGATATGTTGAAGAATGTATTCATGATTACAGAGTTTTGCCGATCATGTAGATGGTTCTTGTATTGGACTACTGTAGATTACAGTATCAGATTTACTGCATTTTTACTGAATAAAATATACTTTTGTAAGTAACTGATGTTTACGTCTTGTCCATATAATTTAACAGTTTTAACATCATTCCCGAAGAGAGCAACACCTATCTGACCATTCCTCGAGATAAAGGCGTGCCGTTAAAAAAACATGTATAAGCATCATCCTGCGAGTGGATAAGCAATGATAGTATATACAGCATGTGGAGTTTGAAAACTTTGTCATTCCTGAATTTGTGATAGTAAAGCCCTCGTATAAGGGTGTTCCTGACTCATAGAATGGGGGTCCTAACATAGCTATATAAACACAATGTAGCTAATGTTGCACTGACGGTCGCCCATAAAAAAATATCAATAGACATAATTAGACAATTCCACAAATTTCAATGGTTTGGCATTAGCGAAATCAAGCTCTGAATCGAAATTGGGGGTTTGAGGAGTGAGTGAGTAATAGAGGTTTAACGCCATTTTGACAGCTAAGGTCATATTCATGGCGAGAATTACATTACACAATTTCACAAAGTAATGTGTCGGTGCACGTGCATATGTGCACCACACACATCTGAGGGGATAGGAAAGAGGAGAAATAGACCCTTTTAAGTGGGCTAGGGAAGCCCGGATTTGAGGAGTGCCTAGCATTATCCCACATGCGTATACGTTACATGCAGGTTACTATGGTCCTGACTACAATAATAGTGATAGACACAAGCTACACCTCGTGTAAAGGCAGGACAGTGACTATGGATTTGCTATATGCCACACTTTGGATTGAAAACCCCAATGCCTTTCAGTAGTATAATTTGTACATATTTGAGTATACATTGAGAACATCATGTATTAGAGCTGCAAAAAAAACAGTCATCTGGTCTGTGAATAAACCGTTCCTTTTATGCAACGTCTAACAGTACAGGGAAATGCATGCAGCAGCATGGATCATATTTTGTAATCACTTTATGCACATCTGCCAAGATGTCAGGGAAGAACTAATGGTTTGCGACCCTTAAAAGGTTAATGAAAGTGGCCCAGGCAGCACAGTGGTTCTATCAAGAGTGCATGAGCTAAAGAAACGACTGCCCCGCCGTGCACCCCTCCACACAAACACACTTTGCCCTACTGCCTGCCAATCACGTTATGGTTAGGCGAACACAGACAGTATGGCACCAAGACACTGCTCTGGGCAGTTGCAATACAGGGTCATTCCACATCATTTCAACAAATGGTCCCCGCATGACCCCCTCAGATCTGGATAATTTCTGTTCTATATAGAGATGTATACAGTTATATGGTTATTTCCACATGCAAAATTGTAGCTTCCAACTCCCACTAGTTGATCTTTGGTGTCAAAAATCTCAATTTTGTGTTAACTTCAGTGTGTAATATTTTCAAAGCACAATGAGCCAGAGGTCTGACATTGCTTGGGCTATCAAAGACATCCTTCTTCACCAGGGAAATGCCAGAATAGTGTGGGTAACATAAAGACTGTCTATTGGCATAGGTTCAATGGTCACTAATTTGTTCTTCACCAAAAGCGATTTTGAAAAAAACTATAGCATCAAAACTAGTGGCCAATTTAGAGGGGGGCAGCGGGGCACTCCCCCCCCCCCCTTTTCACTAGTACTTTAGAGTTTAATTACATATTTTGGATGCCAAATTTCACCTAAAAATAGGGGGTGCGGCCCCTCCTTTTCCATATCCTGGACCTGCCACTGAAAACTGTTGCTTCAATCAGTGTTATAAGTGAGATTCTTTGCATTCCAAATGACATGAACTTGGAAAAAGTAGATGGAGTACTGGGCTATCACAGGCGGAGGGGATGAGAGGGGGTTAAATGGTAAAGTTGGGGGGGGTAAAAGCTTTAATGGGGGTTTAGCTTCTATAATGGGGTTTACCTATCTTTAAAGGGGGATAGCTTCTTTTGGGGGTAGCTGTGATGCAATAATCGAACTCGGGTTTCCACCAGTTATGTTTCACCTCAATCCCATCTCCACTCGCAGTTTAATTATGTATTTGGGGAATATTCTCAAGCTAGCGTCAAGTAGTAGAGCTTGTGTTTAAATCCCATAGCCCATTTGGAAAGAAAACACAATTGGGTACTTCATCTCCAAGGGTTTTTATTGAATAGGTATATATGCCAATCCAAGGTCAAATACAATTCAGACTCAAGTGTCGATTTCACATTTCAATTTAGAATTCCTAAACACATGCCTTAAACAGGAAGAATTTCAATAAGTTAGATCCAATCAATTTTCAAAGTTAATGGTGTCAATATTCATAAATCTCAAATAATAATGCCACCACATTTCATTATTAAATAACATCATATGTGTAGAGGCAAGGAGAAAGGGTGCTCCGTGCTAAAAGTCAACTTTAAAATTCAAATCATTAGCTTTACAGTGATACATAGCATGAGAAGATACTCCTGTTAGTATTGGAGGAATGGCTTGCTAGATATGGGTAGGTGTGACCATTTCAAGAATGTTAATAACCTCTATGTCTAATTGGTCATGAGATATATAGCTAATTAGCATAATTTATGCTAATTAGCTAAATTCGTATAAATTATTATTCTTTTGCCCATAACTTTTGATCTATAAATGGTATTTTCATTCTGTTTTCGCCATAGTAAACCTTGTGGGATGTTCCTTCAAATGGAATCATTGATTTTCCTATTTAGAATGAAAATCATGTTTCCATGGCAACAGAAATCAACAAAAATGCCTATTTTGGCCCAAAAACATTCTTTTTACATGCCAAATTTGGAACCTTTCCACCCAAAATAGAACGTTTTATCAAAAACCATTGAATTCTCCATAAAAAAGTAGCCTATAATAGTTTTAGTCATATTTTTCCTATTCTAGTCCATAGTGGTGCCCCCTGGTGGCTAAATCTGGTACTAAATCCCGCAGTAACTGTCCTTTCTGCTTGCTGGCTCACATATACCCAATCTCGGGCATGAGTAATTTCCATCGTCGTTGAATGTACGTAATTCCACACAATTATAAACCTTTACAAATTTTCATCCTCATTAAAGTTCCAATGCGAGGGTATTTCCAAAGCACAAATTCACAAATAACGTTGGATTTCAAAGCATAATCATAAATGTCTATCACAATACACAATCACAAACTGTGGGTGCCTTTGAATTCCATTATGGCATAACTCCAAATCAAATTAATATGAATTCCATCATGGCATAACTCCAAGTTAAATTAATAATCACAAATGGCTATCACAATACACAATCAGAAACTGTTGGTGTCCATCATGACATAACTCCAAGTTAAATCAATAACTCCATAGTGATGTCAATGGACTATTCTGGGTAACATTCATTATTTTACACATTTATAAAATACTTCGCCATATACGCTCAGGATCTGCTCACAAGCTCACAGCTCAATCCCCCCCCAGTGTGTACAGTGAGCTGCTCTAACATCACCCATACCAGGATGTTGTGAGAGCAGGACCCATCCTATTTCTGGGCACTGATTCACTGGGAGTATCACAACACACCGACATACCTGTGGACGCATTTCTAGGATGCAGGGAAATTCCACAACCCCCCTTCATCCTGATTGGTCCATCCATAAATAGAATCATTACCGGGTATGGCGACGCGTCAGATCTGATCAGACCCAACCAGATCTGACCTGTTCCTACCAGGACATTTCATCACCCTGTGAGCTGCTCACCATAGTATTTAAGATCTGGTGAGCAGCTCCCAATCAGCTATTCTAAGCTGATCCTTTCCTATTTACATATACCACGTACAACCTCCATAGTATCTGGGACCTACGACAGGTTGAGCTAGGAGCTTAGGGGCAGAGCCTGCACGCTGGAAAGTGTATCATTGTTATCACCTATATGTACACTCTGTCATCATGCAATAAACAAGGATCAAAGAACTTCTCTGGATTCAGTGTTACTTACAACATCGACTTGTAACGGTTCGTTGACAGTGAGATGTTCAAGTGAGCATTGAGAATATAATAATGGGTAGTGAGACCAAATGAAAGCTAACCAAATCTAAGTCCCTCTGATGTGTGGTTCCTCTATGTAATAAGCAGATCCCTTAGAGTGTGTGTCTAGATCTCCAACTGAATAAAGTTAAAACTTCAGAAAGCACTCTAGACAGTGACCAAAGCTCCAGTAAATACTATTCAGAATTTCAATCGATTCCTACTTGTGGGCTGCCGAATATAAATCTCTTCCCCTATAATTCCAGGGCAGACCGTGAATCCCTTACTCCTGATCACAGCCTGCACCCAGCCCCTTCAGCTCCAGCCTTATATACTCCCAGACTGCCGGTGGTTCTGGTCTTTTGCCATCCGACACCCTTTGGACTTTAAGCCTGGTGGTGCTCTAACAGATCATTTATAGAGGACACACCCATCCACTCATAAGGACATAATCTCCACTTCTGCCACCGGGACCCCCAGGACTTACATAGGCAAAGTCCAAAACAATGACTCAGCCTTCACAGCCACTCCTGGCATCCTATAGGGCCATAACACACCACGCCCACTCTAGACTTCATGTAACTAAGGACTTATAGTGACATTCTTTAGCTGTTCCCGGTGACATATCGCATTCAAAAGTTTTCTATATTTGTATCATACTTTATAGTAAACATTCATGTATGCTACGGGGATATACCTGCAGACACTTAGTATGAAGGAACCCCACGTCTTTATATTATTTCCAGAATTACTATTGTAACACCCCAAACAATAGTGATCGACTTGTCGCTCTTCTCAATTCCCTATAACTCAGTACCTACACCACAGTGGGGATCCACTATTGCTGCTTCAAAATGGTAAAATAACTGATTTTTGCTACTGTTCGACAGCAATTTCAGGTCAGAGGGGTCATAGCTATCACTAAAAAAGTACAATTGTTACCCTAGAGGTTGATGGTAGTTTGGTATTGGTTCAGCGAGTCCTTCTTGTAGAAAAAAATAGGTAACAAAATATGGCAAAACCCCTGTTTTCGTTATCATAGCTGGCTCTTTGGAATCATACAGCTGTTATATCATCACTTCAGGCCCAATGTAGTGATGCCTTAGAAATATGATAATACTACAATGGAGCGAGTGAGTAATAGGTGTTTAACGCTATTTCGACAGCTAAGGTCATATTCATGGCGAGAACGACATTACACAATTTTACAGAGGAATGTGCCGGTGCCCGCGCATATGTGCACCACATACATCCGAGGGGATAGGAAAGAGGAGAAATAGACCCTTTTAAGTGGGCTAGGGAAGCCAGAATACTGCAATGGTCCTATGGCTCCTATTCTATGGCTTTAGATGGTGGAATGTGCAGCGAGAGTATTTTTCAAAAATGGCTCTCCGAGAAGAAAAACTGCAAAAAAACTAGCGACCATTGAACATATGCTATGAGACTAAGACTTGATGTTACCCTCACTATTTTAGCATTTCCCTGGAGTAGAAGGATGTGTCTGATGACCCAAGTAATGCCAGACCTGACAGTAACTCGTTGTGCTTTCACACTGACACAAAATTTAGATTTTTGACACTGAAGGTCAAACCCTCTCATATATAAGGGCCAAAATATCAGGAACTAAAGGAGTTTGGAGCTATGATTTTACATGTGGCCATAAACTATAAACATCTCACTATAGAAGAGAAATTATCCAGATCTGCTGGGACAGACCCATGATTTTGAAAATGGGGGGGCGCACCCCTCATTTTGGCTAAATTCTAGGGTAAAAAGAGTTAGGTAAACTCTTAAGTACAGGGAAAAAGGGGTGTTGCGCCCCTGCGCCCCCTCTAAATCTGCCACTGATCTGAGGGGGTCATGCAGGAAAGTTCTCAAAATCTGTCCATTCATAATGGAATGACCCTACAGTGAAGGCCTTGCAGAGGGCTATACATAGAATTAACTTAGTCTTTGATTTGAACCTTCCTGAAAACACCTTTTCTAGTAATATTTTGAAAAAATGGAAACAGAATAGGAAGGAGACATATGTCAAGAATTAGATAACAGGAACAATGGAGAGATAATTCAACTCTACATAGCTTTTTACTGAGCAGAAGTGATCTTCAAATTTCAGTCGCTTCTACCCACCCCAACACCATGAAGGATGTGCTTTCTCTATTTATGGATATACCTATAGAACATGCACACCCTAAAAAGATTTTGTGGGAGACCCCCCAATTTTCAGTTTCATCACACTTCCAAGGAAAAATCTCACTTTTTAGGGCTCAGTGCTTTTGGTATTCTCATTAGATTTATTATACCCTGTGGTGCTACAGTATTACGTACGGTGCTTTGGTTAAGCGTCATCTCAATAGTGGAATTAACTTTCAGCTAATGGAGTTTAATTAATTAGAGGTACACCCGTCTCTTTTTCATATGGTACGTCTCTATAATTCATACATTCTGAGTAAAGTTTAGCAAAACTAAACATATCTGGGTATATTGATAGGGAAGTGATAACGAGTGAGTATTAGCTGTTTAACGCCATTATGACATCTAAGGTCATATTCATGGCGAGAACAACATTACACAATTTCACAGAGGAATGTGTTGGTGCCTGCACATATGTGCACCACACACATCCTAAGGGGATAGGAAAGAAGAGATATAGACCCTTTTAAGTGGGCTAGGGAAGCCTGAAATGATAACGAACACTTATTTCTAAGATGTCTCTTCCTTAAAAAACGTGTTTATTGCATTGAAGCAGACGAATCTGTATACACTATATACAAAGAAAGGCTTAATATTGTATAAAAATTTATCAAAATGAACTTCAAGTTTGTGAGTATAGGAATATTCTTTTTATCCTTTTTTTTCTAAATTAAGCAGTACATCCATGGTCATTGTGTGTGCCCGAAATATGGCATCTGTGGACATCCACATTGTCCATGTAATTCTTTTCATGAAACTATTTTATGGGCTTTTGCATACAACTCCACGAAGATATGACATCCTTTATAATGTATAAAAATATGTAAAGGGTGTTGTATTTTATAACCTATAGTTTCCGTGCAAAACATTGTGAGCAGGCTTCTGCATGTGTATATTTCGAGCCTAAAGAAAGAAAAGTATAAGTTACAATTTTTTTTTGTATAAAGTATGACACGTTTCAGATAGTGAAGGGGTCGATTCTGGATAATATTTTCCTCCGTTGTAACACGCATTTTTCTATGCACATGTGCAGGAAGTGCAAACAAGCACTCACTATTCTTATAAACAGGTGTAACAATAAATAAATACAGTGATATATGCTATGCAGATAAGAGAAGGCACACCCTGTGCTTATATGCAATGCAGGATTAAAATCTCAATCACTTCGAAATATATACAAATTCATGCCAGGTTTAAAAAATGTGATGCTCCTGGTATCCAACAATTCCCTCCTTTATCCTTTGGGCATTTATTTACAAAACTACTCCATTCCATTATTAGATTCTCACATTCAACTTAAAATGTCATAGGTTTCTATTTCTCACAAGTTAAAATATCACTTTCCAATCAGTACACTATTACTTATAAAACATTCGTTCCGTCGAACTCTTTTAATTTCTCAAAAGCATGTTCAGTACTCAACCTCGGCAGTACTTATTGATATGGACTTTTTTTTTTCCTTCTTTTCCTTTCCCTCATAGATAGCTTCATATTCGTTTAAGGCCACTAACATCATACATGTACATCCTCCTGGCGTTCAAGGCCAACAATATAACGTACACAGTTCTTTCATCTATAACAGGTATAATGGCAAACACGTATACCAGAAGGTCATGAATACACACTATACAATGTACTTCTTGAAGTACCAACGGGGCTATTAGACAGACTAAGCGAGGATGTATATTTCATATACAACATGTTATGTAGGAACATTCAATGCCTATAGCCATGGCTGTAGCAGGAACCACGATACCATGTAGTAGTACATGAGTGACCTCCCGAACGATCTGGTAATGTGTGCTTATTGAATGTTAAAACATGTGCTGGTAAACTTTATCTTTTATCCATCGCTCTTTATCCTGAAATGTCCAAATAGTGTCCCTACAACAGTAATAACACTGTGGGACACATTTAACATTTCCTATTTCTCAAATCAATAGAACTTACATTCTTAAATGTATTTACCCGGTAACTTTTCAAGAGTACATTGTTAATGTTTCCTTTTATATACACTTACAAAATTACTTGGAAGCTCTGAGTACGTGATTTAACAATTTAACAGTAACTGACAGAATGTTCGAGTGCAGTCCGAAACACCCTTCAAATCGATATGGACAGTATTCTTTTGAAAAACTATGCAAATGTTACAGATTTGATCATGTATGTCTCTATTTTGTTCAAAAGAACCTCTGCAATTTACATGGTATATGAATAGTTAGCTAACTACACCATGTTCAACTAGACCCTTTCTAAAACTAGCAGCCTCCATATCATACAATAAGAACCTCATCTCCAGGGCGAATAACGACTAGCAAATGAGACGTTTATTTACAACTTAACCCAAAAGAACACAAACCATATGGGTCTCAATAAATAATAGCACACATAACTATCATATCTTCAAACAGTATGCTTTAGTCCTAAACGTATCATTTACAAGCAACATAATACTATAAACAGAGGAACGTTTCAGAAAGGTGGAATAAGGCACTCTCTTAAATTCATACAGTTTATCACTTCATACTATTTTTCGTCAGGACTCCTTGCAGGCAACCGTTTAGAAACCCACGAATAGTAGAAATACGCAGAAATATGTGCTTCGGGAATAGAACCATATCAGCTATATATGACAACTGATATAAAAGGGAAGCTAAATCCACTCTTACCAGTAGCAGTCTAACTCTGAGCTCTATCGATTTTGTCTCAAATGCCTTTTTTTTGTACTTTAGGAAGCAGAGTACATATTCCCATGTTGGGGGTGTATGCCTATCATATATAGCAGAGCAACAGGTTTCAAAGTTGGATGAAAGCAAAATATCTAACCAATGGTGCAAGTGTGAAAGATTCAGTATACACTTCAAGCTTAACATCTCTTTTGTTCGCTTATTTTTTTTTTCAATATAAAACTATATATATTTGGGTGTCTTTGTACATAATATTGATGCTTCAACAGCTTTGATACAAATGTGAATTGGTTAACTGCAATGTACTATTATTGTCTTTCACACCCTACATGTACCAAGATACTTGTTCAAGTACAAAAAAGTTATCACATCCTATCACACATGCCATAGTTATACATGGCAGGTCCCTCCTATCAACTATCTCTCCCAAAGTTAAGAAACCTTTTTTTGGTTCATACAGTCATCAACTTTGAATTACCTCCCTTCTAAAATCTTTCCCCATTCAGCAATAATAGTAAGTGTATTCCCTTTTAAATTAGCCTACGTGGACTGAAATCACCAGGATCAATATAGCTTTTTCATCTCCCTAACACTACTGCAACCCACACGAGGTTCCACATTCACACATCTTTAACACCTGTCCATACATTCCTGTACTTTGATACTATAAACTTGCGTTCCTATTCACCCTATATACATATTCACAGCCTCACTTTAGTAACTTAGCGCCTCATTTACACAAAAAACACACATATTATATATATATATATATATATATATATATATATATATATATATATATATATATATATATATATTAGTACACAGCCTATCGTTTTAAGGCATTCAGTTTCTTTGCAATAAACGTGTGTAGTTGTTGTGTTTTGGACTTCTTCCTGTTCTGTTTCTCCAATAATGAGAGAGACTCTCTGTCTTTACGTCGGATTTCCCGGATAAGGCCATGGAACGCATCATCCACAAAATGCCGGAGGGCTGCCGACGTCTCAAAGAATGGACAATCCCATTGGTTGGCTAGACATTGTCCCTCTTCGGCAGAAATCTGCAAAATACAAAGTATTGAGATCGTTAATATTTATTAAGGTTAACTCGGGGGGGGGGGGGACACACAGCTACTAAATGAAGCATCCCAAAGGAAGGTCTCGCTTGGTTGTGTCTTCTCAGAACAAGTCAAGGAATCATGTGTTGAGGAAGTATGCCTGGCGGAGTCAGAACTGTTAGTGTACCGTTTTAATGCACAAGGGCCGTTTGTTTGTGCACTTCATGAATGCAGCATTTGTATTGTAATTAACCCGCCATTATTTCATTCATGCACAAGTCCAATGATTGATTAGCTTAAGAAGTGTCAAGTGACAAACATTTTAAAGGAAGCATTGCACATTATGCCAAAAAATACTCCCCTTCCAGTAAAATCATAACCCTCTAACTTATACTCACAATGAACAGAAGCGATATAATTTGTCCAACTATTTCACCGTCTGGTTTGCTGTTACAGTATTTAAGCACCACAGTAAATAACAAAGGCCTATGACCTTTCCATAACCTCCACATTTATTACATTTTAAGACTCATGTATATGTAATTTTGGATTGCTTTCCAAACAAACACTTGGTCGTGGGAAAGATTAAAGAAAACGTATGGGAAACATACTTTTGACATCTCGTGAGAACACCCTTTACATTACATGTTCACCTATCTGTTTTCCATAGCATGTATCATTTCCTTCGCTCTTACTAATTATCTCTGATTTCAGACTATTTGGATACATATTCTTCCTTTTCAACAGAGCTCTTGACAACGTTTTTTTTTTTTCTTTTTTTTTTCTTAATGTATTTCACCCCGATACTATGGTTCTGATCTAGTACCTCTACTCTGGCATTAACCAGTCGACCCCCCCACCACGTCCAACCGCAGCCTTGCCCTAGCCTGGCCCAAGTGGTGCCCAGGTGATCAGTGCTTACGCACATCAGCAGGGATCAGATTAATTAGCCCTAATCAAGACTTAATGGCCTCCTTAACCCAGAGCCTCTGGGTGATACAGTTCGTATATCATGCGTTGGAGAAGAACCAAATGAACACTTTTAAAGGTTACCAGACATGGATACACACGCAAAGGGTGTAGGTAAACGTTGGTGAGGGGAATGAGGCATAATTACCTCCATGAAAGTGTATAATGTTATCCGTATATCCATTGCCCCCAAAAGGTGAAATCCAATAGTCAATACTATCAGAGGGGTACATACACAAAATGTAGAAAATGAGAAAAAAACTTCAAGCAACCTTGATACAACCAATCTAAAACAGACCAATCGGGAGTAGAGAAGGCAGCTACATGTACCATATTGAAAATCGATACGTGATCAATGATGGCACCTGACCAGGGGTTGTGGAGGTGGGGAGTGGTATCAGAAATGGGTGGGCTGACCACCCTTGTACCGTGCCTGGATAAAGGGTGCGCCGCCACTTCCCACGGTTCCACCCAGCCTGGGGGCCTGTTGGTTTGAAGGCTAAGGTCAGACAAGGAGTAAAGGGCGGTGAGAGGGTTGTATGGGTAGAGGTAGAGATGCCAGGCCATGCGCGGGGTGATTACAAATATATACTGTTCACACGTATTGTACTTTGACGTGGGAAAGGGGTGCCTGGAGCGTGGACAGCTCCACACATGTCACCATGGAGGGTGGAAATGAGGACAGAGACACCTTGTGTTGCATCAATCCAACATTATATACATTTGATGAGGATATTTTCCCCCAAATCAAGCATGCATCCTCACAAGATGTTTTTAGAAGTGCAGACTTTTCATGTACAAAGAAAGTACTGAAGGTAATATGTTCGATCCCTGAAGCATCAACAGGTGTATATCTAGCAACCCATGCTACTTGGCGATGAACACATTATGACTATTTAGTAATTTCTTTGTAACAATACGTCAGCACTCCTTAAGTGTTAAACTGTTTATTTAATTCTGCCTATCCCCACAAAAGAAAAGTCAACGAAAGAAAAAAAAGAAACCACTCCTTATACCAAGACACACCTATATAATCATTGCTCCTATTCCTTTTTCCTGGTATAAACAGCGTTTATGCTCTTCCGAAAAGAAGACAACTCCCCTGCCACGTACTAAATTCTTCATGACTTTGGGGCGGTGGCGCACAGTTTACACAGAACACCATTTATAATGTATCTCATTGACGTGCCCTCCAACATTTTTATTTATTAAAATGCCCAGGTTAGCGTGAAACTATATATAGCCTCTGAGGCTTGCACTGGCTGTGAGTAGTGCTTGTTTTCTCTTTTCTATTTTTCATTTCCTTATTTCCCCTCTAGGCAATGGAAATGTACCTTGAGTATTATTGAGGGGAATAATAAAGCTTTCAATGAATGCTGCGCCGACTGACTTACGCAAACCAGTCTACTTTTGCCTTTCGCCTTTAACTGAATATCAGGTCTTAATCAATGTTAGTATGTTAGTCCTTTAATACACGTATATAGCTCTGTGTGTGAATTCAATTTATGCCCTGGGCCTTAAAAAGAGGGAATCGCCCCCCCCCCCATATTGAAATGACTAACGCCCATCATTTTGAATGGGTCAATGTATTGTATATATACATGCATGTACATGGCCATGTATCAAACAGTTACCAGTCGTGATAGGTAGGGCGTGCAATAGGACGGTGTTTTGTAACTCTCGGTGGGCGTGGTGAGGGGATCTTTATACTAGTTTGGGAGGAGAGGGTGGAGTTTGAGTGGACCTGAGGCGAGGGGTCAGACTCAAGTGGCAGTGAGAGGAGGCAGGCCTGAGATAGAGATGGTCAGGTATGTAGAGGCACAAGTTGGTGCTGGCACAAACTGGCTAGGACCTGGGTGATAAAGCTATGGCTTACAGAACTATGCAGCTTTATTCAACCTACCGTAATCTCCCGCATATAAGGCGCGTCCTATACGGGGAGTTTTAGTTCTCATTGCATCCACAAGGGGGACTCCAAGACCTTTCTTTTGATATGTTACATGCCCCCTTAGCCATAAAAGGCTAACACAAGTGCCTTTTGATCTTGGCGGTGTCCCAGTGGCTATCATATGTATTAGATACATAGTTCTGGTATTACAAAGGTTCTAATCCAATCACTGCATTCTCATGTGATCATATCAGATGTGCCCTTAATATTGGCCTTGCCAATATTAACAGGTTGATATCAGATTGATAGAGAAATCCCACATACCGTGAGAGATTTGCTCACCATGCAGGACTGCCTGGGTGCCGGGTTCGCCAGAAAGGACCTACATATGTGAGGACAGGACCGTGCGGGGGCGGCTGTTGCCACACAACAGGAGACAACAAAAAGTGGACATAACATGGTCCCAGTTTATTATCGTGGTGCATACAGGAGACATGACTGTCACCGATTACTGCACCAGGCACTCCTCTATTGTCTATCAGCTTTTGCTATTGTTTTATTCTATCTCTATGGTATCATTATAGACAGGGGACTGACTTTCCGACTTCTCACCATACATGTATGTAAACCAGTACATGTATCTGTTTTATCTGTCAACACAGAGCTTGCATCATAGATCATAGAGTCTTACTCTCCTCTCTCTACTTGCTTGAACTTGAAGTCGACACTAGTCCATATGCCACACATTCCCCTTAGTATCTAACCCTGGATAGAAGACTACTAACAGAGTTGAATCAATTTCAAAGAGAACATACCAATGCTACGAGTATAAAAGCCTACGAATACCATGCTTGGTCGAAATTGGTGCCTAAATGTGTGTACAAGCTACAGCTTTTTTTTTTCAAAGATTCAATCAATATTGGTGACCATGGCATGATGACAATCTATTTTTGTTATGTTTACAG
Organism: Acholoe squamosa; assembly: GCA_949317995.1. NCBI lineage: Eukaryota > Metazoa > Annelida > Polychaeta > Phyllodocida > Polynoidae > Acholoe > Acholoe squamosa. Next base: position 28,546,583 of record OX439039.1, on the reverse strand, counting down.
CATTAGCATAGTTAACCCTATTATGTTACTATTTTCAGTAGTGCCATGGTTTGGGTGATTGGTTGGGTTAATACGCTAAGGCTCACAGTTCGTGGTGTCAGGTACTGGGAGGGCAGTCCTGGACAAGTACAGGTTTAAACCCAATTCTTGGACAATATCCTCTGGTAAACAGGCTAACCCACAATGTAAGCTTAATCTGGTTAACAGGCTAACCCACAATGTTAACTTAATCTGGTAAACAGGCTAACCCGCAATGTAAGCTTAATCTGGTTAACAGGCTAACCCACAATGTTAACTTAATCTGGTAAACAGGCTAACCCACAATGTTAACTTAATCTGGTAAACAGGCTAACCCGCAATGTTAACTTAATCTGGTAAACAGGCTAACCTGCAATGTAAACTTAATCTGGTAAACAGGCTAACCCGCAATGTTAACTTAATCTGGTAAACAGGCTAACCTGCAATGTAAACTTAATCTGGTAAACAGGCTAACACACAATGTTAACTTAATCTGGTAAACAGGCTAACCCGCAATGTAAACTTAAATCATTCTGACGTCGTAACTGAATGGCATCAGTACACACCTGCCCATACCTACTTTGTACAGTTTAGTAGTACTATGCCCGAGGTTAACTAGAGGAATGCGCCATAGTCGCACCTAACTCGGAAGAGGAGGGGTAGTTTGTGGTATCATTCAGACTCAGTCATAGTACATGTATGACATCAGCACTGCAGCTGGTTAACACACCACAAAAGGGCGGGAAAACGGGTTAACAAAGGTTTCCAAATGGAATGTGTATACTTTAACATTGTAGCAAAAAAGCGTCCCCTTACAGTGATGACAGGTATGCCTTCACTATCTCTCTGATATCTCCTTACCTAAACCAAATTCTGGTCTATATTATATGCCTCTATGATCTATACATCCCAGGCTACTTCTACAGCACCAAATCTTTATCAATATACACTGGGAACACCCTTTTATTTGGTGATGAATGTGAAATTTTGCTCCAATTTTGAGAAGTCTAAAATGTCTTAATCCATGGTGGCTCCTATAACTCTTCCGAGTTAATGACATGGTTGACATAAATATATATGTAGGTACCGAAGAATGATTAGACTAGACGCCATGGAAAAAAATACCCACAAAAACAGGCCCTTGTACATGTACACGCCTTTGCTTTGCAAAAAAAAAACACATTTGTGGACTTGGCATCAGTTCAATCTCCAATAGCAGGACTAAATAACCCTCTCTCATTTTTTTCTTTCCTTTTTTATAAGAGGTGTGGGAGTGGGGTTACCAGATTTGCAAGAGAAATTGAGTGTATTTGAATTTGGTAGAGACTGGACCTCAGCCTGGACATGGCCACAGTGTTTGACCAGGGACGTAGCAGCCAGGGATTGATGCCCCACAGACCCCTGACCCCGAGCACCTGGCGGTGACCCCCAGCGGGGAGCAGGTGAACCACGCCCGACCATGTTCTACACTCTCGGTGCATGGTGATTAGCGCCTGCACAGACTGTACCTTGGCAAGGTTGACATGGATTAAGATTATTTGTCACATTAAATGATCCTGGTCATGATGGAATCAGTATAATGTAACAGCTTGACCTAGGAGCATCTCAATCAAACTGTCCAACGTATTAGTTGAGCAAAGGTATGAAAATCATAAAAAAAAAAAAAGTTGGGTGTATTTTGAATACTTATTCCATACCCCCGCCCCTCCCACACATACACACACACACACACTCTTCAGATCATAGATAGATCAGAGGGGCATAGTTAGTCTATGCACCGATAAGCACATTCTTGGAAAGTTCAGGCTGCCAACTGTATAGGTCGGTATGAATGTACAGGACGGAGTTTGCAGAGGGTGGGCAGGTGGTAAGAGGGAGAGAAGGTCTAGAAAGGGGGAGGATGACACAAGCTGTTTTTTTAATTTTTTTTTTTATTATTATTATTAGTCATGCGGTCTGTTATCAACCGCCTTTTCTCCCCTAGATGGGATACCCTGTAAACAGGAGAGGCGTGGAGGAGGGGTTGGAGAGGGGGAGGAGGGGGAGGTGCCGTGACAGGGCCGTCACCGCCCCCATCTCTGTCATGACGCACAGAGTCACGGCCCTCAGTCAAATGTCGCCGTCACCATATTGCACACATAGGTCAAAAGCACAATCCAGGTTACCAGTTTCTTCTCATTCTATTACTGGAACATGAGGAATAAATTTATATAACTTGCAACTTTTACTTTCACACAAATAACAGTCAATACAATACACATTTTCATTAAATTTTCATTAAATGTGTGCATATCGATAAATTGGAGCATATAGGGCGTAAGAAAAACTTCCTTCTTCCAACACAGTCCACGTGCCCTTGCTCAAATTCTATTAGGGAGTGATCACATTTTTTAACAACGGGGGGGGGGGTCTGTTGGGTTTGCGTGCGGACGCGCGAAAAAAAAATTTGACCCCCCCCAATGGGGTAAAATTTTTTCGACCCCCCCCCTATAAGGGACAAAAACCGCGCGTGCGAATGTCCCCTTTCAGCCTATAGTAACGCGCGGGGTTCCACTGAAAACAGGTGAAATTATTTTGACCCCCCCCATCAGAGGTGTTGAAAAATTCTGACCCCTCCCCCTCCGTTCAAGGGGTTGAAAAAATTCTGACCCACCTCAAACCCACCAGCCCCCCCCTGCCCCTGTTGTTAAAAAATGATCACTCCCTTAATCATATCCTCCAATCACTGTCAGAGACCCTATTTAAAACAATTTCACATGGTGCAGTATGTGCTGGGAGAGTGACCCCCTAGGGGCGGCCTCCCGGTGCTCCTCTCCCAGGCACGTGATTGTGTCCCAGTGTCCTTGAGGCTCCCCCAGCTCGTACCTCGTCACATGTTGGTGATAAGCTGCACCTCCCCCCGTCCCACCCACCACCACCCCACATCACTACAAGGCACCCACTGTGTTATCATCGTCAGCTCACTTCTGGGAAAGATACATTTTTGCAGCTCTGATGTCATAGTGCAGGGACCCTGGTCGTCGTGACAGTGCTTCACTGGTACTTGTTGGTTGTTATATTGATGTTGGGTTACTTTGTGCAGATAACTAGAAAACCACATAGTCATCGTGGTGTTTGCAAACCATGGGTGCCAGGATGTGGCACGGGTTATACAGCTGAGGGATTGGGTCTAAAATCATGAATCTCAGGCAATAAGCAGTAATTAACAATTGAGGGGCAAATTAATGTGTGGTTTGGGGTATCTGAGGAGATAGCGCCGAAGGATAAATCACGTAGAAGCACCTAAGTTCCTATGCTACACATAGTCATTCATTTCTAGGCCACAGGTGAGGTAAACGACGTCAGAGGCACTTGAACTTACTGAAGTGGTCAATATAATGGGTTTGATGGCTATGTCTAGACCAGTCACTACTTGCTGTGATTGGCTGTACCTTTCTAATTGCCATGTCTCCACTGTGACCATTGCCTGGGTTGCTATATTTTATTCCTTTTCAAATTAAAACTGGCAAAAATCTATGTTCTAACCATAGGATTCTGCTCATATTTTCGGTTTTTACTTCTATATCAACTCCCCACTGTCACACAAACTTATTTAAAAGCTTCATTAGTTTTGCCTTCCTATTACAAAGATTCCAACCAAAAAAAATTCACCAAAAAACAAACAACACAATTATACAACAACTATGTATACTGTCTTCAATTTTGATACAATTCTGTACTCATTTTGTGACAAATTCCATCAGAGTGATTACTCCTTTTTCTTGCCAACCATGTCTCATAAAATGGGGGTCTGTGTCATAGCTATCTATAGCTGCAATAAAACAACCCCAGATGTGATACAATGTACCAAGGGATGAATAAATGAACCTGAGTGCTTATTTTATTTTCCCTTAGTATCACTCTAATCCAGAGCATCGATAAAAGTCAATTCGGTTGGCATAAATTTGAATCTTTACTAGCGGCTAGACCCCCTGGATACAAGAAGATGACAGTGAAACATAGTCACTGTACAATGAAACACATTCAATATACTATGGGCCAGCAATATCGGTCCATTCAAACATGATTGACGTCATGATCGCTATGGGGTGTGGGTCTGATCATTTATGCAACATCATCTTACAAGTGTACTCATGAATGAATTATAGAAAAATTCCTGTAGTGGTGATCCCGTATGGGGTCTTCATACAAGATGACGTCAAGTGGCAAGGGTCTTAGCATGAGCTGATCATTCACAAATTACCGTAATACCTCTCGTATCTATAGACTCGCATCTCAGGCGCGGCTTATACGCCAGGATAGGCCCCTGGTGCATCTTATACACACACATTACTTGTACAAGCAGCAAAAGCTGGAGGTGTGCAAAGATACATTACTATTGAAAAGTGGTAAAATGCTCGAAATCAAGCCCAGGTAACTTTCTGTCAATTTGGCGACATGCGGGGTGCATCTTATACATAAGGTATCACGGTATCATCCCTTTCTTTCTAAAGGCATATTGAGCAGGCCATGCTGGATTGTCACAAACTTTGTGTGAAGTCACTGCAGAGAGAGGATTTGACATGTACATTTGTATAACAATCATGTCATACCCTGGACGACTGACCTCTCTCTCCCACACCCTATGCTAAAATGCTTGGAACAGTTGGAGAGTGTGTAGGTGGATCATGGAATGTGAGAGCCTATACCGGGGTGAGGACCTCTGTTTATCAGCACACACACAGCTGTACCTCGTCTAGACGGTCAGTGATAAGGGCCGGACCCTGTCCCTCCTGGCACCGACCCCGCCCTCCATGCAGAATGTACATGTAGACCTATAAGTACTGCATGTCAACTCCACAACCACAAAATCTATTTTAGTTGGGTTTGAAAGGGGTTTGAAATATTAGCCAGATGGTAAGTTTATCATACGAGTGTAGACAACAGTCAAATGACTGACTTATAATACTTATATATATATAAGAAGACCCACTTTTTTGTTTAACCCTTTTATACTAGGCTAGTATTTCCAGTACATGTAAGTAACGATACACAATAGTTGAGTTACCCAGAAACTAGCCAGACCTCACATCCTACAACCACCATCAGGCTCCTATTTCCAGGAAAGACAACCAGGGGTCATGGTTCTCTAGAAACAACAAACAAATAACCTTTTCCAGGGATGTAACAGCGGTGGAGACCGTGTCATAAGTGTTAATCTAAATGTGTTCTCAACCTGATCACAACATTGCCGACATAGATCATTGAACTCTGTCTAAGTCTGGTACTTTGCCTCGAAGCTTTCCTTAAATTTTGCAGATCATCCATTTAAGAGATGTCAGAATTAGAGCGCAGCAAATCACAGCCCTGCACACAAAAGCTGTTTTCCCCATTTTTCTCCCTGGATTAACGAGGTTGGAGGAGATTTACCACTACTTGATTGACGGTGGTGCACCAAGATATTCCCATGACACTCCCTTTCCCTAGTGGGCTGTTTATCGGCCATGTCCCATTTAAGTCAAAGGTCAGATTCTAGTGAAGTGCTCTTCGGGGCTGTGTACAAATGACGTCATGCAGGAGGGGGGGGGGGGAGTCCCACTCCCCATGACCAAGAATGACAAGGGGGGAGGGGGGGGTCATGGGCTGTATGACATCATGTCATCAAAAAATCACAAGTTTTAACAAGAAAAAAAGATTTGTAAAGGTAGGGAAGTTTTATGCATTCTTCTGATATGAAATACCAATACAGGCATGCTTTCCTCAGACATCCCACTCAAAGAGTATCACTCCCATCAATGTCAGTGTTGGTTGACTAGGCCTACTCTATCCTACCTCTAACCCAGGCCCGGTAACACTTTGAAATACCCTTTTAGTTGGACACGTTTTACCATACATAGGACCCCATGTATAGGTTGATCCCTGCAGGTAAGAAGCTCCCTGACCATGAGAATTTGGTAGAAAGCTTCAAAATGACCCAAATTCTATTCTATATGATATATTTCACAATTCAAAAACCCATTGGTAACTTAAGGATTTCTCATTACTTATCAACGGGCCATTCTGTCCTGTAGACATCAATGTTCTGCAGGCTCAGACTGATTTTGGCAGTACCGGATTCCTCAAGAACACAAGGTCTTGAGATTACAGTCAGTCATTCGGTCCCACAGTCTGGTCATTTCTGCAGGCCCGGCAGCAATTTTCACAGCAATGACCTTGGTCCCACATGTTTTATTGACTGCGAGGGGTGCAGTAGATTTCCATGCAGAGGTGAAGAAAATTTTCTGACCCCTTCCCTTTTGACACATTGCAATTTCCCTGGTCACCCCCTTTGTTCTAAAATAATTCACAGGCTTTCTTACTGAAAAGGCATAACATCTTTTTGACCCCTCCCCCACCTTGAGGTGTCAAAATCATTTCTCCCTTGGAAACAAACAACCTTACTCTCCTTTGTCTGAATGAGACTCTAGGGGCTATGCCTTATATGCAGGTTCTACAGTAAAAACTGACTGCTTTGTATGTCTAATTGCAATTGATGGTCTTCTGACAATTTGATCCTTTTCTTTTATCATGTATTAGACTATTGATCTAGACAGGATTTTTTTTAGGATATTTTGTGACAAGAAATACTTGTATATGATCAATACCATAGGCATAGTACTCTGTGTATAAGGCACGAAAATTCAATCCACATATAGGGACTCATAAGCTGATGCTGACAGTGTTCAGCATGTTTTTCTGTTCATTAATTTTGTGGATCAGTGCTAGTTCATCTGCTTTATGTTGCATGTATCCTTGATTGCCAATATACACCCATTATGTCCCTTTGAACCATTTCAATTTGTTTATCTAGGCTGTACACTATTCATGCACTTTGGGCGGGGGGGGGGGTATCTCTGCATGACGTCATGTTAAGGGGGGGGTCAAGTGTTGTATGACGAAACATGACAAGGGGGGGGGGTCAAAAATGGTCAAAAAAAGCATGACGTCATTTGTACACAGCCCCTTCGTTGGAAATTTAATAATGCATGCCTCGTGAGAGGAAGAAGTCTTCAATAATGCACAATGGTTTACTGAAAAATCGATTGCTCCTTTCTTGAGTACCTCATGCTGTAAAGTTTATATTTGAATAAATTCGATTCGATATATTTTAATGTCATACGTCCCCTAAGTCAAAGGTCAATACACAAACAAGGAATCACTATCTCGTTGTCAAGGCGACAAGCCTAAACATATATACATGCATGGCCTTCTTCTAGAGACACACTGGGACAAACAAGGTCCTAGAACCCCTCTACTGGACCGTGATCAAGGATACCCTGTGACTCTCTTCATTTTTAATTTACTAGTACCAAATTTTATAATGTGCTTGAACAGCAGCCATAGTAACAGAGACACACCAATCTGACGTAGAACTAGTAACGTCACGGCCTCCTGATGTAGCCAAGGTTGGTCATGCATGCATGGCCTTTAACAAAGGTTGAGGTGACGTCACAGCACCACTTCTATGAAACGCCCATTTTTCATCAAGTGCATTTTCCCAGCAACCATTGCGAGGGGCGAAGGCCGCCAGGTGGTTCAATAACGATGTCTGCCAGAACAGTAGGACTCAATCCCCGGTCCCCGCACGCTCTATTGGAGAATGACACCATCCATGTTATGGGTATTTTAAATGAACCCCTTTTCCACAATTCTTGGCTCTGAAATACCCCTTTTTCCATGAATAGCACAAACTTTTAGGGTCTTAAACACACCCCTTTTCTGCTCAATCATGGAAATCTTATGCAGGGTTTCCCATATCTGGAATATGAGATATAGGCATACCCGTATAATACAACAACAACAACAACAACAACAACAACAACAACAATAACAACAACAACAACAACAACAACAACAACAACAACAACAACAACAACAATAATAATAATAATAATAATAATAATAATAATAATAATAATAATAATAATAATAATAATAATAATAATAATAATAATAATAATAATAGGTATTCATTGCAAAAAGGCTTCTTTATAATCACATAAAATACCTGAGGTTGTGCATTGGATGAACCAGGCAGATAGTGGACCCTTTTTTACAATAAATGCAGAGTCACTGTTAAAAATAGACCCCCTATTTTTACTTTTCAAAAACAAGTTTTGAAAAAAAAATCACCCCTTTTTCCAGTATTCACAAACATGCAGAGTTAGAGGAAATTGGTCCTTTCCTCTATGTTTCCATTACATGGATGGTGTCAATTCTACCATGGAAGTGCGGGGACCAGGATTCAATCCCAATTCTAGGGAGCAGAACTGTGGTTGCAAGGGACCAGGCAAAGGGTCAAATTACATAGGCAATGTACTAGAAAAAGTAACCTTTTTGCTGATTTCTCTTCCAATATTGCAATTAGAAAATAATGCATCAAGTATGTGATGTAAATTTTGAATATGATTCATATTCTGTAATGCATTTTGCCAAAGGTGGTCTAGATCTTCTCCGATAAGAGTTTTAACACCTTTTGCTAGTACATTTCCTATTTAATTTGACCCTTCATGAGTATTGTTATCAGTAGGGAGATAAGACTGATAAGGGCCGCACCGGTTGCTATGACGTCACTGCTGCTCCCAAGAATACCTCAACCATCTTACCGTTACCCCCTGCCCACTCACATCTTTGTATACGGACTTAGCAGGTTTAATTTTTAGCCCCAATCTATTCACTGTGATCCTTCGGGGGCCAACTGGTACTCATCTGATAGCTCTTATCAGTAGAACTCGCTGGTAACAAGCTCCAGCAATGGCGGCGCCCATGTGACAACCTGCTACCTCGGAATACATACAATAGACGTAGGTCTATTTCATACCAAAATGGCTTTGGTTATTTTGAAGTTTAAGTCACATCTGCCTAAATATAAATCATGAAATTGAAAGCACATAACATGACTGGTATGAGTAGTCATATGATTTTCATCAAAGCATCACATCATAGAAGTTTACCCCGTGCCCGAGACCCAGTGCCTCACAGTACATCTTTACATGTATTATCACGTCAACTATTGTAATAAAAGTTTAAAACCAATCATGACTGTGACAAAGGCCTGTGTTCTCATACACGTACCACGCTCAAAGTAGGGACTTTAAGGTAAAACGAGCACTTTTTTGCCCCCCCCCCCCTTCCCAATGTGTTGGGAGTTGAAGGTGTGGCCACCTTTTGAAGAATAGGGACAAACATGGTGGGGCGGCATGACCATGTTTTATAAACACGACGTAAGAGGGCGTTTGGACATGTCACTTTGGAGCTCGTCACCCAAAAGGTATGTTGTGTATTAGAAACGTGTGACTGGTTTCTGTCGCAGCCCATGCTCCATATCCAGCACCTTGGGGAGGGGGGGGGGGTCTTTATCTATTTTGGAGAAACACAGTGTCTACCCTTTCTTGTCAACAGCTGTAGCAAACATAATTTAGAGGCTGATCTCTTTGTGTAATTATCTTCGTTCCCCAGCAGATACTTCATCGATGCCTTAGGTGACTGTCTGAAGGCAAAGAAGCTCTGCCGCAAATGCCACATTGTAAGAGACCACACAGTCTTTATTTGTCATAATTTGTCATCAATCTCCATGGTTAGTTCTAAGCCCTTAAGTATGATATTTCACTTAATTTCATGTTGATGTTCCAACCATCAACAAAATATTAGATTTGTGAAGGGCTCATATGGCATGTTCTTCCTGGAAGTGTTTCTGTACACAATAGATACTAAAAACATAAACAGTTAAAAAAAATAATAAATCAGTCTACGACCGTCGGCCGCCGTCAACATGTAGAAGGTATCATTTTCATTCACAATAACAATCCGATCATTCCAGTGCAAACGTGGTTTTTTTTTTTTTTTTACTTTTCTTTTATATAAGCCGTGCCTGGTTACATATCCACGTCCAGGAGATCAGTGGATCGTTAACCCCCTCACTCCCATGCCCGACTCGTGAGGAATGCTTTTATAGCAATTCTCTCAGACCAAATCAAGGGCACTTGGAGAAAAAAAGACTTTTAAGTCATGGTTAAAAAAAAGAAATATCCATGAGAGAGGAAACATATCCTAAACACCTCTGGTGGTATGGGGACACGTTGTGACATGGCAGGGCGTCTTTTGGTGATAGATACGGGGTAATACAAAAGGCATTGTATATACAGTCCCTGACAATACCTGGATGCCATTTGTGCCACACAAAGAAGACCTGTCCAGAGACCTGCGCATTCCTCAGTGTACATTATTTCTTACACTAACATACTGGGTGGTATAGGTTCTCTATCAAACTATGAGTCGCCTCGGGTATGTCAGTAGACCCTCCCTTTTCAACCACCTACTACTCCACCCTTAGACTTTCTTTGCTAATTTTCCATAACAGACATAAAACTGATGTAAAAACAAATAGGGAGGTTTGACATCCACAGTTGGGCGTTGGCCAATTATATATACGTCATGTATTAGAACAACCCCTATTCCCATGGTGTTGTGCAATCCTCTGTGATTATCCAGTGCACATAGTGGCACACACAAGTATGTAATATGTTTAAGTGGTTTAGGAACAATGATCATCTGGGTTATAACAAACTCCACCCTCACTTTTGATGCCTTTGCCTATTTCGGATGAAAAGGTTAATCGCTTATTAACATTCAGTGCGTCAAATCACACCCTCAAAAACAATTCAAACCACACCCTCAAATCGTATTTTCTTGGTTGTATCTATCAAGTATTCGTATGTGGCTCAAAGATACACGTGTTGGGGTATGTTATTTATTACAAAACCTATGAGGGTCAGTGGGGTTAGGTCATTGAACTTATACATGAATATGTACGTTTACTTCCACGGTACCAGGCTGACACCACCGGACTCCACAATGGTCCCGTCTGGACATCACTCCCTTGATCTTAAGACCCGTACTCACATTACATACAATTATCTTAGAAGAGTATATGCAGACTTATTCTAAACTTCCCCATACCAACCTTATCACCCTGTGAAATACCTACAAAGATTAGCCAATTTGCCACGGACCTTTCTTAATGTTGAGATATTGTACAAACTAGCAGCTTCCTTATTATACGTAATGATGCATACATGTATTGGCGGTTCATATCATTATAGTAATATGAGATTAACACACACACACACAATCAAAGAAAAGAAATTTCCATAGGGAAAACCAAGAAACGATGCCATGGAGTTATTGGTAAACACACGCCGTTTTTTTTTTTTTTTTTTTTTTTACAGAAATCAACAGTAATTTCTGAGTGTATCTGTCATATGGATTACTCATATTAACGAGAGTTAAGCACAGAAAGCCATAGATTATTGTCATTGCGTACTACATAAAAAGGCCATGTTGAGTCGCTCACCTTTCTGTTCGGGTGTAAGTCACACTTGTTGCCCACCAGTACTACAGGTACGTCGTCCCTGTTCCGGACCCGGTCTATAAGTTTTTTATACTCCAGGGTCTCCTCAAAGCTGCGTCTGTCGGTGATGTCATAACAGATGATGAAGCCCTCACCCTTCCGCATGTACTGGTCTCTCATAGCCGTGAACTCGGGCTGCAACGAAAACTGTATGGGATTAGGATTATTAGTGAGAGTCAAGTATGGTGTAGACATGTAGGAAATGATTAAAAGCTTAATTTGATCATCTAAAGGAAAATAGTGATTCAATATACTAGTAAGTAGTACCATCGTTCTCGTGTAAATATCCCAATGAATTTGTTCAAATAAAATCTGCTGTCCGCATTTAAAAATATCACTTAGTTAAAGCTCATTCTCATGTGCACTATTCATTGTCGTACCAACTGAAGCCGTTATTGTATGTCAGATAGAGACGTCAGTTAAACAGCACCTTTATGGACCCCATTCAGTTGTGGTATACATGTACAGTGTAGTGAGGAATTCTTGGTATTTTGGTCGGCGTGTTTGTAGTTCTTTCATTGGTGGTTAACAGTGAGGCATTTAAATCCCAGAGGGTTGAATCGGGGTTGAATCACTATTAAATGGCTGGGGTTGGGGTGTCAGGGGCTTTACACATTTCTATGCATGGACAATGCTCCAGGGGTGCCTGCAGCACGAGGAGGGGCTGTACTACATATTTATTGAGGTTTTAAATGGATGTTAGTGTTGTGTTTATTGAACTCACCTGTCCAGCTGTGTCAAGGATGTCAAGTTGGGCCGCCTCCCCGTCTATCCGCGCTTGTTGTTGGTATGCATCCTCTGTACAAAAAAAGGAGCAAATTTCACACAATGCACTAAAAGTATAATGAATCATTTACATGTACTTTACCCCCTTTTACCCTTACTTTCCTCGGTCTATTTTACCTTTCTAGTAAGTAAGTAAGTAAGTAAGTAAGTAAGGACACATTGATAATCTAAACGAATGTATTAATTTAAAAATGGTAATTGTATATGCAGAAGTGAAACAAATGCCTCAAACACTCAATATTTTACACAACTGTCATAGTGGCTCTAAATATCGACAGACGTTAAATTAGCCATGGACAAACAATGTCCCCACGGCATGAAGTCAGTCTTTAAATATGAACAAAACCCCTGGGACAAAACCAGACAAACAAAGTGCCAAATTCTTGGGTCAATGGCCTAACACTTTCTCGAATTTGTTGTTTTGGTATCAAGTAAAATAGCCTCCCAATATCAACTGAACCGTCAAAAACACTTGTATCCATTCTGCGAATCTACTACATCGTAAGTAATTGCATTTTCCATGTACGATATCTCAGACTTCGGGGCCCATCCAAAATATGTGCACCAACCGAAGTTTGGGAGTAGTTTAATGGCCAAAGGTGGGTATATGTATTCATTTATTGGAGAAAACTTAATGTAAATATGGGTGATCACTAAGTTTGGTTGACCCCTTTTATTTGGCTGATCATTAACTTCTGACTTTCAACATCGTCAATTTGCATCGTGCACTGGGTTAACACGGCTGGGTGTGGTGCTGGCAGAGATGGGGTGGTAGGGGGTAAATAAGTGCCCTTTGTTCCATCTTGTAACTCAATGGGCTGCAGATAACTGAGAATGGCCCCTTGGCACGACATTGAGGCATGAAGTATACCAAATCTGGACATAAGATGAGTGATGTGCTCCACAGAGGGAGCCAATGTCTCTGCCCCTTCTTGTTACATGCAGACAACGGTAAACTAAAGCACCAACCTCAGTCTATGTCCAGGCCCCAGCCCCCGGCCCCAGCCCCCGGCCCCAGCCCCTGCACTTAGTGATTGTAGGGTATGTCACCTGTGTTACCAAAAACGTGAAATAAGGGTTCTTTTACAGAAATTTCCAATATCCTTGAAATCCAAAATAAGGGGTATTTTTCTCTCAAACCGTGGATTTTGAAATAAGGGGTCATTCTCATCTCAAGAAAATCAGTGGATTTCAAAATAAGTGTTTTCAATCAGTGGTCAGTCGTTTTTTAAACCTCCCCGGCCGGGAGAGTGATGTGGGCAGGGACAGTGGGGCTCTTAACATCTGGGCCATAGAGAATGAGGGAGAAATTTCTCAAAATTACAAAATCACTGAAAGGTTAGAAGAAAAATGAACAGAATAATAAAAAAAAATACAGGAATTTTCAAACATGAGGATGTGTAGAAAAATACAGCCAATTAAGTAAAAGAAATAACTTGTTTAAGAAAAATTGAGAGATTTGTAAACCAGAGGCCAGGAGTAGGAGGCCTCTATTAGAGCCTTATCTTATCTCTTATCTCCGATCTTGTCAAAACTACTCCCGACTGACCACTAACTGGTTTTCTTGAAATAAGGGGTATAATTTTGGCCCAATATCAGTGGATAAGGGGTTACTTTTGAAAGCTGGTAACGCAGGTGACGTACCCTTTTGTTGGAGAGTGCAGGGGCTAGGTGTCCAGGCACCTACAGTGATATACTATGTCCATGTCACACCACTTGGCACGAGGCCCTGTGTGGGAATGCTATTGTAGTGTTATATAGAGAAGAGTGGTCCATCCTCAGGTCCTCCAGGGCACAGACTGAGGTCCACTTAACCCCACGACCCTGGGACTAGCCCTAGAGTCAGTCACCTGGAGCAGAGTACATAAACCAGGTTCATGTATACTGCTACCGTATATCATCGTGAATAACCGGATTGGGGCTTATAGTGTTGATGAGCTGATCGCCCCTAGCCCTAAATAAGAGACAGGCGCTTATTCAAGTTCAAGTTTTAGTGTTATATTTCAGGAGCCATAGGAATGTGACTATGTGTATAGTCTCTCTAACAGTATTACCGATGTAATCAGTTTTAATAATGGGACTGTATTATTAGAGGGGATAGGATTGTAGGGGTGTGCATTATATTGTAATACCAGAGCGGCTGCAATAGATGATACATGGTCGTAAGAGGGAAGGAAGCTGACTCAGCACTTCGGCTACAAAGTGTAGGCCCTGGCCGTGGATCTCTAGCTACTGAAGAGGTGCCCCTTCTGGTACACACGTATTTTATATGTGCTAGGTCTGTACAAGGCTACGTTTGCTTTTGTAAAAATGTAGAGGGAACATTGTGTAATGTCGCACGTTCCCTTTCATAATTTGGTAGAATTGCCCCACCCATGCAGTAGCGCACATGCGGGTAAGTCACATGATGACAAGCCCTTTTACCGCTCGGTGCGCCAGCTCACTACATGTAATGCTTGGTCACGCGTGTCATCATGTCAGTCAGTGTGGGATATGAGGACATGGATTGACCCATTGGGTGAGGGGCGTCCAAATCGGGTTACTGTAACAATGCTAGCCTAGTGGGAAGATCCGCATCGTGTAGGATGTAGGGCGAGCTGTCTGGACTGCCGTCCGCCATGGGGTTGCACAAGTATTTGTTTTGCATATAAAATATACGTTTTGTACGTTAAATGTAGGACATTTGAATGGTGAAAAGAACGGTAAAGTTACAATATTATATTACATATAATTACTCATGTGATGTGTGCACGTGCCCGGGATGACTGGGACAGCCAAGGTAACAACGTGACACTATACACAAGAATCAATATAGGCACAACACAACAGATGTATGACACTATAAACACACTATCTAGATCTGGCAATTGATAGATCATGTATCCTGGAAGGATGACAAATCATTTGACTTGTACACTGTAACCGGGACTGTTACTAGATATTGAACTTTAGTGCATGTCTATATACAGTCCACAAATGGAGAAGACAATAAAAATTCCATCCATTCGTATATACAGAGATGTCAGTTCGATATTTGGCGAAACTCTGAAAATTATTTTTGGGCACTTCAAAAGTGGGGTTATACCCTAATCAGAGTGACAAATACCTTCAAAATTAATCACTTAGGGTTTGGTGTATCTTTAAGGATTATCAGAATTATAAAATATTCATTTTAAATTTTTTTTCTTATTATTTCTGTAGTAAAATATCACCTTTGAAACTCTGAAATCAGAGAAAATCTGAAACTCTGACATCTCTGTATATATCAATCAATACATTCCGGACTTTACCATCATTGACATTGGCAAACAGAACATCCAGGGGAGGTGGTCCAAACTCCGGTGTTTGCCCCTGATGACACCCCCCCCCCCCCACCCCCGACGGGCTCGTGCAGGTCCTTGACGGCATACCACCTTGTGTAAATCTATAAATACACATAGGTAGCCAAATATACACCCCTGTATTCAGTGATAGCGGCCCCTGGATGCTGAGAAGGGTGTTTGTGGACCCAACTACGTGGTACTTGTATAGTTTGGAAGATGGAACAGATGGCCCTCACGGGATTTCCTAAAACCCTACCCGTCCCTCCCTCCTGGTAGAACCATCCTTTCATGATTGTTATGTGCCACCTATACCATCGTCGGTATCACCTCTAATGATTTAATATGAGTATCACGGTTCTCTTTTATAATAATTGATCAAAAATAACATGGGATGGGATGTTTGATGAGCCCCCCAATCTCCCTTTGTGAAAAAAGTATGAGACCAAAACGGGATTGTCGGCATCAGTAGGACGGGAGGCGACCACGGCAAAGACGCAGTGGAGCCCTGTGCCAGCTGTTGTCGATGCCGGCCCATAGGGAAAGGTCCTCCCGGTTTTCCAGGTAAAGTTCAGACGGCTAACACAAAGCAGCGTTTGGACGTACTGATTGACACTCGCGACGTCCAGGGTCCTAAGCTGGTGACGTAACAATGGACGCCGTCAGGTGACAACCACGCCACCACAACAGTCACCAAGCACAGTGCACATAATAGACTTGCTCAACTCCTGTGATTAGTAAATTAATATGCCATGTCTTTGAAATCCTCTTTGTTCTCGTTCTGTTATCAACCACCTATATTTTCATTGGTGTATGATTTCTAATTCGTCTGTTATTCTCTGGGTTGCTTATCGATGGATATACATCTCTAAATCACATTGTCTTAATGCTGCACTCCAAGCACCTACTATAAATATAGTGGTTGGCTTTTACCGTTACCTGTAATAAAGGAAACATAAGGGGTCGCAGATGTTGGGGCTACCTGACCACCTGCTGTATGTACAACATGTACTAAGTGCAGACTGGCACCCCATAATGTGCTACCGTACCTGGTAATCAAATACTCTCCTGCGGTTCAACTCAGCCTGTTGTACCATGTGTGTAGTACATGGGGATCACACACAGCTAATTCATCTCTAGTCCCTTTTAATATACCATACTGTAAATAAAGCCCGGGAAATAAAGTCTTCGGCACGTTTTCTCTACACAATATCAATAAGTCAGTTCTTTGAAGTTACAATCAGAAAGGCATAGACACACAGTGCAATGAAACAAACAATACTATCAATAGCAATAATGCCCATTGTTTGCAAAGATTTCATTGTTTCTACCCCCCCCTCCCCCTTTGCATAGTAGTTCTCTTACCCGTATTATTGCTATTGTAAACGTGTTGTGTGGGACAGTGCTGTGGGATGAAGAAGGGGGGGGGGGTGTAAACCATTTGTGGTGCATTACAGTGGGACCACCTGGTACAGAAGGGGAGTTGGGGGGGGGGGGACCCACCTTACGCCGGGGGTGCCTGGGACCAGGATAAGGGGGATAATCCTCTTTGGGTTCACAGACTGACCAGGGTCATAGAAAGGCTGGCTAATAACACAAGTGATCGTGATCAGTCAGGTATTGGTCGATCTTTGCACCTGACAATCACAACGTCATCAAGGGGGATTGACGTCAGACGGGACTGAGACTGTATGAGCAATACAAAACTTGATGACTTGATTTAATACCTGTATCACCGGTCTATTGAGCAATGTTGAAAAAAAAATATTGCTTCTTAGACTTAGTAATCTTAGTTGACTAGTATCGAATTTTCTTGGAGATAAAGTTTTGATTACCTGTGGGCTAAAAACAAACAAGTTTATTAATCACATTTGCCTGTGCTAGTACCCCGGGCTAGCACTAAAGAGGATGACAGCTGGTTGCATCCAAATTTTTTACTATAATCTTTCAAACACTGAAACAGATATCAAATTAATCACACACTATCACAGCACCCTGGCACAGCACACTCAAAACAAATGTAGTCGTTGGATGACGGGTCTGTAGTATTACAGAAAAGCTTCATAGACCCATGATAATGCATACACTCTTGTTAAGTTCAACCAGAGAAAGTAAGGCTGAATACAGTTAAATGAACTTCCTTACTTTGAATACAGTTGAATGAACTTCCTTACTTTAATCTAAATCTAAGGATGTTACCTTTTGGTTTTGTCTGTAAACTGCCCTTATCTATAATGCTATGGGTCAGGCTAAATGTAACATGTCTAAACCCAGGCAAAGATACGACTCGACACGAAGCTGAGAAAAGTGGATGGGAGAGAGGGAGAGGTGAGGGGGGGGGGGGGGGTGGGCAGTAAGGAATGCAGCGTATCCAGGCACTTGCGTTTTCCCGGTGAGTAGCGCTATGCGATGTGCTGCACATCTGGGGCTGATTCTCCCGGAGGTGGTGACTGGGAGGGGGTGGTTGGGGGGGGGGGGGGGGCTGCAGGGTGGCACACGCGCCTTGGGACTGGCCGGTCACAGGGGTGAAACTTGACAAGAGGGGTGCCCTGGGATACTCCTCTTTGGTCTGACTCGTGCATCCCACCTCAACCACCAGCCGTACTACCTCTGACACCTCCCTAGATGATAGCCCTTCCCCACCCCCACCGACCACTTCAAGTCACTACCACTGCCAGAGGTGGAATTAGTTCCAAGTTAAATCCAAGTGGGCCTGCTACTTCTGCTGCTATCTTCGTACGGGTACATTGAGGAAATTATTACCAAATTCATATGAACTAGTAGAAATAAGTTCAGATCTGCAGTGACAATTTGATACAATTCATAATTACATAAGGCCACACCAAAAAAATAAGTTGGTCTACGGATTTTGGTTTTGAAAAATTGGTGCGAGCGAGCGATTTTTTTTTTCAAAGAATTTTTTGGCGTCCAATGGATTCGTTGCTGGAAAAGTGAGGCGAGTAAAAAAAATTTATTTAAAAAAAAAATTTGCCAAACATCACAAAGAGAAAACTTGTAGAAAGTGAAGCGAGCGAAATCCGTAGACGAGATTTCTTTCAAAGAAAAAAAAATTTGGATTTCCGAAAATATGGAGGGAAATCCGTAGACCAACTTATTTTTTTGGTGTGGCCTAATATGCACTAGACTAGTGGGTACGTGTATCGACCCCGGTATCGACTTTATTTGTGTCTTCAGCTGATACAATTCATGATGCTTTGTGGTACCTGTCGAGCACTAATTAGTAAATATTTTGATTTTACGTACCTATTGTTGGATCATGGTAGTCCAGAAACCTGTGGCACACAAACTGCATCACCAACGCTGCAATTGAAAATAGAACGAGATATTTTATTTCGTCACATTTTAAGCACACCTTCAGAAAATGATTACCAGAACCAACTAAATTCTACGGATTTATTTCATGAACGCTTCCTTGAATATATTGTTGCATTGATGTAAGAACATGTCATGGAACCCTGGGAGAACATGCACACTGCACACATTAACATGTCCCCCCCCCTTTTTTTTATGGTTGGGGGGGGGGGGGATTGAGCCTGACAGTAACGTGACAATTTGCAAGGTCCCTGGAGCTGTGTACATACACTAACAATATGGTCTTCCAGGACTGATATCATTTTCACACGGTGTGTGTTAACTTAGGATGATCGTGGGAAATTTACTCTGGGTGGCTGTTCAGTGTAAAAGCTACTTGGGGAAGTGGGGGAGCTCGGGTGGGGGGGGTGGGGGGTCCCTCACAATGCCCTGGGAATGCTGCTCCTAAAGCACACAGAAACAATCTTAATGTTCATTTTGCCATGAAGTCAGCCCTGACTGGTCATGCCTCCTGTGTTTAGGTGGCCGGGTTATACGGATCGTTACAACAAGAATTTACAGAGTGGGTGTATATTTACCGGGACCCTTTTGCCGCCACGCTGCCTGGGGCCGAGGAATTCCATCTAGGGGTCACCAAGTGCCCGTCAGAGTGGTAGGTATTTTAGTCAGAGCAGGACTAATGTTCTCTGAGATATAAAAAGTGCCCTGGCATGGGCGTAGAAAGCAGGGGGGGGGGCATGTCCCCCCCCCCACTTTTGGCCAACTCCTCAAAAGGTCAAAACTAAAAGGTCAAGCAAAGGGAGGTCAAAAATTGCAGAAAACCCCCCTGGTCCCACCCACTCTGAAATTGCTTCCCACGCCCATGTCTGGTGCATGCTGCTCGAGATTTTCACACATACAGGAATTCAGCAACCACTACTGGTATTATTATCTTCATTTCAACTTCCGTTAACAGAAGTTCATACAATGCAAATGAAGTTCACGACTTTGTTAGACTAAGGCCACCCTTAAAAATATCTTCGTTTCCTGTCCAGAGGCCTGGTAGAATTTTTTTTTGAGAATGGGAAATTTTTTTTCTTGAGTTCTAAAAAAAATTTTTTTTTTTGTCTATTAGCACAAGAATCTAGTTTTTCAATCACTGAATCCTAGAACGCGATGACAAATTCACGCCATCCCCACTTGCGATGTTCATGACAAATAAAAATCTTTTCCAAAAAAAAAAATTTCCCCTCCCTCCCTCATGGGTCTGAAAAATCCCACCCTCTGGACAGGAAACGAACATATTTTTAAGGGTGGCCTAAGTCTGCTTTCTCTAATAGCATTCAGCTTGGTACCATTTAAGTTGCTATAGAATCTTTTCTCTGTTAAAGTCAGTCAAAGTGATAACAAGTTCAAGAGTCGTGAGTCAGTGGGAAGCATTGGTTTGCCATTGGTTTAGGTTCCGCTCTCTACCCCTCCCCCTCCCCCAATGTTCCCCTCCTGGGGAGATGTTTGATTCAGTCATCTCGACCTGGGCCCAGTGCCACCTAATACCATAGACTTGTCAAAGTCTTCTCACTACAATCCTGTATTAGCACATCGTCTCCGCCGATGACAGGCCCGTAACTACCGGTTCGTCGATTAAATGCTAAATGTCTGTAATAATACCATTACATATTTCTATTCCAATTGAAATCTTACTAGGTTCTGCACCTGATTGAGTTCCACCGTATCCAAAATCGAATCATCCCCAATACAAGAGAAGGGCTACCGTAGTTACACTCACTTACAGTCCTGCAATGTGCTTTTAAGTACCGTATTCGACCTAATTGGCACACTGTGCACTTAAAAAATATCTAAAATGTATGTCCAGTAGTTAAGAGTGTAATTGGGCTTAAAAATCCGAAAAGTTTGGGTAATATCTAGTTTTAAATCTGACCAAAAAGAGGGGGTGTGCGCTTATTAGGGTATGAGCGCTAATTAATAGGTCGAATACGGTACTCATACTTTTTTAGCGCCTCCCACGCCGCGTAGCGGCGGTACCGCGAAGCGGTATGGGAGTGCGCTATGATGATTTCATTTGCCCCATGTGATGAGGTCTCACAATACAAAATAACAGTGGGAGGCGTTTTTTTACGTGGTCACAACGGCATTTCTTGTTTAGTGAGGGCTTCGAATTATTGCATGGACATGCCAACATTTTTCAGGCCTGTAACCATCTCTTGCTGCAACGCGTTTCAATTTTTATATAAGGTGGACTTCTATAAATTTATTATAGCTGGAATTTAGCGAAATTTCATTCAACAAATACAGTACTATTATAGGGACGACTTCATTTGTCATATATGCTAAAGTATTATCAAAGTGGACAACCAAAGAAAAATATCTTTCTTATATGGTTTTCTCCGAAAAAAAAACCCACCTAGATAATTGTCTGATTATGAAGCCATAAAAACTGACATGTAGCTCATCATCTGGCCTTTCATGCCAGCTAGGACAGACCTCTTTTCCTCCAATATGGACCAATAGGTCTAGTATGATTAGCTCGTTTGAGAAGACGACCCCCCTAGTTTATCCTAAATTTAGTAGCCCCCCCCCCCAATTACCACTCCCTTTACTATTAAAGGGAGTGGTCATTATTTATCAACAGGGGTGTGGTGGGTTTGAGGGGGGTGCAAAAACTTTGGCCTCTCTAAGCCTAAGGACTTAAAGGAGGGGGGGGGTGTAAATACTTCTGATTCCTCTTCGAGTTGAGGGGCGGGGATGTGAAATTTTTTTTTTATTCTCTTTTTGGCAAAAAAAGCCTGCACACTAGGCCTATAGCATAGATCAAAGAGGGGCGCGAAAATTCTCTGGCTCTGCGCCTCCTGTGCAGGGGGGGCACAAACAATTTTGACTGCTGTCGAGGGGTTGTCACCGCTGTCGACCCCTTTCAAAACATCATATGATTTGCGTTGGATGGTCCAACTAGTCGAGGGGGTGGTGCATAAAACCCACCACACCCGCCTGTTGATAAATAATGATCACTCCCTAACTAGTAAGGCTAAGACTTTAGTACTAGTCTACACTAAATATTGTATAGCCTATACCTAGAACATCCCTACATACTATGACAGTCTATGTAGGGATGTTCTAGGACTAGGTATAGGCATACTCATAGATCTATAGCCCAATGTTGTATTAAATGCAGCCCTGGATGCAAAAGATAAAGTATGACTACTCACTAGCGGACCTAGGCTAGAGCTAGGCTGGCTTAGGCTATGAGTATGACTATGATTAGTATGAAAGGCCGGGCTGAAAGAGCTAACAAACTAAAGCAAAACTCACCACTCTTCCCAACACCTCCATCTCCCAGAATGACAATTTTGTATGTCCGGACTTTGTTAGAGTTTGCAGAAGTATTCGCACTCATCTTGAAGCTGGTAATCCGTGTGTCCTCATACCCTCTGTTTGACAACAAGACAGTATGCCTCACAACTTAATCGCAAGCCATGACGAACTTTCTCTGTTTGATGCTCCTTGACGCTATATTTAGGGCAGGAGTATTTACGTGTAGAGAATCCACACCAATCAAGGCTTAGGGAACGCCTACAGCCGATGCAAAACGAGACACCATTGGTTAGACATGGCTGAGTCTTGTTAACTATCCTACGATTGGCTTACCGCAACAGCTGGGTCTGGGATGCGTTCGAATAATAAGATCGTGATCAACAATTGCCACGAACTGAGGGAAGGGCCTGACAGTTTGAGTCTCTATGATCTAGAAGAAATTTGGGGAATACGGACCGGGAATATGGATCACCTCTCTCTAAATCTGGCGAGGGAGTGGTCATTATTTATCAACAGGCGGGGTGGTGGATTTTCGTGCGGAAGTGGTAAATTTTTATAGCCCCCCCCCCTTGACACTCCCCCACAGAGAATTTTTGCGCCTCTCTTTAATCTATAGTAGTGCACAGGCTTTTTTTGCTAAAAAAAAGGGCATTTTTTTTATGACCCCATCAAGAGGGGTCAACATATTTTATGCCCCCCCCCTCAGGAGGGGTCTGAGGCGGTCTGAGTTTTTTATGCACCCCTCTCAAACCCACCACCCCCTGTTGATAGATAATTATGTCCACTCCTTAAAGCCGGGGCTAGCACGGAAAATATACTGGTACCTGATCAAAGATACGCCATAAATTCGCAGAACCCAGCTAAAAATTTGCAACAATCTCATTGGTCAAGGGGTGGTCACGTCTTAGCCGTGCTAGCCGTCCTTTAAAAGAAAAATTTTAGCCCACTGAGTTCACCATGAGTGGGTCCAAGACTTAAATCAATAAGCTTAGTGGTTGTTGTTTTATTTATAGTGACCAATTGACACCTACAGGGGGAGACCTAATCAAGGTGATACTTTAGGGAGCGTTCATTATTTATGGCAGGGGGGGGGACGACAATCTGTCAGAATGAATACGTCAGAAAAAACTGACCCCCCCCTTCGGAATGGGTTGAAAAAAAATGACCCCCCCTTTCGGAATGGGTTGAAAAAAATGACCCCCCCCCCTTAGGAATGGGTTGAAAAAAAAATGACCCCCCCCCCCTCAGAATAAATTGAAAGAAAATGACTCCCATCACATTTAACTACGTTCAACAGAGGCTACATCAGGCCCATTCATTTTACAAGGTGATATTAGCAGCTTTTGAACCATTTCAGTTATGTGTCATCTTTTGAGCAGTCAAATTGTGAATACACTGCTGTTGATTGATTCACCTCTAGGTAAAATATCAATTTGAAGGCTATCATAGATAAGACGTACCTGCGTTAGCAGGTCACATGACTACCCCTTGACCAATCAGAGCGTCACATTTTTTTAGCTGGTTTCTGTGAATTTGTGAACGATCTTTGAGCAGGTACCCATATTGTTTTTTCCCGTGCTAGCCCCCCTTTAAGGGCCGGCTAGCATGAGCTACTACTGATGCAGCTAAAATAGGTATGTCTTAGTAAAATATTCCATGTGACCTACTCCTGACCAATGGAAAAATTGTTCTGATTGAGGGACTTGGTTCTGGTTCGAGTTGCGGTGATTTTAGCATGTAACATTTTTTTACTACTGACAACTTTGTTGGTGCCCTGTTCACTCTCGTGAGGTGTATGGTGTAGCACCACAAAGTGCTGTTTGTGGTGTACCATACCCTTCCCAATACCCCTTTAAAGGAAAGTACTTATTTTCATGATGACATCTTTTGAAACAATCAGCAGGGCGAGCAAAAGAACAAGGAACATTGTGTCACAAATTGGGCCAAATACTTCAATCTCAAGAGCTGAACAGTGTTACACCCCAGGGAAAACTGTATACATATACCATAGTGGTAGTGACTGGCCTCATCCATGTTTTAAATGGGACTTATCATGTCAAATTTTAATATGGGAACCTGCCAAAAGATCTTTTACAAATCTGTGGGAACCAGCGGAAAAATTCTGATGCCCCGATTGGTCAAGGAGTGGTCATGTGAGTTGGTAACACAGGTACAGGTACATCTTATCCGTGCTAACCGCCCTTTGACACACAAACGAGTAAGACTCCGATCATATAACATAATCAAATGGATATGAATTAGAGGTAGCTGGTCGCAAAATGTTGGGCAGAATTATATCTAGAATTATTACTGAAAACCAAATAGTTAAAATTCGCGACGTGTCGCGAAAATTTTTGTTCCTTTGTCATAAAATTTGCATCACATTGGCAAATACTCCCCAACAGGAAAATACCTGGCCCTCGGGAATGGGTTGAAAAAAAAATGACCCCCCCTCTAAGAATAGGTTGAAAAAAAGCGACCCCCCCTCTAAGAATAGGTTGAAAAAAAATGACCCCCCCCCTTTGAATACCTCCAAAAAAAATGACCCCCCCCCCCTTCATTTGGTCATCCCCCCCCTGCCATAAATAATGAACGCTCCCTTATAGGCTACCAAAATCACATACAAGGCCCTGAATGTCAGGCTATTGAGGTTTCCCATAATACACTCTGTTTTGGAGGTTTCGTGTTAATTACCATAAGTAGGTCAGTCATGTGACCAATGCCATTGGCCAGAGCAGGTCAAGTGACTGACCTTATAATGGTAATTAACAGGAAACCTCAACAAACAGAGTGTATTATGGGAAACCTCAATAGCCTGAATTGTGTGCAGGTATTGAGTGAGCAGCTAAAATCCAGCAGGGGTTGGGGGCACTTAATTTTTTTCAAACACAGGTGTGTGGCTGGGCCTCTGACATCCCTTACCCTAGCTTATTTGGAGAAAATTTGATAAGAAATGATGCGCATAATTTTTCTCTCTGAAAAACTGACCCTTGGTTTAATAGAGGGATTTTGGAATAAAATATCCCTCTTTTGAGCAAATCAGTAAAAAAATTGACATGCACGATGACTTTAGGCCAAAACAGAACCTTGCTCAGAGAGATTTTTTGCTCAAAAAGGGACCCTTGCTTAGAGGGATTTAGCTCAAAAACTACCCTTGCAGGCCACACACATGTGTTAGTTAGGGGAGAACTGGGACAAAGGAGAACTGGGACACCCCCCCTCTTCTAGACCTACCAAGAGGTTTAGTGAAAGTCTAACAATGCTACTTTTTGACTAATTAACAGTGAAGTTATACTTTATGGGGAAAAAATTCTGCTACTTAAACATCAAGTATTATAACAGAATATATAATTTTACCCTAAAAAAAGATTTTTTTTCGAGTGTCTGACAATTATTTTTTCACAGGGTTCCCAAATGACAACAGTCCATTTTGATAGTGCCAAATGTGTATTAAAAACTTTTCGATATGATCAGTTATCCAAAATTACTTAGTTTAGCCTTTTTCAGACTATATGGATATTTTTCTTAAAAATGCCGAGCTGGTGAGAACTGGGATGCACCCGTCCCAGTTCTCACCAATCTACAACTGATTTTTCTGAAATCACACAAATGATGAACAAATAAGCATGTGACAGGAAGCCTATCAGTCAAAATAAGAACCTGGAGGTTCTCCAAAAGAAGTTACAGCATCACAAGGTTAAAAAACTGGGTAACAATTGCCATGACATGTTCATCTCATTTAATGTGGTATTTGATGGTGTCCCAGTTCTCCAACAATTGCTCTATTTCTACATTAATAATAATGCGCACCTTGATAAAGATATCATGAAAGTATCTTAATCTTGTAACTATACATCAAAATGATTTCTAGCATCTTGTCAGCAGTCTTAAACATCATAGACATTACAGGAATTCAATAATTTTATTAATTTGTGATAACTTTACAACATGTTTTATTGGTCCATCCCAGTTTTCATTAGGTTGCGTCCCAGTTCCCCCTAGTGGTGTCCCAGTTCTCACCAAATTTAATCAAAATTAAAGCAAGCTCTACCAGTATCTAAGAATTGATGATAGTTAGGAAATGTCTGAATAGTCCATATTGTAGGTCTACCATCAATCCTTCTTTTGGAAGAAAATTACTTTGGATGTTGTTCTTTTTGTAGGAATGATGAACAAGAATATTGTGACTTAAAAATATATTGTCCCAGTTCTCCCC
Source organism: Acholoe squamosa (assembly GCA_949317995.1). Taxonomy (NCBI): domain Eukaryota; kingdom Metazoa; phylum Annelida; class Polychaeta; order Phyllodocida; family Polynoidae; genus Acholoe; species Acholoe squamosa. Next base: position 28,520,173 of record OX439039.1, on the reverse strand, counting down.
AACTGAGTAACTCCAACATAATTATGAAGTGCCCCCCCCCCCGGGGGGCTCTAATGGTGGTCGTAAAGAATGATTTGATTGATAGTTTTATGTGTAGCACTAAGGGAGTGGTCATTATTTATCAACAGGGTGGGGGTGGTGGGTTTTCGCGCGGACATGCGAAAAATTTTTATGCCCCCCCTCGATGGCAGTAAAAAACTTTTGCGCCCCCCCCCACTCCGGAGGCGCGGAGAGTTTTCGCGCCCCCTCTTTGATCTATAGTAGCGTGCAGTCTTTTTTGCTAAAAAGAGGGTAAATTTTTTTAGCCCCCCCCCTCAAGTGGGGTCAAAATTTTTTTAGCCCCCCCTTGAGAGGGGTCAGAATTTTTTACGCCTCCCCCCTCAAACCCACCACCCCCCCCCCGTTGATAATAAATGACCACTCCCTAATGTTGGGCAATAGACCTCACAGTCAGGGGGCTTGCCAGGTTGTGGTAGATTCAGTATATAGATAGGGGAGAACTGGGACGAACTAGGACTAACTTTGGTAGTACCCGAACGCATCGAATGACAGCTTACAGACATGTGCACAGGAATACATGACGTCAGCAGAACCTGTTGTTTTGGTGTTACCAGGGAGGGCTAATATGGCGGCAGGTTGTTGTTGAAAGTTTAAATGAATGTTTGTAAATAAGGTGCCTACGGCAATATACGTAAATGATGCCAATCATAAGCGACTCAAATAATCGCCCCGAAGATGTTGGAGAAATACTTGTGAAGGTAGGCTTTTTGTCAATCCCGGAAATCCGTGTTCATGACTCGGATTTTTCTAGTGTGGGGGTTTCCACACCGTCTCAGGGCGGCAGGCGTCTGCCGCTCAGGTTTAGGGACCGGTTGGCAGGTCTAGGTTACTCCGTAATCACTCTGAGAGAACCTCAGAAACCAAAGCCAAGGTGTCTGTTGGTAGTCTATCTAATCTGCCAGATTGTTTGAGTGCCCAGTTCTCACAGAAGTATTTACTGTCAGGTCAAATGCTTCTACCAACACTTCCTTCAATCATTAATAAGGGAGTGATCATTTTTTAACAACAGGGGGGGGGGGGCTGATGGGTTTGCGAGTGAAAAAAATTCGACCCCCACTTATCGAGGGGGTAAAATTTTTTCAACCCCCCCATAAGGGACAAAAATAGCGTGCGAACATCCCCTTTTAGCCTATAGTAATATGCGGGGTTTTCCACTGAAAAGGTGTCACGGTAGTAATCTGCCCTGCCCCTGGTAAGCCTAGGACAGCTAAATAGTCCCAACTAAAAACAGTGTTTTGCTTGGTATAATCAGTGTCAGGGGACCTTATTTTTATCGCAGATTAATAATTTTGGTCCCAGAACAAAGGTAACGATTTGGGGGGAAAAGTTGCAAAAAGATTTTGGTCACCATGGAAACCTATTTTGTCAGAGAGGGGTCCAAGGTCACATTTGTGACTTGTCAGGGGCGCCTGTATCATTTAATTTATTCAACATGGTGGTTTCCATGGCAACTGGTGCAAAAACAGATCTGACTCCGTTATGGTTGACCATGCTAAAACAATCAAGAATGACTTCAGCTTTAATTTAAGCCTTTATTTATGAACGCCATCAAATTAGAACCCGATTGATGCCAGTTTTATGGTGGAAGATGGGGGGAATCATAACGTCCTTGGCCCTATTAGTACCGTGACACCTTAACTGGGTGGCTGGGTGGGGTGATTTTGGCCACATTTTTGGCTCTTGTAAGGACTCGATCCAAACTGGATGAATTTTTTTGTATTAAAATAGCTAAATTAAGTGTAGGAGAAGCTATTTTGGTCATTTTTCTTTGAATTTGTCTGGGATTTGCGTATGATTGACCTTTTTTTGCTCCAGATGGGGCAGTTGAGGCTACTTGGCACAGAAAGTGGAACCAGGGCTCCTCCATAAAAATTACCTTGAAAGCCTCTAGAAATGCTAATAAATAGCACAAATTATGCTTCTTCTATTCAAAACATATGGAATATTCCTTTGAAAATAGGATTTTAGTCAAACCTCAGAATTTTTAATTGTGTAGTAAAGCGTTGCTAGGGAAAATAAACAGCCATCATTAAAAAAATACTACATTTTGTGCCAAATCATGCAGATTTTGGCCTAGTTTTGGGGACATTGCCCTTGTTTTGATTACTCTCATGCTTTTAGGTATTAGATGGGATCTTAACCAGTTATACATTATTGTTGTCAATGTGTTAAGGCATCATATGAGGGTAGTTTGCCATAACAAAGTCAGATCCAATTTTTCGGTAGAGCAAGCCAAAGTAAGGTCCCTGTTTTTAACCCCTTAAATACAAAAAATTGACCCCTGAGGGACCCCTCACCCATATTTCAATAGGCTCCATGGTCATAAATATACAAATTTTCCATGTAAAAAATTGAGATTCATGTCAGGGAGCTAAATATCTTTATTTCTGGGCAAACTATATATTGTCGGAAAAATGACCCCAGCTGTTAAGGTGACACGGTAGTAATCCGCCCTGGTAAGCCTAGGTCAGCTAAATAGTCCCAACTAAAAACAGTGTTTTGCTTGGTATAATCAGTGCCAGGGGACCTTATTTTTATCGCAGATTAATAATTTTGGTCCCAGAAGAAAGGTAACGATTTGGGGGGAAAAAGTTGCAAAAAATTTTTGGTCACCATGGAAACCTATTTTGTCAGAGAGGGGTCCAAGGTCACATTTGTGACTTGTCAGGGGCGCCTGCATCTTTTAATTTATTCAACATGGTGGTTTCCATGGCAACTGGTGCAAAAACGGATCTGACTCCGTTATGGTTGACCATGCTAAAAAAATCAAGAATGACTTCAGCTTTAATTTAAGCCTTTATTTATGAACGCCATCAAATGAGAACCCGATTGATGCCAGTTTTATGGTGGAAGATGGGGGGAATCATAACGTCCTTGGCCCTATTAGTACCGTGACACCAAAACAGGTGAAATCATTTTGACCACCCATCATCAGAGGTGTTGAAAAAATTCTGATCCCCCCAGTCAAGGGGTTGAAAAAATTCTGACCCCCCTCAAACCCACCAGCCCCCCCCCCCTGTTGTTAAAAAATGATCACTCCCTAATGCATATCCAAATGTTCTCAATGCACAAAGCACTTGAAATACACACAGCAATTTAAATTTATTCAGAGATGCCACTTTTCCTAACTTTTTAGGAATTCTGAATTTTCGATTTTCATTACTATCGGTGTTTCCTATTGTAAATTGAGAAAATTAGGAAGATTTCCGAATTTTTGGGGACCAGTGAGTGGCATTCCTGATTTATAATCCAGGTCGTTTCTAAAACTGCTTTCCTCAGTAAACAGCATGGCCTTCCATGTTGGAGACTGCACTCTGAACATAAACATGTCTGATTTATTGGAAATATTTCATGCTTCAACCACTTTAAGTTGCTGTACAGGAAGAGTACTTGTTTGTGGATAGGAGGGACAATTTCCAGGAAGTGACATTGAGTACTTAGTTCAGAATAGCCATGTGTTTGTGCCACTATAGACGTGTATACATGTTGGATCCTGCCTGTAAGCAGGCAGGTATTTTGGCCTAGTCTAGGTTTTTCGACGTACGGCGACGGTGTTTCACTTCTCACAGTCTCAGTGGCCCTGACTGTTACTATTAGGGAGTGATCCCTTTTTAACAACAGGGGGAGGGGCTGGTGGGTTTGCGCATAGAAGCACTAAAAAAATTCTGCATCCCCCTTCGAGAGGGTTCAAAAATTTTTTGACCCCCCCCGAAGGGCCGAAAAACCATGCGCGAAGGGGCTGTGTACAAATGACGTCATGCAGGAGGGGGGGAGGGGGGTCCCACTTGCCATGACAAAGCATGACAAGGCCCAGGCGAGGGGGGAGGGGGGTCATGGGCTGCATGACATCATGTCATCAAGAAATCACAATATGCTTTGGTTTTGGCAAGAACAAAAACTTTTGTAAAAAGATTTGTAAAGGTAGGGAAGTTTAATGCATTCAGCTGACATAAATTTATTACCTATAAGCCCTACATGCATGCATTCCTCAGACATCTCACTCAATGAGTGTCACTGTCATCAATGTCGGTGTAAAATCAAGGTGATGTCCAGGGCACTATAAGGGGGCACTACTACTCTATCCTACCTATACCAATTTAACCCTTTTTGAAAAGGGCCACTGCTGCCCTCAGGATCTAAAATGATGCATCTAAAATACCCCTGAACTAGTCTACTGCTGTTGCCTCAGGGCAGCATCCATAGTAATCCACAGGCTTCTTTTTGAAAAGGTGTGATATTCTCCACCCCCTCCTTGAGGTGTCAAAATTATTTTGCTCCTCCCCCAATCCACCCCCTCTCGGAGTCCCACTGTTGATAAATAATAAACACTCCCCTGGAGCTCTCCACCACCCTGTTGCTATTCTCACTGAGGGGATGCTTGGGGAGATGTAAAGGGGACCTCCCCCCAAACTGACTCTCCACATCTTTGTTTGAATGGAACTCTATCGGACTCACCTTATTTGCAGATTCTTCAGTAAAATGCTGAGGTGACTTGATTGCTTTGTAAGATCATAAATTGGAACTATGATTGCAATCGATGGTTTCCTGAGAATTTGTGATGCTTTCTGAGATTTTTTTTCTATTATGCCACTCACTAAATTCAGAGTGTTCTGCCTGAAACCTATTTCTAGTACATTTGTATATGGTTCAAGTTACAGATGAAATCAATACATTCAATATATCAATACATTCAAGCTCTTGAACTATATGATCCTTAATAATAACTGTTCTTGATTTTCTCTTCGCTGACAAGTGTACAACTTTCGCTGCAAAGAAGGCAGACTATTAACTGTATTGGACTATTGATCTAGACAGTTTTTAAGCCCTTTTGTGACAGGAAATACTTGTGAATTATCACTAGCATAGTACTCTGTGTATAACTATAAGGCACGGAAATGGTACATCCTGCATATAGGGACCCATACATTATGTAAGCTGACAGTGTTTGGCATGTTTGTCTGTTCATTTATTGATCAGTGCTAGTTCTTTTTTCACTTTGCATGTATCTTATCCTTTATTGCTAATTCACACCCACTATATGTTCCTTTGAACCATTTTAATTTGTTTATATCCTATAGGCCTTCACTATTCATGCACTTTTGGGGTGGGTATCTCTGTGCATGACGTCATGCTGAGGGGGGGGTTAAGTGTTGTATGACGAAACATAACAAGGGGGGAGGGGGGTCAAAAATGGTCCAAAAATGCATGATATCATTTGTACACAGCCCCGAAAGGGGTCGTAAAAATTCTGACCCCCCCAAACCCACCCCCTGTTGTTAAAAAATGATCACTCCCTTACTATCGCTGCATGTTTCAGTGAGACTATCACAGATGACCCCTTAATATCAGAGTATCTTACCTTGAAGATGTAAGAGAGACAACTCCAGCACTTGTGTAGTGGTCTGCAGTCAGCTCTGAAGTGGGGGGGGGGGGTCAAGTGTTGTATGACACTGTCATCGGGCCCGGAGTTTCCTCAGACCGGGGAACCCACTCACACTCCCCTCCATTCAGTTTTTAAAGGGCAGGGCACTGATTCGATAATGTCCAGATTATGTACATGTTCGCCGCACCTTTCAGTCCAGCGCAGGGTGCTGCTATATACAAGGTACTGGTCACTGGTCCCAGCTTCATTGATTGATTGATTGATTTGTGTTTTACAGCACTTTAGCGGCACTAAGTGGCTATCTCGTGCTTCACAGGTTGATAATTTAACAGAGGAATGTGTCAGTGCCCGCGCATATGTGCACCACACACATCCTGAGGGGATAGGAAAGAGGAGATATAGACCCTTTTAAGTGGGCTAGGGAAGCCCGACCAGCTTCATGCTAGTTTCCTACTTGTCTATGTGCCTACAATCTACAATGATGACTACTGATTATGTGTTCTCTTGGGGGCTTAAGATTGAGGCCCAAAGAACGCCTCAGTGTTCCATGCTGCAATCCTTAGTACGATGCTACGGGACAGTTCCCGCAGCTCCCCTATACGTCTGGCAACCTCCAGGATTGACTCTGGGCAATGCTGACTTGGACGGATTCCAGTGGGGCAAAGGTATGGACTGTCAGTCCCAGGAGCAGCTTGTCCAAGTGGATGTTCTGTACTACCTTTTCCAGCTCTGGATGGTGGTTAGAACATAGCAGCAACACAGAGATACTGAAGGACACCTCCAGAAAGGACTGTTCCCAGGCCCTCTGCTCTGCGAGGCCCCTGTCAAAGCTGTGGAGCTGGATACGGTGTTTCTTGGGTAGCACTTGTGTGAGGACCTGTCGGCACATCCTCCTAGCCCGTCCATCACCCCTCTCGTGTGTATGGACTACGACTGGCAGTCTCCTTTCTGCAGCCATGGAGGCTAGATTGGCCAGTGCCACCTCTTGGGCCAGGACCCGTCCATGGCCTTCGTTATGGTAGAGATTGATGCCGATCTCTCCTGGGTGTCTGCCTCACGGGTCTGCTTTAGCAGATCCTCCAACTCCTCCAGTCGTTCCGTAGCATTGGACATCAACTACCGTAAGGGTAGAGAGGTTCCTCCGCCAGCCTTTGTCATAGACAGTGGACCTGGTGGAGTTTCTGGCTAGCTGGCGAAGGTGACAGTGGGCATCAAAGCCGGATGGAAGGGTTGACCCCAGGCACCCAGCTGACTCATTTAATGTCTTGACTCTTTGTCAAGTGTTCTGGTCACAAAGCGCCAAGAGCGATGCCAGTACACGCCAGTGAAGCAGGCATCCTTCACTTGATGGCAGATTCATGATCCTCTTCGCCGGAGCAGTGAGCCCCATCGCCTGATCATAATGTGCCATGAGTGTTTCTTGGCATGGTGACACCGAGATCTCTCCCAGTGTGTCCTTGTTCAGCAGGTGGTGTAGGTTGGCTCGCTTTACACCCAGGGAATGCGACAGGTCTTCAAGCATTCCTGCGCACATCACAGTCCAACGGTCTAACATCCTATCGTCAAATGGTCTTGCTCTGCAGCACTGGCTCATATGCTCTGTCAAACAGCTTGGTCTTGTGAACTGCTCCTGACAGCCCCAGCATGCTGTTTCTGGGTGGATGAAGAAGGGCACTTGAGACTGTATCACATGGCGATGGATGTGGTTTGACCGACTGCACATGTCCGACACTGGGCATGCGCTGGTCTTATTTCGCTTCTTTACCACTGGTTGCAGCTTGGTACCATGCCTCTTGGGCTGGTTATCATTTGGGCTGGGACGTCTCTCTATGGTAACCATTCTAACCTCTTCCTCTTCCTCATATTCTCTCTTCCTGTGGCCTGTGTCCAATGTGACAGACCGCTGACTGCCTTCCTCCACTGCAGCTCCACCCGGACCACTTGCGAAAGTGACCCGGATTCCCGTTGGTATTGGACGGGCTACTTCATGGCTATGATCTCTTCGCCGAACCTCGCTGGCTGCCGGAGCCGCTACTGCTGGTGTTGGGGTAGCGCCCTCCTGTCCCGGTCTCTAGCAGGTTCTATTGACCCGGTCCCATTCCTCAGGGCCAGAGAACCAGCCATCAGCGAGCCAGCCATTATTGGAAGGGATGACCCCAACTGTGCGAGTGACCAGGGTGAGCCAAAAAGAAGAGGTGTTTGACCAATGCTGGCTGTTGCTGCCGATGGAAGTGGCATTGGGACCAAGACGAACCCATTCGGTGGCATCTGGGTTGGCTGAGTGGATTGACTCTGATTCATCTCCAGTAGAGTTGTTGATCCAAGCTGCAATGGTGAAGAGAAGATGAGGTCTATTATTACTTGATTGACTAGACGTCAATCAAGTATTTACTTCTATCTAAACCTTATCATATTTTGCAGATACAGTCTCCATGAGTTTTGCAAAGCTGTTACCTTATAGGACAGGGACCCTGTATAAATCTATTGTGCTGACAAGGCATATTAAGAGGGCTACTAGCAGATTATTCATACATGGGAATAGAGTATTGATGTTGTCACACCTCGGGGTAATCCTTAACCCTTTAACAGGCCACCTACATATATGTACAACCATACAAAGGCCTTATTACCCTAAGGTTGGTATGATGCACTAACACTCTGTGTCCCTTGAGGTACTCAACTAGTTCTGCTCTACCCAATCTCAAAACACCACTACAAGAGTGTTGCCCAGGCACCTTTCTAAAGGGAACCCTTTAAACCTTGCATATATGCATCACTGACTTTTAGCCCTTTAAGAACAGGATCACTTACACAATCTTATTATCTGATTGACTAGACATCAATGTCTAACATTGCAGCCCTGGTGAGTTATGGCCATAGTACATGATAGTCAATCATACTTGTGCCTGTGGCACAGCCTTAGACATTTTTCCATCTTGATAAATCTAGTGGGACTACTTGTGTAAATTGACTACTTATAGGTTGCTATTGTTAGTGGAGTATGCGAGGAAGCTGAGATAGATGGCGAATCATGTTCAAAAGTCTTGCGGGAAGGGGTATTGGCCTGCCTCTTCTTGACCTTCGTTCTACCGAGTCGCGGCTAGACTCCACTGAGCTACTCTGATCATGACGTGTAGTTCCTTTTCTTGTATTTTTTTCTTTTTCTCTCCACACCAAGCCACTTGGGCTGGTCCGTGACAGCCTGTGAATTATTTTCTGCTGGGGGTCCTGCAGGCTCGTCTGGAGCAGCTGTGGCATCACCTGCCACAGGCTGATGGTCGAGGGCAGCTGAGGGTGTATCATCCGTCTGCCTCATGTTGGGATGGCCATTCTCCGAAGCCAGGTCATTGTCCAGGGCAGCCAAGGGTGCGTCTTCTCTTTGCCTCATGTTGGGGGGACTATTCTCCTGAGTTGGTTCCGGCTCTGCCTCATCTGCAGTTTCCTCCAGATGCAACAGCCGATGTCTCATATGGCAGAGCCACATTGGGATTGCTCTGTCCCTGCACATAATAAGGCGGTCATGGTGGATAACCTCCACCTTTTTCCTCCCCCGGATCTTCAGGAGCACCGGTGACAGGACTTTCTCAAGTAGGTATCGGCCCTTCCACACCGGTTTGAGTTTGGGGCTCTTGCCCTTTTTGTTTGCTGTGTCCCTCTTGTAGACTAGATCACCTTGATTATATTTTACATGGGACAATTTTTGGTCATAAGTTCTTTTCTGGAGCTCCTGTTTTGCCTCAAGTCCTTCACGCGCCATTTTGTGGACTTTCTCCATGGTTCGTCACAGCTTTTGAACATACTCTGAGGCGGAGTTTGGAATATTGTCATTCCCTGCAGTAAGTCCGAAAACCACATCCTCTGTTTGCATAACTTCCTGGCCCAGCATCATCATGTTGAGGGTATACCCAGTTTGCTTGTGGGGAACTGCCCGGAGGGATCCAGCCAGGACAGACAGGTGTCTATCCCATCTGCACCATCCGCAGGATTGTTCTATTGTACTGTTCCACCTGTCCATTTGATGCAGGTCTGTATGGTGTTGTCCTGGTCTTCTTTACTTTTAACAAGTCGCACACGCTGCGTATGACATTGCCGTCAACGTTGCGACCTTGATCTGTATGTAGTTGTTCTGGGCATCCCCAGTGTGCTACAAAGTCATCCACAAACTTATCTGCCATGATCTCGGCCTTCTGATCCGGGATGGCATAGCATTCCACCCACTTGGTGAATTGGTCAACAATAACTAGGATACAGGTGTTCTTACTCTCTGATTCCGGTAGCAGCCCCAGTATGTCTAGGTGGACCCTTTCTAGCGGTGCACTAGCATGGTATTTTCCAAGGGGGCCACATGCCTTCTGGCAGGGTTTCTTATTTCGGGTACAGGGGGCACAGGACTGCAAGTCTCGGCAGTTGCTCTGCAGCTGGAACCAGATAAATCCTTGTTGCAGACATGCATATATGTTTTGTTCTGCCCCAGATGACCAGCCGTGGCGTGGTCATGGCAGAACTCCAGTATTTCTTGTTTGTGCTCCTTTGGGGCTATCAGTAGGAATCTGGGCTTATTCAGCATTTCCCACTTGTAGTGTAGCATCCCTTCTCTCATAACTAGCTGCCACCTGTGCACCCAGAAGTACTTTGTGGCTGGGCTGCTGATGGCAAGAGCGGCTTGCGACGGCTCGCATCCTGCCTCCATCCATCCTATGATGGGGCTATGGTCATGGTCCTCCAGTTGTTTTTTCCTTAGGTGTTCCTTAGAGTACCCGCCTAGGCATGTATCCAGCATGGTCTGTTTGTCTTCCACATTTATGTCATCAACATCAAGCATGCTGATCGCTGTCCCTTGTGACGTACTCGACCCGGCTTCGCCTGTATCCAAGCATGCGTCCAGGCTCCGTAATGCAAGCAGCACTACATCATCCACATCTGTCTCAAAGCGGCTTCACTGGTCATGCGCTCTCTCACAAAACCTACATCCACCACATGATAGAAGCTGAGGCTTGGATCCCGCCCTATAGCAGTCACAGTATTCCACCGTGTCTGGGATGCAGGACAGGGCATTAGCATTGATGTGCTTCTTCCCTAGACGGTGCACAATCGACATGTCATACTGGGAGAGTTCCTCTAGCCACCTTGATAGTTGACCTTGGATGCTTTTAAAGCCCCTCAGCCACGTGAGGCTGTTGTAGTCAGTTCTGACGAGGAAGGGCCTCCCAAGCAGGTAGTGGCGGTGTAGTATCCCGAAAGTCGGACCATCCCAGAAGTCGGCCGGAATTTTTAAATAATAAATATGGGTTGTTGTCCTTTTAAGTTCTATAAGAAGAGAGGGATGTTATCATGGTTTTTATGTTTTCAAAAAATTATTTCTTTTCATTGATGTTTGTGGCCTATGAGCGATAATAGGCTTAAAACATGGATTGTGCATGCGCAGCCAACTTCTGGGATGCGCCAACTTCTGGGAAATGACAGCGGTACTGCACAACAGCATAACCACAGCCAGCAGTTCTTTCTGTGTTGTGCAGTATTTACGTTGTTCAGCGGTTAGGACAAGGCTATTATCTGCACTTTTCCGTCAACTCCCCTGCTACAGCTACATCAGAGGCATCACAGTCCAGGATGAATTTGTATCTGACGTCTGGGTATGGTAGTATTGGCACTGCCAGTAACGCACTCTTGATAAGCGACTGTGCTGTGGCTGCCTCCCCTGACCACTCAAATTTCTTGGGGCTGGTCAGGGCATAGAGTGGAGCTGATATTTCAGCAAACCGCGGGATGAACTCACGGTGGTAATTTGCATACCCAAGGAATGATTCAAGGTCTTTGACACATTTCGGTGTTGGCCAATTTTCTATAGTCTCTCTGCTCTCTGGGTTTATCTGGATCCCTTCTCATGTTACTTGCCTGCCAAGGAATGTGACCTTGTTTTGAAACAGACTGCACTTCTTGGGTTTCAGTTTGAGGTCATATTCTCCAAACCTCTCTAGGGCTTCAACCAAGTTATCCCTGGCTTGGGAGAAGCTGTTTCCAAAGACCACCACATCATCTAGGTATGACAGAACCTTCTTCCACTGCATATCATGGAGAACAAGCTGAACTCCCCTCTGGAATGTCGCAGGGGCATTACACAGGCTGAAACCCATACGTGTCCACTCATAGAGCCCATACTTTGTGATAAAAGATGTTTTGTGCTGGTCAGCTTCGTCGAGCTCTATCTGCCAGTAGCCTGAATTCATGTCCAGGGTGCTGTAGAACCGACTTCCTGCCAGTGAGTCTAAGCACTCCTCGATTTTCGGCAGAGGGAAAGCATCCTTTATGGTCATACTGTTCAGGCCCCGATAATTGAGGCACCATTTCTTACGCACCAATACAGGAACTGCAGCCCATGGGGATAATGAGGGCCTAATTACTCCAGCATCAAGCATCTTGTTAAGATGTTTTTCCTCTTCCTCTTGGAAACCTAACAGGGTGCGGAGCATGCGCTGCCGGATGGGTTTGGCATCCCCTGTGTCTATGGTGTGTTTTATAGCTGAGAAGCAACCCAGGTCTGTGTCATCCTTTGAGAACACTGACTGGTATTCCTTAAGAATAGTGCACAGCTCTCGGGCCTGATCCAGGTCGAGCCCTGATGCTGACCTGCGGAACAAATCTTGAAGATGCGGTGGTGTCTGCCCCACCAGGTCTTCGACATCCTCTGCCGAGACTGGCTGTTTGGCTTCATCGTTTCCATGTTCCAAGTTCTTAAGTTCTTGAGTTCCGAGTCCATGACTCCTCCGGGCTGTGCCGACCCGAGAACCTGGCCTGCCTTGACCTTGATGTAGTTATCACTGACATTACATAACTCGACTACTGCTGTGTCTGAATTTTTATCTATTACGCTGTGTGGGCACATGACATCCGGGTGAAAGAGTCTGGGGCTCAGAACCTGATCTTCCGGCACATCCGGTCCATGATTGGTACACACTGCTACCTGTCGGGATGAAGATGGTGGTAATACAATTATCTTGAGGCAGGCCACTGGGGAGACCCCATATGTGTCGCCTGATCTGCTTTGGCGATATTTAGCTCTGATAATGTGACCATTGATCTGAACTGTTGTCATTGTGAGATCAATCGAGGCTCCTACAACTTTAAAAAAGTCTAGACCCCGTATGACAGAATCTGTTATTGGCGCAACATACATGTGCCATTTGAACGTGAGTCCATCTGTTTTGAGAGTTACTGGGTCTGTGAAGTGGCCCTTCATGAAGCTGTCTGGCCCAGCCCCCTTTAACTTGATAGTCTCCTTTCGTGTAGGAGGGTGCTCCATACTTTCTACAAAGTTCAAGCTGAGTACAGACACTTACGCGCCTAGGTCGATCAGAGTGTTTACTGAGGTCCCATTGATTACAACTGGTAGGACAAGACTCTCAGGGGTGTCTTTTATAGAGTTCTTTGTACAGAAGTAGACATAATTTATTGGAGGGTCCTCATGTCCTGCTCCATTTTCCACAGTGTGCACCGTGTAGGATTTAGCATCAGAGTGTGGGCCCTCAGCGGGTACGTCTGGCCTTTGATACTGCCCTATCTTGGCGTTCTCTGGGGGGCGACCTTTGTCAACTTCAAACCGGGACTCCTCATGCCTAACCCCATCCTTCACAGTGTGAACCGTGTGGGAGTTGGCGCTGGCACGAGAGCCTCCAGTAACTAAGTCTGATGTTTGTCCTTGACCTATATCTGGTGGACGACCCTGGTCAGCCCGGAATGGAATTGGGTCCAGTCCATTCCTGGCTAGTTTTTTTGTGGCTGTTGCTTCGGCTTAGTGCACTCTCTGGCAAAGTGGCCTTGCTCCCCACAGTTGTAGCATTCACCTGACCTGCCAGGTGATGTGCTGTGGGAGGGGCTGCACCCAGGACTTCTTGCAGGGCTCCTGCCCAGCCTGTAGCTTGGGTAGGGGCTCTGGGGGAGCTGGGGGAGCGCTGTTGGTGTTGCTGTAGTTGGTCATTGACAATAGATACAACCATCTTACATATATCTTCCTTCAGCTCGATAAGCTGGCTCATTTCCAGGCGTAGCATGCCGGGATGTATCTCATCATTGCCCGAGAAGGAGACATTCTTGATCTTCTTGTCCCCCAAGATAAATCTGGTATTGTGGATGGAGTGTCTGACACTCTTTATTGCCTCCCTCATCGATTTCAGGTTCTTTTCCCCCGCAATCAGTGCAGCTTTCTCCTCAGAGCAGCCCTGCAAGAATAAATCAACTGCTGCCTTCTCAATAGTCCCTTCCACTAATAGAACCCTTCCCTCCATGCACTGCTGTGCAAACACATCCAGCACCTCATCGGGTTCCTGACGCAGGTTTTGGAGCTCCCTGCGTGCTGTCGCCGGTTGTTTTCTGGCTCCAAATCGCCCCTTCAGCACCTTGCAGACTTTCTTGTAGTCACGCCGGGTCTTTCTGGGCAGCGACCCGAAGAAGACGAGGGCATCATCCATTATATGTTGCAAGAGGCTGTCGATCTTCTCCTCCTTGCCCCATCCGCATCTACAAGCAATTCTTTCGAACCGCTCCTTGTAGATACCCTATTTCAGGCGACTGTCGTAGGTGGGGATCTTCCCCTGGTGAGGTTTATCTGTGCCGTCCCTTGCTCTGTGCGCTGGGGGTTTGTCCTCGTCGCTTGAGCTTGATGAACTGTCATCAGAGTCTGAGGATTCCGTGTCCTACTATAATAAGTAGGGGAAAATAGGAAAGAATCAAAACATAGTCTCTCTGCTAACTTTTTATTACTATTAGTGCAGGTAAAATCAACCAAACCAATCCGTGTCCTCGACCCTCGATTGCCTGCTCTTCTTTGACTCCTTCAGCACTTTGGCGCTGGCCTGGCTCACAGGTGGACAAGGGGCCTTGTGCTGTCGGTCATCAGTCCCTGTGTTGATATTCCAGTCAGCGGGTGCCCTAAAATCTAATGGTTTCCTCAGAATTTAGAGTTCTCCTTGTGAGCAGATGGATTAAAGATATGCTCACTGTACGCAAAGAAGTGATGGGGGAGGCTGAGAAGTTTCCTCCTGGCTTCCTCCACAACTTATGATGTCATAGGCCGGGCGCTTGCCTCCCGTGCACAGATGCACACGTCTCACATTTCTTCAATAGGGAGTGGTCATTATTTATCGTCGGGGGTAGGGAACTCAGATCCCTCCTGAGTAGGGCGTAAAAATTTTTTGACCCCTTATGACGGGGGGGGGGGGCTAAAAGAATTACCATATTCGACCTAATTAGCACACATACCCTAAAAGGCGCACACCCCCACCTTTTGGTCAGATTTCAAACTAGAAATTACCCAAACTTTTCGGATTTTTAAGCCCGATTACACTCTTAACTACTGGACATACATTTTAGATATTTTTAAGTGCACAGTACGCAAATTAGGTCAAATACGATACCCTCTTTTTAGCCAAAAAAGGGGCCAACCACAAATGACGTCATGCTGGAGGGGGGCCAGGCCCGGCATGACAAAATTAATTTTCCAAAATTTGCAAAAAATCATGACCAGGGGGGAGGGGTGTCAAAAATGGTCAAATTTTGCATGACATTTATAGATGGCCCAATTAGGCCTGCGCTCTATGATAAACTATAGTCTTGATTAAAGAGGGGTGTAGGGGGGGCATAAAAATGTTGCATGTACCCCAGCCCCCACTGTTGATAGGCCCCAATAATGACCACTCCCTTATCTGAGTAGCCACTCTCATAGCCCTACCAAAGTGAATAACAAACCTGTGACTAGTTTCTTCCATACATGGCATGTCAGATTTTCGACTCTTAATAGCAGCGCCTTTATTTTGGGAGCAATCATACACTGCATCTCAATATTAGATAGGACTACAGTGTACACACACTTCCAATTGAACTCATGCATAGGGACCAGTTGGCAGGTCTAAGTGCACCTATCATGCATGCCATAACTTTGCATGGCTCTTGGTGTTGATTGGATAGATAACATGTCAAAGGCATCATTATGAAACAAGCTCAATATGTTGGGGGTTCTAGATGGGGGATCCCCATGTCATATGTCAATTTTAAGGAAAGGCCATTACTCATGTCACGTAGCTTTTTGAATTTTGAAGATCCATTCATGAGGCCACACCAACTTAAAATATTGGTTTATGGATTTCCTGCTGCTTATTTTCCAAAATGCAAATTTTTTAAGAAAATTCTATGGATTCCGCCCGCATTATTCTCTGGAAAATTGCAGTTTCTTTTCTCTTTACAAGGAGCTTACAGGGTCAATCAATAACAATGAAGGTACAGAAATGGCAGATCACTCATTGGATAGGTAAAAACGTCACCGGTTTCATCATGTAGGCCTATTCTGCACTTAGATAATAAAAGAACATTTGAGCAACAGAACCCTCCCCCCAACCAAAAAAACAAACAAAAATCGATAGACTAACTTTTTTTATTTGGTGTGGCCTAAGAAAATAAGTTTAAATTTTAAGAATTTTTCACACACTCAGAGGGTGCCTCAAACGAGGGTGTGGCTTATATGAGGGAATTTACGGTTCATGGTTTTGTTTTCCACCCATGATAGGTGCAAGAAGATTTACACCAACTTCGGGAGCGGCTCTTAGTGCAAGGAGATGGCAACACGGCAGGCATTGATATATCAGCATTGGAAAATGCAATCCAAAAAACAGAACAAGGAATCAAGGTATGTGTCGTCAGTCGTTCAAAACTTACAGCAACCACTTGCTTTTATGCACAGTTATTTTAAATGCCATAAACTTTATAGTCCAAATGGAACGTTCATTGCATATGTCAAATTTTTTTCCAGACAAAAACAGAGCAAGTATTGCAGCAACTTAATAACCGCGTGCTTACATTGCCAAATCTTGAAGCACAGCGTTTAGTCGACCCAAGGGCCACCATAGAAACAACATGGGATCTACGGGCAAATACTCAGCAAGGCATGGGTGTTCGTCAGGGCATGCCTACTGCTATGACAAAATCCATGTATGTTTTGATCATCTTACCATCATACTTGCAATGTGTGTAACTGTTTTTTTTTGCCCTATTATTTTGTAGACTAAAACATCTCTATGTACAAGGTGTCACAGTAGTATTCCGCCCCAGTAAACCTAGGACAGCTAAATAGTCCCAACTAAAAACAGTGTTTCGCTTGGTATAATCAGTGCCAGGGGACCTTATTTTTATCGCAGATTAATAATTTTGGTCCCAGAAGAAAGGTAACGATTTGGGGGGGAAAAGTTGCAAAAGATTTGTGGTCACCATGGAAACCTATTGTGTCAGAGAGGGGTCCAAGGTCACATTTGTGACTTGTCAGGGGCGCCTGTATCATTTAATTTATTCAACATGGTGGTTTCCATGGCAACTGGGGAAAAAACGGATCTGACTCCGTTATGGTTGACCATGCTAAAAAAATCAAGAATGACTTCAGCTTTAATTTAAGCCTTTATTTATGAACGCCATCAAATTAGAACCCCATTGACGCCAGTTTTATGGTGGAAGATGGGGGGCAAATCAGAACGTCCTTGGCCCTATTAGTACCGTGACACCACAAAAGACCATCTTATTTTCTGCCAATTTTGTCATTCTTCTGACCACATTATGACTTCAGTACTGTGTGAGAGCTTGATTCATGGCTTTGAGTGAAATTTGATGAAATACAAATTCAGTCCAGTGTGATAAATACAAAGCCTAACCTCTTTTAATCCTATATTTATAGTCAGAATATGAACCGCCCTGATTTACCTCGCCGGCCAGTTGTTAATCTACGCAAAGCTGTCAACAAGGATCCACATATTTTGGAGGGAAACCAAATGCAAGGGCCTACTCCAGCACAGGATGTAAGTCACTCTTACCTTTTAGTATACCGCATCAGATTTCATTATAGTCACTATCTTGATGTTCAATAGATACCAGCAGTAATTTGTTGCATCTACACCTGCCCCATTCCGCTGGAACATATAGGGCCTGTCGGTCTCGTGCCAGCTTTAAAAGGTCATCATCATCTGCATCTACAGTTATGTATGTATACAGAGTCTGACCAAATATGGTGTATACTTAACTGCTTGAATTTTGAACTATAGCAGAAGAACAGAGGGGTAAGTGAAAGAGTGTGTTAAAAGCAAGAAGGCTGCACATTTCATGTCATATTACAGGTGCATTTAATTAATTGTAAAGTCCCTAAATTAAGCTGCAACCTTAATTTTGGGATTTTGCAACAAAAAAAAAATTGCCATTGATGTAATCAATGGAATTTCAATATTCAAAGGTAATGCGCCCAGCTTGATCTGAAATGGTCTACAGCCAGGCTTATATGTGAAATAATATGGCATTTTCCATTCATTATGATTATTTTAAACGTTTTCAATTTTGTTCATGTGTGAAAATATCCATAACATTTTGGAGGTATACAATAACAGGTAAATACCGCCGTATTTGAAGTAATAAACGTGCATACCCTAACAAGCGCACACACCCTCTTTTTGGTCATATCTTAGACTAGAAATTACTCAAAAGAGTGTAGACATCTTGGCAAAATTTTTGAAGCCCATTAAACTCTAAGCCACCGAACACACATTTTAAATATACTTTAAATGTACTGTGCACTGATTATATCAAATACGGTAATCATTTTAGTCACAGATCCTCACCTAAAGAAACTTATAGGGTCATCACCTTAGTATACATGGCTTATACACAAATTAGACCAAAGGTGTACCTTGTAGGATGTTCCTGAACTTATGGTGTGCCTTAAACATTTTAAACAAAAAAAAAATATGATTACTTGTCTCGCTTTTTAAATACTTGTCCCAAGTGAGAAAAGAAAGGAATTAATGTCTGCAAACCACAGTCTCTGCTAACTTTAATAACAATTAGTGGAGGTAAAATGTCAGCCTCTCAGGTGGGTCACCCAAACCATAAACAGGTATTATTGTTAAGTAAGCTATGGATCAACAACCAGAATAATGGGCAACTGGCTTCCAGGCTATCATTAGTGTCAATTAACCCCTGAAAATACATAAGGATCAATTAAGAAATAGCACAGTGGTAAAAGTTGAGGAATGAATTTTATTGAGTGAGTGAGTAATAGATGTTTAACGCCATTTCGACAGCTAAGGTCATATTCATGGCAAGAACTACATTACATAATTTCACAGGGGAATGTGTCAGTGCCCATGCATATGTGCACCACACACATCCTGAGGGGATAGGAAAGCGGAGATATAGACCCTTTTAAGTGGGCTAGGGAAGCCCAGAATTTTATTGAAGAAAAGAAGTGATAATGACATTTGACCTAGCATGGGACCATCTCCTTACATTACCTTTAAAAGATGGGGTAGAAGCTAATCTCGACCTATTTTTGGGGTTTCCAGATAATCATATCTTGAAACAACAAATTAGATAAAAAAAAATAAAATAAAATAAAAAAAATAAAAAGTAAATACAAATATCTATGACCATATGAGGGTGCCACTTTTTATAGCTTTCTGATACATGTACTTCTATAATTAAGAAACTAAACCCCAGATTTTAGGGAGCACTGCCAGCAATCTATGCTGGGAACTCCTGCAGTCCAGATGGTGTTACCCAATGTTATTCTCCCATGGGACTGATCTGACCGTGGCTCAGTAATGCCAACAACGTCTATGGTCAGAAACCTTGGTTTTAATTAGATAAGCCTTTTAAGAGCATTGGATAGTAGAAAAAAATGTTAGAGGGCAGTAACTCCTAACCTATCTTTAAACTAGACAGATTTTTAGGAGGCAACTGGGTGTGGAACAATATAAGGTGACCTGAATTCACATATTCCCTGCGTTTGAATGCGGCTTTCTCCCTCATTCTAGGTATTCATATTTGAAAGTGTTTTCTGCTAGTTCAGAAAAGCAAGATTCTTTTGGACGTATGTCAAGAGAGGGCTTGGCATAGTTTTGAAGAATTAGGTATGAAAAGGTGCAAAAACTAACTGCCTCTCATTGTCCAGCCCTGTTTTGATAAAGTATAAGAACCAGCAAAAGAAAGTTTGTCCATTTCATTTGTCCATTTCATCTTTTCTTTCAGCAAGCTGTGTTCCATTTTTCTGTTTTTTTAAGGGTTCAACAAAATTCAAATGGTCCCAAAAATCGGCCTGTATTTTTCACCCAAATTAGAATGTCTGCTTCTTAGGGAGGTCAGCTTCTGAGAGTGGTATTGACATCTTCAATCTTCCACATGCTAAATGACAATCATCTCCTAAATTATGTATACTGAACACATGTTTACAGTTCACTTTGCCATAAGGTAGGAATGTACTCTTCTATTCATAACAATGACTCATATGTCCTCCCTGACTGAGGCTCTGGGGGCTGTTTTTCCCTATCATGCGGACCTCCGTTTATTTGGTACCAAAAAGGAAATGAAAAGTTATTTTTGGGTCAGCAATGATTCACTTTGATTGTTCTAGATATTCAAAATATCTTCATACAAACTCTTTCAGTTCAAAGAGCACTGGAACGAAAGAGTAATTACAAATCCATACAACCCCAAGAACCGTGAAGTTTTGAGTGACAACTATGGAATTCAACTTCCACTCATTGAAGACAAAAAGGGAATGAAGGTATTTCAATATAATAATCTCATCTGACAGCAGAACAAGAACAATAGCTTCATGAATAGGAATTTGTTATTTCTTTTCAATAAGATGCTTTTCTCCTAATCATTGACTTAATTGCTATGTGTTTATTTGTTGAGCCAATAAGAGTTATATGTCTGGAGAATATGGCATAAGATTTGAGTAAAAGGGCTGGGCATGCACCTACAAGCACTGGACACAACTTAGATTTGTCTTTGTATCCTGTTCCAATCTGATTTGCCATAATGCATCCTGTTCTTTAATGTTTATTGCACATTAGCAACTTGTTTTCTGCCACACCTTTTGGGTAATCTACAATTTAAACTATACACATTTATCTTTCAGTCAATGAACCAAATAGTTTTAAAAGGGAGTACAATCGAGCCCCTTGCAGTACTCCCACGGGCAAATAGAGTTGACCCACAAGTAAGTCTATGTTATTATTATCATTTGCCTTGACATATGTTTCTATTCTCACATTGCTGTTCTTTTTTCTCATCTTTGAGGATAAGAAAATCTCTCCCTCACCCTTGTGATCCTGCTTTAAGTTACTGCCGCCACCAATCACAGAAGAGGATGCACGCCGTGGGATCCTAAGTTTGATAGAGCGGGGTCTGATTCCACCAGCTGCTGACCTGACATTAGATCCATCTCCAGTTCGCCAAACACTCCTTCAACTCCATGACCCACGTGATAAGGAGCCTGCTGCAAAGCCTCCAGTGTTAGGTGAGGTGTAATGCCAAAATTTCTATTGTCTCTGCTGTTGCCATCTCTTGGGAAAACTTTCTTGAGTTCTTAAGTTGAGGCAGGTAGGTCGGATGTTTTTTTTTTTTTTATTTATTTTTTTTTTTTTTTTGCATCTAAGGCCTCATATAGTCATAATTTGCCAGGTTTTCGATGGTTATTATAACAAAGGATCGTTTCCGTTATGAATGTAAGAAAATGATGGGGAAATACGTGTATATCTTACAGTTTTCACATGAAAACCTTAAAAATTGAAAAAAAAAAACATTTGAAAAAATCTTCAAAAAATGAAAAAAAATTCTAAAAAAAAATCTGAGGTTGGCCCCTTTTGGCTGAGGACGGTCGGGTGAAGGGAAACCTTTTTTTTTTTTTGGCCTTAAGGTTGGTTGCTACTTGTTGAAAATTAACCTACTATGCAGGTCTCCATGCATATAGGTTATATTGATCAGAATTACATCATTTCTGGTATGCATGTATATATATGTCCCCTGACTACACACAAGGAATTTCAAGTCATTTTAAGTAAATTGACTATTTTATGACAATTTGAAATTTGTGTGGATTTGCAGCTACAATTAATATAGATTTTTCCAAATTTCTTATATGGCTTATATTTATAACACTCAAATGTTCTAAACAAAGATGTGGAAGTGATGATGATGCTCAGAATACCCAATGGTATAACTAGAAACCATTTTATATGATTGTTGCCATTATACCCATAATGCAATGCTCCAAATATGAGATTTTGTTCATTTTTAGAGTACTTTTTTATTTCAAGGGTCTGAAACCCTAAAATTCTGAATGGACCATATATTAAAATTATTAGCGCGGCGACTAGTGAGTACTACTCGTGAGATGAGTAGACTAGTGTATGGTTCACAGTCGCCATGGTGTAAGGGATAGGGAGGCCTTGCAATCTATTTTTGTTTGTGGCTCCTCTGCTATGGACTATTCCTGCTCACTATTCTAATGTAATAACAACAGTGTGTGTACTTTAGTTATCAGTGAAGGAATTTTCAGAATATATCTCATACTTTTGATTTTAGTCGCAGATAAGACATTTCATCTTTTGGAGCCCTATGGCAGATTAGCATTAGAGCATTTTAAGATTCAGAAATGCATCCCTGTAGCCTTTGTTTTAGAATTGTTCGTTTTAAAACTACTATACATATGTAGTACAGGTTTTATCTCAGTGGGTTATGGTACAATTGGATCATATTTTCTGTATTTGAACGAAGTATTCACTGTCAAAGATCTCTATGGAGAAATCAGTGCTAAGGTGTGTGTTGCCATATGTGCATTTTTGTAAATCAGAGGAGGTTGAAGTGTAAGGCCACCTTGTGGAACTGCTACATTCTTTTCTGTGTAAAATTTTTAGTTTACATTGAAATAATGCTATCTCAGAATATGTATCTACTATTGGTGATGAAAGATTAATTTGATTACTCCTTTCATTATATAAACGATTTTGTGGAACACTGAAAACATGTATGTACACCGAGGAACTTACACTGTGCTCCCCCTCTACAGAGAGGTGGAGTGATCTGGCCGGTTTGCTGACCACTGGCCCGTGACAAGGTACAGACTATTACAAGTGATTGGCAGTTGGGTGTGTGTGGGGGGGGGGAGGCAGAGCAGGCTCCTGGCAATCTGAGACAGTGTACACTCATAATGACACTCCTGTTGACTATGGCATTGAACATTGAATAAGACAGGTCCCTGTGGCAGCTGAGTGAGGTGCATGCAGAATGGACAGTCTACAGACTATTAGTACTTAGCTGCAGTGGGTAGTTCAGGTTGAATTTGTTTTTCTTTATAAGAACGATGTGTGGGACCTCTTCACTCCTGCCAGAGGTTGAATTTGTGCTATATACTACCAAAAGCCCAGATGATAGTATGCCCTATCTGTCTCACCAACTGAAACTAGACACAAGATTACAAGCCGCCGCGCCATGTCTCACAGGACTATTCTCTACTATTGTATTAAAATCTACAACACTATGGTTTTATTTTCATAGGAAAGGTATTCATGTGAGGTATTTTCTGAGAAAGTTTTAAAAATTCTATGTATTGTGAATACTGTTTCTAGGAAAAATGTTATAAAATCTAGCCGAATTTTTCCTACTCATTCCTAAGACATTGCTCTTTTACCCAGAATGCCATAGGTCAAAAAATTATTTCTACATGTGAGGTTTTATGTTTTTGTGATTAATGGTTAATATGAAGGAAAATTAAGAAATTTTACACATATTTTCCTCATTTTAGAGAAAATAGATGAAAACTTTTATTTTTCAAAATTCCATATTTCAAAAAGTAGCATGGGACCCCCCATTTTTCTTTTCATATATCGATTCTGCATGGTTTAAGGTACTTACATATCAAAAATTAAGATGTACTTTCACTAAAGAGTAGCGACCAACCTTAACCATCAGTTTAGGGTTTTGCCTGTCTTGCAATAGTTTTCTTTCCTCTTGACCCTCAGATGATGACCAATACAAGTTTGCAGGCATAAAGCTTGACCCCAATCCTCCACAAAGGGCAGAGACTGAGATGTCTATGGTGCTTGCTCCACAACCCCCCTCACGGCCATCTCCATCCCCAGATGGGAAGAGTCGTGCCAGTAGTGGTAGACGTACAGCTGGTACCAAGCTTAAGACACCAGTCACTGTTAAAACCCTAGAATTACAACCAATGGTGAGTTGGCTACCCTTTTCAGATGTATTTTGTTTCTATAAGTATTGTTTTGGGCATTGAGACTACCAAGTAATTTGGGTTGCAAATGAATACATTTTACTACATTGAAAATGCTACTGAATAACACCACCTGTGATAATCAGCCCTTATTCTGTTGACATTACATCTTGAAAAATTTTGTCATTTTTAGAATTTTGGTGTTATATATGAACAGTTGCATCTTAACTGTCGACTGGATATGATACAAATACAGGCAAATATTCATGCGTTTTGAAAATCAATTCATAAGAAAAAAGTCATTATGAAACTTTTCGAATTTTTCACAAACTCAGTGGGTGGCTTCTATACAAGGGTGCAGCTTATACAAGGAAATTTGCATGGCAAGCTACACCCCCTCTTTGAGCTTATTCTATAAGCTGCACATGGCCTCTAGTTCACATATAAGCTGCGACTTATTCACAGGGATTTGTGGTATTCCTGTACATAATACATTGTGAAACTTCTCTTATTCATTTGTTCATTTATTTTTGGCAGGGGTTAGTAGTAAAAAAATGAAATAAAGATTAATTAAAGACCTGTTTAATGCATTGCCCAGATGGCATGGCTTTCAGAGGTAGGCTGTGTTAAAATCTGAATGTCTTTTAATAAACGGGGAAATAAAATGATTGCAGACCCACTTGTCATCACATGAAATGTACTTTGAAGACACAACGTCAACACATACATACACTATTTCGTACCTAATTGCATTGTGCAAATATAAAAATTGTTTCTCATGACCAAATGTCACCATATTGTGATCACCATTTTGCAATTTTTCATATTTTCAAACTATTGTATCACTTTATCTATAAGGCAAGACACACCATTGATACAAGACAACCCCAGACTTTGTGTAATTGCTGGGAAAAAAAGAATGATAAAATGACATGCATTTGGTTCTAATTGATGATATATCTCTCAAAATTAAACACCCTATGCTATGTAGGAGGCTTTGGGTGGGGTTTAGATTGACATCTCCCTCATCTCACCTAAGGCTGAATGGGTCTATAGGTGCCTTATATGTGAGGTACTACAACATGTATTTTCACAGTATGAAACAATATACATAGCCTTTCATGCACATATGAGATATGAGTTTATAAACACATTTATACATCAGACATACTGGTATGGCATGAGGTGCAAAACCACTTTCACCAGAAAAGAACATACATGTACTAACTGATTGATTTTCCAGCGGAGGGATTTGCCCATGTTTTTACCCAAACTTGACGTTCCAATACCCAGGATTGCATTTCCAGTAGGTCACTGGCACAGATCCCATAAAACTTCTAACTATGTTCGTTGACCTAGCATGAGCCTATAAAGTTCTTTAAGCCCATATAACCCTTTCCTCTCTTAAATGAAAATAGTGAATGAGACACAAGTGAAGTAATCCTCAATCTAATGTTTAGGTTTTATCTATAAGAATAAGAAAACA
This sequence comes from Acholoe squamosa, assembly GCA_949317995.1. Classification (NCBI taxonomy): domain Eukaryota; kingdom Metazoa; phylum Annelida; class Polychaeta; order Phyllodocida; family Polynoidae; genus Acholoe; species Acholoe squamosa. The sequence goes on along the minus strand of OX439039.1, from coordinate 28,495,207 downwards.
TATAGGATGGATGTGACCCTTTTTGGTATATTTTACAGTACGTCTAGGTTAATGAACATTATAAAGAGCAGCTCAACATTCCCATGAGCATGTTGAGCCACAGATTTCACTTTAAAATATGCACAAAAACTGCTTAGAAATTAAAAATATAAGTATCTTGAGATGACTCATGCATGGTCTAGATTGATAGATGTATCCAGAGTAGGTTCCAATAGGTACTAGACTCCTCTCTGGCTCCTGTTTACACCCTTCTGCACTACCTAGTTCACCCACACCCTTATGTACACAATAGGCTTGTGGACATGGTCGTTGGTAAAGAATCTGCATCCAATCTACCTAGCTTGTTAACAGCAAAATATGAGGGACACTCATTGCCATTTATTTATTTATTTTTTTTTTATGAGCAGAATACAATTTCATAGATACAGAGCAAATAATTGATACACAATTTAAAATGAATACTCAGAATATAAAATGATGAATCTGATAATTGCACATCCCTTTACCTTCTTCTCATTGCTAGTATGGTAAATTGTAAATTGCAGTTGACTGATCTGCTTATTCCCTTGCAATATATAAATACACACTTTTTTTTTCAAATATACTCTCATCTTGTCTTGCTATTGTATACAATGCATAATTCTAGGGGGTAACTCAGATAATATAAGCAATTCTTATAGTGACCATACTTAATGCAAATCCTTTACAGCATAACACATATAAATAAATATCACATGCTTTTTACTTACTATAGCAATCATCCTGCTTTACATATAGTACATTAATGATAAGACAATCATGACTGTTACTGCAATATACATACCTATGTTTTAAATACCTACCCGATGAACAGGAACAATCTATTGAAAAATGGGGATTTATCCCAAAGGTAATGACTGCCATTATCAAAGTCAGTGCCTGCAGGAGATTTAATACCCACAAAATACTTTATGCATATTGATGACATTTACAATATCATCCTTTGTGATCTTTCTTGAAAATGAAACTAAACTGGATATATTTGCAAAATGCATATGAAATGTGCAGTTTTGAAGTGATACTTATTTGCTTTTTGAAATGAATTCACATATTGCACAGTATTTTGTGCATGACTTGTTTGACACCGACACTTACATATATCATACACCTATCAGTTTGTAATAAATCATCTTCAAACATGAAACATTCATACCAGTCTATATCCTGATATGCAACATGGTCAAAAAGAAAAGAATTGTGATACATCACCTCTACCACATGACTTGAAATACTTGACTAATTGGAACATAGAATTCTTCTCATTTTCTTGGTAACAGTAACACTGCTTTAACAATAGTCTGTGATGACAAATCTATCCTTATTCTTGTTTTAGCCACCACCAACAACTCCAGCTAGTGCACCAGACCTGAAGGATAGGTCCCATCGGTTTGCCATTCAGAATGGTAGAGTGAGGGAAAACACAGCCGAATTCATGGCTTTCAAGCAACACTACTGTTTGTCATGGGGCAGGTACGTATTGTCACCTGTCATACTTTATTCCCTTCTTCAGATTACTTTCTTATGAGAAGTATGTTAGCTGTTGGTAACAAAATCAAATGTACAAGTGATTTTATTTTCCTACTCTTTTATGGATTTACATAGAATAATTAGTTTTATTTATTATGGGGGGGGGGGCGTGCCATGCTTTATTTAATCATAGATGTCTGCCTATACAGAATGACCCCCCCATTATTTACATAGGGATTTGGCCAAAGAATTATGACAAAAGTTGGTGCTTAATAGCAGACATATGGAGGTGAATGCAGGAAATCTGAGAGTAGTGTGAGAAAGTTAAACATTTTTTGTACCTACAATTTCCAGGAATTGTTGAAATTTGATGTGTGGAGAGTTTAAAAAAAAGAGAGGTTTGTGAAAATTGTACAAAAAGTCCATAGAGCTCTATAGTAAATCAACTTTTTTTATTTATGTAATCAGAAGCTTCATTTTGGGATAGTTGTAAGATCAGTGGACATGGAATGGATGTGAAATTTTTTAGATGTTTCTAATAGGCAGTTTTTTAACTTTTGTATTTGAGTATAAGACCGTAAGAAATAGGGTGTTGTTCCAAGAACAGATACTAGGTTGTGTAGTTAACAGTTGTAGATAGACCAAAAGGTGTTCATTCTCCTTACATAGTACATATGTGGAAACTGGTAGTCGTGTTGTAGTGATATCCTGCAGGTTGAAGGTCTAAGACTATGCTAAGAGAGGAGACTGGAATAGAATCATTACCATATAAGGAGCCACACATGGCTTGGGCCTTGTTCACTTTATATAGGCATGGATCAGTTTTAGGTAGATTACTACACCTGACTAGCATGACTGATGGTCTAGACACAGAACTATAATTAGCTACTTGTCACCACACAAATTAAGCCAGTTGGGTGTGAAGGCAGGGTGCAGGGTGAGTAGGTGGTGCCACCATCAGACAATCACCAGTAGGTGTAGTAGGCAGGGGGAGGATGGGTGGGTGGTTGTAGGTAGGCAGGCACACCACTGGGTGTAGGAGGTGGGTGGGGGACTACTCAGTCATGCCTCAGTAGTTCTGGCTGGGCAAGAGTAGGGTCAGTGGCTTAGTAGGGTGGTGGGAGGGGGGAAGGTCTCATCCAGCACCAATCTCAGATGTCAGTAAGAGTATAAATACCTGTATCATGCTACAGGTGTAGATTGATGTTAAGATATCAGTAAGGCTGAATACTGTGGTCGCAGATATTTTCACTGGTATAAATTTTCACGGAAATGGTAAAAAGCACTATTTCATGTGTATTTAAATTCACAGATTTTCAAATTCAATTAATAGGGTAGGGTGGGGGTAAGATTCACTTAATTACATTTAAAAGAACTATACTTGTCATCCCTGCCTCATAGAATGTTATGTATTTATAAAGCAGTACTTCTAACATAGTGTAATAAACATCCGTCGGCGGCTCGGTGGTAGCCACCGAGTCCGGGCGGTGGGTTCGCACGGTGGCCACTAGGGGGCGCGTCGGCGGTAACGTCACAGCCTTGTGACGTCACCCTCAGCGGCCGGGACTATAAAACGCCGTGTTTGGTGGTTTTCTAGTCAGACATGATCAGACACTCAGGTGGCCTATGTGTAAGCCTTCCTATGGGAGTTCGGTGGCTAGTCTCTAGTCTAGGAACAGAGTGGCGTCTCTAAGCAAGTATAAGTACCAGTATCAGTAGAAGCAAGTAACTGATGACAAGTGCCTGTTAGTCCCTAAGGTCAATAAGAAATAAAACAACAACAACGGCTGTAACTTTATATTCAATTCTTTATACAAGTTGTCGACTGGTTATTACATTGGTGGCAGCAGTGGTTGTTTACATTAACGAATCCGCGCAAACCAGAGTAAACAGAAGACATGGCAGCCAGCGAATTGAAAATGGAGGAGGAAAGGAAGGCCCTAGAGGAGCAATTAGGGGCAGGCAGGCGGGGTGAGCTTATTTAAGTTGTTGACGAGGAAGTCTCAGTTAAAATAAGACGCCACTGAAACCGCCTGAGCAGACAACAGGAAGTGGGCGGTGGATGATCGAGTTGAGGAGAGGGTAGAGAGGAAAGGCCCCGTGGTAGAAGGGGGTATAGCAAGAGGTATGGCTGGCCACCAGGTGCCTCCTGGTGCAGCGGCAAAAGAAGAGGGAGAGATGGACCCGACTGAGTTCGGTGGTAAGCTCGGTGGCCAGTTCAGTGGACCGGTCAGTGGGGCGGTCGGGGGCCATTTTGGTGGCTCGGGGTTCGGTGGCACCGAGAACGATAAAGCAAGGGAGGGCCACTGGAGGGAAGGACGAGAGGATCTTGCACAAGACATGGGCCCCGTCAGAGCCCACGCGGAGGTCAGAGAAAGCCAGGGAGCAGCTATAGGAGAAGTGGCAGACCCATTTGTGGAATGGCTGTGGCAGGGCAGCCCGAGAGGTAGCTCTAGGACGGAGAGCGGAAATGGGGCCTGGACCTCCACACCCCTGGGGATAAATCAGACGCAGGGTACGATAGCACAGGGTTGCAGGGGACGCTCTAGCAGACCGGGGCCTGGGGGCGATGGGGCCACTCGGAAGCCAATTGTCATGCCGGGCAAATATGACAGGTCGAGCGACCTGGAGGAGTTTTTGTCACACTTTGATCTTTGTGTCATGGCCAACGGCTGGACGGAGAGAGAGTCTGGAACGTTCCTAGGCATTAGCCTGTCAGGAGTCGCCCGGCGGCTGTTGGCGTCAGAGCAGCCGGCAGCCCCTGGGGGTACAAGAAGCTGCGGGATGCGCTAGTTAATAGATTCCAGCCGAAAAGCCAGGTGGAATCGTTTAAGGCCCTGCTCGCACCAGGGTGCGGAAGCCAGGGGAGGAACTGCAAACCCCTCTCTGAGGAAATCTTACGACTGGTGCGTCTGTCCTACCCTAATGCGGACGCCCAGATGGTGAACGGCATGGCCAAGGATAGGTTTGTCGAATGTCTGGAGGACACAGAGCTCCGACAGTGGATATACCAGGGAGAGAACCCTACACTCCTACGGGCGGTAGAGAGCGGTATACAAGCGGAAACTTACCTTAAGGAGGAAAGGGCAAAGGCAATAAAGGTCAGGTCCACCACAAAGTCAATGGCGGGAGAGATGGGAGAGCTGCGGGTGGCGGTCACGCAAATGAAGGAGACTCTTTCCCGGTCGGCCACGGCAGCTAAGGATGGAGAGGGGGCAGTTAAGGGACGGGGCTGCTTTGAGTGCAGGTCTCCAGACCACTTCAAGCGCGACTGCCCCGCCTGGAAGAGACATGTCGCTAAGAAGAGGGAGGCGGTAAAGAAGGCCTCGGAAAACTAGACGGGGTCCCCTCTTCCAGCCAGGAGGAGACCCATGGAGTGGAAATGATGAGAGAATGGCTGGGTCAGAAAGAGAAAAAAGGGAACGGTCTGGAGGTCGGAGGGAAGCTGTGGGGTAAAGACATCCACTTAGTGGTGGATACGGGGGACACCAGCAACCTGCTCTCCACAGCATGGTGGAAGGCAGAGGGGTCCCCTGGGGACCTGCGACCGGTCACGTCGGCATTCCATACGGCGGACAGTAAGCCACTACCAGTGGAGGGGCGGGTGACGACTGAACTACAATGCGGGGGCCGCGCGAAGACTACATCCTTCGTCGTGGCCGACATATCCACCCCTGGCCTGCTGGGGGCAGACTTTCTGCAGCAGACACAGGCGATAATTGTTAGGGGGAACCCAGGTAGCGGATAATCAGGAGTGGATCCAACTAATCGCCCGGAATAAAGCAGCATTCCAGGAAGAGGGTGAGGATCTGGGGCATACCGACTTGGTCTCGCACACCATAGAGACGGGGGGAGCGGCTTCTGTTAAAATGGCTCCCCGATGACTGGCTCCGCATAGACGGCAGGTCGTGGACAAGGAAGTGGAGGAGATGCTGGAAAAGGGCGTCATAGAGCCGGCAACAGGCCCGTGGGCGAGCCCCGTGGTCCTGGTGAAAAGAAGGATGGGAGAGTGCGGTTTTGTGTAGACTACCGCCGCCTTAACGCAGTGACAGTCAAGGACGCCTACCCGCTGCCACGGATAGACGATTCACTAGACTCGATGGCGGGGGCGTGTTGGTTCAGCATGTTAGACTTAGAGTCAGGCTATTGGCAGGTGGCCATGGAGGAAGCGCATAAGCCAAAGACTGCATTTGTAACACACCGGGGATTATTCCAATTCAAAGTGATGCCTTTCGGGCTCTGCAATGCGCCCGGTACGTTCGAATGCCTGATGGAAGTGGTGAAGAGAGGGCTGCAGTGGTCCACCTGCCTCGTATACCTGGACGACATCATTGTGTTTTCGTCCACCCTCCCCGAACATGCTACCCGACTGGAGACCGTATTAGGGTGGCTACAGGATGCCGGCCTCAAAGTCAAGGCCAGTAAATGCCAATTCGTGAGGGAGCAGGTCAGCTTCTTGGGCCAGTGCATAGACAAGACAGGGATCGGGACCGATCCCGAAAAGGTAGCCGCTGTCCGGGATTGGCCAACCCCCCTCTCGGTGACGGAGGTACGATCCTTTCTTGGGCTGTGTGGTTACTACCGCAGCTTTGTGCCCGGATTTGCAGCCATAGCACGGCCCCTGTCGGAATTGACCGAGAAGAACTAGAGGTTCCACTGGGACAGGTCCTGTGCAGAGGCCTTCCACTGCCTGAAGGTGAAGCTGGGTGAGGCTCCGGTGTTAGCATACCCGATGGCGGAGGGAAGCCTCCTGCTAGACACGGACGCCAGTGATCTAGGGTTGGGCGCCGTCCTCTCGCAAATGCAAGGCAGGCTGGAACGACCATTGGCCTACGCTAGCAGGACGCTCAGCCGTTGCGAACGCAACTACTGCGTGACGAGGCGGGAGCTGCTGGCAGTGGTATTTGCAGTGAAAAAGTTTCGGCATTACCTGATCGGGCGCCTGGTTCTTAAGTGGCTAGCGAGTTTCCGGGAACCGGAAGGGCAAGTGGCCCGTTGGTTGCAACTCCTAGAGACGTTCGATCACGTGATTGAGCACCGCCCGGGCAAAGACCATGGTAACGCAGATAGGTTGTATAGACGACCGTACGCGCAGTGCGGCATGGAGGGGGAGGGTTGCTTTCCCCTATACGACCAACTGGGTGAATGTAGGGCAGTAACGTGGAGGGAAGCAGCCGTGGACAAGGAGGCTGACAGGGTCAGCGGGAGGTCCCAAGCGGCGGAGGGGGAGGATCCTAACTTGTCTTCCGCGGAACACTGGGTGGCAGTGCAAGAACAGGACGACGTCCTGGAAAGGGTCAGGCGGTGGGTAGTTGAGAACGCGGATCCCACAGCAGTCGAATTGGCCAGAGAATCATATGTGGTGAAGGCGCTGGCGGTACAAGTGCCACGGCTGAGACTGGAGGGAGGGGTGCTTACCCGGGTCTGGTGGGAACTGGGAGGCCGAACTTTTGGGCAGATATTGGTCCCGGAAGGAAGTGTGCCGGAGGTGTTGGCGGAAGTGCATGGGGCACCCCTGAGCAGCCACTTCGGGAGGGCCCACAGCCTACGACGCTTGCAGCAGACCTATTACTGGCCCAGCTATAGAAGAGACCTGATACAATGGTTAGAGACCTGTCCGCAGTGCTTAAGCAGAAAGGGGGCCGTGCACCCACCCCCGGTCCATGATGAGACATGTGCCGGTGGCGTCGACGCTGGAAAGGATGGCTATGGACCTGATGGGCCCGTTGCCGAGGACGGGGAGGAAGAATCGGCATATCCTCGGACTACTTCATGAAGTGGGCGGAGGCCATTCCCTTGCCAGATCAGGAAGCGGAAACGGTCGCCCGGGCCTTCGTGACGGAGGTGGTCTGCAGACTAGGGCCGCCCGGGAGGATTCATACCGATCAGGGGAGAAATTTCCAGGCCCAGATGTTCCGGGAGGTGCACCGTCTCCTGGGGGTGGCACAGATGCGTACTTGTCCCTACAATCCGAAGTCAGACGGGCTGGTGGAGAGGTGTAACCGCACCGTAGAGGCCATGCTCGCCATGACGGTGGACGTGAACCAGACGGACTGGGACTTGCAGCTACCCTTTGTCATGGCCGCTTATCGGTCGTCAGTGCAGGCGTCGACGAACCAGACCCCCAACGCTGTTGCCTGGAAGCCTCATCTACCCCCAGCCAGAAGGAGGCCCACCTCAGAGGGCAGGAGATGGGGAGGGATTTGCCGCAGAGCTGCAGGCCCGGATGGCAAAAGGGCACGCTTATGCTTTGATGCATATGGGGGAGGCAGTCTGCCGACAAGAGAGAAGTTATTCCACCCGTTTTAGGGGGGCGTTTGTGCGCGTTGTATTGGCATTGGAACCTAGTAGAGGAAGGGATAAAGGAGGAAAAAGTCAGCACAGCCGAGATGAAAAAGTTGTTGGTGCCTCTACCCTGCCCCATCTGCGGCCGAAAGTTTATAAGGAAAGACAGCCTCACGCGCCACATCAAAGCCGTTCAAGCGGAGAAGGGGCCGGGATGGAATTGACCGGGGCGCAAGGGCCAGTCCCAGGCGAAGGAGGGTCGGTGGGACGACCTGATGGCCCACATGCCGGCTCAACACCTGGGCCACCCGTGGCTGAGTCTGTCTCGGGCCGAGCGGCCACCACTACACCATAAGGTACAGGGGGTGGCCCTCGGCGACCACTGCGGCTGGGAAAGAGCCACCGCCCACCGAGGAAGGAGGGGACAGCACGGAGGGGGGAGCCACTGCGGCCAGCCCTACCAGTTCCCAGGGCTCCCCATGGTCTCGTTCCCGCAGTGGCACCCGACGGGCGACTCACCTCACGCCCGTGAGTCTGCGCCGTTTGCCCCGGCGGCTGCGCAGTGTAGTTCAGCCAGTCCCCCAGAAAAGGGAGCGCAGCCACTCGCCGCAGAGGGACCAGAAAAGGAAGTCCAGGAGAAAAACCAACACGGAGGCTTGGGACGCCCACCCACCCCAGATAGAGTTGGGGGAAGGGAAAGAAGAAGGGGTCCTACCCAATAAGGTGGCCAGGACGGGGACCAAAGAGGCCTCGACGGAGGAAGGGGGAGGCCAGCCCGGGGGCGCCGGGGACGCTCCAGCCCAGGCCACGGAGGAGCAGAGCCGGTCCCGTCACCACTCGGCAGAGGACCAGGAGGCCGCCAGGGTCCTGGTGGAGGAGATGGGGCGTCTCACACCAGCCCAGCCACCCTTAGACTCAGAGGACGAGGCCCTCCTGCGACCCGGCCCCAGCCTGTGTGGGAGAGGGCCTCCTGAGGCATACGGACCAGCTGGCTCAGGAAATGGCTTAAGTAATGAGGAAGCGCTACCAGCGGCAGCTTCTGGCATAGGCCTTGCAGCGCCGGCAGTGGAGAACCCCAGAGGGCGAGGTAGTCTCAATTGATCACCCCTCGCCAGCCAAGGTGGACCCCATGGAGGTGGGAGGCCAGCCGGCCGCTGCGGAGTGAGGCGGATCCTGCAGACCACGCCGCCTCCTTTTATCCCCCACACCTCCGATAATAACACCCTGGACCCCGAGGGACAACTAGAGACCCTCATCGCCTCGCGAGTGGTGGAGGACGGCCAGGAGTGGGAGGAGGAGGCGCTGGATTGGGAGGAAGAGGGGCCTGTATTGGAGACTGTGGCCTACCGCACAATACCCCTGACCACAGACTCGGAAGAGGAGGCGGCATCCCCGGGAGAGGCTGCCAACAGGAGGGTGATCACCCTTACAGGGCTGGACCGTGAGGACAGCCCGGCGCCCGAGACCGAGCACGTACGGTCACGATGGGGGACGCTCCGCTACCCGGGGCCCCTGTTCAGGTCGAGGAAAGAGGGGAGGTGGAGGCTTCTACACCGGCGAAAGAGAGGGAGCGGAAAGACAAGGAGACAGAGAGAAAGGAAGAGGAGAAGGAGTCGCGGGGAGAGAGGAAAGAGAGAAGGGAGAGAGAAAGGAAAGAAGGATGAAGAGAAGGCGGCAAAAGAGAAGAAAGAGAGAGATGGGGAGAAGGCTACCAAAGACAGGAAGGGGAGGGAAAAGAAAGAGAGGGATGAAGAGAAGGCGACAAAGGAAAGGAAAGAGAGGGAGAGGAGGGAGAGAGACGGAAGAGAAAGCGGCTAAAGACAAGAAAGAGAAGGAGAAGGAGAGGAAAGAGAGAGACGAGGCGAAGGAGAAAAGAGAGGAGAAGAAAGAGAGAGATCAAGAGAGAGCGGCGCGGGAAAGGAGGGAAAGGAAGGAGAAGGATGAGAAGAGCGAGAGGGACGAGAAGACAGCTAGGGAGAAGAAGGGAAGGGAGGAGAGAGGGGCTAAAGAAAAGAAGGAGAAAGACCAAAGAGAGAGGAAAGAAAGAGATGGAAAAGAGAGAGAGAGCAGAGAGCGGCTCACGAAAAGGAGAGGGAGGACCGAGATAGGAGGGAAAGGGAGGAGACAGGCTGAAGAGAGAGAGAGGAGGAGGCGAGAGGAGAGAAGAGGGGATGAGGCGAGAGGGCCGTGGGAGCCAGCGGTATGAGACTGGCCCCCACAGGAGTGAAAGCTATGGGGAATATAGGAGGCGCCGCGATTTTGAGGAGAGGTACGAGGAGGAAAGGAGCCGCTGGGGTCCAGGGCCCAGGAGGGAGGAGTGGGGAGAGAGGATCCCTGGGGCTGAAGTACTGGAGCCACCACGGGCGGAGGAGATGGACCAGCTGGCTGGGAGACCGCTGATCAGCAGATCCCCTGGCGGCAAGTAGACAACCCCGACAAGCTGCAGAAGTGGGCAGTGGGGCTGGCCCCATCCCCGGATTTGGGCGAGGAGTACACCCCCATAGGCGGGCGGGCGCATGGGTGGGTGGAGCTGGTTGGCCCATCCCTGTGGCGTACGCACTACTACGCTACCACGGTCCAGAGGTACGACCCAGGGATGGGTCAGGGAGGAGTGCCCCCACCACCACCTCCACCTCCCCCGCCGGGAGTGGGGCGACCCCCACCGTCAGCTGCAGTGGGTAGACCCCCCCCATCCAGACGTCGGGAGCGACGGGGTTAACTGGGTCCCACGGCTCGGGCTTGGGACTTCCGCCGCCCACATCCCAGGGCCATGGGAGATACGGCCACCAGACCCTCACACCCTTCGTCCCGCCACCCCCAGGGCCATCAGAGTCACCCCGCAGCCGCAACCACTGCAACCAGCCGAGGCCCCCCTGAGCCGCGACCTCGAGGAGAGGATTCGCCGGATGATGAGGGAGGAGCAGCAGAGGGGGAATCAGTAGAAGGGAGAGAACGGGGAGAGCGGTCACCTGAAGGGAGAGCGGCCGGTGGAGAGAGGAAGAGGGGACGGGCAGCGGCCTGTGAGAAGGGATGACAGGGACGCCAGAGGGAGCAGCCGGGAAGCTGATACAAGGGAGGACAGCCGGGAAGGGGGTGCGAAGGGGGTTAGTAGGGGTAAGGGGAAGTACTGCCGTAATCTCCCGCGTATAAGGTGCAGCTCTCGTATAAGGCGCACCCACAACTCAGAGAATGCAAGTCCATGTATAAGGCGCACCTCTAAGGGCTGATTTTTGCTAATTTAGTACTGTTCTATAGTAAAAATACCCCCCCCTATAAGGCGCACCCCAAACTCAAGGCAATGTCCCTCCCACGTATAAGACTCAGCAGCATTTTGTTTGGCGTATAAGGCGCGCCTTATACGCGGGAGATTACGGTGGTGGGGGATTGAGTACCTGCCAGGAAACCCGAGCCCTGAACACCCCTGGAAGCCCCCGGGGCACGAGACAAGCAGCATAAGGGCTGGCAGCCCAGAGAGTCGGGAGGATCCCCGTGGCCAGGACAAGGGAGGGACGTTCCCCCTTTCTGCACGCCATATTACCGCGCCCTTCTAGACCGTGGATTTCCAGTGATCAAGTGTATATACCGCATTCAGTAAATAGTAATTTAAGAATGGCCCACTGTTGGCGCTGGTAGTCTGGATTAAGTCATTTTTATAAGTAATTTAGGTTTCTAGTCTGGATTAAGTAATAGTAATTTAAGAACAGCCCACTGTAGGCGCTGATAGTCCGGATTAAGTCATGAAATAGTACATAGTTGGGGGAGGTAAAATGGGCGGTCCACTGTTGGAGCCCATAGGTAGGGTAACTGACCATGACAATAAGGGGGGGATACTCACCTGGTACATACTATGGTAATTATAGAGTTAAATAAAATCTAGGTTTAAATAAAGTAAGTACTAGTCACTAGGCTGTACGGCACGGGTGCCATTGTGGGACACTCGAGTAATGTTTATTATAAAAGTTATACCCATGGAATAAAGTAAGGTGGGAGGGATGTAATAAACATCGGCCGGCGGCTCGGTGGTAGCCACCGAGTCCGGGCGGTGGGTTCGCACGGTGGCCACTAGGGGGCGCGTTGGCAGTGTTCACAGTAATTGTGATCTGGCACCCAGAAAGACACTGCAACAGGGTGCTAAATGTATGACCCCCCACCACAACACACACATACTGTAGGCTTACATACTCGTTTATGGGAGTTCTACCTTACCAACCTTATGATTGAGCCCTAACTCCTTTTTATTCTAGTTACATGTGTACAGCGCGAAATAAACTACGACCACAGTATAACTATAGGGTTGGACAGATGCAATCCTGTTTTTTTTCCATACTTTGTCTGCTCTTTTGTTCCATGGCCCCCCATACTGGTAACTGGTTACCATTTGAACTGCTCTCACTTAACACTATCAGCCCGGGCATTGGGTTTTCCCAACCCCAGCCAAATCCGGGAGGTTGGGAAAACCCAACCCCAGCAAAATCCGGGGGTTGGGAAAACCCAACATTATGTGACATCCCTTAATTGTACCAAAACTAAAGTAATATTAGGGTTAGAGGCATAATTTCTTCAGGGCTTGCTCTCTGACACCTATCCTTCCCAAAGACAAGTTTGCGTTACTTATGGATGATCAATTTGTTAAGTAATGGTAGATGTGAAATTATCATTATTATAAGTCCCAGCACCTTTTGACGGATTTCAAGGGCAGAAAACACCAAAAACAAAAGAAATTGACATTTTTTAAATGAAAAATTACTTTTGGTAGTTTTCAAAGCTGAATCTGGTAAAAGTAAATGGAATACTGAATTATGACGCTTTTAGAACAAAAAATATGGTTTCCATGGCAACAGATTGTCAACAAGAAAGCTGTAAAAATGTGATTTTGTTGATTCCTGTTTCCATGGCAACATGAAAGAATGATTCCATTTGACATTTTGTTATCATATTTCAAAAGATTACGATATGAAGGTTTAGATAGTCTTTAATTCATTCCAATTGACCCATCCATTCCAGAGATATTCTATTTTGAATATTGATTGATGCAGGGATTTCCAAATGTGTAAGCATAACTTTGATAGGCCCTAATATCTCAAATATTTCATATTATGGTAAGGGGTGATATTTGCATTTTCTTTCTTTATAGTAAACTAAAATGGTCATAGATTCATTGATAATGGGAGTATCTTCAAAATTCTTGCAGTTTTAGAAAGATAATCCAGTCAGGTATAGGTCAAAATGAAGACATATAGCTTCCCGATCTTTAGAAAAAAATATGGGAAGACCCTCCAGGTCTATTGGACTTTATCTGATAAGGGGCCCCGGGCTGAAAGTGTTAAAATTGCTGTTTAGTTTTCTATATGTTTAATCCTCATCAGTCAGACTTTTATACCGGTATTTAAAAAGCCATACACCGAGTGAGTGTGGGAAATATACAAGTTCTTTTCTCCTCATCATCTATGTTGTTTTCTTCAGCATTGTGACCATGATGAAACATTTGGAGAAATTACTCACAAACTATGCTGTGCCCATTGCATTTATAAACGGAGATAAGTAAGTACACCTTCATGGAATACTGCCCATACATTCAGGTGAATGAATGTCTTGGGGATAAATCATAATGTTTTCAGAAATTCTGCCAGTACTTCTGTCAATGAAACCCTGTCACAACATAAGTTTCATGCAATATTGGAAGTTGCACTGATTTGGAAAATCTATGTCTGTTATGCTTCTTATGTAAAGACAGCATCTTTTCTAACTCCTATGATAAGATTTAACATGTCAATATTTGAAAATACTGTGCCAGACCTGTAAGGTGTGATGGCATTTTTTTTTTTTTTTTTATCATAATGCCTTCAAAATCCTGTTAAATCCTATTTTTGCACATACACATAAAAAGAGGGTTGAAAATCTAGTGCAGTGTGTATTTAAACATAACAAACTGAGGAGGATACATGTTACTGGAATATCATTTATGGGTGGTTCATAAACACTGGGGGATATTGCTGGTGCCTTCACCAATTACAAGGGGTGAACGGTACAACCTTTAAATCTCATTGATGCGAGGACTCAAAATTAATTAACATTGTTATTGAATGCAGGTTCATGCTCTAGAGATAGTTGTGGGCTTATACATAAAGAAGAATAGTGAGCTCAAGGTTCGAAAATTATCTGGAGAATAACGAAAAAAGGACTCATGTTGGTCAATGACACAGACCCATGGGCCAGTTGAGGGGCCTGTCGATTTAGAAGGGGTACATTGGTATTGAAGGACATATTTTGTAAAATGAATTAACTATCAACTACTAGAAGGGGTCCAAACCCTTATAAGTAAGGATAAATTAAGTATGTCTTGTATCTCTTGTACCTGATTTTTTTTACACCAGACTGGCTGACTTGTCTCTCGAGTTTGAGCTTGAACATCCTCCCACGATGAATGACATGCTGTCTGTTATTGTGAATAAAGAGGATGTAGAAAACATAATCCGCAGACCTGTAAGTAAATTTTTGTGCACATGATAGAATATACTCTTTTAACATAGAGATAACATTACCTTCATCTATTCATTTTCTTGAGCTAGGGTTATATTGCATAAAGCAAATTACATCAGCCATCATTGTTTGATAGAGTTATACCTTGATCTGTGGGTTAAAGCCATTGAAAAGAGAAAAGTGCAGCCATAAATTATTCACTCATCCTCAGGGTCAGCGGTTCCAAGGCCCATCTGGAGAACATGTGGCTGCAGCACGCATCCAGTCCACATATCGGATGTACCGTGAACGGACCAAGTACCTTGAATACCGGCATAAAAAATGGGCAGCAGGAGTCATTGCCATCTCCTGGGTGATGAATGTGAAGATGGCTAAGGTCCGCAAGCAGCTTGGGGTTACACGTAGTGACCAGCTAGAGAATTTCCGTGTTCGGGCAAGGGTAAGTTACAGTTTGTCAATAATTGATAATGTTTCTTTTAAAGTGCAAAGCTACATGATGGTTTCACTCAAATTCAGACTTCTTACACTTTTATGGATTGAGAATGGTAAGTGCTTGTTATAAATTATTTGATCATATTTTTTTTTTTGTTACAGAACTTTGCAAAGAAATGGGACCGTATCCAGTCATCACGCCGTACCATTATACACATACCATCTCTTGGCTATGGTCAGAACATCAGAGAAAGTATCAATGAGTTTTCCATCTTCCAAAACATGCAAATGGGAAGACTCTGTGACCTTGAGGGTAAGAAACCTTTTTAGAGGTATCCTGTAAACATTTCGGAGCGATGATTAAATTACCTGCGATGGACTCTGTGAGAGGCTGTGAACTGTATCATCTTACTTCCATACCAAAATACAGTAATTCCCTTTCAAACAAAGCGGAATTCCTATTTTGTGGTGTTGGTTGTAAATTTTAGGCACCTTCTGCCTCTGGTGACTGACTATATTTTTGCTGCAATAATCTCTCCCATGGCATTGGCTTGGCGAAGATATACAGATAGTTTTGCATGGATAGAAAATAAAATTAGTTTCTGATAATTCGGAAAATAAAGTAGCACAGTAGTGAATAAGCAGACAAACATTTTCCTTATCTCATCGAAAGGTTTATACTAACACATTCTCTCCTCCAGACCCCAATGTGGATGTGATATATGTATCACCTGTACCAGTGAATGAAGAGATGATGCAATACTATGCCAAGCTGTTGGGTTTGAAGGGTGCTATAGAAACTGGCAATGTGGAAGACCAAGCAGACCTCTCCACGAGATACAAAATAATAGTTCCAGAAGCTGTCCAAAGTTTTCCAGTAGGTACAATGATGTAAAGAGTAATGACTCTTTTTATATCAAAGTGAAGGTAAAGAAGTTAGGCTGCCTGGCAATACTTTGTTCCCAAAGCTGCAACCAAGTAACAATGTGCAATGCCTCATAAATAGATTGTACCAGATTATTCAGAATGGATGAGCTTTGCTTATATCTGATGAGATTATTATATTTTTCAACGTTCCTCTTTCCAGACCCACCGGATGTGCCTTTCCTCACACCTGAAGTATAGCCCGCGAACAATGAAAAGGATTAAGAACCTGATCAGGGGACGAGAAGCTTTCATTGTAACAGGAGTACCACACAAGGATGATCTACATGTGGCTGATATGTTAGACATCCCCATTCTGTGTCCAGAGCCTGAAGTGGCTCATCTGTACTCCACAAAGTCTGGTTCCAAAAGGATCTTTGCTAGTGCCAATGTTTCTGTGCCACCTGGCGAGTATGATGTTTATAGTCTACCACAGGTGAGAAAAGCCATATAATGTTCTTTCTCATAATGAAGTCTCTCAAATTATGTGACCCCCTTGGCACTGTAGATTTATCCTTGGCCCCATTGAAACTAGAGGACATGTTGGGATTAACACCCAGAAAAATGTACATAGATAGATATAACTTAAATAAGGGAGGAGTTACAGCTTATATATGGAACCCACATGGCAGCAGGGACAACCCATGAATGGGCGTACAATCTCTGTATGCCCCACAAGTTGTGTTTTTGTATTATTCTACCAGGCAATTTTTAAAGCCCTACTCCCAGATAAATGTAGATTGAGTTTCAGAAATGTAACTTTTCACCTGATCATGCGGTGATTGAGGCTATTTGTATCATGACCAGGTAAAAAATAGCTAGCCTACTTGGTTGCATTACATATCTTGTTGTCTTGGGATCACTTTGGTTTTTAAATTTTGAAAATCGACCCATAAATATATAAAGCTGAAATTGTGGAGCAAAGCTCATTGGATCTGCTGACCTACTGCTGCCTTGTATGTGGCATACAGGGGGCGTGACATACGGTGTATTGTATGCCAAGCCCATGGGCGTACGGCCCTCAGTGCTTTAAATATATGATTCCCATATGCATTGTTGTTATAGTTAGAATAGATAGAGTAATTGAATCATGCTATTATTTCAGCTGCATGAATGTCTGGCACAGTTGATTACTGAGAACTTAGAGGTGACACGATGGCTCTTCAAACTTGATGATGAGTTTGATGGCCGTGGTATCGCTTACATTGATGTTGCTAAACATCTACGTTGCTACCCATGGGCATTAAAAGAAGCGCATCGTTATGGTGAAAAGTGGACCAAAAAGTGGGCACAGGTAATGTAGATTGACACATTGACATTCTTTGTGGTATTTGGGACTACAGTTCTTGCAAGAAAAGTGTTGCATGTATACATCTACCTTGTTACTACAAAAAGATACCATTGTTAATCTTTTTAAATAAATGTATAAAATACTAAAAGCCTATGTTCAAGGAAAATGAAAGCCATTTCAGTAAGAAGACATTTGCTTACATTTTTAACCATTCCTTTAACAGGAAGCAGCCTATATCAAAATCCATGCTGAAATCCCCGAGGTCCTTGCAAATTGTGCGCAGCCAGTGAACAAGAAAGCATATCCAAATTGGCAAAAATACTTGGAGGCCTTCCTCGGACAAGGTATGTATGATGTAGTCCTAAGATACTGTAAACTGTAAATCTTATTGTACCGTAAATCCCCAGTCATAAGCTGACCCCGGTCATAAGCCGAGGGTTAGTTCAGGGAAATCCTAAAAGCCGGTTTTGGGTTCAAATTTTTAACATTTTCTCTTTATTCTATAGTAAAAAAAAAAAAACGGTCATAAGCCGGGGGGGGGGGGGGCTTTGGGAAAAATTTAGAGGCCGGTTTGGGCCCAAAATAGAAAAAAAAATCCGGCTTATGACCAGGGATTTACGGTATCAATGTTTTGGCATTTTAGTACTCTGGCTTCAAGAACACCTTGTAACACAAGGATTTACGGTATTGTACTTTGCAGTAAGACAGGGACCACACCATGTTTGTTCAGTGAAGGAAATAACTATTTGAAATTGTCTTACCCACATCTTTCTATTGACCATATAGCATGCCTTAACCTCATCAATATATCTTTGGGCAGAAATCTCAAGTTTCCACCTTTCAAGGTTTATGAATAAGATTAAATATTTGTTGTGGCTGCCAAAGCATAAGTTAGATAGTCCAATTGGCATTTGTGAGGGGTCAATTCCATGAAGAACTTCCCTAGCTTTCAATTCAGTTAACTATCTAAGCTGTCTGATGGATTCTAAACTGACTTATAGGGCTGTGAACAAGGGAATTCATGGTTGAGAAGTGTGTTATCAGATTACCAAGTTCCATTATAATGTAATGACTCCTGAAATATAGCCAGCACAAGAACGAAAACCTCTTCTGGTTACTTAGTGTCTCAATATTGCTTCCAATTGAAATTTTCAAAACCTGAGACAAAGCCTGAGGTGGGGCACACAGGTTGGTAAAATCCTCTATCGGCTAGGCCAGCTGGTTCTGAAAATCATAAAATGATTCCAATATATTCCCAAGCTACCCTGGGACCGAATCACTACCATGAAGGCACATTAAATGGAGTGGTCCTATTCAGCTGCACCCAGGACCCACCCTAGGTTCTAGTCATCCTGGGCCCTTCATCACTCACCATCTACTCATACATCTGCGAAATGGTTTTAGACAGGGTTGGGTTTTTTCCCGGAGAGAGGAAGAAACCCAAAAGAAAACTTTCATCCATTTTCCTCCATGTTCCTTCCGAAAAAAAATGGAAGAAACTCAGAAAGCTCTTGGCCAAGAAATAGAAGATCAAGAGAGGCTCAATCCCATGTTAGAATACTATTTTCTTTGGAGTATAACTCCATTGCTTTCAAAATCTGGAGCAGTTTCAAAGGTCCACTCCGATAGTCTTAAATTAATGGTCACATTAACTGTACAGTTATAAAGGTCAATTTATCTTAGCTTTAAGATGATATCCAGATTACTGCTGTTTGTGGAGGGGTTGCAAAACAATCATTGGTTTTTAAAAAACGAAGAGGGGGAAACAACAAATTTTGAGCCACGCCTTAGTGAAAAGGACTGTAGCATAAAACAAGAAGTTCTGGCTTTCTTAAAGTATGCATTTAATAAGTTGTCCAATAGAAGGGCCTCTCTCTTTGGAATGGTTATTTATGGTAATCAAGCAAGCAATCCTTGACTTCCACTTCAGTCCAAGCTGCCCTGAGATATTAGAATTTGCTATGCTACAATCATTATTACAATATTAGGCCACTCCAAAAAAATAATTTGGTCTACGGATTTCCCTCTTCATATTTTCAAGAATGCAATTTTTTTTTTTTTGTCTACAGATTTCGCTCGCCTCACTTTCTGAGAGTTTTCTCTTTGTAGTGTTTGGAAAAAATTTAAAAAAATAAAAATTTTGCTCGCGCCTCATTTTTCAAGGAGGAAATCCATTGGACAACAAAAAATTCTTAAAAAATTAGAAAAAAAAATTTCGCTCACTCGCACCATTTTTTCAAACGAAAATCTGTAGACCAACTTATTTTTTTGGTGTGGCCTTATAGAGTAATTTGCAATCTCTTTCTTTAGGTGGTGTAATTGAGGCTTGCCCTCCCTCAGACAGTGTCACAGCTCTTACAGTGGACATGTCTATCGAACCTAATGGTAGAATCTCAATGCAATGTATGGGAGACCAGATCCATGCTGAAACTCCATTTAGCTGCTGGGGTCTTTCTATGCCACAGTCCTCTGTTGAGCCAGAACAACTCAATGATGCCACCTTTAAGATAGGTGAAGCATGTAAAGCGCGAGGAGTCATCGGCTACTTTGCAATAGACTTTGTGACCTTCATTCATCCAAAGACGGTAATGTATTCACTTCAAATGATTCCAACATTAAGAATTATAATTTTATTGATATGGTTCAGTTTTCACACATATAAAGTTCAATTTAAGTGTGTTTGCAATTGACTTTCTTGATACCTCCATTTTAAACTTTGTTTTAACTTTGCATTAAATGATTTCAGATGCAACAAATGTTGTGGGCAGTAGACTTGAACTTGTCCTACAGTGATAGTCTGTCTATGTACAGACTTATACAGTTTGTCACAGAGGGCTCTCTCAATGTCAAAACACATTACTTTGACATTCCAACACCCAAGAAGGAAGAAAAGAAAGGAAGAAGGCGAAGACAGAAAGAAGAGGAAGTGGATCAGGTAATTTATGACTCCCATTACTGAAGTGTGTAAATATGTTCCAAGGCCCTTTTGTACATGTTTATTTTAAGTTTGTTTAGAATTAAGTGATACTATGTTTTGTTAATATTTGTTCAAGGGCTGGGACCCCTAGTAAAATTCTAATTTTAGTAAATGTATATGTAAGCATACCAGTATGTACAGATACCTAATTTAACTGAGAACCATCATTTATTTTCTGTACTCAATGTTCTTATTGAGAGGAAATGTAGAAAAAAATCTAGTTATTATTGCAGGGGAAAGTTGTTAAATTCAATTAAGTTTATTTTTTTACCACAGTACCTCACATATAAGACACCTTTAATTGAACCTACTTCTATCAGGCTCTATCATATAGACTTTGCCTATGTATGACACCCAGACTTTGGGAAATCTCTCTAAGCCTCTACAGTGGTCTGTTTCATGTATCAGCCATGTCATTATATGCGGGGTACCATGGTAGCTGTTAAGTTTTGTCTCATTTAATTGTGGTTTATTTTCTGTGATTACTTGCAACCTTATATAGATTTCATCATCGATGTCTTCGTGTACACCTGAATCAGATGTTACTCTGAATTCTTTGGTTTTAGCAGAATCTGTGTGTATAGCTCCCTTCATTTGCCACTTACAGACAATTTACAATATCAGATGGTAACAAATTAGTGTGGGAATCTATCATGAAACTTCAACATATTCCTAAATTTATAATTCACGCATAGAGTAGTCTAGTGGATTATCTGTTATACATAACATGATCTAGATAAGCTACAGAAATTGTCTGATACTGTTTCACAATCTTTGTAGTATTCCCTATTTTAACTATAAGATTCGATAATACGATTAAAATATGTGATAAGAAATAACCTATTGGAACGCAGTTTTCTGTATTTAGCATAGGTGCACATGCAAATAACCAAATAATATTATCCTTCACCAGTAGACCTATTCTGCACCCTCCCTCCCCATTTAACCATACTAAATCTTCTATGATGATCGTCTCTATCATAAGAAATTTAATTGTTAAGATGCTGACTATTGGCCCATGCCATCTTCTTGCAGAGGGACTTCACTTCTGAGTCTGACCTAGAGGTGGGCCCTGGAGTCATTGGGGCAGAGAACTGTGGGAGGGCGGTTTCATCAGTTGAGGTTGTATATAATTGATGTACAGTGTGCAGCAATCAAGTTTGTCACCTTAAGATCACAGAGCTCTGGAACAATTTTGAATATGACTCTGTTGGGCAGTAGCTATGACATTATTATACCTGTTGTTATAATATTTTCATTCCCCTTATACCCTAGTATCATTATCCTTATCATGTCCCTTGCCTAGAACTCCCATTTCCATTATGTGCAGAACAACAAAGTAACCCCTCATTGCCTATAACCAAAATGTAATTGTGAGCAAGCTAACATGTGGAAATACTTTGATAATGTTATATTCAATCTTTTTGTATTTTAAAACCGAAACAAAAGATTTTCTCCTTCTAGCCTCCACCAAATACGAGTCGGTTTGCTGTTATGAGTACCCGCCTGCATCATACAAACCTGTCTGTGGTCCACTACAGCGTCTTCTTTCAAATGTGTCGTGCTCATGGCATAGGTTATGACATTAAGGTTGGTTTTGACATTTATGAAATAGGTATATACAGCTGTGTTGCATCTAACTAATTTATTGTTGCATTCATTATTGTAGCAATTATTAAATATATGAAAGGAAATGCCATTTAATCACCATAGCTATGATTACAATTCTACATGGCAAAAGTACATGGTCACTAACAAACAACATGTATCCCCTCTTTGAAACATGCTTTTCTGAACATGATTTGATTGCTGATAACTGACATTTGGCTATCAAATGCCCTTTTTTGCCTATGGTCTATGGCATATTTTGGGGTGGTTTTGAGGTGTTGTTTTCGTTGTTGTTTTTTTCCCCTCTGGCCATCCTATAGCTTAGTCCAAGAGCTCTATTCAAAGCAATATAACCCAAATGTTCAACATAAAGTTGAATACAAAAGAGTGATCCTTTTTCTTTTCTCTAAACTAGGAAAAGCAGGGAACAGTCTTCACACTTATTGACAGTTTCAACCGGGAGAACCTCGGTATGGTGTAAGTATATAAATTATCTTTTGTCAAAATTTAGCCTGAGGATTTGGCAAGGCTTTGTATCTGTTATATAAGCTACCAGAGTGGCTCACGTATAGGGCACACCCCGTATATAAGGCACACCCTCCAACTAAGACCATTTCACCAGGGACAGATTCATTGGAAAAGCATGGGTATAATGAGCATCCCCAATTTCGTAAAAAAAAAAAAGAAGATATTTCATTATTCCACTGTTGTAGGGGCTGTTACTGCTGCACCTTCATTGCGTTTTTTGGCTTGCTTTTCTTGTAAACATATTACTGGGACAGGAGAGGGCTATTACCTTTGCACTTAAACGCTTTCTGACTTACCTTTCTCCCTATATGTACTAAAGTGTACATATAGCATGTGGGGGGGGGGGAGCTATTGACTTTGGAATAATCCTATAAGGCCCACCAGGTGTCTGATTTGCATATAAGAAAAAGGTTATACGCGGGGTGTTATGGTAGTTTGTGTATTGCTATTATATTCCGAGGTAGCAGGTTGTCCCATGGGCCCGGCCATTGCTGGAGCTTGTCACCAGCGACTTCTACTTATAAGACCCATCAGATGGGTACCAGTTGGCCCCCAAGTGGGCCGCAGTGAATAGTTGGGATTATCACATTGACTAATAATTTAACCTGCTAAGTCTGTATAGCTTGTGCATAAGCTTACCAATAGAGATATATCACTCAGTTCTACTCGGGTATGGAATTGTTGCTTCACTCCTTTAGGTCACTGAGTGAATTTTTCTTTACCAATATTTTTAAAATCTAAGTGGTCACTCATCAGTTCATAAAGCTTATTTGACTCATGCTATGTTTGCTTCTAGTACTGTTGGTGACAATCTTCAAGGAGCACTAGCAACATTTGCCAGAAACCTTTCTGTGATACACCAGGAGATATCTGCCCCCAATATGCAGGGAGACAGTAATTTCAAGGTAAGTTTTATACCTCAGGTATCAGTTTATACCAAAGGTAGTTTGTATGTTAAATCTATGGACAGAATGATATGATACTCCCTAGTCTGATCAACAATTCAATGAACCAGAACTTATTGGCTCAGGGTGAACTCTTGGGCTTGTAGTACCTGTTTAGAAAGCTGTCTAGCCATTTTTCAAATCCCAAACTCTGTTTAGTTATTTATATAAAATTTATTTATTTTTTAAGTACTAGGGTAAAGTGACCATGAGTCGTCCACTTGGACCTCTGTGCAACCTGCAACTTTTCCTAGGATCTGTGCTATAGCAGGCCAACCTGTAGTGAGCCTAAAAAAAACAAGTACCAGTATGGAAATTATCCTGAAGTGTTTGTCTTTCCAGCAAATAGGGTGACGACGCTTATACCTGTGTCCATCAGGCCCTATAAGCCTTCATTACTGAAGTGATGTGTATTTTTCTTCATTTGTACTATGATTCAGCCACCAGTACCTTGAGTCGGTCACATCATATGATGAACCAACTACTGTGTAGGAGAGTGTATATTGTGTACTTGATGCAAGGAAAGGGCAGATTTTACTAGTTTATCTCAAGTTGAATACGACAGCCCCATAGGTTTAACCAAGAACCTATGTATCACACCCCCAGTGTGATAACCCTTCCCCATATCACACTGCCAGGTAGATCATTGCAAATGGTGACATAACTAATGATAAAATGATTACTAATGCCAAATAAATGAATTTTTGAACATTTCTGACAAAAATAACTTGAGATAAACACAAAGGAGCACTCGAATTGGTCCCCACATAGACAAAGGTGCACGAGAATTGGTCCCCAGTGAGGGTTATCACCTGAGGCGAAGCCGAGTGAGATAACCCTCACTGGGGACCAATTCGAGTGCTCCTTTATATTTATCTCAAGTAATTTTTGTCAGAAATGTTCAAAAATTCATTTATTGTGCATTAGTAATCATTTCCTCATTAGTTATGTGACTATTTGCAATGATCTACCTGGCAGTGTGATACGGGGTTATCACACTGGATGTGTGATACAGAGGTTCATGGTTAAACCTATGGGGCTGTTGTATTCAACTTGAGATAATGAGGGTTATCACACTCAGCTTCGCCTTGTGTGATAACCCTCAGTGGGGACCAATTCTCGTGCACCTTTGTCTATTTACCGGTACTGATAATTGGCAGGGTATGATTGTAATCCATATGCAATATTTAGTTAAGGTTAACTGTGTTCCTTGACTACAAGGACATCATTCTAAGTTTTTCCTCATTTGTTAGTTGCATTTCAATACAAGTGGCTTGCAAATCATAAAAAAAAAACATCCTTATTTCATGGATATATAAACCCCAAACATACTGACATTGACAGCCTGTTTAATGTGATAAACCAGAAATAACCAGAGATGGAGGGATAGCAGGTGCTGTATCTTCCCACCCTGTAAATACTTAAAATCCTTTAAGGTAGTCTGTGATAATTCAAATTTGACACAATACACATGCAAAGTGTACATGGACGACTCAATGTCACTCTAGTAGGTAGAATAACATAATTGTAAAGAGTTCACTGAATGCATCATGAGAATAGTCTGGAATAATTCAAACCTAGTACAATCCATATCTGCAATCCATTCATCCCTAAAAGGTTTGGTTGATTTATCTTCATTTTTCAAAGAATATTTCTGGACTTAAGATACCTGTCAAAAATCCCCATGTCAAATATATGCAACTACCTATGTTCTTTTAAACAGGAGTAAGGAGGTGCTGACCCCTACTGAATATATGTACCACTAATACCTCATATCACTTACCAATCCTATAGTTCTTTGTCACCACCTATGTCTCATGAACATAAATGTTTTGCAAATACCACTACAAATACACCGCTCTCCCAAAGATCTGGCAATACATATTGCTATGTAGCAGGTCATATGGTCATGATGAGTGGTTGGCCTATCTATTGATGGGGGTTCAGTGGGGGTGGTCTATAATAATTAGCTAGTTACACCTTAATCCTACCAGAAAGAGTCCCAGGTCAGAGAGAAATGTGGGTGTTAGCAATCTTTTCACTATTGAAATAAGCAATTTGAATAAGTGAAACAAATTAAATTTTACCCTTTTTATAAAGATTTAGACCCCTCCTGTACTACTGATATATTATTATGTACCATACATCGATTTGAGACAGTCTATGGTATGTATTATGTTGGGGATTTTAGCACTGTAACAGATAGAGTGGCAAGAGTCGAGTGTCCTGGTGGCCATCCTAACTCTAGCCTAATAGCAATGATTTAAAGGTTCCAATTGTTGCATCATGTTGATATAGGTCCACAACTTCTAATTCCAAGTAAATACATGTATTCCAAATGAATTCCTATATAGATACACTCTATGTAAGGGTCTTAAATAAAGAAATGTCATCACAGTGGCAACTTTATTCAAGTTTTTCCAACTGGATCCAGATGTTCAGAACATCCACAGATCAGACCATACATGGGAATAATTTTCCCATCACACAAAATTTAGAAAAAAACATATCATGGTGGTTATCATTCGGGGTGGATGACATGGGTGACGTAAGTTTGGTGGCATGACATGGGTAACATGGAGTGATCGATAGTTTTCATTCAGACCAACATGAGAGGATGGAAAGATGACATGAGGATGAGTCAATTACATTATACAAGGATGAGACAATTATATGTATAATGGTTAGATGGGAGGTGAGATGAAGAGAGGATGGGACAATTAAATGATAAAAGAATGAGATGATGGTTAGATTGGAAGATGGGATGAAGTGAGGATGGGACAGTTACATGGTAGCAGGATGAGGCAATGACATGGTAGTTAAATGGGAGGATGGTTAGATGGGTAGAGGACATGATGAGAGGACAATGCAATGAGACTATGGTAAAAGATAGGGGGATGAGATAAAAGGAGAATTAGACAATTACATGATGGTTAGTAAGGCCGTTTTTTTTTTTTTTTTAATAACTTGGATTACGGATCCGCCGGCGAGATTTTTGGCAAAATCTAAAAAGATTTTTTTTTTACCTCTGGCTGACTGGATTTTTCAACATTAAGGGTTAAAAAAAAAGAAGTTCATGGAAATGAACAAATACAAGGCATTGACCAGTATATCCTAGATATAATTGTCAAAAACCTTTTGTTGGCTGAAAGGTGCATTCGTGTCCCCAAAACGTGACTTTACATGGCTTTTTTTTTCTCTGGCTGTTGGGATTTTTGGTGCCAATTTTGGAACTTTTTTTTTTGCCTCTGGCCGGCCAAGATGGGAACTAAAAAATTGGTAATCCAAGTTATTAAAAAAACGGCCTAAGAAGGATGACATGATGAGAGGGTGAGGCAATTATGTGATTAGATGGGAGGATGAGATAAAGGCAGGATGGAACAATTACATGATGGGAGGATGGGAGAATGAGACATTGCAAGGATGAGACAACGGGGGGAGGACACAGTGCTAGGATCAGATGATGGGAGAATGGGATGATGGAAGGATGGGATAGTGGAAGGATAAGACAATCATATGAGGGTAAGATGAAATGAGAGAATGAGAATATGGGAGGATGACATGATGGTTAGATATGCTTGGAAGATGAGTAAATGGGAGGATAAGAAGGTGGGAGGATGATATAATCACATGATGGGAGAATGGGAGGATGACATGATGGTTAGATGGGAGGATGATGTGAGAGGAGTGAGTGAGTGAGTAATAGATGTTTAACGCCATTTCGACAGCTAAGGTCATATTCATGGCGATGATGTGAGAGGACATGAGACCATGACATCAATTATATGATGGTTAGATGGAATGATGAGATGATAGGAGAATAAGAAAGGAATTGCATATATGAGAGGATAACATGATGGTTTAGATGGGAGACTGGCATGATATTTAGATGGGAGGATGGAGACATGACATTACATGAACATATGATGCAAGGTTGCCATGATGGTTGTATGGGAGGATGACATGATAGAAGGATGATAACAATAGAAGGATGAGAAAGATAAGTATGAGGACAACATGGTGTGAGGATGGCAGAATAGGAACATGGCATGGAAATAAGTTAGCATGATGGGAGGGATGACATAGAGAGGTGATGATGTGATAACGTTACGTGATAGGAGGATTATGTGATAATCTATTGCAGTGAACATTGTTTTTAATTTGTCAACAGTTTTAGTCTTTTTTCATCTACAGGTACCATCAAAAGTGTAGACAGCATATCAAAATCACGTGAATAAAATCCTGAGCAACATGTGATAAGCATTATATCACCCAAATTCTTTTCTTGGTCAGATGAAAGGCCATTGATTCACTTACCAAATCCTGAGGCATTAAATTTAATAATAAAACTCCGACATGTATTATGATTTTGTGAAGCATATCACAAGGTGGACAGGAAAACGTTTGATTTCATCAAATTGGATTAGATAAAGAAATATGAAGATGTTTTCTCACGATCAATTATGTCTAATTGTACCGGAATGTTTCTTTGGCTTGAAAAGGCCATTTGGCATGCATTGCGGGATGCAATGAATATTGAAGATGTGAGTTGTCTTCAATTAAGTTGACTTTTATACCGCTATGCATTAGACATGTATCACTATGCTCAATGTGAATGTCACAATGTTTAACTTAACCTGACACACAAGCAATCTACATCTTACCTACTCATTTCTTTTCTCTTTGCAACCAAAATCCATGTGACTTTTTTTTTTTACTTTTGCCCTTTATTCTGAATTGTTATTCAACCTAAGTATTTATGATATTAGTCACAACCAGGACACATGTTGTCTAATCTTCTAACCACAATTCTATCTGTTATACACAATTTACTTTGTGCATCTCATAATGAGAAATAGATGTTACAATGTTGCCAAAACGTTTTCTCAATGTAGGCCAAAGCGGCCTGTATCTTTGCATCTTTTGCATGCCATTTTCCTCTAGTGCAGGCTTTATAAATTTTGATATTCTAAGCCACCTGTGTAAACTTCATCATAAGATGTCAACCATTATGATTCTATGACAACGTCAGCGTCATTTCAGCAACACTGCGTTGACACCGATACTATAATAACCAGTCTTATGTCAGGATTAATAGTAATAGAAGTGTTGTAAGCGAGTGATCATTTTTTAAGAATGGGGGGGGGGGGGGTGCTTACATGCAAAAATAATTTTAACCTCCCCCTTCTCAAGGAGACAAAAATCGCATGTGAACGTGCCCTGTAAAGGCTGTTAAACTATAGTAAGGCGAAGGCTTTTTCACTGAAAACAGGTGAAATTTTTTTGAACCCCTCTCAAACCCACTAGCCCCCTAAATTCTTAAAAGCATATTTCGTAGTACATCCAGAGTAGAAGGAGAAGCTATATTAAAGGTGCAGCTAGGGCTTGAATTTTAGCAGTTGAGTACTGTTAGTACATTAGTATTTAGTATGATATCACCTATAATGCGCTCCCTGACTTCAGATAAATTCTATGCCTCACATAAGCTGTGCCTTTTTCCTGAGTTGATAAGGTAATTCATAACTAATTGGCCATGTGCTGGTCAGTTATTCTATTGCAAGTATGTGATTATTTGTTACGTAATAATTTGATTATGATTGCAGCCTGTGATCGAAGATATCGAAGCCATCTTGGGAATGACAGTGCAGAATGCTGAAGATGCAAGTGAAGTGACAGATACATCTGTCACAGATGGCTAGTACCGGTAGCTCTAATTCTCCACATTTGAACAATTTTTATCCCTTGGAAAGTAGAGTTTATGCTTTTTGCATGAAAGCAGGACTGTCACTGCAGCCAAAGTTTCAACCGTCTTAATCAACTGCTATGCGTCTGGATGAACAGATAGTACAAGAGTTTGCCACTAGATGCTTATAGTGCTTCCGGCGCCGTGACTCGGGCATATCCCCCCCCCCCCACTGTAGGTCTGTGGTTGTTCATTACCTCCAGTAGCTGGAGGCGCTGTATCCTGGGCTTTATCATTACTATCAAATGATACAGTGAGTATGGATTATCTAAAAACACTGAAAACCTAGGGTACCCCGGCCCTAGGGTCACGTTCCCTCCAATGTATGGAAATAGAACAACTAGCAACAGCCTGTGAGGTGATGTAGCCATATTGTAGGTCAAGTATGGCTTGCAGGTAAATGGCTTGCACGCAACTCTTTATAACTCTAGAATGATTCCCTATTAGACATACTAAAAGTAAACTAAAGGTGAGTGATATTACTACATGTATTGTATACATCTTCAGTAGTAGTGACACTCTATGCTAATTTAATACATCAAAGAATAATCAACCCACAGCCCCTACCACTTCTATTAGTACCCAGTACCCAATAGAGCCACACCAGGGGGAGCTGTGAAAACTGCCCGAGCCATGTGCCATTGGCCGTGGTGGATGTACTTTAAGCCCCTTGTGGCAAAGGTGTGAACCATCTGTTCGTCCAGGCATATATATATATAGCGTAAAAAATAAATCAGATCTTTCTCACATGGGTAAGATCCTTGCTCTACCTATATCGCATTAGCCCTTAGCACCTATGTTTTACACACGTGGAATTGATGTGTATGTACCTTGTATATATTGTATATTTTAAATAGCCAAATAGTATACCTCAGTACTTAAACTGGGTTGGGAAACTATTCATTCATATTTTTCTACATTTACATTATCTCTCATGAATACTATTTCTTGTCAGTTTGCCTGTAATTCACCATTCATTTTAGTTATAAAGAACATACTATGATCACAAATAATGATTTTCCCTCTATCATTTAAGTGAATGGACATGATACAGTCCGATTGAATGTGGTTAACCTTAAAAAAAAATGCAAATCTATGTCTCGGAAATGGCATCTTATATTCATGGAAATAGTCTTCAGTTATCATGCCGTGTAACAATTACCCAAACAATAATCAAGTACAAAATTTTAAAATGTAAATAATTGATCACATGTAATTGCTACATTATCCATGATGCTAACTAAATGTGCCAGCCATAACAGTATTTGCTACCCACTCTGTTGCCATTTCTGTCAGGTCTCAGAGTAACATTGGGCAGTGCATTCATTATATACTTTTAAATCAACCAGATGAATTATCTATATAGGCGCATTATATCATAATGGTGGTCTCTAAGAGATTTTGTCATTGTAAGGGGTGATGAGCAATATTATTTGAAGATCACAAAATAGGAAATGGCAAATTTCCATAAAAATAAGTGCCCAGAATGTTGTAAAATAAAAGATGGATAATATTTATAAGCATTGTTTTGTTACAATCATTTGTTATCACAAATTGAATTTGATGGGAGGGGGCAACACCACTAAGGGTCCAATCATATAATATAAAGTCATGTGGCAGGTGTAGGGAGTGCAGCTTTCCATTCAAGTGTAATGGTTCGAGTTCTTATATAACTTTGGTTGAGTTTGAGATATGTTAGTATCAAGCAAAACCAGACAAGTTAGCTCGAGTTAGTGGAACCAGCACATATTTATTCAGGAGTCACATGAGTTCGAAGTAGTGCTATAAGGATAGCTCGATGCTCAGCAGGTGTTGCTCTGGCCGTGGCCAGAAGCCGACTGAACTCCCTACGCGGTCCCAGGTAGGGACTGGAGCAGCAACAACCAGTGCTGCCACCACCCCATAGTGGCCAGAGATCGAAGCGACCTCTGGTCCTACCGGTGGTAACCGCATCAACTGACCTGCCCTCTCGAATAGGGAGCTAGAACCATATAAGACGCTCCACGAGCCCCTACACTACCCCCATCGGCTATGACTAGGGTAGAAAACACGTAGGAAATAGTCTAAAAACTACAATAGGGCTCGAGGTAAGTATTTACACAATGATATGATGGAGCGAAATATATATTAAGTATGTAACACTATGAACTTGTGAAATAACAAACCTTAGTAGTAAATATACTACTTCAAAGTGAGATACATTTTAACTTGAGGGTATGTTAAGCTAAATTATAGTTTGAAAGAACAACTATCATATTAAACATGTTACAAGTACCTGGTTTTAAACAAGTATTATGAGATTACAATACCTATAATTATACACTTTTACCCGAAAAAGAAAGATTTTAGAACTCACATATGAGTTACCTTTTTAGATTTTTTTTTAGTCAGTTTGTTGAACTGATTTTAGTTTTATATAATGATATCAAAAGAATAAAGTTTCCATTTACACACTAATCTGACTTTTATATTTGAACACGGATGGTGAACATCGGAGTGACTTAGAGATATATTAATATAGTACCATTTTGAGGTACCAACTTTTTCAAGTTGGTTTACAGATCAAAGGTACATAATACTGTAGTTCAATGTTATACACATATATTATATTATGAGATCAACTCATTTATGCGTAGTAAAATAGTAGAAGTCACTTTTCGAAGGTATTGAACATAGATGTATAGGTGTAATACAATGTGGGCGAGTTTGAACCCATCCTTTAAATAGTAATATGTACTAATAATGTAGTTAAAGATGGCCCACCAGTGTAGTGGGTTCATCTGTACAATAATAGTAAGACTTCAAGTGTCTTCGTATTCATATCACTGCTTGTCTGCGGATCCATTCGGCGGTGGCGGTGGCAAACCGCATCACTGTTATGTTGTGCCCTAACGGTGATGTAGATCATCGAAGGCAATTCGTCGGACCTCCCTAGCCCACTTAAAAGGGCCTATTTCTCCTCTTTCCTATCCCCTCAGGATGTGTGTGGTGCACATATGCGCGGGCACTGACACATTCCTCTGTGAAATTATGTAATGTAGTTCTCGCCATGAATATGACCTCAGCTGTCAAAATGGCGTTAAACATCTATTACTCACTCACTCGAAGGCGATTCGAGGCTGCATCAGTCCAGTCATCAAGGCCATTACTGCATCCGTCTGGGTCTAAGTAAAGAACTCCAACTTAGAAAAGGAGTTATCTCTAAGTTGGATCGGTGGTAAATCGGTTATTTATCTGAAGTTTCCATCGCGCAGGCCTGATCAGACTTTCTGGTGTGGTACCAGTCGGTTTCTCAGACCTAGCAGGTGTGGCAGTCAAGGCAGAGCTGGCTGCAGCACTGGGTCCAGACCTGGGGTTCAGTGATTTAGATGATCTGTTCTTCATTTGCTGTTTCTTCAGCAATTCGAAGGCAGACTCAGGTGTGCCATCCCATTCAGAGAAAAGGGACCCGAAAGGCCCCTATGAATTTAGTATCCATGAAGTCCATTTCTTCCCTTAGTTTTCTAACCTTCAGATCACACATGCCCTTGGTATACGCAGCTTCCCTTAAATCTCGATCTGTGGTCTACCCGACCTTGAATCCAATCATCATAGGTATACTGGGTTCCTGACTGGAGCCAGGTCAGGAAGTCACCAGCATTCGATTGTCTCATCAGAGGGGAGACTTGTTCCATACCTCGAGGACCAGTCTGGGACATGATCTCATTGAGGGTTGGAGATCGTTTCCTCTCTGAAGTTTCTGGTGGCGCAGGTGACTGCGACTCGGATCTCGATCTCTTCTTTTCCTTATGGCGTGGATTGACCCCAGGGTGGGGCTTCACTTTGCTGTGCTTATCCAGGGTATCCCTGTCCTTCCTCATGACCTTTACCTCCCAGTGAGTTTTAGGTGTCATGTCGAACCTATGAGACTTCACATTTCTTGTAAAGTAGGCATCCTGTTTGCCTTCGGACACATGACAGAAGTACTCAGTTGTAATGAGTAGTTCATTCCTTTCCTTCTGCTTCAGGTTGTTCCATGCACTCATGAGGTTGGCATGCAACTTATGGACTTTGGCCTTGGCATCTTTAGCCTTTAGTCCATGTTTCTTCACAATGTGCTCAGTTAGTCGTCTGCGACAGCGTGTGACATAACCACTGCACTTCTTGTTTTTGTTTTTTCTTGTTAGTGCATCGGTATATTGGTCCGTGATGCATATGAGTCTCAACAAGATGTCGATAGAAGGGATTCTCAGAGGACCACTTCTTCTCAGTCTCATGCATATTGACGCATACTTGCGAAAGGACAAGTCTTTCGTCGGCTACTATAGTTCGAAGCTGCATATTCAAGCTTCGTCCTATGGTCCTCGGTGTTTTTGAGGTGTCGCTCAAGCTCGCTACCCACACTCGATAGAACTTGGAGGGTGTCGGATCGTCCATAATCAATCTCATCCAGTCCTCGTCATCACTTTCATCATGACGATTCCTGGCAGGTGGGGTCGAATATGAGTCGGCATACCTCTCACAATGGCCAAAATACCTCGGAGTGAACATTTTGAAGTACGATCTGGTGTTGGACCAGATTTCCTTCTGTTCTCTGGTGGTAGTGTCCTCGAGGGGTTCGTCATTCCGATCAATGTTTTCCAACAGTTGTCGGTTCATTTCATCAAGGAACTTATCCTTGTCTCCATTCCCAGTTGGGTCCACTTCCATGTCGGAGATTTCACCCTCCTCAGTCACCTCAAAGGCTGGAACTGGTGGGGGAGCCTGTACTGGGTACCCTGCGTTCAGGTGAGGTTGGTTTCCCAGGTTTAGAACCTGATCGATTCGGGGTTCGAGAAGACCTGGTGGAAGCATCAAGAGTCCTCACTGTCGGAATCTTCTTTCACCTCTTTCTTCGAGAGTCTTTTCCTGTTTCGACGAGGTTTGATCTCTTCGAAACCTTCTTTCTGGTCTTTCTCTTTCTTGAGCTTCTAGATGTTCTTCCTCAAGTCAGTTTTCTTTTTGAGGAGAGCTTTTCTCTCCTTCTCCATATCAGCCTGTCTCTTTTTGAAATCCTAGAAGGTTTCCTTGACAGATTCAGGGCGAACGGCAGCAGCTTCGGACTCTCGAACTGGCGAAATAGCCACACAGTACGCATTAGAGGGTTCGCGATCATAAATCGGAGGTTGAATCTGCCCCCAGCGGTAAATGCTTGGCAGTCTTTCATCTACGGGACCAAGTCCATAGATCAGTGGTGTCTCGAGGGACATTTGAATTCGCTTGTCCTCGACGATCTCGTCGACTACCTGAGGCCGTGTGTCAGATCCGCACTTGGCCTCAGCTAGACTGAAATAGTCACATCAGTATGTGTCCTTAGTAATGTCATCAATTTGGTTGTCTCCAACGCCCTTAACTAGTCTCATCTGCAAATCCATGGAGATACAGTCTGGTGGCAGACCCTTACCTCCAAGCATCCGAGGAGCGATCCATCAGTCTTTACCTGAAGTGGTACGGATGTACCCCTTCGTTACATTAATCCATCCTCTCAGTGTTGTCTCTAGTCCTGGGACAGTTACTGGCACTTCGAGAATGGCGTCGGCTGATTCGGGGATAACTACCTCCACTCTGGAGTCAGCTCATACGTTCAACAGAACTTTGGAATGGTGACTTGATCCTTCAGGAATCATTGTGCTGGTGTAGACCCATCGGTTGTTGTTGTCTGTTCGGCAATGACCTCCAAAGTGTCCATTGCCTCCCCGGAGTTGGTGGCTGGGACAGGGTGTCCCTCGGGGTTGGTGTTTAAGGTCCCCGTTAGTAGCCCAAAAGCAGTCAGTCTCCACACTCCTTCGAATAGTATTCGATACACCACCTCTCTCAAGAATTAGTTAAATCGCAGTGGAAGCTCCCACCAAACAAAAGCATGTCCGTTTCCTATGGATCTGGACGCGTGCTATGAGCAACAATGGGTGCACAACAACCCTTGGCGCTTCGGTACGCATGCGCGGGGGGAGAGTGCGCCACTCCAGTTTTTAACCGGCATGCCACCTTTCCCGCTGCGGCAAGAATTAGTACTACGTCAGGCAGCGCCTGTTGTAGTTTGAGGATTTTCTCTCTGCTTGGTTGTTGTGTTGGTGTGTACCTACACTGTTCATATCATCAGCAGTTCAACAGAAACACATGCAGTATTTTATGTGCATGTCAGCTTGGCTGTCTGTTACCCACACTTCAGTGCACCTGACCCTACTTCGAGTCAGTCTCAAAGTATCTCAACTTTTATTAACAAATATCATTACACAGTACAGGACATATAGGCTCGTTGTGTACCAGGACTTAAGTAACGGCAGACCTCAGGGCAAGTCGTGGGCTGCGCCTCTCTTCTACTCGACATTTCTTTTTCAACCCAGAAGTCCCAGGTTGTTTGTCAGAAGATACCAGCATCCTCTTCCCACCTCTACTCCTGTGTCCTAGCGAGACATTTTCTATTGTGATCGGATTTTAGATTCACATCAGTTCTCTTAACCTTTTTCTTCGAATTGTTTTTCGTTCCAGTCTTCTTAGACTTCTATTTATTCAATTTCATACCTTTATGTGACGTTTCATAAGAATCTCATCTTTCTCTCTGTTCCATCTCTTAGACAGTTCCTTACATTCAGCCTTAGCAGCTTCTCTGCCTCTCCATTGTTGTAATCTACAGACGTTCGATTTATTAAGGTGGTCCACCCTTTATACCCAGTGCTGACCGGAAAATACCTTGGCAGCTCCTTGGTGACCTTGGATGTAACATTTGAAATACTTAAACTTCCCTGACAGCTTAGCACAATACACCAAAATTTAGCTTTTGAAATGGAGAAAATTATGCAGTAGGTCCAGAATATTAAAGTCAGGCTCGATTTTTTTAAAACTGATTTTGAGCAGTGAGACCTGACTAGTGTATTAATACACTATATGGTCATTTCACACCCATAACCCTCCACTGTTTTCTTGATATCAATAAAAAATTGACTCTGGACTAAAGAAAAATTGACTCTGGACTATTTTGATACCTAATAACCATGGGTTTAAGCCTTTTCTCTCCTCACAAATTGTCCGAATTCCTTGAAATAACAAAAGTTTCTGAGGAACTATTTGGCCATTCTACCCGGAAGTGGCTGAATTAGGGTGGTACCACCTTAACAGAAAAGGTGATTTTTTGGTTACCATGGTAACCAGAATATTCCTGCATGAAAAATTCTTTTGAGTGCTCTGAGCACTAAATAAGTCCAAAATTCTGCCTATATACCATGTTTTACCTATAAATTGGGCTTAATTTGCCCATGCTGGGCTGTGCTGAGGTCAAAATCCCAAAAGAATCTCTTCGATTTGGCCATAAATTCTCAAGCAGTCATAGCAAAAAATCTAGACTGACTTTGTTATGTCCAACATACATTAAAATGCAGCTAATAACATCAATTTTATGTAGGAATGCCCCACTAAGCTCTCATGAAATTAGGGAATCCAGTAGATGTAGCTTTAAGGCCCAATTATGGGCATTTTTAGGGCCAAAATGGGCTATTTTGGGTCAAAATAGGCCCTGGAGATGGATGTTATGTTGTTATGTTGCCATAGCAACCCATAACAACTTATGGAATTCTCATATATTTGATGTCCAGGTTATTGCATGATACATTGCCTTGATATGTGTTATTATAGATGCTATGTAGATGTAAACATTCACTGTTTTTCATCAAATTTTATATAGAAATGAAACATTCCATAGAATGCCACTAATAGCTGACACAGGGAATGAATAGGCTCAAGGGCAATCTTTTCTAAAAAAATCAGGGGACTACAGAGCCAAATCCATGTAAATATATCATTTGAGACCTTCATATTCATATACAATAGTTAATTGGCACAAAAAAAATCAACAATTGTGGGCAGAAACTGGTGGTAATGTGCTAAAAAATGATGTCATCTCCGCTGTTAAGGTGGTACCACCCTAAATCCCCGGTGCGGACCGGAAAATACCAGTGTTGGCAACCTTGGATGTAACATTTGAAATACTTAAAATTCCCTGACAGCTTAGCACAATACACCAAAATTTAGCTTTTGAAATGGAGGAAATTATGCAGTAGGTCCAGAATATTAAAGTCAGGCTCGATTTTTTTTAAATTGCCATGGCAACCACCACACTGATTTTGAGCAGTGAGACCTGACTAGTGTATTAATACACTATATGGTCATTTCACACCCATAACCATCCACTGTTTTCTTGATATCAATAAAAAATTGACTCTGGACTAAAGAAAAACACTTCCTGATTATTTTGATACCAAATAACCATGGGTTTAAGCCTTTTCTCTCCTCACAAATTGTCCGAATTCCTTGAAATAACAAAAATTCTGAGGAACTATTTGGCCATTCTACCCGGAAGTGGCTGAATTAGGGTGGTACCACCTTAATTCTACCCGTGGGTAAACTTAATATCATCACAGTTGACTCAGAATTAATCTGTCACTATATGAGGACCATCCCATCCTAAAACCAATTTCTTAGATGACAAGGGTTCATGGATTCGAAATACTTTATCGCCAACATTAAAATGTCGATATTTTAAATTAGTGTCATAACCAATTTTCTGCCAGCGGGCATTTTTCATTAATTCAATTCGAACTAGTTCATAGCTTGTTTGAAGTGTTCTCTCAGTGATTCTACAAACATTACGGAGCATGGAACTTCAGGATTAATCCCAACTACACCGTACACCAAGTATGCAGGCATAATGATATCCTCACCAAACACTAAAAGGTTTGGAGAGCAGTTTGTCGAAGCATCTACAGTGCTATTATAAGCATATACTATGAAATCACATTGTTCATCCCAATCATCTTGGCATGAATTTACCAAGGGTTTCAGGACTTAAATTAATGTTCTATTGAATCTTTCCACCTGGCCATCAGACTGAGGTCTGTATGAGCGAGTTCGAGTTTTACATATTGCCAAATAATGGCACATCTCCTGCAGTTTGACTCGAATTCCCTTCCTTGGTCACTGTGCATCATTAGAGGTGCACCTAGATGTAGGACCCATCCTCTGACAAATGCACTAGCACAAGTAGCGGCTTTGTGATTCGGTAGTGGGAATACGCGAGTATATTTTGTGTAGTAGTCCAAAACTACCATCATGCAAGTGTTCTCCCAAGGTGTGGGCTCCAGTCCACTTATAATGTCAATAGCTATTCAGGCGAATCTTACCCCGAACATTTCTTGCATCAAGGGTATTTTACCCATACCAGGGTCGGGTTTGTTCTTACCACATTCAGGGCATGTCATGACCCATCTGGTAGGTTCGCTACTCATTCCAGGCCAATAATAGCGTCTGGAGAGGTGTTTGAGTGACCTCTTCTTCCCGAAATGTACACTTGTTTTGTGGCCATGACAGAAATACATAATGTCGCGTCTCATTGCCATAGGGATCACTATTTGCAAAATTTTATCCTTGGTAGGACAAGTCTTCCAACGACAAAGCAACCCGTCTATAATTTCCAGCTCGGTCCATTGAGCTAAAAACTTACGAGTTTCTTGGTTTTCAATAGAGATGGCAGGCCTTTCTTGAGCAGTAAAATTACTCGTTTTATTGCAAGGTCATTCTGTTGGAACTGCTTGATGGTCTCCGGGGACCATTCAATAACATTTTCCACACAGAGGTCTGGCAAAGGTTCGATCTTTCGAGCTTTTCTTCGGTTTCGAACCCCCGCCAACACAGCATTGTGTGCCCCACAATCATCACAATCAAGTTTCTGACACTTTCGTATCGGTCTTCTAGACAGGGCGTCAGCATTTACATGCTTCGAGCCTGCTCGATGTTGGATTTGGCTGTGCTCCAATCCAAACTCAGATAAATGAGCTAACCAACACCCAATCATCCCTTCAGCATCCTTAAAGTTTAGAAGCCACTTCAAAGACGAGTGATCGGTTCTCAACGTGAAGTCGGAACCCCATAAAAAGTGCCAAAATTTCTTAGTATACACCACCACAGCCAACAACTCACATTTAGTGGTGCAATAATTTCTTTGCGCATTATTAAAAGTATTACTTGCAAAAGCAATGGGAACCTCAGCTCCATCTTGGACCTGAGACAGAGCAGCCCCTATGCTATCATTGCTAGCATCAGTATCGAGGATGAAATGCCCATCCGAAGTTGGATATTTCAACACTGGTGTATTGGCAAACAAATCTTTTATAGCCTGAAAAACGGCTTGTCTTGCTCGTTACCCCATGGAAAACATTCCTTAACCCGTCCTGGAGCCCAATGTGCAAGTATCTGTAAGGGATAACTTACTTTGGAATAGTTCGGGATAAAGTCTCTATAGTATGAGCAAAAACCCAGGAAGGATCAAATCTCCCTGGCATTTTCAAGCTTAGCCCATTCTGAAACTGTCTGGAGTTTCTCAGGGTCTGCTTGTGTGCCGTCAATTTTTTAGGTTTAAGCTTCAATCCATTGGCTTGAATTCTTTTTAAGACCAATTAGAGGTTGTTAGGACAGTCCTCCTCGATGGCCCCCGGACGTAAAACTAAACAAACAAACAAATCCTCCAAATAAGACTATGTCATAAAGATCTACCAGACAGCGTTCCCATAAAAGATCACTGAACATGGTCTCCATCATGGCTTCAAACGTAGCTGGCGTATTACATAACCCAAAGGGTAGTACGTTATATTGGAATAGTCCCATATGGCTCGAAAAGGCCGTCTTTTCCATGTCCTCTGGTTTCATTCCAATTTGCCAATACCCGGACTGTAAGTCTAGGGTACAGAAGTACTTATTCCCTCCAAGAGAGTCCAAAATTTCATCAATCCTAGGTAAAGGATAAGAACCGTTAAGCTTTCGATAATCCACACAGAACCTTATGGTTCCATCCTTCTTTGTGGTCATGCAAACAGGACTAGACCAAGGGCTAGTACTGGGTACTATAACCCCCTGCTTCAATTGATTAAGGATCTGCTTCTCCGCTTCGAGTTTCTTTTTCAAAGGAAACCTCCGATACGGAATCTTAAAGGGTTTAGCATCCCCAGTATCAATGCTGTGTAGAAATTTATCAGTCCTACCCACTGGGCCTCCATCCTCCCCGAAGGCAGATTTCGTAGTCTCCTTTTCTCCTCCATGTTGGTCAAGAGTCACAAACTTGTCCAGCTCGTCTGTCAATTTCTTGACAGGTATCTGGTCTGCTTCGCCTTCGAAGTGGGCTGCGGAGATATATTCAGTTAGGGACATTTGCCCTATACGTTCACTCTTATGTAAATAGATAATGTCAGATCCTCGGTTTGTCACTGGGACGACTGTCCAAGCTCCAATACCAACACAGAGTATCCACAGATTCCAATCTTAAAGAACCCAGCCTCTCCTGACTAGGTTCAAACACCGCATTAGCACCTTTGAACGCTAGGTTTGAGGAGCAAAACACATCACAAGTAGTTCCAGGAGGAATTTTCACAGTCTGCACTACTGTCGCAATAGGATATACATGTCTTAACACACAGCGGATTTCGCAGTTGTATGGATTTCTAACCTTCAATAAACTGTGAAGTGGGTCCAACACGGCGCCATATAAGCTAGCAAAGTCCAGCCCAATTATTCCGTCATCAGTGATTTCGGCAATGGTGGGACACACGACAAAGTTATATCCACCCATTCCGATCTGTATGAAGGTTTTACCAAAAGTCTGCTTGCGGCTACCGTCCGCTGTGCAAGCATTTACACCCACTTGGAGTGCATTGGGCTTACCTGACATCAGTTCGAAGAACTTCCTGGAGATGCACGAAGGGCTAGCACCAGTATCTATCAAGAATTCCCCGACCTGTTCCTTCACCGATACAGTAACATACCATCTTTTCCCTACTAGTGAGGAAGGATTCTCAGCAAATCGAACTTGTTCTTTAGAGTCACCAAGCTCCCATCCAAAACCTTTCAAGAAAGCTAAACATGGATGGTCTGAGGGAAGGTGTGTCACACTCACTTGGCCCAGCTCTCTGACCCACCCTTCCTCGTCTTTGATGCAGGATTTCTCCCTCCGGCCTCGGATCCCCTGATCCACTGTAACATCAAAGCTCCCGGCCCCGACTGGAGTGAGAGAATCCTTCTCACTTACCAGACTCCCGCGAGGAATTGGCTCTTTGGACAGTTCAATCTTGCTGTTTCCGGTATTTTGGCAGTTCCTTTCAGGGATCACATCTTTTGCCCTTAATGTGACCCCTTCTAGTTTTCCTCATTTCTTGCTTCATCCTCGCCCTCTTTGATAGCCGTAACACGAGCAAGTACAGGCTTCGGAGTAGTACATTCATGGGCATAATGACCCATCTCTTGACATCTATAAGACTGCAACCGAGATCGATCCACTCTCTGTCGGGGCCGTCTCATGGTCATGGCTTCATTAAAAGTTCTAACCATTTCTTCCATCATCTTTATCACATCCATTTGTGATGGGGTTGCCACAGTGGTAGTAGCGTTAGATGCTTTCGGAGTGGGTATGGAGGAAGACCTCAGACCTCGAGGGTTCGTTTCTTCCACAGAGGTGGGCTCAGTTTTGGGTCTGACATCTCGACCAGGGGCTTTCTTACTAAACATTCGTTGAGGTATATATTTCCTCTTCATGTCCCGTTTGACCTGGACAGCAGAAATGCTTCCATCTTCTTCTTCGATCTCCATTACCTCAACATCTGAATCACCCCCATCGGCCTGGTGCACGGAAGAGACAAGACCTGTTGGGGCCATTGCGGTAGCAGCTGCCTTCCTGGGGACTTTGCCCGCCATTAAGATTCAAACTTTATTAAAGTCGTCTATCCCCTTAAAAAAGGTCGGTCAGCCTGGCATTATTTTCTTTCCAGGCTGCCATGGCGGCTTGTTGCTTGTTGCTTGTCTCTCAATCCTTGTATGAACTGAGGTAATAGATCATTGATGAAGTACTCCTCATTTAAACCGACACTAGGGCGGGCTTTATGCAGCAGGGTCTGCAGCTCGAATCCAAAAGCCCTGAAAGTCTCGTGAGGCTTTTGGGTTCGCTTCTTAAAAGCCATCATAGGGTCCTCGGTTACCAGGTTATACAGAAGTACACTTGCAAACTCCACCAAATCTGTGAAGGTGCCATGTTTGTTGTACACCTCGTTCCATTTGGCCACTGGAATCTTGCCTGGTCCGGCCTTCAAACATCTGATCAGATGTGGCAGTGCCTCTTCAGGAGACCATGCGTTACAATGCATGTCATCTGTGAAATTTGAAAACCATTCCTATCAGGTGGTGGTCCCGTCTTAGGTTTTAGGAATGATGGCAACTCTTAGAGCAGCATTACTGGTGCGTACCAGTTTTCCAACTTGGCTAACGATCCAGTCGCGAATCGTTTCTTGGTTATGGGCACACCCTGAGGTGTTTGACGAACGACTCAACAGATCATTGAGGGTGGGTCGAGAGTGTCTCCTGCTTCCAAAAGTTCCCCTAGTGGCACCTGCCATTCCACTATTGGGCCTTGAAGCTCCCCCAGTAGCGTTTGCAGTTCCTCTGGTATTACCCGAAGTACCTCCTGTGGCTCCTTGGTTCTGATTGTTTCCTGCTCCTAAATCGCATGGAGAGGAGTCGTCTTCATACGAGATGTCAAGAGATCCATCTTTACCGGTACGAACTGTGTCTGAACCCTAAAAGGATCCACCGTTTTCATCAGTGTAGGCTCCCAAAGTAACACCTACAACACTAAATCTCAAATTCTTACGTCCATCCCCATCAGATTTATGTCCAGGTTGATACACACCATCACCGGTGACAGTCATCCTAGCATTGTCATTGATAAATGGATCGTAGTCAGGTAATCTATGTCTCACCAGGGCATCTGCAGGTGTCAAAGTTCTTTTTGATCTTATCCTTTTCAGCTAACAATTGGTTACGTTTCTCTTCTTGATTGGCCTCCCATTGTTCATGCTCGATTTCTAGTCTGAGTTTCTTGTTTTCCAATTCTGCTCTAGTTAATTCGAGTTTCTTTTGGATAACCAGACACTCCTGTTCGAGAGATCTATTTCTAGCTTCCTTATTTTCTACATTTTGTTCAAGATTGTTCAAAGTAAAAAATTAGATCTTTTGTTCATTTTCGTATTTCTCGCACTGTTTTTCGAGATTTCGTTGTCGCAATGCCTTGCGTTCAGAGTTTTCCAACTTTTTCTGTTGGTCAAGTCTCATCATCTCGTATCGTTTGATTGCTTGTTGTCTCAAGTATTCTTTAGCAGTTATTCCCTGGCTTTGGCTTCCACCTATATCAAATATAGATGTACTTAAGCCTTCCAAGGACTTCCTGTAATCGGTGTTGGTGTAGCAGTACTAGCGGTGGTAGACGTGTGTCTTCAAACCAAAGTATTTATCATCATGATGGGACTTCGAGTTATCTGGTCTGAGGTACTCATTTCATTTTGTAGGAATAAGTCCTTTAGCAGTCCTGATAAATGCGGTTTCCTCGGATTCAAAGTCATTTGTATATGGGCA
Organism: Acholoe squamosa; assembly: GCA_949317995.1. Lineage (NCBI taxonomy): Eukaryota > Metazoa > Annelida > Polychaeta > Phyllodocida > Polynoidae > Acholoe > Acholoe squamosa. Next base: position 28,452,032 of record OX439039.1, on the reverse strand, counting down.
GTTGTCACCTTAGGAGTTCGGACTACCTTTTCTGTAAAGGAGTCGGCAAACGTTGTATAACAATCTTCGGTTTCAATAGTCAGGCTTCGGCCTGTAAATGGTGGCGCCTTTGCTTCAGAACCTAAGTCGCTGAAGTCAGATTCAGTGGACTCAGCACTGTCGGACCCCAAGTCTCCCTTGGTCGGTTTATCATGATTCAGTTCGACCTCCAGAGTCGCGCACTAAAACCATGACTGATCACGGCACCAGTGCAATGGTTCGAGTTCTTATATAACTTCAGTTGAGTTTGAGATATGTTAATATCAAGCAAAACCAGACAAGTTAGCTCGGGTTAGTGCAACCGGCACATATTTATTCCGGAGTCACATGAGTTTGAAGTAGTGCTATAAGGATAGCTCGATGCTCAGCATGTGTTGCTCTGGCCGTGGCCAGAAACCGACTGAATTCCCTACGCGGTCTCAGGTAGGGACTGGAGCAGCGACGACCAGTGCTGCTAACACCCCATAGTGGCCAGAGATCAAAGCGACCTCTGGTCCTACCAGTGGTAACCGCACCGACTGACCTGCCCTCTCGAATAGGGAGCTATAACCATATAAGACGCTCCACGAGCCCCTACACAAGTGGTGGTGGAGGGGGGAGATAGCCCAAAAGTAGCAGGATGTCATTTTAAAATGGACACCTCCTTATGCCTAAACTCTAGTGCAGTTTTGGAGGTGATTGAGGTGTCACGGTACAAATAGGAGAAGAAATTTCAAATTCTGACCAGCAGCCTTTGCCCTTGACCTTTGACCTCTCAAAAACCATGTTACTATGGTTACATCCAACTTCTTTTTATCTTTTTACCTAAGCCTTTCGAAGCAATTATAGGGATGAATTTTTAATGTGACACCTTGAGCAGTTTTTGGAGGTGGCTGGGCAGTATTTCTAGAAAAAAGGGCCAGAAAGAGCTGCCGAGTCGCCCAATCACATGCCAACAAGATTCAAAATGTTTTATTGACTAATGTAACAGGTACACTTACAACAGATTTTATATATGAGTATAATAGTTCATTGGTCCTGGCCTTTTAGATGATGTACAATATTCGAATCGGCCACTGCTAGCTTTTGGGAGTTTCCTTACCTAGTGTCATCGTAGTTTTTGATTTTTTTTTTGTATCATATTTGTGTGTGTGTGTTTTTTTTTTAAAAATTCTATAGTAATAAATTAACTTGAGGTATTTTGTAATGGAGTTTAAGTATCAAAACTGTTCAGGGGTTGGAAATGGTTTTTGCTGTTATGATAGAGAATCAAAGCTTTATAATATGGTATTTCCAACTAGAATGTACAGGAAACCCAATTCCTCAAGCCAAAATCCAGTAAGGATTTCTCACCTTATATTTCTTTTCATTATATGAAAATTGGATTTGGTCCAGAAAAAAGTTTTTCTTTTTATTCTGTGCAAAACTTGAAGATCCACCTGATGTCAATGTATATATACTATGCCTAGTAAAAGATTATTTAGGATACCTGATTAAAAAACAAAAAATAAATCCCTCTCCACAACTGCGATGTGCAGAATCTGTTAGATATGTACATTCTTGTTATGAATACTATGGCAGGAAAATCTCTGTTCGCGCATGCGCAATAAAGAGTTCTGCAGCATCACCAAGATGGCCAAAGATGTTTGGCAGTGAGGACAGTCAGTTGTGTCAAGTCATATTGAAATTGTTAATCCGGAAGGAGGTAGAAACTAGTTAATGCTCAGATATCAGCATAGTGTGTGTTAATAAGAAATGACTCTTCATGTAGCTGTAGACACATAATGATCTATAGTGCATCTCTTGAAGACTGGACTATTACACATACACTAGTAGGCTGAGGCTGTATAATTCATAGGTGACACTGTAAGGCCAGTGACGAGGCATTTGCGCTGTGAATATACAGTAGATCTCTGGGAGGCATTATTAGTTTTTCTTTTATATTCTCAACGGGGTGGCGGAGGCACTGAGAACTGATTGTCCAGAGGGTGCAGGTCGAATACACTAGGATGCTACGTGGAATACACTTGGGTGCCAAGAGGATGCACTGAGATGCTGCACTGATGTACTGTGATGCTGAACAGATGTATTGAGATGTTGCACTGTGATGCTGTAGAGGGACATTCTACAGGTGGGCTTAAGTGGAGGTGGAAGCACTATGAACTATATTTGTGGTTATGTAATATTAAGTTGTAGCTGATGTTTATGTGGGATATTACAGAATTCAGATGTTGTAGATAGATACTGTACGGCAAAGGTACAGAGTCACTTGCATAATGACTGAGGGGTAAGAACTGGTGACACTGCCTCTCAATTAGTCAGGATGTATCTATGTTTTTAAAGTCTTGAACTATAGTCATCAGATGGTTATTTGAATACTTCAACATTGAACTGAGTAGCAGAGAAACTCTCGAGCTGTGTGTTGAAGTTTTGGACAGTTAATGGTTAACTGATAAGAGTGTTCAGTTATATACCTATATATGTGTCACAGATCTGTGTATATATAAGAGGACTGCTGGTGATAAGGAGACACTCATGATGCACAGACTTGTGAGTACTATACTAACACTGCACTGGACAGAATGTACCTAGTATAATGTTGAACTTTTTATTCTGTGTATTTTTGAGAAGGAGTGCTCCAACTTTACAATATATGACCAGTATATATTTTGAACTTGATGTTTGTTAAGAAGTAAGTGACTCTAAGAGGGGGACAGAGACTTTGAAACTTTAAGAAGTATATTGTGTAGTGTGAAACTGAGATGTATGCACAGTATGCTCCACTGCAATTGAGAAGGAGTGTTAGATATGTGCATTCTTATTATGAATACTATGGCGGGAAAATCTCTGTTCACACATGCGCAATAAAGAGTTCTGCACATCACCAAGATGGCCAAAAACTTATGGCTTCAGGCTCCTTAATTTACCTCAGAGATTATCAGAATCTACCTGCCAGTACCCTATATTTTGTAGTAATAAATTGATCGGAAACGAGAATCCAGTCCTAACGACTATGTTCGTCCTGTAATACCCTTCACATAAGACACACCCTGAGTTCAGGGAGATTGTATGAGGCAAACATTTCTAGGGCTTGATTCTTAAAAGCACTTGCGTACTAATCTATTAAATGTAGTTTATTCCTGCCTGAAATGTGCAGCCTCAACTTTAGATTGTATCTCTAAGGTGATACTATGAGGCAGTCAGTCACTGTGTAAAAGGCCCAGCTTATACAGAAGGAATTTGTGGCATGAATAGACACAAAGAATTAAGGTGCAATGGACACAATAGGACTGTCTCTAATTTTTTATGTCTTCATAACCCATGAATTAAAATCGGCTATCTTATCACTTGAAAAGGTTTGCTCACCATACGCATGGTATTCTACATCGTCTGCCACTCACATTCTTTACCATATCTACACCATATGCATAGGGACCGGTCGGCTAGTCAAGCCATACACTGTAGAGGGGCTTTGTACAAATGACGTCATGCAGGAGGGGTGAGGGGGGGGGGTAGGCCCGGAATGACGGAATTAATTTTCCATATACCTCCAGTACTGCAAAATTGGCAAAGAGCATGATGGGGGGGGGGGGGTCAAAAATGGTCCAAAAAAGGCATGACGTCATTTGTACATAGCCCCAGACCTGTGGGTGTTCCGTACGTCCACAATGCTCACAGGATCATCTAAGGCCATTTAAAAAATTCGAAATTTCCTTTCATAAATTGCACATATTTTTCAATCATTTTCTCATATCCCATGCAGAAAATGAACATTTGTAAGACCCACCAGTGAAAACCCAGCAAAAATTGACTATAATATGAGACCTTGGACCCAAAAAAAGAAATTCCTTGTGTGTAGTCAGGGCACATATATATACATGCATACCAGAAATGATGTAATTCTGATCAATATAACCTATATGCGTGGAGACCTGCGCAGTAGGTTCATTTTCAACAAGTAGCAACCAACCTTAAGGCCAAAAAAAAAAAAAAAAAAAAGGGTTTCCTTCACCCGTCCGTCCTCAGCCAAAAGGGGCCGACCTCAGATTTTTTTAAAGATTTTTTTCAAATGTTTTCATTTTTTTTCATTTTTTTTAAGGTTTTCATGTGAAAACATTTATTAGTAAGATATACACGTATTTCCCCATCATTTTCTTACATTTCATAAAGGAAACGATCCTTTGTTATAATAACCATCGAAAACCTGGCAAATTATGACTATATGAGGCCTTAGATGCAAAAAAGAAAAAAAGAAAAAAATCCGACCTACCTACCTCAACTTTTTAAAACATGTTACCGGAAACACAGCTTTTTTTTTTTGCCTAATGAACGACCTTCACATTACACCGGACTGATAGTGTATTCCACTTGATACTTTTATTGTTAGGTAATTACCCTCTTTGATGTAGATAAGAATCTCTCTGAAGTTAGATGTGTATCCCACTCCCTATTCTCCTTTTCCCCCTCCCCCTCCCCCTCCCAGCTAGCACCCCTCCCCCTTCCACTCCACTTCTAACACTCCCACCCTAATTGACCAATCAGCATCACCCATCCGATCTACTAAGGACACAGTCATATATATGGAGGACTGCTTGACTGCTGATATCTGTCTGTAGTGAAGGTATGGAACGAAGACAGTGTAATGTCTGCGGGAAAACGGGAACGGCGCAGGTGGAGCCCTCTCTGTGTATAGCGCTGAAGGAGGCCGGAACACGGAGATCTGATGTGAAAGACACGTGGCTGCTGAGCTTTAAATGTCAGTTAAATCTGATGCAACTATATTACATTGGTGACTAGGTAAATAAACTCATGTGCATAGGGCACCTACTTGTGGGAACTGAACAGAAACTGTACATCTACAAGCCCAAGTTCAAAACTTTGTTTGACTGGTTTCCAAGCAAAATTGAATCTATCAAAATGGCTGACCTACCAAATTATCCACCTTTTGAGATTGTTGATGATCCAACAGTGGCAACAAAATGGGAGGACTGGTTAGATGGATTTGAAGCTATGGTGAGAGCAATGACAATTACTGATGCAGGGAGGAAAAGGGACTTGCTGCTGTATTACATTGCGACAGGGGGGAGAAAGCTTTAAAAGACTTGAGGATACTAGTGAAGCTGGTAAGGTGGGCCAATATGACAAACCCATTGCAGCTTTGACCAAACATTTCACCCCAAAACTAGAGCCGCAAGAGTCAATAGACAGTTTCTACATAAGAATTTGTGAGCAGACTGATAGAATTAATTTGGAGGCCCTAGAGAAGTCAGAAATTGTAGACCTAATTAAATTGTCACAAATGGTCAAAAAGTGCAAGGATCCGCACATTAAGACAAAGGCGTTGCACGACAAACTTTCCTTGAAGCAGTTTTTGTCAGCAGCCAGGGCATCTGAGCGTACAGACCTAGAGTTGAAGAACCTTGATGAGGAGCAGGTGGTCCCAGTCAATAAGGTAGGCCTACATAAACCTCAAGACAAGGATGTTAAAGGCAAGAGACTGGTAAGAGATATAACACATATCGTGGGAAGAAGTGCTTCAAATGTGGAGGGAAATACCCCCATGAGAAAAACTGTCCAGCTGAGGGTAAGGAATGTGATAAATATCACAGAATTGGTCACTTTGCAAAAATGTGTAAAACCAAAGTGGTAAATGAAGTTGAAGCTGAAGCTAGTGGGGGAGACAACCCAGAGAGTGACAACTATTCAACCATCCCAGTGATTACCCAGGTAGGTGACCAAAAGTCATCCTTACACAAGGTTACAGTTTATATCCACAATCATGATGTCAAATTTCCATTGGACTCTGGAGCGGAAGTGAACATCATTGGAGAAAAGACATATTATTCACTACAACTTTCAGGCCTACAGACACCGAGTAAGAAATTATGTGGCTATGGGTCCAAGAAAGTACTACCAGTAATGGGGATGTTCAGTGCAAGGATCAAAGCACCACAAACATTGCTTGTCACTACTTCTGATATATATGTCATGAAAGGTAATGAGGTAAACTTGTTAGGATGTGCCACAGCTGAGAAGTTAGGTCTCATCAAGTTCATAAATAAAGTTGATGTGAAGAGTGTCGAAAGAGACTATGCAGACATATTTGAAGGCATTGGGAAAATGAAGGACACCCAGGTTAAGTTAAAAATAAATGAGGATGTGAAGCCAATTGCACAGAAAACACTCCAGGTACCGTTCCTTCTACGTGATAAAGGAGACTCAGAGACTTAAAGAGCTTGACATAATTGAAGAATCATCTGGTCCAACACCATGGGTGAGCCCAGTAGTTATTTTTCACAAACCAAACAATGAGATTTGTCTATGCATAGATAGCAGAGCTATCAATATGGCTATTGAGTGTGAACGCTACCAAATAAATACCATAGAGGATCTGATAGTTGAGATAAATGGGTCTCAAGTGTTCTCAAAAATTGATCTCAACAAAGGGTATCATCAAATTGAGTTGGCTCCAGAGAGTCGCTATATAACCACTTTCGCGACTCACGAAAGCCTGTTCAGGTACAAACGGTTATGTTTTGGCATCAACTCAGCCGCAGAGATTTTTTAGAAGGCCATATCGGATATGACAAGAGATATACCTGGTGTCATGAACATGTCGGATGATATTATAATCTTCACACGAACACAGGATGAGCATGAGAAGACACTTCGCAAGGTTCTTCATAGATTAAGGGACAGCAACATAACGGCAAACAGTGGAAAATGTGAGTTCTTCAAAGACAAGATCACCTTCTACGGACACATTTTTTCTAAAGATGGGGCAAGTCCAAATCCTGCGATGATCTCTGCTGTGGTAAATACATTACCACCAAAGAAGCCAGAATATGTTCGAAGTCTTCTTGGTATAGCTCAATTTGTGGCGAGGTTCTGTCCTAACTACAGTACCATCGTTGAACCCTTACGAAGGCTGACCCACAAAGATGTTAAATGGGAGTGTGGTTCTGAAGAGGAAAACGCATTTTAAGAGCTCAAAGAAGCTATGGCCAAGTGCAACATAGTCAAGTTGATATTCAGCTAAGAACAGAACTCGTTGTGGATGCAGGTCCTCATGGACTAGGGGCAATCCTTTCGCAGGTGGGTCATGATGGTAAAACACAAATTGTGGAGTTTGGCAGTAGAGCTTTGTCGGATACTGAATCTCGGTATAGTCAGACAGAACGTGAAACCCTAGCAGTAGTTTGGAGATGTGAGCATTTCAGCCATTATTTGGAAGGGTCAGCCTTCACCTTTGTCACTGATCACAAACCATTAGAGGGTATAATCAAAAAGACAACAGCTCAGCCCACTGCCAGAATACATCGTCTCATGCTGAGATTACAGCCATACAGGATAAACCTTCAATATCGACCAGGAAAGTCAAGCCCTGCAGACTTCCTCTCCCGACATGTCAGGTGGGCACAACCCTCAACAAGGGAATCATGGCTTGATGATCAGATATGTAAAGTGATTATACATGCTATCCATTCATATGGGCCAATACAGGATGAACTCAAGAGTGAAACTGCCATATCCACTGGGAAGTTGAATCTCATGGAGAACAATGCCTACTCTAAAATTTGTGATGAACGCTCGGTTGCAGAAGGTTTGGTGTTACAGGGAGAGTGAATTGTGATCCCACAGATCCTTCAAAATAGAGTGATCAACATTGCACACTCTAGTCATCAGGGCATAGTAAAAACAAAGGCACTACTAAGAGAGTCTGTGTGGTTCCCAGGCATTGACAAGCCAGTTGAAAAGGCAGTTGCTAACTGTTTACCATGTCAGGGGAACACTAAGGTGAATGACCATGAACCGCTCAAAATGACGGAATTGCCTAGTGGACCACGGAAGGAAGTGTCTGTGGACTTTTGCGGACCATTCAATACAGGAGATTATCTGTTAGTAGTTATTGATGACTACAGTAGGTGGAGACTGTTTATTCAACGTCATATGAGGCTACAAAAGCGAAGCTGGAGGTTATCTTTTCACAGCAAGGTTTCCCTCAGGTCCTTAAATCGGACAATGGCCCACCATTTCAAGGTCAGAATTTTGCCGATTGGGCTGATAAAAAAGGTTTCATGCACAGAAAAATTACACCTCTTTGGCCACAGGCAAATGGGGAAGCAGAACGCTTCATGAAAACTTTGGGTCAATCCATAAAAGCGGCAGTAGTAGAAAAGAAGAACTGGAAAAGCCAAATTCATATTTTCCTTAGACACTACCAGGCAACACCACATAGTACAACTGGACTATCACCCAGTGAAATGTTGAACAAACCAAAGTTGAGAACAGAAATACCTGTCTTCATGAAAGAAAAAACTATGATGGAAGATAGAATTGAGTCGGTGAGGCTCAAGGATGAGAGAGGCAAAACCTATATGAAGGAGCTCGCCAATGAACGTCATCACGCCAGGGACAACACACTTGAGATAGGGGACAAAGTTCTGGTACGACAACCACAGGCTAATAAACTATCATCACCATACAAACTGACACCATTTGAAGTTATAGAGAAAAATGGTCCAATGATCACTGTGGAAAACAACAATGGGAGAATTACCTGCAACTCATCCCATATAAAGAGGATACCTCCATACTGTGAGACCTGTGAACCACCATCAACAGGGGCTGCTGATGATTCAGCGTGTGTCTCTGATACCACGGCAAGGCGCTCTTCCAGGACGAGTGCCAAACCAAAATACCTGGAGGGTTTTATATGTAAGGATAGGGGAGTGAGGGGAAAAAGCCTCACTAGGGACTGATTGTGCTTGAACCTCTCGTCCCAAGTTTAGTTTAATTTCTTTTTCATTATGATCAAGTTTGTTTTACACACACTGTTATGACTTGGAGTTTCAACACTACCGGTAGTTATAACTTATAAGACTGTATCATCATGGAACATATCTTTTGAAAAAGTTACCAATAAGACTGTATCATCATGGAACATACCTTTGGAGAAGTTTACTAATACTACTAAAGAGAGGGGTGATGTAATGTCTGCGGATCAGCGTGGGAAAACAGGAACGGCGCAGGTGGCACCCTCTCTGTGTATAGCGCGGAAGGAGGCCGGAACATGGAGATCTGATGTGAAAGACACATGGCTGCTGAGCTTTAAAGGAGCTCTGAATTGGCTACGTCCGCCACAGTGCTAACGTCGGCGGACGTAGGTCCTCGATTTAGAGCGCCTTTAAATGTGAGTAACACTGAGTTAAATCTGATGCAACTATATTACAGACTGGTGTTCAGTCTAGTCAAGCCACAGAGGCAACAACCCCCGGGCAACAACCACATTCACCATCAGTCGATCTTTCATCTTTGGTCAAGCTCTTGGCGCGAATTTCACTCACTCTCCAAGCGCAATTTCTACAGTACCGAAGACTATGACGCCACCCATAAACCAGTGACGTCATAGGATAGTGTAGGACGTGCAGACGAAAGCGACGCTACAAAAAGACTTTCGCTATAAAATGCAAGGTTTGCTCAGGCTGTCGTAATACTGTTCTATTCTGATCAAAAGAACCATGTCTGGCGTGGAACCCAAGGGAGTCCCACAGAAGGAGGAAAGTGTACTGGTTTCTGATCACCAAGTAGACATGTCGGGCGTGGACCACAACATGGCCAAGGGAGTCCCACAGAAGGAGGAAAGTGCCATGACGTTATCATCCGTGACACTGACTTCCAATTCTGGATCAGAAATGGTAGTCGGAGATGTGGCCGCAAAATCTCCAGAGAAGGACGACGACCACATTGAAAATGTGAGGGATGGTGGAACTAGTAAAGCAGATGATAAACGACCTTGGTTCCCAAAGGTATCCTTTTGGAAACGAAAACAGAAAGAGCGTTCTGGACAGAAGACTAGGAAATTGTTCTGTTTTCTCCCAGGACTGAACCCCAAAAGTTCTCCGAGCGTGTATTCTACCTTAGAAGAACCTGACAATGACAGCCCCTCGGCAAAAAATACACTAGAAAGAGGTCCACCTCCGACAGTGGACGACATCACCCCCGACATCACCACCTTAAACTCAAAGACGCATGACGAATCAACATCTCAGTGGAGACGACGTTTCAATCTACGACGGTTCTGGCGGCTTAACCAGTTTGCAGATTTCAGTAGGAGAAAATGGCGTGGTATTAGGAGAGCGAGTAGCAGCGTTGGTTTCAGAATAAGGAATACCTTAAGCAAATTATCATTAAAAAGGTCGAGCTCAGCCACACATGCTGGAGGAGGGGTTGGCGTCAGTACTGTGAGCAGTCAAGTACCTGACTTTGGTAAAAGTTTCACTCTTAGTGTGGACAGCTATGAGTTTGGGGATGATGCTCTTGTAACAGATTCTCCATCACTTACAGATCAAGAAATATCTACAGAAGCCGCCTTTCAGCAAGATACAAAAGTTGAGCCAACTCAAACAACTGACCCAAGTCGCACTCCCACACCACCGATACACGCGACAAATAGCTGTGCAGGAGACTTGTAAAATATGGGACTGGAGAAGGGGGGAGGGGGTCTAAAGAAAAAAATATTTGGGAAAAGTTCCATGTGATCCAAAGGGTAATATCAGCCATAAGATTACTTCCGAAAGGTGTTACATAATTATACCCATATGCTGTTTGTTAATAGAAAAGTGCATTCAATTAACTGTAGAGTCTAAAGCTCATTGCCGTATATTGGGGACCAAAAACTTAGTTTTTCCTATTTTTGCACCTTCAAAATGGTGCTGTGTCTCTCATAGTTGGCCGATCTACACAATTCTTTCACCATGTAAAAGTACACAATTAGGGCATTATTTCTAGATACCTCATTAAGTTTTTGGTGAAAATTAAAAATATTTTATCTTGTATCAAAGTGTGAGTTTCAGAAGCGAAAACCATGAAAAAACACCTACTTCTCCATCTTTAGGCTAAAATTACTATGAAAAAGTGAGTGATGACCCCCTATTTTCATTAATTCATCTTTTAGAGTGAGAAACAAGCTTTTTAAATATGTTTTTACATTTTATATGCCTCTAATAGTTCAAATTCTACCAAAAGATATGTATTTTTTTGAAAACTAACTAAAATCGCCATTTTGACCCGTCTTTTGATACAATTTTTCCCTATAGCATTTAACATGATCCCTATATATGAGAAAAAATGGAGCAAGAAAAAGAAAAAACATGGATTTTGTATCACATTTATGAGTTCTTTCAATATACTGGATAGCTTAGATATTCATGCATTTGTTGGGATTATCCATTGCGGTACTTCATGGTGACCTAATTCAACCTTGACCCCAATAACTGTGATTCAAGGTCAGACAGTGACCTACTTATACAAATGTAAGATATATGGTAACTAATATGACTTATATACTTCTGAAAAGTGTCAATGATATCTCTGACTTGGATTTGATGTCCCTGGTCCATTAAATCAAGATTTTGTTGTTTTATTAAGAGAGAAATCCATAATTTGCACCCAACCACCTGCTATTAATGCAGCTATTTTGCCCCAAATGGGCAGCAATTGGGCAGTATTTGCCCTGTTGTAATAATATGGCAGCTGAAAAAATTATCAAATATCTTCCAATTTCCAATAATTTTCAGTATAGATATTCAAAACACCCTATACAAGACTAGGGTTGTGAAAAAACTAGGATATTTTATCATTAATTAGAAAAAAATAAGGCCCTCATGCTGCAAATGCACCAGTCCCCAATATAGAGGAACGGACTATAGTCAAAAAAGTTCAAAGATAAAATTAATTATGTCGATACATGTAAATAAAAACCAATCAATTGCATACCTAGTGGTCCCAGGCTTATTTTGCCTTATAGAAGATGAAAATGTATATATCTGGTTGTTTTTCACTACTATCTTTACATCTTTCACGTACTGCTGCAATACAGGTACCCTGCATATGGCGCTGCTTAGGGAGTGGTCGATTTATTTTCTTTAACCAGGGGTGGGTGGTGGTTTAAAGATATTTCAGATCCTTTGTGGGGTGGAGCTTTAAAAAAAAACACACTTTTCAGCCAAAAAGGCCAGTGCGATACTATGGATTGAAAGGGAGACACGGAAAATGTCCAACCCCTCTAAAAGGGGGGGGGGGGGGTCAAAATAATGTTGGAAATCCACCACCCCCTGTTGTTAAAAATGAAAACGCAACTGGTGTGAAAATATCCCGGAAAATAAGCAGCTAGGATATCTCCGCAATTGTTCATAGCATTAGCAATACCAGATGTATTGAAGGTTGATTATGATATATAATAAAAATCGCCTTCCAGATGACTTATAATGCTCTGCTCTGTGTTTGTCATTATCAGTAAAGATAAAGATTGAGCTAATCAGGGATAGCTCAGGGTGACCCAACAGCACCCCCCAACCCTCATTTCTACCCGCGCAACACCATAGGGAACCTATTAAAGTTGTTTCTGGTGGAATTGGATTTTAGCCTCAAACAGGGACATTGTATGACGTCACCGTTCCAGCCCAAATAGGTCACACGCACTGTTTACAGCGCCACCCTCTCCTGGAGTGCATCACTGTCTTAGGGAGTGATCATTTTTTAACAACAGGGGGGGGGGCAGTGGGTTTGAGGGGGGGTCAGAATTTTTTCAACCCCTTGACCGGGGGGGGTCAGAATTTTTTCAGTACCTCTGATGGGGGGGGTCAAAATAATTTCACCTGTTTTCAGTGGAAAACCCCGCGCGTTACTATAGGCTAAAAGGGGACGTCCACGCGCGATTTTTGTCCCTTATGGGGGGGGGTCGAAAAGATTTTACCCCCTCGAGAGGGGGGGGTTGAAATTTTTTCGCGCGTCCACGCGCAAACCCACCAGCCCCCCCCCCCTGTTGTTAAAAAATGATCACTCCCTTAGTGCTGGCCATGGCTTAAATCTGTACGGAGATCACTACGCAAGTGATGCGGCTGGGTTGTTAGGCTTGTATCATGTGCCAGGATATAGTCCACTATAGTGAGTGAGTAATAGAAGTCTAACGCCATTTTGACAGCTAAGGTCATATTCATGGCGAGAACTACATTACACAATTTCACAGGGCAATGTGTCAGTGCCCGCACATATGTGCAACATACACATCCCGAGGGGATAGGAAAGAGGAGAAATAGACCCTTTTAAGTGGGCTAGGGAAGCCTGAGTCCCCTATATGTTTATTCATAAAAAAGCAAAAACATTTGAATGTGTATACATTTCATCATAAATTTGGACCTAGGTTCAAATTCAATGAGTTATGTTGCATTACCAGTATTTGTGGGGAAATGTTAATTTTTACCTACACTGTCAGCGAATTCCTCTGCCAGGCTCTGGCAACATCCTCGCCGATAGAAATGGTTTATTTTGGTCTGGGTTTGGGTATGAATGAGTGTTACAAGGTCTTAATCTAATCTATCTCAAGCTATGCATAAAATATCATAGCATAATTATGAATAGATGATTTAATATTTAAGGTCTACGGATTTTGGTTTTGAAAAAATGGTGCGAGCGAGGGATTTCTTTTTTTTTTTTGTAAGATTTTTTTGGCATCCAATGGATTCCTTACTGGAAAAGTGAGGCGAGCGAAAAAAAAATTATTTAAAAAAAAATAATTGCCAAACATCACAAAGAGAAAACTTGTAGAAAGTGGAGCAAGCAAGTCCGTAGACGAGATTTTTTTTCAAAAAAAAAAATTTTTGTATTTCCGAAAATATGGAGAGGGAAATCCGTAGACCAACTTATTTTTTTGGTGTGGCCTAACTTCAAACTTTAAAACCTTGCAAGGAGTAATACAGAATTGCGGCCATGACAGCTACTTGACATACTTCCATTTCATTGGTCAGTTTACATTACCCAGTGTACCACGGCATCAGAGACGCATTCTATGTAATGTGGCGCTGATGTCAGAACGATAGGTCACAGTGCTGCGTCTGGTGCTAAACTGATATTATTTGCCTGGCCGGAAATGGGCCTAGAAGTCGCGCTGGAGACAAATGTTTATGCCGGCACGCTTCCTCTGGGCAGTGTCTCAGTCTGTCCAAAAGACGCACATTCTTCCGACTTCAACAAAGTCTTTGTGTACAGGGATCAGTCACATTTTAACCTTCAGGACCACATGAATCCTTGGTTTCAAATGAGATGTCATCTGAATCTAATATTTGATATGACCATAAGCTTCCATATAAATTCAGATAAGATCTCATCTGAATCTGATATTTGATGTGACCATAACCTTCCACTCAAATTCAGATAAGATCTGACATCAATCCTTGGTTTGGGGCCCCCTGAACCCCCGTTTTTCTGTAAGAATCGTCACCGTCTTCAGTGTGGGTCTGTCCTACTCCAAGCACAGATGGCCGGGACCCTCAGCGGCATCAACGTTCGTCTCCACACACAAGTACGCAAGGCCATGTAATTTCTTCAAGCATGCCCCATTTTGCCACAGTGCTGGCTAGATAGGGGATAAACACACCTAAAGGGAGATTTAAATATTTGTTCAATTTCCAAAATCGAACAGTGTGTATTGAGTTGTCATACAAAGCCATGGCGTCCAAAAGAACCAAACATGTTCAGTAACAACTGAATGAAAATATTTTAGAAACTTTTGTCTCATCCCACACCACTGTGACCTACTAAGTACTTCTATCTATGTCATCCCATCACATCCCACCAGTTTCTTTCAAAATCCCTACTATAAATTTAAGGGAATGCTATGCGTCTTTGTCCTTGGAATCTTCAGGGGGAAAAAAAGTTGTATACAGGGAGAGTTTAATGTAAATTTTCGTGTGGCACACAATGCCCAGTTACACCTATTGTCTCTTGAATTCGTGAACCTTTGTTTATCAGCGAATATCTGCCAGAACTTAAGCAACTGTTTGTTGGCATGTATTTGCAGGGTATATCAAGTGCATTTGTCTTGGGAATTTTATTTTCGTCATACTCCCTTTAGTGGGCACGATAACCATAAAATACTCCCTTTGGTGGGCACGATAACCATAAAATACTCCCTTTGGAGGGCACGATAACCATAAAATACAAAGAACACTTTATTTTGCTGCTGGAATAAACGTGTATTCTAACAAAAACTGCTTCAACCTGTATAGTCACTGTCATGTGTAATGTTTACACTTCTATACATGCTCGCCCTTTCTTAATCCGTTGACAATTCAGTGACTTTCCTGAGCTTGACTTATAAAGAACATTGAAATACATGTCTAGAAAATGTTTCGTCTTTCGATTGTAATGAGCTATATTAATTTAAAATCATATACAGTCGAGGCAAGCACCATCACAACAAAATCAAACAAACACGTGATAATCTTATACAACAATGCACTTTCATCATTCCCTAGAGGCTGTAAGTGTTCATTGTTAGCTACTATAGTTAACTCGACAAATGTGTAGACAATTTACTTAAGTAGGCAATGTGTGATATAGTGAAAGTAGTAAATGTGTATAACAATTGTTCAATAAATTTATAGAGAAAGGTTGAAATCACAAGTACTTTCTGACATATAGAAAATGCTTTTTTTTAATTGTACTCTGTGAGGCATTTGAAAAGTGGAAAACAATTACCTCTCATCTTTTTGTAAATAGTAGTGTTTAATCTAATATGTACATACTGTACCGCGATAATGTGTGCAAAATACTGTCCTCTTACGATAAGTCAGTAACTATACTGTTATATGTTTGACAAAAGACTTTGACATGGATTATACTGATCAAAGGATCAGCGCCTTTATGCATGGCACCATCAACGAATAAAATCCATTGGGAATTTTAGGAAATTTTTTTTCCTAAAAGGTAGTGCACAGAAAGTATAACATGCTTTTGTTGAAAGCTGAACTGTCAGATTGTTTCTAGACAATAATGCACTGTAACCACCAGAAAAGCATAAAGGGCATTTTCCAGAGTCTCTACCAAATTCCGGCTACCTGGTACAGACTCTTGGCACATATCCATTATGGCGTTAAACATGTCCATGTATACAGTATGTAAATGTGTTTACTGTGTCGTTGTTGTACAACTAACAGATTTGTTTCTCTGGTTTGTGGCAGTTTACCCAAACTCCAACTAACAGATATATTCCATGAAGGTTGAGAAATATTGTCACTTTCTGCATTGCAATTGTTTTGTGCTCAAGACTTAAAGATTAAAGTATTAAACCCTCAAGGACAGCACAATGCCTCAATGTTCATTTGTTTCACATGATATACCAATGCTACCCTGGTGTGTAATGCACTGGTGCTGTAGTCCTGTATCATGCGCAACAAAGGACTATACCGTCCTTCAAGGGTTAAACGAAGAATTAACTAAGGCCACACCCAAAAAATGAGTTGGTCTACGGATTTTCGTTTTGAAAAAATGGTGTGAGCGAGCGACATTTTTTTTTCTAATTTTTTTTAACAATTTTTGTTGTCCAATGGATTTCCCCCTTGAAAAACGAGGCGAGAGCAAAATTTTTATTTTCTAAAAATTTTGCCAAAAACTACAAAGAGAAAACTCTCAGAAAGTGAGGCGAGCGAAATCCATAGACAAGATTTTTTTCAAAGAAAAAAAAATTTGCATTCTTGAAAAATCGTAGACCAACATATTTTTTTTGGTGTGGCCTAAGTACTTGGTATACCACTATGTTAATTCAGTTTTGGCATACATATTATGCATTATAATCATTTTGATACAAAATATTGGATAACGTACAGGAGATAAATGAAGAGCACTTCTTCCCTTGAATCTATAAGCTTAGCCTGCACATACATAAATACATGACACCAAAACAACTGTCTATATGTACGTTTGGTGAAAGTTAGATGATGCAACTGTATACGAATTACTGTTCCGTTTTTCATTCACATACATGTCTTGGCAGTATGGCTTTGTCTTAACGATATGAATGAATATTAAGGTACTGATGAAAATATATAGAATATATACACTTCTATATCCTTAAATAGATAGTAAAAAAGCATCACATAGAACATAATTATATATGTAGGCTTGAGCAACTAGAAAAGTAATGATGCTATTCTCACATCCCAGAATATGAGCAATACTAGAATGAACGTGCCGTAAAACCCTTGTTGGATATGTATCTAGAAGAAATTTACAGTAACGGTGGGATATCTTTTCAAACGAGGTGTTTTAATCCTTAAACACTTTCAATCATTCTGGGTGTTTCAATTAAATGAATATGAGGGAAATGCATTTCATCGCTCTTTGATACGCAA
The DNA here is from genome assembly GCA_949317995.1 of Acholoe squamosa. Taxonomy (NCBI): domain Eukaryota; kingdom Metazoa; phylum Annelida; class Polychaeta; order Phyllodocida; family Polynoidae; genus Acholoe; species Acholoe squamosa. The sequence continues at coordinate 28,434,822 of OX439039.1, read as the reverse complement.
GTATTTTAATAGATGAAATTTGCGTTGTTAGTCTACAAATGTATAGTCTCATCCTATCTACATGTCAAATCGAAGTTTTAACACAAAATTTACAGAAATAAATAAGTTACATTTACACTGGCAGAATGTGTGAACATCTGAGATTTGATGAGAATGTTGAGGTATGTACACACATCATAAACGCTTAATTTACGAAGACATGGGCAAGAAAATGCACTGGAACAAATTAAAATGTTTGACATCTTGACCGATTTACGTGATACATAAAGACGCCCAGAGAATGAATGTTCATTTCGTCTCCAATGGGCAACTTACAGAACGGTACACGTATATGTATCACAATTGAAGATGGAAAAAATCAATATAAAGACTGAGAAAAATGGATATTATAGGAAAAAAGAAGACAACACTTTCCCCAGGTCTGGGGCGATAACTTGGCATTATCAAACCGAGGGGATTACATTCACACTAAATGACAAAAAAGTATACAACAGATTATGTCTCATAAGAAAGGCACGTCTTTTGACACACTCTTGTTCTCAGAACATATCTAAGTAGACCTCAGAGCTGCAGTCATAAAACGGAACCAACATATACCCATGTTGGACCCTTAAATCAGCTGTAATACAACAGGACCAGCTGTCTTTTCCCTTCTTTCTGTAACACTGGACTAGTATTTACAGACAAATAAATGCATTTTAAAATGACTAGTCACTCTAGCTATAGGTATTGCTAAAGCCACTTGCTGTTCACTGCAACAGTGAGATCTGTATTTTGGATAAGGAGCCAGTACATTGGTGCTGGCTATCTCTGCCTGGTTACTACCAAGGGTCAGATGCCTGCTGATCCAATTGGTAGTTGTTAGGTTGTCGGTTACCTCCCTGTGGGCGACTGTTTTCAGACTGTCTGTCATTCCTCCATGAACCACGGTCATCTCCATACCTTGGATTTCTTTGCCCCTTTCGGCGATCATTCTGAAATGGAATAGCTTTTGCATTTATCGATCTCAAGTTTATCAAACAGGAAAAGCACTGGAAAAGCTTTGATAGCATGATAGTACAGGTAAAGCAATGACTGACTAACTGAAAATTTAAATACCATGACAGGAACGTTTAGTTAAACGTGCATGGTGAACAAGTCTAAATCAAGTCAGAAATGGATGGTAATATCCAGCTTTATAAAACGGCCACACATGCACTGCTGTACGATAGAAGTTCATCATTCTTATAGGACATCAGACAGTCTCGATGTGAAGGAGGTCGTTGTCTATTATCTAATTTATCTTAGCATTGTGGCAGATGGCTGCATACAGCTGCATTTGAATTTCCCAAAATATTGTGTATTACATGTACTTGTATTTGTTGCCTCCACTGTCTTGTCATGAAGTTATAATCTAAATTAGTACTCACATCCCTTCTCTTTGAGCGAGCACCACCTCCCCCACCTTGCGATCTTGGATAGGGGCATTCTGACCTCAGGTGGCCCTCATTGTGACAGTTGTAGCACTTGGCATTTGCCGCATTTGGATCAACTGGCTTTGGACAGTCATGGCTGTAGTGCCCTTGTTCCCCACAATTATAACATGTCAACTGAGCTGGAGCAGGTCTCCCCCATCGATCACCTCTGTTATCACCCCGGTCACCTCTACCATCAACTCTCCGGTCACGGTCTCGTCTATCACGGTTATCTCGCCGATCACGTGGTCCACGATCATTTCGTTGGCCATTGCGTTGATCCTGATGTTCCCAGCTACCTTGCTCATTGAAGCGCCTCCTCCTTGGTCTAAATTTCAAATTGTAATTGATTTAGCCACAGCATAAGGAAATCGCCCACTAGTTGGACCAATCTTAAGGTCCCAGGTTAGGGAGTAATCATTTTTTTTTTAAAATACAAAATGAGTTCAGGAAAAATTGCCCCTCATCGAAGCACCGAAAAATGTGCTCATAAGCACCCTTTAACCTGTAGTAACCTGCAGGCTATTTTTGCCCCCCCCCCCCCACCTTTTTAATACAATTCCCTTACAATACTTTGGTGATAAAAGTACGAATCTGTACATGTACATTCACATATTTGAATATTTAAAACAACATCGTGACGACTACTTACTCCTGTTGCCGACTTCCTGGGCCATAGTTGTTCTCCTGAGGCTGGAAGTTGGCAGGGTGACCTTGGTCCATCTGGTCTACATCATTACGCTGACCATCCATTCCAATATAGGGTGGCTCCATCATGTCTTCAGCCTGGTAACTTGTGTCCTGAAATATGATATTCCCACCAGCAGAAAGCTATTAAAGTATTATTTTGCACACTACAAATGACTCCCTCCCATTAACCTTTACAGAAAAAGAGGGCCTGAGGTATGAATAAAATGGTAAAGGTGAACGATGATTAGTTTGAGCCGACCATTCCTTCACGAGCGAGTGAAGAAACAGGAGGCTCATTCTAATCAAATTTCATCTTTACATTTATGTCAAGGTGTTTGGGTGGATAGTTATTCGTTATTTGAGCAATATCCTTCAAAATTAACCTTTATTCACCTACCACCAATACGAAATGCTGACCGACCCCATTTTGAATGTTTACGTTTCAAAAAGGCTGCGCATGCGCAGTGGATCTATGACGTCATTGTGCGGATTTCCCGCGGGTTATTTAACGCAAGGGTACAATACGCGGTCTCAGTGCTTTGTCTATGGAGCATTGATATTCACCTTGACATAAAGTTTCGGATGTACCCTACACAAGGGAACTGTGTTATATCTGACATTCTATGGTTAGACCATACTTTTTTATTTCTTTGGGTTACGGGCACCCAAAATGAAAGTTTCAGGTCAGTGGACGAAATAAAAAAAATAAATGAAATAAAAGTGACAAACGTAGCATTCCAGCTATTCATGGCTTATGATACCATGTTCAATGTATTCCTGACATGATAAGCTTTACTTTGATACCAAATACACCTATTTTTCCTGTAAGAAAATTTGTCTGAAAATTTAGGTGGAAATAAAAAAAGTTGATTTTCCGAATTTTATTTTTATTTTGGTTTTGGACTTTTCCACGTCGGCAGGCCCGTATCCCAAATAAATAAAAAAGTGCGGCCTTATTTGAAAAGAATGGAACTAGAATGGTGTTATAATAACTGACCATACCTTATCAACAACTGCTTCGTGAGGTTCCTGAGGTAGACTATCCTGCGTCTGGTTTGAGCGTTTATTTACTGGCATCATCCAGAACTCCTCCTCTTCCTCATATCGTGTGGCAATCATCTCCTGTACCGCTTCAGGAAGTACAACCTGTGAAACCATACAAAATTAATGTCCATCTATTGGCTTCATTTTGAAAACAAGTCAAGGCAATCAAGGTTGCCAGGGTTGGCACCCCCCCCCCCCCCCCCATGTCCTCACCTGCTGCTTGCCACAATGACTCATACTACTAATTGTGTGTAGGGTTTTTCAGATCGGTAACACCAAGTTTGTCTTTTATCAGGGGTGTGAAATCCTGAAACCAATTTTCTCTAGAGCGTATTGTACCATCTCCCCAGGAATTTGAAGTCCATATTTTTACATTATATTATTTTCTCAGTGGATTTCTACAGATCTCAGGAATGGTCCTGGAAAGCATCACGACCACTGAATTCAGCGTTTCAGCTGAGATTTCACACCCCTGATTTTATAAAACGATTCTAATTTGGTCATTTTCGATTTTAATCTATTGACCAAGCCTTTAAAAATCCATTAACCATTTCAATCATTTGAGGATTTGGGTGGAAAACTTAAAGGAATGATCCAAATAAGCTAAGAGAAATTCTTAATAGTTACTTACAGCAGGTGGAACCAACCGTAGCTTGGACAACATGCAGCGGACATTGTTCTCCATGATCATTGTACGTTCTTTGTCCATGTCGATAAACTGTACATCAACCTGAAAATGATTCATAAACAAATGTAATTAATAGGTAATAATATAAAATTAATCGAGTACTTACTTGTAAGTGTGAAGATTAATTGTTGTTCTGCGAGGCAACACCAGGGGCGTTGCAGAGTACACAGGAGATGACGTCATCGCTTGGCGCCAGTTCGTAGCATGTGAATCGTACTGAAAAACAAAAGTACACAGAAAAAAATACCTTATACTTATAGTCGTATTTCATTACTTGTTGATTGTAGATTATGCCCCTGCAGTAATCTATTTATCATAGGGAGGATGGGAGGGCCTGTGTACTCTGCAACGCCCCTGGTGTTGCCTCGCAGAACAACAATTAATCTTCACACTTACAAGTAAGTACTCGATTAATTTTATATTCTGCTCGGTAACACCAGGGGGCAGTTGCAGCTAAGTACGCAGGAGACTTCAAAGTTCAGTAGATTCACTGTCTGATCCTGAAGTCTCAATCCTTGTGACTTGGGATCTTTTCCTCAGATAATTATCAATTATCCCATCCCACAGAACACTGTGACTCGCACATAAATTTATAGAAAAATATATAAATTTATTAACCTGACAGCATCAGATCATAAAAACAAGTATTGTGGCTCTTGTTATGGCCAAATCAAAAGACTACTTTTTTTAAAGTGTCCAATCTCTTGACACGTAAATGGTAAGCATACCAAATGAAAAGTCTAATGTTGTTATAGTTCATACACCTTCTTGGTGTGGCAGTGTTTGCCGGATATCATATATAATCATATCAAAGTCCATGGACATATAAGGAGGTATCAAAAAAGCCCAGTGAGCCTGCAGGTCCCAAGCCTGGCAGCCTTAAAATTTTGCACCAGCTACTCTATTGAGTCCTCCAAAAGAATCCTGGCCAGAGTCTTTGGAGGCTTTGGGTTCCCAATTGGTTTGTTGTAATGCTTTGCCATGGTTTTGGCCCCTTTCCAATCCCCATGGCGAAGCATTACAGCAGTGGATACACTGAGTCTACTGGAGAGGTGCTAGCACCTCTGGTGGAGTGAGCTCGGTATACCGTTGTCTACCCCAGCTACAGTCAATACTGCAAGGATCAACCTCTTAGAGGTATCCTGTTTGATCTCCCCAAATGGCGTGCGGTAGGAAAGCAAGAGCGAGTGTTTCCTTCGTCCTTTCTTGTCCTTCCTGCATTTCTCCGTGACCTTCAAGTAGCACTTCAGGGCACAGGTCACGCAGAGGAGCTCTTCCTCATGGAACGGTTCCAAAATCAGTTCCTTAAGGGGGTCACCTGTACTTGCTGTCTTCATTAAACCCTTCAGTACAAACCTTACTGATCCCGAAGGCAACCATGTCATGTTGCGGAGATCCAAAGCTGGGATGACTTGGCCCCTCTGGCCCGACACTAGTAGAATAGGCGTAACTAGTTTGAACCCCAAGAACTGGATGGTCAAATATTCATTTGGACCCCAACGCCGGAACATATCGAAGACCAACCGTACATCCCAAAAGGTGTTGTATTTAGGAGACGGTGGGTTCCTTCGATACATTGTGCGTACAGCCCTGCATACCCAATAATGGGTGCCTATTGTTTTCCCATTATCAAGGTTCTTACACAGGACTGATAACGCACAGCGTGCCGCGTTGACGGTCCCAACGATTCCGAAAGTAGACTTCAAAAGGGTTTGGGATGCGCAGGGAGACCCTGTGTAACAGGCAAAAGGTGTTCCACTGGGACATATAGCTGGTATACACTTTCTTAGTCCCAGTGGACCAGCTTTCAAGCAGGAAGCTTGCCGTCTTCCTGTCGCACCCCTGGTTTTGGACTAGGTCAGCTTCTGAATCGTAAAACCTTTAAGGGGGCCCTCCCTAGAAATCCTCCTTCGCTTCCTCTTGCGGGGACTAGGTTCCCTCTCCTCCCCGTAACGTTTAGAGCTTCTACTGCATTTCGGAGGAGAGGGAACCAAGCCTTTGATGGCCAGTTTGGTACCACGAGAACTAGGCTTTTAGGTCTTCCTTTGTCTATCTTCCTCAGCACTTCGGGATCAGGCTGAAAGGAGGAAAGGCATAGGCATTAATACCTTCCCAGGACATTGACAGAGCATCGAGCCATGCTGCCCCTGGATCTGGTTTCCAAGAGCAGTATTGGTCACATTTTGTGATTTGCTCTGGAGGCAAAAAGATCCCAGTCAGGCTTCCCCCATTTCCGGACTATTCTTCGATATATTCTGTCCGCCAGACTCCACTCCAGGTTGTTGTTAAATACTCTGGAAGCTTTGTCTGCTTTTATGTTTAGAATACCGGGTACGTAGGAAGCTGTGACCCAGGATCTTCTTGCCTCTGCCTAACCCCAGATATACCTGGCTATATTGTCACATGCTGGGGATCTAACACCTTCCATTTTGTTGACATAGTGGAGAGCTGTCATATTATCAGTTCGAACATGCACATGTATGTTTTGCTGGTTTCCTATACTGTGCAGTGCGAGATTTATTGCCCGAAGCTCCAGGACGTTTATGTGGTCCTTTTCTTCAGGCAACCATCTCCCACCTATAGTGTGTTCTCCAAGGTATGCTCTCCACCCTTTCATACTGGCATCAGTGTCAATAGTGATATCTGGTGTGCTATCTCTGATGCCACATGCAGTATGCCCCACCGTGTCAAGCCACCACCAAATATCACCTATGGCTTCTTCTGCCAGTACCATGGTAGCGTCAAAATCCCCTGCATTGGCTTTAAGCGTTTTGTTCTTACATCTTTCTAGGGCTTTCAGGTGTGCTGGGCCATATTCAACACCTTTAGTGTAAGAATTTATCATTCCAACCAAAGCTGCTAATTCCCTTATCGTTACTTGAGGTTCTTCCAATATTTCTTAGGCTACTTTTCTGAATTTTTGTTCTTTCCCTTCTGGAAGACGTACTTCCATCTTTTCAGAGTCTAGAATAAACCCCAAGAACTCGAGTAAGGTGGTAAGTGTGGTTACAGATTTCACAGGGTGTACAACTCAACCCAAAGCATCAAACTGTTTGGCCAACATCTCTGTGGACACCAGGCACTCTTCATAGGTTTCCCCCACAATGAAAGTGTCATCGATATAGGGAAAAGATGTGCACCCCTCTTTGCGTAGTCACAAATATGGGGTTGAGTAGCTTGGTGAACACTCGAGGTGCACAGGCCAGACCATTCGGAATTACACAGTATTGGTACATTCTGTTCCCCTAAACAAATTTCAGGTATCTTCGGTCCTCTTTCCGGGTTTGGATAGAGTAATATGCATCTTTTAGATCGACTGAGGTCATGTAATACCCGTCTTACTAAATCCAGTGCCGTTTGGAAGCTGTCCATTTTGAAGTGTTTGTAGGGGATCAGTTTGTTCAACTGTGTGAGTTCCAAAATGATCCTGACCTCGCCATTAGCTTTTATCTTTGGGAAAATACAGGATACCCATTGGTCAGATTCATGATTTGTCAATTCGATTACACCTTTTGTCAGCATTCTCTCTACTTCCTTGTCAATTTAGGCAGGATCAACATCCTCAATGTTGTAGGGATTGGGGACCCTTTTCTGGACAGGGCATTCCAGAAACGGGATCTCAATCCCTTGGACGTTGTTCAATACCTAAGTGTCGGAGGTGAGAGAGGCCCAATTGCTAAGAAAGTTAGCTGTTTGACCAGCCTTAAAGTTTTCTGGTGTATTTAGCAAGTCTAGGTCAAACGAATGGACCTTGTTTAGTCTTTCTTTTTGTGCTGGTCTCTCCCTTGGTTTTAGCCTCCTCGACCTCAAGTGCGTCTGCGACCTCCGCTGCCGCGACTTCGGTGGCTCCCGCCTCCCCTGTCTCCGGTCGCTCGGCTGCGAAAATCCGATCTTTTGGATCTCTTGTACTTATTGTATTTTTTGCAGTATTTGTGTTAGTTTTGATTTTGCGAGTCTTCTCTAACTGTTCTTTTGTGTCTGCAGCTATCTTGAGGGCCCGCCCGAACAGGGTAGCACCCCCCATTGGTCCTTCCATTACCTCCTGAGAGACGTCGTTATGTATTTGGGAACTGAGGGTTTTCTGTTCTTCTCCTTACTAGTGAGTTGTTAGCGGAGGCCAAGAGTTCTAGTGCTTCAAAAGCAGATCCTCCTGTTTTGTTTAGTTCATCATCACCATTGCCTCTTTCAATGACTTCTTGGATCAAAGGGAATAAGGCGGTCATGGCACTTTGGATGGCATGTTGGGTTTTCATAAGGTAGTTGCCTGGCTGTATGTACCTCGTATATGCTTTTTGTAGCTGCTTTTTGATAGTTAGGTCAATTTCAGGTATGATCATGGCCGATACGTTTTTGGGCGGCGGGAATTTCTCGACTATAGCATCAGCAGCCTTATGGTCCGTAGATGTGAGTATTAGTCTCTCGACCAACGTTGCCAAAGATTTATCTATTTTCTCAGACTTTTTGGGATCATCTGTTTTGGCAATAGCTGTCTGAGCTGCCTCAGCGAAGGTTCCAGATTTTTTCTTCTTAAAGTCTAGTGCTTTCTTCTTCTTACTCTTTTTTGTCTCCGTCGGGGCTGGAGTTAGAGCTTGAGCTATCGTCTTCATGCCCATAATCATCTGAGGTAGTAGAGTCATAAGACGAGTCAGAAGAGGTGGAGCGTTTACGTTTTTTGGCTTTGCTCTTCTTAGATTTGCATGAGTAACTGTGGGACTTATGTTTCCGCTTCTTATGTCTTTTCTCGTGAGACCTTGATCTACGACTTCGTGATCTGCTGTGTGTGTCTCTAGATCTAGATCTCGAGTGGCCTTTTTTCCTGTAATGTCTGTGCCTACTGTCTGATCTGCCCGTGCTGCGAGATCTTCCGTGGCTTCAGGATCTCACGTGGCTTCGGGCCTACCCCGGCTATGAGATATTCCTCGACTGTGAGATCTAGCGCGACTGCGAGGTCTACATCTACTTCTAGATTGGCTTCTAGTGCGGGACCTTCTGTGCTCTTACTTTGAGATTTGAGTTTAGCAGGCGATTGGGTCTTACTCCTAGATCTACCCTTGCTGGGTGTCTTTGTCTTGCTGCGAGGTCTGCCCTTACTGGGTGACTTAGTCTTACTGCGAGACTTGTTACTGGGTGTTTGGCTTTTACTGCATGATCTGCTCCGTCTGCCAGATTTGCCAGTTTTCTCAGAACCTTTATTGTTTTTGTGTTTGCCTTCATCATCACTGATTTGATGGTCTTTGCTTGGCTTTTTAGACTTTTTCCCGTTAGAGTTTTTGTCTTTCTTCCCTCTTGATATCGAGGATTTACCATTCAGGTTTAAGCCACTGACAGACGCCATAACTTGGTCTATTACGTCTGTCTGTTCTTGCACGGTTATGACCTTAGGTCTCACTAAATCCTAGATGCTATTCATCAACCCGCAAAGACCAGAAAAATTGCTAAGTGAATTTTTCGGCATAAGGTATAGGTAATAGCTGTTTTTCTATTCACAGTCTTAGCTAAACCAACCTTGACACTTTCTAAGACTTCATCTCCCTTGGGAGAGTCAACAAGTTCTATCGTTTGCCCATAAATGGTTAAACGGAGAACTCGGAAAACTGCTAAGGCTTACAAAGCAGAAGCATCTACATGTAGTGCTTTTTAGTGCCTTGTCACTATACACTCCCTCTATAGGTCAATGACCACAAGTTTGCAAGTCCAACCGCGGGTCTGGAAATGTCACTTGGAGGGAACTGTTAAGTTAATAACAGTGATATCTGTGCCACTATCAGTGATTTCTATCATCCAGCTTGGCATGATAAGAAATATGAATACCGTAATCTCCCGCGTATAAGGCGCGTCTTATACGAGGGGTTTTAATACTTCTTGGATCCACAAGGGGGACAGCAAGAGCTTTCTTTTGAAATCTTACACTCCCCCTAACTCAAAATCTGACATAGATGGGTCAAAGGGGATGTGGGGTGCCCTAGCTACACATAGCTTTTTAAATTTTGAAAATACATTCAGTAGAACCAAAATTATGATTTTTTTTTATGTTTTTTGACATTATTCTTGAACTCTAGGTGCGCCTTATACGCGAGGTGCGCCTTATACGCGGGAGATTACGGTAACTCGGATTTCATAAGAAAGCATAGTAGAGTCCAACCTTACCCCTTGGCCTATAGGTGAAGACTTTTATGTACTGGGCATAGAGAAGCTCCCTTATATCTAAGATTGTAACCCCCAGCAAGCTGGTTTGGTCAACTACCTGAATTCCATAAGGAAACATAGTAGAAACAATACAATCTATTTGATAAGAAGAACCTTCTCAGTGGAACTAGAGGGACTCACCTTAGTAGATGTGTCACTATAGTGACAGCATCTCCCTCTGTTCAAGCAAGTTTAACTTAGTATCACTCTAAACATGGAGTGAGGGTAGCCAAATGGCCATAAAAACAGTTAAACAGAACATAAACATAACAAAGAAACTTTGAACTTCTATAAAGTAGGTAATTACATACATTTGCCGTGTTTGATAATAATATAACCTTTAAAAACAATTCTCGGCTCGACGCGCATCCGGCATGGGCGCCGCCATCTTATTTGCCGAAAATAGGTTCTAGAGGTTTGGTTTGGTTTTGTTTGGTTGATTTTACCTCCACTAATAGTAGTTCGAAGTTAGCAGAGAGACTATGATTTGATTCTTATTTTCCCCTACTTATTATAGGGCAATGCCTAACTGGGTAAAAGCTTCTTTATATTTCATATTTTGCAAAAAAGCTTGGTTTCCCGCAGGAAATCAAGAATCTCCTTGTTTCCAGTGCTGTGGAAAACACTGTTCATTGTCGTTGGATTTTTCAGGAATTTCATCCTGCTTCTCTTGGTTGCCTGACAATGTAGCATGAGATGTTCCACACTCAGCTGAGTGTTGCATGCCTGACATACAGGTGCCACTTCACCTTTCAGAAGGTGACTGTGTGTCAGTTTGGTGTGACCAGTCCTTAGACGGGTCAGTTTCACCTGTTCCGATCTTGTCAGGTTTTCCTCTGTGAAACTTTTGCCGACTGTTGGTCGGATGGTTCGCAGCTTGCTGGCATTTGCAGCGTTCTATCTGTGCTGCCATTTTTCCTGAACATGGACTTTTGCAATGGGTAGGACATCTGTGTATGGCATCTGGTCGGCCCCTACAGGCCTCCTCAGAGCATTTTTTGCAGCAGTGTCTGCAGCCTCATTTCCTTTCGATTCCTATGTGGCTTGGCACCCAACACATAATCACATCTTTACTTTTTGTCTTGTTTTCTGTGTACGCTTCCCGGATGGCTCGGATTACAGCATTTTTGGTTCTAGAGGTGGCTGGAATGTCGTAAAAGTGCCGTCAATCGGTTTTAACCTTTGTTGATGTCATAAAAGTATAATTTATTTTTAAAATGTCAAAAACAGGTAGAAACTCGTCAATTCAAGGATATCTAAAGGATTAGGTAGTCAAAGACGAAAAGAGAGTTCGTCTAGACCCTTGATTGACGAGTACAAGGGAGTTGAAACATCGTTCATCAATAACAATCTGAGCGATAATAAGGGCTTAGCCTATACCGTGTCAGAAGTGTAAGAATCTGACGGATTTGTGCTCCGATTGTCAAAATGACGAAAAAAGGTGTATCAATTCGTCTAAATGTATCATAATGAAGACTAATAAAGGAGAAAGGTTGTAGAAAATAAGCTGTTTACTCACCATTTCTCATTAGTTTGCTACAAAACGGTCTGTCACCATGCGCATATGTCGTGGAACTGGCGCCAAGCGATGATGTCATCTCCTGCGTACTTAGCTGCAACTGCCTCCTGGTGTTACCGAGCAGAATTCTCACAAAAATTCAAAGAAACCTTCTGAAAGCACCGGCCTCTGGCCACTCCCCCCCCCGACACTTATTTTTAATGTACAAATTACATAATCTAGATGTGTTTTTGTTTCCTCCCCCCATCAGCTTCATATATCATGCATCACAAATTCCTACCTTGCGTCCTTTAAATCCTGTTAATACTGCTCGCTGCCAAATATCACGCTCGTCCAATGCTAGAACCAGTTCTCCCTCCTTCTCTGTGACTGTGTCTCGCGTTAACAACTTTGCCACTTGCCTAAGGATGGATAGAAAAATCTTGTTCAAAACATGTCTCTTTTCCTCATTTTATTATTTAAACCATAAACTCTCATAAATGAGCAGTGGCGTCTTTGTGAACAAGGTGCCTCCTTCAGCTTGTACAATAGACAGGGATGACAGTGAGGTCTAGAAAAAAAAGCCTGAAATGTGCGGAGGCCCCGTGTCACAAGTGAAGTGCAGCGACCCCTCTAGGGGGTTTGGGATGCCCCCCCCCCCCAAAATTTTTGGAATTATAGATAGAGACTGGTGAGGTTTAGATCAATTTGATACACAATTTTTAGGTTAGATAAGATATAGTCATTGGGGATTTGTAGCCATGATATCTTTGTAATTAGAGATAGATATTGGTATTTCAAGTCATTTTGGGATATAATTTTCAAATTTTTGGTGAGTAAATGGGTGTGCGAGTATGTGTTGTGATTAAGTGTGAGCTTCTGCCTTGTAATACATGTATGTATGTGTTGGTCAAAGCCTGCACTCTACAAGGTCAAGGAGCAAACCTAAACTTGAATAATTCCCCCCTTCCCAATTATATAGTTAATTTCTACACTATCATTTAGTAACATGGAATAGTTCTATATATATCTGTGCATGTATACCTAATCTGCCTACCCAGTGTTAAATAGCCAGAGTGCATCATGAATATTTACTACACAATACATTGTTGTGTGTCAGAGTAACTAAACCAGAATAGGCAATGAACCAGAATAGTAAAAACCGGGGCTTGGTACATTCTACCCCACCCTGTAGTGTGATACTTTTAAGGTAATTTCTGTGACAGGGATGAGTGCGGTCTAGAAAAAAAGCCTGAACTTTGGGGACGCCTTGTGGGCATCAGCATGTGTCGCAAGCAAAGCGTAGCGACCCGTCTAGGGGGGTTGGGGGCATGCCCCCCAAGAAAAATCCCCACGGACTATATCCCCACGGAGATATAGTCCGTGGGGATTTGTAGCCATGCCCCCCAAGACAACTTTGTAATTAGAGATGGGTATTGGTATTTCAAGTCATTTTCAGATATAATTTTGGTGAGTGAATGGATGTGTTAGTGAAAGAGCAATTCACCACTTGTTTTTATTCCTTCTATAATTGTTCACCAAATAGGTGAAAAGCTGTCTTGTCCATGTAATCTGAAATGATATTACATAGTGACACCCCCATCCCCTCCCCCCAACCCCTTTGAACCTGTTGCATGATCAGGTTTTGTTGTGTATATCCAGAATACCAAACAGACTAGTCTACCCCACCCTGTTTGTGTATGTGTGTGTGGGAGAGGTAGGGGGTAATAAGGGTGGTTGATGACAGTTGTGGTCTCGTGTGAGTGGGGGGGGGGGGTCGTGATATCAGGTGGCAGGGATGGGGATGTGTGTCTTAAGGCCAAGGGAAATCATGGTATTGTTTGGCTGTATACTGAAAGTTGGAGCCATAAGTTGAAGCTACAGCTTGCCTATCCAGTAATACAATCATGAACTAGCATTCAATTGCAATCTGAGAGTTGATTTGACCAAACATCTTTTTTTTTTTTAATTTTAAAATTTAAAATTTTTTTCTTCAAAATCTGAGAGAATGGGTCAAAATGTTGGTTTTATAACACTCGATTATCATTTCTTTGTTTGTAAAGCTCTGAAAATAAGCAAACTCTAAGGTCTACATCAATTCTGTTTTACTACAGAGATTGATATTAGGTGAAACAAAACAAAATCTTTTCCAAGCCTTCCTAGACCTGCTGGGTCTGAACACCCCTGACTACCCTTATAGAGAAGGTAGGGTAGGAGACTTCTGGACCTAATAGGTCTGAAGTTGGGAAGGGCTCTGGGAGTCTGTGAGGATATACTTAGTTACTGTGTGTTGTGCTCCCTTGAAGGGCAATCAATGTTGCAGTCATGTTTGTATCAGGTATTCCTAATAATGAGTTACACTAGACTACTGTACACATGTTTTGTTTCTTTTTTAAGCAAAATTAAAAATTGATTTTTTTTTGTTTTGCGTTTTTTTTTGTGTTTTTTTTTTCCGGGGGGGGGGGGGGGTATCACATGGATATATATCAATTTATGTGTCCTCTCCGCACATAAGGAGACCCGAATCATAAAACAAGGGGACAGAAAGAGAAAATAAAGTTTAAGACCCTCAAGATAGGGTAAGCCTACTACAGTCAGGTGCAGTATAAACTACCGGTGTTGTATTTTAAGTACCGTAATCTCCCGGGTAGAAGGCGCGCTGCGCGTATAAGACACACCCCAAACTCAGCACATGCATTTTCGCGTATAAGACGCACATTTTAATGCTGAAATTTGTAAGATTAGTACATTTCTATAGTAAAATTACCCCTCGTATAAGACGCACACCCAACCTGAGAGAAAGCTATAAGACCCCCCAGCATTTTGTTTGGCGTAGAGGATGCGTCTTATACGCGGGAGTTTACGGTACTACTGTTTCACTTACTGTATTGTTGATCGTAGTTTTTGGTGGTCAGCAAACTCTGTTCCACTTTGACTTAACCACTCCATCACAGTACACACTTTGAGTTCCTCTTCTAAAATAAGATGAAGAAAAAAATAGCAACTAAATTTTCTTGATCTCAGAAAAAAACATTATGACAAAGAACACATTCTCACACCTTCTATCATATAAAACTATATTTCATATGTTGGAGATTTGACACAAGTTAGATTTCACTCACCCACTGGCACCTGTTCTTGCTCTCCAACCATTTTATCTGGCACGGGGTTAGGCCGCTCTTCTTCAGTGCGGTCGCTGTCCCGCCTCCTCTTTTTCTTCTTCTTTTTCTTGTCAGTTCTGATAGGGTCATCTTCAGGGGCTACTTTGGATATGGCTGAGTTTTCCTCGAGGTCATCAATAGTAGCTTCCTGTTCTTTTGGTGGTGAGGCTGGGGCAGCTCCGTCCACTGCTGGCACTGAACTACTGATATGGGATGAGGCAGAGACAGGTGTGATGCTGCCACTGTGCTCATCTAGCGAGGAGGCTGCAGACTGGTAGTCATCACAGCTCGGTGAGTCCGCTACCACACGCATAGCACCAACCTCCTCCTCTTGTATAAGCTCTCGTTCACCTCCCTGTGCGGCACTAGGATACGACTCAGCTGTGTCTGGGGGGTACTCAGGCACCTCGTCTTGCTCCTCATTCATATGTCCTTTGTATTCTTCAATCTCCTTGTTTGACTGTTCACTCTGTGCACACTACAGGGACATTATGAAAACAGGGGAAAAAATATAGGATTAGGAGAACTATTTTATGATCTAGATATTGTTCTAGTCGAATTGGTTTATGCCACAATTTATGGCTTACACAATGTATCAGGTGAATCCTCAAACCTAAGACTTTACAAAGTGCAGCGATTCAATGGCAATGAAAAGGTTAACTATGAAATCGGTCACGATCAGATATGACTATCAGAGCCCTTGAACATGGATTTTGTGTATTTCCTGGGATCCATGCGTCCCATTTGTTCTACCTCATGGCACAGATATTGAGAAGGGCTACGGCTGGTATAACACTCTACAGTCATTTCAGGAAAGTCAAGAAAGGATGAGCAGTCAGAATGGTGAACTTACATGTTGGTCTGTTTCTTGTGCAGTATTGTTTTGCACAGCTTCTTTTTGTTCTTCACTTTCTCCTGTAGACTTGTCAGTCCCGTTTACTTTTGGCTGACCAGATTCTTTTGAAGTAGTTTCTAGGGTCTTCTGTGACGGTCTCTCGATGGTGACAGTCCTTAGCTTGGAAAACACTTCTGGGTTGTCTAGTAGCCTAACATCACGACATTTTATGGCTCCGCCATTATGAGCCGATTCTTGGACTGCAAAATTAAATATGCAGAGTACATTTATGGTATGTCACAGCAGAGTTTGTTTGGAGTAGGCTACCTCATGATGAACTCGATGCTAGCAGCAGAGGAACCATTTATTTCTAAGGGCCAGTACTTAAGAGTTAAAGGGACCCACCCAAATGAATATCCACAATATGCTTTCAGATTTTAGACAATGTTTCTCTTCTTTGGTCTAATGTTTACGAAAGTTGTTAACCTACTGTCTTTGATTACTTAGAGTTATCTTACTTTCGGTGTGAACGATGTCATAGATATTGATTACTGAGCCATCCTCCTGCTCCACGCTGAGATCCACCTCCCAGACCTCACGCTGCAACCCGTCCAACTGAAAACATGACACTTAAAGAGTCACACTATGCTACAAGTAGGTGGTAGTCCGGAACAAGATACTGGAATTGAAATTCTTTCAAAATACGAATTAGAAAATACAATGTATCTTTAAAAAAAAAGAAAGAGATTGGATGTACTTTTAAATCAAATTAACAATACCTTTCCTTTAAGCGTGCACATGCACTGGACGTCATTGACCATGTCGCTAAACTTCCACTTGGTCTGGTTGCTCAAGTCATTGCGGAGAGTGTCAAAGAGTGTACACTCCAGTGACTGTTATACAAGAAATAGATTAGATTAGAGTTCAAGTGAGAACCCGCACACTTCAACTTTCAAGATGAAAGTAGTAGTCTCGATAATCAATTAACACTCAAAAACAATTTTTATTTCATTGTCATACATTAGTTACTTACTGGTATTATAAACAGACTTCGGATTTATTTAGGTCTAAAAATACCATTCAGAGTGATAATCCCTTCAACTGAAAATAAAATCTCTCTGACTTGTATATGTTTAACACTTCAGTAGAAAGTATTGCACAAACCTGTTGTGGGACATCTGGAAACACCCCATTTCGCTTAGGAAGTATGGATCTCAGTGGTACAAATTCTATGTTGCCAAAGTCTGTATACAACACAGCACACATCTGAGAAAATAAAGAGAGAGCTCTGTATATATGCAAGCAACTAGCAAGGTCACATATTGCACCAAACTGTAGAAACGAATAATCCCAGCAGTAACCAACTACCCTCATAATTACTTCCCGAATACTTATGATTTTCATCAAAGACAATGCGGAAGCCTGACATAACTTTTCATGAATGGGTTCAAATGTCGCTCATTCTTATTGTGGAGGAGAGGCTTATTCCGGTTGATCTATTCAGACTCTGTTGGGAGGCTGGAGGGTTGTTTGCTTTAGAATCTCCACAAGGCTTCTCAAACCTATACAGTAGCATAGTGGCAGAGCTCATAATGATCATAATGTGTGTCTAATATACAAGCATTTACGATATTATTATAACTTCTTTCTTCTGAGTTGATATTAAAACCTACAAAATAGATATAAGGAAGGCTAACCTTATCTGGGCGGACCTCCTCCACACGTGCACGGTACCACTTGCTCTCCGCACTAAACAGGGCAAACACATTTTCTCCAATGGCCGGTGTTACCCCTAGATCAGCATATGTATCCCAGTCCAAATGTTGGATGTAGTATGACCTGTTTACAGTCAAGAAGAGAATATCATTCAAATTTCTGCAAACTTGGTTGAACAAAGATAAATTTCACGATTAACCCTGTTGCAAGTAAACCCTTTTTCCGAGCCTCTATTTTGTTGCAGTTAATCTCAGTACCGCACTTGTTGTCTTAAGAAAGGGCATACCTGATAGCAGTGTTCATCTTGTCCAAAGTGGAGAACACTTCGTCGTCAATATCAATTGGCTGGATACAAAATGTACTATCCTTTGTCATGCGACCAGAGACGTACACCTTGAGTGAAAGGCCTAGTAAGTGCAAAAGAAAAGCAAAAACCCTTTTTAACAAGAAAGGATAATGCATATTAATACATATTGAGACCGCAAACAATCTCTTAATGGATGGTGTTCGTTTCAATAATAGTTCCTTTTCCCTTTCTTTTATATGAATAAACTAAATGTTTGTTATATATCATGATACATTGTACCACCATAAAGTAAGTTCCACATCAGCAGCTGTATCACATATAAAACTCTCTGAGAGTAGAGTTATATCAATTGTAATATACCAACCTTCCTCCGCCGGCATTGCAGGTGCTTCGTATGCGTTTGCTGAAAATTATATTGGATGGGGATGACCTTTTTGTTAAAAGACAAGTGTTGTATGCGTTTGCTTTTATTCTGAAGAATTTCATACTTCCACGACAGTTCTATAAATTCTGAGGTGCCACCTTTTGTTGACAAAACATGAGCTTGAAAATCAAGGATATTAAGATACATGCAACTCAATCCAGAAATTGCGATGGAAAAGCATGAATTTCCGCAAAAGCAGGCAAGGTAGCAGGTCTGTAGAACAATGCCTCAATATTGAAAAAAAATCTCTTAGAATTGAATGCGACAACTCTCTGTCAGCCTTTTCTAATTTGTCATTATGACACTGGATATACCAGCTAATAACCACAAAATGACGTACCTTTTTCAATGGGTTTTAATTGTATTTTCTCTATAGCTGCCTCTATGTCGCCCAGCTCCACTTTGATGTCAAAGTCTACGTCAGGAAATTCGACTGGGAGTTTTTCCAGATGTGAACTTGCAATCTGTGGTCCAAGAGAAAAATAGAGAAAGGATCCAAACACTGCCTCTTTGCAGAGCAAACGTTGTCTATTGATGAAGTAAATAACAAGGTCCACTGACTATACCGACTTAGCGGGATAATCATTGGCCAAAGAAATAGAACCATAGTGTTGTAGATTTTAATACAATAGTAGCGAATAGTCCTGTGAGACATGGCGCGGCGACTTGTAACCTTTGCTGGTTTCAGTTGGTGAGACTGATAGATAGGGCATACTATCATCTGGGCTTTTGGTAGTATATAACACAATAACACAAATTCAACCTGAACTACCCACTGCAGCTATGTACTAATAGCCTGTAGACTATCCATTCTGCATGCACCTCACTCAGCCATCACAGGGACCTGTCTTATTCAATGTTCAATGCCATAGTCAACAGGTGTGTCATTATGAGTGTACACTGCCTCAGATCGCCAGGAGCCTGTTATGTCTCAACACCCCCACACACACACCCAACTGCCAATCACCTTATAATAGGTCTGTACCTCATCACGGGCCAGATCACTCAACCTCTCTGTAGAGAGGGAGCACAGTGCAAGCACCTCTGTACATGTATGTTTTCACAGTCTTCCACAAAATCGTTTATATAATGAAAGGAGTAATTAAATTAATGTCTCATCACCAATAGCAGATACATATTCTGAGAAAGCATAATTTCAATGTAAACTAAAAAAGTTTACACAGAAAAGAATGTAGCAGTACCACAAGGTGCCCTTACACTTCAACCAAGGATATTACAGTATAGGATAGGTCAGTCCATACAGTCCTATAGTGAAGGCCAACCCCCCTCAACCCCCCCCCCCCCATGAAACTAGGTGACCTTGTGTGTTCAGTATTGGGCCCTATGTAGGATAAGGGGGGTTCTGGAGCTTTCATGTATCTTCATGAAAGGAATACCAAATGAAATGAAGAGACCATCTAAGCTAAAAAATCCTGCTAAATCCAAAAATGATGGTCTTTATTCTCAGAATTTGACTGAAAGTACCCAAAAATGATGTTTGATGAGGGAAATATTTTGGAAATGTACAAAAATGATATTGAAAATGATTGGAAATCTTTAAATATAGAACATGTAAATCAGAGTTAATACCTCAACCCACATATCCAAATGTCCGCCTACCTCTCAGTCAGGCAAATTCTGGGCCTGTGCATTGCTCTGCCTATCCCACATACAGCATATCAATTGTGTACCTATCACTCATCCTGCCTATCTCTTCAGTCCAAAACATCTACTGTTAAATCTGGTTATCTATTAAAAGGCTTCATTTATCCCTCAACTTACCTTATCTTTGTCCCTTCTTTCCTTTAGTCTACCTATCCTCAATCTCCCTATCATTCATTTTACCTATCCCTCATGTGACTATGCCTCAGACCCTCATGTTTAATCTGCTCTGTTTGTCTGCTATATAAGCCTTTATTGTTTTACGGTACATTCCTTACCATGTCTACTACTTCAATTTTACCTATCCCTGATAATGCCTATCATGAAGCCTACCTATCCCTCATTGTGCCTATCCCCCAACTCTGCAAATCCCTCATATTTGACTTGCACATCTGACCCTAGGACTATGTTTTTTTTTTTATGTTTGCTCATCTTACAAGGTACTCCTTGCCTATTTTTCAAATTGCTAATTACTCATACTACCTATCCCCTTTGCTACCCATCCTTACCTATCCCCCTTGCACTCTATATAGCTCTCTTACCCATCTTAACTCTTTTGACCTACCTGTCACAACCAACCTTCATTATGATGACCATTTCTTAATCAACCCATCACCTAACATACTGGTTACAGTCCACCTTATTCATACATCTACCTATCATTCATGCTGCATATCTTTCAGTTTACCTATATAATGATATGAATGGAGGATAGGCATAATGGGGGATAGGTATATTTCACAAGGCATAGACCTGGAGACAGGTGGAAGAAATTGAACACAAGCTGAGATATGTATAGAGAGAGCGAGTTAGACTGACTGAGCTCAGATGGTAAGAAAGCAATATGGAGAGCATGAGGGATAGGCATTCATAAAGATTCGTAGCAAGGGGGATAGGTAGCATGAGCAATATCCAGTTTGAGTGATAGGCACAGAGAGTACCTTGTAAGATGAGCAAATGTAAAACAAGAAAACATGGGTGCTAGCGACAGATGTGCAAGTCAAATATGAGGGATATGCAGAGTTGGGGGATAGGTATAATAAAGGATAGGTAGGCTTTATGATAGGCATCGTTAAGGATAGGTAGGATCAAAATGGCAGACATTATAAGCAATGTACTGTTAACAATTAGGACCTAAATAAACAGATGAACAATACAGTTTAAACATGGTGGTCTGAGGGATAGTCACCATGAGGGATAGGTAAAATGAATGATAGGCAGATTGAGGATAGGTAAACTATGGGAAACTATAGGACCAGAGAAGATTAGCTAAAGTAAGGAGTAAGCTTTAGTATCTAGGCTTTTTGGGAGATAGCCTTACTTAACTCAAGATGCTTTGGATTCAAGAGATAGGCAGTATGAGTGATAGGTAGACAAGGGATAGGCAGTATGTGAGATAGGCAGAGTAATGCACAGTTAGAATACTTGTCAGATTGAGAGATAGGCAGACATTTGGATATGTGCATTGAGGTACTAACTCTGGTTTGAATGTTGTGTCTATAAAGACTTCTCATCATTTTGAATATTTTTGTACATCTTTAAAATATTTTCTTCATCAAACCTCATTTTTGGGTACTTTTAGTCAATTTCTGTGAATCATGATCACAAAATTTGAATTCGGCAGGATTTTCTGGTCTAGGTGGTTCCTTCTTCTCCTTTAGTATCACCCTGATAAAGGAATACTACAGCTCCATAAACCACCTAATCCTCTAGAGAAATCAACAATGAAGACACAGGGGCACCTAGTTTCATGGGGGGGGGGTAGAGGGGGGTGGCCTGTCACACTCTACCCATAGACAATGCTCTCAGTGACCGCTCCTATAGTATCTAACCTTCTTGCTTCAACCTCCTCTGATTTACAAAAATGCACATATGGCAACACACACTTTAGCACTGATTTCTCCATAGAGATCTTTAACAGTGAATACTTTGTTAAAAAACAGAAAATATGACCCAATTGTACCATAACCCACTGAGATGAAACCTGTACTACATATATTAGTTTCAGAACGAACAATTCTAAAACAAAGGCTACAGAGATGCATTTCTGAATCTTAAAATGCTCTAATGCTAATCTGCCATAGGGCTCCAAATGATGAAATGTCTTATCTGCGAATAAATTCAAAAGTATGAGATATATTCTGAAAATTCCTTCACTGATAAATAACGTACACACACTGTTGTTATTACATTAGAATAATGGGCAGGAATAGCCCATAGCAGGGGAGCCACAAACAAAAACAGATTGCAAGGCCTCCTTATCACTTACAGTGTGGCGACTGTGAACCAAACACTACTCTACTCTTCTCACAAGTAGTACTCACTAGTCACCGCGCTAATAATGGTCTCTCGGGAGGCAGGTGGTACCCACCTGATAATTGTTATCAGTGATAGCCATTGGTGACCAGCTTTAGCAATGGCCGCGCCCATTGGTCAATCCGCTTCCTCAGTATAAACTGATGTACAATTTCTAACAGGGCATGAAAAACATACCTTCTCCTCTAGGTCTTTAATTTTTTCAAGGAAGTCCTCGTCGTCTAGTTCTTTGATTGCCGTTTCCACTTCATTACCAACCTGTAGAAAACAATTTTGATAGAAAACTTTCACCTTGTTCTGTGTGCCGGAGGGTAGGTATCACTGCCTAGCAGCAGCTTTGATTTCTCGGAACCTAACTCCTAGTGCTTATACAAGACAGTTACTTATTCAAGATCATACTTTAGTGCTAAAGTGAAGATTCAAGACCCATCTACCCCGAGCACTCATGCAAGGCCAGCTGTCTTTTAACAACAGTACTACCGTAATCTCCCGCGTATAAGACGCGTCTTATACGTGAGGTTTTAGTTCTCCCTGGATCCACAAGGGGGACACCAAGAGCTTTATTTTGATATATTACACTCCCCCTAAGTCATATTATGACATAGATGGCTCCAGTGGTGTCTGGGAGGCCAGAGCTACACATAGCTTTTTAAATTTTGAAAATCCATTCAGTAGAAGAAAAGTTATGAATATTTCATTCTTTTGGGCATAATCCAAAACTCTAGGTGCGTCTTATACGCGCACTGCGTCTTATACGCGGGAGATTACGGTACAATGTATATTTTCCCATATTGTATTTCGATAGTAAGGTATCTTATTCTTAATGCAATTACATTGAGTCATATGTGCGGGTACAACCAGCTTGGGAGGCTTGATAGTAAGTACATGCATCACATAACCCTTGTTGGCGATCTTCATAATAATGTCTGACAGTGACAATACTAGGAGCACCTACCTGGCTGACGAGGCTGAGCTGCTCCTTGATAAGCTGCTCATGGTCGGTGAGCAGCATACATTTGGCGTTAATCTCGTCCTTGATAGCTGTGTACAGGTTTCTGCACTTGTCTTTTACTTTGGTCTGAAGGTCTGTCACTGTAGCGCGCAGGTCCCGCTCGTACACTCGGATACTAAGGCACAAACAGGAAGCCCATGGGACTGATGAAATTGGCTAATGGTTGACTACTCTAATCAGTTAACAATAGGGAGACAGAACTGGGAAAAGGCAAGCCTTTAAGGTATGACTATAGGAGACAATGAACTAGTGGACGTTGTGCATTGAAGCACAGAAGGCTCAGGGTGCTGCACCATTGCTACATCCAAACTCACCAGTGCTGCATCCAAGTTGCATCACTACTGCACCTAGTTTGCACCATTGCAAGTTGCATCACTACTGCACCTAGTTTGCACCATTGCTGAACCCGTGCTATGTTCAAGCTACACCCATACTGCATTATGTGGCACCTATGCTGCATTTATGTTGCCCCATTGAAACATCCATGGTGCACCATTGCTGCATCCATGGTGCACCATTGCTGCATCCATGGCGCACCATTGCTGCATCCATGGTGCACCATTGCTGCACCCATGGGTCTCAAGTCAGAACCATCATGAGCTAAAGCATTTGAAGGTGGCTCTAAAGATGGTCCATAGAATCTCTCCATCAGTGCTATCAAGACCTTGATGATTGCTTTCCCTAATATACACCAGGTGGCAGCACTATACAATTAGCATAGACCTTAGTAAAGATGTGCTTTTGATAACTCAGAAAATGATGTTTTGAACAATGTATTCTCTAACATTCCACATCATTGCTGTAATGTTCAAACAGAGAGAAAGAAATAATAATATAATGTCAAAGTAAAGATCTATTATTGTTCACACCTCATCTGTTGCATCTCATATTCTATATACCTTAACCCCCGCTGTGTTTAAGTCAAAGACTTCTGAGGGCAGGGTGCAAACCAGAAGCGGACCATCTACGAACGTCTCACTTTCAGACACTTTTGGTGGCCTGGACCAGGATCCAGACCAGATTACATTAGAATATAGAGAGAAGTCTTTGACTGAGAAGTCCTGTTTGTAGTAGGCCCTATGGAGAAGTCTCCCGCAAAAAAAATTACAGATTCCAAGGAAGCCTTTAGAAATTTGACTCTTGCACAAATGTATCAAATAATTATTTGTAAATAATCAGCTACATAGCAACTTTAATATCTTTTTTTTTTTTTTTTTTTATGTTTGCCCTGAAAGACAGGGCAAACATAAGGCAGCAATTGGGGGCAAATCATCAAAAGAGTGTGATAACCCAACCTGCAAATGCTGCCCACTACTGGACAAATCTGGCCAGATAACCTCGGGACATACTAAAATGACGCACCCAGCAAAGATAAATGTCTCTTGCTTGTGCTCTAATGTCATTTACTGTATTTCCTGCACGCGCTGTGGCAAACAATATGTAGGCCAAACGCTGCAAACACTTAGACAACGCTTCTATCCACATATAGGTAACATCACGAATAAAAGAATGAGCACCGATATGGGTGCTCATTTTAATTCGGGAGGACACCTAGGCCTAGATGATGTGAAAGTTCACATTGTGGAATTCATAAACAAGAATCCACACTCTGAATATGCGGAGAAACTCCGCAACAAGCTTGAACGGAACTGGATACTCAAATTGCGTACCCAGGTACCGTATGGATTGAACTTAATAGATGCACCAAACTATTAAGTCCAATGCCCCAAACCAAAACTATGCCGCCCCCTACCTAAGCTCCGTTGAAAAATTTATTGATTACCGGTAGGGGGAAATTTAAGAATCGGGAAAATAATCGGTTCTGAGGCCACTATGAATCCCTCAAAAAGACCGCAATGTAGCCTATGGGTAGATTTTGGCCTAGGAGGGTTTGGGGCTGCTCCAGATAATGTGGATACACAACTTAGTTCTATGATTAATTAGGTATACAAGTATCCAAGTCTCCTCATACTAGCTTTCTTGGTGACAGATTAAATATGGGGCAAAATCCCTGTAATTGACCTAGAACTGAGAATGCTTTTCCCCTGGATAAATTTAAATTTATATTTTTATTCAGACACATAAAGCTGACAATGTCATACGCCTTGTCATTCCCTCAGAATACACCTGAAGAGGTCCAATGGACCGAAACCTTGTTTTTCCCACCTATACTGTACAATCTTCCAGTATTCTCTTAATAAATGTTTGGAGTTGAGCTACAGTGCTGGGAGAGTGTCACTCTCCGGGCCCTGGAGGATGCATAATAAATTTATGTATCCTAGGTGATGATGACATCATTGTTCACTGATGACAATGATAACCTTGGAGACCCCCTTATCAACCGAAGTTGATAAGGTGAGGCGAGCATGGCAACGGTGCCATTTGAAGCAAGGTAGTGCTGAGGTGTGGAGGTACCACATTTGTCCTCTTGAGATCAACTTTAATATCTTGACTAGAAACCTGTGTCTGTGATTTTGATCTGTAATGTGATTTTATAATTTAAAATTGGAAATGAAAAATCAGTCTGCACGCCACCCCCTACCTGGTGGTATAGACTCAGGTAAGTCCCTGAGCCAATAACAAATCTGAGTATCCAATTTTAATTGAATTGGACTGATGATATCGTTCTAGTTTCCTGGGTTTAATTACCCAATGATACAGATTTGAATCGGGCTTAAACAAGAAGGGAAGTTATATCCTTACCGGTTCTGCATTTCTTTTTGTGCTGAGCCAATATCTGAGATTCTGTTTTCCAACCCTGGCCGTGTGCTTTTGAATCAAGAGAATAGGGATAACTTTGTATGACAGCTTAACTTCATGTACACACAAGACTTAGACTGACATTCTAAATTTAATTAAATACAAATGTAATTACTTCTCAAACTAATTTATGGTATGGCATAATGAAAACAATCTAATCATACACATCAAGTAACGGTATGTTCCTACCTGTAGGCCACATTCAATTTCTTCCTCAATTCATTTTTCTTCATCTGAAATAAACCAAATATCCTTACACACTGTAAGTCATTGAAGTGTAACGAGGTGTATGCCCATACTTCGGATACTAAACTATATCTGACCCACTGACAGGAAATATCTGTAATACCACACATGTCTTCAAGATTACCATCAGAAACATTTAAAGATTACGAGAGCTACCAAATACTTCCATACCTTGAACTATGGACCATTCTACTTAAATTACGTATATCGTTCTATCATATCCATGCACCGAAATATCACTCTATTTCACTAACACTTGAATAAAACCTTTAATGTATCCCAAACAAGTTTGTGACAATCTTTTGTGTGTGATCTATCTAATGAGAAGTTACTAAACCGATGAGGGATGTGTTCATTGAGAAGTGAGACAGGTAGACAGGTGCAGAATAAAAAAAAAGTACCGTAATCTCCCGCGTATAAGGCGCGTCTTATACGGGGGTTTTAGTTCTCATTGGATTCACAAGGGAGACACCAAGACCTTTCTTTTGATATCTTACATGTCCCCTTGGTCATAATATGACATTAGGGGGTCCAGGAAGGTCCGGGGTGGCCCAAGCTACACATAGGTTTTTGAATTTTTAAATTCATTCAGTAGAACCAAAGTTATGAATTTTTCGTTTTTTTAGAGAATTTTCCTAAACTCTAGGTGAGATTACGGTATTCAATTTTCTTCTCTGGCAAAACAAATGAGACAAAAGCATTATAGCGACCCTTGCCGTTGTTGGCAGTGCCACTGACGGGAATTTGAGAACCTGCAGTTCCCCACTGTTACCAGGAGAGGGTGTTGATTGTTGGGGGGTCTGGCTATTTATGGTGTAAGGGCCAAGCCAGGGCTGCTTCAGTTGCATGGTCAGTCGGTCCTCTCTGTACCCATACAGAGTGGTGAGTACCTGAGAAGTACCAAGGACAGCCAGGACAGAGACACTTACTCTCCTCATATGTGTCCACCTGGTGAATTACAGCAGAGGCACTTTTTTTTTAAATGTCGGCGCCCTAGTCCTATCATCAATGTCGGGTATTAAAATGAGTTCTGCGGAAGCAACATCAAGCTTTTTCTCAGTTTGATAGACATGCGAACGCCCATAGGACAATATCCTTTTTTTTTTTATCAAGGTATGTTTAAATTGTCTCCACAACGTCATATTGGGGTTGAAAATTTGCTACAATCTTATAAAAGGAGCTGTTTGAAGGTATCCCATCTGCATGATCTGAATGGGATTCTTAGTTAGTATCCACAAAGTTTTGCAATAAAATGCTAGTTACAAATGAGGATTAGGAAGAGAAAATCACTACAATGGCCACACTGACAACCGTACAAGCACCATTATTGGAGAAGTCAAGCATAACTAATCTACGCCTACCTCTTGCTTTACACTATATCTATAGACACACACAATATTACCGGTGCTATCGCTTCTTTTGACTTACCTTAGACATTTCAGCGGGCTACACAAGCAAGGAAGACAAACTCAGATAAACCAAACGAAACAGCATTCATAATATCAATTCTATTTATAAGTCAGAAAAAAACTCAGGTACCCCTCCCCCCGGACTTATGATCCACTAATGAGCTGTTGAAAATCAGTTTATTTCTCTTTATACCATCAATGAGGAAAATGGTTGAGTAGGTATGATTCCATATTAACAGTTAATGTGTCTTTTAGTTATAGGTATTAAGGCAAAAGAATAATGTTGAGTAACAACTTCCACACGACTAAATGGGGTGAGGCCATGATGCTAACCAAATATTTGGATTTTCAGTATTTTGCAATTCAACTTACACTGATGTCCCTCTCCGTGAGAGTGTGTGATGCCATGCGTCCTTTGTGGATCACCGTGCTGCAGTCTATACAGAGCTGTACGGGCTCGTCTTCTATTTAAACAGAGAAAGTAACATTTCATGGTTTTGTACTTCGTCATCAAAACTAAAAACAGTGCCATGTCACGTCTGTTGCATTAAGGAAAGGAACAGTGTTACATCAGGATGAGAAAGAACACGATTAATATATGCATATGTACAAATTCAAGGTTTAAGTTGATTAGTTCAGCCGACACTGGTAATTTTTTTTGGTGCAATACAAAGCCGTTTATATACAAGTATAGACTGATTATATTCAGTTTTATACTCACGGTCTTTAACCTTACACTCCAAACATTCCAAGGTTGCACAAGCAACCTCGCAGTGCTCACACTTCATGTTACTTTGTCAAACTGTTATCTTGTTTCTGAAATATCAAACACAGTTGACTTGATACCGTAGACAATCTGGTTAGACCAGGGATACTAAGACACTGATATCACTGGCATGAGTATACTTCTGTAATACTACCAGGGTTCCCACGTGACCATTTATGGGTCTTGGTTTTAACTGACTTGTAACTGACATTTATCGGCTTTTACCTGACCAAATATTGGGTAATTTATGGGGTTCACCAAAAAGATTCATCCGCTCTCAGGCAAGGATGTTGAAGAAATTTTGCAAATTCGTGTGAAATCTTGACAATCACCCCCTTAAAATAGATAAAATACCATTTTCAACTGACCTTTAAAGAAAAATGGGCTTAACTGACTTTTAACTGACCAGTGGGAACCCTGACCACGTGGATAAGCAGCGGCTTATACGCGAGGATGAACCCCTACTGCACCTTATATCATCAGCAGAAATTGGGTGTGCGCATTGTAGGCAGTTGTAGAACAGTACTATAGTGCTCAAAAGTCAAGTTCCAGGTATGTCACACATACAGCTCACTTATCAACTCGAGGTGTGACTTATACAAGTGGTGTGGCTTAAGCTAAAAACAAGCATGGCATGTTTCGAAAACATTATCTACTGGTATAAAAAGTTTGGGACCCAAACTTTTTGATCCAATACAGGCAAAAGTGGTCTGTGCCTTGGCTTATTACACAGGCCATTTCCCTCTCACCCAGGCCACAACATAATGTTAACATAAGTAATTGATACCTATCTTCTAAACCCCTCTTAGGGTAAAGACAAGAAATTTTCCACCCTTTTAACTGAAAACGCCTGCACTCTTCTATAGAATAAATGGGTGGGGGGACAGGAAATTTTCAGAACCCTCGGGGGAGGGGGTGGGGGGAATTTCAGCTAGCCACTACAGGGCTTTTGACAGGATTTTTTGCAATGCGCCAATTGCACACTTTTTAGCAAATACAATGCGCCATTATGTAAATTAATGGCCATTCTAGCCATTTAAATGCGACATTTAAGCATTAAATGCGTGTATTGCGCACTGCGCAGCCCTGTCAAGAGCCCTGCCACTATAAGCAGCTCTGTGTCCTGAAATGCCCAGCATGGAGACACGTTTCTCAGTCTAGATTTCAGCACACATGCGAAAAATGTACTGACTACTGTTGATAAAAAGCTGCATATCCCTTAAGGGGACCGCACACAGGCCGACTGGGTAGGCCGATATTGACGATCGGGAGCATCTGCGCGTAGGTCCGATCGGGGAGGTATACAAGCAAGGGAGAGCTTGCTCCCGACTCGTGTGAAATATGTGATACGCACCGCAGCGCCCCCACCGGCAGGGAGAGCCAAAGACACAGCACTCGGGCCCATACAGCGTGAATTTGCATATGTCAGTGTTTTAAACCCAACTGTATTCGATACTTAGCCAGACTCACCAATAAATATATCGAATTTGGGTAAATTGAACCCATATTTACCAAATATGAAGTTGGGTTGGGTTGGTTTTACTTGTGGGATGAGCTACATGCCTTAAAAGTAAATGTAACTAAGAGCGCAACACTGGCAAAGCCCCGAGCCTGTTCCCTGCATTCCTAGGGCAACAATTTTAAAAAGTCATTTTCTGTCGACAATATATACAAAAGAAAGGGAAACATTTTTGTCACAAAGGAACGCTGCCACGGTTGTGCCGCTAGGCCTCGTGGAGCTTGGGGTCCCGAGCCTGGCTGAGCCACCGTGAAGGCCGGCCCTGACCCGCAGGCCTGGCCAAGTCGGCGATGTTTACACCACATACATTGGCAATTACATCGCTCCAAATTATTAGAATTAAGTTGGCAATACAAACTGAAATGTAGTCTATGATTTATGCAAGGCACTTGTCAGAAAATTTGCATTGCATACAACCTCAAAGCAAGGGAATGGCGTGCGAACGTTTGCTCTCCCGGCCGGTGAGGGCACTGCAGCATATGTCACACCAGAAAATCTACACTGGGGGCCTGCTCTATGCTCAGTACTAGGGGAGCCGAGAAAGCACGGGTGAAGTCAGCGATCCCTTAAGAATATAGGTCTACGGTCTGATCGAGTCTGACAATATCAAACATGTTTGATCTTCCGAACTGGATCAGCCATACTTTCCCTAACTACCGAACAAGTCTGGCCCGTCTGCAGTCGCCTTTACTATTTTGATAGGAAGTAATCATTTTTAACAGCAGGGGAGCTGTGGGGTTGAATCAGAATGCACTTAAGCGAGCGCTCACCTCTCTCATCATTAGCCTAGGGTTAGCCTAGTGTTAGCGTTAAGGTAGGTAAAGGGTTTGCTACAGCGTCGTTGAAGTGCATTAGTGGGGGTGGGCAAAATCTTTTCAACCACTCCGAGGGGGCTGACAATAATAATTTTACCTGGTACCTGTTTTCAGTGAAAAAAAAAACAAACCTGCCCCTTGCCATGGCATAAGCCAAACCACTACCTCCCCGCTCCCCTCCCTGTTGTTAAGAAGAAAAAAAAAAGATCCCTCCCTTTAATAGACTTAGCCTTAGGCTTAGGGAGTATCAATAGGGCCCAGCCCTAGGCTATGCTCCCTTTAGGCTGAGGAACTCTGCCTCTCTTACTCCCGTAGCCGTAGGGCTGTAGGCCTAGAGACGCAGAGAAAGTTTAAAACTGGAGGAAAGGGTTGTTAACATGGGCTTCTGAGCACTTTTTTAATCACTATTAGGCCACTTAAAATCGATTATCAGCTTTGCAGACACCGCCCCCACCCATCAAAGAGGGCCATATGGCCCCTTTTTTCTCCTTTTTTAAGAAAAAAGGGTCGCATCCATGAAAAGGTCCAAGAAAAAAATATGAAAATATCATTATCTCAGCCACTAATTGGTGTAGAACTTATTTTAAAAAGCACTTTACTTCTCTTTTGATGCAGAAACATCTGTACCAATGAATTCACTGTAAACAGTAGCCCTTTTGTTATTGATATATAAAAAATTATGAATGATGTGAAGAAAAAAAATAAAAAGGGGCAGCCCTCGTTGCACAGAAATTGTATAAAAATAAAATAAAAAGCCTCCAGCCCTCACCACTATTTTTCAAAAAGTGTCTGCAAAGCTGATAATCAATTTTAAGCAGCCTTACTTGGAGTTTTTTTTCAACTGCCTGAGATAGGCCAACTCAAATGTCAAAAATTGAATATTTTAAGGCATTTTTTCCAAACCGTTTTTGATTTTGAATGTACTTAACTCCAGACTGGCCGAGTGACCATGGTCAGCACATTGATAGGCTGACTTTCTGTCACTGGTGACAACAGTCAGCCTATCAAAGCACTGACTGTTATTAAAGAGTTTCCTGCACTTTTAAACTACAGGGATAGATTGTGCTTTATCGGTTGATACTTTTGCCAAAGGCTAGATTGTGATTAAATCCGCCTTTTGGGACTTTGTTTTGCATTCAAATCAAAGAAAAGAGGGGTTCGGGGGCACAGCCCCTAAAATTAAACTCCTCCTTGGACATTAGAACAAAAAAGGGGTTCGGGGCTGTGCTTACATTTTACCGACCGATAAACAGCAGTAGTTCCCCTAGACAGGTTTTCTGAACTCTCACGGAGGAACAGAGATGAGAGTTCAGGAACTGAGCTAGGCTCCCTTAGGCTGTTTCCTGTGCAGGGGATGGGGTTTTTCAGACCCATAAGCCTGATGAGGGAGGGAGGGAAAACAATTTTTTGGGGAAAGTATCTTTATTTGTCATGAACATTGTAAGCGGGTATGGCATGAATTGGCATCGCATTCTAATATTTAATGATTGGAATCCTAGATTCTTGTGCTGATGGAAAAAAGAATAAATTGTTTTTCAGAACTCAGGAAAAAAAATTCCCATTCTCACAAAAAAACTCCACCAGGCCTCTGGACAGGAAACGAAAAAATTGGCCTTACGTAAGTTACGACTTTGTTAGATTAAGTAAAACCTAAATGTGTCTGCCTGTGTGCTGCTAAGGGAGTGATAATTTTTTAACAACAGGGGGGGCTGGTGGGTTTGAGGGGGGGGGGTCAGAATTTTTTCAACCCCTTGACCAGGGGGGTCAGAATTTTTTGCCCCCTTGAGGGGGGGTCAAAATAATTTCACCTGTTTTCAGCGAAAAAGCCTGCGTATTACTATAGGTTAAAAGGGAGCGTTTGCATGCATTTTTCGCCTCCCGAGGGGGGCGGTCGAAAAAATTTCGACCCGTCCAGAGGGGGGGGCGAAATTTTTTTTGTGCATCCGCGCGCAAACCCACCAGTCCCCCCCCCCTGTTGTTAATAAATGATCACTCCCTAACTCCTCTAAAATCGGTACATGCAGGACTCAAAAGACAAATGCTTTGTCAGCTTAGTGAGAAAGGAGAGTGGTACATCATACATACTGACTTAGTCTCTGTGCATCTGGCTCTGTGCTGTCAGATTCAGAATCAGAAATGAATGCGGACTCGCATGGTTTTGACTTTTGTGTCCCAAACCAAACGGGATGACATGTATCACTATCAGAACGACTACTTTCGCTCTGATAATGAAGCAAAACCTGTGTAAAAATGAACAATCATTAAAGTGAGAATACATAGAACCGACCAACCAGTAATTAATGTATGAAACCAACCTGTAAAGTTTCTTCCTTTGGTGTCAATTTCTTGGGAAAATGTTTCAACCGGCGCGGAGTAAATACAGCTGAGAATGCCTTCCTGGATGGTGATTGGCCAAAACAGAATACTCAAGGACTCACGGAAATATTTTATTTTTGTATGGATGATTTGCCACATTAAGACTTTAATGTGAAATACATTCAAATAACTTATAAAGACGCTAACACGATATTTATCATCGTTGACGCCTTTTAAGAAAATGCCACAAAAGTGTCTAAATTCTGTTTGAATACATGTCTCAATTTGGTTTTATTCAATTTAGCAGCGCCACACCTGAAGAGGATCGCCCGTTTGTCGAGAAAATTGGCCAGAAAATTCGGCGAACCAAAACAAAATCAACACAAGCCATCAGCTGAAACTGTAGAAAATGTTCAATCCATGAAATATATTGACATTCATTATTGACTTACGTTTATATGAATCCATTTGTTGGTGACATGCTACAGTATTTTGGTAAACAGTGACTCAACGTCCAAAGTCCTCTGGTCCGGTTTGGCACTGTCAGTGTCAATGTGACTGCACCTCCACAGACGTCATTTTCAGCTATCTGGGAGTGACTCTGCAAACATGATCACCTCTGTTGAAATCCTTATCGTCGTTGCTGGCGCAGCTCTGGCTGTCCTCGTCTGGTATCTTCAGTCTGCTAAAAGGAGAGCTATTTTAGCCAAGATACCCGGACCGGAACCCCTTCCAATCATTGGGAATGCACACCAACTTGAGACAAATGGAGCAGGTAATGGTTGCAGACAACTCAGAACCTCGGCCTAGGATCTTATCAGTCAGACGAAATAGGTGTGCATAAAATCAAGGAGAGCAAACTTTGAGACTGTGAGACAGCAGTTATATGACCATGTAGCCTTAATATAAGTGGTTCCCTGGGTAGACCTATGGTTTATGTGCTCTTGTTTAGCGCCTCCCACGCCGCGTAGCGGCGATACCGCGAAGCGGTACGGGAGTGCGCTATGATGATTTCATTTGTCCCATGTGATGAGGTCTCACAATACAAAATAACAGTGGGAGGCGTTTTTTTACGCGGTCACAACGGCATTTCTTGTTACTTATACTGTCAGTTTGGCAAAAGACGGATATATGGTATATTCTGAGTAACTCCCTGTACTAATGCCGAAACCCTCCTGCCATGAGCCCTCATGTCAGCCTGTCATTTCCTATCCCTAGGTGTCCCCACAGCTACTTAAATTCCCACCAGAGGGAGCCAGCAGTCCTCCTCCTTTCCT
The DNA here is from genome assembly GCA_949317995.1 of Acholoe squamosa. Lineage (NCBI taxonomy): Eukaryota > Metazoa > Annelida > Polychaeta > Phyllodocida > Polynoidae > Acholoe > Acholoe squamosa. The sequence continues at coordinate 28,400,721 of OX439039.1, read as the reverse complement.
GTACATTATGCAAACCTGTATTAAAAGGCTACTTTCATGTTAGGGGAGCATTTAGAATAGAATAGTATAAAATTTTCAATTTTCAAGCCTTTGGTGCAGCTTATATAGACTGGCTGCAGTCCCTTAGCTCTCTTCCCAACCCTACTAAACCCCCTCTATGCCTCTCCTCCTCTGCTGGGCTCAGGGGCTGGTAAGCTCTGTAAAGCAGTGTCAAACTTTTGTGACACTGGTGGGGGCTAGTGGGGTGGGTGGCAGGAGGGAGTGGGAACTGGGTCAGGGGTCAGCCTGGCCATAAAATTCCACCTACATTCTAGGCCAAGCAGATACCAGCACCGACATTGTGGGAGTCTCAAATAGTGAGGCTGAGTCTGTACACTGGATACTGGTACTATTTTCTCTGTATACACCACAAATTATAGAACTAAAAGTTACACAACAAGAAACCATGGATGATGCTAAATATACATATGCATTACATGTGATGGTTATGAAGCAGCCAGGCCACACCAGCTACAAGCTATATTGGGTGGCAGTGATGTTTTCCTGTGTGCACCTACAGGGAGTGGTAAATCCTTTGTGTTTAAAGTGGCACCTTTTGCCGTCCATGCTATGGAGGGTGGATCTACACAGGATACTCCCATACAGGTGAAAAAGACAGTGTTGGTTGTTTCTCCACTGGTTGCCCTGATGAGAACTCAAATTGCACAACTCAGGGCCAAGGGAATTAAAGCTGTGTATGTTCATGATGATCCATACTGTACAACACAGCCTTCTGATATTTACTGTGTCACTTCACCTAATAGTGGGAGTGACACATAGGGTGAGGGGAGGCTATACAAGAGATATGTAGGGTGAGGGGAGGCTATGCGAGTGATAAGTATGGTACGGAGAGGCGTTATAAGTGATACATAGGGTGAGGAGAGGCTATACGAGTGATATGTATGGTACGGAGAGGCTTTACGAGTGACACATAGGGTGAGGGGAGGCTATACAAGAGATAAGTAGGGTGAGGGGAGGCTATGCGAGTGATAAGTATGGTACGGAGAGGCGATATAAGTGATACATAGGGTGAGGAGAGGCTGTACGAGTGATACATAGGGTGAGGAGAGGCTATACGAGTGAAATGTATGGTACGGAGAGGCTGTACGAGTGATACATATGGTACTGACAGGCTGTACAAGTGATATGTAGAGTAAGGGGATGCTCTAGGAGAGGCTATACGAGATATGCATAGGGTGTGGGGAGGCTATATGAGTGATATGTTCGGTGAGGAAAGGCTATAGGAATGTTACATAGGGTTCGGAGAGGCTCTACGAGTGATACATATGGTACAGAGCCGCCCTATGAGTGATAAGTACGGTGAAGAGAGGTTGTACAAGTGATACATAGGGTAACGAGAGGCTGTGTGAGTGACACATAGGGTGAGGGGAGGCTGTACAAGAGATACATAGGGTGAGGGGGGCTATATGAGTGATATGTAGGGTACAGAGAGGCTACACAAGTGACACATAGGGTGAACTTTTTGGGCTTGTACAGTAGCCTAACTGGCCTTACAATGACTTCAAAGGCTTCACTTGTACCCTCAGAGGGGAGATCTGAGAGGTGTCAGGATGTGTGATAGGGCTTCTACAATTGCTAACCTCGTGGTAGGCACGTCTGTAGGCTGGTACAGGAGATCTGAGAGGTGTCAGGATGTGTGATAGGGCTTCTACAACCGCCTACAATGTGATATGAACTTATTAATGGCCTTTAACTACCGGTACATGATTTGGTTACAACGAAATTCGTTTATAACGAATTCTTCTCCTTGGCCCAAGCACTTTGTAATAACGGAATTTTACTGTACTATATGGAGACTTGCCTGTGTCTTACCAACTCCTCCAGGTGATCATACAAGTCTGTACATGTGTACAGCACTATATACTATATGGAGACCTACATGTGTCCTACCAACTCATCCAGGTGTTGATATAGGCCTTTATTACACGACTTCTGTGATTTTGGGTGCTTTTTCTGGATATTCCCGTTCTGATACCTGTCAATATTGCATGTTCTAGGAGTGCTGATATCATGGATATTGGCACTCCTATATCAGCACTCCTTACATGGGGGCTGTGTACAAATGACGTCATGCAGGAGGGGGGGAGGGGGGGTCAGGCCTGGCATGACAGAATTAATTTTCCATATACCTTCAGCATTGCAAAATTGGCAAAAAACATGACAAGGGGGGGAGGGGGGGTCCAAAATGGTCCAAAAAAGCATGACGTCATTTGTACACAGCCCCATGTCATATGTTACATGTTAAAACCTATGAAATTTTCATTGCCAGAAGCAGGGGTCAAACCTGCACTCTACTGATCCCAAATCCAACTCCCTATGCATTGTGCCACAGGGACTGATGAGAAATGGTTGGTTAGAACCAGGTCTCTATAAGTCATTGATATGATACAAAGCCCAGGAAGGTCACTCACATATAACTAGTATACATTCAAAGTGTAAAAATATCCTGCAGTCTGGGTTGTGACCCCCCCCCCCCCCCCCCAGCTTTGTCGCTGCTGCTCCTATAACCTTGACAACTGCTGGACGCGTTCAGACCAAACCAACGGCTGCTGGGTGGCGAGGTGTGTGTGCCGATGGTATATTGGTTAGCGCGTTGCACTCAGGCCTGAAGCTTCTACAGGTTGGTGGGACGAGTCCTGGTCACGGCATACATTTTTTTTCGCAGTCACACACTATGGCAGGCTTGGAGTCCTGGGGGAGGGGAACTATTTTTTTTTTCAACTTGTATTTATTGATATTCTATTGATTATTTATTGACAGTTATCCCATAAGGTATGGGCTAACGGGCACCTCATTCGGTGTATCGTAGGATATCAAAACGAGTGGGCAATACACCGAATTAGGTGCCTGTTAGCCCATACATTACTCTCTTAATACATGTGTACAAGACTGTATATACTATATGGAGACCTACCTGTGTCCTACCAACTCCTCCAGGTGTTAGTATACCTGGTAGGCCTAATACATGTGTATAACACTATTTATCTCAAGTTGAATATGGCAGCCCCATAGGTTTAACCAAAAACCTCTGTATCACACCCCCCCAGTGTGATAGCCCTTCCCCGTATCACACTGCCAGTACAGGGAAAACAATCCAAGACTGTCAAATAACTGATGATACCGTAATCTCCCGCGTATAAGACGCGTCCTCTACGCCAAACAAATGCCTTGTGCGTCTTATAGGATTTCTTCAAGTTGGGGGTGCGTCTTATACGCGGGGTTTTCCAACATCTCATTTGGGAAAATGCGATGTTGGAAGGAAAGCTTGAACTCATAGCGCCGCTTTGTCTATAGTGTCAACCTGTTGAGTCTATGCTGTCATCGGCACACGGTCGGCGTTTTGCCCGCCAAGCAAATCTACAGTGACCGGTCTGCTGCGGTGCAGGCTCTATGAGTTCAAGCTGTCATCGGCACACGGTCGGCGTCAAACCCGCCGAGCGCCCGTCGACACCTCCCGGTCTGCCGCGCTGCTGGCTATATGAGTTCAAGCTGTCATCGGCACACGGTGTGAAGGTCGGCGTCAAACCCGCCGAGCAAATCTACACCAACCGGGCTGCCGAATTGCTGGCTATATGAGTTCAAGCTGTCATCGGCACACGGTCGGCGTCAAACCCGCCGAGCGCCCGTCGACACCTCCCGGTCTGCCGTGCTGCTGGCTATATGAGTTCAAGCTGTCATCGGCACACGGTGTGACGGTCGGCGTCAAACCCGCCGAGCAAATCTACACCGACCGGGCTGCCGAATTGCTGGCTATATGAGTTCAAGCTGTCATCTGCGCATGGTGGGCCTTATCCCCGGCGAGCGCGTCGACAGCTCCCGGTCTGCCGCGGTGCTGGCGCTATGAGTTCAAGCTGTCATTGGCGCATGGTGGGCCTTATCCCCGGCGAGCGCGTTGACAGCTCCCGGTCTGGAATGGTCCGCACGCCTGCCGGGGTGTAGGGACACATTTCTTTTAAATTTTGGGGGGTGGGGGGTGGGGGGTGCGTCTTATACGCGAACCCCCCCCTGCTGAGTTGGGGGGGCGTCTTGTACGGTTTTTTTTTTACAAATCGATTCAGAGGGGTTGGATGCGTCTTCTACGCGAACCAGCATACCCTGAGTTTGGGGAGCGTCTTCTACGCGCACCGCGTCTTCTACGCGGGAGATTACGGTAAATCATTTCTAATGCCAAATGAATTGAATTTGTACATATTTGACTTAATTAAACTTGAGATAAATAAGATAAATGTATACTATATGTACTACATGAAGACCTACCTGCGTCCTACCAACTCCTCCAGATGTATATAGGTGTTGATTTTGGTCCATATATATGTGTGCTATATCTACAACCTGGTTCATAATGTGTACCATAAATTCTCTCATATAAGCAGCACCCCTCATATAAGCTGCACCCCCGACTTTGGAGAGGACAAAGTCTTACCTCACACTAAGACACCACCAAACTAAGTGAGTAGCTCAGTGGGGGTGGTACTATAATGGAGGGTCATATCAGGTCACCACAGCCAGTTTCAGTTAATGAGATAAACACACTGATGCAGATGTCATCACTGACACTTGAGATGGGGTAGGTGTGGAGGTGGGGAGGGGGTAGTGAGTGGGGCTGGGCTTCAATGGGTTTTTTGCCCAGTAGACCAGTCCATTGATTTACTAGAAATAGATTCACTAGAAATGTTTTCAATTTTCATTTTCCCATTCTATTTCAATTATCTCATAATAAAATCAATGGACTGCAGCCAGTCTACAGCTTATAGGACTAGCTATTTAATATATTCCAAAGGTCTGGGCTGAAATAAATGAACCACACAAGAGGGCCTCTCCATCAATTTCTAGTTCAGAACCACCAGGTAGTGCCCCAGGTATTTATTAACATTTTCTGGTAATGGTGGCAAGTTCAAACATTTCAGATTACAAATATGTGTGATTCAACTTAAAGGGACTTTTTATTCTCCAACAACAGGGTAGGTTGTAGAGTTAAGATATCAGAGTAACACCTAGACTCAGTACATTGACTCTGGACCTCTTGGTTTGTTCAAAACAGACACTCAAAGTTACCTCTCCTCAACTCAGACACAACTTGTTGCCATTGGTACAACGCCAGTGCCCATACCAATAGGTCCATATAGTTGCGGACCACTAAAATTGACATGGATGAACAATTTCGTAAAAATGACATGGTGACATGAACAATTTCTTAAAATCGACATGGTGACATTACCATTTCTTAAAATTGACATGGGGACATGGCCATTTTTAAAATCAACATGTGACATAGGGGACCCCTGATCCACACCCCCCAGGTAACCCATTAGCTACCGGTATTCAAGTTTGGTTAGGGCTGCAGGTGTGACAGAGATGAGTTATTCATTCATTGATTTTCAGCTGAGGGAATGGGGGGGGGGGGGGTCCTAGTGAATTTCACACAGGCAGATCTCTCGGCCTATGTACCTTACCGAAATGGCCCACTCCCTATCAAATCAGCACCATTTCTTCACTCAGTCTCAGTTCGCCTACATGTACAATTGACAAGCCTTCACAAGGGGACAAGGCTACTTTAAAAATTGACAATGGACAAAGGGCTGAGACCCAGGGGTTGAGAGACAAAGGGCAAGGTCACTTCTTAAATTTGACACTTCTACACCCGGGCAAGGGGTCTTCTTAAATTTGACGAGCATTTATTTTAAATGGACAAGGGATATGGGACCCCCTGTCTAGGGCCCTCCACTTGACAACATACATTTACCTTGCCATGTGACCTTAGACATGTTGTCTCATTCTAATTTGCTACGGGTACTTGACATAATATAATAGAATGATCCAAATCTGGGGACCACATTTTGAAATGTTATGTACTTCCATTCTACCCGGTATTTATATTTGAGCAGCCCCGCTTGAGATATCAGGTCCTCCTGTTATTCATCTGATATATGTCATTTTTGGAGGGTTGACAGAAGACTATTTATTCTGATTTATAAGTTGCTTATCAGATACCTGGTAATCTAAACAGTGAATATACAAGAATACCACCACATATTTACCTGATTTGTGTTTTTACTTCCTTTGCATTAGCATTCTACAAACAAATCTTGGAATATTGCGAAACATATCGGTCGCAGGGACCCATCTTCAAACTTTTGCTTGGTACAAAACCAATGATCGTCTGTCACCACCCTGAATCTGTTGAGGTATAGTATACAGCATTCCTTTGACTCTGTTTTACCATGTATGCACTTTTAGATTGAATACAATTTGCATACCGGGTACCGGTGTCGCATGCACAATCTGCTCGGTCATTCTCCAAACAGACTCTTAAAGCTGTAATCCAATGCCAACAGGTACAGTTATCTGCTTGGAGAGTGATAAGTCTTTCATAGCCTCGAAGCAAAGTATTTTTATAATTGAAGGAACAGAACCATGATAACATCCTTCAAGATTTGATTAATACCAAACCCTAATGATACTGCCCCTATGCCTTAGAACTAGAATTTGGGCAAAGTGGGATTTTATAAATAATTGAACTTCAGCGAAACAAATCATGTGATTCTTATACATGTACTACCATATAACCCCAAGAACAAGCCGCACACGCGTATAAGGCACATCCTGACTTTGGGAGAATGCTATAAACTCCATCCGGGGTCTGAAAATAAATTGTTGCCAGTCCTTATTATACTCTTTATAAGTTAAACTTAAAGCCCTCTCATAAACAAGATACTATGATTGGTGCAGTACACTCATTACTGACATTACTCCGTTCTCTTGATGTCTCATTTACAGTTCGTCCTGAGTTCTGTTCAACACATAACAAAGTCAACTGACTACCGTTTCCTTCATCCCTGGTTGGGCACCGGACTTCTGACAAGGTAAAATCAAATTAAATGTTCATATGCATATATGACTGAATATGTGGCAGATGCCATAGGTATTTAGGGGACTCTGATCATACAGTGACGTGACTTTATGTATAAAGCTGTAACAGTATGCATTTTTAATACATATGTAGTTTCATATGTAAGAATGCAGACATAGAACCAAATACACACTGTGTACACGCACTTTATTGATATTTATACATTGTACTATAAAATCTTTTATATAATCCCCCTGGTATAATCCACACTGCAAGTATAATCCGGACCTGGTCTTGTATAGAAGATGTATGGCAGTATGTTCTCTTTTGGTTCAGTTCAGGTCAGAAATGGCATAGCCGCCGGAAGCTGTTAACTCCGACATTCCACTTCCGGATCCTGGTAGACTTCCTGCATGTGTTCAATGAGCAGACTGAGGTGATGACGTCAAGGTTGGAGGAGAAATGTGGAGAGGGCACCTTTGATATGTTCCCATACATCACGTTGTGTGCACTGGACATCATCTCTGGTGAGTATTTAAATGCCTTAGCTTATGGACCATCTTGGAAGCCTACTGCAGGTTACAGCAGTGTTCTGAACTCAATTAGCAGTTTATTAGAACAGGCCCTGCCTGTTCTATTTACGTCTTGACAGGTTTTGCGTTCCGTGAAAAATAGCGCAGTGAAATTGCCTGGGTCGACCAGTGCATTTGTAAATTGCCGTATTTGATAGTCTATGTAATATCTATGGGTAAGGGCTGCAGAATGGGTAAGGGCTGCAACTAAGTTGTTGGATTCTGGTCTTTTTACCCTTACCCTCTCCTTGGCAGGTGGCCTGTCAGTAATCCCTGTTTGTGAAGCCGTGAAAGCTACCCACTTATATCTCGCCAATAGCCCCCATAATAAGCTGGAAATAGCTGTTTTAATTGGGCTGGTTCACAGCTTTATGAGATCGACAGGCATTAGCTGTATGGGCGTCATTAGCCCCCCTGGGCCGCCTCACACTGTGGCATTGCTCTCTGAGTGTTTGTTCACCTCCTAAGGCGTCATTAGCCCCCTTGGCCGCCTCACGCCGTGCCCTTACCACCACAACACTCCAGCACCAGTAGGTATCCCCCCCACTTACATACCTCTCCATATACCGTAAATCCTCGCGTATAGGACGCCCCTCGCGTATAGGACGCTCCTTGACTTAGGCTAAATCATATAGGACACTCATAGGGTCAATTTTTGGTCATTTCAGAACTGTTCTATAGTACAAAATCCTCGCCTATAGGACGCACCCTAAGTTAGGGTGAATTCTATAGGATGCAGATTAAGATTTTTCTAGTGTATAAGACGCGTCCTATACGTGAAGATTTATGGTAGATGTACTTATTAGGAGTTCAAACTAACTTGCCATTGTCTTATTAGAAGGCCAGGTACCTAAAACAAGCGTGCCATTCCCATATTAGGAGCCCAATCACGTAGCTTTGTTATATTTGGAGGCACTAATGCGTCCAGTAGAAGGTGAGGGAGGGAGGGGGTGGGTGGTGGTGTGTTGAATTGTTTTTGTCCCAGGTCGTTCTGGGGCAGGCTGATAGCTTCTACACCAGACCTAGGCTCCTTGAAATACCTGTAGTGAATTGTTATTGTCCCAGGTCGTTCTGGGGCGGGCTGATAGCTTCTACAGCAGTCTATAACAAGCTTTGAAAGCTAGCTACTCAGATCTCGCCTACAGAGACACTACAGCTTGCTCTCCCCTACAACATTGTATTTGGCCATGAAATAAATTATTTGTCCTGAAAACATTGCTAAATAGGCCTACAGTATCGCTAAGTTGGTATAATAGACACTAAACATCTTTATTAACCGGGAGATCCTTGGATTACCTGTCATTTATTCCATAAGGTCAGCGTAATGCTCCAATGCATTTATTTGTCCTTAAAAGATCGCCGAGTTGGTGTAATAGACTAAAATTATCGTTAATTTGGTTCCCATTGTGCAGATTTGAAAATAAACATCACCATGATGATCGCCAACTCGAGATACCCTTAATTCATAGGTCACACTATGGGAGAACTCCTATATGAGGTTTTCTGCCCCCCAGCCCCCCTAAGTCCCCCCACCCCCCAGACCGTGGTTTGCACACACAGTGAGCATCTGAGAAAAGTGGCGAAAACACCCCCATAGTTAAAAAAATAATTCTGCTTATTCTTTTGCAAATCCAATTTTTTAGGTGGGCATATTCTTTAGGGAGACAAAACACCTCAGATTGATACTAAACACTCCATATCCGCACATATTATTTGCATAATTAGCATAATTATGCAAATAATAGTTAAAAAAATAATTCTGCTTATTCTTTTGCAAATCCAATTTTTTAGGTGGGCATATTCTTTAGGGAGACAAAACACCTCAGATTGATACTAAACACTCCATATCCGCACATATTATTTGCATAATTAGCATAATTATGCAAATAATAGTTTAAAAAATTATTCTGCTTATTCTTTTGCAAATCCAATTTTTTAGGTGGGCATATTCTTTAGGGAGACAAAACACCTCAGATTGATACTAAACACTCCGTATCCGCACATATTATTTGCATAATTAGCATAATTATGCAGTATCTTGGTACTGTTCAATATAATAAAGATATGTTCCATTAGTCCCTTATAGAAGTCATATGCTTGCAAGTATAAACTACTGACTGCACCTAGTGACTAGTGGAATCTGAACAATAGAAATGGAATACTATGTATCCTCGATTATAAGCCGGGCCCAAATATAAGCCTGCCCCGATTATAAGCCTGGTCAAAAGGCCCGCTGGGTGTAATATAAGCCGGGGCCCGAATATAAGCCTGGTCAGAACAAGCAAATCCATTAGAAGTCCCATACAGGGGCATAATTCCACTTCTAATAGGAATATTTTCACAATTTTACACCAAATACATATTTAATACAGATCGAGTTTAAATTTATCTAAATAATGTAAGAATTATTTCCGAGAGATGAGTAGAAGTAGGACATATATATTGAAATTTTTGACAGGTTTCAATGGGGATTTTTCAAGTGTATAAATTATAAGCCTGCCCCAAATAGAAGCCTGCCCCGTTTATAAGCCCGGTCAATTTACCATTTGAAATCAGTAAAAGCCCGGGCTTATAATCGGGGATATACGGTACCCCTCCCCTACCTTCCTATAGCATGAATCAAGGATGTGTGTGGTGCACATATGCGCAGGCACTGACACATTCCTCTGTGAAATTATGTAATGTCGTTCTCGCCATGAATATGACCTTAGCTGTCGAAATGGCGTTAAACATCTATAACTCACTCACTCACTAACCCTTCATGGATGGCATGATGCATTGATGCACAGTTAAACCTTTATGGATGGCATGATGCATTGACGCACACTTAACCCTTTATGGATGGCATGATGCATTGACACATGCTTAATCCTTTATGGATGGCATGATGCACTGATACACAGTTAACCCTTTTATGATGGCATGATACATTGATGCACACTTAAACCTTTATGGATGGCATGATGCATTGGCACATGCTTAACCCATTATGGATGGCATGATGCATTGATGCACACTTAACCCTTTATGGATGGCATGATGCATTGACACATGCTTAACCCTTTATGGATGGCATGACGCACAGTTAACCCTTAATGGATGGCATGATACATTGATGCACACTTAAACCTTTATGGATGGCATGATGCATTGGCACATGCTTAACCCTAAAACCTTTATGGATGGCATGATGCATTGGCATATGCTTAACCCTTTATGGATGGCATGATGCATTGATGCACACTTAAACCTTTATGGATGGCATGGTGCATTGACACACACTTAGCCCTTTATGGACGGCATAACACACAGTTAACTCTTTATGGATGACATGATACATTGATGCACACTTAAACCTTTATGGATGGCATGATGCATTGGCACATGCTTAACCCTTTATGGATGGCTTGATGCATTGATGCACACTTAACCCTTTATTGATGGCATGATGCATTGATGCACAGTTAACCCATTATGGATGGCATGATGCATTGACGCACACTTAACCCTTTATGGATGGCATGATGCATTGACACATGCTTAATCCTTTATGGATGGCATGATGCACTGATACACAGTTAACCCTTTTATGATGGCATGATACATTGATGCACACTTAAACCTTTATGGATGGCATGATGCATTGGCACATGCTTAACCCATTATGGATGGCATGATGCATTGATGCACACTTAACCCTTTATGGATGCCATGATGCATTGACACATGCTTAACCCTTTATGGATGGCATGACGCACAGTTAACCCTTAATGGATGGCATGATACATTGATGCACACTTAAACCTTTATGGATGGCATGATGCATTGGCACATGCTTAACCCTAAAACCTTTATGGATGGCATGATGCATTGGCATATGCTTAACCCTTTATGGATGGCATGATGCATTGATGCACACTTAAACCTTTATGGATGGCATGGTGCATTGACACACACTTAGCCCTTTATGGACGGCATAACACACAGTTAACTCTTTATGGATGACATGATACATTGATGCACACTTAAACCTTTATGGATGGCATGATGCATTGGCACATGCTTAACCCTTTATGGATGGCTTGATGCATTGATGCACACTTAACCCCTTATTGATGGCATGATGCATTGATGCACAGTTAACCCATTATGGATGGCATGATGCATTGATGCACACTTAACCCTTTATGGATGGCATGATGCATTGACACATGCTTAACCCTTTATGGATGGCATGATGCACAGTTAACCCTTTATGGATGGCATGATACATTGATGCACACGTAACCCTTTATGGATGGCATGATACATTGATGCACACTTAACCCTTAATGGATGGCATGATGCATTGATGCACAGTTAACCCATTATGGATGGCATGATGCATTGATGCACAGTTAACCCATTATGGATGGCATGATGCATTGATGCACACTTAACCCTTTATTGATGGCATGCATTGGCGCATGATTAACCCTTTATAGATGGCATGATGCATTGAGGCATGCTTAACCCTTCATGGATGGCATGATGCACAGTTGACCCTTTATGGATGGTTTGATGCATTGATTCACACTTAACCCTTTATGGATGGCATGATGCATTGATGCAAGCTTAGACCTTTATGGATGGCATGATGCATTGATGCAAGCTTAGACCTTTATGGATGGCATGATGCATTGGGTCATGTTTAGACCTTTATGGATGGCACAGTGCATTGGTGCACACTTAACCCTTTATGGATGGCATGATGCTTTGACACACAATTAATCCTTTATGGATAGCATGATGCATTGATGCACAGTTAACCCTTTATGGATGGCATGATGCATTGAATCACGCTTAACTATTTATGGATGGCACAGTGCATTGATGCATGCTTAACCCTTTATTATGGATGGCATGATGCATTGATGCAAACTTAAACCTTTATGGATGGCATGATGCATTAATGCACACTTAACCCTTTATGGATGGCATGATGCATTGATGCATGCTTAACCCTTTATCGATAGATGGCTGCATTGGTGTACATGCATGGATGCACAGTTTTCCCTCTAGTTTGATAAATAGAATCAGCATGGTGGAAAACCTTGAAATTGATATGGTATATATTGAAATCTGGACATACCCCGTAGTCTCTTTGTCAGCAATTAGTCAATATATATATATATACCGGGTTATTTGTCGGTCCACCCTAGAAAATGTGACATGAAATTGAGGCATGTTCTTTAGGACTGAGTCCTTCACCTGTGGCATTTTATGGTGGTTTACGGCACCAAAGTAGCAATTTCAAAACCCCAGGTACAGCTTATAACTCTTCGGAAATTCGGAGATACGGCCTAGTGGGATTGAGTTTGAGTGGTTTTCCATGAATCTCAAAGAAGCATTGTCAAGGCGTCTTTCATATAACTCTAATATATCTCAAATATCATATAGGATCATAGTAACTGCACAATTTGTTTCTTGAAATTTTTCTAACTTCTATACATTGTATATCAGCGGTCAACCTATCCCACGCTAACATATCCCTGTACAGTGGACTTTTCCTATACAACTCACAAGTGGGCCTACTAACCTTCAGCTCTAGTTTATTATTGCTGTGCAATACTCAGATTAGGACAACTAAGTTTTCAAGATCCTTCACATATGAATGCATTATATATAGCAACTTTGTCTCCTAGTATGTAACGATACAACATTACATATATGTAAGAGTTCTATCGGCCAATGAAATAATCCAAACTAGGAAGGCCACTCACATCGTCCTAAGAAAATATCCGACTTTTCGGGGGGGGGGGGCAATCTGGTACACATCTTATAAATGACATCAGTGAATACTCGCTGGTAACCAGCTCCAGCAGTGGCTGTGTGCTTCAATGTCCTAACACAGTGACTATATATAAAATCCTATATTATCAGAGACATCTAATACGAGTTATTGTTGGAGCACATATTGTTGATGGCATCCATAGATTCCGCTCTAGACAGTGAGGTTTTCAAGAAATGCAGCACATACTCTGCCATATGCATTTGATTACTGACGCTTGTCGTTTGGACAAATGACAAATCTCACAAATATAGATATCAATTGCACCATTTTAAAACTACCGTAATCTCCCGCGTAGAAGACGCGTCCTCTATGCCAAACAAAAGGCTGGTGCGTCTTATAGCATTCTCCCAAGAAGGGGGTGCGTCTTGTAAGCGGGGTCACTTGAGATTCCAAACGAGTAGTAGTCGAATTTTATCCCACCTCGTGCCTTCCTTATGGACGACAGTCAAGGGTGAGAGGTCCCGTGGGTTGTATCCACACCGAAGTGAGATTACCCTTGTGGCATTGTGCCCGACCCTGCTTCCCAATGGCCACGATGCTGAGAACATACTTTTTTTTTGGATGCCACAAATGAGGTGTGAACAGAAATAGAACATAACTTTAACATTCTATCATCAATTTTTTGTTGTTTTTTTACTACATTTGAGCAGTGCATCAAGGTTGTGGCATGCTTGGGAATGAATTTAAATCACCATATTATCTAAACATAGTTTTAACATCTGTTCTTGAATCAAATATATACCAGTTACATAGGAATTGTATAGTGTCTCTACCTGGTGTCACTTCTAGGAATGATTCCTAGACTGAATAATCACATTATCAAATCATAGTTTGGATATTCTTTTGAGTTATCTAGCATCTGGTGTAGATGCTAATTGAAACACCAGGTGGCAGCACTACAACATTTGAGGACACGTGAACCCTTTCGGGGAGAAACGGTATGATCGGAAGTGTGTCCCTGGTACCGGTGAATATGCGAAAGTTTACTGCTCATATTTGACAAGCGAAATTGGCGCCACGTTAGCGCTTCTCCTCGAAAGACGTAACCTTGAGGACATTTTCCCACAGTCCCTGTTACTTTTGGGTGATTATATATTACAATATTCTTATATTATCACATAATGAAACATTAAACACAATGTCCACATTAAAAGAGCATGTCTTTAGAACCTCTTGTATAATTTCTTATGCACTAAAAAGAAGCAGCTGGTACTCTGACACCAATTCTGTGACTATCAAGAAAATATGAAGTAGAATTCTCTGCTCCCTCTCTATATAGCCAGGAGGCGTGGCGCAGTCGGTAGCACGTCAGCTCACGGGCCGTAAGGTCGTGAGTTCAGTTCCCGGCCCTGCCGAAACACAGTGGTGGCTCCAAACTTTGCTGTATGGTGTCGTTTGAGTTCCTCCCTGCTCTGGCTAAGCTGTGCTCGAAAGTCTCTCGGCGGTCATGGCAGACAAATGACTTGAAACAGGCCTGTCCATCTCTCACTATGCCTATGTAGTGAGGGATCTTAAAGAACCATTGCCTCGGTAAATGTGTAGGGGCGTGCTTTCTATCTTCCCATAGATTCGGTCACCATCATCCCTCCCCACTAGACTAGGGTCCGGGCACAACGCCACAAGGGTAATCTCACTTCGGTGTGGATACAACCCGCGGGACCTCTCACCCTTGAGTGTCGGCTGCAAGGAAGGCACGAGGTGAGATAAAATTCGAGCAGCAGCCCTCTCTTTAAGCCAGGAGGCGTGGCGCAGTCGGTAGGGCTTCCACTCACGGGCCGTAAGGTTGTGAGTTCGGTTCCCGGCCCGGCCGGGGCACAGTGGTGGTTCCAAACATCGCCATAAGGTGTCGTTTGAGTTCCTCCCTGCTCTGGCTAGGCTGTGCTGGAAAGTCTCTCGGCGGTCATGGCAGACAAATGACTTAAAACTGGCCTGTCCATCTCTCACTATGCCTATGTAGTGACGGATGTTAAAGAACCATTGCCTCGGTAAAAGTGTAGGGGCGTGCTTTCTATCTTCCCATAGATTCGGTCACCATCCCCCCTCCCCACTAGACTAGGGTCTGGGCACAACGCCACAAGGGTAATCTCACTTCGGTGTGGATACAACCTGTGGGACCTTTCACCCTTGAGTGTCGGCCGTAAGGAAGGCATGAGGTAAGATAAAATTCGATCATCATCCCTCTCTAACTCATGGTAATATGTGTGTCTTGTACGTGGACCATACCTCTGAAATTGAGGGTGCATCTTGTATGCGTTTTTTTTCACGAACCTATTCAGAGGGAGTGGGTGTGTCTTGTACGTGAACCAGACCTATCTGAGTTGGGGGTGCATCGTATACGCGCACCCCGTCTTGCACGCGGGAGGTTACGGTAATTAAACATAATGAATGTACTGGTTATTGTATTTTTTCTTCAGAAACTGCCATGGGCAAGCCAATTGACGCACAGCGTGGCAGGTGTGATACGGCCTACGTGGATGCCATATACAAGTATGAAGTGTTGGTTATACACATATCTAGATAATATGAATGAAGAAGGTAGTGAAAAGTAGCCTGCATACCCAGTACATTATCATTATGGTACAATCGATGCATGTTCAGTAGTCTTTATTGTATTTGTTAATTTTAGAAGAATACGTTTTATTGGCATTTGGTATTTTCCTCCAGAATTAGTGAGCTCGTCCAAGTTCGTCAGAAGCAGCCGTGGCTATGGCCAGACTTCATATACTATAGACTTACAGCTGGCAAGGTCTTCAACAAATATTTGGATATTCTACAGGGATTCACGAATAAGGTATTCCTGTTTGCGCTATGATAACTACTGGTATGATATTTGATGACTGGATTACATTTCAGCTTAAACATGTATATAGGGTACAAAATCATCGCCTCAGTGCAACAAGGTTGGAACTGACATTTTGGCAAAAATGAGTTTTCATTTTTGTTTTAACCCATGTCTACCTACTATGAAAGTATTGAAGCTCTCTCTATGTCCTTGTTGCACTGATGCGACGATATGTCATTGATAATTTATTGCCTCCCTAGGTCATAGAAGAGAGGATGGTAGAGCTTAAGGACCAGCCAACAGAAGAAGAGATGCCTGACGGGGACGATATAGGAATAGGAAAACTCAAACGGAAACTTGCCTTTCTTGACCTTCTGCTGCACATGGCCCAGGAGGCAGGTTTCACACAGGAGGACATCAGAGAGGAGGTGGATACGTTCATGTTTGAGGTGACGATCTATTATACTACGGTAGTCTCATCATGATATTGTGGTTTTAGAGCAATGCTCTGCGTATTTGTGTGTGTAAAGTTAGAAATCCCATAGCTTGAATTTGAGTTTGACATTTACCGTAATCTCCCACGTATAAGGCGCATCCTGCGTATAAGGCGCACCCCGAGTTGAAGAGAAACCTATAAGACTCACATAGGCCTGAATTTTGAAGGCTTAGTACTGTTCTATAGTAAAAGCACCTTGCCTATAAGGCACACCCAGACTTCAGGCTTATTCTATAAGGCAAAGGAGGCCTCTGATTCACGTATAAGACGCGCCTTATAAATGGGAGAATATGGTAATTGGGGTTTTATTACATCGATAATCTCCGGGCGGGGTGATTGTTCATGCAACGTTTCAACTTGATCTGTTACTATTAGTCTTCTTCAGGCTTTGTCCTTTTTTTTTATCAAATTACATTATGCCAGTATGGTATACTTAGGCAACTTAAAATCGATTATCAGCTTTGCAGACACCACCCGCACCCCTCAAAAAGGGCCGCATGGACCCTTTTTTCTCCTTTTTTGAGAAAGAAGGGCCACTCCCATGAAAAGGTATAAGGAAAAAAATATGGAAATATCATTATCCACAAATTGGTGTAGAAACACACTTTAAAAAGCGTAAAATAAAAAAGGTCCGCCCTCATTCTACACAAAAGGTATAAAAAATAAAATAAAAATTCTCCTGCCCTCACCACTATTTTTCAAAAAGTGTCCGCAAAGCTAATAATCAATTTTAAGCGGCCTTATAAATACATTTCATACACATGTTAAACAGAAATTTTGAATGATAAAAGAATTCCCTTTTTACATTAAAAAAATTATAATGGGGACTAGAGATGTTGCTTCATTTAGCTATTACCATCTCCATCTTTGACATATAGGGCCATGACACTACAGCAGCTGCCGCTAACTGGGCGGTGCACCTAATTGGTGCCAACCCAGATGTACAGCAGCGTCTTCATGATGAGATGGATGCCATCTTTGGGGACACGGACCGTGCTGTTACAATGGATGACCTGCGTGACATGAAGTATCTGGAATGTGTTATCAAGGAGACGCTCCGAATCTTTCCCTCTGTTCCTATCTTTGGTCGCCAAATACTGGAGGACACAGAGATATGTGAGTCTAAATAATTAAAGATATTAAAGGGTGTATGTAAGTAAAGAAGTTAATCCTCAGGCTACCCTTTTCAGTAACAGCTTTCAGGGTTTTTAAAAAAATGTCAAAAATGCCCCCCCCCAAAAAAAAGCAAAAAATTTCAATTTTTCATTTTGTTTAAAAAATCCATAACAGCCATGTGTACAGTAGTCTAGTGTAACTCATTATTAACTCGAAAGAGTTATAAGAGTCGGGTAAAAAATTGATGGATTCAGTGCCTCTTAACAGAGAGAAAAACTAATACGCTTTTTCCGGTCTATGTTAAATCCCATAAGAGGTGCGAATAGGTTCAACGTTCCCGCGCTTTTGGTACAGAGTGGTGGAAATAATTGATGAATTTGCCATAATTCGATCCGTCCGCGTGTCTCTATTGTCGTAAAAGTCGTGGTTACTTTTTTTTTTTCAATTATTCAGTGTTATAATATAGAAATATGATAAAGAATGGACAAAGGATATGATTTGAATTGATATGTATTATTAAAAAGATAAAATAACTACGTGTTCGCCCTGTCGTTAATTCGCATCACAAAGCCGTGGTCGTGCAAATTGACCCAAATAACCATGGAAATTTGGTCGGGCATGCGCAGTTAGAACCAAAATCCAACATGGCGGACAGCTAGACGATTGACTTGTGCGGCTATAACAGTAAAAAGATACGGTATATTCGATTCAATTCGATTGATATTGCCAAAGATTCATGGATTATATTCAAAAAGCCATTAATTTCAAGTTAAATCGATAGAATATATCATTTCTCCGTCGAAAATGCTACTTCCAGCAAGGAGGGGTCGCGCATGCGCACAGAACATCAAAATCCAAAATGAGGGACAATGAGACGATCGACTCACTGTGCCATGCAAACTGCTGGATTATAACAAAATGGAGAATTACACTGTCTCATGCGTTTTTACGGTTAATATGGATCATTATTCAAGACCTGCTGGTGTTGTGCAATTCTTAGCTCGCCAAGAGAGGAGTTATTCGCCAATGTAACAAACAAGCGATAATGGATGCATTCTCCATAGGCTTAACCATTGACAGTGATAACACTCGAAGAAAACATGAGGTTAGTATCAGAAGGGGCCTAAAAGAAGAGATTAAGTGCCCTTTCGAGTTACTTGCATTGCAAAATGCTGTCCTATATTTAGGAATACCCGCTACAAACATGACTGGAACATTGACTGCCCTTCAATAGAGCACAAAACACAGTAACTAAGTGTATCCTCACAGACTCCCACAGTCCTTCCCAACTTCAGACCTATTAGATCAACAAGTCTCCTACCCTACCCTCTCTATAAGGGTAGTCAGGGGTGTTCAGACCCAACAGGTCTAGGAAGGCTTGAAACAGATTTTGTTTTGTTTCACCTAACATCAACCTCTGTAGTAAAACAGTATTGCTTTACAAACAAAGAAAAATTATTCAGGTGTTATCAAACTAACATTTCGACCCATTTTCTCAGATTTTGAAAGAAAAAAAGAAAATTTAAGATTAGAAAAAAAAATCTTTGGTCAAATCAACTCTCAGATTGCAATTGAACTGGTATAGTTCATGATTGTATTGCTGGACAGGCAAGATGTAGCTTCAACTTATGGCTCCAACTTTCAGTATCCAGCCAAACTATATCATGGTTTCCCTTGGCCTTAAGACACACCATATCCCCATCCCTGCAATCTGATACCCCCCCCCCCCCAACTCACACACCAGACCACAGCTGTTATCAACCACCCTCATTACCCCCTACCTCTCCCACACACACAAACAGGGTGGGGTAGACTAGTCTGTTTGGTATTGTGGATATACACAACAAAACCTGATCATGCAACAGGTTCAAAGGGGTTGGGGGGAGGGGATGGGGTGTCACTATGTTATATCATTTCAGATTACATGGACAAGACAGCTTTTCACCTATTTGGTGAACAATTATAGAAGGAATAAAAACAAGTGCTGAATTGTTCTTTCACTAACACTTCTATTCACTCACCAAAATTATATCTGAAAATGACTTGAAATACCAATACCCATCTCTAATTACAAAGTTGTCTTGGGGGGCATGGCTACAAATCCCCACGAACTATATCTTATCTAACCTCAAAATTATATATCAAGGTGATCTAAAACACACCAAATCCTGTCTATGATTTCAAAATTTTCTTGGGGGGGGGGCATGCCCCCAAACCCCCCTAGACGGGTCGCTACGCTTTGCTTGCGACACATGATGATGCCCACAAGGCCTCCCCAAAATTCAGGCTTTTTTTCTAGACCTCACTCATCCCTGTAACAGAAATGACCTTAAAAGTATCATACTATGATCTGTACACGTGAATCTCTCCTTCACTTGTAGAATAATGTTGTACTCTCATCTCATGATACAATCTCAATCTCACAACACATATGGGTTTCTTTTACCAGGTGGGTACCAGGTACCAAAGGGTGGTTCCATTATTGTTGTCACTTCTGCTGTACACCGTGATGAGAAAATCTTCCCAAACCCAGAGCACTTTGACCCAGAGCGATTCACTAAGGACAACTCTGCTGGGCGACACCCTTATTCATTTATCCCTTTCTCAGCTGGAGCCCGGAACTGTATTGGTAAAGTTTACAAATAATCATTTTTTGTTCATATCCTTAAGGCCATATTAGGCCACTCAAAAAAACCTCATCACCGTGCGCATAAAAAAATTGTGTTTTGAAGATTTATTTATTTATTTTTTTTTTTAGAGATTTTTAGTCAGAAACATGGTAAAAATAGAAAAAAATATGGGCATATTTTGTATCAAATTAAAGCTAACGATGTCGGCAATACAGTGGACAAGAGGTTGAGTGCATTTTTATAATCAGTAAACTCTAAAGTACTAAAACCAAAACTTTTTGTCTCAAATATTCTCGAGACGGTACATGACCCAACCCTGTGCATGTCCCGAAATACCCTGTTCAAAAAAAAAAAAAGAAAAAAATCGCCCTCGTCATATTTTTCAGGGGTTGGTGATGAGAAACCATTTTTTTTTTAGTGGCCTTATAAATTCCTTTTCGAGATGTACCCTGTCCTCCAACATATACATGTACTCTTCTGTCCCAAATGCATAAAACAGTAATTGCACTGACACTGATAACGATACAGGAAAAATCGTCTCGAAGAAAAGATATAATTATATTTTTCAGTATTCGTCTGACTTTGTATCAAGTTGTGTACGTGCACTGGGATTTCTGGTAGATAACCCGGGGGATATTACAGAATGGATTGGGAGAGGGGAGACTTATATGATTATAAACTTCAGTTTATCATTTTGCCCTCTTTTTTCCTTATAGGTCAGCGCTTTGCCATGAATGAAGAGAAAGTCATTCTTTCATCTATCATCAGGAAGTTCAACATTGAGTCTATGCAGGAACGGCAGGATCTGCATCCAGTTGGTGAGCTTATCCTCCGTCCTGAGAAAGGCGTTCATGTAAAGCTAACAAAGCGTGTTAAGTAATGTTCAACATACCTTACAGTCAAAAAACCTTACCAATAGGTAAGCAAACGACCAATGTTTTTTTTTTTTGGTTTCAATATACATACATATATTTATTTCAATAAGACGTGTGTGTATCACTGTTGAAACTATTGTAAACATTTTGCAAATACAAAGAAAAATTACCTCAACCGACATTATGGACCCTCAGGGACAGTCATAATATGCAGGGATGAAAGTCTTCAGGGAATTGCCTAATTTCAAGGATTTTGTGGTTCAAGGGCTCTATGCATTCATATAGAACCCCAGGTTTTTGGGGCGAATATTGGACCATTTCAGGGATTTTTTGTGCTCTGTGACTTTCATCCCTGAATATGTTCCATTTAAGCTCTGATTTATCCTAGTATAGCGAACCTTAAGAGCAAGGGTCACCCAGTCTTGGTTTGGACATTATTTTTCTTTCGGGGACCTTCTGTTTCTCAGGAAACCCTGGAAGCTGTCATGATTTTTAATTCATATTCATGAAGCGATAGCAAATGTAATGCAGTGTATATCAATGTAAACTTTTATTGTCAGTTTTACTTTTGCATGTCTATATTGCTGTTTTACAATTGTTCATCTAATGACAATATACATGTTGGTTTCATATGCCCATTGTTTTGCCTAATATCCCACCCACCAAATTTTCATGTGATATTGATATCATTTACCTATACAATATGAATAACAAAGGTAATTAACGTGACTAAAGTATTAATCGTTCTTTCTATTGTATGAAGATAATTTTTTGAATTGCTAAATGTGGTGCTATCAATCCATGGATGCGTTATTACATGAAATTCAGTAAGATGTAAATGTAGCGCAATGCAGTGGACAAATGTGAGAGTCTATTGTTAAACAATATACCGGCACTCTGTTGAGTGTCAAATAAAGCTTGATACACAGCAGATGGAATTTTGTGGTGCAAACCGTGTAGCTGTTCGTTCGATATAAAACAAATCATAATTGAAATAGATTGTACTTATTCATGTGTCCACTTGAAACAAGTATCATAATAAAGATACCTTTGGAGTGAGAGGATGGTTTATTTTGTGAGTGCTTTAGGTTATGTTGCTATGTATGAGATATACTTCCTGCATGCCAAAAGGCAATATCATGTATTGCAGCCAAGGGCGAAGCCCGCAACTCCAATACATGATACTGACTTGATGAGTATATATGACATGCACCCCTCTTTCATAGACTGAATTTGTACATCAAGCTCATAAAAGGCCTATTTCTCTCATTACGGCCCACTGAGTATATCTGGTATAACCCCTCTAGGAGGTTATTGCTGTTCGTTCCTCATAGGAACGAACGGCTATACCGACTTAGCGTTTTGTGGGTGGCGCCATAGTGTCTAGCCAAAGCTGGGTATCAGCATGTGCTTTACACTGGTTGTAGGGTACAGTTATGTAATACCTGGTGGGAATCCACTCTGTCCCACCCTTCACACAGAAGTACTATTTCGGCACTGATTTCCGGTGCCCAACCCTGATAAACCCATGTATTTAGCACGCGCTAAGGCATCGATGTTGACAGGGGCGAATGACAGCGAGTTGACACCAAATTAGCTGACATAAAAAAAGGACAATATTGGGTTTAATCAAGAATCCTGGGAAATGTTACATGTATAAGTATTCTACACAACTCACCCTTATAATTGAGAAGAATGGATACCTATATTCTCTATAATATGTCCAAACAACATCGAATCGGATGACTTCTTCGTCATGTTGTGACTGCGTCCCACCCGCATGGCGTCGGAGCGCAGAACACAAATAGATTCAGTCAGATTTGTCCTTGGGTCTTTCGGCCCACTGCGGGCAATGCTTGCCAGCGGTTCTACTATGAAAATGCCCCTGGGACACACGTCGACAACATTTTGCGTCCGTGCAGTCTGGTCCACTCGCCAGGGAAGACACAGTGTTTTGATTCGAATCGGAGCTCTGTCGTCAACGGAAAATGGCTAAATTGAGGAGAATTACATATCCCATCATGGATTCCACCTCCCAGGACTTAAATACAGCTGTATATGTTCAGCTCTCTTCATGACGGCCCCAGCTTTGCTGTATTTACAGTGTAAATGGAGTATATATTATGCTCGCATACCAATGACTTGACAGAACATCAACAGGAAATCCAAACTGGCGGAGGATCGTCCACCTCAATTCGCAACAAAAATCAGTGCATTTCATGGCTTTATAAGGTAAAATGGCAGGTGGTCAACTCAAGGTATGTGGTCGTCTTTAGGTTAACCTACTCTATTGTTCTTTTATCTTAAATATCTAATCTATTTCTATATCATCTACTTAAAGCTGTTGTTATGGAGAAACCACACATGATTTATAGGAAAATCCCATGGAAAGTTATTAATCAGCAGGTTGTTAATCTAGACTACACAAAGAGGCCAAATGATTATCTAACTACATGAGCCATCTAGTTGATCCTCTTAGCACTAACAATGTGCTAGACCCGTATACCCCTTTAGCAGTGTAGATACTGTTGAACATTATTTTCCTAATCAGCTATGGCTAATCCTTGTCCCAACACCCTTTCCTCGCACCCCACTTACTTAGAATATTCTTACCCACAAGATAAACTTTCCCAAGTTGCAGTATACCTAAATACCCTAAACCATGAATGCTGCTACATATTTGATTATATTTTGAAAAAATGCATGGCCAGGGCAAATAGGACTACTGAGCAAGTACCTGGTTCAGCTTTAAATAGCTTACACTAATCCCTCAATAAACAAAATGAATGATTGGCAAAAGCAAGCTAGTCTAGATACAGGTCAATTTAAAGATTACTTTAAATATACAAAAGCATACATAATCTAAGTGAAGCTATGATATTTCTAGATTGGTTATCATTAGGCCAGTAATGAACAAGCCTTTACCTCTAGGGCCCAAGTATCTGAGTTTATAGGGAGGGGGAAAGCTTTCTCCCCAATTACCCCACTCCCCAAAAAACAAGTTATAACCTCCCCAGAAAATCAAAGTAATGCAAACATGAATGTATTATCAGCATAATTCCCTTAATTGGGCTATAAAAGCAACCCTTTAACCATTTTCCAGATGCAAATTACTAATATATTGACGCCATAATTCGCAACCAAATATCTTTGTTTGAGTACTTGATACAGGGTACCTGTTGCTTTGGCATTTACTGCTGGAATGAGGCCAGAATTGTGAAGAGTGCCATTTTATAGTGGTTGTCACCTGAATAGAATTGACCAATCACAGTAATTCTGAGTTCTTGTCAGAAGAATAGTTGCCATGAGGATGGCTAACTGAGCTTCTGATTGGTCCTCATCACAGAGTCATTAATTTGAAGAACTTCAGACTGCACATGAAATAAATTAATTCTAGCAACTATGGTGGCCAAAATATTCCGAAAAGTTAATTGAGAGGTACCAAGCCCATGTGGGGTTGGATTTTTAATCAAACGCAGGTGGGGTTGGATTTTAATTTTTACCCAATAAAACAATGTTTATGGTGCCAGAAAATTAAACATCTTTGTTTGAAGGAAATTTGCAAAGGAATGAAGAAAGTGATGAATTATGAACAAGATAGATACGAGTACACAGAAGTATGAAAAAGACATCTTAATTATGTTCCTAGATGAGATAATATGGATATGGATTTGAAATCTTAATAATTGCTGCCCTGTACATGCCTTTCATACACCAATAGATATACACAGGAGAGGAGGAACAATGCCCCTATCATGTTCCTTAACCCTGAGATGGATATAGCCCCATCAGATGGGTGACTACTATGGTAAAATTACCGGAAGTGAGCATTTCAGAGAAGAGATGGTTGAGTTTACCCTCAAATTACATCAAAACCATCAAATATGAGATGAAATGAAACCTGTCATGTGATAGTGTACTCAAGAACTCAAGAACATGGCGGCGTTGGGTTAGCAGCGGAGCGCGAAAGGGGGACAGTATTTTCCCAAATTATCAGTGTTCAAAGGTAGAAGAACGTATGAAACTGTGATAAATAACTAGTTAAAGTGTCCCACCATTGACATCATGGCAAACCAAGGACCCAGATCCCGTACCAAGAAGAAGACAATGGATTTAATTCCTCAAGAAGCTTCAATCAAAGAAGTCATTGCAGCTGTCAACTCCATGGAAAAAAGGTTGCTGTCAGTGGAGGAAACTCAAACCTACATGCAATCTAATATTGAAGAAATTAGAGAATCCATTGACGGATTAAATCAGACGACTACTAGCATCAACGAGACCCTTGACAGTATTAAAGGAAGACTTACTTCATCGGAAGGAACCATGGAAGCCATGTCAAAAACAATCTCGGAAACTGGAGACGCCATTAAAATCCAAAATGACAGTGTCAAATCTCAAACGGCTCTATTACTTCAATATACTAAGAAATTTGATAGAATGGACCAGGACGTCAAGAAAAAAATCATTATAATTAAAGGACTTGAAGAAAGTAAGGATGAGGATATTTCGGCTAAGATTGCTCAATTTCTGAGAGATATTAAATTTAATCAGGGATTGGAATGCGTAGAAACTTGCAGTCGCGAGGGGCCGGAAACACTGATCCAAGATGGCGACCACCAAGGCGTAAACAAACCGAGACACAGACAGGTACGAGTTATTTTTCGAAATATCTACACAAAACCCAAGATTATGAAGAATCTGAAGTATCTGAAGGGTAAAATGCTATATAAGTTTGTATCTGTGGGAGACGAATTGACTGAAAATGAACAGAAAGACTTCAATGACCTCCGTGCCATGTACTACCTGGCGAAGAAGCAAAATTACAACGTTCAGCTAAGGCAAAGATTTCTTATCCTGGAAAAGAAGACTATATATCCATCCCAGCTGAACCAAATGCCCTATCAGGATCTTACCATGCAGAAAGCTATGGAAGCCATCACCCCGGATGGTTTAATGTTCAAGTCCAAACACCACATGCAACATGAAATATCGTGGAGTGGAGTACAATAGCGCTGAACAGGCCTACCAAGCCACCAAGGCTCGTACATGTAAACAACCCGACATAGCAGACAAGATTCTCCAGATGGACAATACTATAGATATCATGTACGAGGGAAAAAAGGTCAAGCCTACACCTGAGTGGAATAAAGGAGCTGAAACTATCATGGAAGAAATTATCATGGCAAAATTCTCCAACAAACACCTGAAGGACTACATAGTCACCACTAAAGGTATGACATTATATGAAGCCAGCTGTCATCCGATCTGGGGCTTCAAGTACCATTTTGGGCAGGCAAACTTGTGTAAAAGAGACAATATCAAAGGAGAAAATCTTCTGGGGTTCATCCTCACCAGAGTACGTGATAAGATTATTAACGAGGTCACAGGCAAAGACGATGAACAACCCGTATGAGCTGAATGGACAGACCAAGAAATAGGAAAATGAACTAATATTTTCAAGTGATCTATCGACATAAATTTGTTTAAATTGTTTAATTATAACTTTAAAAATGGGAAAATGCAAAACCCTAGTGTGATATCTGCTATAACTGTATTATTTTATATTTGTAGGTAGCCATAAGTGCTGTAAACCTATGATGGGAGGGGGGTCAGTCTATTTTTTGTATGACAAAAGATGGGATATAAAAATTCTGATTATAGAGGAGTATGTACATACATGGAAACATTGTACCGGTATACCTGTCTCTCTACTATCCTGGTTTATAATAAGTAGAATTGTACAAATATGCAGGTAAAAAAGGAACTTAAATCTAAGTTTGAGAAAGGCTTCTCTATTGTACATCTAAATGCTCGCAGCATAAGAAATAAATTTACAGGCTTAAAAGAAGAATTATCTGATTGTAATATTGACATTGTACTTTTCTACGAAACTTGGTTAAATTCAACAGATTGCTCAGATATGTATATGTTTCCAAGGTATAATTTATTTAGACTAGATAGAATAAGTATTTTTAGGGATGGAGGACTCTGTGCACACATAGATGAAACCATATCATGTACAAATGAGAAATTTGGCTTTTTAAACCGGACTAATAAGGATATTGAAATACAATGGTTATTTTCTGTAAAAGGTTCAAGCAAAAAGGCAATAATCTGTAATATATATAGACCACCCTCTGGAAACCTGACTAATGTTTGCAACATAATTCAAGCATTATTCTTACAGATTGAAAATCCAGATTCATACGAAATTTATGTACTAGGAGATTTCAATGTAAATATTATTGGCAATACTAGAGAAAAGGTACTACTGTATGAAGCCTTTGATAATTTTCATCTAACCCAAATAGTAAATCAAGTAACAACGTCCTCAGGTTCGAATACATGCATCGACTTAATTTTCACAAACTGCTCAGGTATCATTTCGTCTGGCCCTCTCAATATTCACCTTTCTGATCATCTTCCTGTACATATACTAAAAGGAAACCAATATGTTAAGCAAGGGTACAGGAGTTTCTTAGGAAGATCGTATAGAAATTTTGATAAGGAAAAATATTTATTAGACCTTACAAATTGTAATTGGGCTTACTTTGATAATAGCAATGATCCCTCAGAATGCTGGAATATTCTGGTTAATCATATGAAATATATGTTAGATATCCAATGCCCAGTAAAGAAATTTAAAATAAAAGATAAATCGAGCCCTTGGATGACTAATGAATTATTGGAACGTATTAATGATAAAAATACACTATTGAAAGAGGCTAGACGAAACTTAGACATAATATCATGGCACCATGCCAGAGCATCCCGAAATATTGTAAATCGTGAGGTCGAGCAAGCAAAAGAAGAATATTATAATAACCTGTCTGAAGTCTACAAGAAAGATTCTAAGAAATTTTGGACTACTATGAAAGAAGTATTACCAAATAACAAAGGAAAATCGAAAACAATCAATTTAGTAGATGATACTGGACAAACTATCACCCTAGGAGATATGTCCACATATATTAATAATTTCTTTGCAGATATAGGGCCTAGGCTTGCCAGACTTCACAATACAGAATTTTTATTTAAGGGACAAAGATGTGTAATGGACATGCCTGATATGTCGTTTACTAATGAAGAAATTATTAAATGTCTAGAAGATATAGATGTAACAAAATCATCCTCTATTGAATATCTACCTACTCATATCTTCAAGCTTGCAGTTATTAAATTCTCTGATAAATTTATCAAAATTATAAATTTGATTACAGAAACTGGGGATATACCTGACAGCTGGAAAATTGCCACGGTCACTCCTCTACCAAAAGGAGGAGATCCATCCAACGTATCTAATTTAAGACCCATCAGTGTATTACCTATACCCGGTAAAATACTGGAACGTCTGATACACACAAAGATTAGCACTCATTTAACTGTATATAATATATTGTCAAAATGTCAAGGAGGATATCAAAAAAATAAATCGACTTTAGATACCATAACTATTCTAGTTGATGATATATTAAAAAATCGAAATCAAAATAATATTACTCTTGCAGCATTTATTGATATAAAAAAAGCTTTCGATTCTGTAAATCATAATATCCTCTTGATCAAACTGGAACAATACGGTATAAGAAATAGAAATCTTACGCTGATAGAAAACTACCTTTCCAGGAGACAACAGTGTTCCGTGGCAAACCATGTTAGATCAGGGTATAAAAATTTATCATGTGGTGTACCACAAGGGTCAATTTTGGGTCCATTATTTTTTCTATTATATATTAATGACTGCATCTCGGAAGACAATACCCATAAAACAATGCTGTATGCAGACGACTCAGTTCTATATGTATCAGGCAAAGAAATAGATAACTTACAAATCCAACTAGAAAATGCTTTAAAAAAATTTTATTCTTGGTCTACAAGTAATAAATTAACCATGAATGGAAACAAAACCAAAATCATGACCTTTGCCTCTTCAATAAAACTGAAAAATCTGAGAAAACCCAATATTACCATCAACAATAAAACACTCATGAATGTATCTTCCTACAAATATCTAGGTGTTACCCTTGACCCCGAATTGAAATTTAATATGTACTTACGCACAGTAATTAATAATGTAAGATACAAGTCGTTAATATTGTATAAAACTCGGAAATATATGTCTCAAGAAGCTAGATTAAGAATGTATAAAATGCATATACTACCACTAATAGATTATTGTGATATATTGTACAACGAGTCAAAGTCAGACTACCTGTTAAAACTACAGCGTATACAAAGTAAATGCCTGAAAACTTGCTTTGATATATTAACACCAACTCATACGGTACATAATAAGGCTAATTTACCAATGTTAACATCTAGGACAGTCTATCATATTAAACTTGCGGCCCATAAGAGATCATGTAATGAGGATTTTATAGAACCTAAGACGAGAGTAACACGGTTAGCTGCTGCACCGGTATTAAAATACCAAAAAAATCAATTGTAAAGCATATGAAACATCACCAGAGGTCAAATGTGCTCAAACTTGGAACAAACTACCTATAGAAATAAGAAATATTAAAGACAGGGACAAATTTAAACTGGAGTGTAAAAAGGAATTGTTATAACTTAGTAATCTCTATAATATCAATCAATTTTGTTAAGTATAGTGTCTTTGCATGATTATATACCCTCTGCATTTATTACAAATTTATAATCTTACGATATTGTTATGGGGGAGGGAATTTGTTATCATATAATATTTAAAGTAAAGAATAATGCTGCTGTTCTTAAATATATTGTTATTACATCACCTGTGAATCTTATGAATGGTATATATACTTTTTATGGCTTGGCCGGGACAACATCCTAAGGATGATGGTCAGTCATTAACTTGATAGCCTCAATGAAGTAAGTTTTCCTGATGTTATAAATCATCAATTCTGTAAATTGGTATTATAGTATGTAGCAAAGCTTCTTACTCGATCCAGGAAATGTTCAACTGTTTTTGGAAATCGTATGTAATGTAATAATCCTTAGGCTAAATAAAGTGTACATGTTCAAGATCATGGAGGTGTAATATTTACCTCTTATAAGATTCTAATCTTTGTCAAATTTAGGTTTGAAAAAAAAGTAGGTCACTTGAAGTCCAACTTAGACACAACTTAGACCCCCCTCAAACCCACCAGCCCCCCCCCCCTGTTGTTAAAAAATGATCACTCCCTAAATCAAGGTATTGTAGGGGATGGGGAGGAGGCACTGCACCAAAACATTTTAGGCTCTACCTCTAGGGTAATATACACCAGGAAGATTTCCAGATTTTAACATAAAACATTAATGCTTTAGAGGAACAGGTTGGCAAATTGGAGTCAGAAAATTTTCAAACTTTATATTTAAAATGAATGGGTTTGCAGTATTTTTTGGGGGGGGGGCAAATTACAGATTCGTTCTATAGTGTCAACGAACCGTTACAAGTCGATGTTGTAATGAACACTGAATCCAGAGAAGTTCTTTGATCCTTGTTTATTGCGTGATGACAGAGTGTACATATAGGTGGTAACAATGATACACTCGCCAGCGTGCAGGCTCTGCCCCTAAGCTTGTAGCTCAACCTGTCGTAGGTTCTAGATACTAGGGAGGTTGTGTGTAGAATAAAAGGTCTAAAGAGATAGATGACTGGGATCTGCTCATCGGGTCTTATATACCTAGGTGAGCAGCTCACAGGGTGATGAAATGTACCGGTAGGAGCAGGTCAGATCTGGTCAGGTCTGGTTGGATCTGATCAGATCTGGCGCGCCGTCATACCCGGTAATGATTCTATTTATATGTGGACCAATCAGGGTGAAGGGAGATTGTGGAATTTCCCTGCATCCTAGAAACGCGTCCACAGGTATGTAGGTATGTTGTGATACTCCCAGTGAGTCAGTGCCCAGAAATGGAATGGGTCCGGCTCTCACAACATCCTGGTATGGATGATGTAAGAGTAGCTCACTGTACACACTGGGGGGGGGGTGAGTTGTAAGCTTGTGAGCAGGGCCTGAGCGTGTGTGGTGAAGAATTTAATAAATGTGTAAAAAAATGAATAATACCCAGAATAGTCCATTGACAAATCCCCACATTCCTACTCATCTCTGCATGAGGTTTAAGGGAGGAAAATCATTAATAATAAGGGCTTTGCCAAGTCCATTGACAATTTTGGGTATTATGCATATAAGATACGTGGTACAAAGAGGTGTTCGGTATGAGAATACCGTATCATAAATAAGTATACATAGAGGTTCCTTTATGAAACTGTAAAATAAGAGATACAGGTAGCATGCTAATACCTTCTTGGATCAAAGAAGGCTTACACTACTTATTACTACAAGAATAAATAGGTACAAATATTTTTGGCATGTCGTTAATACTGTTTGGTACCTGAGCTTGTCGTGAGCTATATGGTGATACATTGGAGTATAAAAGTACTGTAGCGACAGCGCTATGCTGTTGCGGGGATCGGCGGGGAAGGTTGGTACGTCCCCGCACTGCTAGGGGCGCGCTGTCCGCAGTGCCTATATATTGCGCTGCGGGGCAGCTGCTCGCCAGTCAGTCTCTGAGATCCGGGCTGTGCAGATTGTGCCAACCTCCCTGGCAGAGCCTGACTCTAGGAATGACGTGATTGATGAAGCCTGATACTGATGTACTGAGATAGATTTATTGAATACAAGTTCCCTAAACCATACTTGGTCAGCTGTTGTGTTCTCTGTGCGTAGCCTGAACTAATTCATTACAGTGGTGACAGCGGTTCACTGACTCTGTCAGAAAAGAACCCTGAATGATCTGATTTCCTTCAGGGGGCACAGTAGACTTCCCTGCAGCACCCACAGACAACAGGGATAAGAGAGGGAGAGACTGAGAAGAAAAGGGACGGGTCCAGAAAGTGGGAGACCTGCAGAGAGTATTCTTGCGGTCCCTGCCTTGCCGCATCCTTGCCTTCCTCGCATTCCCCGCTTCCCCCCATCCCCGCCTTCCCCACTGACCCTGCCATCTCTGCAGAGGCACCATGCCCAGGGCAGGGCAGGAAGACAAGACAGCATCTACTGCAGGGAAGAGGCCCCAGCCCAGGAAGTGAAGACATTGCCCGGGGCAGGGCGGGAGGTGAAGAGAGCTACTGCAGGGAAGGAGCTCCTGACACTGCCCAGGATGGGGAAAGAGGTGCAGAGAGCTTCTACTGCGGGGCAGAGGCCCCAGACAATGCCCAAGGCAGGGAAGGAGGTGCAGAGAGCTTCTACTGCGGGGCAGAGGCCCCAGACAATGCCCAGGGTGGGGAAGGAGGTGCAGACAGCTTCTACTGCAGGGAAGGAGCCCCTGACACTACCCAGGGCGGGGCAAGAGGTGCAGACAGCTTCTACTGCAGGGAAGGAGCCCCTGACACTGCCCAGGGCGGGGCAGGAGGTGCAGAAAGCTTCTACTGTGGGGAAGGAGCCCCTGACACTTCCCAGGGTGGGGCAGGAGGTGCAGACAACTTCTACTGCTGGGAAGGAGCTCCTGACACTGCCCAGGGCGGGGCAGGAGGTGCAGACAGCTTCTACTGTGGGGAAGAGGCCCCAGACAATGTCCATGTTCGGACAGGAGGTAGAGACAGCTTCTACTGCAGGGCAGAGGCCCCATACAAAGTCCAGGGCGGGGCAGGAGGTAGAGAGAGCTTCTACTGCGGGGCAGAGGCCCCAGACAATGCCCAAGATGGGGAAAGAGGTACAGAGAGCTTCTACTGCGGGGCAGAGGCCCCAGACAATGCCCAGGGCGGGGAAGGAGGTGCAGAGAGCTTCTCCTGTGGGGCAGAGGCCCCAGACAATGCCCAAGGCAGGGAAGGAGGTGCAGAGAGCTTCTACTGCGGGGCAGAGGCCCCAGACAATGCCCAGGGCGGGGAGGGAGGTGCAGACAGCTTCTACTGCGGGGAAGGAGCCCCTGACACTTCCCAGGGTGGGGCAGGAGGTGCAGACAATTTCTACTGCTGGGAAGGAGCTCCTGACACTGCCCAGGGCGGGGCAGGAGGTGCAGACAGCTTCTACTGTGGGGAAGAGGCCCCAGACAATGCCCAGGTTGGGACAGGAGGTAGAGACAGCTTCTACTGCAGGGCAGAGGCCCCAGACAAAGCCCAGGGCGGGGCAGGAGGTACAGACAGCTTCTACTGCGGGGCAGAGGCCCCAGACAATGCCCAGGATGGGGAAAGAGGTACAGAGAGCTTCTACTGCGGGGCAGAGGCCCCAGACACTGCCCAGGGCGGGGGAAAAAGGTGCAGCGGCCTTCTACTGCAAGACTGGAGCCCCTGACACTGCCCAGGGCGGGGAGGGAGGTGCAGACAGCTTTTACTGCGGGGAAGGAGCCCCTGACACTTCCCAGGAAAGGGCAGGAGGTGCAGACAACTTCTACTGCAGGGAAGGAGCTCCTGACACTGCCCAGGATGGGGAAAGAGGTGCAGAGAGCTTCTACTGCAGGGCAGAGACCCCAGACAATGCCCAGGGCGGGAAAGGAGGTGCAGAGAGCTTCTACTGCGGGGCAGAGGCCCCAGACAATGCCCAGTGTGGGGCAGGAGGTGCAGACAGCTTCTACTGTGGGGAAGAGGCCCCAGACAATGCCCAGGTTGGGACAGGAGGTAGAGACAGCTTCTACTGCAGGGCAGAGGCCCCAGACAAAGCCCAGGGCGGGGCAGGAGGTACAGACAGCTTCTACTGCGGGGCAGAGGCCCCAGACAATGCCCAGGATGGGGAAAGAGGTACAGAGAGCTTCTACTGCGGGGCAGAGGCCCCAGACAATGCCCAGGGCGGCGAAGGAGGTGCAGAGAGCTTCTCCTGTGGGGCAGAGGCCCCAGATAATGCCCAGGGCGATGGAAAAAGGTGCAGCAAGCTTCTACTGCACGACTGGAGCCCCTGACACTGCCCAGGGCAGGGAGGGAGGTGCAGACAGCTTTTACTGCGGGGAAGGAGCCCCTGACACTTCCCAGGAAAGGGCAGGAGGTGCAGACAACTTCTACTGCAGGGAAGGAGCTCCTGACACTGCCCAGGATGGGGAAAGAGTTGCAGAGAGCTTTTACTGCAGGGCAGAGGCCCCAGACAATGCCCAGGGCGGGAAAGGAGGTGCAGAGAGTTTCTACTGCGGGGCAGAGGCCCCAGACAATGCCCAGTGTGGGGCAGGAGGTGCAGACAGCTTCTACTGTGGGGAAGAGGCCCCAGACAATGCCCAGGTTGGGACAGGAGGTAGAGACAGCTTCTACTGCAGGGCAGAGGCCCCAGACAAAGCCCAGGGCGGGGCAGGAGGTACAGACAGCTTCTACTGCGGGGCAGAGGCCCCAGACAATGCCCAGGATGGGGAAAGAGGTACAGAGAGCTTCTACTGCGGGGCAGAGGCCCCAGACAATGCCCAGGGCGGCGAAGGAGGTGCAGAGAGCTTCTCCTGTGGGGCAGAGGCCCCAGATAATGCCCAGGGCGATGGAAAAAGGTGCAGCAAGCTTCTACTGCACGACTGGAGCCCCTGACACTGCCCAGGGCAGGGAGGGAGGTGCAGACAGCTTTTACTGCGGGGAAGGAGCCCCTGACACTTCCCAGGAAAGGGCAGGAGGTGCAGACAACTTCTACTGCAGGGAAGGAGCTCCTGACACTGCCCAGGATGGGGAAAGAGTTGCAGAGAGCTTTTACTGCAGGGCAGAGGCCCCAGACAATGCCCAGGGCGGGAAAGGAGGTGCAGAGAGTTTCTACTGCGGGGCAGAGGCCCCAGACAATGCCCAGTGTGGGGAAGGAGGTGCAGAGAGCTTCTACTGCAAGACTGGGGCCCCTGACACTGCCCAGGGCGGGGCAGGAGGTGCAGACAGCTTCTACTGCAGGGCAGAGGCCCCAGACAATGCCCAGGGCGGGAAAGGAGGTGCAGAGAGCTTCTACTGCGGGGCAGAGGCCCCAGACAATGCCCAGTGTGGGGAAGGAGGTGCAGAGAGCTTCTACTGCAAGACTTGGGCCCCTAACACTGCCCAGGGCGGGGCAGGAGGTGCAGACAGCTTCTACTGCAGGGCAGAGGCCCCATACAATGCCTAGGGCGGGGAAGGAGGTGCAGAGAGCTTCTACTGCAAGACTAGAGGCCCTGACACTGCCCAGGGCGCACAGGAGGTGAAGACAGCTTCTAGTGCGGGGAAGGAGCCCCTGCCTGGCGAGGCACCTTAAAGATGCACGTGGTGCCTGGCGAGGCACCTTAAAGATGCACGTGGTGCCGGACGCGGCACCATACCGATCAAGTAGAGCAAGGCTGTGTAATTCTTCTAGAGAGTCCAACAAGTACCATGAAGGCTCGGGAAGGACCTTAAGTGCCTCCCGTGGGACGGGAGCGGGAGGAGGGGAACTCTCCGGGGGGCTGATGTTGATGCACCGCTTGACCCTGAGGTTGGTCAGTAAGTCGTGGTCGGAGAGGGATCCTCCGGGGGCTGCGGCATGCAGCCGGGCAGGCTTGGAGCCTGGTGGGGGTCGAGGCTGGGCCTCCCCCCGGGAGTTGGGCATGGTGCTTCATTGTTTGTTCCTGTTCATCGTTGGACCCCATGGTCCCCCTGTGTGACGTCTACTAAGACTAAGTGCGGTCGGACCGCCGACAGGGCGTAATTTGGTCCCAATTGGACCATGGACTTCCACCCTTCCTGTTGTTCAAGTTGTCCATGTTTTTCTATGTAGCCCCTAAACACTGTAGTTAGGCACTGGAGGGGGTGTCCAGTTAATCACCTACCTACCTTTGGTAGTTTTAAAAAGTAATTCTAGTATACCAGGTGACACTCCCTCTTAAAATTTCATATATAAGGTTAAATTGAGGAGGGGAAAGTGTAGCTTTAGCGCTATGCTGATGCGGGGATCGGCG
Source organism: Acholoe squamosa (assembly GCA_949317995.1). Lineage (NCBI taxonomy): Eukaryota > Metazoa > Annelida > Polychaeta > Phyllodocida > Polynoidae > Acholoe > Acholoe squamosa. Next base: position 28,364,696 of record OX439039.1, on the reverse strand, counting down.
GGGAAGGTTGGTACGTCCCCGCACTGTGGGGCAGCTGCTCGCCAGTCAGTCTCTGAGATCCGGGCTGTGCGGATCGTGCCAACCTCCCTGGCAGAGCCTGACTCTAGGAATGACGTGATTGATGAAGCCTGATACTGATGTACTGAGATAGATTTATTGAATACAAGTTTCCTAAACCATACTTGGTCAGCTGTTATGTTCTCTGTAAGTAGCCTGAACCAATTCATTACAGTACATTCTTTCTAAGCTGAGGTATCTGGAGTATTTACAAGTATAATGTACGGAAAAAAAATAATTACACAGTCAAACCAAGGTTGGGAGTCTCCCAAGATAAATTTGGCTTCAAGCTGCCAAGGGCGCATATTCAGCCAGGTATTTTTTGTAAAAAAAAATTGACCAAGGTGGTATTCGATCTGGCTGTCGATCCTGTGGGTAAAAAAATATTTTGAGAATTGTATGTAGGGCAGGGTCAAGGAAGTATTCCATGTGATTGTTGGCCCTGCTCTAAATAGTTTGTGCCAAACTTAAGAACTTAAGGATAACTATGAACTTAATTATACTACTGACTAAAGCTCATAAATACAATACATAGTTGAGCTTGAAAAAGGTGTACGAATGGGGATGATCTTGTAGCACCTAAGGTGACTTTTATTTCTGTAGAATTTTTCTATGTAATCATACATTAAAAAAAAGAATACATGATTGTGGATTGTGAGTATCAGCCTCGTCTTCAACACACAGCACCTAAGGTGACATTATAAAAAGTCATGTTATAAAAATCACCTATAAGATCATAAGAGTTTGCCAATCCTTTGCAGGCATAAGAAAAAGGTTGACCTTGTTTGCAAAATAAAGAGTCAGTCATTTGTCCAAAAATAATTATCTTGGGTGGTTGTATGGGGGGTCAGGGGAAGGTTGTGTCTCCACAAACTCATTACAAAGGTCTGAAGTTCATAGCTGCTATGGAGATATTGTCACTTGTTTTTCCTGAAATGCTCTATAGCATGGAAGTTACTGGGTGGTAGGTTGCCATGCTGTTTGATGTTGGTTTTGCCTCTGGAACTGATGGTACTGGTCCCTCTGCCTTGGGCTTGGCCTCTGGTCCTGAAGGAACCGATGCTGTGTTCGGTCATAGGCCTGCTGAGAAAACGACAGGAAGAGAAAACAATTCATCAACCTACAGATTGTCTGTCATGGTTTGCAAACAGGCCACGGTCAACACAGAAAAAGACACAAGGTTAAAGCATTCAGTTAACTCATAAACACAATGTACAGAGTTCAACCGATTCATTTCGGCTTAGCGCGGGTCCTGTATCTAAGGACGCTTTGGTTAGTTTCTCTAAACTCCACCATGTGGCGGTACCGAGCTGGCGCTGTACCATGATGGCGAGAACAAGGCTGGTAAGCTATGGGATTTAATATGGGTTTGACCTGGTCTATTGTGTTAGTTAGGCCTATTTACTGCTATGATGTTATGTAGTCTAATAGGCCTAGTGTCTAGTGGTGTATGGGTGTGCTTTGGGCAATATCCTGAGGTGGGGGGTTCACAGTAGGGGGGGCGGGGCTTCAGTGGGGAAATGGGGTTGGGGGGCGATCCCCACATAAGCGTCTTCATGGCGCTGTCCGCCATCTTATCCCACGTTGTGTGAAAGGGGTACCTGCCATCCCCACATAAGTGTGATGGTATCTTCCAAGCATTACTGACATTTGGGTATAACCTTGGGACAGTCGTAAGTTATATGATGGTGGGGGTGGGTGGGGGGGGGGTGTTTGCTTGGCTTTGTGTGAGGGAAAGGTGTGTAAGGTGTAGTTGTTTGGTGAATTTGGGGTTGGGGAATAAGGAAAAAAAATTCATACAAATTTTTTTTTTGGGGGGGGGGTTGCACTTGTTTGGGGTGGTGTATTTGTTTTAGGACACTTGTAGGCATAATTCTTGAACAAACTAGGTTGCTAGGCTAATCTATGACTAGTCGTTGGTGTGATTTACCCTGTAAGAGGATTAGTAACTAGTGAGCTGAGATGGTTCAATTCAGTGGTGGGGGCGGCTGGCCTGATATTTGGAGCAAATTCAAACATTTAAAAGATTGATAGCTGTGCCCAAACAGATCCATGGCCTTGCTCCTATTGCCATGTGGGCCTAGAAGGCTATGGATGGTCCACCCTGAGTTGAGTCCATATAACTTTGGTGCCTCAAGGCTATTCAATAATATAAAATAAATAGGTAGTCTAAGGTAAGATAGGATGGTGTGGGTTGGGGGTGGGTGGGGTGTTGCCAAAAGGTTGATAAGTAAATCTTAAAGTGGTCAGGCCATCATAGAAAGGCATGAAGCGGACTGCAAATTCAACTATCGCATTTTACAAAGCACTCTGGGCGCACACTACCATTGGCATGTAATGGGTATCTGGGTAACATGATGGCATAATCCACCATTGTCATGCTAGAACGATTGATGACGCTACTAAATGGACACATAAGACAAATCCTACCTGGGCTGGTTGCATGGCAGCCTCGGCATTTTGGCCCTGTGGTCTCCGGATACTTGCTCCATGTGGTGACTGGGTTCGGTAAGTTTGGTGTATTGGTCGGGAAGTGGATAAGATTGGGGTGGGAGAGGCTTATATGCTGATCATGAGGTGGCTATTTCTCAATCATAGGCATCCCTTAGAGGTATGTCTCTTCCCTAAAATGGCATAGAGCCTTACTATTGGATGGATACTAGAGAACTGGCCAGTCATATGCAAATTATGATCCTGTAGCGATCAGGATGGAGTAGTCAGTTATGACACAATATTTTTGTGGTTATGGGTGGGTGGCGTGTGAAATACTGATGATGAAATCAGGGCATATAGGATCCCTATCCTGGCCACCTGTGGTGCAGGAATTAAGGATGTTAATGTAATTATGTGTCTCACCAAACATTCCAGTACCAAATGGTAAACAGAGGTAATAAACACGGATCAGGATGCAAGAGAGCTGCTCTCCCACAGTAGGCCGTCATTTGGTAATACCTTAGGGTATTGAGGAGCCCTGAGCTTGTAACAAACTGGCGCATGCGTGTCCCAAGGGAGTGGGATCACAAACCGAGAATACGCTGTGACCGTGGGTAATTTATGTGGCATGCCAACCAGATCATCCAGTTTATGGCTGCCTGAGCCTTTAGGAAATTAAATAAAATTTTTGGTAATGTCACCCACTGAGTTGTGGTTGTAAAAGTTGGATCACTTGCAGTGATATGTTGGTATGATAATTGGAATTTATGAAAGAAATAAAAATAAAAAAAGTGAATTTGGGTTTTTAAATGAATGCTCTCCATTTTAATAATTCATGAGAAATGGAGAGAATACATCTATCACACGAAGAAAGTATGCCTATAGTGTCTGGGTAGTTTTGTATGTCTGTTTTAAGGATGGTAAAAAGGTTATTATGGGTAAGTTTGTTAGAAAATAATGGAGTGGGGTGTGGGGCTGGGGTGGGGGTGGGGGGGTTCTATGCTCTGAATGCAGACGTTGCAAGATATTTATTGGAGGAAAAGATCTCTTTTTTCCTTTGGAGGGATTTTTCTTTGCCTTATTGGTTGGTGATGAGGCAAAGGTTATTGTTTTCTTCTTTGCTGGTCTCTTTTTTCTTTTAGTGTTGGGTGGTATGGGAATATTCTTTACAGCCCTGATGTGGTTGGGTGTTTTTGGTTTAGGACCAAAGGAGATTTTTACTCTGTATTTGGTCATGAAATTTACACCTAGGAAGAGTGGGTGATTTAAATCAGGAACCACATGGAATTTGGTTCCGAATTCATGGCCGTCGATGAGGAAGTCTATGGTCATGGAGTGACTTGTCTGAACTGGGGTTTTATCAGCCAGTAACACTCTGAGTCTAGAGTGTCTACCATGTCTGAAATTATGTGTGTTTGCTATTCTATCAGCCATTTTTTGGCTAATAAAAGACAGGGAGGCACCAGAATCAACAAGAGCTCTATACAAGTGGTTATCTATGTCAACAGATACTGCACCCTTAGTCAATTCTGTGCCAACAAAAATGGCCTTACCTTGCCGTCCATATTGATCAGACTTGCTCTTCAGCTTCAGAATTGGAAGTTCTCCGGCTGTAGTCCTCATATTCATCCTCATCATCGTCAGTGCAAGAGTCCTGGTCCTCCTTATATTCCATACGTTCTGTGTAATAGTTACTAGAGGTGTGAGAGTCAATTGAGTTAACTTCTGCTTCAGTAATTGAATCAGGAGTAGTGGGGGACGGTTGTTTGGTCGGGTCCTTTATGGTTGGGGCAGGGACTATAGGTGCTGTAGTTCCTTCCCCTGAATCCTAATCATCGCGACTGCTCCTGGGGCTGTCGCTGTCAGCATCTGACTGAGATGTTGTATAGCTTCTGCTCTTTTCTACCAGGGGTAGGGTCCCTCGGTGTGATTAGTGGGTATAACTAGACCATTTTGAAGGCGTCAGGTGACAAATTTTATCTCAGGAAATGGTGTGCTGCAGCTGCAGGTGGGTTGGGCGCGTCTAGCCCAGGTGATGCAAAGGTACGTTCAGAAACTGGCTCCTTGGGTGTGGTCTCACTATTACTCATGGCTATGAGAGGTTATGTAGTGGGATATTCTGAGGAGTTCTCCACCATTGTCAACGAACCGTTACAAGTTGATGGTGTAATGAACACTGAATCCAGAGAAGTTCTTTGATCCTTGTTTATTGCGTGATGACAGAGTGTACATATAGGTGGTAACAATGATACACTCGCCAGCATGCAGGCTCTGCCCCTAAGCTTGTAGCTCAACCTGTTGTAGGTTCTAGATACTAGGGAGGTTGTGTGTAGAATAAAAGGTCTAAAGAGATAGATGACTGGGATCTGCTCACCGGGTCTTATATACCTAGGTGAGCAGCTCACAGGGTGATGAAATGTAACGGTAGGGGCAGGTCAGATCTGGTCAGGTCTGGTCAGATCTGGCGCACCGCCATACCCGGTAATGATTCTATTTATATGTGGACCAATCAGGGTGAAGGGAGATTGTGGAATTTCCCTGCATCCTAGAAACGTGTCCACAGGTATGTCGGTATGTTGTGATACTCCCAGTGAGTCAGTGCCCAGAACTGGAATGGGTACGGCTCTCACAACATCCTGGAATGGATGATGTAAGAGTAGCTCACTGTACACACTGGGGGGGGGGGTGAGTTGTAAGCTTGTGAGCAGGGCCTGAGCGTGTGTGGCGAAGAATTTAATAAGGATGTAAAATAATGAATAATACCCAGAATAGTCCATTGACAATAGGTTGATGTAGATCAAAATTGATGTGTTCTAACTGATTAAGAGACAAATATCTATATTACTCCAAGAAATCTTTTAGATTCTACCTCAAAGCATTTTGTGTGTTCTAGGGATTCTGCAATTAAACTTGATATGGTCTTTTGGAGGCATTCTGAACAGGTATCAATTCCAGAAGATTTGGGAGCAAATAATCATATTGTTCCAAGGTAACAGTGAGAGTTTAATCATAAGATATTTAGACCTCAAGGTGAAACAGTAAGGAATATTTACATTCTCACCAAATTTGTATATTAAAGGGATGTGGGATCCTCTACCACAAGGAAAATTAGGAATTCCATATTTGATTATATTGAAGTATTTTGAGCATTTTTCTCCCAAATCATAACTTTGGTTCTAGTTGGAATATTGACAAAATTCTTTCAGTTTTAGATAGGCCCACATCATCCTCAGTGTCACTGTCGCATTTTCCTAGCTCTCTGTCACACATTTTTTGCGACATTGCGACAGCTGCCCACCCCTGTTTATGCCATGTCATGCCTTTCTAGGCCTTGATGGCTCAAATTAAAGATCTATAATTATGAGAACTATCTACTATATGAGGTGTTAGGCATACTATGGCAGCCTGGTTACCTTGGCAACCATTTAGACACTAAATTTTGGCAAATTCTGCTGATATTGGAATGTTTGTCCAAATGATGATCAGCACATGAAGGAACTAAAGATCTCCATAATTGCATTAGGCTAGTTGAAATCAATACATATTCAATTAAGACATACCATGGGAATTTACAGTTCACATTTTGCTTGGAAAAAATATGACCCCTTTGAATAAAAGATTTCTTCCCCATCATGTCTTACCGCAAAGAAGTGAGTGAGTGAGTAATAGATGTTCAATGCCATTTCGACAGCTAAGGTCATATTCTTGGCAAGAACTACATTACACAATTTCACAGAGGAATGTGTCAGTGCCCATGCATATGTGCACCACACACATCCTGAGAGGATAGCAAAGAGAAGATATAGACCCTTTTAAGTGGGCTAGGGAAGCCCTACCCCAAAGAAGTGTCATGTATTACCCTACATTCACAGGAAGTGTGGGGTAATACAGGATATTGTCAATGTGCCCATAATCACCAATCGAGTGCATATCAGGATTTTCATTCCTATGGATAAACAATGATATAAATGGGCTAAATATTTATGGAAACTAGGCATATCAGTTTTCTGAAATTCCTCTTTGGGCCCCTCATGCCAGATCTAGTGTCAAGTGCCCCATATCCCCCCTACCCCATCCCCAAAATTATTGATAGGTATTAACTGATTCATAAATTAGCTAGGGGCAGAGTTACTCCATCCCTATTAAGCTCTATTAAGTTAAAGTGGCTGTGTCCGCTATCACAGTAGGAAATTTGGGGTTTCTCTTCAATCATAATGTAGACAACATTCTAAAGTATGTTTTGAAATATCTGATTATTATATGAATTATTTCTGCTCCAAAACAGAGAGAAAACATATGCATTGTTTTTATTCCTGTCCTAGTAATAAATCAGGCGAGTCCGATTTCCTATAGAGGGAGCCTGTGTGCTATGGATGAATAGCCAGCCCTAAGTTTCATGGTATACTAAACAGTACCAGCGCTGTGATTATAATGGGACCAGCGGCAAAGTTTTCCGCCGCTCGGTCAATGTACCGGGCTCGTGCTCGTCTCCGTCTTAACAGAGAGACTCACCCAAACCAGCGGCAAAGTTTTCTGCCGATCGGTCAGTGTACCGATCGGGAAAACTTATTATTTCTTTCCTCTTAAATAGATGACAAATTCAGATAGAAATACATGCAGGGTTGAGAGAAAAGAAGAATGGGTGGATTGAAAGTGAATAATTATAGAGATTTCTTGATAAAAGCAGTCATGTCAGTGCATGAAAACAGCAGACGAACAGACAATCTCTAGGTCCACTGCCGTCGGAGGTTTCATAGATAAGGGGGGTAACTAAAAGCATGTCAGACAGCAGTAGAGTCTGTGTGTATTAGCACCTGAGCCCCTATGGGGTTTTAACGTTAGCTGACCATAATTGCTACCTCTGGCGTGAAAATTGTCCTCAGTTGACCCTCCCAACATGCTTGTCTAGTACACCCCTAATAGTATGATATAAATATTTATTGATCATGCATGTTTCTAATGAATCAGTTCTATATTACCATATAAGTTAAGCTTTCATTAGTACGGATGTATATTTATAGGATTCATGAGTAATTAAGAACTCCTATTTAAAGGTATGATATTCATAGCACATCCATCAGCAAAAAATAATTCCTTTTGAACATTGTAATTATCAGGACTGCAGTCTTAAATGTCTCCTAGGTGTGTATCCTACAGCAGTACCATGCGCACTAAAATGCTTTCATTGCTGTTGCGGGGTGTCCTATACTAGACGAGTCTTGACACTCACTACCGCCACCTAGGAAGTATTTCTGTATCACCGCTGCTTATTCAAGACGGTGGGCATTAACTCCCTTGTCGCCACCTAGAGGGTATTTCACACATCTCGCTCACATACCAAGAATGTAGTTGATTTTTTACTCACCAGGTGGGGGTAGCGGTACATGTATCGCGCAATGAACCCTACTACCCCTAAAACCTTTTGACCCCCATATTACTGAGGGTAGGGGGAGGGGTAGGGGGAGGCTTGATCACACCCCGTTCTACACATGCACACAAACACACACACACACACACACACACACACACACACACACACACACACACTCCACTACAACTACACTCACACCCACACACGCATACACACACGCAATTGAATTTTCTACAGTTTCTTGCATCATCATGTATGGACGTACTACACGTGATGACGTATTGAATTTTGAATTCAAGGAAAATGAAGAAACCACATATGAGGAATATAAAGACGGATTACGAAAGGTTTTCTGTGGGTATGGTAAAATACCAATTCATTATTATGCACCTCAAATGGAGCTTGTTTTGCTTCACTCATTTATACCAGAATTTTACCACAGAAAAATGTTTCGACTTTATCATGAAATAGCTCGAGATCAATTTCTCAATTCACATAATTTGATCTCCCAGCACATTCAATACGACTGGTATGATATACGCTCTATGATTGACATCCTCACCAGTTGCGGAATACCTCCTGATTCACGACCTCACATATGCTCTCTTCGGGCAAAACGTGTAGTAGAGAAATATGATTTTTCACAGGGTTTTTCTTTAGAGAATTCATGTATCGACTTAATTGTCCATATTACTATGGAGAAGGTCAAGGAAGTAGTAGGACCTGCTATTTTTCATTCCGATTATTATAGCGACATGCCTGGAATGCTTGAGGTAGAGGCCATAGTGGAGGGGTTCAGACCCCTGATTCCTCTCACTGTGTACCAAAGGTTAAGGCAGAGAATTGTCGGGACCATTACGCCTTTCAGAGGGAGGGAAATTCTGACCAGTCCTCGCTGTCAGGTGTATAAGACTTTACACAAATACGCTGATGGATATTACCTTTAAATAACAAGACAGATACAGACGTATATCATCTATCTAGTTTAATCTAATCACCCTAACTGGTGAGATGGAATAGCATGTTCGGTGTCTACAGCGTTGGTCTACTTTACTTTTCTACACACCAGCCGGAGCTATTAACAACCTACAGTAAAAGCACCACTAGAAGCTACACACTGTGAATATTATACCAATGCTTTATCATTAACCTAACTTTGCTTTACATGTAAACTGACGTTCCCAGAACTATAACTATGTACGGACAGACTACAGCTAATGAAGTAGACTCCTTCAACGATTTCACATTTGATGAAAAAGATGAAACCACTCGTGATGAGTTCATAAATAAATGCAGAACTGTCTTTTGTGGATATGGCAAGATACCAATTAATTATTACGCAGCACAGATGGAACTTGTTTTAATGCATAAAAATGTAATGCCATGGCTGGAGCCTAGAATGTACAGCGTGTATAATAGGATGGCACGACATCAGTATATGGCCTCGCATAATTTGACGACTCAACTTTTCAGGAAGGACTCTTGGTACCATAAAGAGGTGCAGCATATACTTGAATCATCAAGACTGGTGTGGTATGAACGTGCCTGCATAGCTCGTGGAAATGCTGAACGTGCTCTTGCTAAATACAATTTCTCTGAAGGATTCTCTTTATTGAATACATGTATAGATATGATAACAGGTGTTATGATTGAGAGGGTGAAGAATATCGTAGGGCCGGGAGTATTTTTCACTGAATATTATGATGATATGCCAGGGATGAACGAAGTGAACTCTATTCTCAATAACCTTGATTTGTATCTACCTGTTGCTGTATCCCGCCGTGTTAAAATCAGAGTTTTGGGGACTATCGCACCTTTCAGAGGTCGTGAAATTTTCACTAGCTCTTGTTGTCCATTATATAAAACTTTGGTTGATTATGCAACAGGTAGATATGTATATAGAACCATTCGTAGGTCACCAGATATTGATAGAGATAAGCTAGAGGTAATTAACTCAGTTGTAACAGAATAATCTTACATCATACCATATATGACATGTGTGTGTGTGTGTGTGTGTGTGTGTGTGTGTGCAATTATACAGTAGATGCATATGTATACAGTAATATTCTAATACGCACCCCTAGGTATAATTCTTCTTGGATATATGCATTTAGTTAAACAATATATAAGTACATGTTACAGGTTTTATATAAAAGATAGTATCTAACATAACTACACGCTTGAACACACATATATATATATATATATATATATATATATATATATATATATATATATATATATATGTTATACTATATAAACTAGCACTGTATTGTTTCATCGGATATTACCGGATATACTGTATACAGCATTCTTTGAGGTGTTGGGTTTTCACTGTAGTTTTCCTAGTTTTTAATATTTTAAACGCATTCTTTAAAATCAATATGACGACCAGATCTCAACCTCATGCACTCAGGACGTTGAGGGGTTTCTGAAACCGAGGTCAAAGGTTTGTCAGGGGTCTCTGTCTCACAGTTAATGATAGGGGACGCTTGGGGCGGCATGAAACCACCCTCCTCCATGCTTGAGACCATAGGGGGTGAGACTATGGGAGTGGATGTTGTTCCATGCAGGGCTGAGGAGTTGGACAATTCTTTCAAATTTCCGGGTACTGCACTTTTGGCACCAAGCTGTTCAACATCTTGTATACCCTCAGCATTCGTGCCTGGTTGAGTAGCTTTCCATGAGGTTGATTGATCATTAGAGGTGCTTGAAACTACAGTAATAGTACCTTGGGAGGGTTCAATGCAGGACTGGGTTTCCTCGCTCCCACAGTCAACAGGTCGGTCTTGGGGTGTAGAGTCAGTCAACCTTAAATACAATACATGATGCATGAGGTGCGTGAGAAACTTGTATGGTATTAATGAGCTTTTTTTTACAGACTACTGTCAATAAATATTGGTTTTCACCCTCTTTTAATGCCATATACGATTGCAAAATATTCCTATATTATATATATATATATATACATGTAGGATGTTATGAGAGCGCTCACCTGTTTTCCTCATTTACATATTGTATGCTGGCTGGTGGTGCAATGGATGATCTGTACGATCTATCTGATGGAGACCTGAAATAGTATAATAATCTGTATGAGAACTTTTACATGTGTAAGAACTTTTATATGATGAAATAAAATATCTCAATTTATCTATTCCATTGGTTATTTATCTTTTTATTCTATATTACACATAGGTATTACCTGGATTATTACATATAGATTATCACTGAAGGACAATACTTACATCCAATTTGGAATCATGTGAGGGACCAGCTCTAATATGGTACTGTTGACAGTATTGCTGCAGGTGATACAGGTCATCAGGTTTCTCCAAATGCTATTTCCATGTTTTTTAAGCCAAGCAATGATTATTGTAATTATTGTAATGATCATCACGATAACCCCAAGGACTGAGAGAATAGGCACATAGAGCTCAACATGTCCTTTCAGGATAGCATGAGTCCTGTTCACCGCTACACCAACGCCGAGAGTTATATCCCCTTTATTTAACCCTTTAGATATTGTCAATTTCATTTTCATACCAGTTCCACTATCGTTGCGCAGTGACTTAGAGTCATTGTTATCAGGATGTTTTAAATGTACGAGATCGTGTTGATAGGGGGTAGAAAGTTCATCAGGTGTTGACTGGGGTCCTTCAGACATAGATGTAATGTCGTCAGACTCATCCATGGCAGCAGATTCAACACGGGTCATGGTTTCTATATATGGTTGGGTCATTATAAGTTCATTTTGTAGCACCTTGTCACCGGGATAATGCGAATCCTCTCCGTTTAACCCCGAGGGTGGGTTGTTAGAGGGTGGGTTGTTAGCATTAGGTGTTGACATACTGTCATAACTCCATGATGCACTCTCTGTTTCTTGGTTCTCAATTACGTCATAACGAGTCGGGGTTAGTGAGGTTGCGGGTACAGCGTTGTCACCATCACTAGTCATGTGCATGCTGCTAGCTAGAGCATGCAAGTATTCATGCATACCATCCGTGGAGACTGAGGGTATAATGGAACTATGTATTGTAGTCTCCATTTGCACCCCTTCAGAATCGGGTTTTTCCAGTTTACATGAATTTTGTAGAACCCATTCAGGTAAATTCTCTCTGCATGATATGGGGTTATCCCGCACATCCAAGATATCGTATGTCTTGGTGATACGTACATACCTTATGTCGTTATACTGTAGAAAAAGTTTATTGTAATAACTGTATTCAACTCCTAGTTCAGGCACTGATGTTAATCCTTGTCCGTTACATAGAATAGAACGAGTGTCAGGTTCACAGAGACACCGTAACGCTGGACCGCAGTAGTACATTCCATCAGTGGTAGATACCCCAAGCATGAATAAAATCATGTGAACGCGTAGCTTAATAATACCCATGCTACTGTTCCAACCACATGTATCCACTCAAACTGTGTCTTTACTTATGCTGCTCTGCATCCAGCGTCACTTTAACTTAGAGGCTGTATCTCTTTCTCGACACCAGTTAATCAGTCCTGCCCGACATAGACTTGCTTTATTCCACTTCATGTCATATTATTTGACAGAGCGTAAAAGCCCTATTATAATAGTCATTCTATCATTTTTTACCCCTTTCTCCTTTACTTTCTACCCCGTATGATCATCATCCTGTATTCCATTTATGTGGTTTTACCCCATACGCTTTAAAGCCATGAGAGGTGAGTCACGCGTTACACTATAGCCTTCAAAGGTTTTACCCTGTATCCCGCTCTCTCTACTTCATAACATCGTGTTCAGTAGTTCTTTATACCCCAACAAGAATGCTACATCCCATTATAACTGATAGGTGTTTTACCCCCTTTTGCATGGACGGGAGATGATTCTACCCCGACCATGATGGGGTATATACCTTTTCATGATAGCTGATGGTTAATGCACGTCTACAGTCATGCCCCTAAGGTCAAGATCTGTAATTTAGACACACACATTACAGTATCACAGGAGAGGGCCTGCTGATGTATTTACCCTCATTAAAAAGGCTACTCTACACCCTTATGACTCTTTTACTGCTGTAGGGGTGTTGTGAAGCACCGCCTAGGATCGCTCTACACCGCCTTCACACAGAGACTGGTCTGTAATGACGTCGTTTTTATAGGGTGTATTTTAGGTCTGGTGACAGGGATGAAAAGTATCGAATTTTTCACCATATGGGGCGGATGTGAGGGTGTGTGTGTGTGTGTGTGTGTGTGTGTGTGTGTGTGTGTCTGAGTCCTACAGGGTTTCAGCGGTCAGTCGGTGTTTTCCTAGAGGTAGGGGGCGGGGTCTATTTCGACATAGCAGCACCCTTACAGGTATTAGGGGGGTAGACGCATGGTCACCCCTCACTGACCTCCTCAGGTGTATAAAAGGTGCGACATTCTGGGGGGCGCCACACTGATATTGAATCCTGTAGCAGACCCATCTGAACCGATTTCAGTCAATATTCTGGATATCTTTTTTTCATCCACTAAAAAACCCCAACCTCAAAATGTCTAAGGTGAGTTAACCGCTTTTTATCTAGCTGTTTACTTCATTAATGATATATATATAGATTAGAGAGACAGGAGTATTTGAATATAAATGACTGGTCTGAAGATGCATGGAGCTCTCTTTAGGATTATGCGTTATTTTTATCTCAGCAGGTGCTGTATAGCTAACGCCTCTGTGTTTAATACCCTGATAAGTCTTCACATTTGAATATTTTGATCGTGCGAAGGTTTAAAGATTTTCAATTTATTAAGACGCTTTTCTTTTTCACCCTCAGCCAGCTCTGAAAAGGAAGCAGACTCGCCGTGCACCACAGCCGACATCTCAACCCGAGAAGACCCCACCACAACCGGTACCTAATCCTGAACCACCTGTTGAGCAGCCTGGAGACGCTGACGTTTGGACGCACGACGTGCCTAGTGACGATGACGTTTTCACCCCTCCGCCTAGAAAGGCTGTTAAAGCTTTAGCATATGCTGAGGTGGAAGAGGAGGAGGGCGATACAGACACTGTGGAAGACTCTGACGGGTCATCTCAGGTCGCATCATTTAAGACCCCAACTAAGGCGGGTAGGGTTAAGGTGCGTACCGAGGCACGTGTCTCAACACCCCGACCCTCCCCATCATCATCACCTTCACGCCCTACACCCTCCCCTCATCCTACAGCTCACCCTAGTGCTGCCTTGAGTGGTTCTAAGACATCAACCCAGGGTCAGGAGTCAAGGAGGGGGATAGTTGAACCCCGTCCCAGTCGCGCATCTTCATTCTCAGGCTCTCCACAGCAGACTGAATCTATGGTGCGAGGTCCTAAAAGAGGGTCGGATGTGCTGTGTTGGCTTGAACCTGAGTTTGTACGTAGGGGAGTCCCAAGACCATACAGGTATGTTATGAGTTTGACTCATAGGGATCTAAAATAATAAAATATCATATTCTAATCATCAACCGGTAATCCCGCATTATTTAATAATTAAATTCTAGTAATAGTAATTCTAATAACAGTTAATATTACACTATATTTATTGTAATTATAGCCTGAACCCACACTACATCAATTATTTTATGGATTTATTTTAATATTTGTTCTTATATCTAATTTTCAGGAAGTGCATTCTGGTGGATGCTGATTTCATTGGGGAGCCATTGATATCGATTTACACGGTGCTGAGGATAGAGACGTCCGGGGACCCTGAGGATCCAGACTCGGTGCTGTGGCAACCAATTAAGAAGGGTGGGGCAGTTCTTACTGTCAACCAGTGGCGGTCCCTCTGCGATAACATGGAGGGCATCGACGACAGGATTATGGAGTTGGAGGATAGTGAGTAATAAAACATGTATTACATGTTTAAAAAATGCTCACTTTTGTGCTGAGTATTTCAGGTTTCCCCAGGGTAGACTCGGACGGAGTGTTTAGAGGTAGCGTTCACATTTGTTTGAGTGTGTTTAGTTTATGTAAAGCCCTGTCATACAGGCACTGGGTTAACCTCAACGGCATTCAATGATAGATTTTATTCTTGAGCTTAGCTTATTATTTAGATATTTAGTATTAGACAATTTTGGTTCAATCAGGGTATATCTTATGGTGAATTCTCATCAGTAGATAGTTTACATAGGTTATCACTGTCTTATATCATATAAAGATATTTTTTACATGTAATGGATAGCTCTAGCTCTAGCTTTACACTCTTAGATCTTCCGTCAGAAATTTTCTGGTTAGTCATCACATTCCTAGAACATGACAGAGAAAGTTTACACAGGTTTGCTATAGCAACCAGAAGAGCTTGGGTTGTTCTTTCTCAAAAATCCACCTGGAAATATTTCATAAAGAGACGCTTTACTACACTACATGACTGGTGCGATATAGAAGTTTTCATTGACAGACTGAACTGCCTTAAAACCCTCTACCACAGGCTTTCTGATATAAGCGACTGCATAGATAAGATCCACAGCAGAATAGGTTTAAATTTATACAGGCGTCTAGGCTCTATTCTCTCTCAAAACAAATGTCTCACCCGGTCATCAGAATTACTTTTGATAGTTAAAAAGTTGATTGTAACTCTCACTATCTTCAGGGTTTATTCTGAAAAGAGAGACCTTCACTATGTCATGCAATCACGTCAAGGATTCAGAATAGGACGGGGTCTGACAAACTGTGGAGTAAAGGTTATAGATTCCGGGGAGGTCATTTCTTTTTTCTTAGAATTTTCCGGTAATTCTGAGCACTTTGAAAATTTCAAAATTCCTGTTCTTTTTAACTCATTGCAAATTGGAAGAGATATTGATATAAAATTCAAAGAGATTTTCTTTGATGTACTAATAATTGAGGTAAGGAAATACATCAGTCCTTCAGTCACATCCAGACATACATTTGCAGGTAATATCTATAATTTAAGATCAGATATTTTCTGGCTGGTCAGTGCTAGTGCCATCATCAGAGACCTGTATATAACAGAGCCTGAGCTAGAGGCTATTTGTAACAGAATAGACAATATCTTAAATCCAGGGTTTATAACGCTGCGTCATCTCAACATAGACTGATTTTCTAAAATTAGCAACATGCCTGACTGTCCTGTCTGTGGTAAGTCATATAAAAAGCTGTATTACCTGAATAAGCACATTAAAACATACCATCCCGAGAAAAATGGTGCAGGTGGCGGTGCTCCTTCTAATGCTGCACACCCCACTAGAACTTATGTCTGTCATATCTGTGAAAAGGGGTTCCCTAAACGTGGTAATTTGAATTTGCATTTGGACAGACGTCATGGAGTTACTGTTAACCGTGATGATAACCTAAATGCCAGTCATGATCACATTCAAGAACCCCTAAATGACGACGATTCAGCAGGAATCACTGACACGGGTTTAGGTTCAAAAGGTTTATATTCTTTACGACGTGTAAACGAACAGTTTTCAAAAAAGTTCCAGGTTAGGCATACAACATATACTTTTAGATTGGAAATGAATGAAAAATTCAAGTCTATGAAGGATGTTTTGGCTAGACTTTTTGAGGTTTTTGAGAAACTGAGTGAAGAGATAACTTCAAAATTCGGAGGTGACGATCTGGTTAGAATGACCATAGATAGTAGAGATATAGACTATCCTATATTCATACATTTCAACACTGTCAGCAACATCAGCGCCAGAGATATTCTTACTGAGATAGACAGAGTGTTGCAGAGTTTCAGTGTTTTCAATCTAAACAAGGACTGTATTATAACTGTCACTCATGTCAAGGTTCCTTCTGGATCCGGGGGAGGGCCTATTACACACCTTCTTAGAGCTAAAAGATGTGTCATATATATAAGGAACAGAGATAACTGCTGTGCCATTCGAGCTTTGGTTGTGGGAAAAGTTCTAGCTGACAGTAGCGGTAACCGTCTTAACAGTGCAGTACGAAAAGTCTGTGAAAATAAACCACTGCAGATACGAATGGTAAAAAAATTATATAAAGTGGCTAAGATACCCTACAATACTCGTATAACATTACCCATGTTTGACAAATTGTCTAAAGCCTTGAAAGAATACCGTATAATTATAGTTTCTAAAGATCATCTTAATTCTATTATCTATGATAATCGTGTAAAAACACCCAGGATAATAAGTCTATATCACTCAGACGGTCATTTTGATGTACTTACCAGTCTCCCATCCTTTTTTGGTAGGTGTCATTTCTGTACCATATGCTATGCACGTACTAATAGTCACCATCAGCATGCATGTAAAGACATATGTAAATTATGCAGACATGAGCATAAACCGGATAATGAGGCGGAATGGGTCTACTGTGTCAAATGTCATCGTAGTTTTAAGGGGATAAACTGTTTCAACTTTCACTTAATGAGACATCCAGCACGTCGAGGTAGTGGTGCAGGTACAAGCAAAAAAAGGAAAATGAGAAAATCTGTATGTCAGACATGGTATAAATGCAGAACATGTAGCATGTTCTTAAGAAGGAAAAACAAGCTATTACTTGATCAAAAGGTATCTAAACGTCATGTATGCTTCATGAAAAAATGCGCTATCTGTCATGTAGATTATAATATTTTGAATGAGCATGTTTGCTATATTCAAAAGGTTGATTCTACTTCTAAATCTGAATCTAAAGATTTATCAGTTCCTCGATATATATTTTTCGATGTAGAATGCACTCAAGATACAGGTAAACATGTGCCCAACCTATGTATAGCTGAACGCACATGTCAAGACTGCATTAGGTCTGGGCATGCTGAGAACAAATTTGACAGTGATTCTAAATGTAACACCTGTGGTATAAATCAGCATGTGTTTTATGGTGAGGGGTGTGTGGATACATTCTGTAAGTGGGCTCTAGTGAAAGAACATGCAAACAGTAAAATAATATGCCATAATTTTCGTGGATATGACTCTTATTTTATTTTGACCTACATTTACTCTAAAATATTGAAGCCGGGCATCATCTACAACGGGGGTAAAGTGATGAGTCTCAGAGTACCGCCATATAATATCCGTTTCCTAGACTCTTTAAATTTTCTCCCAATGGCTCTTTCTAAAATACCTAAGACATTCAACATTCCTGAGTTACGTAAGGGATTTTTTCCTCATTTACTCAATACAAAATCTAATGAAAATCATCATGAAAAGGTTCTACCTCCCCCTTATTTCTATATGCCATGGAGCATGAAACCAAGTGTCCATAAAGAATTCCTTGAGTGGTATGACTCTAACTTTTCAGGGGGTTTCAATCTAAAAAAAGAGTTAATAGAATATTGTAAAAGCGATGTTCATATTCTACGCATTGGCTGCTTAAAATTCAGAGATATTTTCTTGAAAATTTCAGGCAAACACAAAATAGACCCCTTTGAGAAGTGTCTAACTATAGCATCTGCATGTAATCTTGTGTACAGAACCATGTTCATAAAAGAAAATACCATACCAGTTGTAGCTCATTTTAAACCATATGATAATCATTCAGTTCATAGCATGCTCTGGTTAATATATATAGAAAGAACAAAGGGTATTAATCTACGTCACGCTAGATCTAAAAAGGGTGAGTTTAAAGTTTGTAGCAGGAAAGTAGATGGGTATCACCCAGGTTCACGCACTGTTTATCAGTTCCATAGTTGTTTCATTCATGGTCATGAAAAATGCTACCCAGCTCATGTGTATAATTCTTTTCTAAGTAAAAGTATGGGGGCCTTGTATCGGAATACAATGAATCAGGATGAGCAAATGAGAAATTCCGGGTTTTCTGTTGAGACCATGTGGAGCTGTGATTTTGAAGAACTACGAAAAACTGTAGAATACAACTCTGCGATGAATGATGTCTCAATTGTGGAGCCCTTACAGCCAAGAGATGCATTTTACGGTGGTAGAGTAGATACGACTAAAACATACCATAAATGTGGAGAGGACGAGAAAATAGAGTACCTTGACTTCACTAGTTTGTACCCTTATGTAAACAAATACTGTAAATACCCGTGTGGTGAGCACAGAGTAATTCCTGCTGAGCAGTGGGGTGATAATGTAGACATAGAAGATATAGAAGGGCTGATAAAATGCTCCGTTTTACCCCCACGTGAACTGTATCACCCGGTCTTACCCATGAGGTATAAAGATAGGCTATATTTCACTTTATGTAGATCATGTGTAATATCAGCCGATAATATCTTTAATAGCACTAGCAATAAGGAGGACTATTTCACTGCATTTTATGGATTTTTTAATGGGGAATCCTACTCCTGTAATCACTCTGATAGTAAACGTATGCTGACCGGGACATGGGTGTCTATGGAGCTTAAAGAAGCTATTAAAACTGGATATAAAATTGTTAAAGTGTATGAGGCGTGGCACTATGACAAGGTTTCTATTTATGATGAAAAGACGAAAAGTGGTGGGCTTTTCACTGAGTATATCAATACTTTTCTCAAAATAAAACAAGAAAAAAGTGGATGGCCTAGCTGGGTTAAAACCCCTGAAGATAAAAAGACGTACATAGACAATTATTATCAAAAGGAGGGAATACTTTTAGAACCTGATAACATAGAATATAACCCGGGGATGAGAGCTATAGCTAAACTAATTCTGAACAATTTCTGGGGAAAATTTGGTCAAAAACAGAATCAAACAAAATCAGTCTATATAACAGAGCCTGCAGAATATTTCAAGCTCATAACTGATAAAAGAAAAGAAATATGTAATATTCAATTAGTTAATGAGAATGTTATTTTTGTAGAATACAGATCAAAAAGGGAGTTTGTTCAACCTAACAGTAAAATAAACGTTGTCATAGCGGCATACACCACAGCTCATGCGCGATTGAAACTGTATTCTATTCTGTCGCGCCTAGGTAAACGTGCAATGTATTGCGATACTGATAGTATAATATTCATGTCACACATTCAATCGTCTTCTTCTTGTTCCTCAGAATATGTACCAACCACTGGTGATTACTTAGGTGAATTGACTAACGAGGTACCTGAAGGTCATTTCATTTATGAATTTGTTTCCACAGGACCTAAAAGTTATGCTTACAAAACATGTGACTTGGATGGTAACATGAAAGATGTCATATGTAAGATAAAAGGCATAAATCTGACACATAGCGTGTCACAAAATGTAAACTTTAGCAGCATGAGAGACCTACTACGTACAGAACTCAGAGCTAGAGCAGGGCAGGAGGTGTACCGACCTCTCAAAATGTCTGTAAAAAACAGAAGTTTCATCACACGGGATAAAACTTCTGCTGTTATACGAACAGTGGAACAACTTAAATGTTTTCAATGTGTCTTTGCAAAGCGCTATGTTTTAAGTGATGGTGAGACTGTACCCTTTGGATACTAATGTATACCTATGGCAGACCTGTGTATTGATTCTTGTCTAATAAAAAAGAAAGATAACTTTCACACAGCAGTGTTTGGTTTTATATGCAAAATGTATTTATGATTCATATTTTCCACATATATTGATATGACAATCTTAGCCTATATATATATATATATATCAAAATATATGACATATATTCATACATTGTCTTTCAAGATAACAAGTAGTCAAGCGTCAGAATAATCATATCCTATTAATACTATAAAACCATCACACTAACGGTGCATGGTGGGTATCAAATCTGGAATATGTAGGAACACGTAGAATATTTAAAGTCTGGAGTATTTAAGTATAGAGTATTTAGGTATTAAAAAAGAGCCGCGCGTCTCACATGCTTGCAGCCTCTCCGACATCCCTGAGGTGAGGCGCCCTCCGGCTTACCCTCCAAATGGTTCACATAATACTATAAAACCATCACACTAACGGTGCATGGTGGGTATCAAATCTGGAATATGTAGGAACACGTAGAATATTTAAAGTCTGGAGTATTTAAGTATAGAGTATTTAGGTATTAAAAAAGAGCCGCGCGTCTCACATGCTTGCCGCCTCTCCGACATCCCTGAGGTGAGGCGCCCTCCGGCTTACCCTCCAAATGGTTCACATAGAACAGTCTTAAGTGCACTCAGCATGGTGGGGTCCCATGAGTATCACGTAACAGCATAGTCCTGTCTACTCCAGAAAGCATCTAAAAATGACTGGGTAGAAGTGATTTATAGTATTCCACTCCATGGACATCCGCATGCTCCAGCATTGAGGTGAGGCGAATCAACTCCGCACTGCATAGTTTGAACGAGTCATAAGACCCTAACGTTGAGAAAATGGTGAAATTGTCTTCACCAGGCGACTTCTGAAAAATGAAGCCCAAAGTCTTACATTTGGTGAAAACTGGCCATGGATCCATTGCTAATGAATAGATAGCCTCGATCATCCTAATCATGTCACGCCACTGATCGAAAGTTATTTCCAGGGTATACTCATCCTGATCGTCGTTAGCGCTGTGCCTGACATGAAACTCAGCCTCACACTCCTCTGAATCTACATCATAATAATCCAGGCACAAATCTAGAGTTGGTGATACACGGTAAATGACTCGCATGAACTTATCACGATCCTCATCACCTTCCCATACCATCACGTTATTGTGTGGTTGGAAGTTTAATCCAGGCATCTTAATGAAGGTTATAGATCTTGGAGCTTTCTGAGTATAGTCCCCGGTGTCTCACCACAAACTAATCTACAGTAGCTGTAAGGGGCATAAGGAAGCGTCTTTAATCAGGCCAGGTTATCTTCCAAGGTCACAAAGGGGTCAGAGAGGGCGTTAGGTGTTATATTAGGGCACCTGCTCACCTTAGTGGTCAAGAACTAGAGCGTTGACCCATGGCGGGAAAGGACACGGTGTAGCTCAGTGAGGACATCTTGCGGTTACTCCTAGAACTAAATCTCACTGATTTTAACGCCATCTACAGGGTTAGAAGGGAGTTATATTCCCAGTTCGACCTTTGACTCGAATGAACGCTATCTTACAGGATTCCAAGAAAACCCTGAATTCTAAGCGCAAGACAACATGGATTTCTTCAAAAGAGGATTTAATATGTTCAGACGAGTTCTAAGGAGGTGAGTTATACAAGAAAAGTGTGTTAACCAATATAAGTAACCTGAAACAGTGTGTTAAAAATGTTGCTTTCATCTATTACGATCGGGTAATGCGTGACCTTGATGTGTTCTTCATTGTATCCTATATAATAAAGACCTATAGGAATGGTTTGTGTGTGTGTGTGTGTGTGCGTGTGCGTGTGTGCGGGGTGTGTGTGTGTGTGTGTGGGTGTGTGTATGTGTGCGTGTGCGTGTGTGTGTGTGTGTGTGTGTATGTGTGTGTGTGTGGGGATATAACCATAATGAGTTTTATCGTGACTGAACTGTCTCTCTTTTTGTCTTTGTTTTTTCTTTTCCGTCTATAGCATAGCTCCAATCCACACACGCTCAGAACCGGTCGTTTCTCCGGAGCTCAACACCATACCTGCAGAGCTCAACACCATACCTGCAGCACCCCAGGACTTTGAAGAGAGCCCCGATACTTCAGGGAGAGCATCGTCCTCAGGTCCCAGTGACTATCAGGATCCTACGGTTGGAAACCCCCCTCCATCTGAGGACGGGGGTAGTCATAGCGACTCGAGTGTTAAGGTGTATGAGACAGTCCATGTCAATTTGACATTAAACCTTACAGTAAATGATCAGTCAGACCAGATGGCTCGAAATGAACCAGCTAAAATCGAGGTTAACAGTGTTCGTGTTGAATACACCCGGAGGATGTCTAAAGAATCGGAAGCACCCCATTATAAGGTCACCGAGGTAACAACAGACACACAGATCCATGATCTTAGTAATGCATCAGGAAAAGGTGATGAGATCTGTGATGCCGACAGGAATACAGCACCCCAGGACGATCACAATGGTGATAGTGACATGAAATGCTGTAGCGCTGAGGTTACATGCAGTAAATCTGCTGACAGTGATGAGTCTACGTGCAGTAAATCTGCTGATAGTAATGAGGCTACATACAGTAAATCTGCTGACTTAAACACTCTTTCAGGTGGATGTAAAAAGGGTGCATGCAGCAAATCTGTCAATGTGAAAACTCACTCCGGGGGGTGTAGAGATGAGGATACATGTAGTAAATCTGACACTGATGAAGTTACCCCCCTACTAAATGAAAGTTATAACTGTGAGGTAGTTTCATGTGAAACAACTTCAACATGGCAGGGTGATGACAATAAGTGTTGCACAGGATCATACGATATACCACCCACATATGATAAACCCTATGTAGAGAAAAACCGTGATGACTGCTTTACCATCCTCCCTGAGAATTCACATTTAAACTCTTCCTGCATAGAGACAACAGTCTCTGACACAAGTTCCGAGGTGACCACTGATGAAAACCATATTGAAAACCTGGTTGTCATAGACGAAAACCTCCCTAACTCTAACACTTATGCACACCATGACATGCGTGATGGAAAACATGATGTCTTCAGCCGATTCAAATTAAACTTGTCTCAGGCCCCGCGTAACATGTTTTCACAACACACTCCTAGCATTACAGCCTCGGAGCTAGGCTCTGTTACAGGTATGAACCCTAGGAGAGCAAACAGAAAGCGTCGGAGTGATATAGACACTTCAGCTATTATGGGGGATCCTACGTCACCTATATCCAAATCTACACGATCGTGTATGCGTAAGAAAAGGCTTTCTGAATAATTAATCAGCATTCTACATGACTAATCGTACATGTTTTATATGTATGTAGAGAAAGAGACTACAAATTAACGACTTAGCATGATCAGTTTTAGTTTTCACATTACATAGGTCCTATCAATATGCATCATAGTTAAATTTCTAGCATATAAGTTATAAAGATATAACACATCATAAAATGGCAACCGACTTAGCATGATAAGTTTAATAAGCATTCCACATGACTACTCATACATGTTTTATATGTATGTAGAGAGAAAGAGACTACAAATTAACGACTTAGCGTGATCATTTTTATTATTCGCATTACATAGGTCCTATGGATGTGCGTCATAGTTAAATTTCTAGTATATAAGTTGTAAACATATAACATATAAAAGACAGCCAACTTAACATAATAAGTTTATTATCATCATTATACTCAATTTATGTATAGGGTCATGTTCATTGGGTTAACATACTGAAGTGTAAGGGTATATACTACAATGACTCTAACCACCACCATCGTAACATAGATATATCAAGGTAACACAGGTCAGATAGATGGGTATATATATATATATATATATATATATATATATATAAGATATCTATTACAAATAATTGAATTATAGTAAGAATACATATATCATAGGAAATAAGTATTTCAGTTCTTTGAGTGCTTCAGTAATAAAGGTTTTTCAATACACTCGTACAAAGAATAACAACCCTTTATTATTTCATTACGGTAACAGCTCTGTTCATATCTATTTTAAACATAGACGGGAATGTTGAATAGATGATAAGTGACACACTCTCAGGGAGAGCCTTTGAGAAATTCATCTGAATTCTTAGATTACCCTTTTTCATAGTAGGCCATACAGTTCCATCTGATTCCTCTCGAATATCAGGCTCTAAATCAAAAGCAAACAATGTATAACCTTTAGCAAACTCACTACGTGTTATATAAAGCCCCTCATCACGACCATCTGTGAAACGTTCTCTTCCATACATAGCTATGTAAGCCTCAATGAATGACGACTTGTGATGGTTACTATCAAAAGTCATCTGCAGTGCTTTCTGAGGTACACTCTCACCATCAACAGTGAGGTTTAGATATTTTAAATCAAAATGCTGGAAGTTATAGGGGTTTTTATTGTAAGCCCCAACTGTTGCTTCCTCCGAGACAAGACCACATATCAGTCTGGATGGCACGTTACCTAAATAGATGTTATCAGCAGTGAAACAGTAATGACCCTTGGATATAGAGTATTTTTTTACATCAGTTTTAAGGTAGGGGTAAACGGCAGCCCAGTTTTTCTTTTCCATAATCTCTTGATGCTTTATTAAGGCATCAGGAGAGGGAGTTACCATACACACAGACAGAGATGCATCTGTTATTTCAGTCTTATATTCAGGAGTAGTAGCCGCTGACATGAGATGAAAATTAGTTAGAGTAGGCCAGAACCTCATCTTTAATTCCACACCATTCAAAATGTATCTGTTAGTCCAACACACATCACTTAGTATAGGACCCATCATTTCAAAAATCTGACTTTTCTCGGAATATAAAGCACGTACAGTCAAGCCTGAATTACCCAATGATTTTCTGGCTGCATCCATTGTACCTGTATCCTTAGCCCAGAGCTGAGCTTGGAGGTGTGTATTCTTAGACTGGGTATCATATTTGAACAAAGTATTTAAATAAGCCTCATAAGGATAGTTTGAGTTAGATGTAGTTAGCAATTGTTTCTGAAGATAAATATCTACTTGAGAGAACAGAGAATGAAGAAAATTATTGACTGGACCAAAGTCCCCTAGACCCGTTGAACCTGTTCCTTCAGGTATATCAGTGTTATCAGACTTTCTCACCCGACATTTAACGGTGAGATATGTACGTCTAAAATCAATATATCTGTTACCGGTATTGGGGATTTCAAATTCCAACCCAACATCCTGATTAAGCTGGTTTAAAGGTTTATACTCTACATACCTGACTTTTCCGACACCTACATCAACTGTAGGCATGGAGAATAAGTCCATGCTCTCTCCTATACCAACACTACTGCGATCATCAACTTTAGATACTTCATACGCCATGGTGATATGTATTTGTATATGTTAAACCTTGTGTATGAAAATGAAATTCTATCCTCCCCTCTTAGGGTATCACATACAGAATTCTCACTACAATTAAAACAATTCCTCTCTCAGTCTCTTCGAACCTGATATTATATCCTTGAAAAGAAGGGAGTCTTCTGAGTTTTTATCAGGTTCATCTACACTTGGAGTGTCACAGGGGTCCTTGTTTTCAGCACAAGGTGTCAGTGGTGAAATTATATCCTCAATGAAGTCTTTGTATTTGAGGTTGTCTTGACAACCCTTGATATCCTTGGGGGTATACTTTTCAGACGGGGGTATACACCCTCCCCTTAGTGTAGCTCCTAAAGAGTCAGGCATATATGTCAAATAGTCTGGAATAGCTGAGGAGTCAGTAAATACCGGTAACTCAGTCTGACTATTAACATAAGATGAAAAGTTGTCTGGAACTCCTTTAGGTGTGTAAGACTGACTTGATGCGCATGACCATGTAGGAATGTCAGAGTGAGTGTCACATGAACTGCATGTGTAGTAACAGCTGCTGTCAGGGCAGGACAATGATGTAGGACGACTGGAGCTGTTTTCACAAGGCAGTTGGTTACAGCTACGGTTGCGAGCCTGGAAGTCCTCACCTGTGCGCTTATGGGTGTGACCGTGCGAAGGGCGTGGTTTTTTGAGTGCACGGTGTGTGTTGCTTGAAGGTCCCTGAAGATCTGTGTCTATCTCAAATAGAAGTACCTCGTCAGACGTGTCCTCGGTTTCTGCAGAGAGGAACTCAAAATGGATTCTGGTCCTCTCAAAATATGGCGTGCAGTTCATACCCTTATAACAACAACAACCCTTAAGACCTGCTGTCTGGGTACCGGTATTTGATGTTTCAGAAACGTCTTGGGGGTGGGGGGTTATACCCGATGAAATAGTACTGTCTTTCTTCATAGCGGAATCACTACCCACTCCTGCATGAATACTCCCAATGTTCAGCGTGTCACACCCCCGGGCTGGAGGGGAGGGTGGTGGAGACAGTGGGGGTGAAGGTGGAGGATTCACAGAGCATGAAATGGGTCTCATATATCCCTGAGAATCATGCCAGATAGGATCACTGTTGCATCGTCTGATGTTTTTCTCCTGAGCGCGCCCCCTTAACATTCTCCTCAAACGTTCAGCAATAGATACCATGATAATGATTGTGTTTTATATTAATGAGAGAACTAGCTGAAAATATCTGAATGTTTCTTCCTCTTGCGAACTTTAAGTCTTTTACCTCCAGTGGTTGTCACAGACCCCTCCTCACGTATAGGTCTTTTCTGGGTTGATGCCTTCTCTCTTCTAATTCTATGCACAGGGGGGTATTCAGTCTTTGGTGTACTAACAACACCAGCGTCACGTGGGTCAGGGCCTGACTCACTTGACCTCTCACTCAGGTCATGATCTGCTGGGGTTTCTTCTTTTATTCCTGATTTAACCTGGTTTACCGTGACCTCATGCTCTGTCAAGAGGGGTGGTTTTAAAACTGGTGGTGTTTCCACTTGATGTTTTTTAGCTGCTCTTAAAATTATAATTTTACTTGGATTTTTCCTAAAACTACGTTTTATACCTCCCTTGAGTATTTTATCAGGAGTTTTTCTATTAGATAATATGTTATGAATATGATCTTTTAAAGCCATTTCTCACAAATCTGGAATAAAATGGAGAACGCATGTGACAATTCCTGCTGAAGTAACCTTAATGTTCTTGTTATCTTCTTTCAAGAAAATTGTTATCTTTTCAAAATCACCATATCTAACAGGACTATATATAATGTGATTGAATTGATAATTTTCCATGAAGTTATATGACCCCGCAGTATTTGTAGGTACAGGATGAGAGCAATTACCGCATTTCAAACATTCAGTACACACTGTAACATTCGATTTATAACCTGCTGGTGGTACCGACCCTCCAGACGAGAATGAGATAAATGACGGAGTGATCATTCTTAGCACAGGAAGGCCCACTCTACCCACGCTTTGCAGAGCAACAACATCTGAACATATATAATACGACTTGGTCTCTTCAGTGTGCATCTCCATACAGCATTCCACTAATCCACAATACCATTTACCTCTTTCTAATTTTATACGTTCTGGG
Source organism: Acholoe squamosa (assembly GCA_949317995.1). Classification (NCBI taxonomy): domain Eukaryota; kingdom Metazoa; phylum Annelida; class Polychaeta; order Phyllodocida; family Polynoidae; genus Acholoe; species Acholoe squamosa. The sequence continues at coordinate 28,337,017 of OX439039.1, read as the reverse complement.
AGTGTAATAGTGAAAAGCCCTCCATTGTTATCGGGGTATAGCACCTGGTCATCTTTCTTGTTCAGGTGTAGATAAAACCCTCTCATTTTAATTCCTTTATATTCTTAGCAGAAATCCACTCATTAAATTTGGATGGATAATTTTTAAAACTAACGAAATACTCCTTCACTCCATTTACTGTTCTCTCATTCAGGACCTGATCCACATCATAATGCTTATTTGCACTAGGGGTGGCTCCTTGCAACTCTACACCATAGAACGATCCTTTCAGCTCTTCACCTTTGAGATCTTTTAAATTATATACAGGTATACCATCTCTTATAGATGCCAGCGTTACTTCAAAAACCTCCTCTGTCCATTTAGGTTCATAATCTTTGGTGAAAGGTTCTTTTCTAACAGCAAGGCGCACATGATCACCAACTTTAAATCTTTTACCCTGGATTCTAATCTTTTGTTTCTGAAGACTTTCTCTCATATCCTTACTAGTTACACGATTGTATTGATAATCAAATATCTGCTTTGTGTTTGAATCAGTTACATTAGCAGGCTCAACACCAATACTAGAGTGTACAGTGTTATTGTATGAATCAGTTACTTTAGGTAGTACATCAATCCACTTATAAGTCTTCTTACTGTAGAGATACTTGACTATCCTGCCTTTGACAGTTCTTATGCAACGCTCAGCATATGAAGCTTTACCCTCGTTGTAAGCTATATAGTGTTTTATTTTATGTTTTCTGAACAAATCCTGAACCTTGTGAGCAGTAAACTCCTTACCGGCATCTGTACGTAAAACCCGAGGAACAGCTTTTGCAAAGACTTTAGTGAATCCTATGCTAACGTCATCAGCATTCTTGCTCTTCAGGCTCTCTGTATATATTTGACGGGAGAAAATATCGATACAAAGCAATACAAATCTTTCACCATTGTTATAGCGAGAAAGTGAATGCATGTCCATTAAATCAGCATCCCACATATAATTTATTCTAGGTGAAATGATTCTAGATTGTATCAGTATTTTTTTAGGTGGTGAAAATCTTAAATGAGTATCCTGTTGCTTCAGCCATTCACTGAACTTCTCTCTCAATGCTTTTTTTTGATTTAGACTTAGACCCTCCTGGAAAAACTGCTTTTTTAACGCTGCTAAAACTACCCGGCTTAGAAGGATTATAATAATTAGTCTTTGCTTGCTGCACTTCCCACCCCTTTTTCTTTTTACCACGCCCTGATTTTTTATATCTAGACATCTATAGCATAAGCCAGGACCTTTTAAGCTTTTTAGTTTCAGGATCTATTGACGATGTATTAATAGTTGAAGTTGTACTAGATGTACCAACATCAATACATGATGAATTCTCCTCACATCTCTTTAGATATGACAGAAAATCATCAACAGTGAAATTTTCTTTCGAGTCACTCTGCTCTGGATGGACTGACTTACTCTGATTATCCAATGACTCCCCCTTGTCGTCAGGCTGCAGGAGCTCATTTTCTTTACATGATGACTGAGGGGGTGATTCATTAGTGCTAACAACTTCAGAGCTACCAGATTCTTTTTTATTATATTCAGAAAAAGGCACAAGAACAAATTTTTCTGTATGTTTCATTCTCTCAAAGCTTTACCTATTAAAAAAGATATTATCTTACCAACTTTAGCAAGCAAAGAACGTTTAATTTTCCATGAGGTTCTTGATCTACACCCTAAACGTCTCAAATCTTTCTTGTACACTGACACTCTCTCTGTTTCACTAGGGGATAAATTAATGTTACCAGCCAGAGTATTTAGAATAATTTCGCATATAGCTATGACCTGATCTTTGCTAGCTATTCTTAAGAGAGCCTGTCTCTGACTTTTGGTAGAATTAGATATGAATTCAAGAAATGATCTGTTTTTGTCTATTTTATTTGATGTCATTATACTATCACGAAACTGGTTTAAAATGATTCAGTTATAGCCTCTGCAAAGCTTACCTTAAGGGTGTGTATACTATGGTGTGTAGATCAGGTGTGATACACGCACGTAGGCGCATGTTCTCTTTACATTCTTGAGTAAGATCTATAAATAAATACCCATATCTCACGCTTCCTGTAGCATCACTGTAGGCTTCTAAAAGTGTTTTGGGTGCATGGGGGAATACCTGACGTGCGAGATAAGCAATCTGACTGCTGTCTCTAGGGTTTTTAAACAAAACCATATACTGAGTATTTAAACTCATAGTCCTATTATATCCTCCTTTATGGAATATGTTTTGGGTCAAATAAACAACACTGATATCCAAATGATGTGACTCAACCAAGAACAGCTCTAACATATCCTCAGATTTCTGAACACGCGTGATCATATCATCTAAAATAATCATTTTATGACCTTCTCTACCTAGCCTCTGAATAGAGTCTCTGGTTGGGAGTCCTTTATGAAAAATAACATTGGGTACCTTTTCCTTAATTTCAAGATACATGGGTTGCTCCACTGTATAGCAGTATAAAATAGAGGTGGGTACATCATGATCTGCATACATAGACTTAATATTCATAAGAAGATTCCTTATAAATGTTGTTTTCCCCGATCGTGAAGGTCCTGATATACACATAGTGCATGATCTTCTCAGTAAAAACTGATTTGCTTGAATAACTTGATGCTCCATAAGAGAAGCCATGTTCTTCAGTAATAACAGTATTACTCACTTTTAAGCGAAAGATGTCTCCGTCATGCGATATACATCATTATAAATGATATTTGGAGTGTGCCTTTTCCTGTTCCTGTAGAACAAACATTTGAAGGTCACCGCAGAACCAATAATTCCTATTGCTGAAGACACTAATATAATGACAAGGATGATCCAGCCATGCCCACTGTCTTGCTTAGGAGGAGCGGGGTTGTCAGTGGGAGTCATGAAGGTAGTATCATTATCCTGTGGGGTAATGGTGACACGCTCCTCCAGTTGTGTACTGCTGACTATCGCACCTCCTGTAACCTCAGTGGTGGATAATGTAGACTCTGATATAGTTGTATCGCTGCAATTCATAATCAACGTGATATTTAACTGTGCGCACTTAGTTGAAAGTCGCGCTTTCTCATCGTGACAGTGAATGTTGATGTTACCTGAAATGTGTAATTCATAAAGAGCGGTCCATGTATCAAGACCCAGATTGTTAAAGGACCGAATTGATGTGTTTTGAATGATGAGCAGTCTTGCAACTCGGGGTTCTGTTTGAAAAAAGGGGAGAAATTCAATATGAGGTCCATCGCAAAGAACCCCCCAGCTGTTATCGGAACATAGACAGTTATCAGGTACTCCACATGTCTCCACGTTAACCTCACTGCAGCTCTCTACGAATAAAACAATGAAAATCCCTAGACGCACTAGTACCTCCATTATAACGTTCATTCTAGTCTTCATAACAGCATTAAATATTACCATGAAATTTAGTCTTTATATAATATACAGCCGTGGTATCTTTATGGCCGTATATGAAGGGCTGGAGATAGCTTATCGTTTATTGGTATATATTAAGTGCTGAACTATGTATGACCTGGGGCTTACATAATTGCACATGATTATCTAAATTAATAACCAGGATGATCTGACACATATATAGGATCCGGGTACTCCATGTCAGCAGGGTCAAATGAGGACAATTTTCACGCCAGAGGTAGCAATTATGGTCAGCCAACGTTAAAACCCCATAGGGGCTCAGGTGCTAATACACACAGACTCTACTGACAGCCAACAGGCGGCACTGTGGTGAGCATGAATGTCAAGGGCCATCTGGTAAAGTGCACTATGTTGAGATTAGGCATGTCATTCTGAGGCACTATGGGCTAGCAGTGATTGGAACAATATATACATAGCATAAGAGATGATAGATTTGAAAATTTGTGGAAACATGTCTAAATAGTTTCTGTTGGATACGTCAACTTAGATTAGGTTGTAATGTGTATAGTGCAGGCAGCTATAAGTTGGGTCCAGAAAACCACCGACGAGATGCAATAGAAGAGGTGCCCCTTCATAGTGATAAACACAACATCGAAGTTTCTCTATAAAATCTTTATTCTGAACTCCCCTTTCAGACCATGCCATTCTAGATTCCAGTCTTCTATATGATAGCGGTCTGACTAATATTTCGAACCAATTTCATGACACATGCACAGATGAATATAGCAACATTAGGCCAGTATGCTTCTATGAAGATAATGTGTGAGGCCATTCAGGAGAATGTCCTCAACAGGCAAGAGGATCAGGAACTTTGAATCATGTGGAATACCCCAAGACACAGGACAAATAAATATCATGTGATTCTTAGTTTTTATCTAGGAAACTGCATGCACATATATAATACCACATGACAAGACAGTAAAGTATGATTGATTAAGGAAGATTACTTTGTGGTTTTAATGCAGCATGTGTTCATTGACATTGGTTCTTTTATAGACCAATATTTCCAATGATTTCTGTAACTGGATTAGAAATCCCAGAAAGCTCAATTTCAACAATAATATTATACATATCTCACCCTGGAATGACCCCGGTTAATTAAGGTATCCTTTCTTGATCAACCTAATAATTGGGACTGTATGATATATAAAGTAAGGATTCAATATTCAAGAAAGTGCAATTGAATTGCAGTGAAAATACTACTTCCTGAGAGGAAAGACACATAGAAGATGAACAATTCTAGATTAGGGATTGTGTAATAGTATTACTGCTAGTATGTCTGACCAACCAGAGACATGGCCATGAATGAGCAGTTGTTCTGAAAGTCTACTCCATTGTAAAGATCGCAATTAACAATAATGTAACAATGATTTGAGACTTGGTGGGTTCCAGGTCCTATATATTCATGTTAACCTTTTGGGAGGCTAATTCATTTCCTTTCATAGAATACAGTAGAAGTCACCTTAGATATTGTACGTTTCCACAAGTATAAAACTCACACATGGGATCTGTACTTGAAAGCACTTTAATTTCCACATGAGACCTCTCGCAAGCTTGAATTTTAGATCTGCATGAAAATGTGTTATCATTTGGCAATAAGATACAACAGAAAAAAAAAATGACAGGATTTCTGGTAATTTCCTTTGGAAACATAGTTCCAGCTCCTGTCATGACAACGTCTTAAAACGGTAATTACAGAAACACGACAATAATTGCTCGTAGAGATAATATGTGACCAAAGAGCAAATCGTATTTGATATAAGCAGAAGATGCACCATTAATTGAATTACCTTAAATGCTGAAATACCTAAGCCAATGACCTTACAAGTGCATGTCACTCCAAAGTCCAATCAAATGAAAGTGACATTCCAACAGGTTTGGCTCACACAAATCTACATAGCATCCCAATGTCTTTAACACCAACAATTAACATTGACTTAAGTGCGCTAGAAAATGCAACACTTCTATCATTCTGGGATACATTGACCCAACATGGGTCATTTTCTCAATGCGTAACCTCTCCTAAATAGGAATATCATTTCCATTACTAGGACTTACATTTGATTGATTAATGCGGTTGCTGAAAGGGCTGTTTTGCACTCTGACCCTCTTTTGTGCTTTTGTTGCTAGTTAACCTGCCATCACACTTCAGCAAAGGTATTTGAGGTTTCATAAGGTAAACAATATTTTGAACAATATATAGATGCATTTCAATAAGTGAAGAGCTGTCATCCAGGAAATGAGATCGTTCATATCTAACATAGGAAACAACAGTAAAAGTGTAGTGCATGCCCATATGATACACCCTATGTGTCCTCTACAAATTATAACATCACAAAATTCTTCTACTCCTAGATGATGTAAGCAAATAACGCCACAAACAACATCATTATTGAGCCTGACTTTTAACTTTTAGAAGGCCAGCTTCCATCAGAGATCATGGCTTCAAACCTGGTAATAACCCTTGATTCTATTTTTAATTTTCTTTGTGTCTTTTCTCATTTCCTATACACACATCTGGTGGTTCCACCAGTTCCATATCTACCGTTCATTATCACAGTTAATTATACAGCCAATAACACTCTCCCAATGTGAACACACTGTCTACCATATTTCACATAGGTGAATTGGATATTTTTACACGCACATGTTTACTATGGAGGGAACATCTTATTTTCACATTTAGTTCATTTTCAGCGATTCCTCCATTCGTGTTAATACAGGAAAATAATCTAAACCACATTCAAGTGTCACTATATGTTTGAATGTATGCAGGATTTTTAAACAAGTGTGAAAATAAATCTTAGTTGGAATGGAAACAAATTCTTTCTCTCCTGATAATCACACAAGATAACACAGAATCATACTGAAAATCACATGATTACTAGCAGGGTATGATAGGTTTTATTACTATACCTGCACATACTAAATAATTAAAGAGATCACAGCTATACAAAAATGAGGAATGTCTTCAATTTTATAGCATCTGACACCAGACATTGCTGCTGGCTCTAGTTTCATATAGTTATGTTGATTTTACTACACGCATTTAAGATAATTCTCTGTATAGAACCACATTGACTTCATTGTACATTATCACATGGCTTTTCACTTGCACAGTTATTGTCAATTAATTTGAGATCATCATGGCCCGACACAGATGCAGCTATGCTTTAATTGGGAAATGTTTCTAAGTGCAATAAGAAGTAAAAAGGCTGGTTACAAGTAACTGAAAATTTTCATATACAATATATTGACGACACATAAATAATTTATCTATTTTCAATCAACTGGTCCTATTAACCTTGAACCTCAATGGACGCAAAGCTTGTAGGCTTCTAATTTCATGATATTTTAATCTAAACCTAACACTCTCTTGTTATAGTGTTATACTAGGATATGTTACCATATGTCTCGCATATTTTCGTGATTAGAAGTACGTTATCATCAGTAGGATGCACCACAAGTAGATGCAAAGAGTCTAAAGCATGTCATAATCATTTTCTGGATTGCACGTAAAAGCAGTTTGAGCTGATATGTTTTTAGTTTCTATTATATCTGTGTCATTGAATATGTAGCTACATATATCAATGATAAATGGTTATGTTACGTTTTCTCAACATAAGCTTATTTCTCATCATTTCCTCGTCAGACCTTATCTGCATAAACTTGGTACTAGTGTCCACCATATTGGCACACTAACCTTTTACAGTGCTGCATTGACATTAACTTTTTAATATAATCTACAGTTATAGCTGGCAGATTAAACAAGCTTTGTTCAATCACAGATGAGTGATCAAGATGGTTTGTTAAGGAGTGTCTATGCTGTAATGACTGTTTTAATCTAATATTTTAGAGCATATCTCTAAACAATTACAGCTGGCACTTATACTGTTTTCAAAATAAACGATATTACTGGACAAGCAATGCACGTCTGGACTTTTTCTCAGAAATATAAGCACAAGATTTAACCTAACCACTTCTTTAATTTGTTTTAGATTAACAGAACCAAACTCTTTTTGACTTGGTAGACTTAGGAAAAGCATCACCCAAATATTATTGCCAGTTCTTTTACTCTCCACCTGATACCATTTATCCCCTACTCTACTGTACTAACTAGTAACTAGCGCACCATTGACTAATTCGTAGGTACATATTAAACTTTAAGCATGAATGATGCACATTGCACATGTATGAGCAATGCTATGGTAAAAAGAAAATCGTTTCAGAACCTATCTTTGACAGGAACCTTGTCTCGAGCTTCAGTTTGACTAGTTCTACAGATATATCTATTTGTAGTCTTTGGAGTTGTAGTACATCTTGATGTTATTATGTTGCCAATGTCGAAATGTTCAAGTCAGGAAAACCGGAATTACTCCTGTGTTACAACTGATTTAGTGATGTCGATTATATCACTCCCTAGTTGCTTGAACTTTGGACGTTTGCCATATTTCGGAAAATGTTACCATCAAATTTCTGGAAAGAAGTGCTATCTTACATTTTTGTGAAAACCCAGTCTTGGTCAAAGTAGACCACAATCATAAAGTAGGACTGGGCGAAATATTATAGATCTACTGTTTTTGATTTATTGCAGGCTGGAAAAGTATGTCTGCTTTTAGCAAACCATCACATCTCTGACATCTGAACTCTCAATTCATATAATTAAGATATAGGACAGCAACGACACCAAGAAGTAACACTCAGTTTACAATAATATGACTGAACAAACTCATAAACATCTTATATCATGGAATGGTGTCGAAAGTGATTTACATAATGAATCTTGTGAAACATTTAAAAAAATATCTAGCCTGAGGATACTGGTTACATCATACATCAATGTACTTCTCTTTGTATATAGTTGTGTGTATTTTTAAGCCCTTGCCTACCCAAAGGCCATGGTTTCTATCCACCTCAGACCAGATAGATACATAGATGTATATACATAATCTATATATACACCTCTATCTATAATTCTACCAACAATAAATCATTATTTTCAATTGCACAGAGTTGAGGAAATTCTATTTGTTTCAAGCAACCATCTAGAGATACATGGGGAACTATACGAGTGACTCAGAGATGGCACAACTTGAACATTAGACTATTAAACTGTGACTGTTAAGCGGGTTTTCTTTTAGTTAAATTTTAATTATCATATCATTAAACATTTTTGGAGACCTGAAAAGTCGGATAACCACAAATTGAGCACTTTAAGATTGTCGGGTCCACTATTTTCCATTCAAGGGGGATGGGGAGCTATATCTATTTTGTAGTCAGAGCTACTGATGTTCACGTTTGGTATTGGAAATGGAATGAAAAATGCAATAGATGTATTCAATTGGAAATATGCCTGGGTGTATAATAGTCTAATAGCTTCCAGACTCTCTGGTTGTTTGCTCACACCATACATATGCAATCAATACTCGACCCCTTGCTTCTACTGCAAAACACTTTTATAGAAGCTATTCCCGAGGAGTGCTATATACATTCCATGGAAATTTGAATCACATTATATGGCACTTCTCATATACTTTCTCATTGACCATTATATCCTTAATGGGGATATTTCAATAGTCGGATTTGTAGTCAACGCCCATTCAAAATCAGTATATTTGAATGAATGTGAGTGCTGATGGTTTAACATGGATAAATGGACAATAAACCCTTGGTATATGACAGATCAGGAATGTTACCTGTAGATGATGGTCCAGAAACACAAAATGGGAGGTGTTCACTTTACCCTTGAATTTCCCTATTTGATTTGAAGAATGCTTGCAGTAGGACATCCAAATTCTCATCCGTCGAATCACAGCATTTGCCTGCTAAGATGTGCACAGTGGTGTTTCATTGTGCAGGTGTCCCTGGTCCCTTAACACTTTAGTTAAATTGTCCACTCTTAATGTACCATCTTAAAGCAGCCCGATTTTCACCTCATGGGAGAGAAGATGTATTGGTGTACGGTCTTCTGGGTGGTGTTGCTGGAGATCCGATAGAGAGGCTTGTGACAATGTCTCCAGCTCAGGAGGTGGTTGGACTGATATGATTCCACAAATTTCCACAACATGTTTGACATGATCAGTCGGGACAAATCTGTGTAGAAGAAGGCTTCTTCATTTTACTCTACCTCCTTGAAAACCACCCGTCCAGTTGAGAAATCATTTAGACAGTTTTAAATTTGCCTGAGATCTGCAGGACTAAGTGATTGTTACCACAATAGCGATCAGTGCCTTGGGTAAGATTATGTTGATATATATGTATGTATGTGTCTGTTTTCTGCATGTTATGCAGATATACCAGTCAGTCCAAGCTGGTGTGATCATAACAAAGAGTTTCTGTACATATCACAGATGGCACCATGGGTGTTGTAAGTAAGCGGGTTGTGTTTTAGTTGGTGTTATGTATCACCTGTCTTGGTGTCGTCTGTTCTGCTTCCTGTATCCTCATCTTTAAGACAGCCCTTATCCTGAGCTAGTGGAGAAGATTGTAGGGACTTCAGCGAATTGTGCACCTGCAGATGTGGAAATAAAAGACAGATCATCATCAAGAATCCTTATTACCCTTGCCTTTCTTATATTAATATTGACTCCTATAATCCCAACTGTTAAAAGTCATGCAAAATATCAAAATCAAAAAGACTTGCAATGTCATCAAGATCAAGATCTACACTATACATCATACTATGGAAAGGATTCTAATAGCTTGAAGCACCAAGATTCTGAATTCCGCCAGATTTACAAGCACACAAAAGTAGATTTTAGTAAGGGGCAGCACTAAGTACAAAATTATCAGTGTATATGAAATCACATTAAGTCATGTAAAGGAAGGTTTCACAGATAGGACCGTCTATAATTCACATGAAATGGACACACTTAAGAAGTACTTATTTTATGACTGAAGATGGAGGACATCCACTTCATAAGGATTCAAAGAAAGTCACAAAAAGAGACTATTTGGTAGATGTGTTAAGGGTATTGGTATCTCTGATAACTTCCTATTGCTGAAGCCCGGTTTGAAAAGGTCTAACACAGACCATGAATGTTACAAAGGATAAATTGGTAAAGATACAAAAGGAATTGTCTGAAATGCAGCGAGGATCGAATAAGGAGGAGTAACCATAGCTGGAGTGAGTTATTGATTGTTATTGCCATAAATACATATTGTAAAAAGTAATTAGGCCCAAGAGCAGTGACTGAAAGCTGTGCACTCTCATGTGAAAGATCTATTTTGAGAATGAGTGAATTATGAGTATTTTAAGTCTTAAGTAGTGTGGTTTGCAGTTTAGTACCCTTAGCTTTGTATCTATAAGCACACGCACCTGTCCAAGTAATTCAATATTAGCCCGGACTACTGAATGGAACCTCTCTACCGTGGCTGTATGGTACTGGTTGTTCAAAAAGTACACGTCCCGATACAATGTATCTCTGCAAGCCAAGCCAGAATTCACCAACAGGTTAGTTATCAGGGCAAGACGATGTTAATGCCTCAATCTCGGCATGCGACTGAAATTGGGGAGGGACAACAACGAAAAAAAGGAAGATTTATCATTCACACTGCCAATCCACTCCAAAAAGGGAACAAGCATCTATGGGTTTTGCATGCAAATCCTTTATCAAATTGCTTCCCAGTACATAGCAGATGTATGAGTAGATAGGTCAAGAAGAGACACCTGTGATTTGGGACGCTTGGCCATGCGCTTTTGACATTTATATCAAAATGCCATATTCCAGGCATGTGACTGGATAAAGATTATAAAGTTACCAGAAATTGGCCATGATTGTTTATTGTGAATTTATCACTTTTCTTTTCTCTCTCCCGATTTCCTCAGGTATTGGAACTTGGAACCGCTTATGACACCTGTTCTAAAGCTCTGTCTATTCATGGGATGGATGGGATACAGTATTAGAAATACTGTTTCTCACTATCAATAGTACCCAACCAGTTTTATGATGGGAATATACATCATAATAGAATCAGTTTTTATAGGAAACTCCGATAGCTGTAACAGAACGCCTGTTGCCTTCAGTTCTCATAATTCAGCAATTCCTTACCATAGCTATTGACATGCATTCCCTGCAGAAACATTTGCAAGGCTATAAATCTAGAGTATATAGAGAGTCATAGTGCATGTATGTGCAAATTAATATTCCTTTCCTCCCAGTAGTTTGCTAATAGGTAAGGGGTTGGCTTATTGTACCTAGTAAGAGTGGTGTGCTGCCCTCATACATGTAGGTGATTGTAGAGTTATATAGGGACCCTTACCCTGAGACAGAAGACTTGGGTGACTCTGACCATCCTGGGTTGCTGTCCAGACGGGCTTGAAGCACCATGATCTTATAGGTCATGACCACAGCAGACAGCATTAATAAGAGAACCCTGCAATGTTAAAGACACAACTGTATTCACGAACAGACATTATCAGCAAGAGAAGTGGTAGATCTATAAGACATAGCAGACTGTTAAAAATCAATAAATCCAGAGGGCATTGAGCTTACAGGGTTAGACTTATATCTACACGGGTTTGGTCTGTATGTAGGGTAGATTTAGTGAATAACTATATGTAATGCATCTCATATAGTGGCTGCAAAGTTACTGCCAGGATTGGAAGCTTACAGTTAACGCTGCAAAAACCAAAGTGGTACTCTTTTCACGTGGTATGGTTAAAAAACTACCAAAGTTGATTTACCAGAATGAACAACTGGAAGTGCAATACAACTATGTTTATTTGGGGATTGAGTTTAATTACAATGGAAGGTTCACCCAAGCCATAAAGAAACATATGTTTTTCATATTCATATACAGCTACATTGGTGACGCCATTGTAACTGTCGGCTAAACCTGATCTCTTCTCTATTTTCCTTTACCTCAAATAAGGATGTGAATAAACTAAATTGTAATTGTTATATGGTACGATGGTGTTGAATTCTTATAACCTTGGTGGGCATTTATCTTAATTTTTTTCATAACGTTAGGCGTTAATGAAGAATAAACGTTCATTGATAGTGTATACTTACAATACCCCACACACAGCTAATAGTAGACTTGTCCGTGGCATACTGCAATAAAAGATAAGGAACAACAAATTAAATGCTTGCTACGGCAAGACAAATGACATATCGTAATTCAATATGTTTGGGCCATTACATAATTGTTTATTTCGACCGGGTGACTGAATTTAAACAAACATCGTTAGAATTCATGTGCAAATATATGCAATACCTTTATAAATTCAAAAGATCTTTAAGAAAACCACACACAATAAGGTGTAGAATTTGTGAGAGCTCTCAATTTCTTCATTTTATTCTGCTCGATTAGACACTCTAACAATAAGTAGTAGTTTTGTAACGAACCATAACTCACCTTGTTGCTTTAGAAACTAATTGTGATGCTGCAGAAATAGGTCTGCTTAAAACTGTAATCAAAAGTGAAAAAAAAATCAATCATTGGGGTGCAATGTCATCAAGTGCGTTACCATTTGAGAGAAGTGAACATTGAAGTGACTTTTTATTCTGCCATACAGAAAGGCTATTTGCTTTAACGCTAACAGTATAAAGCGCATCCATGACCTATTTCATATTCATATAACTATTTAATTTTACACCAAAAAGGTCTGTCGCTATCCAAAAATATTGGCAATTCGTATTATGCTGAATATTCTTAGAGAGATTATGGGTATGTTGTCTGAAAGGTAGAGAAAGGCTTACTAACTCGAATATGGAATGTAGTCTTTGACTTTCTTTTCTTTCGCTCGCTGCTCATCAGCACTGTGGTAATTTACTGTTCGAGGCTGAAGTAAAAGGAAAACATTCATTTCACACATGCAGTTATATGATGTCATTGTTCTCATAGATGTAATTGAAGATGGCCAAAGTGAGAGAATTGGGCGTGCGTTAGCATTTTCTAGAGGAGTTCTATTGATCATTCTACTCATTTACATCCTAGTGAGGGTAAAGGTGTTAATAAAACATTCTTATAGCCTCGTCATTGTGCTCCACATGCTACAGAACCCACTAAACAGTACATTTAGTGTATAATGGTCCATGACTGGGAAGGGGTATCATCAGGTAGACAACCAGGGTGTGACCATAACACAGTTACTGACAGTCTAACCTTATTTTCAGATATATGAACCCATGAGGAGGCACAATTAGGGCACATCGCTGGGGTGACACTATATAACGACCCTGAACCTTACTCAACAGGTAAACTGATACAACCTTTATTATGTTAGCCCTATCCCATTACACTAGTTTGCTTTGCTTAAAAGTGAAGCCTTGGTGCACCTACTGACCAGCAGCTTGTAACATTAATTCTTGTTCCCATGAGTATACAGCAGAAAATGTTTGACTTCCAGCATTAACCTTGTACTAACCTTGGGGCTGTGTTCTGGTATACAGGGGTCAGCGTCGCTCTCGGAGTCTGAGGAGACCTCTGACACGTCCACGACACCTGGTGGTGCTTTGAGTACCTCATTGTTATTCTCATTACTAGGATCGTCCTGTGAGCAAATCAACGTATACAGGTCAGATTTGGGAGTATCAATCTCATAAAACAAATGCTCTCTACTCAGTCGAATGATAACTACACAACTACAATAGACCTTAAACAGTTAACATTATCAACATGTTGACACACCCTGGTTCTAGCATAGAAAAAAAAAATTCTTGGTAATTGGCATTCATTTATTGTCCGTAGAAGAGCCTGTATGTATCCTTTATACAAAATTACATCATTTCAGACGAAAATTGATAAACTATTTATATGATACTGTGAGGAGAAAGCAGATAATGTACAGGAACAGGAAAAGAATGTACAATATTAATATGATTCCTATGTGTATTTGAGGAAGCACAGCCACCTAATTTGGCGATAGTCAATATGTGTTATATGTGTATGTATACACACATATTCTACTGAGATGAAACTTACTATACATCCATTATTGTCTGAGACGTCCTCGTCACCCGTATCCTTGGTGATATCGAGCATCTGTAGCAAAGGAAAAGGAAAACCTTATACTCGTCTAAATGCACATGTACATATCTTATTAGCAGTGAGGCAAGACAACGGCATTGAAATGGTCGATACTAAAAAAAATCTGTTTGTAAGTTCCACGAAAAAAAAGAAGCATTTATACAGCTCGAGGCACTGTGGGGTGATGTATGTTTTCTGTTTCATGTTTATTGCATAAGGGTTAGAGACAATATGAAATCGAAAGCATAGGAGAGGCGATAGCTAGGGCACACTACCAGTGCAAATTACAAGGTAGCTTTAAACAATTCAGATGTTTTTGTTTTGTTTTGTTTTTGTAGACATACAACCTATACACATAAAACTTACCTCGCCCGCCCTTGCTTGTTTCCACACATTTACCATTAGTTTATATGTGCTATCACGGGACATCAGCGAGCCAAATACAAACTGAAAGAACAAATACACAGGCCGTTTTATTACAGATCTATAGTGCTATACACCTGCAGAATCACCTAAGCTGGCAACACTGGGGATTCCACTATCTGGGTTTATAGGTAAACAATAGTTTTGGCAATCTGTAAACCAGCAGGGACCTTATATGCATTCCAATGGCAAAATATTAACCTTTCAGACCTTGTGGTTTATGTTGCAAGCTAAGTTAGGGAACTTTACCATCGCTGAAATCCATTGGCACGTTGGCCAGGTTCATTGAGTTACACATCTAGTATGCACTGCTTCAAGTGAAATATATATATATATATATATATATATATATATATATATATATATATATATATATATATATATATACACATATATATATAGTGATGTTAATCATCGGTCGTTCTAATACATGCAAATAGATTAATGCAAATATTCGCTTTGGCTTTACTATGCCTCATATCTGTATTTGAAAGGTGTCATTTTCTTACCTTATCGTCAGCTGTTCTAATGCCAATTGCATTAGGAATTATAAAAGCTGTCTTTTCTCGCGTTACATTGACAACTTTTGTCACATGAATCTCAATCTGAAATAGAGACATTTACTGTCAAATAAGGCGCTTTAGCTTCTTCAAAGAAGAGGGAGCGAAAGATAGCTATTTTAACATGCAGATACGGTGATTCTATAGCTACGGACTATAACTAATTGAATCGATTCATTGCTTGTTTACTGGTTCAAATACTAATTTAAGAGCAGCACCTGTTAGAACCGTATTTCAATCCCATTTTATAAATTTATTGCTAGCCTATTTGCATTTCTGGACTTGTGTTTTAGCGTCTATATACGTTCCTTCTATTCAATAACTGTTGCTTTAATAACATCGCTCATAATGGCCACTTCTCTGTTGGTATGTTTGCCTTGTCTGTTTCATTCAGGATAATATTGCAATTATCATACATTACTTATTTCTAAATTGTCACCATCACCTAAATGGCAGTGTTGTAATTATTGATTCGCTCATATTATTGACAAGACTTCGCAGTACATGGGAGGTTTTATATCCAAAACCGATCTTTTTTTAAGTGGCAACGTGGCATACTGTATACGCTACAAAAAGCGTTAAGATCTAGACCGCCTTTCGTTGTGGTTCTACAACCATTCTCCAGACCTGTGCATGGGTGGGGTCGTACTCATACTGGGGCCTAATCTAATCCTGTGGTACATGTAGTAGCTGTCTCGTGTCTACTCCATCTAGTTTCGTTTTTAACGTCTGTCCGTCTTAAAATCATATACCACTCCTTCTTCGCCAACTTTAGTGGTGTAACTTCCGTCTTTCCGTCATGTTGAGATTTTTGTCATGACTGTCATGTTTAGGGCCCGGGGGGGAGGACACTCCCTATCTTTTCTATAGTTTCTATGTGCGAAATACCCTCCGGAATTCGCACCCTAATCAAAGGGCCCAACATTGTAGATTTTTCAAGGGGCAAAGCCAGAAGGCATGCTCTGATGGAATACCTCCTAACCCTCCACTAAGGTACATTCAGACATTAAACTGCCTGAAAAGATCCACTTATAGGGGGGAAGTCGATGATCTGAGAGAAAAATTGACATTTTTGGTCAAGAAATATACCCCTTTCCCTACAAAATTGCCTAAACCCCACCGTAATCAAGGTCCCTCGAGGGCCAATGCCTAGGGCCCAAAAAGTGCCAAATCTGAGGGAGTGGCCGGCGGGGTTTAGGGAATGCCAAGGACGTTTAAAGATAGATGAAGGTATTAAAATATAGGTGGCCTAGTTCTGTTCTGACTTCGCCCGTATACGATGAACTATATAACTTATAAGGTTATGGCTGGGTGGTTTTACATAAACCAGGAAGCATCGCCTCACTACAGGTGAGTTCATCCTACATGTACCACTATTATACAGCTACAATAAACGTGGTATATGGACACATAAGGGAGTGATCATTTTTAACAACAATTGGGCGCTGGTGGGGTTAAGGGGGGGGGGGTTCAGAATTTTTTCAACCCCTTGACCAGGGGGGGTCAGAATTTTTTTGCCCCCTTGACTAGGGGGGTCAAAATAATTTCACCTGTTTTCAGCAAAAAGCCTGCATGTTACTATAGGTTAAAAGGGCACGTTCGCAAGCGAATTTCGCCTGCCAAGGGGGGGGGGGTTGAAAAAATTTTGACCCGTCAAGAGGGGGGTGGAACTTTTTTTGTGCGTCCGCATGCAAACCCACCAGCCCCCCCCTGTTGTTAAAAAATGATCACTCCCTAACGTGTACATTATCTTCACTTAATTATAATGCCACCGTTATTATCTATGTCTAATTAAAGTTTTAATCTATTGCTTTGGAAAGAGTAACTTGATAATGTCTTTATATCTTCGCGAAGGCATTATTTTCCATTTTAATGCCACAAACATTTTAAACATATAGGAATGTGTGCCTGAAGAATAATTAGGTCTTTTTGGCAATTAATACATAGCAGAGGAACAGATATTGTCTAATAAACTTACCAGTTTTTCATGTCCCAGGATCCGCGAATGAAAACAGAACCAGTTAGGAGAGATGTACAAATTTCCCTGAAGCAGGATATCACCAAAGTATGCACAGGAGTACGCTGAAAAAAATACAGAAAGAACGCAGAGATAGTAATATCATAAATGGTTATAAATGCTAAATTGATTATTGAACATACATATCTATTCTTCATTCCCATTTTAGTAGTTGTAAGTAAATTACAACCAGATACAACCAGAAAGGTGTACATACCATTCAATAGAACTTCGTCCCCTGGGATTATTTTGAAGAGTTTGTGGAATTTTTCATTTCGGGACTTATTCATCTTTGGGGACACCTCCTGAAAAAAAAGTAAATGTTACACTGTTACCACGAAAGTTATACAGGTAATGTCATAAAACAACTCAATTACAAATATGATGTAAATTTACCATTCTTTAAGTGATTAATTAATTGTGCCCCATTAAGATATGAAATACCTTTGGAGAGTCGACCCCTGAACTAAATAGTTTTGATGTTATGATCATCGACACCCCCGGTTGTCTTTTTTACCCTAAAATGACGGCATGTTGCCTCAAGATCCATGTTCATTTCTTCAGACTTGTCATGATGCATCAACGCAGCCGCAGGGAGTAACTCGCCTGCATTATGGTGCCACATCATGCCAACCATAAGGAGAAAATTAACCGTGTGGATAGCAAGTTACGATACTCAGTATGGCTACATTCATGCGTCATGACTCCAGATATATGAAAGTGCATCAAAGCAAGGGTTATGGACCGATAGCCTACATGTAATAATTAGGTGCTATTAGTGAGATATATAACCTACTCCGAACAAATCTTCAGTAATTAACATCAATATGATTCTATCAGCCCTGGGTAAAGTAGTAATCTGGAGCTATGTTTAAAATAGGCTTGTGTAGAGAAAACCGCGATCAAATTGCCATAGTTTAAAAGTATGATATCTGATTAAGCTTTTACAAATAATACAGATGCGACATGCAGTCAAACGTGCAAGTCTCAATTCGATTGAGTCGGGGTAACTGAACCCAACTTATTTAAGTAATATATCGCAGAGAAAAAAAAAGCTCTGAAAAGTGCTAACTCATGATATTTAAAAGAGCAAGTAAACGTTTTTCTTCAGTACTATGAATATGTGAAGGGTGATTTGAGGTCAGACCCATTTCACTAGTTAAATGAATGACCTCATGCATGCAGAATAAAACACGGGAGATCAATTGTAAAGTTTAAATGCAGATCTACGAAATTATCATCTTATATTGTACAGTACCACTCCGTGTTTCTCCGATTGTAGAACCTGCCAATAGACATTTATTTGCTTTTGATTTATGTTATCTCATGGGGCAGTACAGTAAGTTTCAATTTTAGCACACATACAATAGAACCTCAGAAGAATCATGAAGATATTATATTTGTTAATATGTTTCTAGTCCCTATTGTTTGAGCGTCACTGAAGTCCCTATTTTCGGCTAGAACTATGGTAAAGTCAAGTCTCGATATATCGGTTTTCAATAAGTCGGTTGATTCACTTACCAGCCACCTATCAGTCCTTACAGATTTGATTACAGCCATTGAAATCTATAGTAATTATGATTCATAAAATCAGCAGATTCAGTATCCAGCCCAATTTCATCTCAAACCAAGGTGGCCGGTTTATCGAGACATGACTGTATAAAAGAGTCAATGACTCCTTATTACTGTATACAAGCTAAGGGGGTGGGGCGACTACGGGTCTGTTTTCTAAATCCGCCACAGTAATTGTATGTATAACACAATCTATTCTTGGCCTTAAGGCCAAGAAAAATAAAAGGTGTGTTTCCAGTTACATAGCTCAAAGAGCTAGGGTCGGTAGGTCGTTTTTTTTTAAATTTTTGTTTTATACATTCATATAGGAAATGTTAGGGCACATTTTTTTTTGTAAAACAATGATGGGAAAATGGCAACTATGAGAGAGGGAAAGAACACGAAAAGGACACAGGAAAAATCCTCAAAAAGTAATGAAAATTTCTTCAGAATATGAAAAAATGAGACAAAATCACACAAAAAAAGTTGTTTTTTTTGCCCCAGTTTTGCTAGGGTCGGTCCGGTTACTGGAAACAAACCTTCTTTTTTTTTGGGCGTTATCAAATTTCTTGCATCAATAGCTTTGATATTCTTAACAGTTGAGGGATTAAACCGCATACATGAGGATCACGTTATACTAAGAGTCTAAGTTATAGAGAATGTACCACTTGGCACTGCGGCTAATGGGGTCCGTGTAGCGTTGCTTTCAGTTCCGTATATTCGAGGTAAATGGACCCCTGCCCCGCGCCTCGTGAATTTCGGCGAGGTATCGTATCCAAAGCATGTAGCCAGAGGTAGATCCCACAACTTTCTTTATTCTATATTAATGCAGACATTGGCGTTTTAAGGCAAATCTATGCTGGCGTCCATTCTGACTGTAATTGACTCTTATATTCAATCAAAACCGCCAAATCACGCAGCTTTAAATATTGACTGAAGGGTGTTTGAAGTTTTTGAACTACTTTGTAACATATCAAATGTATTGCTCTGACATTATAAGGAAGTTAAACACAAGCTATTGGTGGAAACAACGTATTTGAGTGTTCAAGGAAACGAATATGTATGTCAGCTATGATAGCATTTTCAATAAATCGACCTATAGGTAGACGTGGCAAAGCTGTCTATGTCCACATAAACATTCATACTAATAGAACGTGACAGCACGAATGTTGCTGGGATGTAGAATCTGAATATTTGGTCCTATATGCCAATCCTAGGGGTGAGAAATTGGCCCCAACTGCTCGGGGTGAGTTCAACTGGTATTATCGATCAGTGAGTCACTCGCTAGACACCCCGTGTCTGGCCGAGAGCTGCTTGGTCATATTACTCATACAAGTAGCGACCTTCCGCAACAAGCATGGAACAACGGATCTAGGCCTTGGAGGTCAATACGGACAAATAATTTAATAATCATGTCAATACTATGTTTTTGAATACGCTTGCATTTCTTTTACAGTACACTAATTGCGATACTTGTAGAATTCAAGTTACGAACCCACATAATCATACATAATGTTGACCTAAAACGGTCAACTGCAAATAATATATAGGGCATATATTTGTCCCTATATTGGGCCTAAATTCCATCTCTATTTCTGTGTAATTCAGCAAAAACAACTTTAGTCTAAGGATCAATGTTGATCTGTAACGAGTAACGAGCTCATCTGGATCTATACATTCAATGGCACATAAAGTCAGTTGTATTAGGTGACATAACCACTAAGACTATTAGCTCTACTTCACTCCAGGTGAACGCGTTGTGAGCTTAGTTTACCACAGCCAAGCAAAGTTTAACAATTATCGAGAAGTGGGCATCAGTTCTGTGTGGAAGGAGCTATGATAGGCCAAATAAAAAAAAGGTGCGTTTCCAGTAAACCAACCGACCCTAGCCCTCATATTTTAAAGAGATTTTCATTACTTTTTGAGGATTTTTTCCTGTATCCTTTTCGTGTTCTTCCCCTCTCTAACATTTCCTATATAA
Source organism: Acholoe squamosa (assembly GCA_949317995.1). Classification (NCBI taxonomy): domain Eukaryota; kingdom Metazoa; phylum Annelida; class Polychaeta; order Phyllodocida; family Polynoidae; genus Acholoe; species Acholoe squamosa. The sequence goes on along the minus strand of OX439039.1, from coordinate 28,316,074 downwards.
ATGTAAAAAAAAAAAAAAAATCTGACCTACTGACCCTAGCACTTTGAGCTATGTTACTGGAAACACAGCTTTTATTTTTCTTGGCCTTACGGTTAATATGAGCATCTTAATAATCCCCATTTTTGTTTGCGATTGCTCTTTTTTTCCTCTCGTATTAAACCTCCTTTGCTGTCTAGTATCTGTAACCAAACGTGTGCTTACCTTGTGTGGGGACTTCTGGCCAGAGTGCCCATCGGGGCTGGAAGAACGCAGAAAAAGAGGAGACATTAGCGACGGTCGATAGTCAGAATTACACAAGGAAGTTGGAATATGCAATACAATGCTAAACGATAAAGGAGGAAATTGTATAGCTCAGTGTAATGAACATGCAGGCCTATAAAATATACCTCGTCTCCACTAAACTTTGGTTGCACACTTCCTTGTGGCTTTATGTTCGACACACAACTTCAACTTACTCATTCAAGTTTTTCTTTGTTAGTACTATCAACTTTACCCTTGGAAAATCCAGGAGGAAATACTTATTCATTTGTCGAACGACCAACCAAGTGGCAAGTTCCCCCTATAAGGCTCGCGCCCTATCTGTTCAGTATACAGCTCACATAATGAATTGGTAACCATGGTAATGGATGCCCAATTGGAAATGTGATCCGAGTTAACGGCATTGCTAAACCTTTCACCTTCCATCGTAATTATTATGATCACTCAATCCTTGTCATCATGAGTCCTGGTAAACAGTCATACAGGGATGTAAGTCAGGAAAAGGCAAAAATCAGGAAGCCATACATTTACTTGATATAAAAACCCTCTATTTTTTCACAAATAGCCCTCCTTACCACTCATGTAAGGAAAATAAATGTCATTCAAAAATTTCAGAAATCAGGAAATCCTGATAAATCCTGAAGACTTACATCCCTGGTCATAGACATTTACCTGTCATTCAAGTGCTCCTTCGTGCTATAGGCTCTCGAAGAGCCCATACATCTTATAACAGTGAACTAATTCGAAGAAACATTCACAATCTATCAACCACTTCGTGACTTTCATCATCTTTCGTTAGTGTGCTAATAAGGCTTAGGTAAGTGTTGTATTCCACTGATCTTTTAACACATCTACTTCCCCAATACATGATGACATATCCCATGTATTACAATGTTTGTATCACTGAAAGAAGATAGATTTGGAAGAAATGCTATGTATAAAATAGATATAACCTAAGGAGGAACAGGGTTGTATACCTACACGTTGGGGATTTGGACTTCCCGATAGCTGGGATGGGCAAGTCCTTTGGCATATAATGATAACTGGCTGGGTAACTTTGAAATTTATTTCATACTCATGGTGAACTATTCTTAGAGCGACTAGGGAATAATATTAGCTATTAATGAGTTTTCTGTACAACGAATGACCCAACTAGTATTGGTCACTTACAGTTGTACTTTCTATATGGCTACTAGTATAGGACATGGTGGAAATTGTTTAGAATGATCTACATAGACATATTCTCCCTTTTCAATGTAAAAAAAAACAACAAAAAACAAAAAAAAAAACATGTTGTGAATCTGCATGACCTCGGCACCACCTTCCCAGCTAGTGACCTAGCGTTCCTTCGCCATTGACTAGTTAGTCCAATTGGGGTAAAGTTACAATGTATTACAATGCTCTATCTAGACCAATGTGCATGATCCACTTTGCCATCGTGTTATACAATTAGATCGACGCAGGGTATTACTGCATTAAATGACATTTCAAAAAAAAAAAAAAAATCACAAATAGCCATATGCAAATTTCAAAGTTTCGCAGTTGAGTTCTACAAAGCCAGCTTCATTCTGGTTTGGACAAAATTAATATCTACAGATACATAGACGATTGTATAATATGCCTATATTGGCAATGCCTCTGCAACCTGGCTACACTGGTCTCCCTACATATTCCCTAACGCCTCATACATAATAGATGTACGTATACTGCAGCTCCAAGGCTGTGGATGGAGAATGTGTTAACACCACGGTGGTCAGGAGGTGATACGACTACGGGCGGTGTATGGTTCCCGATCAAGTTCCAACAGGGCAACGCATGCAAGAAGCACAGGATGGGCGCAGTAGAGAAAATGCATGGTGGCAGAAATTAGGGAACATTTTAGCCATTGTAAAGAGCTCATTTGAAATGGTGAAACATTTTGGGTTTGGCTTGATTAGATCTGGTTACGTGCTAACATCGTCTGTGCATGATGGAAAACTGAAACCTAAACGAAAAGAGCAGACTAATCCAATGTCGATCGGAATTACATCTTGGACTTAAATAAAATACTTGCATTCACGTCCAATATGGAGATTTGTAATTGGCATTTTCTGTTTCCTTCTATGTGTCCATTCTGACTTTGAAGGTAGGCCGTATATTAAGCGCCACATCTCTATGCGATATGAAAAAACATTGCAAGCAGCTGTCACTGCATAGGTCCACTGAGATCTACCATAAATCCTCGCGTATAGGACGCGTCTTATACATTAAAATTACCCCTGTTGCGTCCTATAGGACCGTCAGAAGTTGGAGGTGCGTCCTATAAGCGAGGATTTTCTACATTAGAACAGTACTAAAATGACCAAAATATAACCCCAGAAATCTCTTATAGCATTTCCTTAAACTCGGGGTGCGTCCTGTATGCGAGGATTTACGGTACATTGACTGGTGAATACCCATCACAGCTGGTGGTGAAAACATGTGTACAGGGCGATAGTCATTGACTGGTCATGTATATAGCTTATCACTTAGATATTGACATACACACAGCGTTTATACACAACCCCTGTCTGGCCAGTCAGCCATTCAGTCAGTCAATGGTTGCCACACTCCAACTATGCACAGATTTGTACATTTGTGACCAGGCAAGCAAAAGCACCCCTCTACAGGGAAATTCATGATCAAAGTTCATCTCAAGATCTTTAAAGGGAGTAGACACAATCCAGCTGGTTCAAAATTGACCAACAATTTCTCTTAGTAAATTTTAGGGATGTTAGATTGATGCTTAGGTAACATAAAGAAGGCATAAAAACCATAGGTCACGGTGTCCGTTTTTCCACCAGAAGGTATAAAAGTTTGGTGGTCATAACTATGGCCGCCTACGAGAATTTGTGTTTTCCCACATTTAATTCCATAAAAATAAATCTTCTAACAATTTCTTAACCAAACCTCATGTATTTATACCTGAGATCATTAGAATTATTTTGGAACCAAAAAGTAGGGGGTGACAAGCAAATTGAAATTTTCCTGAATAAACTAAAAATATTTCTAATTCCTTTAGTATAGGAGTCTATGGGTACAGGAAATATGAAATCCAGTGATAAGAATGTGTAGAATGCCAATGTATCACACCTAAAGGGTTGATAAAGAAGAGTTATGTCATATAAATTAGGAATATGAGCAAATATTGTCAAATCTGGCAGTTTCATTTTTTTCCACCAGGTGCCGTTTGAGTAGATCGTGTCTACTCCCTTGAGACATCACTGGGTTAAATATTCCTAGTAGTTATGTTAGGGCCCCTCCTTGAACATAGGCCGTTATTCATATCTGAAATCGATGATTAAGCTCTAAATACATTAAAAACCATATTAATGTCTAAAAACACAATAAATCAGCCTTTTTCCTAAAAAAATACATAATGATGGTGATTTTTATCAGATTTTGATCTAGAAGGAATTTTCCATTTCTGTTTTCAGTTTTGAGTTTTTGGAGGGTATCCCCAAAAATTGGCATACAAATCTGCAAATTTTGATTATAGGAATGGTTGCCATGGCAACCAGGAACAGGCATATAGTTGATTTCTCATGAAAAATGTTCATTTTACCATCCAAATATTGGCCATTTCTACCGAAAATGGTGCATTTTAAATGAAACCATTGAATTCCGCATCAAAAATTAGCTTAATGTATTTTTATAATGATTTTAGAGTAATTTTGCCCTCCAATGCCCCCTGGTAGCCAAACGGGAAATTAAAAATCCCCGCGGAGGGGTGTTCTCCCTTGATGGGTCACATTTTATGAAATCTCAGATGAACACATAAACGGTTACCTTGATACCACAAGGTGTTGTGCTAGCATGTATTAGATATATCTAATGTGCGACATCATCACATTTTCATACTTTTGTCTCAATTTCATTCCATATAGACAAATCAGAGGCGTAGGAAGCAAATCTTCATGGGGGGGGGGGCAGAGGGGGGCCCCACCTCAACCACATTGAATTGTCGTCTCAAGCACAATAGTGCCTATAAATACCTATATAAAATTTGAATAGAAAAGTAATTTTGACATCACATATTGATGATGCAATTAAAGGTAGTATGAAGAAGACCCATGCATGATACATGGATATCGACCGTATTGTATATCGATATCATAGTATAAAGATGTGGTATAGTGTCTACTGCAACCATCTGTATTATTAATCTATTGGACACGGTATGTCATTTTAACATAGACTATTAGTGTGGTCTCTTTCGTTATACCGTGTGATATCTTAATAATAAATCAGACACTGACAGTCTGTAGCCAGAATATGACACGCAGTTTGTTGATAATAGGATGAATAGAATAATCTGAGAACTGAAACACAATCTTGAACTTACATGACCTTATGGTATTCATTCTTTGACACACTGAGGTCAGACAGGTTATATCAATGAGATTCAAGTGCCAACTTGAACACTAAAAAGGATTTAACAAAAGAGCACCAGTACACTTCTATTTATGTTTGCTAATATTATGCATGCAGCAGCGACCACAGGAATTACGTGACTGTTGGTCCACTTTTTTTTCTCCAGGGCTGTTCACAAAACAATTGATATCAAAGGTGGTAGACCTGATCATGTTTACAGAATTAGATGCTTTATATTCACGATGGAAATTGTCTTTTTCACTAGCGGCACAGTGCTTAAAAAATCATAAATCTCATAATCATAGCAACTTTTGGTTAGTTGTTAACGTATCATCGTATTTTTCTGTGTTCAAATCAATTTTCTCTCTGTGGACTGAGCATTTTAAGAGTATACCAAAATACGGCACAACGTCTGGTATATCTGCTGCTAGACACCACTCTACCATACAGCAAAGACCTGCAGTAGACCTATAGAGACACTAATTGATGGCTTCTACAGGGGCCACACCCTTTGGCACAAAGCACGAGCAATATGCATCTACGCTGTTCTCATACAGGCAATAACAGGAGGCACTCTCAGTAATAATACATGACCTGGTGCCCCCCCATTCACCCCCACCACTTCCCCTTCCTTTTAGAACTACACCACATGCACCCAGCAAATAAGGCAGATAAATATGAAAACTGATCTAAAAAAGAAAAAAAGAAGAAGAAAAACACCATCAAGTTTTGTTGAAGGCAACTCCCACCATTCACCATCCATTTGCCCCCACACCCAAGTGAATCATCACACTGGACCGGATGACCCAGTGTGTTGCTTTGATATCCAGTTTCCGGGACCCATCGGGTCAATAATTAATCATAGCAATCGATCTACTATGGTTTGGCTGTCTACTCGTCAGGAGAAATTTGTATACGTATAGAGAGTAGAAATATATATTGCCATTATATTTGACACAGTGTGGTTTGAAATAAGTATATATTAGAATGTACGACCCCTGTAGTGAAGCAGTGATGGATGTCACCTGCATAGTCAATAAACTTCTCTTTTGGTGGATTTATAAAATATCATTTTAAAGCATCGCTGACTTTTACCTCACAATTCTGCTAGACGAATACAGCACACGTGTATTGTGTTCGGCGCAATATGTGAGTTTGGAATTTTTGGAAGCCTTGAGGGCATCACGCCGTCCTTAAATGGTTGGTGCCAAATAGTTTGGAGCGGGCTGGAACATACAATCTCCCTCTAGTTGGACCTGGGTTAGGTGAGAGGGGTGGGTGAGTGTGAACGATCCAGTCGGAATATAGCGTTACCATGACTGCAGACCAGGAGTTAAGTTAAAACCAGGAAGTGCATGTACTACGGACTTGGGACCTGTGGCCCAGGGGCCTAGAATGGCGTGATACTACTGATAGATATCGTAAGAGGCAATCATTAAACCTGGTAGTAAGTATAAAATGGAGCATGGTAATGTTCAGCTTCAATTGTTACTTACTTCCTTCAGACCAAAGAAGTAGATTCAAAAATGCACATAGGTCTGTGGACGAGCTGATCCAAGGCAGTGAAAAATTACTTATTTTTTTTATTACGGAGAGTTGGGCATACTGATAATTAACATCACTTTGTTACTCTCATGCGGGTACGTTTTCATCTAGAACCTTTCCCAGCGTCTCATCCCACACAGCTTATAGAGATGGTCGTATCCCGGGATATATATAATGGTCATTCTGGTATAATAGAGACCGTACATTATAGTGCATGTTCGTACAAACCCTGTCATCGGGGCCAAATGCTTTACCCGGCGAGGTCTTTCAGGGGGTCAGAGAGCCCCGTGCCTAGATATGTCTACCTGTCATTCAATAATTATCTCCAGGTAAGGCGTGAACCTGATCCAAGTGAACTAGATGTGCCCATTATAGGGCTATACTAATAAGATGTGCCCATTATAGGGCTATACTAATAAGATGTGCCCATTATAGGGCTATACTAATAAGATGTGCCCATTATAGGGCTATACTAATAAGGTGTACCCATTATAGGGCTATACTAATAAGATGTGCCCATTATAGGGCTATACTAATAAGATGTGCCCATTATAGGGCTATACTAATAAGATGTGTCCATTATAGGGCTATACTAATAAGATGTGCCCATTATAGGGCTATACTAATAAGAATGGTATTTTCAGACATAAACTCACTTAGCCTCGGAGACATTGCATTGGGATATACTCTGAAAACAGCTGCTTTGTCGATAATATTAGGTTCCCAACTTCACTTAGATTTAACACATGATGTCCATGTTTTAACAAGAGAATACGATATGCACACAACTTCAAATTACTGAGCGATATTATGATATTGCTATTAATGTGAATTGATGGTCAACCTACGGTAAATAACCAAGAATGCCCATCTTTTCAGAGGTTACTTTCCCGGCACCTCATCTATTTTAAGTGCCGATTTGGGAATAACAGTGCTCTATTTCTGGGGTGAGCAGTATCCATGCACACAAGAGATAATTCAAATACAGCATATGATAACAGCTGCAGCTATATATACATTGATAGGGGTGAATTGTGTCTATATTAATAGGTCATAGATTTAGAGATTGTACAACTGCTGGTAGGATATGTTTATTTCATAGCAAGTTGTATAAGGTAGGCTTAATTCAAGCTTAATGACAGATGTGTTCATGCTTAAAGGCGTTTTGTACACATGATATATACCGCTCATCTCATAATTCATCCAATGTAATGTGAAAGTAGATTACTTTGAATTCAATATATTCAATGACTATGGACAACGGAGGGCCTGCCTCATTGGAAAGGCGTGTTGGCGCGCTCTCATATTACCATTGAACGTCATAGATGATGTGTTGGGCAATCAGTGCAACGGTCAATGACAACGTACCGTTAGCGACTGAAGGGTCCTGATTGTGAGTAGGCGAGGATCCATGGATAGGACAGAGAGACCTTATACGAGAATACTTCACAGCACACTACATGTACATGTATGAAATAGGTTAAGGAACCAACGATTTGAAACCCTCTATATCGAAGTAGGTGGTCGTTGGTAAGGACCTACGATTACTACTCATGATCATCTCTTATGCCGCTAATTGCATGAGATTTGGTAGAGTGGTCATAGCAATGCAGCTGGGGTTAGTCATTTTCCTCTTTGACCTTGCTGGCTTGACCTTTTTGGGTGAGTCTAAAGTGGGAGGGGAGGATCCATCCATTACCACGGCCCGGGATATCCATAACATACAACATACCCCTCACTTCGCTTCTTTATTTTAGGGTATCAATATCTAAATACCCACCATGGCATTAAAATGACTAAATGAGAAGTACATTTGCCCTAAATGATAATCAGTGCATTCATGGAAATAGAAAATATTAAGGCTTGACTACATGTATAATCCATACACAAGCCACAGCGTTCCCATGACTTTATCTGAATGTTACATCTGTACTCTTGTTTGGACGTGGGTGATTGCACCCTGCCGACTGTACATTGATAAGCTTTGTGAAAACATGGTCGACGAACTGTTATGATGGGGCAATAAGGACTATCTGTGGAAGAATAACTTCTGCTGAAGTGACATACTTTTATTATCAGTCTGAAGAATCCTAATATATTTAGAGGTTTTGGTAAGCTTCTTATACGAGGCTGCTGACTGGGTTTCAAGCTGGCTGTGATAAGGGAAGACTGCATATGCACATACCCCTAAGATATCTAAAAACAGCGTTTTGTGAAAAGGAACACAGCACAGTATGTGATCTACATCACGTGTTTTCTTATATAAAGTGTACTGTATGTAGACCTACAACCTGGCTATAGTGGAGAGCTACCGATTGTAGAGGGGATGCAGTTTGACTGTGAATAGAAGGTTGGTCTTCAAATATTGACTGGAGCCTCGACAAACACTGTCAGCATCTATTCACCCTAGGCTGGGCTGGTCAGGGATTAGGGAGTGATCATTTTTTAACAACAGGGAGGGGGCTGGTGGGTTTGCGCGCGGCCGCGCGAAAAAAATGTTGACCCCCCCCCTCTCAAGAGGGTAAAATTTTTTCAACCCCCCCCCCTTAAGGGACAAAAATTGTGCGCGAACGTCCCCTTTTAGCCTGTAGTAACGTGCGCGGTTTTTCACTGAAAACAGGTGAAATTATTTTGACCCCGCCTCTCAAACCCACCATCTCCCCCTGTTGTTAAAAAATGATCACTCCCTTAGACAGCATCGTCACCAGAGGAAGGCCTGTTAGGTCCTGTGGCCATCACCTTATCAGCTGTCTAGTATTTTACTCACGTATACAAATGCCCTACCCATACACACAGTGCACCTTGTTGTGACTTTCACATCATGCTTTTTGGGGTTATACATATTTTTACTCTGGGTTTAGGATGAAATCTATGTCTTCAGCAAACTGGGGTATACGTAAAGGCTATATATATATATATATATATATATATATATATATATATATATATATATATATATATATATATATATATATATACACACAATGATCTTCTATTATGAGACATCATTAAAAAAACCATCCATCTCATTTTGCATAATCTATCTCAAGATTTCATGTGATGATATCCAAATAAGATGGAGCATATTGGTAACATCACAGAGCAGTAAGAAGACAGACATAGATGGTCAAGTAACCGATTTGAAATGATAGTGGTTGAATCTATATGGATTTAGTCATCACATGGCCTGGGGTGGGGCCACGAGTGGCGTGTTATGTAGATGCACAAGGAACTTGAGTGTGAGAATATTGGGGTCACCAGTCTTGTGATATACTTATAGTGACATGGGTGGGGTACTGGAGGACACCGTGGTCCATGGCAGGTGGGGTGGAGGTACCAGCTAGGGGAGTGTCTGTTTACATGAGGCTAGTGTAATCACTGCTACCTCAGCACTACCAAGGACAGGGGTTAAAACATGGTATAGCTCGCTGCAGCAAGTTGGGAACCTGAGTGTTTTCCAGTTTTGGAGGCAGCTGTGCATGTAAAACGCCTTCATTCAACGTACATTTTTGCATATGCTGCAGAAGACAAGTCTTGTGTATGATTCTCTCAAAATCATAACAAAATATGAAAATAGAATCATTTGCTATGCATTATTCCCTCACAATATATGTCAGACTAGACAAAATGCCCTTGGTAGGTCCCATACAGGCTGGAAAAGCACTATGCTCGTAAATATCTTCATCATTTTCAAGATAAGAATATCTGAAGAACTGAACAATGTGAACAGGTTCATGGTGCAAAACCCTTTTGTTTCCATCATCAATTGTTGTTTTGACCTGATGATTCAAAACCATATTGAAATGCTATTAGAACCCCATATTAGGCATGTGAGACCTATTATGGTGCACTATTGAGCTATTTAGCTGTAAATAGCAACAAAAGCATTGTCGGCACCAAAAACTAGAATCATAAGATGTGACTAATTCTTCTCACACTTATTGTATCACTTAGATATTTCACAAGATGATCAAGTAAAACATAAAAATGGATAATTCTGGTATGAGTGGGTGATCACACATCCATATATGGTGATCTATGTGGTCCCACATCAAAAACCAAGCAGAAATTTTGTTGAAACTCACAGTTTTTGCAAACTAATAAAAATCACATGTCTCCCATAGTATAATGAGCCACCATATATAGAGGTAGGAAAAAAAGTATACTCATTTATAAACTTGATGGGTCAGTATTATGCACCATCTATGAAAAACTGATGGTTAGTATATTTTTTTCACAAAATATATATTGCCAAACTTTGAAAAACAACAATTTTTTTAAACTAATGAATTTTGAATTTATAATCTGTACTACAGTGGTAAACTTTGCACTATATTAATGTAATAACATCTACCCTGGCCATAAAGCAATGAGTTTCGAATATTGTGTAAATTGGATAATTTTTGGCTAAACTACAGCATTACTTAGCGAAATTAAGGGAAAACTAAGTTTTAGGTTCCCAACTTGCTGTATTGAGCTATGATAGTGTGTAGATGTTGTGAGTGTCAGGTGGTATGTTTGTACACGTCGTCAGAGGACGAGATTTGCCTCTTTGGTGAACCTTGTTCAACATCGCCTGCAATTTGCAAATAGGTGCTGTCATACTCTGGAGCACTCCATTTGACGATCCACCCAAGTTCAAAGCTTACATGTTACATAACACATTTCTGGCCTTTATAACATTTTCTATGTGTAGCAAATTTCATCTTAAAACATCATTACTGTGCCTATACATGGGTGCTCCAAATTTTCAGGATGTCACACCGTCACTTTTTAGGAAGGATGGAGGGTCACTCCTTCACTTTTTTATGTATATGCCAATGTACATATACTGGGAACCTTTGAAATTGTTGCCGTCTGTTATTTTCTAAAACCCCTCCCTCACGAGAGTCACGACCGTCAATTTTTACCCATGTATAGGAACATTACTGATGGCGAATAACACTATGGTTAAGGAGAATAGACATTATCGATTGGTAATATCAAGCATATAATTAATTGTATGAAGGAAGGACATCTTCTACTATACTCTCTCCTCTCTGTCCTCGTCTCTCTCCCTGTCTGTCTGTCTCTGTCTCTCTCTGCCCCCTCTCTGTCTCTTCCACTTTCTATTTCTTTCTCTCTGTCGTGAGCAATGTTATTCTGTGGCACTATTTCTTATGGCTGATGAGTATACTCTCTGATTGCGAATGTGTATACATCCTTGGCATGAATACCTTAATAGCCACACTCTACATTTTGAAGGGCCCCCAGAAAAAGATGGAAAAGAATTTTAGATGGCTATTTATCTATTGTTGAGGGGGTGTTTTACCTGCAGAAGCTGCCCGTGCTGCTGTCGGCTCCGCTGTCCTCCCGATCCCCCATCAGACATGCCGCCAGCTGCCCCGGCATCAACTCCCCGTTGGCCACACCAGCCAGGTTCATCATTGCCGGCCACTTTGCAATGGCAGCCTCCAGAGGACGACCCGCTCCTCCTCCAGGGCCTCCAAGCCCTCCTCCAGATTGTGGCTGTTGGTTTGTTGACGGCCACGGATTGCAGTTCATGTCCGCTCCGGCTGTCCTGCAACCAGCCTCTGTTGTTGGTCCTGCAGGCTCCCCCCGCCTACTACCAGGCCCCGCCTGCTGCTGCTGATGTTGCCGCTGCTGCTGCGTAGAGGCCTGCTCCAGGGTGCCAGCTGCAGCCCTGCAGGAGGATGAGGCAGTAGGGGCAGCAGCTGACAGCAATAACGAACCCCCAACCGCCAGGGCCGCCGCGGCAGCTACAGGAGGGGGAGGGGGTGTGCCGCGAGAAGCTGCAGCATGAGCAGTACAAGCAGCAGGAGCAGTTCCAGCTGCAGCAGCAGCAGCAGCAGCAGCAGCACTCTGGCCGCTCCTGGACAGGCAATGGGAGTGCCGTCTCCGCAACTGTGTGGAGACCGTCCGTCCGTCGTCGTCTTGCCTCGTTGCAGCAGGGGACATGACAACGGCCTTCATACTAGACCCTACTTATTATTAATCCGCCCTACCCTTGACTCGGAGAGCCGTTACCAAACCCACCCTCCCCCCAGTAACGCTTGGTGTGTATTTGGGGTTTCCTTTCCAACAGCCTATTTGAATCCTACAGTCTCTGAGTGGTGTGTATTATTGTCCTGGTAGCTGCTAGAGTTTTGATCATGCCCTTGCCCCCTACGGTGATGGTGGTGATTGTGGGCCCTCCTGGGCCCTCCTGTCGGTCCCCATATGATTATCTACATGATATCACAGACCCCGGACACAGTCCTGTCAAGGGCATCTCCTCTTTCCACACCGACCTACAGCCTGTCCACCACAGGATCCAGCTGTCAAGTGTGAGGATCCGGACCTGATCCAGGCAGCGGTCTGTGTAGTTAGTACACCACCACCATGTAGGTTTGTACACGATGATGGAAGACCTGTGTCCTACCTCCTCATACCATGGAGCACGCCCCTTGGTCTCCCCAGCTGTAGTATTGTCCAACCTCCAGCCGCTGAAGACGATCTTGCTCTTGTTGTCCTGCTGAACGTGCCTCCAGTGCCGTAAACAAACCGTCCTGCCGCAGCATGCACGTTGACGGACACGGGGGTCGTAGGGGGAGGGGAGGGGTGGGTGCACAGTCCTACCGCCCGCCACACGTTGCACCTCCAGCTCACCTGATGGCTGTTACAGGACACTCCCACTAACAACCACAGATCGCTCTTCTAATGTCCTCCCACTGTGTAACGGTTTAAGGTGACGGAGCAGTTGTGGAGGGAGGGACATTAAACTTTGAAGTAGTCACAAATATTCTGGGGACAAAATTGCATAATGCAAAATGTTCTATTGGCCATAAACAAGTGAGATCAGAATCTCACGCGCTAACTTAATAGCATTTTACCGTGGATCCCGACATGGATATAGACCGAATTATCATTCATCGATTTTTCCTTTCCTACCCAATCCTAATTAATTAGGCTCAAGTATTTTTTAAAAAAAATAAACCCAAGGGGAATATTTTTACTTGGGTGAGTGTGGGGAAAAAAATCATTTTATGGTACAGCAATCCATTATTGACTAAATGGGGAGTGGGGGATTCTCTAAAATAAAATAGCACTTCCTAGGCATAATGGACATCCACCTGCGTTCCCAAATACACAAAATTAGGGTCTCTTTTCCCTAAATCCGCATATCCTTGCCATCTAGAAAAAGGGGTGCTTTTTATATGGAAAAGCTGTGTCTCTAAGAAAAGGGGGGTCATATTTACCTTGAGGCTGTATCTGTGAGGGCTCCTCATATCATACTGTAAATAGCTGAATACATTTCCTCGCAAACATTCTAATTCCATGGCTTTTTAATCATACTGGCACTGCTTTGAATAACAGAATTCTATGCATCAATGGAATGGTCGCATACTTTATAGTATCCTCATCAAAACCATTTCAATGTGGGTTGGGGTGAATAGTATTAATGTCAGTGTTGTCAAAATAAGGGGTGGTTTTGTACCTCAAAAGTCAGCATTTTATTACAAAAAGGGGTGCATTTTCATCTGAAAATCTGTGCCAAAGGGGTCTTTTTTTGAGGAGAGGGAACGCAGGTGGATGTCAGTCTTGTTTCTGGAGTGCAGGGACCGGGCCTCATACCCACAACCATTTTGTAAATCACTCCATAATATGCATTAAATGCAGGATTCAATATGGAAGCAATGTGCATACAGCACTACACTGTAGTCTACAGCTGACTGGATCAGAGCCTGGAAGAGGCATATAGCACAGACCCCGGAGCACAGAGGATCAGGTGAGGTGTTATGTCACCACCATGTGTGTCTGTACAAGTCCTAGATCTACTGTACAAGTTCTAGATCTACTCATGTTTCAGGTCCAGTGTAGCAGACCACCTTGTGTTACATAAGCCGCTACACCGGTAGGTTTTGGTGGGATGGATCTACGACCAATGAAATTATTCCCTCCGTATGGGAAAGGCCGGGGTAGTGATAAGGGGCAACACAGACCATTAATAGAGCACATATCATAATGAAGGGCATTGTCACTCAAATGACCTCAAAGTGGCATGCGATTTTATCCCCGAGGGTTAATTGTAAGTGTCAATGCTTTGGAACACGTTTGCATACCCCCGATAATTCCCCCGGATAATTCCTCCATGAATCAATTGCCATAAAGTTTTACATCCTATTAAGAACGCTGTATATAATGTACGCAAATGAATGATTTCTACCTTTATCTTCCTAATCATCTACCATCAGATAGCATTTCATTTTGTGTTATCTAATGCTTGATTAAGTGTTTTATGTGTCTCTTTTATGTCATTGTTAAGATATCTGTAGCCCATGTATGAATGGTATACCATAATGCAAAATGGTGACATTAGTTTGTATCATGTATATGTATTATCTTTTTGCCTCAGTTTAAGGCTCAGGAGTGGAATAGGCCACAGGCCGTGCCCACTCGAGGATTGACTTATCATAAATATTCAGTAGCTCCAATCATCCTCAATGACTTTATTTGAAATAATTTGTTCTGCAAAGGTTAAGAAATAAAATTTAATTGGAAATATTGTTAGTTTCTCTTTGCAGAATGGTGGAGATACGAGGAGACACCCACCTGTGTTTGTGATGTTTTTTGTGAGCAGCCGACATTTCCAGCTGACTCGTTGACTCAGCATGACGCGGGAAAGCGCGCGATTCGGCCTCTGGAGTCGATGGCGCAGTCTTCACATTGCGACTGAAAAACACAAATGAAAGAGAATTAAGTAACGTTATACTAATTACCTAGAATTCATAACGTAATCAACATGAATGGGAAATATTTAATTGGAAATATGACAGTTTCGCTGCAGACCCCTCCTCCCCAGGGCCTCCTGCCCAAGGCCTCCTCCCCAATTTTCATTCACGTGCAGTTCTTATGCCTAACTTTAACTTCTCCTGGCCACTGTAATCATTCTATTATACACAATTCAGTACACGATTGGATTAGTACTCTAAAATAATCCGAGACTAATCGGATTAACAAAGATTTGCCTGAAACATCATCCTACACCCCCCCCCCATGTTGTGAACTAACTACGATCACCTTCTCGTATAAGCCACGCCGGGAAGCCACGTCTTATACGTGGGTATAAGCACCAGGTGCGCCTTATAGAATGTCCATAAACCTAGGATATACGGCTAATGGCGGGGTAATCCATAAACCTAGGATATATATTCTCCTTTAACTTCGGGTGTTTTGCAGAAAGAACAGGGGGAAAACAACCATTGAATATGTCCCATGATATCAAAGATGTGGTATGCTCATGTATCTAGTAAGTGTATAACAGTAGCCTGAGTAGGTATTCTCTAAGCCATTTTCCTAGATGCCCCTAACACTAACAGCGTCAGAAAATGCCGAAAATGGAAAATATCAGTTCCTATATCTCGCGATGAAGCACTCAAAATTCACGGCTACCTGTATGGTTAGGCTGGCGAACTCCTCAAAGTCCAACTCTCATAGACCTACTACTGCGAACACGTTGAGACAGAGCTGCGCCAGTCTAAAATATAATCCATTCTGTACACACCAGGCGGCGGCACCTGTAGTGTTGACAGAATGATGAAGACGCACGGCAAGTCGCTCGATTCGAAAGTTTAATAATTTTTTATATCAAATACAGCCATAATATCAAGGAATCTAGTCGACAGAGAGGTAGAATATGGTTTCAACTATGTTATGTCCAAAGCATTTCGATATATTTGGTACATAAGCTGCAAAAATGGAGAATTTACTTTCGTGTCAAGGTAGGTTTCAACATGTTCACACAACATGAAACCAAGATGGCGGAGGGCCGTCTTGTCGACTTGCATAAGAAATGAATGGATTATAACATTTTTGAAGGTAAATACTTAGAATTAATGGTGGAAACCGTGTTATAAGCGCAATATATAATGCATAGACTTGCACTCGTTGGCTTCATGGGGTTCATAGAAGCATTCGCCTCCGGCTCATGCTTCTATCACCCCCTGAAGCCAACTCGTGCAAGTCTATGCATTATATATTACTTACGTAATGAAGAAGAGTATGTCAAGACACAACACTTCTTCACCAGAGATATACCCACAACTGCTTATAAACGATAGACTGGTTGACCACATTCCACAATCATGATAACTACATGGATAATATAACGTGTGTTAAACCACGGTGGCACCTTAGAATAAAGGAAACAAGCTGTGGTTATTTCATGTAACCAAGGTTTAAGTGAGTTGACCCACAGTTGTGTAGGGTTACTTTGTATAACCAGTGCTCATTGGTCAATCCAAGGTGTTTCACACCTTGGATTGCCCAGTTCAGGCACTGGCTATATCATCATATGGCCTTAGCGTGTTCCTTAGTGGGCCGACCCCTGCTGAAGCCGATACCTTGCAAGATAAGTACTGATAACAGCGAGCTGATGGGTACCAGGTATTACGTAATGCACCCTGAAAAGTCGGTAGTGAATGAAAGGAATTTTTTCATTGGTCAATAATGTATCACACTAAGGGAGTGGTCATTATTTATACTTAGAATTAATGGTGGAAACCGTGTTATAAGCGCAATATATAATGCATAGACTTGCACTCATTGGCTTCATGGGGTTCATAGAAGCATTCGCCTCCGGCTCATGCTTCTATCACCCCCTGAAGCCAACTCGTGCAAGTCTATGCATTATATATTACTTACGTAATGAAGAAGAGTACGTCAAGACACAACACTTCTTCACCAGAGATATACCCACAACTGCTTATAAACGATAGACTGGTTGACCACATTCCACAATCATGATAACTACATGGATAATATAACGTGTGTTAAACCACGGTGGCACCTTAGAATAAAGGAAACAAGCTGTGGTTATTTCATGTAACCAAGGTTTAAGTGAGTTGACCCACAGTTGTGTAGGGTTACTTTGTATAACCAGTGCTCATTGGTCAATCCAAGGTGTTTCACACCTTGGATTGCCCAGTTCAGGCACTGGCTATATCATCATATGGCCTTAGCGTGTTCCTTAGTGGGCCGACCCCTGCTGAAGCCGATACCTTGCAAGATAAGTACTGATAACAGCGAGCTGATGGGTACCAGGTATTACGTAATGCACCCTGAAAAGTCGGTAGTGAATGAAAGGAATTTTTTCATTGGTCAATAATGTATCCCACTAAGGGAGTGGTCATTATTTATCAACAGGGGGGGGGCATAAAATTTCAGACCCCTCCCGAGGGGGGGCTAAAAATATTTTGACCCCTCTTGAGGGGGGGCTAAAAAATTCACCCTCTTTTTAGCAAAAAAGCCTGCGCGCTACTATAGATCAAAGAGGGGCCAAAAACTCTCCATGCCTCTGGCGCAGGGGGGGGTGCAAATAATTTTGACTGCCGTCGAGGGGGGGGCATAAAAAATTTCCGCACGAAAACCCACCCCCCCTGTTGATAAATAATGACCACTCCCTAAGTCAGAATAATTCGTAACCCTACACAATCAGGGCTCGACAAATCCCTGTGCCCAATGCCCATGACACTGCTAGGTATTTCTCAAGCGCTACGAATTGAGACTGCCCACTACGAATTGGCCACCCCCTACAATCCAGGCCATTCGTAGGGAGGTGGAGTGAGTGCCCCTGTATTACCTACGATTGGCTATCCAGATGCATGGCTTTTCCCTCTATATCTGCACCAGTCATAGTGTTTGACCCTGTACAATCAAGAATTCCCTTCCGATCTACACAGAAAATAATCCAAGTCAGTAAATACTAATCTAACTTAGACAAAAATACCCATTAGGCAAAATAGCCAACATGTTAGTAACATCTTACTAATGTGTTAGTAGTATTACCTAACCTATTAAGGCAAGCTGACTTGACTTAGCCATGTCTAAGGGGTAGTAGTTTTGTCTAAGGGGAGGCAGTTTTGTCTAAGGGGTAGTAGTTTTTTTCACACCAGGTGGCAGTGTGGTTTGCATGAGGATTTTTATGGTAAGCGCATATTATGGAAAAGCTATGAATGTCAGAATAATGGTGCTTTCAATGACTATCGACATAATAACACCTCTACAATTCAACCTGGCATGTGATTTAACAGAATATACTTAATAAATATATATTTGTTATTGAAGGAGCAATGAAGAATAATGGAAACACCTCGTCTGTGGAAATTTAATTTACTCATATATCCACATCTTTGACATAATGATAAACCCAGAGCAACTAAGTCCACAGGTTGCAAAGAAAATGATGTGAGGTATTGAACTTGCTTCTCAAATGGAGAGGCTCTGTTCTGGATGTCTTAACCTATGTGGAGTTTACACTTAGCATTTCAGAATTAAGAGAATTTCTATGTTGCTTGAAAGTCTGTGTAGTTAGCGGAAAAGTCTAAGGCAAGTTAGGAGAAATCAGGCAAGTTGGGCATTTTTCTTAAGGGTTAGGCGTAAACTCCCAAGAAAACTTCGGTGGTTTGGGGACGTGCAAACTCCCAACCTGGGTTAGCAAGTCCAACAAATGTTAGGCGAAAGGCCTAAGATATGGCCTAATCCTGTTTTAGGTCGCTATGGAAAATAAGGAATGTGTTTTGCACAACTGGAAAAATGCTAGACCTATGTAGACCCCTTGTGTATATAGCGACTTAAAAGTTCTACCCATGGCAAATGTAGAGGTTCAAATACACAAAGCGACCTATTTAATAGCGACCTAAAACAGGAGCAATATATAGGAAAGAAAGAAAGAAACTTAAACAGAAGAATAGATTAGCATAGAAGCTTGCCCCGCAGGGCTACTAATATGGAATAGAAAAGAAGCTTGCCCCGCAGGGCTATTGAATTTGAATGACTAGCCCTGCGGGGCAAAATTCTATTCTATTCCATTAAAGTAGCCCTGCGGGGCAAGCTTCTTTTCTATTCCATATTAGTAGCCCTGCGGGGCAAGCTTCTATGCTAATCTATTCTTCTGTTTAAGTTTCTTTCTTTCTTTCCTATATATTGCTCCTGTTTTAGGTCGCTATTAAATAGGTCGCTTTGTGTATTTGAACCTCTACATTTGCCATGGGTAGAACTTTTAAGTCGCTATATACACAAGGGGTCTACATAGGTCTAGCATTTTTCCAGTTGTGCAAAACACATTCCTTATTTTCCATAGCGACCTAAAACAGGATTAGGCCATATCGTAGGCCTTTCGCCTAACATTTGTTGGACTTGCTAACCCAGGTTGGGAGTTTGCACGTCCCCAAACCACCGAAGTTTTCTTGGGAGTTTACGCCTAACCCTTAAGAAAAATGCCCAACTTGCCTGATTTCTCCTAACTTGCCTTAGACTTTTCCGCTAACTACACAGACTTTCAAGCAACATAGAAAGGCCTAATCCTGTTTTAGGTCGCTATGGAAAATAAGGAATGTGTTTTGCACAACTGGAAAAATGCTAGACCTATGTAGACCCCTTGTGTATATAGCGACTTAAAAGTTCTACCCATGGCAAATGTAGAGGTTCAAATACACAAAGCGACCTATTTAATAGCGACCTAAAACAGGAGCAATATATAGGAAAGAAAGAAAGAAACTTAAACAGAAGAATAGATTAGCATAGAAGCTTGCCCCGCAGGGCTACTAATATGGAATAGAAAAGAAGCTTGCCCTGCAGGGCTACTTTAATGGAATAGAATAGAATTTTGCCCCGCAGGGCTAGTCATTCAAATTCAATAGCCCTGCGGGGCAAGCTTCTTTTCTATTCCATATTAGTAGCCCTGCGGGGCAAGCTTCTATTCTATACCATATTGATAGCCCTGCGGGGCAAGCTTCTATTCTATACCATATTGCCCCCGCAGGGCTACTATTATGGAATAGAAAAGAAGCTTGCCCCGCAGGGCTACTTTAATGGAATAGAATAGAATTTTGCCCCGCAGGGCTAGTCATTCAAATTCAATAGCCCTGCGGGGCAAGCTTCTTTTCTATTCCATATTAGTAGCCCTGCAGGGCAAGCTTCTTTTCTATTCCATATTAGTAGCCCTGCGGGGCAAGCTTCTATTCTATACCATATTGATAGCCCTGCGGGGCAAGCTTCTATTCTATACCATTTTGATAGCCCTGCGAGGCAAGCTTCCATTCTATTTTATATGTGCAACTCAATAAAGATGATAAAAAAATGTTTCAAATAGAACTAGATCATGGGTTTTTAGTTACTGAATAAGGGTCATCTTCATGATTACAAACATTTACTGAATAAGGGTAATGACCCTTATTCAGTAACTATTTACAATAGTCAAGATGACCCTTATTCAGTTAAGAATGCCCTTCTACCACTATCACATTCACATTAAAGAGGAATACACAGAACAAGCCATTCCATTTCCTTCATTTAGATTCCTTCTTTTCCATTCACCCTCTAATTTTCTTTAGTTTTCAAGAGTTATCCTGACTTAATCTATTCTTTAGCGACTTAAAGTGGGAGAATGCCTAAGAGATTTAGAATATTTTTTTGTGTGTAGGCCAGGTGGTACGATTTGGGGCCGCCCTAAACTTAGCGTCTGAGAAATGACTTCCTGGGCACAAAGTATTTTTCAAGTTGTGCCCAAAGTGTGTACATGTATTTATTGTAAATAAATCGTCCTGATGGGTCATGGTGAAGATACCTGACCACGTGGAGACAAAAGTGGTTTAGCGATAGATGTTCACTGATATAAATGATTATTCGCCAGCCATGAGCCATCCTGTAATGTATAGCAAGAAGCTGAATGAAGGCAGTGCTTGTAATTCTGGTGATTTGTGACTGTAGAGTTACATGTAAAGACTAATGTGATCCATAAGAAAACGACATGGCGCGGATCGGGCGCGGATGCAGGACCACAATATACATCATGAAATTCCTTGTCCGGCGGGCGCTGACTAGAAATTCCCAATCCTCATCATAGCATAATCACTTCTATTGCACCAACCATCGTTTGGCTTTCTCCAGTCTCTCGTCATCTGTAGATTGTAAGATGGTGATTTGTGGGATAAGCTCCATGCCCATGACGATAAAATCATTAGAGAAAATGTGGTGAATATCCTCCTCCAAATACATCCAAGACCGACAGACAACTACCACATCTGTAGGTCAGTTGTAGCAGAAGCTGACGACATTTCGCCTACTAACTGACCGGCCAGCCGACTGACTGCATGGCTAGCACAGTTGTTGGCACCAAACTGGTCAAGGTGTTAAAGCTCTTTAAACAGCTCTTGAGTCTGCGCTGTAGTGAATACCAAGACCAATCACGTGCTGCTGACGTGCACTGGTGATTGCTGCTCTGGTTCAATAAGTAGTTATGTTTGTACTCCTGACTGTTATTACCTCATACATGGAGTACTAAAGGGTTGGGTAGCCTCACTCCGGTAGGGGGGACACTTCAAGCAGCATGTGACTTCTGGGTTAGGTACACTGTCTGCAGATTGTTTGCCAGGTAAAGTGTCAGGTGATGCCTGTGGAAGAATTTTGAGATGAATTGAAGTCTTTAATCAAATATAAATAACCCACTGCATGTACACGTCCGAGAACACACACACACATATATATATATATATATATATATATATATATATATATATATATATATATATATATATATATATATATATATATATATATATATCAGAGATTGAGCTCCATGCAGGTCTATAGATGTCACGGGTCATTTGTTGACTGGTCACCTAAATAGCAACCGTTAACCCCCCTGCTGTGTGGGCAAATACGTTTGTAGAAGCCAATCAGCTTTGACGTCATGATTGTACGTAACTGTCGTGGCACGAGACCAAGATCGTTCAGGCCGTACAATGCAGCCCCATCACATGATTCCAAACATTATTGTATACATGTTTTTTCGTAAAGAATTACTCTGTGTCTGTGATTCAGAATTACTCTCCGGACAATCCATATACTAGGCGATGTGATAGATTTTAACTTCGGAGATGACTTTTTTTTTTTTTTTTTTTTTTTTTTGGGGGGGGGGATGATTAATCATTTGCCATGTGTATTTGATAAATTAAAGGTATATAAAGGTTGTTAAGCTTTGCCAGAAGTTGAATAGAAAAAAGACTATTCGCCGTGAACCTCACTGGTTAGCTTTTATGTATGACAACTGCATACAAGTATGACATTTTTTAACACACATAGTTGGAAATCTGAGGTATATGATCAGTTTTAAGATCAAAATCGTAATGTAATCTTTAGAAATCTCAAGACTACAAAATGTAATGTTTAGGAGTGAACCAATAAAATGTGGATAAGCCCAGAGTTCTGCCTCGTGTCTTTATTTTAATGCAAAAGCATGATGATATTATGAGGCTGGTGACATAATGATTTGGTTTTGGATGTATAGGCTATGGATTCGTTCCTTGTTTTTATTACAACACGGTGCTTCTACCCCTATGTTTGTGTGGTGTTTGAGTGGAGTATTGGCACTCTGCCATGTTAAACAACTGCTACTAGTAGAAGAGCAGAACCCCCATGTCTTATACCCTAACATGTGTTTGTATCTGAATTATGTATATATGTATATGTCACCAAAGCTGTGAACAAGTATTAATTTCTATGTACAAATGTATAATTATGAAGCGGAGTGGATGTGTGCACTGATTCATAGCCTTCCCCCCCCCCCCAAAAAAAAGGGTAAAATCCCACAGACATTCCTGACGCTCACAGAAAAACATGGCCGATATGAAATTGATGGGTGTGGACCACTAAAATCGACATGGCGACATGGGCTATTTTAGGCTTAGTGACATGAACAATTTCTTAAAATTGACATGGTGACATGACCATTTCTTAAAATTGACATGGGGACATGGCCATTTTTAAAAATCGACATGTGACATGGGGGACCCCCCATCCACACCCCAAAATTGTGCACCGAGGAATAGGGATTAGTATGGACGTCCTGTGGGACCACCATTTTGAACTTTGGTGGTTGAGGTGAAGCCTACTGATAAGACATACCATGATGGGTACCTTGTCCCTGGGTAACACCCACTTCCAGGGACATGCTGGTCCCATGTTATCAGTTCTTATCAGTACATGTTGCCAGAACCAGCACCAGACCCGCTTCCAGCCAATAACATCTCTCTCTCTCTCCTGAGCTTATCACAACATCACCCAGATTCTTTTGCAGCTCTTGTCACGAGGTGGCAGCACCAAGTCTACATGTTACGCTATGTGAACCCAAAGCGATCAATTAAAGTAGCAGTGGTCAATGTAAGCCAGTCCAAATTATGGGATCAACGCCACCCACACAGGCCGGCCGTACGACTTTGTTACCGTGGCAGCCATTGTATTTGTCAATAGTTGGCCGATACTGGCTCAAATCAAGTTATACAACCAACAGAGTCTGCATGTTACATCACCTAGGTGGTCATCAGACACGACCAGCTCATAATCCCCATAATGTAGAATAGCTGCAAGACGGTGGGTGGTGAGGTTATGGGAGAATCTATTTGCTTTACACATAAAGATTGCATACAGCTTGTGGGGCTCTTACTCAAAGTGTAAGTGTTTTAGAGCCGTAAGAGGAATAAGAGCCCCAACAGTGGTGAAATTGAGTCTATGAGGTGAAGTGAAATATAAAGAAAGCTATTCCACCTAGGTAGAAGGGGAGCCAGTTCAGATTCAAAAGTGTAAGTATACATAGTCAACGTCATATGGATCACAAACGAAACGCTTAAAGACGAGCTTATTTCCACAGCTAGAATCAGTGGGGGATCCAGGATTGTCTAGAAGGGGGGGGGGGGTAAGACTTGGTGAACCCTAATGAGGCACTATATGTGGCCCCGAGCACCGTAAGCCCCCTATTTTGGGCCCCCTCTACTCTTTTCTTTTCCCGCTTTTTCCCCTCTTTCTCCTTTTTCCCTCACCTTTTTTCTTTTCTTTTTAAATTCGTGTTGACCCCCCCTAGATCCGCCACTGTCAGAAGATATAATGCTTATGATACGAGATTGCCAAATCAGGCCAAGAGAAAAAGCAAGAATGACGACACTAAGCAAAGCATCCGGTTGGTTGATCACTCTCTATGCAATTCCACTAATTCAAGACGATGATTATCATTACGAGAATATAATTCAGTCAGCAGGATTTGGCATATAAGACACTCTGCCACCGACTTTTATTCCTCTGAACTATAATCCGATAAAAGTCGCGTTTATTGGATGTCGAAGTGCCGCAGCTGCCAGTCGGCAAACTGCCCGTTTCCTGTTATGGTGTTAACCACGGTTTGACCGGCCTGTGCTGGGAGAGTGACATTAGAGTAATATAACAGTACAGGGAGAGAAACTAAATCCTTAGCTGGAGACTTAGTGCAACTCCCATAATCGGGACAGGCTTCAGTCAGTCTAATTTCCCATCCTATAGATGGCGCAACATACAGTATTTCTATGTAGACACCAGATGGCAGTGCAAGCTGACAAATATATTACAACAATAAGGGCTGAGTCATTTATTACCAGTGGGGGGGGGGGCATTCGGAAGAACCCCTTTCAGTGGAGCAAAATCCCAAAGAGGATGCGATACTGGTACTGCCTGTTGGCAAACCAAAACCGCAGCTTCAGGATTTGCTATAAACATGAACATTATTGGCACGCATGTAGAAACATGTAATCAATGCGGGCACCATTGTTTTTGTATACGGTATATAGCTAGTACCCAGTAGCAGTAGACCTACATTTTAAAAGGGGCTTTGAAAATCGCCATGCTAGCGCTCCTTCAGTAGTAAACTAAATTTATATATTTTGTGCTCCTCACATGTCATAGCTTTTGTAGGCAAAAGTCCCCCCCCCCTCCCACTTGTGCAGGTCGGTCATGATAAAAACGACTGTAGACTGGTCCAACCCATAACCTAATTTTGGGTGGGGGGGGGGCTCATTTTGCAAAATCAGTTCTTTAGTGAGTGGCGGTAAAAGAATCTGAATGCTGTTAGGTAGTTTTCAAACGTCCGTGAAAACCCACCACCTCCCCTCTTGTACATATAATGACCACTCCGTTACTCACAACACAATAGCCATGTGCTTTTGTGTGG
Source organism: Acholoe squamosa (assembly GCA_949317995.1). Taxonomy (NCBI): domain Eukaryota; kingdom Metazoa; phylum Annelida; class Polychaeta; order Phyllodocida; family Polynoidae; genus Acholoe; species Acholoe squamosa. The sequence goes on along the minus strand of OX439039.1, from coordinate 28,290,867 downwards.
ACAAAGGAGAGTGGGGACTAAAACCCTTTTTTTTCAATAGCAGAAACGTCCAACTCATGGCCCAATGTTACGATATTCTGGTCTATAATAACCGATCCATACTTTATATTGTAAAAATATATTCATTTCTGGGTGCACAAAGGAGAGTTGGGACTAGATCAGTTCCCCCTTCACACGCTGTGACTCACTACCCCCTTTCCTCTTCCGGCACAAAAGGGAACCGGAAACAGCGTGTGGTGTAAACGGGAGCACGGATACAGGGGCAGCTTCCGGTTCCGCCGCATCAGCTACATCTCCTGCTTCTCAGAATCCTGCCACTCCCCAAGCACACCAATCGATGGAGCATTTTATAATCAAATTCTCACTTGTAGGCTTGTGCACTGACCAAGGCCGCCAACACCTTCTGGACGAAGGAATACAATTTAAGTGCTGCTCTTCAAGTACATGTACTTACAGATTCCAACAGAGATGCCTCTATAAAGCATACAGAAGCCGAAGCAGATCGTGTAAGCTCAAGTTTCAGAGTTTTTAAGTCTAAATGCATAAATGATATACCATGGCCTAGTTCTATATACATCGGTAAGCAGAACAGTGAAACCTTTGTAGTGGGCTATACATGTACTAGATGAGCCGTTGGGGGGGGGGGGGAGAACACCCATGGGCACTTAACCAATAGTCCTGTTCAATCTAAGTGCAGCTAACAACCCCCCATTACTGATATTTCCATGTGATTTGGACACGAACACCAGGCGGGTTTATGGCGCTGTTGTTGTTGGACAGTTTAGTGCCAATCCCCCTCAACACGCACACCTGTTGTTAGTGATGGTGGTCTTCTGTATGGAGGGCTCATGTGGGGTTTTAGCCTGGCTTAAAGCCCATCACAGTTCTGCATAATACATGTAGTCCTTTTGTACATAAGCAGATATACAGGTAACATAACTTGTCATGTACCTGGTCCTATATGTGCCTGTCCTATAATGTCGTCATTGCTGGCAATGTCAAACAAGGTCAATGTTATATGACGTTTTATTGTGTAAAGCTATGCAGGGTGGCAGGAATTATTTATTCATGAAATAAACGAATCAAAATTTTCTCGAGTAGTCACATTGATTCCCATCTAGATTTTAACACTTAATTTCGAAATGAATTCCGTTGCATCCCAAATGATGCCAAATTAGATGAGAATATAACATTCCAGGACAACACCGATTTATCCTTTCTGGTAAAGGGTTACATACAATAACTCAGCTCAAAATTCTCTATTAAGGGGTGAATGCTGCTGTTTTTAGGCAAAGACGTGTTATTATAAGCTTCCGCGCAGCCAAAGTCTAATTTGAATCCCAGGGACAGGGTCCTATTTCTACATACTACTTACAAAATACTTGCGCCTGAGGAAGCCTCTCTCCCAGTGACCGACCACGGCCACAATGCCCCCTCTCTGTGCTCATCCCCTGGAGGAAACATCTGCCCAGTGGCATGGCCATCTTACATCCCGGGAAGAAAGGACTTAAAAAGGCCAGCCTGCTTTGATCAGGATGACTAATTCAACACTGCGGCTCACTCATAGCGTTACAAGAACTGCCACATTAGGCACTGCCGATATGTCCTGATGCAGTCCGGCGCGCAGTATACGAGGAAGTGAATAAGAGGTACTTCCCGGGCTTCCGACAGTCATGCTTACAGTCTACCTGTCATATTACCTAGGAACCTGTTAAGCTATAAAGAAGGTAGGCCAGACGGAGACAGCCTATCGCTCCCGCTAACGGCTGACAGCAAAGTTGGTTGGCCTCATAGACAACAAATATCTCTTGTGAAAATACAGTTTACACCCACTCTCCTTCTTTAAACTCCTCAAATGCCCAATACAACACCTCATCCTTCTATTGCAGTACTTAATCTTTACTTTTATAGTCTTGATAATACATATTTTAAAGAAATGTAGAAATTTTGAGGCCAAGATCTTAAACTTGGCACAGAGCCAGGCACAGGCATTTGCTACAGCCAACAGAAATAAACACAGGATTATAAGTTAATAAAACCTTCCACATTTCCACCAGACCTCATGTGGCAAGCAAAGTGTCTCATAATTATATGTTTGAAGTTTGGAAAGCAGACATTAAGGTTAAGTTAGTTTAAATTCATTCGGTACCATTGGTACCGAATTTTAAACTGCTACAAAGGCCTTTGCGCTCTGCCGCTCCCGTAGGAAGAGTCGGCGGAGGGCTCGGCCTATAAAGAAGGGTCATGAAGTGTAAAGGACATACTCAGAGAATTTGCAATATGTAAGTTAGTTAGCCGAACAGGCATATGTGAGTTAGCTTGCTAAGAAGATTCACGATATATATGTTAGGTTCTGTTACCCTATCTGGAATTGTTGAAGGGATTGAAATCAAGATAGGCACAGTCAACATCCTCCTTTGCTTCAGGGCCAATCAGGCACCTTAGTGCTGCCATTTCTCTACGACTACGTGGTGTCCTCACCTCCCTCCGTCCCTTTCATCGTTCTCGTTAAATGTCTCCCTTCCCGCCATCCTTTTCCTACCCAATGCTGTTAACAAGTTCATGCTCAGACCTCAACTGTGATATGCAGCCGTCCCAAATGTTGCAGTACTTAACAACATGTAGCATGTATCACCATAAGACCCAGGGATTACACTGGAGATAAGTATGGCTAGGAGGTCCATTATCACCAGGAAGAGTTGATACCTTTACACTAATACATACCTGTGTGCCATGATAGCCTTGAAGGTGAGCATGGTGTGTGCCACCATATCAGGCTGGACCAACAGGGTGGTGGGTATCCAGGGCAGGAGGAGCCTGGTGGAATGCTGACTTAGGGGTGGCAGGTTCAGGTGAGAAGGGCGTGCTGGTGATAACGCCAGGATTATAGAACAACTCCCAAGGATGGATAATCCCTGGGTGGAAGTCCTCGTGCAGCAGCTCCAGACTATGTCTATGAGCCTGAGGTCTGTGATGAACGAGCAGCTCATAACACCTCCTGAACACTTCACGAGAGCTGCTCCACGCTCCCCACAACGCCCACATAATGAGTCCTAATGAGGAGGAAGGCTATGGCGAGCTTTTCTGCCAGTGCCTTTTTAAACTCATGGCTTTCTATGTTAGGGCATAGATCTATATCGAAACTAGTCTAATGCACTACCGGCAGGTAGGCCTAGAGCCTAGCAGTATGCCTATACATGGGTCACATTCGACACATGCGACAGAGCACTTTTAATAGTCACGGCACATCTTCCGTCACTAGACTAGGGTTAGCGTTATAAGGTAAGAAAGGGTTCGCTATACAGCGCCCGCTAATGTGCATTAGGCCTAGTTCCCTTTTTAAAATCGACAGAGACGGGGGAAAAGAGCAGAATACATTAGTTAAAAATCGACATGGCAAAACTGTCCTCTCTGTAATTTGTAATCACTAGGTCGAGAGCCCCCACCCACGGAAAACTGCGCCCGTAGCGTAGGTGTGGGCAGCGAAGTCATACCTTGTCAAGGTCCAGGAATGTTAGCCAGCCAAGCCTAATGCAACGTCCTCCTGTAACCCGTCCGAGCATCTCTCTACTTTGCATCCGTCAGGCACGTATGACTAGGGAATGTTGTATGCATCTATCTCTCTGCTTTGCATCCGTCAGGCACGTATGACAAAGGAATGTTGTCAACTATTTTATTTACTATGTTGGCAACGCAGTAAAAATACTAACCTATGATTGGCTGTTGGTCATGAATGAAAGTTACGTCATGAAATTTCTCAGTCATGACGTAATTCTAGGGAATTTCCGAGATGCTACTGGGAGCTGGGAGCGATGTTAAACGGAAATTTGTATGTTTCTTTTCGAATACCTTGACATTAGGGATGAAAAACGTGCTGAATGTGGTACTCTGGTCTGAGGAACTTGAAATCCAATCCAGATTTAAGTTTTTTGTCCTCAAATCTTGAGAATACCTGTCTCTAAGTGGGACGTCAACTATCTGGAAACTCGTGGAGACCTGCATCATCCCGACAATAACCTACGGTGCTGAAACATGGAACACAAGGAAAAAAGACACTGATGCCCTCAACCAAATCCTAGACAACCAACTAAAAAGAATCCTACGACTACCCCAAGCAACCCCAAGGGAATGCATATATGATGAGCTTAGAATCCTTGACATAGAACACAGAATCCTAGAACTACAGGTCAACTACCTGACCAAAATAACTAAATCCCAAGGCGAAGAGATCACAATAGCAAACACGAGAGCAAGACCGACCTCATGGATACAGAAGACCAAAAAAGCATCCGAAGAACTCCAAACCCCGATCAACATACTGACAGACCTACCCACCACCAAGCGCAAAACGACCATAAAGAAAGCAGTGAAGGCAAAACAAGCACTCTGCATGAAAACAACCGGCGTAAAAAAAAGCAAGTTCAATTACCTGACTGAAAACAAAAGAAAATACAGCTGCGAATCTCATGACTACCTGACCAAACTAACTAAAGAACAAGCAAGGAGAATCTTCATGGCCAGAACCAGAATGATAAGAGCGAAAGATAACTACAGGAAAATGCACCACACACAAGAGTGTAGGGGGTGTGGCCACACTCCAGAAACCCAACAACACCTACTAGAAACGTGCCCAACCATACATAACAACCAAGACTCCACAACCCAAATCAAACTAGAAGACATCTTCACTGACAACCTAACCCTACTTAAGAGGACAGCATCCAAACTAGACATGATAGAAAAACAACTCAACATATGGGAAAATGCATAGCCGCCCTACCCCCAGGGAGCACCCTGGTTACCCAGGGAACATGCACGTAGTATAGTATAGTATAGTATAGTTTCTCATGGTGGGCGGGGCTTGTAAATATATGACGTAATGAATTGAGGTTCGGAAGGGGGATGCCCTGGGGGATGCCCTCGGGCCCGGGATGCCCTCGTAGCCCTCGTGCAACCTGACATCAGGTGTGACTTTCTACCTAAGCTAGGAGTCGGCTCTGGGGCCAGTATGGCCCTCGTGCTCATTATCTCTGCACCAGTGCCCCGGGGGGACACTTCATATATTTTGCTGATACTTGTGTGCGGCTGGCAAGGGCACTTTTTCATCAAAATCCCCCTAACAAGGGTCCGATTTCTAGGCCAAAATCCCCCTAACAAGGGTCAACTTTGACCAAAATCCCCCTAACAAGGGTTTACTTTTGACTTGGGTGTGAAATATCCTCTAAAAATACCCACATTTTGACCATAATTCCCTAGTTTTCAGGAGATATTTTCACATCTAGGGAATTCTAATGGTTTATGAGTGAATTAGTTCTTTGAAAACATTGGTTTTTTTTTTTTTTTTTTTTTTTTTAAGTGCCCTAAGAAGGGTACAGTTTTTGAGGTAAAATCCCCCTAACAAGGGTAAGGGTTGTTGTAGCTCAAGCCACACACCTGTGTCAGAATAAATGTGAGTGTCCCCCCCCCCGGGACCAGTGCCTACGGCGCTGTAATCGTGGCATCTAAAACAGCCCCGCGAAAGCGCTGCGTCTCTCGAACGACAAAGTTTGCTTTTACCGACCCCTCAGTTGCCCCATATTCACTATAATAATGCATGGTGGCCGGGACTCAATGAGCATAAAGAGCGATCTGGAGGTTGGAACGTAAACCAAAGATCCACCTGACAAAATACATTTTTATTACTGTCCTCTTGGAGTCAGATTACCCCGGGGGCACTCTCTATGTAAGGTACGGTATACACAAAACATATGTGCGGCTGGCAAGGATAGGCTACTTTTTCAAGGAAAAATCCCTAGCAAGCCTCCTGTTTCAGCCACAAATGTCCCTAGCAAGGGTCAACTTTCAGCAAAATACCCCGATGAAGTGGGAAATTTCGAAATTTTCATTGGGATCAGAACAGTTTTCATAAAATTAGCATGAATCAAATTCAATCTTCTCCCCAATCAGTGTACTGGTAAATTTAAGACATTTTGAAATAAATCTAGGCTTATTGAGTCAAAAGTGCCCTAGAAAGGGTAGGCTTTCCAAGAAAAAAAAAAAAAATGAAGTGCCCCCCTCCCCGGGCAGATTACCATACCCATTTCAAACTGACTTAGATGAGGAGAAAGTGAGAATAGACTATTCAACAGTGAAAAAGTAACATAAATTGGGGGCAGAGTTAGGTGGCTAAAACTAGTAAAAGTTATCTCGCACGTCACTTTTTTACCAATTTATCGCGAAAAGGGACACTTTTATTCCAAAATCCCTCTACTCTAGGCCTAACCAAGGGTCAGTTTTTGAGAAAAAAAAAGAATCATGCTCGTATTTTTTTTTTATCATATTTTCTCCAAATCGGTATACTTTGTCACAAAAATCGTTCTAAGCAAAGGTCGCTTTAAAAACAAATCCTAGTCTTAGCAAGGGTACCGGTAGCTACCCAGGTAGCACAGAGACATTGGCATAATGTTCGGCCGACGCTGGCCCAACCATCGCCTTTACATAGGCTGCCCATCCTGCCTATGTAGGCCCGACGGTGCCAAACAAATGCCAACATAGGCCCAACGTTGGCTTTTGGTTGGCAAACATCAGCATCAGCAAATGGTCTGCCAGGGGCCGATGTCCTGCCAACGTTGGGCCAATGTTGGCATTTGGCTGGCAAATGCCAACATTGGCAGATGGGCAGCCGACGTTGGCCCGATGCATCGGCCCTGTATCAAGTGCCCCCCCCCCCCCTCCGGTGCTAGGCCTAGTTCCTATCTCGGCCTACTAGTAAATTCCCGTTGACATATCCAACATGTATTAATGTTTTCACGATGATATTTCACAGTTTTGTCCCAATGGTATGCCATAGGCCTGGATAGCAGCAAGGTGAGGGGATGAGCAGCTCCTAGGCCTCGGCCTACCTACTCATCACTCCTAACCCCCCCCCCCCCACCCCCCCCACCCCCCCCCACACACACACTCATGCACTGGCCGTGTTTTTATACACTCCATGCTGATTCTACTCGGGGATCCCGCCACTATAATTAGTTCCCCTGGGCCATGACGTCACATCCTAACACATGGGCCCTAAAGTGCCGCATCTTAAAATACATACAGGGAGCTGCTCTTCCATCTGGGTCACTCCCACACATTCATCATTGTATGATAGAAACCTTTATATCCCGGGCTTTATATATGCATTGTTGTGTTTTCCGATGATTCACCAAATCTACCTGCAGCCGATGCTACAAAGTGTCTTTACATGGGAGGCCGCCCAGACTGTAAATATCTAAGGTTTCCCATATCAAATCATCTACCAAAACTCAGTATTTGTGGACTATTCTACCTGTTGTCCTAGGACTGTTTAACATTCGTAGTACGTCTTAATTGTTTCATTCATAGGGAAATCATCGCTGCCAAACTGCTATTTTAAGGAAGCTGAAATTAGCAGTGCTTTATAGAGTAACCCCTGCTTATTAGGCCGTGCAGTGATCCACTTTCTGTGTACAAACAATGTGGGTTAACAGTCGTCATGTAGCTAGTTATGGGTGTCACGGTTTTCAAAAGGTTTCATCTAAAATGAGTCAAAATGGGATTCCTCCCAGAGTGGGTTACTTCCTACTGGAGGAGGATACGGCCCAGCATGCATTACAGGACATAGGATGTACTGCCTCTGTATCAAAACCAAGGTGCTCATATCTCTATTTCATTTTGATGGTGGTGGTGTGTGTGTGTGTGGGGGGGGGGGTATGTATTCAGAAAAAGGTTTTTTGGTTCTGAAAATCAATTATTTTCATCGCCCAATGCATGGCATGTCCTGGTTTGATTAGATCAAATTGCTTGTGTAGTCTGTGCCGTAACACAAAGCAGTCTGATATCAATCGAAACGAGAACGTTGGAATGTCACCATGCAATTTCGAAATGATACCTCTCAATGATATTTTACAGGTCTACGAAATGTGATCAATGTCAACTATAGGTCAACTATAAGGCCAATGATATCCGAAGCAAAAAAAAAAAAAAAAAAAGAAAAAAAAAAAGAAAAGAAAAGAGGAATAGAAGAAATAAATGACCCTCTCCATCGGGTTATTTCCTTCTTTAACATTGGGCCTGTATGCTCTACATAAATCATTAAGAGGCAGGTCAACGTCGTGACTCTAGACCAGGAGGCTTGTCTACAAAGACTCGAAGTGGTATAGGTCACAGTTTAAAACATGCTATCGAAAATGATGGAAGAGAGGTTGCCAAGTCATCCTCGTTAGTGCTTCCTGTTAGGCTTCATTAATTAACAAGTGATTATGGCTAACAGCAAGGTAAGTTTGGTATCATTATGTTGAGTGCGGTTTGACGTTGACACCTTTAACAAATTAGCCACCTCTGCTGGGATCTCTTGGCACTGCATTGGTCCTAATCTACCAGCTCAGCAATCGATAAAAATAGTCAATCGCTTCCACAGACGCTTTCTCTGTGATCAATCTTTTGAAAACAAATTTGTCAGACATCAATCCCACAGCTTCTCTTTTGAGGGTATACAGGAAGGATAAGTGATGAAAGAAGAGAGTAGCTTTTAATATTGGCTTGTCTCAGAGTGAGAAAACTACGGAGCCCTAGAAAATACATCCATTTTCTACATTTTTTTTGTCTGAAGTTCGTTTTCGCAAGTTACATTTTCGTTTCCGCAAGTTTTAATTTTCGTTTCCGCAACTTTCTTAATTTTTTTGTTTTCGCAACTTTTTTAATTTTCGTTTTCGCAACTTATATTTTTGTAGTCACAACTTAATAGATTTTTTGTACATAGTCAATCAACTGTGGATGTTAACCCTTTAGGGGCTGCTATTGCAGCAGTGCATCATGTCTATTGGTCGTCATGATGTATCAATGAAGTGCTGGTGAGACTCTTCTCTAGTACTTCATTGGAGCATTACGACCCTGTGGGGTTGATACATATAGTCTACTCCCAAAGTGTCGGGTCAAAATTGTTTGTGCCCCTCTTTAATCTATACCCAGTAGTACCATGCAGGCTTTTTTGGTAAAAAGAGGGTAAATTTTGTATGCCCCTTCAGGAGGGGTCTGAATTTTTTACGACCCCCCATTATAGTATTGTAGCAAAATCCGACTGGAACCCAATAGCAAACACCACAAGACTCGTACTACGGTTTAACACTGTTTATTGACCTGGCATCTGGGCACACCATCTACTCGGACCTCACTGGTCCTCGAAGATAACTTGAATAACTGTAATTACTTATAGCTTCAATAAACTCTGGTGCCAAACTGAACAAGCATTGACTCCCAGATTACTTATATAGTAGTGACTGTCTCCGATGCTCGGAAACTCATCTTACATTTACTCCGACCTGGCTCAGGCTTCGGGAAGGCGAGGCTCTGCCACCCCCATCTAGGATGGTTTCGGCTTTGACCCCGCCTCCCTCGGCCTTACCGCCACAGTATCTTTCTGCTGACTATCGGCAGAGCAACTAACTACTGCCTCATCCCGCCGTTGATATATAATGACCAATCCCTTAGATGAAACCTGGTTGCGGAAATGGAAATAAAAGAAGTTGCAGAAACGAAAATAAAAGTTGTGGAAACGAAAATAAAAGTTGCAGAAACAAACTCTAGGAAAAAATGTGTAGAAAATGGATGTCCTTTCCAGGGCTCCATAGTACGCAGACGACAAAGCGGGGCTTTTTCCCGCCACAACTCAGTGGGGAAGTGGTAGAGAATAGACAACCGGCTTACTATAAGCTCACATAATATATTCATTGAATCTAGGCCTACAACACATAATGCAGCTCATCAAGAAATGAGTGTTATTTGCTTCCATTCTGTTACGTTCATTCATTTGCTTCCATTCTATATTCCTTAGCTTGAAAGCATGATCATATGTTATCTTCGCTATTGAAATGCAGAACTCTACAGTAGTTACTCATCTCGAATATTTTGTAGTTTGTTTGGAGAAGTCTTCTATACCCTGAGACAGTTGACAGTATGACATGGGCGGCACAGGGAAAATGGGGCGGGGGGAGGCTAATAGAAGGTCCCCTACATAAGCCTACCGGTATATACATGTACATTGTAAGAGTAGAACAGGCCCCAACCGAAACCCATGGGCCCCACCAATGAAATATTGCTTCCTACGTCTCATAATTAGGTACCTATACCTCTAACCTATAGACCTTTTTCATAATGAGGAAACGTAGCGAAGTTCTCTATATATTAAACCCAAATATTGTGGTCCTGGAACAGCATTAAATAAATGTCAGTGAATGACAGCACTCAATACTGACATTTCCAACCAGAGGTCAGAACAGACACTGACTCCAAATGTCACAGCTGATACAAGTGGCCATCTTATGACTAGCTGGCGTTTTTATAATGATCATCAAGGGGACGTGTATTCGGGTACATTAATTGGGTCTAAACGTTATAAACAAGCCAACTGGAGAAGGATATGCCTTTTTTGTCTGTTCTCAATTACACAATTTATCTCCTTTAAAGTTGAGGAAACTCTATGAAATATAAAAAAGGGCCATGTGTTTTATCACATGTTACCTGTTGTTAGTATTAAACATGCATCATGACACACTTTGTTTTTATCACATGTTACCTGTTGTTAGTATTAAACATGCATCATGACACACTTTGTTTTATCACATGTAACCTGTTGTTAGCATTAAACATGCATCATGACCCACTTTCTCAGAAGGATGGGTTGATAATTATCTTCCCCAACAGGTCCATTTACATTTGCGTGGCCTTTACTAAACGTAATTATAGCGTTGATATTCTTTGGTAATTGCTGTTTTTCCCTCTTCAGAACTACAAACCTTATGCATTACAATAAACAGACTCTACATCTACCGAATGAATTACTATAAAATCCATAGATTGCTTAGTTGCAGGACCATTACACTCTTTTTGGACATGTCTTCTCCCAAACATCAGAGAGTCTCTCTCCAAGACTAATATTATAATATTATAATTGCACTGATGGAACTGTCGACCACAATAGAAGGCAGTAACTGCATATAAGCTCCATACCTTAATGTAGACACTACTCAAGGGGTCTCTATACTACCAGTAGCCTGTTGCTCCTATTGTAAAAAGAGCTGTGAGTATATGCCCTCTTTTCTAAACAAGTCGTGCACTGCTTCACCTAAGTACTTGCACTCACCACATTAGTCTGAAAAGTCAACGGCCTTGTTTAAAATAGATAGAGCTGCACTACCAGGTATCTACTCATGTCACACGCTCTATAGTTTATTTATAGTTTATAGTACTGACTGACTTCTCCCAACTAGGAACCTACTCAAATCCCCCTTTTTGAGCACCGTACTTGAATGACCACTTGTGAGCAACAAAAGGGACAAGTTAGGGAGTGGTCATTATTTATCAACAGGGGGGGGGTGGTGGGTTTTCGCGCGGACGCGCGAAAATTTTTTACGCCCCCCCCTCGACGGCAGTCAAAATTTTTTGCGCCCCCCCCCGCCGGAGGCGCGGAGAGTTTTCGCGCCCCCTCTTTGATCTATAGTAGCGCGCGGGCTTTTTTGCTAAAAAGAGGGTGAATTTTTTTAGCCCCCCCCTCAAGAGGGGTCAAATTTTTTTTAGCCCCCCCCTCGGGAGGGGTCTGAAAATTTTACGCCCCCCCCCCTCAAACCCACCACCCCCCCCCCCTGTTGATAAATAATGACCACTCCCTTATAGCTACATGAAAAGAAAGGACTGGAAATGAGGGCATTTTTAGCCAGCTCTTCCTTTTACTATAGGAGCAACAGCCTCCAGGGTCTCTATTGGATAAAGGGCTGGCGATATCTTTTGGATACAGATCGTAGCAAGTATTGAAATCGCATCGGTCAATTCAAAATATTGACACATCAGAATTGTGACAAAACACACCCACACCTGAGGTAATGGTAGGCATAGTATAATGGAAAAGGGCATACTGATATAAAGGCCTTGCCAAGCCTGAGGTAATGGTAGGAGAAAGGCATACTGATACAAAGGCCTTGCCAAGCCTGAGGTTATGGTAGTACCTAGGCTCGCGCTAGCCATTCGCCAGATCGCCAGTGGCGAATCAAACTACAATTTGGCTATTCATTTTCCCATTGGATTCGCCAGACTGGCTAATCCTTCTCCCAATTCACAACTGGGAATATGATATATGGCGTGTAGCATACCATTGGAAAGCTTATAACATGACAGAACCAGTCATATGCACCCCTCTTCATACAAATGAATTTTACATTTCTGTGATTTTTCTTTTTAAAAATTTTGATAAAACATTTTCTGATTTATGATTAAATTGCTTAATATCTGTCCCCTTTCAAACGCAATTTTCTGAAGAGACACTGTTGCACTTTCTTCCATCATGAAAAAAATACCAAAAATTTTCAGAAACGTGGATGAACCCTTTAATGCCTAGCCTTATATTAAATCCATATCTATGTGAAGCTCTATCACTGAACTGAGCTGCATGTAAACCCCCATTCGAAAGTGGAGTGGAATATTTAAAAGGTCTGATCATCAGGGCTTTTGACAGGATTTTTTGCAATGCGCCAATTGCACACTTTTTAGCAAATAAAATGCACCATTCTGTAAATGAATGGCCATTCTAGCCATTCAAATGTGACATTTAAGCATTAAATGTGTGTATTACGCACTGCGCAGCCCTGTCAAAAGCCCTGGATCATATTGAAATATCACTACCTTTGTAAATACTCTGTGGTACATGTTCCTAGAAATGATGTGTTCTAATATTATATGACGGTTGATCAGATCAATCTGGCTAATTGATTACATATCTGGCTAATCAAAAATGAGGCAAATTCGCCAGACTGGCTAACAGAAAATATGTACTAGCGCTAGCCTACCGTAGGTATAGTATAATGGAGAAAGGCATACTGATACAAAGGCCTTGCCAAGCCTGAGGTTATGGTAGGTATAGTATAATGGAGAAAGGCATACTGATACAAAGGACTTGCCAAGCCTGAGGTTATGGTAGGTATATAGTATAATGGAGAAAGGCATACTGATACAAAGGCCTTGCCAAGCCAGTCTCATCTTTTCTCTCCCCTCTGTGTCTGGCGCACATAAAATAATTTATATGCATGAGCACGCACGTGCGCACATTCATCGATAATTGATGTATGAATGTCTACTGGTATTGTCTTGCTTGAATAATATACATTAACTGTCAAAATGGTGCTAAACAACTATTACTCATCCATCCATACGAATGTGATATCACCACGCTAATACTTTATCTTCTTTAGAAAAGGTCATCAATATATCAGACCCATTTCGCGTCCTATAGTTCTAATGCCTATAATATATATATATATATATATATATATATATATATATATATATATATATATATATATATCAAATAACGCCCTCTATTGTGCATTGCCTGCCCCTTCTCCAAGACGTGTATAATTCAATACAAACACGTCTTTTTATGCTTGCTGACAGGCAAGCACTGCGTCGACAACACAGGACTTCACACAGAATTATAAATACATCGTTCTTTATCGTAAATCAACGAGTCTTTTTTCTCTCTTTATCATTCTTCACTGAGTGCATTGCGGTCTGTCTGACCTGTCTGACCAGTAAGTTCCGCTGGTTCACCGAAATCAACTATCTATATATCATAAAGATGTAGAGGTGGTATAGTTCTGAGCATATAGAGAGAGGTTACCACAACTATCAAGGCCCTTTTACCGTGAGTGGTGATAAACAAATTAACAGTCTCTCTTTCCAATCGATTGGCATTGAATTAGTTATTCTCCACAAGTAATTCGACAAACCTACAATATTAGTTCAAATAGTGACTCTGTTGAAACGCATACCAGGTATTTGTGATACATAATGGCTAATATAGATGATTTCTGGGGAATGAAGGTTATCTACCAGAGGATAGTGGTAATAGACAAACCACCCTTCTGTTCACAACTCATACGAAGGTCTACACTAGTACCTCTATAGCGGCGAGTTATGTATACTATCATATATATTTGAAACGAAGGGAATGAATCCCTCGTTAAACCCCATTTATAGCCAATTCTAAGGCCTAAAAAAAGTGCAGAAACTCTTACTCACCGTCTAAATCCGCCACAGAATATACATTGTACATAATTGACTCACCATTTGCACACTGTTTTTTTTTCAGTCATGGGTAAGGCTTATATGCTTATTCACTAGAAAAGTCATCAGGAAAACGTGGTTGTCCTGAAACTAGTTGTCCCAACGAAATCTACTGAAACCAGACAACAAGGACCATTTGTTGACTTTGGTTCTACCAGCCATTCATTGAGTTTCCCTTTTGTATGCTGCTGTTGCTGATGGAAGCTTTCTTTTTGATTAGATGTGGCAGTGATGTATAACTAATGAAAAACTGACCACTATCCCTCCCTCTCCCCTTCTATAGTATGGACAGCCGAGCTGACCTCTGAGGCCCAGGGCTATGACACGTCGTGATCCATTGACCGCTAGCAGCCCCTGGCGAGCCGTTGGGAGTAGCTCAATTTGTGAGCAGATGTTTGGTTTGTCGCCCCGCGTTCTCAGGAGTGACCAAGCCCAGACACTCGTTTCCTGTTTTCTATAATACATGCTACACACGGACAATATTTTCTAATGTAGAGTCTACAGGGTGGATAAACACTGTCAGAACTTATGGAGGAAGGAGTCTCGCTCTGTGGAAAGTCTAGTCCAAGAAAATACCTTTTGGCATGATTTTAAAATACTTTTTTTTTCTTCTGTAAACTTTTAATTTGGCAGTGTTTGAATGAAATGCATGCCAATCACCTCAACCTTAACTTGTGGGTAGTTGTTGTAAATGGACCATTATCTATATCCTTAATCATTAATTCATAAAAGTGAAACGGTTCCAATCAAAAGCTGTGCTTCAATGTGGAAAAGGAGTAGACTTAAAGGTCCTTTTTTTCTTTCCTTTTCTGTCATTTGATTGCATTTGACTATATGTATCTTCAATGTTTACATCTAAATGCATATTTAACCGACACGATATTCCAACAACAACAATCCGCCCTATAAACACAACACGGAGGTTGTACCCCGTCTGTCTCTGGATGGTAGCTTATAGCCTTTATGAACACCTATTCATGGACCCTTGTATGGGAGGGTGAGCAGCTTGATTGCTCACTTGTGGGCTGCTGAGATCAGAGGTCGAGTCCCAGCAGCGTTCCCATTGCCCACCATCAAAGAGTACAATGACAAGACTCAGCGTCCATATTGCATAATTCAATTATGTCTGACTTTACCACAATCATGGTCAATACTGTCTGTTCTTCTCCGTTGTAGGAGACAGTGTAAAGCACATTATCCTACATGTGAGTGTGCTTGGAATGTAAAAACAGCAATGATAAACTGGGTATCATGTTAATAACTAGTGCAAACATTTCAATCCCATCTTATAAATCGGGTGTTCTAATTAGGAAGATATGTGATTAAAAATCTCTCTCTCCCTCACCTCGCCTGGTGAGACAATCCTTTCCCTCACACTTTGGTTAAGAAGGGTTCACAATTTTTTGCCCCCCCCCCTAAGAGGGGTCTGAATTTTCTTGCCCCCAATCCACCCTCCCTCCCCCTGTGGTTAAAAAATGACCATTCCCTTACAGGATCATGCATATAATATATACAGAACCTCTGAAAAAAGACCACTATTTCGTGTTTTATACAACTCGTCTTCGGCTCAGGGGAAACACCCCCAGAGATATGGTACCATGGAAAAATACCGACCCATTAGCCAGACTATGTTGTATGGGGACATTCAGCCAGGCCTCCTGTTGCTGTCTACGATTGATGTACTCAGTCTGTCTGAGCTGCTCCTGTCCTGCTAAGACTACCGAGATTAGAGTGGAACAATAATGGAGCTGCTCCTCGGGGATTAGCCGACAGGGGCGCCGCTAGTGTCACCTACAAACACGCCGTCCTAATATCAGGTAACATCAGACAGATCGCCCCGCCCCCTACCGTCATCTGGAAGACACAGGCCAGGAGGAGAAGGTAGAAGGACTATAGGATGAGAGGGAACTGGATGTAGGTGTGTTTGACATTTGGGGATGGGAACGTGAAGGGGAGCTGAAATAATCATGTATATCGCCCTGTATGGAACTACTTGTACATTGTACGGCATAAAACGCAGGTTCTATGCAGAAGGAAAAAGCTCTGCCGACAATTTGTAGCAAATCCTTATTGAGGGGGCCTCTATATAGAGGGGCCTCACCCTAGCAACTTTGAATCAACAGCATGGCCATGCTGTGAAAAAGTATTGCTTGGTGGCTTTCTTTTTTCTGACCAAGGCCCCCATTTCCCTTATCCCACTTACCTACTCCCAGTCTACTAATGTGAGTAGTAACCCAGGTAGCAAGGATACATTGGGCCAATGTCGGCTTACATTGGGCCAATGTCGGCTTACATTGGGCCGATCATGGACATGCATGGCCCAATGCTCCATTGCTGATTGAGAAGGTGCAGGAATCTTGTATGTTTTCAAAGTATTGCCCAGCGTTAAGATAACGGTTGTTAAAGCAGGGGCGGGTTAATCAAGGTAACGTTTTGGAGTAATGCATTACTAATATCAGAACTTATCATTACTAATATCAGAATAAAAATACAGGACCGAAAAGAGGATTAGACCTATAGTGTGAGATCTGTTCGAATACTAGAAAAGATATTTTACACTAGATGTACATGTGCATGAACTGTATACGAGACATCAGTTGATCATGTGGGCGTTGTGCGAATAATGTCGAAGGTGAAATTGTATACACTGAAGATCCTGTATCAAATGACAGCTAGAGCTAGGTAGAACTACTTCTACTTCATTGACAGATCTGGGTAATTATGACAGCAATCCACAATATTTCTTTCACACACCCATCTTGTTTTATAACTTTTGATCTCTTTGATGGGAGTAGTTACATCGACCAAGGACCAATATATAGGGCCAGTGCCCTGGGCATCTAATACAAATGAATCGAGATAAATTTCATAAATATTATGATGTCCCAGTCCTTAGGCAGGTAGAAATTATGGAACAAAGTAAGATTTATGGAAAACGCGGATGGGTGCAGGCAGATAAAGACCATTGCTCAGCAAATTGAGACGAGGTTTCAAATATCTGACCATTTGCGAACGTATACATGTATTGCGTTCCTGCATAAAATATGGGCATGTGTGAGATTTGAGTATGTTGCCACACCCCTAACACTTAGTAGCACCGTACCCACCAGTGGCAGATTTAGACGGGGGCGCGGGAGCGCCCCCTCCCTTTTTCCCCAGCACTTAAGAGTTTAATTACATATTTTGGATCCTAAAATTTGCTCTGAAATAGGGGGTGCATCCCCTCCTTTTGGGCCGCGCCCCCTCCTTTTTCAAATCCTGGATCCGCCACTGCCCACGAAAGAGGATGCAATGAAGATTAGCATTGGAGCATTGGATGAGGGCCCCTTTCACACTGAAAATATGTGCGCGGATGTCTATTTAATAAGTTAATGAAAAAAAGTCTGTCATGTTTTCTTAGGCCATGGGGTTTATTTAAGAACGGGTCGTGTAGCAGACACCACCTGCCAAATCATAGTGGGTGACCCGAGGCGATTCCTTAAGACAGCTCTCTACGACATACCCTAGTGCTATCAACTAAAGGATTTGGTAGGGCGATTGTAACATTGGCAGTCGCAGTACTCACTAGTCTAGGTTTGAAATGGCACCATAGTAAAGCACAGTGAGTGAGTTCACTTCAATTTAAAGGCCGCTGGGTCCTTTTAAAGTGATATCTATAGCTATGGTTTTGAAATCCCCCCCCACCCCCCGGCCTGTTCTGAAACACCCTCCTGGCAGTTCCTTTGGATGGTCAAGGAAGGATACAAACTTGTGATGGTTTGAGTGGGGGTCAGCAGCTTAATTCAAAACATCCTGGGATCACAACCCCAGCGATCTTAGTGTAGGTACATATCATAAGTCCTGGCCAGTTTACCCTATCTAATGCAGTGGTTGCATGCCTCTCAGGAATAGTAAGTCCTGGGATCACTTCACTATTCCTTTTCCAGCACTAAGAGCACTGCGATCTTAGTGAAAGAATTGCATAGTGGTTTCACCTGAGTACAAGAGCACTTACACAGAACACTCCTGATGGAAAGAGTGAATAGCCTGCTGCATACAAAAACAGGGGAGGGAGGACATTTACTGAGAGTCCTTGAGGGCCCTTAGGCCTACTCATGCGTTAAGGGCACTCTATAAGGTAATTCTTCCTTCTCAAGTTTTGAAGTGAAGTCCTAACCCACTCCCTTTGGTATCCTCTTGCTGCAAGCCAGACTCTGTCTTGGGGGAATTTCATCTGTCTCTCTCTATTGAGGTAAGATATTTTTATTTTATCCTGGTTGAACATTTGCAACCTTATTATAAGTTACCTTATTTACAGATGGAATCTAATATATTTCTTAGCCCATATGGGGACGGGGAACGATGGTATAAGCACTCTTGTGAAGAAGAGTGGCTCCACAGCTATTCCTTTATTTTGGGACTCTTACCCCTGGAGCTTAATTCAAAAGATCCTGGGATCACGACCCCAGCGATCTTAGGAATAAATCAGCCTTATCCTATTAAGCGATCTTAAGAGTTGACTGGGTTCACATATCCTAGCCAGCACTAAGATCGCATCGATCTTAGCCTCAGCCCTCCTACACTATTCCAAGAAGTACTGACTAGGCACAGGGGTAAGAGTCCCAAAATAAAGAAATAGCTGTGGAGTCACTCTTCTTCACAAGAGTGCTTATACCATCGTTCCCCGTCCCCATATGGGCTAACAAAAGAGCACAGGGTGCAGTTGACCCCCATACAGTATTCAAGAGTTGTTCCCATGAATGTATGATTTATGCTTGCCTATTAGAAGCATTGTGCCCTCCCCCCAGGACAAAGAGAGAGAAGGGAAGAATTACCTTACAGTGCACTTAACGCATGAGTAGCCCTAAGAGCCCTCAAGGACACTCAGCAAATGTCCTCCCTCCCCTCTTTATGTATGCAGCAGGCTATTCACTCTTTCAATCAGGAGTGTTCCCTGTAAGTGCTCTTGTACCCTGGTGAAACCACTATGCATTTCTTTCACTAAGATCGCAGTGATCTTAGTGGTGGAAATGGAATAGTGAAGTGATCCCAGGACTAGCTATTCTGGACAGGCCTGCAACCACTGCATTACATAGGGTAGACCAGCCAGGTCTTATGATATGTGCCTACACTAAGATCGCTGGGGTTGGGATCCCAGGATCTTTTGAATTAAGCTCCAGTGCCTAGTCAGTACTTCTTGGAATAGTGTAGGAGGGCTGAGGCTAAGATCGATGCAATCTTAGTGCTGGCTAGGAAATGTGAACGCAGTCTGATCTTAAGATCGCTTAATAGGATAAGGTAGAATAATTCCTAAGATCGCTGGGGTTGTGATCCCAGGATGTTTTGAAATAACCTCCTGTGTACCTGCAGAGTATGCTAGGCGCAATTCAAGCTAAATGTACCCCGTGTGCATCCTGGGATCAATTTGTGAACTAATGTAAACATCTCCCGTATATGTAAATGAGGCTTGTTTTCTCTTCTCTCCAAGAAAGAGCTTTGAAATGCAGATACTTTGGGATTTCATATATGGATAATCAAACGCATTTGAAACATAAATGAGTGGCCTAACTTTGTCTTAAATACGTATGCTCCTAAAAGGCAAGCCACAATAATAATTATTAATCTATAGCAATTTACCCAGGCAATACATGTTTACTCTATTCATAATACGACTATCGTGAGAGAATAAATCTTTTGCCTGGAGGAGCTGAGGCGAATTAATTACTGGTGCAGGGTTTAGGACAAGAAGTAAATTGGATGTGATGAAATGCCTACTCAGTGACGGTGATTAAACCAAGAATGGCCCATTAAACACTGCACTGTGGCAAGGTTACAGCTTAAATAAGCACAACGCTTTATGGCCTCTGGCTGCTGAGATGGGGCCCTCACTCTAAAGCAGGATACAAGAAGCGGCCATTCTGGTAACTCTACTCCAGGCCTGCCATTCCAGTCTGATTGTCCACAGGGAGAGCTGGTAGTGGTGGGTAGGGAGTCCATACAATCACACAATAGCTGGCAAAGCAATGACTAGGTATATGGATGATGGACTAACTCTGTCTGCCTGCTCACTATATTCCACCACAGTACACATATGGATGATGGACTAACTCTGTCTGCCTGCTCACTATTCCACCACAGGTATATGGATGATGGACTAACTCTGTCTGCCTGCTCACTATTCCACCACAGGTATATGGATGATGGACTAACTCTGTCTGCCTGCTCACTATTCCACCACAGGTATATGGATGATGGACTAACTCTGTCTGCCTGCTCACTATTCCACCACAGGTATATGGATGATGGACTAACTCTGTCTGCCTGCTCACTATTCCACCACAGGTATATGGATGATGGACTAACTCTGTCTGCCTGCTCACTATATTCCACCACAGTACACATATGGATGATGGACTAACTCTGTCTGCCTGCTCACTATTCCACCACAGGTATATGGATTATGGACTAACTCTGTCTGCCTGCTCACTATTCCACCACAGGTATATGGATGATGGACTAACTCTGTCTGCCTGCTCACTATATTCCACCATAGTACACATATGGATGATGGACTAACTCTGTCTGCCTGCTCACTATTCCACCACAGGTATATGGATTATGGACTAACTCTGTCTGCCTGCTCACTATTCCACCACAGGTATATGGATGATGGACTAACTCTGTCTGCCTGCTCACTATATTCCACCATAGTACACATATGGATGATGGACTAACTCTGTCTGCCTGCTCACTATTCCACACCAAATAGACTACCACAGATATAGACTGTTTTATCAATATCACATAACCTCGTCAAGGTATGGCACATTGTTTACTGCCTCCATACTATATAAGGGATTCATTTGTAGATTTGTATGAATGTATCCACTTCCCAATAAGGTACTAAAATAACCTACCAGATGGTATTCAGACAGCTTTGATATTATTCCCTTGCAGGTTTCCCCAGTCCTCTACATCTAACCTTCTTTCACCAATGCTATATCCTCATTAGAAGGCACAGGTGGAGTCACTCATGGGACTGACTGAGGGTTACTTATTGAATATTCCACCCACGGAGACAACAGCTCGGAGTGGCTCGTGTCACTGTTGGTGAGTGCAGCTCTGTGACTTGAGAAGCTTTCCATTCTGAGAGCAGCGTGGGGGGGGGGGGCATTCTGTATTTGTCCATGGCCTAGTGTAGTGAGTTTCTAAGAGTGACGGTCTCTCCATTACCCCAGGATCTCATTAGATGTACTTCAAACAACGCGTTAACTTTGCACAATTTAGTTTGCTATAATTTGGCTGTTTTGTTGTGCTGCTTTTATTTTTATTTTCGAAATGAGAATTGGAGTATCAATGTATGACTTTATAATTTGGTGGCTGTTCATAGCTGATCCCCATTTGGTCTAGAAGAGAGGCACATGTTTATTGCTATGAAGTTGCCTTTTTCGTGACAATTCCTAACGCACCGTGATCAGCTTGTAACTGTACAGGAGTTATAACACGCCGGTTCTACATCAAGTAAGTTGAGGTATTCTGCTACTTGAGTGTGAGTTATACAGATACCAGATGCTACCATTCCGAGATGCCAAGGTTAAACCCTCTGTTTCCACCCCATTCTCACGAACTCCCTAGAAATAATCGATAAGAAGCTCTGAGACTTCCCAAGTCAGCGTGTATCTGAATATCATTCTCCCTCTGTGCAAAGAGCCGAGTCTGCAGGATGAAGACATCCCCTGCTCTAACAGTGCCCCACCACTTTCCTCCATATCCCCTGGTATTTCTGGCCGACTGTTTCTACAGAAATAAAGATGGAGAGCCTGAAATAGCTCAGCACCAGAGGGGCCTGTTCATCTGCACCTGTCTGTGAACGGTAAGTGGAATGAGTGGTATTTAATAGGACGGATGAATTCAATGCCATTCCCCTGTCTCCCCAGGCACCGATGACGTAAGCCAAAGACCAGCCACAGGGCTTCTAAGCCCAGGGTCCAGGCTGCACAACTACATTCCCTGGTTCACCCCGGGTTGTGGCTGTGTGTGTGTGTGTGTGTGTGTGTGTGTGTGTGTGTGTGTGTGTGTGTGGAGGGGGGGGTTACACAAGGACTGAGATGTGATTGAATATAAAATCGTATGCTTTTATGTCCGATCAGTCCTACATGCTGACTGAATGTGACCCAATGTAGGCATGCTACATAGAGCAGTGCACTCAGACATGCTGGTAGCATGCTGCCTGTCCACATGAGTAGGCATTACTGTAAGTTGTACTGTTGCCCCTCACACCAACACCACTCACCGACATCCTTTCCAGTGGCGGATTTAGACGGGGAGCGCGGGGGCGCGCGCCCCCTCCTTTTTGCCTGTAGTTAAGAGTTTATTTGCTATTTTTATATCTCAAATTTATCCAAAAATAGAGGCTGATTGAAGGGCATGTGTAATTTGTAGATGGTTTGGTATCCATGCAACTCTAGCCTGACCATGAGCACTATAATGACCTTATAGAGCCCTGTGAAAACTCTAGTCCCACCCTCACGTCTGTGGTGTGCCTACGTAGCCCCAGTACTGGCATGTAGCATGCAAACCATCCCAGCTACAGCTCATTGAGCAGTCACAAGCAATGTTGCTCATTGCAGCTGTGAGTGGGTAGAGAAAAAGAAGAGTTTCTGACTCATTGCTTTCTAGTTCAGAAGCTCAATGTGTGTGTAGACTCGGTTATGAATTTGTATTTCATATTGAAATGAATGTATCTGCCACCACAAGAGGTCCATTCTCTCTACTAACCATTATGTTATTATATGATATTACAATAGAGTAAAAGAGAAGGGAAATAGTTAACCCACACATGGTCAGACACAAAGTAACAAGATAGAGAAAACAGAGGAAGAGGAGTCCAAAGTCGCGATAACTATGAAATAACAGGTTCACCTTTGAAGCAAATACATGTATACGCTCCAGGCTATGACCTTGCACTCGTCTTACCTGGCAGTCCTCTACACGCTTCCTCCACGGCGTTACTCCACATGGGACATGGCCTTTTCGAGCAGCTCTAGGGACAGCTCTACAACTCTACAGTGCAGCTCATGGTAATTGCAGAGGGCAGGAGTGTTCCTCTAACACGCCGAGTGTGGGGTTTGGGCTGGAATGTACTCTGACACCTTTGGCACAAGCCCTTCTGCTACCACGCTGGAGGCTGAGCCAGGAATGGCCTACAGGACGAACCTCGGGCCTGGCACAGGAGTAGGGGCTCGGGGTAGCTGCAAGGCAGTGTATCCAAACCAGCATGAGACTTGAATGAGGGAGCAGCTTAACTCTTCTGCCACAACAAGAGAACAAGTCCTTGGAGCAGCTCGTGCAGGCCGGGCTGTGGGGGGCTATGCACCTGTACTGTACCACACTGCATGCAGAATAGCCGATAAGACCGCTGGAGCCCCAACCTACATATGCACTGGCCACCACCTCCTCCAGGCTACATACACATATATAAGAGCATACACCCTACAGTCCTGGAGGACCATGCTGGTGGTCAATATTATTGATGGAAGTAGCCGGCGTGGCAGCCACAGAGCGCCCGAGGTGGGGACGGGTCTTATGCCATACCGACCTTGTCTTCCGTAACTCCGCCTTGCCGTCTCCACTACGCGACTACCATACTATGTCTAATGCCAATCCGACCTCAACTGAAACAAGCGTAGATCTGATGGCATCCTTAGCCCTAATTGCTAAGACTCAAATTGATACCACTCATCTTACTATCTATTGGTTGCTTCAGAGTGCATGTGACTTTGGTTGAAGTGTAAGGGTGGGCCAAGAATCAATGATCTGTTTAACTTGAGTTAAATGTGTGTTTGATTTAACATACAGATTGTCTGTAACATTGATTGATATTGCATTTACAACTATGAAAAAAATTACTGACCAGAGATTAGAAAAAGTCTGAGTCTCCTTCAGCACCTGGAGTTAAGACATACTTTAGCTGCTGCACGCCAGGGGCCCCTCACTTTGAGTCCATAGCCCCAAAAGGGCAAGGTACACATGGGAGTAGACAGCAGACTGACTAGTCCAGGGCAGCTCCATGAGCACAGACAGCTAGAGAATGGACCCGTTAGCACTTTAACATTCATACACATCGAAACAAAAGAGTAAACGTAAAAGGTGCCCGGAGAAATGGGTCAGTAAGTAGTATATGGAATGTGCGCTTTTCACCAGATCGGCTAATACGTTTCGCTTAACTTGGCGATTCATCATTTAGTACTAGTGCTTGACGATTCATCATTTAATACTGTGTATATTATTCTTTTTTTTCTCTCATAAAACAGCAGAACAACTCAGCATAACATTCAAAATGGATATATTAACTTCTTAATGGCTATGCACTACCCTGTGACAGCATCATATCATTTTGGGTACGCAAGAGCTAAAGTGACACATTTCCCGCTTTTATACAATTGCCTGGTGTTTGGGAAGAATAAACTACCATAGTTTGATATGTTCGGCCTAATCTAAATGTATTACATACACGTAGCGTATAAAATAGGGAGTGCAAGGGGGGTCATGGTGTATAGAATCTTAGCTCCCAGTGTCATCAAATGCTGGGCGGGAATGGGCCCCGGGAATGGGCTCAGTAGCCACCAAATACCTATACAAAAGTACGTTACAGGTACGCTGTACTCCATGTCGGATAAATACCAGTTGTAAATCGATTTAGGTTTAAAGTTCCACGTCAAAATCTTTTTCCAATGACTACAACGCAGGGGTCAAAGTATTATTACCCCTCAATTTCCCTATAGAAGATGATGTGCGGGAACAGTGCAGAGAGAGTAGTTGGTTGAACTGTGGGACGTATGTCACAGTCGCACTGCTACCTAGTTAAACAGGGGGTAGACGGGGTTGTTGTCCTATCGTAGAATGTCGTCCGCGCCTCCACAGACCTGGGTCATAGCGGTAATGCACAGCCAGGGAACCCTGGGCTGCAGCCCAATGATAAGGGCGGTAAACTTCTTAGTCATCACCAGCACAAGTCCCTGCGTGGCATATCTCCCACCGCCCAGGGTTAGCGGGTGGAGAATTTGAATCTTTGACACTGCCACCAGAAGGGGTGGATCTAGTCTTAAGCTGCCTTTTTTCAGTCAGACGTCTGTAACGCCACCTTTAAGTGAGGTTATGATATTCATGGGGGTTTCGAGTAAATCTGTCTGATTGCCGGATGGCCTTTTTCATCATAGTGATATATATGGTGGAAGGGAGACGAGGGGGGGGGGTGAGCGCGGGAAAATTGTCTCAGCCCATAATCAGACAAGCTGTACATACTCATAAATAATTATACATATCAAAAACACTACTATTCAAAGAAATATATTCGCAGTTTGTGTGTATACCATCACCCCCCCCCCCCAACCATAACAAAACCATAATAAATCTACAGACTGCTTGGTTTGATACCTAAGGGAAGTACTCCTGTCTTCTCAATTCTCAAAGATATTTGTAATAATTATTAATATTGTTCGCTATTACCAATCAAATATTGTTAAAAAGCATCAACCAAAAGTGTGGCCCATGATGTTTTGGAGTTGGAAAATATGCTGCTGTGATGTTTTCAATGGCAATCGGTTCTCTTAGTCACAATTTGCTCATTGCCGACCTTTGGTGGCATTGGAAATAATTGTTCTTTCTTTAAGACGTGCTTTATTTAGAATATTTAGAACAAGTAGATTACCGATAAAGATCCGATTTGTCAGGCAATGTGACTAAGGCCAAAAAAAAGGTGTGTTTCCAGTAACATAGCCCAAAGAGCCAGGGTCGGTAGGTCGGATTTTATTATTATATTTTTTTTGAGTTTTATACCAATGTATGGTCAGATATGCTAGGTTCTTTGACGTTACTGTAGAAATATGAAAAGTATATGAGGAATGTCAAAAGTATGGAAAAGACATGCCTTATGAAACAGTTAACTCAAAACCCGTAAAAAAATAGAAAGAAAATTATGAAAAAAAATCGGGGAAAATCATGAAAAATGGATGAAAATTCACGAAAATCTTTGAAGAAATCTCAAAATTAAAAAAAAAAGAAGATTTTTTTTGGTCCTGTTTTGGTAGGGTCGGTCGGGTAACTGCAAACTCGAACTTAGACCTAATTAATGCCTTCCCATTTGCTTGTCTTTTATTGCTGTTTTGAACAGCTGATTGCTTGTCTTGATCAAAGGGAACAAATAATATATATTGCAAATTATTGCAAACTTTTTTCAAGCGAAACTCCACTATCGCTATTTAAAGATTTTAGTTTGCCATGAACATCATGATGTCTTTATAATCATAGCCAGGACTGCAAAGGAAGTGATTTATAAGCCCTAGGGTTGTAACCCTTCATCAAATCAGGATGAAGAGCAATCAAATTAGGAAGTATCAGATATCAAAGGCGCCATAATCGCAACATCAGTACACTGATAATATAGCCTTATCAAATGGAGCCGTAAACTTTACATGAACATAATATGCAACAACGATACCCTTTGGCAATAAGAAAAGCCATTAGACCTACTCCCTCTGGAACCCGAGCTGATAAATGTTTTTAATGGCAATCGGTTCTCTTAGTCACAATTTGCTCATTGCCGACCTTTGGTGGCATTGGAAATAATTGTTCTTTCTTTAAGACATGCTTTATTTAGAATATTTAGAACAAGTAGATTACCGATAAAGATCCGATTTGTCAGGCAATGTGACTAAGGCCAAAAAAAAGGTGTGTTTCCAGTAACATAGCCCAAAGAGCCAGGGTCGGTAGGTCGGATTTTATTATTATTTTTTTTTTGAGTTTTATACCAATGTATGGTCAGATATGCTAGGTTCTTTGACGTTACTGTAGAAATATGAAAAGTATATGAGGAATGTCAAAAGTATGGAAAAGACATGCCTTATGAAACAGTTAACTCAAAACCCGTAAAAAAATAGAAAGAAAATTATGAAAAAAATCGGGGAAAATCATGAAAAATGGATGAAAATTCACGAAAATCTTTGAAGAAATCTCAAAATTAAAAAAAAAAGAAGATTTTTTTTGGTCCTGTTTTGGTAGGGTCGGTCGGGTAACTGCAAACTCGAACTTAGACCTAATTAATGCCTTCCCATTTGCTTGTCTTTTATTGCTGTTTTGAACAGCTGATTGCTTGTCTTGATCAAAGGGAACAAATAATATATATTGCAAATTATTGCAAACTTTTTTCAAGCGAAACTCCACTATCGCTATTTAAAGATTTTAGTTTGCCATGAACATCATGATGTCTTTATAATCATAGCCAGGACTGCAAAGGAAGTGATTTATAAGCCCTAGGGTTGTAACCCTTCATCAAATCAGGATGAAGAGCAATCAAATTAGGAAGTATCAGATATCAAAGGCGCCATAATCGCAACATCAGTACACTGATAATATAGCCTTATCAAATGGAGCCGTAAACTTTACATGAACATAATATGCAACAACGATACCCTTTGGCAATATGAAAAGCCATTAGACCTACTCCCTCTGGAACCCGAGCTGATAAAATGGATTTCATGTTGTAATGCCATCCGTGTTCAGCAAATGGCCCTTTGTGATGGTTCTATTTTACCTGTTTGTTCCGGGGCGACAGGATATTGCTGGCTAATGTCAAACACCGAGGGACTATAATCTATATTTCAGCTCTGCCATATGATTTTAACGATTCAGCCCCAACTTTTCTATGTCATTTAGGGAAATTTATCTCCAGCGACCTCTGAGTTGCTGGGCCTGAAAACAAGGGAAGTCTATCCCATTATAACCAGCACTTAGGGACAGGCCCCTAATAGAAGGGTGTCAGAATGTCTGAAGACCTGTCAGCCGCTGTCTATTGATTCCCGTCAGCAAAATCCCCTAAAAATGACCCCTGATTAGTTCGGAAGTGACGTCATCGTGCGCCAAATGTCGTCTGCGCGCACAGAAACCGAGACAGGAAGCTGGCGGCTCCGAGCCACTTAGCCACGTGACACGATACGATATGGGTCCCGGATCACACTAAAAGGATGAGCTAGCAAATAGAGACCACATGAACAATTCTGAGTGTCTGCTTGGCTAATAGCCAGAGCATTGATGACAGAGGCCAGAATAAATCCATCGATAGATAATGAAAACCCAGTCAACAACAAAAAAACGTTATTCAACGTCAAAAAGCCGTTTTTAACATTTTAAAACGTTTTGTCATGATAAAGAGCCATAGGGAAATGTTCTGAAACGTTTTGCAACGTTTTTTGTTGACTGGGAACCTTCATAGCTGTTCGAGGGCGCCTTCTGCAGGGGCTCAGGAGGTATCAAAATTGATTGATGCATTATACATGTAAATGGTCATTATTAAAAGCCGATCTATTTTAAACATCTGATATAGTACCTAACCGAAACCGATAAGATCCAAACGTCTAACCCATTGAGGGCTAGCATCGACTATAGTCGACACCATGGTAGGCCTAGCATCGACTATAGTCGACACCATGGTGGGCCTAGCGTCGACTATAGTCGACGCCCATTATATAGGATTTGTATAGGAATTGAAAATAGGCTCGTCCTCTTGGAACTATACTTTTTTCAGGGGCCGTCCCCATGGTCAGGACAACGATTTTTACTCTGCCCTCAAAGGGCTAATGGGCAGACCATTAAGTGGGCACTCATAGACATTAGGCCAATGTAGAGAAAACTTTTAATATGGACCAATAATCCCCATCTCCATAATTCACCTGTAGTCTTCACAGACAACCATCGTAAATAGGGTTTCTGGTTTAAAGGGTGTCTTAATGGCTTCGTCTGGGGATGGCTGCTTCTGTCATGGCTTCTTCATGTAGCGCATCTGCACGGGCGCACAGCCATAATGGCGAACCGGGTTAAACGGTTGGGACATCCTTTGCTGACGCTGCAGTTTTGGGTCAGCCCTCTACAAGCCACAGTTTTACCTCTCGCTGACTGAACGAGATTACGACGAGAGCTTATTTTCTTTGTCCTCCTGATGACTTTATCAGTGACTAGGGGCCTACATCATCGATGACATTGTCCTGGTTGGACAGGCCTGTGTACTGACAGCCTGTACTGTTACATCCCTTAACTTTCATTTAATGGGCAGGAGAGATAACACGTTTACAGTACATCGATCAGGATGCCACAAACATTGTTAGACCACTTGTGGAAAATGCTGATTTTCCAAGATCTGTGAGATCACAAAACCACCGATTCTAAAACTATCATTCCACTTGCGACCTCAGGTGGATATCGCGCCATTTTCCATTTTGTTTCGTTGATGAGACAACAACTGTGAATTCAAGACTCGTTCCTGTAGATAGAAAATGGTACACATCTGAGCGTTCTTAATGAACGTTTGGTCTTCATCAATACAAGACCATGACACACTCGGCTTTGGCGAGGACATCAAAGCGTGTAAATCATCAGTAATGGAAATCTTGGATTCTACTGCGCAGTGCGTATTTGCCCTTGGCCAAACTATTACAAAAGGACCTCCCCATCACAAGGAGGAAATGACACCTTGGGATGACGCACTCTTCCTCCCATCAGTACCATTATAGCTTTGTATTAAGGTGGGGGGGGGGGGGCATTGACACGGTAGTGAAGGTTGTAATGGCCACACCTAGAATCATATAAAACTTGTATATCTTTCCTCGATGTCTATAGGTGTAGTGATTGAGCTATTGAATACATGTGGTATTACGGCTACTAAAGCTGAAAGCCCGACTCATCAACAAACGGACAAGATCTGTCCATGTAGGCATTATAGAGCTGGTCTGCTCATGAATGAAACGGAGAGACGTCTAACATATTGATTAATGACAGTGCACTTTTAGTATATCAAAATACCTGATGTCTACATGAATATATATTATACGCACTCCCTGTGTGACGTGGTATACGTTTACATGCAGTCCTTAAATTAGCCTTAAAGGCTGATAATTGTGTCTAAGGTAAATGCCCTTTTATATCAAGGTCACCCCTTCAGCGTGCTCCCAGCCTATAGACAAGGGCTTCCTATGAGAGTGGGACTGGGGAGGGGTAAACATGTCTATGGCTATGATAAATTCAAGCAGGGGCGGAGAGGCTGATGTCTGTACTACTAGTGGTCGTAGAGAAGACTGAGGAGGTGTTGTTGTCAGGTGTTAATGATGTAGTGTGTATGGGTGTAAATGTGTTGGTGATGTAGGTTAAGTGGGGGTGGGAGGGGGGAGGTAGGAGGACGCTACTGACGGTTATAGATGAGTGCCGGGGATCCCCAGCTGCACCCCGACCTAAGTAGTATAATGCCTTTGGGCACAGTGACAGGCGCTCGGGCGGGAGAGGATAGTACAAGGGGGCCGACATTTGAGGCGTGGTGGGCCAGGGGGTGGGTGTCTTACTATAGCGGCAAAATTGGACACGTGTGGAGATGTGGCTTTACACGAGAGCCGGTCAATATGGACCTCTGTACGCCGTCATCCTACTCTCAATGGCTGCTTTGAGCTGCTCCGGACACCTACCCTGAGCAGCTCTAAGCTGCGGCGAGAAGCTCCTATACATAACTGTGTCTATGTCCAGGATCTATGTCCCTGCAGTGGTAGTATGTGTCCTAACCATTCTATCCCCTCCATATTCATATATATATATATATATATATATATATATATATATATATATATATATATATATATATATATATATATATATATACGTGTGTTTCTGTATATAGTGCGTCTTCCCTTTTCAAACCACCCTCTTTTATATCTGTTTTACTCGTCTCTTCTCTCAGCCAGTATTATACAAACGTACAGATTCCTTGCACTAAAATGTCCTGATATCTGCTGTTTGTCAGTGTGTTAGAGGATAACTACACGTACAAATATGATTGAAACCCTTAAAGTGTGTTATTACATTAACCCAGGCCCATGGTTAACAAATATAACAGTACTAATTCACTATGCGGGTTCTTTGCCATCAGGGGGGAGGTTGAAGTTCTAGCTAGCTTGAAACCATTACTCTCACACTGCATAATTCATTAGGCATAAAAAAAAGATTTGTTTCCAGTTACCTGACCGACCCTAGCAAAACAGGAATGGCCTTTTTCCCCGTGATTTTCATATTTTTTCATCTATTGGTATACAGTTCATAACATTCATTCACATTTTTTACATGAGCTCCACATTCCTTGTGTTTTTATAACTCTACTGTAAAATCATAGAATCCAACATGGCTGCCCATACATTTCTATGCACAATAAAAAAAAAATAACCACATGTCTACCGCAATTGTTGGATCTTGACAAGACTGTACATGTGACACAATCTGCGAAAAGGGACCTTATTTCAGGGGCAATAGGGTCCTTTTCTCAGTACAGGTCACAGCCATGTATTTATAAAGTCGTTACAACGTTACCTTTATTCCCAACAGTGCTTATGAGACCATACACATGCATGCACTTACTGAAATACATAAGCATATACATATACATAATATATTAGCACTACTTTCTACCTTGATTGAATGATATCAGAGCATTCTTGAAACTAGCACCTATTGATTGAGTGGGTTAACAGAACTGGTAGAATGTGACGCTGTGCTGTCAAGGATACTAGACATATACGCATCTTGGTGCTGCACTGACGTATGGCTACGGACTAACATAGTGCTGGTGAAGAAGCTTCTTGATGACTCAATCTGTACCGCTGTAAACTTATTGTACCTTTCAATGAACACTTCGCATAAAGACACATAATCAATACATGACGTGTACTCAGCACTACCGTGTTAGCTTGGATGTATGTCTGAGGGCAGAGGTTGCTATATTCCACCATCTACTACATTAGCACATGCATATAGACTGATATTATCGATTATAATCAGAGCTGGCATCACCTGCCATTCATGCCTGGGTATGAAAGGTGTAGTGCTATAGCATACAGGCACCGTGTTTAACCTACCTCTATTATAAATGTAAGGTACAGTTCTGTGCCCTTGTGTGGGGCATTGCCGTATAACGCTGGAGGCTGATAGGGGTAGTACGGACTACAGCACACCATCCTGCTGCTCCTCCTATAGATTCCCTCATGACTGTAGCTGTGGTACCATCACTGGGCGGGAAGGAGCTGAAGCAACACGCAGGCGACACCCAGAGTCTAGAACGGCTGTGATAACGTTCATCTGACCTCTACCTGTTTCTCCAGGGGGTAAAATAATGTCGGTGTCTTGCTGGTGTCTGTGGTTGCGTTTCCTCCTGTTCACCAATCTGCTCTACAATCCAGAAGCCTCCGCCCCTGTTCCCCTTCTTGGCGCCTATCTGGGTCAGCCAACTGGAGGAGATGGTTGTGCTACTCTCTCACACCCAGTGACCATCGCTATCCTCCACGACCACCACTAGATACCTTCCCACCACTACACCCCCCCCCCATCAACCCACCACCACCAACACGGCCACAATGTCTTCTGCAACGGACCCTCTGGTTGGTCGCAGCGATTCGGTTGCTAAGGCAACCACCAATGAGGTGCGCGCGGGGCTGGAGGTAGCTGACATCATTGTAGGATCCAGGGCTGGATTGTGCGGCCGTGACCAGTCCTGGTGACGGATGGTGCCTTGACAGACTATATATCTTCCTTTGGTGCACTGATGGAAATTGGTTTAAGGTGGTCCTACACAGGTTATTGGTAGTGAAGGTCAGATAAAATGCTATATAGCAATCTCATGTAAAGGGTCATGAACTAGTTAATCATATTAATATTTAAAATATCTTACAAACCTTGCAGTACCGTACAACCTCTGAACAACCGCCTTACACCAGTAGTATAAGGTTACGTTAGGGTCGCCATGTACATATCATCAGCATCAAATGCCTATATTATGGTCATGCATCATTAGTATCAGATGTCTATAGGGCAGTCATGCATCATCAGTATCAGATGTCTGTAGGTCAGTCATGCATTAACAGCATCAGATACCTAAGGGGCAACCATGTGCCAACAGTACTTGTATCAGACATCTATAGGGCAGCCATGCACCAACAGTACCAGACATATCCCAGGTAACAAAACATATGTGGCCCCAGTGTGGCTTACAGTGGGTGACCAATGTGGGTCAAACAGGGCTGACCAATGGGCACCCAATGGGTTTTGTCCTCAGAAAAGTATCTGGGCCACACAAGGCTACCAATTTAGGCACAGATCAGTTTCAAAGAGGGCTAATGAATTTGGGCTCAGATTGAGTTCAACATGGGTTTCTGATGTAGCCCAAACTGGGCTGACTGATTTTGCCATATTTTTAAATGAAAATTCGGAAGAATTTATTGAATTATTGAATATGACTCTTCCCCCCTTACAAAGTATACCAATACCCTGTGATACTCATCTATTCCATTGTAATGATGATTGCATCCATAGAGTACATACATTAATTTGTACTCAATAGACCAAGAAAAGTCACCTTGAGTGTAGTGACATCCTGACCTCCTTTAGAGTCTCTTTTCATAGATGCACCATGAAGGAACATAGGACCTGTTCAGAGCTTTTAAGCTCATAGTGCCTGTAGTTAGCATGTTTGAACCTTATAACCACATACACTGCAATAGGAATTGTGCAGTCACTTTATAACTGCTAGGATGACCTTGATCTGCACATTCTTTAAAGGGAATGTCTAAGGATTTCCAAACTATGATAAAGTCATAGCATTTTTAACATTTTTACTAAATGTCTAATTCAGTAGCATACTACAGTTGTTCTATATTGAGAGAATCAATTCTGTATCGGGAATAATAGTGTATGTGAGATAGATTGGCCACCTGGTGTCAAATCACAAAAGCCGAAAGTGAGGTTGCCCTATCCAAACCCACTCTCAACCCATATTGGGTAACTTGTCTTGAAATTAATCTTCACCCATTTTTGGATGCCCATTTTCAAACCAACCTGTGCCTAATGTGGTTGCCCATTTGAAAACTGATCTGTGCCTAAATCGGGGAGCCCAATGTGGCCCACACCGTTGTCTGAGGACAAAACCAACCCATTCGGAGCCCAACAGGCTCAATTCGGTTTGCCCTTTAAGGGCTGCCCACTGTGACCCAGACTGGAAACCCAGCATCTGACCAAACTAAGCCCATGCCCCAACAGGACCAGACATCTACAGAGACAGATTAGCTCCAGATCTCATTAGGCCAGCCATGTACCGTCAGAACCATATAGCAGCACATAATATCATCACGCAGACACGTAAAGCATAATGATATAAACCTCACTCTCTTATTGGCGAATACCACATAACACTGCTGACGTAGATGTATAAGTTATAAACTGAATGGCCCATATAGAGATGAGCAGCTCACTTCCTCACATTGAGCTGCTCTTAGTGTAGCAGACTATTTTGCTGCTGTGGCTGATTGAACTAGACCACTGTTATGAGGTCTCCACCTGGTGGCGACTTTGAGATGACAAAGGATTGAATACCTGTCCTTGGTCTGTCTTTATATCACATCTCTATAGACATAATGGCAAGACAGAGGCCTTCGAGTGTAAAGGAACCTCCCCGTATGCGTGTCTCCGGATATCTTAACAAATGGACAGCGACTGTCCTGGGGAATACATGTAGTATTTGAATGACAACTACTGTGACTATACATATCCATCAGAATGACAATAGAGCTATCAGAGCGGGTGTCTATAGCAACATTAAATTGGCAATGTAATGCTCCTCTTGAAATGGGGTTGATCGCCACATCTTTATGTATGTGGAGAATAGGGGGTAGGGGGTTGAAGGAAAATTAAGGGGTGATATACATCTATCTTGTATTATATGTAATTCCTTGTTGTACTGCATATATTGGTCCCAATAGAGTATGCCATCTTGCTATTGGTGTTTAGAGTGATGTGTGTTCGGTTTACGGCTTCTCGGTCTTTCCTATTACTATTAGGGAAGCTGCCAAATGGGCTCACACATACTTTGGCTGATGGCCACATCACCAGCCCTACCCCATTAGCACGCCTACATCTTCTCTATACGAAGGTGACCAATGTGTTTTGACGCCGTCTCCAAAATTACCCCCCCCCCCCCATCATCGCCGTCAGGGCACTAGATTGTCATAGATCCTGGGGCTCAGATAAAGGTTGAGACATTTTCCATTTGCCCTTCAAATTTTACCAAGTAAAGCACGATATCTTTTTATATATATATATATATATATATATATATATATATATATATATATATATATATATATATATATAGCACAGCGAATATTTTAGAGGTCCTAGATAAGACATGGATTGACTTAATGAGGTCCACAAAACAGTCGAACGACAATATACAGCACAGGCCCTTGTCAATTTGAGCCAATGGTAGTCTTTATAGCTGCTTATCTGTCTGTCTGTCTGTCTCTGTTTCTGTCTCTGTCTCTCTGTCTCCCTCTGTCTCTGTCTCTCAATGGTAGTCTGTATAGCTGCTTATCTGTCTGTCTGTCTCTGTCTGTCTGTCTCTGTTTATGTCTCTGTCTCTCTCTCTGTCTCTCTCTGTCTCCCTCTGTCTCTGTCTCTCACTCTGTCTCTGTCTATGTCTCTCTCTCTCTGTCTCTCTCTCTCTGTCTCTCTCCCTCTGTCTCTCTGTCTCTGTCTCTGTCTCTCTGTCTCTGTCTGTCTCTCTCTCTCTCTGTCTCTCTGTCTGTCTCTCTCTCTCTATATATATATATGTATGTATGTATATATATATATATATATATATATATATATATATATATAAATCCATTTTGTTAATTAGCTCCAACTTCATTTCCCACGGGAAATGCAGAAAACAACACATCATCGAGCCACTGCGCGTCTACCTCCTCTTCCTCCCATCTCGTCTCACTCTCCCCATTGTGCCACTTAATTTCCTATCTCCACTTGCCAGTAGCCTTTCTGGTTTTGAAAGCACAGCATAAAACAACAGCCGTAAACGGACACAATATTGAAGTGGCAGAAAAAGTGTGGTTAGCGGAAATGGGCCTGTCCCTGGCCTGGCTGTGAGGTAGCTGGTGAGGGATGAGTGTATATTACGGGGAGGGGGTCCTACTTGTGGCCGTTGGGAGCAGTTGGGGGAGCAATTACTGCTGCGGTGAGCTACTCACCTGGTGTGTGATTAGACAAAGCAGGAACCATGCAAGAGCTCTTACTAGGCCCCATATGGTCCCCCTTGGACATATCTCTATATAATGGCTCTTTTATACCTGCTGCGCCATGAAGATGACAACTATATAGACCGTATGGCCGTAGTATTTATTTCTATCTTGCACAACTTTGAAAGTATATAAAGTGTTCTTCTCATCTTCCGAATCTCGAAGCATGTAAGTGCCATTTGTGTAAGCAAGAATCGTTTGTAAATCACAGCCGCTCTGGATATGGGCTCAAGAGTAATATTTTCTTGTCTGATTTGCTCTTTCACTCGGAGGTAAAAACAGGTACTACATTGTTCTGTTACTTTGTCACTCATCCTAA
Organism: Acholoe squamosa; assembly: GCA_949317995.1. Taxonomy (NCBI): domain Eukaryota; kingdom Metazoa; phylum Annelida; class Polychaeta; order Phyllodocida; family Polynoidae; genus Acholoe; species Acholoe squamosa. The sequence goes on along the minus strand of OX439039.1, from coordinate 28,254,312 downwards.
TTTTCCTTCGAGTTCTGTACAATCGTTTAAAGCAGCCATTTTGAGACGGCGAGCTTGAAACATAATGAGAGATGGATTGGAAGAGGCAGAAAAGAGAAAGAAATTCAGACCTATACGTGTGGGACAAACATACGATGACATGCCGTCGAAAGACACAGTATATATTCATAAGTTTAACGTTTGGATAATGATAGAAATAATGGGAGGGGACGTAGAGTGAAACACTAGTATAGACAAGACATCAAATGGAAGCACTTTGGAAATGGGGAATGACAGGGGATGAAATGGCTGCCAGCTAGAGCCCTATCCAGTTGACAAGACCGTGATGTGATATGACGAGCGCCCAGGACAGGTCAGCCCCATCCCACTAGTAGTAGAGGAAAAGGGCATAATGGCACACTGGATGGACTTAAATAATACCCGACCTCAGCAGCTACCTCCTGCTATACGCCCGATTTGAGCAGTAAGTACTGGGCTATTTTTGGCTACAGCGCCAAGGGCCGTGCACTTTCCCAGGAAATGTTCCCTCTATAGAAGTAGAGGCTATGGTGGGGAGGAACGCGAGGTTTGGGTGCTGTAAAGTTGGTTCTAGATAACATGTCTTTTTCCTAGATCGAATTATGGGTGCACGCAGAGGTTTTTTTTTCAAAATCATTTATTCATACCAAAGCTATGCTTTTCTCTCTAAGGGATCATATTTGTATTGTGTAAATAAAAGGCATAGGAAATGGGTACAGGAATGGGCATTGAAAGGTTTACACGGACCTCGTTAATGGGAGGCCCGATCCAACCTCTTAAGGGAGGGGTGGGTTTGAGGGGGGTTTGGAATTTTTTCAATCCCTCAGATGGGGGGGGGGGGTCAAAATAATTTCACCTGTTTTTAGTGGAAAACCCAGCGAGTTACTATAGGTTAAAAGGGCACGTTCGCATGCAATTTTTGCTCTTTATGGGGGGCGGGTCAAAAACATTTTCCACATGGTTCACATGGCTTGAGATTTTCTCGCACTTTAATCAATGCTCTGTTCTGTACATCTTTTTCCATGTCATGTTGAACAGGGAGTTCTCTCTATGATTGCTTACTGAGCTGTCCATGGATTGTGCTTCTCTTTACCTCGCCAACTTACCATTTACTGTCTTTATTCAGCTTGTTATATCGATGGGCACCCCGGGCACTGATGCTGGAGTTGGAATGATAGTGTTAGTTGGATGGGATTCAGAGGATAGCACAGCGCTCTGACAGGCACGGCCAATGTTTATCAATAACAGTCTTTACCTCAGGTTGCTGCCAACCCACCAACCCCTACCTTTTTTTTCTGTTCATATTATAATTTTATACCAATCGATCGCATGACAAACCAAAGGCTCTCCGCACCAGTCTTTACTCCCCATCAATGATTATTGGCTATGTCCTTATCAGTGAAAAAGACCTCACATGCGCTTTCTGGAAAATCGCCAAGGATATTTTACCATAGCTCGTGGTCGAGAGATTCTTGAGATCTCATAGCCTTACCTCAAAGTAGATATAACATCTGTTCTTTCTCCATGTAACAATCACTACTATAGATTATATATTTGAATACATGTATGGGCAGTGGTGGCAGAGCCTTGGTTTTGTGTGTAGGGGGGGGGGGCGAGGTATCCCCCACGCCCTTTCAGGATGGCCCAATGGATCATATAGAAAATATCCAAAATTTACACCCCCACACCCACACCTTGTCGGCTGCTCCACCCCCACTGATGGGGCTATTAATAATTTACATGAATTGTCTCAAAGTGTTCCATCTTGTGATACACTATGTATATTGCCTTTAAAGCTGCTATAAGATCTCAAATACATGGATCTTCCACTTTCTACATGTTTATCTTCACAGTACTGGTTACAGTGTTCTGGTGAAATCTCAATCTATTTCATAAGTTGTAACCATGCTAAATTGAAGCATATATCTGGATGAAAATAAAATGCTTCCCACATTCTTGACTACACCAGCACAGTGGCTCCATCTGAAGCTATAAAGAAGAGTTGTATTCCCTACTGGTGGTGAATTAAATTTGGATGTATGGCAGGGGAGCAGGCTACTCAGTGCTGCCACTAGGAGGCTGTGACTATTACTAATTAACCAAGTGGTTTCCCTCCCCAAAGGGCCAAACTGATGTCCTGTATTTTTCATATAATGGACCAGCTATTACCAGAATAAATTGCACCCTATAACATAGGGAGGGATTCCAATTCTATGAAATACATATCAGAAAAAGGCTACACCAGGTTTTATACCAGATTTAAAGATTAGTGTGTCTAACATTGTGCATGTCCATATACTGCAGATCAGAGTCTGGTGGGTGTGGCGTACACAGCTTTGTCTCCCTTACGGTCGGATGAATACAGGCAAAAGGAGGGGCAATAAGAGAGAGTGGATGATATATGAGTACAGACAGCTGAGCACTGAGAACACACGGCTGGCAGAAAACACAAGGTAGTGGTAGAGGAGCTGGTATAGACAGGGGACGGGTAGTGCTACAAAGGAGACGGTGCTCTGGGATCGTAGGGACTGATGAAATGGATGTTTAAGTAATGGGGGATCCTGACATCTCCAGAACACTGCAGCATCTACTGCTAGGTTCCCACAGGCCAGCCTTCGTCCCCTACATCTTCATAGGTCCATTACCCTTCTACATCACTATAACTCTCCCCCATCCCACTGTCTTCCCTATACATGCATGCCCCTAGCACCTATCGCTACCTCAGCCACCTCTCTACAAGATTAACACCATGCAGCCATCCGCACAGAATCCCAGATAGGGGATCAAACTGCAGTAACCCCGGGGATAGAATAGGCGCCCCTAAACCCCATTGGATCCGCTCCAACATAGAATGTGCTTCACTCGTCTTCCTGTTCTGAGTAACACCAGTGCAAACACTAAAATTCACCCTGCTTTGTGATGTTATTCTCCATACTGTTCAAATACTACACGCTACTTTTCCCAATCTATTTCCACAATAAAAACCCTTACATTTTGGAGGTGAGGGGCGAAGGTAGAACTTGTGCTATGAGGTTGACCAGACCAGAAAAAGCCAAGTTAAATCAAAAAGGGTAAAGTGAGACTAGAAATTCCGATTTGCTTCTTCTCACCACTATTTTAAACATGTGTTGCACACTATGTATTGTGTGTTCCACATAGTTTTTGATAGCATAGTGCTTACATCTTCTATGGGGCCTAGTGTCTTGGCTTTGTGCCAATGACTTTAAGTACATAGGCAAAGTAAAATACTGATGTGTTCTTCACATTCTCGACGGTCTTACGTGGTACATGTAGCGTTGGTGTTCCTCTAGTATTAGTTTTATGTCGCAAAGAAGTTCAAACAGATGTTCTACATATTTACAAAATCTAGAGTTTTATGTAGGCCAAACATGTACTCACCCGTGTACCACCAATCTTGGCAAAGTAATGAGCCAGCAGTATGTATACATAGACATGTCTATATGGGAATGGTGCAGGTTCCATGGCACCAGTGTTAGCCACCCCTCACCTTAGTACAGCCATCGCATAATAAATTAGATAGATGAAGCAGCAATTCCTTGCATTTCTGCACGATGCGATTTTTGCATTTCCTATGTCTATTGCAATAGACATAAAGGAAATGCAAAAATCAAATAGGATTCATTATACGCTCATGCCTAGCAGGATTGATGTATTTACTGTGGCATCAATCATGATTCTCTGTAAAAAGTACCATCTACAGTTTGTGGCAGTGGTACGCCAAAAAACGTTCTTACTTAGAACGAAAAGCACCTAAATAAACACATTGTACAAATACAATATATGTAGAGTCACTACCAGTTTCTCGGAATGCATTGTATCAGTTCCTAACTGTTACAGGCCCTGTCAAATGCTATGTGTCATGTACTCTGTATATATGCAGCGAGGTTAACAGTACGTTATATCGTATGCCCTGGATAGGTTGTTTCCAATTCTAGGATTCAAGGATCAGTAATCATTAATCAATTCTCACTGACACGACTAAATATTACTAGCTATTCCTTTGGGGCATTTCATGAAGATCATCATAGGTAACCAGCTGAGCATATCAATACAGCCAGCACAGGAAATACATTCATGCTATCTATCAATATAACTGCTCGTGCACATTATTTGTTTATGACTGTCAACTGTCAAACACTGCACATTATTGGAGGTGATAGTTAATGCTACAGGTTACAGGCATTAGCTGCATGTTACAGCGGCAGTCAATAATCTATGAGTTCCCCCCTTTAGTGAACCTGGTCAATTGACAGAGTACACAGTATCCCATTGGTTACCATGTAATGTGCATGGCAACGGGGTCCCCAATAAACACAGCTGATGGCCACTCACTGATCAATACGTATAAATAATTGATCGGCTGTGGGGTTGCCTGTTTGTTGGGATGGGAGGTTCCATGTAGGGTGGCTCTGTATAGTGTTACCTGGCGTTAATGTACACCCCTATCATGGAGTGTGACTGTGCTAAGGAACACTGGCTTGAATAAATCTAGGAGTTCCCCATGTAGCTACCTAGCAGGTATGACTATATTTATTTTAATGGAACATGTTCCCACATAATATGAAAGTGCAGTGACATGGGTGTTCTATCTTCGTTTGGGCGGGGCAACTCTGAAACAACTCTGCCAAAGGAAATATTAGTTTACATATTAGGAACGCCCACTGGATCACAACAATGACATGACAGTACTGTTGCCAGGTATACAGACCTACATAAACGCCTACCGGCACATTGGTGTAAATGCCGCATATGCATCCCTAAAACTCTCATTAGATATGAATGACGACAATAGCTTCATCAATTTCCCTTTCCACTTTGACTCCGAGCTATGACACATGAAAAACACATGCATGTCAATAGATGGCAAAGTTGAAGCAATATGTATTACACAGTTGTCGGTACATCGATGATAGATACAGAAGGGTTAGACACATTGAGACAATTAACAGGCAATACCTCACTTTAAATCACAGGGATACGTTTAAATCCAGTGCCTATACAGTTGTGCATAACAATGTGCTAGAGTCAACATTTTTAAAAGTCACCCCAATTCCCCGCGCGCTACAATATGGACGCTGACACAGGCCCAAAAGGGCATGCGCAGTGAGCTGCTCAGGTAGGACCAACTCTGAGCAGATTGGATTAGTGAAGACAAGAACATAGAGTAGGTCGGATTAACTCCTTGGTACCAGGTGGATAATCTCCTTAAGCAAGGTGATGGAGGCAACAGGCCTGCCAACCAGGGGTCTAGGGGCTTGGCTGATTTGTGGGAGCTACTATACTAACGTCTCTATTTGGACGGACTCAATAGTTATACATAACAAGTAACTTATTTACTGTATGTGATGTGTCATCATGAGTAATGAGCAAAAATTAGAGTGGATAGTTTGGTAGGAGAGTATCTGTCTGCTCGTGAATAGGAATGATTGGATATAGCTCCAAAGTCTATTCCCAATGGGCACGGAACGTTGATATCAGGTTGGTCGAGATGGATCTAAGGTATACTGGGTCCTGGGCTTGGATAAGACAAAAAGATATGTGTCCCAGGTGAGATGGTCAAAGAAAGCTGGGCTATGTAGTAGAGTTTGCAGATTTTTTATATCCAGTCCTGAGAAATTAACCTGCAAACTGCATCGAGGATGACTCGTGACTCACCCTATGGCTCACATACTAACAAATCAATTCTAAAACTAAACTACATGTAAAAAATGCCAATTTTATTTTTCTAAAATTGATTAAAAACTGTAGGTTCGGCATTGTTTCCCTAGGTAGAGCTGGGTTCCCTGAAACACTCTTTTCTTTTGGCCTTTTTTGTTTCTTTTTTTGTTTCTTTACCATAATATGATCTTGATTCAGATAAGGTGTGTTGATTTCATATATATATATATATATATATACTACAGTATTGGTTTATAATATCATATTTAGGGCCTATATTGACAGTAGGTAGCCGTGCCACCTCTAAGCTCTATCTGTGCCCATTTGTCTTCAGTGGACCTTCAGAGAACCAAAGAGAATACGTGATATATGAAGCGGTATCTAGGTGCCTTCCTGTGACGTCCATAATAGTGATAGAGACGCCGCTGCATGACGTCATCAAGTCCTGTCTTCCGGTAAGGTCAGCCTTAAGGGCCATGACCTTGACTATGAGGGCCCGGTCGCCTGGGGGCATTGTGTAAACAGGGCGCACGTCGTCACCGGCACAGGGGGCTAACCCTAACCGGAAATCTGGTGTGGACAAGGAAAAATCTGATGGCTAAAGGTAGGGCCCTAGACAGGGGGGTCTCAAGTCACTTGTCGATTGTAAGAAATGGCTCTTGTCCCCTTGTCGATTTTAAGAAGTGGTCTTGTCCCCTTGTCGATTTTAAGAAGTGGTCTTGTCCCCTTGTCGATTTTAAGAAGTGCAAAACTCATTACCTTGTCTGCCATGTGTCCCTGAAATGGGATTTGCAGTGAGACCGTTAATAGGACGTTTATGTCATTTCAGTGTTTTAATTCCATTAACATGATGAAGTCAGCATGGGGGAAAGTCAAGTTGAAGTCGGGAGAATTGAAATAATATAAAATGAGACTAGATTTATTGGCTTCATTAATGGAACACAGATGTGAGCCACTGCCGTGCCTGTAAATTTGTGCACTGGTATAAGTTGACATGTTACTGAATGGGAACATTTCCCAGGCATGACTGTGCTGTTAAGAATTCTCAATTATATGATTTACTCGCTGCTGTTCAAGCATTTAATGATGGCAAGGATTCCAGAAACTCCATGGGCGTGGAAAGCAAGGGGGACAGGGGGGACATGTCCCCCCTCCACTTTTCGCCAACTTTTCAAAAGGTCAAAACTAAAAGGTCAAGCAAAGGGGGGTCAAAAATTGCAGAAAACCCCCCTGGTCCCACCCACTCTGAAAATGCTTCCCACGCCCCTGAACTCCAAAACATTGTATTCATGGATTATGCACCTATAAAAAAATCCTTATGAAGTAATGAAAGCAAATGAACTTCTTACTCTGCACGTCATCGAATTATTTGTATGAATCATCATAATGTTTCCACGTCATAAGAAAGACAAAAAGAAAAAAAAAAAGAAAAAAAAGTGAAATAGGGTATTTTACTTGCTAGAAGTAATGCAAACCATTCACCAGTGCACAAACAGAGCGCTTTTTCATGCAGGCAATAAGTGGTGGTCAGAGCAATAATCATAGAATTGAGTAGAGTTTGTCACGTTAAACCAGAATAAGCTAGAATATAGACCTCTGCCCGTGACAAAGTAGCATAAATCTGTACACTTGTTGACAGATGTATATGAATGTACTTGGTATGTATGCACCATGGGAGACCAGCTAACCTCTGCAGTGTTATCATATGTACATAGACCCGGCAAAACTGCTGAGGCACGCAAAGAATAATTGGCAACGCCGAAGAGCATGGGTTCCATCATGCGCTAATGAGATCTGTCTTGTCTTATTTCTATCTCAAAGATGGTCGAGATGTTTCCCTCCAAGCCACATTATAACACCAATGCCGTGCGCATATACAATGTATGTTGTATACTTATCAACAATAGCCTCCCTTGGTTTGCATCGGACTAGAAATATAACATCAAATAACAATGTACGAAAGAATACGAGTATAAGCAGTGGTTGCGATTAGTTCCCGTGATGCAGCTTCACTGGAAACGTCATGCTGCTTGGCTTCAATATAATGATGACATGATACATTGTATTATTAAAGTCCCACTAATTACATTACTAAGGAGCCATAGAAGATGTGATTAGACGAGCAAAGAGACATTCACGGGTAAGCCAATCGTTATGTGGAAGCCTTGTGCCCACTGTGACGTTTCCGCCGTCCATCATAATACAAATAACTCTGTAGGACCTACTATATTGCCCTCTCACTTCTCACATAAGACATCGTGCTGTGACGTCACAGCTGTGACGTCAAGACAATGAAGTCGCAAAATGGAGCAGGAAAGCGAGCTGTCACTCGGCGGCCAGTGTTTTAAGTGTTTACTGAATGGTATTGGAAGTTAATGCAGATTTTAATTGTGGCCTCACAATGATGGACATAAAGAGGAATGTGCCATAGACGGATCTTTTATAGTACAAGCAGCTTATTTGCGGAGTTTATTTAAGCCATATAATTCGGAGTTAATGTAATGAACACATATTTCATCATTTTCTGCGCGTTTGTACGCATATATATTCTGTGCTCGAGCTACATTTTTCAGGTTCCCCATGGCTTTTTGAACGACCTAAAACTATGGGTGAAGTGTGAGACACGTTTCTTCATATTAAGCAGGACTTAATCTCTGACAGGCAGTACACATGTATTGATACTGTTTCTGCAGAGATCGTATGAAAAATCAGATGAGAACACACTTTAAAAAACCAACACGTGCTGATGGAAGTAAGATCCGACCAATATAGTCTAGTCCCGCCCCACGCTACTCAGGCGGCTCAGGTTTGCTACTGGTACCCCCTTGTGGTAAATCGTCATGTTACAAGACTACGACCAATACAGGTGTGGGAACTGTTTGGTGGGCGTGGTGGGGGAGGGTATGGACACCAACAACTGTCGCATGATCCTGAAATGTAATACTTGTGAAAGTCTTTGGTCACGAGTATAAATGTCTATAAGAGTACCTAGCAAATCCTCATATAATACTATACTCGCTATATAGAGTTTTGCAATTCTTAAATCAATGAGACAGAGGAAAATTGGGAAACAGTTGGTGGTCAGTCGGGAGTAGTTTTGAGAAGATCAGAGATAAGAGATAAGATAAGGGTCCATTTGAGGCCTTCTACTCCTGGCACCTGGTTTACAAATCTCTCTGTTTTTCTTAAAGAGGTAATTTCTATTACTAAATAGGCTGATTTTTTTTTCTATATTTCATCAAGTCATTTCATGATTTGTTTTAGATTTTCTGTAAATTTTTCTTATGACTTATCAATGATTTTGTGACTTTGGGTAATAGAAAATGGGAGAGAATTTTCTCAGAGGTTTAGAGCCCCACTGCCTCTGCCCACATCACCCTCCCGGTTGGGGAGCTTTCAGATACGACTGACCTAGGCCTGGGAAAGGACATATGACATCCCTGCAAACCTACAAGGGGTAAGAGGTATTGTCAGTTATCGTGAACATGGAGGGATGAGACATTTCGTTTCAGTGGCAAATTGGAATTCCAGGATTCTGGTAATTACCAACTTCTTTCCCACAATGGCATCTCCCCTTGCTTTCGCTCTTCTTTGTCATTCTAAAAGGTGATTAAATTGGGAAAATCAGCCCATGGAATTTATTTAATGGGAGTAGGATTACCCCAGCTGGATTGCGCGCGCACAAATACGCTCACCCCCGAACACAGACGAATAGCCTTGGAAAGTAATACTATATATTAGAAACTAAAATCTCGCTTGTATCTCTAATGGGGCCCTGATACAGATGTAACTAGGAGAGCCAGCATACATTAGTGGACGTCCTGGTGCCTTAATCAGTTCACCTGTTCCAGCAACATCTTCTTTGCTATAACCAATAATGTCAATGATGTTTGGTCTTGGAATTTAGTTCAAAGTATCAACTAAAAATTGCAATGGGTGAAATAGAGACATGAATACTACCGGTATCCATCACTCACATTTTCCTTATCTATAGGGTAATAGGAATATACATAGTTCTGCATGTGAAATCCCCAAAATAAATCAGCCCATGGTTCAGTGACTGATCAACTGCACCTGCATGCGCAGGTAGCAAAACTCTTACTAGACAATGATAATAAGGCTAATAGTACTATTTTTTGTTACTGGGTTCTACGGTGAATATGTGGGCAGTTGGGTTAATGGGTTCCGGTAATGTTTCCTGAAAACTATTAGCAACTTGCATTACTTCCGCCAGGTTTTCTCGTTACAGTTGTTTATCCATTTCGTATTATCTAAGGGGGTCCTTTTAGGACATATATAGCCACAATAGCGTCTTGAATGTTTAGAATAATCACAGATATCTCAAGCAAGCTTGGAATGCCTGATGTAGGAGGTACTGAAATAGAAGTATTTCATACTAAGGACAGTGAGACACATTTCATTAAGGCCCCACCTCCTACCCACTCAATCTCATATTTACATATAGACATGTAGAAGGGCGTTGTCCCACCTTTTGTTGATGAGGGCGTCGTCTGACTCTGCCTCCTCAGGGATGGAGACTGGATGCACTCTGGAGGAGCCTGGATGCATGCCCTCTATGATGCGCCGCTTGTGCTTCTTCTTCTCTGTACCAAGCTTAAGGCTCATCTCTCCATCCGACTTGCTACGGCTCAGCTTCTTTGGCCTCATCCTGGATTTCTTGGGGACTCCCACAGTTAACATGATGTGGTATGACTACTTCTATAATACTTCTACAAGGTGATCAGCTTCTCCTGCTGCTGTGGGGATTGTACTACTGAGCTACTCATCGCGAGGTATGCTGGCTGTTACTGCTGCCACAGTAGGCAACAATGTGGGGTGCGCTGTGGGCGTTGGCGCAGCAAGGACCTCTGTGGCTCATAGAAAGTCATTATGGAGCTCAGCACATGCTCCCTGGGGTCTGCCCTCACGCTGCTGGTCTGGTGGCGGCAGTACAATATAGGTGGCGCTGAGATGGTTAGTGATCAACATTGTGTCTATGGCATAGATGTTCCGGTGCAATTATTTCATGGCCAATTATACTTTGTTTTATATCAAAATCTACCTCGGGCACAATGATGAAGGTCACGGTCGAAAGGGATATCTAGCATAAAACCCGTCCAAATTTGAGGTCTGTGCCATCGAGCGAGGAGCGTAACAACAGATATACAAAGGCTCGTCTTCATCATAACACCTGTAGTACTCAACACCAGCCTGCGAATTTACATGCACCTAGTCATCTGCAGTTCAATATCATCCAGAGCATGAGGATAAAATGCTCGCACTTGTTAATTAATCACCACTGCTAATTGGTAATTAGGATAATGTATAGCTACCACGCAGGTAATCCTACTAAGACAACACAGGTAGACCCTAGAAGGTATACTGTTGAGATAAGGTGGGCAGGTGTCCTCTTGGTGATCTCCTTGGCAGGAAGGAATGCTTCACCATGAGTTGAACACGATAGTGTCAATTAGCTGCATGGAACTGCTCCTTGGCTGAGGGGCAGGCTCGGGTTGCAGCCACCCTCTGTCTCTGGAGGCAGCAAGATTCAATTGTAGGCCCTGCAGCTATATGCCAAACGCAGGCACCTGTAGTCATTGCTTCAACAGTCAAAATTCATTTACCTTTCCACAGTGTGTGAACTTTATATGTATGGGTACGAAATGGCCTCCTGGTCTCGTGCTATACACTCTGTTACGAAAATATATACTAATTTAGGGGCAATTGTACTAGGCCTAGAGCATTCCTGGTCTACTTCAAGGAAACCTTTCCTGCTTCAACCGAAGATAGTGTTACACAGGACTAGGCAATGATGGTGAACGATTTTAGAGGTGGACGCCTTGGCAGTAAATGTCCATTAAGTTCCAAAAATACAGTCCAGGCCAGGAGCCGCAGGTAGAAGTCCGAGTCAGGTGCATGTACAGACTCATACATGCACTCTGTAGGGCAGTATATAGACATCATGGCAGATGGGGGAGTGGGAAAGGTGGCTACCTGGGTTATTCTCCACGGTATGCTATAATGCTGCCGTTGTTCACCATGGGCTGCTCCTGTGTGGAATACTGGCCCTAGAAGATTGGTCAGTAGACTAATGTCCTTCTAGCTGTGCGTAATGGCCATCTGTCTACGTGACACAGGTGGCCAGTGGTTGTGACGACTGTGGGGTCTACAGGCGTCTTGGTAGCTATAGAAGCAGCTGTAGGCACTGTGTGAGAGCAACTCACCTCCAAATGTGTGTTATGTGTAGTGTCCAACACAAAGTATGCTATAGTGAGCAGCTCACACAACCATCCTTGCCTGCATCACAGATGTATCCACCCTGAGGGTACCATGAGCTGCTCATGGTCCTTACAGGAGCTGCTCCCACTAACACAGGCTGTCAGTCCCTGGCCGTCCACCTCTACTACTACAGCATGCTGCTGCTGCCGTTACTGCCACTGGGTGCCGCTCACCCGTGAGTCCGCAGACCTCAACTGCTCCACTTGCTCAGCATATCTCCGTACTGACGTATAGAGCTGCTCGAACCCTATATCAAATACACGCCTATACTAAGGCCGCTGGTGCTGCCCGTGCAGCCACATGCTTTATAATAAGCCGAGAGGACATATTTCGACACGCTGCGCTCAGGCATTACGACTTTAAAAAGCCCTTTATCCTTGGGTAACCATAGAGGCCCCTACATCCAGGAGACACATGGCCTTCTCCAGGGTCTGGGGGCTGGTCAATAAGCGCCGCAGGCTAAAAGACGTTTGAGCTTGGATTGGAGGGGGTGTAAGGCTGAGACTGACCAGAAGGGAGATCTGGGAGTAGAACCAGGGCGGATCTTGATAGGGCACATTAGCAACACATAAATGGTATTATTAGCGCCAAGGGATATACTTTTATAATATGGTGTTGAAAAGGGTTAGACCAGGTATTAGAGTACCGTATGTCAATATCTCTGAATTGAAAATGGTGAAAAGGACGGATATGGAGAGGAGTTCCAAACGGGTTATAAATGGCGCTCCTGTAGAAGGAAACAAACTTTACTATGTAAAATGTTTGATTTGTCTAAATGTAGAAAAAATGTGTTGGAACCATACAGTACATTGAGAAGTAATCAGAAAATACAATTGCTTGTGCAGTACCCCACTGGTGTCCAACATACAAAGAGTCCACTATGGCGCAGGAGAGTATATTATGGGATTTGCTGGACGTGGCTCAACAAGTAGCAGAAGACAAAAATGTCATCGTCCAAAAATTGGAACAGCAAAACGTGTAATTTACAATATGATCTATTTATAATGATAGAGTGTCTAACCCTCCCTGTGATTATTTCATGCACTGTATCACATGTGGCCATCCAACTGTGGTCATGTACCAATTATGTTACAGTGCTAACGTCCACTTCTTCCTTTACTATTAATTGTCTATGTGTACTTTTGTATGTACTATCATATCACATTTTTGCCATTCTCATCTATTCTTTGGCTGACGAGAAAAGCTTGCACTGTTGTATGATGCTTTTGCCAAATAAAGTTCATGTTCAAGACTTTGTGGACAGGGCTTCGTGACTGAGAGACTTTGCTCTTTCTTATAATCGGAAGGGAGAGATTGCCATTTCCTAAAGTTAACATTACAATAGGGACACTTTTGACACCGATAGGGCGGATCCCTCATCCTATTCAGGGACACAGTTTTCAACGTCAGGCCCCAGTCGCGGGCCCGGTAAACCCCTGAAGAAACTCTATGTCATGGGTTTGTGAATTAACCTAGCGCTGATAATGTGGAAAGACCTTTATGTGGTATTGGATTGGGGCTGGGGTTATAGGGCCAGAGGTATAGGCATGATCGGTATAGGTAAGGACGGTCAGTAACCCCTGCCTGCTAGAGGTAGATACGTCAGAGGCTGAGCCCCATAATATGCCCCCTGACCCTCACATCAGTCTCTCTCTATATCCTCTGGCTGCTGCACATGGCTTAACTGAACTGCCTCTACGACAGGAGCCGGGCCTCAGGAGACGCCAACCTCAGTAGTTGTTGATGGATGCAGGTAGTCCTAAGTCTCCAGGGGCTTTTTGATCAGACCCTTTACCTCACGTATAATGTTATATTTGGCAATGAAAATAAGGCATGTTTTCTTCAGCGGACACCATCGTTCTTACCCGTACTCTCTTTTCAGGAGATGTTGAACAGGTCAATACCATCTTCAAACAAACGAGTTCTTATTTCCTCTTCTACTTTCGATGCATTACAGGTATTAGGGACACGTCATTTATTGCCAGGTGGGGGGGGGTGGATGGATCTTGGCGGATCCATGACAAAAATGATCGCAACCCCCCCACTAAGAACTGATCTTGAAAAATGCCCCACCCCTCCAAAAATCGGATAAACACATGTGGAATGATGCATCCCGATGGGTATTTGAATTGCCCATATTTAATTTTGACCCCCCCACAACGTGAAGGTTTATTGGGTTTTGCCCCCCCCGCCAAGGGCTCCTTTTCAAAACGACCCCCCCTATATCTAACAAGCCCCCTCCCCCCGACCTGGCAATAAATTGCTCGTCCCTTAAGGAAACGGGTAGCCTAATCCTGCAGCCTGTCGAAGGTTCCATAAGATATTCCCCATCAGTTTGATGTAAATATCATAATTAAATTGCCTACTTCCTGCCTCATAAAATTATGGGATATTATTAGGGTTGTATTTATGGTCATGCATAACCTAGCTTTATACCACGTTTCTGGTACTTTCAGTGCTGTTATGACCATTTTTGCCGTGCATTATCAGAGCATATAGGCACTAGATATAGTGCTTTTTTAGGACTTTTTGATATAACGTTTTGAGGTCAAGTTGGACATTGAAATTTTTGGGAAGGTGTTGGCAGATATTCAAAGTCAATCTGGCCATAATTTCCCTTTTCAAACCATTCCGATCCTATGGGGAACCGACCCGGGCCATGCTGGTGGAAGACTAGAATCATAGACATTACACCACCAAGCTGGTAGTAGAATCCAATGTGAATGTAAGTTTTGTTCACCTTTCGGGCATACCCATGGCTTTGCACCCCTATTTTCCATAGAATTCAAGCTTGGCATGTCGAGTTATCAACATGGAGACATCTTTAGATATCATAGTAAACCTCCCATACTGTGTTAGTCCATAACATTCGAAATATAAAAGGATTGAATGAGTTTTCAAAGCGAATCATATTGCCTACATGTATTCTGGGGTTATAAGGTAAGAAATTTATACAAAATGGAGGGAACGGTGGTACAAAACGAAATAGCTCGTAGATATCATGTAACTCGGTTTGCATATATGCAAACCTTGTTGCAAGATATCTATGATATATTTCATTAATATAATGAAGGACAGTCATCTATACACAGAAAATGCACACACGTGTGCTTCAAGAATGGGGTTGGTTTGGTTTGCTTGATTTTACGTCCACTAATAGTACTTAAAAGTTAGCAGACATTTCTGTGGTTCGCAGACATCAAGTCCTTTCTATTCTTTTATGACAGGTTTTTAAAATCTGCTTGTCCAAACAGCTAGACAGGTATTTATATGCTGCTTGCCCGACACAGCAGTGACCGAATCTATGAATGACTGAATCTATGAGATGAATGACCGCATCTATGAGGAGTGGTGAGGGGGAAAACCGCTACCGGGGCTTCATTCCCCTACTCTTCTTGAAGGATAGCAAGTGTTCTTTTATTTGCCTGGTCCCATAGGCAGTGCCAGACAAACCACAACCTTTGATCACTCAGACGTGGTTCACTGAGGGGGAATTCCATGGCAAAAGACAAGCATGTAGGCCTGGGCCTGCACATATGGACACCAGCTGCCCACATGCTCACCCCAAGCCACAAGAAACCCCAAGTTTATTGTCTTTTACGAATCTGGTATGCGTACTGGTAGAATGGAAGGAGAATTCCTTTGTGGACTCCCAATGAAGTTATTCTGCTCCTCCATGCCCTCACATGAAGGTCCCCATTCCACAGGGGGACCCAGAATAGGTGTGAGAAAGAGTTCTCGAATAAAGATTATACAACCGATCGTCAGCTAATGAACCCACTAGAACATTCCGTGTGATAAAATGTCTAATGGTGTGCCACGTAGTTCTCACAATACAAGGGCAAACAATATCACACAAAACCTAGGCCGGTCTATTTGGTAGCATGCCAGAAATGTTATAAATCAAGCACATTCCCAGTGCATTGCTAGTTAATCCAATACCAAAAACAGAAGAAACCACATTTCCCTGGTTCTTCTATATCATTCTATGGCAGTTTATCACAAATAAGTATTGTATTATTATGCATTGTTTGCTTATTGATGTGCACAGATAAACACTGCAACTTAAGTTGCGTATACATAGTTATCATGAAGTAATAAGGAGACAATTATCATGTCTGCTACTACTATGATTCGCCGGTCCTCAGCATTCTTCCAAACCTCCTCACCCCTTCATCTTCTACTCACAACACAACAATAAACCAGACCATAAGCTGCTCTCCTCCACTGCTCCTAGTGACCTTCAAGTCACCCTCTGTAGGCTTTGATCCCTGTGTCGTTGCTGAGCAGCGTGCCGAAAGTGTGTGCTGTCCGGTGGGAACACCATATTGACCCCACTGTGTGTCTGCTCACCTTAAGTCAACATGTCAACACCCATATCCACCACATCGACCCCCCTGCCACGTCTAATATACATATTAGGTCATGGTGTAGCCTTCTGGTCTCACTGCCTTTGTTGGCACATTCCATTCATTTGCTTCCCCTTGGACTTCAATAAAAGATATGGTCAATGTAAGCTATGTATGACTATGACGTCTCCCTTCTCTTTGGTAATGCACTGTATATGTTTGCCTCATGTTACTTTATTTGCCTTCACTAGGTTCTTTTGTGAGGCTGAGTTCTTTGGCTATATCAGTTGTACAAAGATTTATGCAAAAGATAAATGACAATCATGCACAAACTTCATTTTACTTATTTTTTCACGGAGTTTACATTGCACAGTCAGCTTATTTTGAAATCACCAGTAGGCGGACAGGTTAGGTGGGGGAGGGGGGTCTAGGGCCATTTGGCATTTACCACTATGCACACAGAGAGAATACTTTGAGGCCAAATTTAGGGTATATTTTAAGGTCATTTTGCACTGTCTCTTTGGGGCCTGATCAATAATTTCTTATTTGGCAAACAACATATCTTACCAAGGATCAGATATGTTCCGAATCACATTCATTTGGCAAGAAAGATTAATTTTAATCTTCTAATTGAGCATTTAGGGTGTTGCCAGGGGCTGTGAGATACGGGGGTGGGTTATCTCACGGGGGGTGTGAGCTATAGTGCCAGAGCTATATGGGCCGTCAGTATCTCGGGCATATCAACATAGAATAAATATATGAAGGATACAGGCCAACAAGTACTTGACTCAACTGCATTTACCAGTATTTACCCCCCCCCCTCCCCAGTGTGAAGTTTTGCGAATGATTTACAAAGACTTTACCCCCCCCCAGCTCTTTCAAACTGACCCCCCCTCCCCCTAAATCTACCACAACCCCTACCTGGCAATAAATGATTCGACCCTTACAACTTTGGCATTTATCTAGTCGTTGGCCTTACAATTGTCTTGAGAGCACCCTGGCGACACTCCAATGTGCATTAAAATAGACCACTCAGACAGCACAATTCCCTGAAAGGACTGGGAAAGTGAGAATTTCTCTTTAGCGTTACGATTGGCAGTAGCGTGAATGAGATAGTCATTGCAAGAAGCTGCACACCTGTGTGCGTGCTGCGTCATCACTACTGGGTCACCTTGACAACCCTGGTTAGCTGACAGGTGAGCTGCCCACCAAGCTGATCCAGTGTGCACTGGGCACAAGTTTGTCCTCTATACTGACCAGGAACATGAACTACATTCTAATGACGGTAAAACTTAATGAATGGACGGTGTGATACTCAGCACAAATGGCTTAGGGTCCAACGCCCAATACTGCAGTACTTGTACTCGTCCTCTAGGGCTCTGAGGGTTCATATAGGAATTGTCAGGGAATTGGCTTTTGTGCATAGTTGCTTGTGTGTAGTCCCAAAAAGAGGTGGGAAACTGAAGTGCCGTACCCAAAAGCATCTTAATTTCACTTGCTTTGAGGTTCTGGCAGTTGTATATAGGAATTGAGAGAGGCCAGGAATTGTCTTAGACATAGCTAGGTTTCAATGGGGAAGTGGAAAGTGAAAATGAGCTGTTTTTGAAGGCAAAACTTCAAGCTTCAATTTTAAATGCGAAACAGGCATTTCTTTTCTTACGAAGTAGGTTCACTGTCAGGTTTGAAGTGTTTACAATGACTCTTTGGTTTAATACCCGCATGCCCAGTGCTGGTCGATGGGCGGCACTGTGATTCGGAGTTGTTTGTGAACACCCTTTTCAAAGAAAATCGCTGCTGCTGTTGTGCTCATCGAAGCTCTATTTAAAGAGATAACATTGAATTTCAATTCAATCTGGCTAAGATGAATTAATTTTTATGATAATCTTCCAGGTGATGAAATAGTGATATTATCAAGTATCAGTTATTAGCAAAAATGGAGAACTGGATACATTTTCTGATGAATCAACAAAAAGGCAGGAGACTTGAGAGGAGGACATCTATATGCCTGCATTGAACGGTTGGCCAGCCTACCTGATGTTTGTTTTTACCAGATAAGAATCGATCTTTTGTAGGGCGTCTATACTCCTTGTCACCTGCCACTTTCCACACGCTCTACACCTGTAGACTGACTAGCTGCCCGTGTGTACCAACACCATGGAGGTACGGAACACCACAGGCCTACAATGTGTACACCTGCACATAGATACCAAATGAATAAACTACAGGTAGGCCTATATTAGTGGTGACACCCGCCTGTGCCTATTCAAAATGGCAGGTAGTAGCTGAGGGGGGTGGTGGAGTCTGACTCAATTCAAACATTTGAATCTGTTTTAGTTATTCAGTTTCATAGTATGGATTTTACAATGGATGATGAGCTACTTCGACATTTGTATTGCAGTGGTGAAATCACCAGCAGATTACCATGTGATATATTATGTAGAATCGGCCTTTTTTAATTTTAATTTCATTTATTGTCACATACTTATTGATTTGATGTATTATGTTAGACAGCAACTATATGTTAGGGGGAGGTTAAAACTACCCACTCCGAATAAATTTGGATTAGGGGGCAGAATCAAGTCCTTTCCCCTTAACATTTATATTACTCTTTATACTATATTCCAGTTACTATTAACTATCAAAATTCAGGATCTAAATGTATTATTGCATATCAAAAGGGAGCTAGAATGTGGTTTCATAATACATTTATTGGTGTTATTCACTATCTCGAGAGATATCTTTATCAATATGTCACAAATTATTCACAATAGTTTCAATTATGTACAAATCTCTATTTACATCTCAAATGGCAAACAATAGCTCCATGGCACATAGCTATATCAGTCGGATTATAGCAATCTGCACCTACAAAACCATTAGCATAGTGGATTTACAAGTACAACTGTTCCAACACTATAGAGCAAGGATACAATACAAAGCAGCATCAAAGTAAAGATCACAATACCTTATTGGGCAAAATGCCTTCCTAGCACCTCACCCACCCGAGACAGTCCAGGCTGGCCTCCACAGTTCCAAGGTGTAACTCAACCTCATACCTGCCTAAGGTCCTTTTGTTGGGACTACTGCACCTATGTAACTGTTCCTGGCCCAGGACAGAGCTACACCCAAACCTCAACCATGCCTCCTCCATGGTGCTTCAGGGGGTGATATAAGCATTCGCCTACGGCTCATGCTTATATCACCCCCTGAAGCCAACTCGTGCAAGTCTATTCATTATATATTGCCCTTATAACATGGTTTCCACCATTAATTCTAAGTATTTACCTTTAAAAATGATATAATCCATTCATTTCTTATGCGAGTCGACAAGACGGCCCTCCGCCATCTTGGTTTCATGTTGTCGTACGGTTAAGCTGGCGAGCTCCTCAAAGTCCCACTCTCATAGGCCTACTACTGCGAATACGTCGAGACAGAGCTGGGCCAGTCTAAAATATAATCCATTCTGTACACACCAGGCGGCGGCACCTGTAGTGTTGTCAGAATGGCGAAGACGCACGGCAAGTCACTCGATTCGAAAGTTTAATAATTTTTTATATCAAATACAGCCATAATATCAAGGAATCTAGTTGACAGTGAGGTAGAATATGGTTTCAACTATGTTATGTCCAAAGCATTTCACTATATTTGGTACATAAGCTGCAAAAATGGAGAATTTACTTTCGTGTCAAGGTAGGTTTCAACATGTCCGCCCCGCTGTCCGTTCGCCGTGAATTTTGGGTGCTTTTATCGCGAGATATTTGAACTCATATTATCCATTTTCGGCACTGAAAACTCTCTAACCGTGTTATAAATATATATATATATATATATATATATATATATATATATATACCCCTTCCCTGTTTGTGTTTTCACTAGTTGCCAAGGATAGAAAGCTGACCCCTCAATACCTGTCACAGCACATTCCTACTGGAGATTCTGCCCCCCTGTAATCTGCTCTCACACCTTGTCCCAACTCCAGGTAGACTGTAGTAACCATAGGCCACCACAAACAATTCAAAATTAACAACCAAATATGAATCAAAATACAGTATTCTTACAATGTCATAGATGATTCCACATATATAAGTTTCAATTTATATAAATATTACATATTATGATGAATCCACACACATATATCCCAATATATACTACAGGGTGTATATGGGGAAAACACATTTTGTAACCAACTCCAGCTGTTTTCTAATGATTTTGGCAGGGGTTGATTAACATTTCTATTTGTGCCTTATCTTACTGATATCGTATTAACTTACATGATATCTTATTTATTTCTAGACAATTACACACAGACTAGTTCTGGCCTTCTCGTAGATCATAGTCATATAACTAAATTCACACGCTACTAATACGGTTAATATGCGCAAACACACATAAATGGCGGAGTAAAATATGCTGATTTATGCGTTTTGAATTTCTGCGTTAAAGTGTGCGGCATAGTTGATCTGATAAGGTGAATAAACAATTCCTGCTAGCGGTGATACTAATGAATATGATCAGCTTGGCTAGGGTTTAGTTTCCATTTCAAGCCCCGTAAAAAAGGTTTATTCTTAGTGGACACCGACGTTGATTCAGGGTTGAAATGTGTTTGAATTTGAAAGTTGACACGACACAACCAAATCAACTGTGATTCAACATTTAACCATCAGTGCTGATTCAGCATATATATATTGCTATGTTGAGTCAATGTTGTTTCAACATTGTTTCAACATTAATAGTTCTGAGTTTGACATGTAAACCAACCTTGAATCAACAGTGAAATTTGACATTGTTGATTCAATGGTGTCAAAATCAACGTTGAATCAATGCTGAATTAAGAACAACATTTCATTGTTGAAATGTCAACTGTTGACCTGATGTCGAAATGGTGATGGTTGACAAAATTGAAATGGAATCATTGAAAAAACGTGTTGAAGACAGGTTGATCATCACTATATTAACACGAATCGACCAGTTGTCAACGTTGATTCAATGTTCTGTGCCCACAGAGATAGGCCTAGGTTTTAAACCGGGTGTTAAATGGAATACAAAATGTGATTTCAAGGGATCAAATATAGCTAGTGCCATTAGATAGCTATCCCAATTCATACCATTTAGATCAAATTGGACGTGTTACCCCGAATTGCTGGCACCTGCCTTTCACTTTCTCTTAGATTTTGAATGCTCCCATGAGCAACTGTCATTTTTTATTCAATGTTTAACTTATACACCCATTTGTAGATGGGAGTAACCTGCTCTTGAGTCTATCCAACCACCCCTTTAAATGATTTTCACAGTCTGTAAGAGGGGATTTCTTTTCTCTCTCACCGGGCTCTTATACAAGAGAATTATTTACCCCCCACAACTAATAGACAGTGAGAACACCTTATGCAAGCCATATATCCATGTGTTCTATATGGAGCCCCTAATAGGACATATACAAAATAATTTTTTCACCAGAAAAAATATTCTTGCGGGTACTGGACAATTCTTGCAGATACTGAATGATTCTTGCGGATACTGAACAATTCTGGGAGATACTGAACAATTCCTGCGGGTACTGAACAGTTCTTGCGGATACTGAACAATTCTTGCAGGCACAGGAACAATTCTTGTGAGACAGAAACTTTCTTGTGGATGCAGATATTATTTCTGGGGATACAGAAACAATATTTGTGGGTACAGAAACATTCTTGGGAGTGCACAAACAATTCTTGTGGGTACAAGAACAATTTGTGTGGGCACAGAGAAGGACTTGCAGGCACAGAAACAATTCTTGCAGATACAGAAACAGTTATTGAAGTTTTTCTGGGTTCCAGACACTTTTTGCAGGTGATTTTGTCCATGTCCATAGAAGGACATCTCTTGAATATTTGGTAATGTCTATGTAGGTAATTCTTCAATTTTAAGCCCACAAAATGTAAGAATGTTCCTTTTCCTGCAGGAATCCTCCTGTGTCAGCAAAAATGTTCCAGTACCAGCAGAAATGTCCCAGTATCCACAGGAATGTTCCAGTATCCACAGGAATGTACCAGTATTCGCAGAAATGTCCCGGTATCCTCAGAAATGTTCCAGTATCCGCAGAAATGTTTGTACCCGCAGAAATACTTTTTTTTTGCATGAAAAAAAAATCTTTTGGAATGTCCTATTAGGGGCTCCGTAGTTCTATGCCCTGGTGGTTCAGTACTGAACTATTTTCTTCAGTATTCCCTGGTGGTATAATGTTGAACTTTTTTATTTTGCAGCCTGTGAGAAGCCAAAATAGAGCATATACTGTCAGCCCACACACGTAAATAAACAGTGCAATGCTTTTTTATTGTGCCTTACAGTATTACCTTGTATATTCATGAACACCCATACCAGATGTACAAAGTACTGTAGCTACAAGTGGTTCCCCTACCTAATTACAGGGCTATTTGTAGCCGATTTACAATGCGGGCTGAGAGTGTACACAATTGGTGTAGGTGTTCTCATGTCTTAGAGGTGGTGAGAAATACCTGCAATACCTTGTATATATAAGGTGCGCCCTGTGTGTAAGACCCACCCTGAACTCATACAAGACGTATGTAGCATGCCTGGAGTCAGATTCTTGTCAGCCTAAAACTGATATATAATGCAAAATCCTTGTGTATAAGGCACACCCCTAACTTTGGCTGATTCTATAAGGTGCACCAGGGATCCATCCTCAGCACGTTTCCCTATACCTAGATCTCCTTTCAGACTTCAGGTGGCAGCAAAATCCATACACCTTTTTTTTCTCTAATTTTACATTATTCTGCTCAAATATCAAATTCCTATGGCTGTCAGAGACTTATATGAAAAAAGCTGAGTTCAATATGGGTATCTAGTGAAAGGTGATGGGCAGGATTTACATAATTCCCAAAAAGTAATGTGACACAGTGTCAGAACTGTTACCCTAGTCATGGATTAGGTATATCTCTCATAGTGTTTACAGCTTTACACAAAGAATGGCTGGCTTTTATTAATTGGACCACAGTTCATGTAATATGGCTATCATTTTGATAAATATATGTTATCAGGCACAGAATGAACAATATACCATCCTGAATTTTGTTTTATATTACTAGAAATTCCCTTTTCAATATGTCTATGGGGATTAGCACTGAAGTGACATCACGTAGATTTTATGAAATATCTCTACACCAGTATGTCTGGGCAATGTGAAATATGCAAAGTATAGGTGGTAGTGCACAATAAGGCATCAGTTTATTTATCACAAAGGGGTGAAATACAGGGAGACGGAAGAAATGAAATGTCTTCTGAGTGATAAAAGGGAACAAAACAGTTTCTGAACATCCTAACTACAAATTGAAACAAAAGAGGGAGATCTGGTGCATGGTCTACTCACCAGGGCTTAGAGTAGCTCTCACCAGCTCTAAGACATGAGAAATTGTCAAAAGGTACTTACAATAACACATAGTGAACTTTCACCAACTCTAAGACATAAGAGTGTCTATACAAAGCTTAGATTTTATAGGCATTTCTCACCAGCTCTAAGTCATGAGAAATAAAAAGGAATAAGACTCTTTGGCAAACAATGTCATTATCTTTTCATACTGTATATGCACCGAATCAAAGGCTCTTATGTGGATATCTTATTTGGTGTCTATTGGAATTTATTTTCTGAATAGGCTTAAAATTTCCTATTTTGGGTATGTTGCAATATCACATATGGTGGAATTTCCGCACATGTTTTATAGAAAGTGTAAGCATAATTGTGAATGACCATCCTAGTGCTGATAGATTTGGAGAGGGGATCCCCTCGCCCTATTGTAAACAAAAAAATTATAAAGACCTATTTTTAGTGCTTTCTTGCCATCTCTATGACCTGAGGTTGTATAAGGTAATCCTGTGGTTCCGACCGCTTTAATGATATGAAAGTGCATAATATTATAGTAATACAGATCCTGCTTTTAAATTTCCTACCATCTTCATGACATGAGAGAGAATATGGAAATATACATGCTGATTCTAAATTTCTCATCATTTCTATGACACCATAGTGTATACAGTAATATTCTTCACTATCTCTCTGACATAAGAGTATATGATTACAGTAATACAGCCTCCAATTCTATATTTGGCTTCTCACAGGTTGTAAGACTACAGAATATAGTGAATATAGTTATACTTCTCACCATCTCTATAAATTGAGAGTGCATGTGATGTAAAACCCTTAATTTTGTATTTCTCACCATCTCTATGACATGAGAGTGTATTTGATATAGAATCCCTAATTTTACATTTCTCACCATCTCTATGACATGAGAATGGATATAGCAAAATCTCTGTTATACCATAAATACCAATACTATAATACCTCACATATAAAATGCAGCTTATATGTGAGGATAGATCCCTGGTGCACCTTATAGAATCAGCCAAAGTTAGGGGTGTGTCTTATACACAAGGATCTTGCATTATGTATCAGCTTTAGGCTGACAAGAATCTGGCTCCAGGTGTGCTAAATATAGGTCTTGTGAGTTCAGGATGGGTCTTACACACAGGTTGCACTTTATATGTATACAAGGTATTACGGTAGGTATTTCTCACCAACTCTGAGACATAAGAACACCTACACCAATCTATGTAGTATGCTCTATTCTGGCTTCTCACAGGCTGTAAGACTACGTAATTAAAAAGTTTAACATTAAACCACCAGGGAATACTGAAGAAAAAAGGTTAAGTACTATACCACCAGGGCATAGAACACATGGGTATATGGATTGCATAAGGTGTTCTCATTGTCTATAAGTTGTGAGAGGTAAATAATTCTCATGTATAAGACATGGTGTACCATGTCATTGAACCCAACATCATCCACGCTATGTGGGACACGATAATAGAGAGAACTGAATATTGTTGGTAAGATATTTTAGATTAAGCTATGGTAATTTAGCATACTACTCACCGTCTTCTCAGCTTAATCCTTTTCATTTCTTCTAGAAACTGGTCCAATAAATTTGCCACGGTTAAGATGTTTTGTACTATCACAGTGCTGGCCACCACCCTTTTGTACGAGACAATAAGGCCGTTATTACCACACCAAGGCCGCCATACGTCTTTCCTAAAGATAGGCAGTGAAAGTAGGCACCTATAGCCTTCTCAGGTCCTTCCCAGCAACTGAGTCTGATAACGCCCATAAAGCTAGATAAGTTTGAATCACGCCCAGATTCTTATCTAAGCATGACATGACACAGAGATGTGGAGTTTCTAAGATAAGGAACTGCACTTCAATATAGAGAGGCAGGATATCAGCATAATGGAGGGAGTGTGCATGGCATGGTTCATGAATCATATTATAGGACTTTGGTTTTAAGATATTGAACTGGAGCTTAATTCAAAACATCCTGGGATCCCAACCCCAGCGATCTTAGTGTAGGCACATATCATAAGACCTGGCTGGTCTACCCTATGTAATGCAGTGGTTGCAGGCCTGTCCAGAATAGCTAGTCCTGGGATCACTTCACTATTCCATTTCCACCACTAAGATCACTGCGATCTTAGTGAAAGAAATGCATAGTGGTTTCACCTGAGTACAAGAGCACTTACAGGGAACACTCCTGATCGAAAGAGTGAATAGCCTGCTGCATACATAAAGTGAGGAGGCAGGATGTTTGCTGAGTGTCCTTGAGGGCTCTTAGGGCTACTCATGCATTAAGTGCACTGTAAGGTAATTCTTCCCTTCTCTCTCCTTGTCCTCAGGGGGGGCACAATGCTTCTAATAGGCAAGCATAAATCATACATTCATGGGAACAACTCTTGAATACTGTACGGGAGTCAACTGCACCCTGTGCTCTTTTGTTAGCCCATATGGGGACGGGGAACGATAGTATAAGCACTCTTGTGAAGAAGAGTGACTCCACAGCTATTCCTTTATTTTTGGACTCTTACCCCTGTGCCTAGTCAGTTCTTCTTGGAATAGTGTAGGAGGGCTGAGGCTAAGATTGATGCGATCTTAGTGCTGGCTAGGATATGTGAACCCAGTCAACTCTTGAGATCGCTTAATAGGATAAGGCTGATTTATTCCTAAGATCGCTGGGGTCGTGATCCCAGGATGTTTTAAATTAAGCTCCTGGTGTGTAACCTAGCCATTCTCTCTTATGATGTATATATTGGTAAATATTTACCATGATAAGAATCTGGAAAAGACGTAGACCCCATGAGAGGCAACACAACGAATTTGAAGCTGCTGCGATAGTGATCTAGCTTCCAAAGTATGAACATTAATTATCACAACGCTAGAATGCTTAAACAATGTAGAGATGGTGGCATGATACAGTTAGCAAGAAATCTCTTCAAAGAAAAGCTTTGATAAATTAAAAAAAAAAGTTTCTTCTGAATGCAGTTTGTTATAAAAAAATGTTCTGCTTGTTAACTGCATGGGCTCTTGGCCGGATAGATCCCTGGTAGTTTTCGTGTCATTTTTTTGGTCATCTTAATGACCCTTGTGTTGCGTCCCGCCGCGTCCAGCCTCTTTGAACCATTAAAAGAA
Source organism: Acholoe squamosa (assembly GCA_949317995.1). NCBI lineage: Eukaryota > Metazoa > Annelida > Polychaeta > Phyllodocida > Polynoidae > Acholoe > Acholoe squamosa. Next base: position 28,227,474 of record OX439039.1, on the reverse strand, counting down.
TTTTTTAAAAAAAATCCGACCTACCCTACCTAATATTTTTTCAGCATGTTACCTTTTTGACCTAATCAATGCTTAAGTCATCTCACACCACCCCACCCGTCTGCGGTCAGCGTATGTGATACAATGACCGGGCACCCAAGGTCAGCCTATCGGATACGCTGACTTTCCTGTCACTGGTCACCCATCCTGTATACAACCAATAGGGACAGTATCATTAGGGTTTAGGGCTGTTATCATGGTTTAAATAAGCCATTCTTTTCAAACCATGATAACATCCCTCTCTTCTTATAGAACTACAGGAACAACCCTAAACCATAATGATACTGTCCCTATTGGCTGTATACAGATTTTTAACCAACTTTGAATAGCATAGAATTAGATTAGACTATAATAAGGAATAGCATATAATTTTGCCCAACAGGGCTATCAATTTAAAATTGATACTTTAGGGAATAGAATAGAATTTTGCCTCCCAGGGCTATCAATTTAAAGTTGATACTTTAGGGAATAAAATAGAATTTTGCCCTGCAGGGCTATCAATATGACATTGATGCTTTATTAAGGGTTATAATAGAAGTTTTGAATTGATAGCCCTGCAGGGCAAAATTCTATTCTATTCCCTAAAGTATCAATTTTAAATTGATAGCCCTGCAGGGCAAAATTGTATCCTATTCCTTAAAGTATCAATTTTAAATTAATAGCCCTGCGGGGCAAGATTCTATTCTGATCCTATATTAGTAGTCCTGCGGGGCAAGCTTCTTTTCTATACCTGGTGTATAGTATAGATTTCTATTCTACATATAGGATAGAAGCTTATATAGGAGAAATCCAGTTATAGGCTCTATATACTACACTAAGAGTAGCAGACACAGAAAGGGTGTTCAAGGTTATGTGTGGTGCAATAGCGTTAGATAGGCTGACAATGCTGTCACCAGTGACCAGTGACCAGAAAGTCAGCGTATCAAAAGCGCTGACTGCGGCACCTCTGTCACCGTAAAGAATGCACCCACCACCTAGCGAAATCCAATGACAGAGCACATTGGGGAAGGTGCAACTACAGGATATATATTGGAGACCAATAGAACTGTAGTGCCAATCTCCTAATCATGCAAATGTATGCTGTATACAGATCCAGTAGGAGCCACATAAGTGAGACTGATGAGTTTCCCTTTGTCAGCTCAATAAATCACGTACATACGCCTTGTATGCTATAGCTACTGCATATATTGCACCAGTTATGGAGAATCGGCAAACTTCTAAGTCCTATCTACTTGCACATGTTCATCTGAACATTCTGTACTAGTTGTACAAAACCAGCAATACAAATAGTGTTTTATCGCATTCATGTTTTATACTCTACCTTCAGGCTCGTCATCAACATCAATTAAGTGGAAGACAATTAATTGTAACTCACCTGTAATAGAGGAGAAAAACGACATGATAGAGGTGATTTATTATATTCACACACAGTTAGCCCCTTAAGGCATCATACCTACATGATTTATATGTTGGTATATGATACACTCCTGGATACACCATCCAGAAGGGGCCCTTTGTTTATATTGTACATAGTGATTATGACTTGTATTAAAGAACAGTGAAATCTCATTATGTAGCTGTATCATACTAAAGTTGGTTGAATGTCTTGACCTATGAAATTGGTTCCTGCATTTACTTTGGATTTTTAGATGCGAAATGGTAGCCTCCATGTTATTCATCAGAAAGATAATACTTAGAATTTAGCCCCATAGTTAACTGGCTATTACTAAAGCTTAGCATTGACTTCCTCTAATGCAACCACCCCACTAATGCGGCCTCTAATGGAAAGACCTAAGGGTGGCCGTAATAGAGGGAGTTGACTATGATGCCTACAGGGTTAATCAACACAATGTGATACATACATATCAAAGTAGTATGATGCCTTACGGGATGAATCAACATAATGTGATACATATTTTACTGCATTTCTATGTCATAGGTAACTCTGTCAGCAGGAACAGCAAAGCCCAAAAGCCCTAGGCTGTATGCACATACGCCCATGATTGGTTCAAATAAAAAAAAAGGTTTGTTTCCAGTAACCCGACCGACCTTAGCAAAACAGGGGCAAAAAAAAACGTTTTTTTTATGATTTTGAAGAATTATGTCTCATTTTTTCACATTTTAAAGAATTTTCTTCATTACCTTAATTTTTGAGGGGTTTTCCTGTACCCTTTTCGTGCCCTTCCCCTCTCTCACAGTTATAATTTTACCATCATTATTTTACAATGAAATCAAAGAATTTGATACATCCACTGATATGTGCCCTAACATTTCCTATGTAAATGATAATAATAATAATAATAATAATAATAATAATAATAATAATAATAATAATAATAATAATAATAATAATAATAATAATAATAATAATAATAATAATAATAATAATAATAATAATAATAATAATAATAATAATAATAATAATAATAATAATAATAATAATAATAATAATAATAATAATAATAATAATAATAATAATAATAATAATAATCTGACCTACCGACCCATTTCAAGTCATGTTACTGGAACCACAACTTTATTTTTTCTTGGCCTTTGGTGTGAATATATATCAATACCCGTAATTTGAGAAGTATGATGAGAAAAACTCATTGATCACTTTATAAACGGGCTGTATCCTTTAATCATTAATCAGTTTCATGCAAACATATTCATTTTAAATGTTCTTTAAAGGTTCTTTCACGCAGGGGAAGATCTATTGACATTTCCTCATGCATTAATACTTAATGTAAATTGCCGATGGGTCAATATTTAGAAGAATACATTACCTAGAGTGCATCTTCAGTTTAGATGAAAATAAAATGGGCCTACTTTTCGTATAACCCCTATTATATTCAAAAAGACGTCCTGTAGAATTACACTTTTTATCCAATAAGTAAGGTTTTAAAAACATGAGATAAGGATGCAGAAACATTGAAAAACACATGTAGATGAAAAATGCTACATACAACAGTAATCAAAAGGGAATACAATGGTATCTGATTCTATGGTGGCTTTCGCAACATGACCAACGTGGGCCTGCATCAAAATCACGTGTGAACAATTCTAATGTAGGCCAACTGCATAGCCTATCAAGGCAATCCTTTCTAAGAACACCCTTTCTCGGAACTACTCTCCCCAAACCTATAGCTAAAGGCCAAAAGTTCACCGATGATAAATCAAGGGCAGTCTCCCTCCCCCGTATCAATTGAGTTTCTCACTAATACATAATTGCAATGATGCAATAACCTGTACAGTTCTATTATGTAAGCCTTTTATGGCTGGTATACATAACAGGCATCCATCAGACAGGAATTGTTATATACCAGGTTACCAGCATACCAAAGCCACTGCACACCTACGTTATGAGAGGCAGAACCTATTTCCTGCATTGTTATGATGGTGTCCAGCCTAGGTTACCAATAGTTATTATTCAACTCTGCATTATAGCAAAGTTAGATTTTGCTATACTAGTATGTCACAGTGCCAGCCACCAGGATGTAGGCTTTATGACACCAGAGTAAGGGTGGAATATCTTGGACTACCTCCCATAGAAGACTGGTTGGTGGAGGCCCCAAAGGTCAATCACTGCGGGGGTGAGGGCTGGGCGTATGGGCAACTCCCTGAAGCACAGAACAGCAGAGGCTGAGGAGTGAGGCAAGGGATGAGGAAGAAGTGTGGGATGGGGGTGTGTTAAGCATGATTGTAAAAGGGTTGGGTTTGGGTGTTTTCCCTATGTACGAATCGTGCATGTAGGCTCTTCAAACTTGCTACCTACATCCAATGTACAGAACCTATAGAATTGTATGCTTTCTACCCATGAGCTGAGGCCACGTATGACATACTCAGGTAGAAGGAATCGATACATGGTGTAAACTGCCCATATATTGTGGTCGGCTGTGGTGGGTATTACACAGTACCATAAACCTGCAAACTCTGGTGCCATTAAGCTGCCGGGATTAGATCATTACATATATATCATGTGAGCAACCATTCAGAAAAGGGATACCCTGTGTGGCCCAGGCTTGGCATCCTTTCCGCTGACATGATCAGATGTTCCTCCAATCAACCCTTGTTTTAAGTCTGATCAGCCAAACGGAATGGATAATCCGCAAGTGTGGGGAATCTTCCTATTCTGGTTGTCTGACCACACACTAATATTGTACCTGCCAACTAGGCTTAGGTGCAGTGATTTTTGAAGGCACATGTGTGTATAGCCATGTTTACAATCCTAAACTGCACTATGGTTCCACTTATAAATATTATTTGAGTATATAATTTACGTAATAACAGGCAAGAGCATTACCAGGGTGGCTTTGAGTGTATTAAGGTCGAATCCCATATAGCGAATTAGAGTTGTGTTTTACTACTACTTGCCACTCAAAACCACAACAGACAGAACTACAGGAGGGAGTATGAAATAGAAGCACCCTGTTGCGATTTAGAACAGATTTTAGGCAGTGGCCAAAATCGCAAGGGTTTGTTAATCGCAGAAAGTTTAGAGCTTTAATTCGCCATGTCGGATTTGACCCTTTACAACTCGTCTCTATAGTCCTTAAGAGTTTGTTTGGACTAGATCGGTACAGATTAGGGCAGGTATAAAAAGAGCGTTAAAGAATCTGTCATCTAGGCGCCATCCTTTTCTACTGTGCTTAGAACAAAGGTTCACGTACCGAACGTAAGTGTAAACTGACACTGAATACAGCATCCCTGTGCGATCATCCTGCTCTGTGCAGACCTCAATTATGCCGTCTAAAGCACTGGTTCCACAGGCATAAATCGGTCGGATTAGCACTAATCCGACCGATTTTTTTCTATACTTTTGATATATTATAAATCGTCGGATTGGAGCTATTCCGACCGATTGTATGGCTGTGGAACCAAGGCTTTACAGAATATCACGTGCGGACATATATATGTTGCAATTAACATAGAGCTGTATTGTGTCCTTACGATCTTATCAGAGACAAGAGACTGTATAACTATAGTCCCCTATATAGGTCTATTTTTTTTCTGCCATCCCCGATCGATAGCAAGAAGACTTTGTAAGTGATTGCTTGTATAATAGACCTATTATATATATGTGAATCAACGCAGTAAAAGGTACGCCCGCGAACCCCCTCGCGGGCATACCTTTTACCGTGTTGATCCACAATACCCAGATGCATCCTGACAACGAGTCTATTACCCTAATATCACACAATGGCTGTCAGCCGAATAATCTAAGTCATCCACATTTATCGTTATGAAAACCCTGTGCCAAGTTCTATTTTGACAGACCTTATATACCCTGTTTTTTGGCGGTCAGCAAAATGACCCTAACGATGACATATTATCAGCGAACATGTACTCTCTGATAGGTACGTACGATCGAAGATCCTATACCCAGGGCGTTTATTTAGAATATCATATTACAGGCCCTCACTCATAGCCCAAGACTTCACTGACCACAACCACTTACTTTTTCTTGAAAACTGCCAAAGGTTGCTAATTCGACGATATATACTATACTCTTAAGATGCCTCATAGTATACTCTAAGTTATCCAGACTGCGCCCTTTATCGACGTGCCGCTGCCCTCTCTCCAGAGACTCGTCCATGGCAACAATCTTTCAGTTGGCCACCTGGTAAGAAATGAGGGAAGCAATCAATCATGCCTGCGTCTCCAACCTTGTCGTGCACGGCTTCCTAATTATTAGTTTCACGTCCGACATGTGACGTTTCTTATCGGCGAATGCTCGGAAAGAAACGTCACATGAACACACAAAACCATTTCCAGTGCAGGAAACATGCCTGCTACAGACATGCATTTCTATACTACTTACTTCGAAAGTAGCTGGGTGACCTTTTTTGAAGTTCTGGCCACCTGATTACACTGAATGAGTACCATGGGCCAAGGTTTTATATTCTCTACAGCACTGGCATATTGGCCACTAGCTGGTCTGGAGCTGGTTTCTGGCGACACACACTGATAAGAACTGATAAGATGGGACCAGCATGTCCCTGGAAGTGGGTGTTAACCACGGACAAGGTACCCATCATGGTATGTTTTATCAGTGGGTTTTAGCTCAACAAGCAAAATTAAAGATGGAGGCTGCACTAGGCCTCCATACTGAGTCCTATAGGATCCCGTGCACAGCTGTTTATATGACCCTAAGTGTACTGTAAGAAATATGTTAGCAAACCATATGCTACTAGAATCATTCTGTGAACCAAGATAGACTCCATGGCGGGCTGGTATAGGGCTCAGTATTGGGGTCCGGTTGGTCCGCCATTGCTTAGTCTTGGATCAAGCGAGATAAGCACTGATAACAACCAGCATGATGGGTACCAGGTGTTACATGGTGTACCCAAAAGATTCTGCAGTGAATGGAGGGAATTATGTCATTGGTTGATAATGTATCCCGGGTCAGCCCTATTGAGATCTCCAATGGTGACACAGTCATTCGTGGCCAGTGTGCTGTAGATTGCTCTACTGTAATCTCATATTAAGCAATATGATAGAATGTTGGAAACTGTAAAGATAAAACGAGTACCACAGGAGTATGACACATAAGCATATGTATTCCCATCGAATTATTGTCTCACTACCGTCATGGGGCCAAATATAGACTGCTCGTCACGTCACGATGTTCACACCGATATCTTTTAACAAAACGTTATGTATAACCTATTTTATGGAGTCCTGCCTTTCAATGTTCATGAACCGTAATAAGGATCAATTACTATCCTAAACAGCGGTCTGAGATTCGTAGTTGGTAAATGAAATGATGCATCATAAAAGTGCATTTTGTTCTACAGAAACAGATAGTAGCATGGACTTATGTGATGTCCAATGGTGGCCTCGGCCGATTGATATGAGGTATGACACCAATTGAGATATCATATATACAGGTGATTTGCCATACATATAAGAAACACCGTAAGGTCATGAGTTTAATTCAAAACAGTATTAAATTACCACTGTTTTGAATTAACCTCCAGGAGGTTACTGCCTAAGATGCTGCGACTGCATGGGTCCCCTCAACTCGTATCTTTATATAGTGAGAGCCACCATGATTATGCATGCGGGGGGGGGGGGTGTCCTTGTACTCTTCCCCTTTTCTAACACCACACCAAACCCTGTAGTTGGTGACAAAAGAGGTGATTTTAGCAGGCAATCGCATGCTAGGTCAAGAAAATGATTGGCGCCAAATGATTTAAAACACTCGTATAAAGACCCCCCCCCCATTTCTTATCAAGCAAGACACACATCTTTAAGAGTCAATTCCGCCCGATAGTCACCTAGCGAAAGATTCTCTAGTGGCTTGACCCAATGCACCTCTTTTCAAAACCTTGATTCTCACCCTGCTCAAGGTCGAATCCCACATGGCGAAAAATAGCTGAAATATTTCTGCGATTTTGAATCTGGTGCGATTGTGTCATCTCCAAAGTTAGAAGGGTTATAAGGGAGTGATCATTTTTTAACAACAGGGGGGGGGGCCGGTGGGTTTGAGGGGGGGGTCAGAATTTTTTCAACCCCTTGACTGGGGGGGGGGTCAGAATTTTTTCAATACCTCTGATGGGGGGGGTCAAAATAATTTCACCTGTTTTCAGTGGAAAACCCTGCGCGTTACTATAGGCTAAAAGGGGACGTTCGCGCGCGATTTTTGTCCCTTATGGGGGGGGTTGAAAAAATTTTACCCCCTCGAGAGGGGGGGTCGAAATTTTTTTCGCGCGTCCGCGCGCAAACCCACCAGCCCCCCCTGTTGTTAAAAAATGATCACTCCCTAACTAGAGTAGAACACAATGACACTTTTTATTTTCTCATCTCTACGGTTTGGAATATTTGGCCTTTGTTGATGTTTATATCTCTGTGCATTACACAATGTATATTCTAAGCCCTAAAATCACAAAAGAGTGCTTGTGTTCTATACACCCTTTTGTAGTCATATCCCTTGCCACTTTGGGGTAGGTCCCAACATCGCAACAGATTCAAAATCACAGAGATATTTGAGCCATTTCTCACCATGTGAGGTTCGACCTTCGGTTGCATTTTCCCTGGTGCATTTACTGGCAATACTCATTCTGTGCGAGGTCCTTTAGTAGGTTTTACGAAATTTCCTCTACCCGGTAGTTTCTATCAACATGCATGCATAGAAATATCAGCATTGAATACGTATACCTATTTTCCAGTGGGTACTCTAACCTTAGATAAGTCAGTGGATAGTCAATAATTGTAAAGGCCTGCAGGTCTCTAAGTCTAGTTTTATGGCGTAGTAGCACGTTCCCAGGGGCAAGGATCGACACTATCAGAGGATGAAGTACCAGTCCATCCTTATCTCTATACACCCTCCCACCTTCCCCCAAAGCTCCAGCACCATTCGCTTTCTTTTTCTTTCGATTCCTCATTCGCGTCACTGTATGCTCACTACGCATCCTGAACCACCTCCTGCGACACACTGCTGCCGCCGTCAGGCGGTGAGATGGGCGCTATAGTACTGTCCAGTACTTGTCTTCGTGATCGCTGAATATTCTAGGCCTTCCCTATTCATTTTGATTCCACTTTTTATTTAGAATTGATATATCACCACAGTTACAAATTAACATACACACGGTTAATGTGAGAGTTTTGTGCCGCAACATTTAATCTTTGCCCCAACAGATCTAGCTGATCTACGATGGGCCTCTGACAGATCTCCTTGCACAGCACACACTATGCAAAAGAATAAAAACACAGAGGCGTGGCAGCGTTGGGTGTCTATGTACATGTGAGGACACCTACCTCAGCATGGAGGGCTCAGTGTTATAGATAATGTGAAACAGGTCTGGCGCCTGACCACTTGTGTTCATGTTGACATATATGCTGCACAAACATGCACTGTGATCACTGTGGAAAAAAATGTCGTCGAAATAACGGCACATTCCTCGTCTCAAAGTTGCCAAAGATCTGCAATTATTTTCACAGAAATTCCTTGTACATTTGTGTAGCACCGTACTGCCACCTGGGGCTTCTTGTAAAAACTACACTGGTTCAGTGCTTTTCCGGTACAGTGGTCCCCTGTTCAGTTTTACGAGGATCCTTATTGGATTCAACAGTTATTTTTTACAGTGTGACAGTGGCTTAATCTATCCAGGTCCAACCCTTGCCCATTGCTAATATTAGGTCTATGCTATTGATATATAGACCTATCACTGATAGAGCGTATCAGCAGATAACGCCAAGGCCAAAGGTGAGATTCTAGGCCGACAGGATAACTCTTGGACTTGAATATAGTACCACCTGGGTCCTGTATGGGTCTCAATTCAACATGGTGACATAAGCATTTTATTCAAGTCGATATGTGACATGGGCTTGATGATATTCTAACAACAGGCAGAGGTTTTCTAATATATTTGAACGTAAAACCTCAGACAATTTGCTTCCTCAGACATTTTTATTGCATTTTTCATTTCTGGGGAAGCAATGGCTGACTGTATTCCATTTACTTCCTTTTGTGACAACATATTTTCTACTCCATTTTTGGAACGACCCAAATTGCCGGGCCGCAAACATCCAACAAGCCCCTCACCCCCCAGATGGTAATAGATGACTCATCCCTTGTATGGAATAGAGTACCCACGTAACATATATTCTTGCTATACACCTACCCTACAGGATGGCATACTGGTACCCTGGATGGTCGCAGGTGTATGGAGGTGCATATTATTAGGCATATATAGACAGACAGACATGGGGAAGGGCAGGTGGGTGCTGGTCCCCGGGTGTATTGGGTCAAAGTAAATGGTCCATCTGGGACTATTCTGGGGGTGAGTAGAAAGTGAGGCCTTGATCTGTTAATGGAGGATGCAGCTTCCCTTAATTGTCTTGGATAAGAGAGCTGTTCTCCTGGTTAGAGCACCACAGCAAAGCCTCTCTGTCTCTGTTTGACTCTGCCTGTCCCTCTGTTTTAGAACTGTGTGCCCGGGACTGTGTGTCTGTCTCCATCTGTCTCCATTTATCTATGTCTGTCTAACTCTCTGTCTCTGTCTCTCCCTCTGTCTCTCCCTCTGTCTCTGTCTGTCTGTCTGTCTCTCTCTCTCTCTCTCTCCTTCTCTCTGTCTCTCTCTACCTCGATGACCTTGACCCCATTAGGCCTAATCAATCTCCAGTGAGGGTCTGTATGCATGAGTAATACTGTATTAAAATACCAGGGGCCCTTTATAAAGTCACTGCCTCACACACTAATAGTCATATAGTCACAAGGCCACTGCTAGTAGACTACTGGTAGTCGACAGCGGAATGAGCCCGCTCAGAGCTGCTCATATTTTCAGTGCTTCAACAATACTCCAGAGGGCGCCACTGAATGCAATGCCTCTGAACGGAGCTGTTTGAACAGCCAACAGAACTGATGCCATGGTGATTGATGGGCTTTGTTCATATACCGATAATAGGAATGAGATAAACTATAACAAATATATTCAAGTGAAGATTAATATCAGCTTTGATGCCAGGACATAGTGGTAGCCCTAGGGTGGTTTATAGATAATCGTTATCTGTATACACAGAAACCTATTTTGCAGGGGAGATAGGAGCCCATCTGGAGATCGTCCAACATCATTTGGCGAGAGATAAAGAAATACCCTGAGCCATATCTGAAACATCGCCGGTGCATTTCTACAATTGGTATCGGTACATGTACTATAGTATCTTTTTGATTTTCATTTTAGAGCCAGATCATTCACCAGAAATTCTCCAGTGAAATAAGTGCATTGTGCATATCCTATATACTAATATAGGATCAGTTTGCGGTATGCGTGCGTACACACACACACGCGCGCGCGCGCACGCGTGTGTGTGTGTGTGTGTGTGTGTGTGTGTGTGTGTGTGTGTTAAACTGAGACATGAAATGGAGAAATGATTTTACAAGAACCTAAAAGATCTGAAATTTCAACCATTCAAATATCCATCTTCATTATAAAGATCTGGACTGATCATTAATTGCAAGATTCGGAACAGAAGAACATCAGTTGTATATAGAACCTAGGCCCTTATCAGTAGGACAAAACGATGAAAAGGTGATAACTGACATCAGTATCGATCACTTTCTACTATTAATCCCATTGCCAATGGATCAATCTCCCAATCGCGATTTCTTGGACATTGAGAGGTCAGAGAGATGCATAGATTGAGCACTCGAGCCCCATAGATCTAACTGTCTCAAATCTATATTCAATCTTGCGATAAATCGTGTAACATGTGGGTTGGAAAGGGACAAAATCAGTTGTATAAACGGGGAATCAACTACACGCTTGATTCTCATGACAAGCACCCGGCCACGAACCTCTAAGAGATGCAATGCATTTGCAGAATAAAAATAGAAATATGCAATTGTAAATACTGTATGTATTTTTACGCCACTAACGTAATCATTACGCATTTCTATAATTATCTACATGTACCAGGGTAGACCTACTTGTTGGCAAAGCCAAAGGAGGTCAACATGTTATATAAAGATATTCAGGTATCCTGCTACTTTTAATCCTGGTACGAAATCTCAGGGGGAGGGCACTCCCTCAGATTTGGCTACCATGTGTGAACACGATTCTGAGGGAATAGTGTACTTTTTGGGCCCTACTCACCCCTGATAAGAGTATAGCTTTTCTTGCCTTACCTCTTGGAAAGAGTCCGAAATTTCACAGGCCTAGGTCAGTCGTTTCTGAAACCTCCCCAGCCAGGAGGGTGATGTGGGCAGTGGGTCTCTAAACCTCTGGGTAATAAAGTTAGTGGTCAGTCCGGAGTAGTTTTGAGAAGATCGGTGATAAGAGATAAGATAAGGGTCCAATTGTGGCCTCCTACTTCTGACCCATGGCTTACAAATCTCTGTATTTTTCTTAAAGAACTTATTTCTTTACTAGATTGGCTGTATTATATTTTCAACATACCCTCAAGTTTAAAAATTCCTGATTTATTTTCGATTTTCCTGTTCATTCTTCTTCTAACCTTTAAATGATTTTGTGGTTTGAGAAATTTCTCTCATTTTCTATGGCCCAGATGTTTAGAGCCCTAATGTCCCTACCCATATGACCCTCCTGGCTGGGGAGGTTTCAAAAACGACCGACAACTGACTGAATAGACAATGAGAGAGAAATTTCTCAATGTCAAAAAATCATTAATAAGTTAGAAGAAAAATTTACAGAAAATCTAAAACAAATCAGGAATTTTTTAACTTGAGGAAATGTAGAAAAAAAATTCAGCCTATTAAGTAATAGAAACTACTTCTTTAAGAAAAATAGAGAAATTTGTAAACCAGGGATCAGGAGTAGAAGGCCTCAATTGGACCCTCATCTTATCTCTTATCTCCGATCTTCTCAAAAATACTCCCGACTGACCACCAACTGTTCATGTCATTTCACCCTTGATCAGGGTACCAAATCAGGGGGGGGGGGGGGCATGTTCGCCATGTTCTAGAAATTAGAAAGTATATGGAGTGGCCCCCGGGTACGAAATATGTATTCCATAGGATGATATGATACTACATGTACATGATTTACATAGCCAACGGAGTGTAATCATCTGTACTCTTTCGTGCCCAGAATTATTTTGATAAAGCTGATTTATTCACCAAACTTGACATAGTAGAGGCTATTGCCTATATTTTGTTTAGATGTCAGTACTGGTTCAAAATGGTAACAGCACGGGCGTGAGCAATCTCCAAACAGATGTGTAGTGATGTTATGTGGGTATATATATCAGGGTCTGCTAGTCCAACCCCCTCCTCTCCCCTGTAATGGCTGGATCTCTACAATATGATGAATATTGAAGGATATAGTCCCCACAAATGGTGGCAATTTGATTATTTTACTTAATAAATGATACCCTGAGGCTCCATGTACCCATTTAACAAAGTAATATAGATAAATGATTGAATTCACCAAAACCCCTCCTCTCCTCTGTAAAAACATTGCTGCAGTTCTCAAAACACATGGCCAGGGTGTAGAGGACTATATAGGAGTGCACCTGGCCCACCTGTCACCTCAGCACCCACCCCCTGCACTGACCATTTGACTCATGGCTGCACACAGGGAGGAAAATCATGGCAGCATACTGGTAAATCTTTCTCAGATATATATGAAACATATTACAGCTACAAATGGAGTTGCCATTGCTTTGATGGACAGTTATCACTTAGATACACATTTCCATGTGCCAATGTTTATACTGGGGGTAGAGGGAATTCCTGTGCATGTCATAAGGGTGGGGGCACCAAAATGGGGGTTTCTGAAACCTGCTGTTTTAATGGTCTGTGTGCTCCCTCTTTGCCTGTTTACACACAGAGCCCAGAGCTTTACTCTTGATGGTAGGGTAGATTCACTGGGAGTCGGCCGCTACTGTCCATGTCTAACTTAAATATTTTTTATGGACTCAGGTGCAGATTCAAGGGGGGAGGTGAATGTGGCGTACGCCCCCCCCTGCTTTTGAGGGGCCAAGGGGAGTTTTAATATCAGTGAAGGTTTTACAGTTTTCAAACCAGACTATTATTAAGCATTGTACAGCGTAAAACATGAAGGAAAGTAAAATTGCATCAGGCAGGGTACATGATACTGGGGGCGTAGACAGGGTATGGTATATGATACTGGGGCATGGACAGGGCATGTGAGCCTGGGGGGGATGAAATACCATATGATACATGATAGGTATGGGGGCGTGGACAGGAAATGTGAGGCAGGATATGGTACATAAACATGAGGCATGTGGTAAGTTAACAAAGCATTGTTAAAGGTGGCTGACTCCAGGTATGTGGCCAACTTAAGGTGAATCTACCCTATTATGTGTATTAGTGGGGTGGTATTGTAAAGAGTTGAGTGGCATATTGCCTGTCCTTACCCCCAATAGACCGTTTCTGTCAGTCACTTACACATGTACTTAGGTCTATACAATAACACAATAATTGGCAATTGAGGAAAATCATTATTACGGTCTATCAGGGGCTCTTAAAGGTCATAGGGAACCCCGCTTGACAGAGGCCAATCAGCTGGTTGAATGTATATACATGGTGGGACCTCAGAAGGGGCAACACTAGCAACACATTTGCAGGTCGTTTTTGTTATGTAGACATAATAAAATCATGAGACTTTAGACCACTCACACTCTCACCCCTGATGTTTGACTTGTTGGCGCACTTGGGTAAAAGAGTGGGCAATAAAATAGGTTTCAGGAAATGTAATATGAAGCAAAGGTTAAGGTATCATGTGAGTTAGTAGGGAATGATAAAGGCACAAAAAGTAGAAAGGGGCTGATTTGGATGAATATGCCCTGAATGCCAGTTCTTTTTTTTTTCAAAATCGCCTTTTGGAGGGGAATATAGCTATTTTCAATTCATAAATCGTTATTTTGGCATTTCAAAGATGGCCATATTGATGGGAAGGGAAAGAAATTGTGTGGTGCAATTGGGTTCCTTCGGAAAAAAATACATGAAAAATATTCCATCAATATTTTTGGTATTTTTTATCAATTTTTATGGTAATTTTCTCTATTTTATCTTTATCCTCATGGCCAGAGCGCGCACTTTTCATGTATTTTAAGCCTATTTTCAATCAATTATTTTCTATAATAGGGCCTATCAATAATCACATAGCCAATGCATCATAACAAATTTGGTATCATTGGAAAGCCCTTGGCATTACGAGTCTTCTGGTGTTAGGGCCAAATCCCACAATGCGAAAATAGCCAGAGAATCCTTGTGATATAGGACATGCGGTTACTTAGCCGATATTGGGGTGGCAATATCATCTAAGGAAGGCCCATAACAGCTAAGAAACCTTGCCAAAGTGTTGTTATTTCAGGAGTGAAATGCATCAAACGTTTTTGATATTTTCCTCACAAGAGGCCAGAAATCTCTGTAATATATGGAAATTCCGTGTGATTTAGAGAAAAACAAGAATCTCTAGTAAATCACAAGAGGTGTGTACTTTTTTCATAAATCAGGACCCAAGTTCCACACACTATAGTCATAAGAATGTTGTACTTGTGAATCAAAATTGCAACTTGTCAGTACAGTGATGAATTTCACAGACATTTCTCTTCCAACATTGGCTAGTAGTGGGGTTTGATAAAGGTAGGGGTGGTATGGGAACCCTTGTGAATTTCGTTATTGACAAGACTCCAAGGCTGCCGATATCCAGAATCACAGGCGCTTTAGACCCAATTTTTACGCATAGTGGAAGTTGGCCTTTAGATTCATGTTGATCTGATTAATATTAAACCAATGGGGGTCCTTTGAATACACATATATGCTTACGAGCGCACTTTTGCTATTCTGGGCACCTAAAGGCCAAATCCCACTACGTGAAAAATGGGTCTAAAATGTTTGTGATTTTGGATATCAGCAGCCTTGTACTCTTGTCAATATCCTAAATCACAAGGTTTGCCCTACCACCCATACCTTTTCCAAATCCCACTGTTAGCCGATATTTGAGGTGAAATCTCTGTAAAATGCATTACTCTACTGACTAGTTGCTACTTCGATTCACAGAGAAGGAGTGTTTGATATCAAAAACACTGTTGTATATCACTGAATTCTTATTTTTGCAATAGTCTAGATCTTCAGATTTATAAATAGACTGTGCAATACATGTAATGAAGCACACACAAACCACAAGAAGAACATTCTTATGGTTATAGTATATGTGGAACTTGGGTCATAATTTATCCAAAACAGACCTCTTGTGATGTACTAGAAATTCTTGTTTTCCTCTAAATCACAGGGGATTTCGGTATATCACAAAGATTTCTGGCCTTGTGTGGAGAAAATATCAAAAACTTTTGATGTGATACACCCCTGAAATCACAACACTTTGACAAGGCCTCTTAGCCATTATAGGCCTTCCATAGATGATACTACCCCTCCAATATCAGCTAAGGACTACTGCATTCCTAAATCACAAGTGTATATGGTCGTTTTTCGCATTGTGGGATTTGGTCTTAAGGGGTAATTGAACCTTCACAAAAAACAACTATATAATCACTATGTAGTATAAAGATGCTGTACCCGCCTGGTGTCCTGTGCAGTTTTAAGCTGGCTGGCCTGCCGTGGTAACTCCGTTGGCGGACCAAGGAGGAGACAGGTCTACCATAGGGTCTGGGACGGCGACCGGAGTATAGATCGTCGGCTCTATACATAACGTGGTCAGTCGTATCGCCCAGCGTGGGACTTGTACTAATATACAATTTACTAGGTTGAGACAACATGCTTGGGGACATCCAGGTCCCTGTATTAACCTTTGCCTCAGTCCCACACTGCAGTTAGACGAGGTCGCCGGTAGACCTGCTGAGGGGTCACGGACTAAGTGCACTTCTAATCAGATACTGTCGACCACTGTATACTCAACTCACAAAGATATTTGTGTGTTTATCTCCAATGTATTGTATTGTTGTTGATTTTCATATTTTGTTTACTACCTCGCGCCTATTCCTCCTCCATGTGTGGATAGGTTAACGCGATCTTGCACCAAATCCTTGTTCTGTACTATCTGTGAGGACCCCTTGACTTAGATTGAATAATACTCCAAGATTTACGCACTTCCTATGGGAAAGGCTCTATGACACAAATTGCATAGAACAAGGCAATGGTCCTCTGAAGGCACTATACTAGTTCTCCGATGCCATTGCCTCTTTTGTACTCTTTTTCGCTGACTCACTATTAGTGAAAGTATTCAGAACGCCTTCAGCTTATCTCTCTGGTTTATCTCTAACCTCACATTCTTTATCCTACAGCCAGCATGGTTCCAACGTCAATATCCTAGTCATTTCCAATTCATAGATGCTCTTTGGTATTCTCTTGATGGCCATTTGACAGTTGTAACATCAGCAGGACTTTGACAGCCATCTATCACTGAGGTCACACATGCTATCGGCTTGGGCAGGCATGACAACTGGTGATTACTCTACTATATATAGACAAGCTGTCTGTATTGGAGGCAGTCCTGTCTGGTATCCTAACATATGGTGCCCTCAGCAGTGGATGAGCTCTACTGCTGTGCAGTATACAGTGTAAACGACAGGATGCTACCCACTGGTCAGGAGCCTAACGTCCATGTAATGATGTCTTGTTAGTGTCAACTTGTCACAGGTAACTAGGAGTGAGGATGAAGCAGGTCCAGGGTTCCTATATAGAGGAACTGTGTGTTGTGAATCAGTAACATCACTAACTGACCAGTGGTTAACACTAGCTCCTGTCACATACACCTGTATGCACTGACCAACCAGTGGATAGTGCTACACAGGTGAGCTGTCTACTTACCAACTGATATGATCAGTGGTCCTAGACCAGGTGACAAAGGTCACTCGTACACTGTCAGATAACTGACTTATGCCTTATGGGTGGGTGGGGGTTGGTGGGGTGACGGGATTATGCGAACCAGAGATAAGCCTTTTGGATCATCTGTTAATCCCTGCTAAACACCCCTATGACCTTGTCAAACCTAGATTATGGATTTAGGGTATGATATATGGTCATTGTCATACAGACTCAAATGGGAATCAGGCCTTACCTACCAAGCTCACTAGTTGCATGGATACATTTGATACACCATGCCAATTGATTCAACCTTAACCAAGACGACAGTATTTCTGACATTTTTAACCATGACTTAAAGCGTGTTTTATGACCCCCCCCCCCACCCGGGTCATTAATGTTAGAACTGCCCCATGGGATTTGTCTTCATGCCTTGTGATTTCTACATTCTACTTCCGCATAGGCGGCGGAACAGGAGGGGCATGCAGGGGGCCAGAGCCCTTCCCCGGCAACTTTGAATTTAAGGGGGGGGGGGGCAAAGTATGTTTTCGCCCCCCCCCCAACATTTTAGAGAACTAAGGACATTTGGACTCAGGTTGTCCCAAAATATAACAAAATCAAGGCAAAATTCCTAAATTTTCTCTGACACGAGCCAAACTCCATTCAGAATACAGCAATTTAAAGGCAAATATTCGAAATTTTCTGGAGCCTTCGGCCCCCAACATGGAATTTCAAATCTCCACTAAAATATCACCCCTAAAATTTCTGGGCCTGGCCCCCCCAACTTCACACACGTTCCGCCGACCCTGGTCAAGATACACACACTAGCGGGCAGTGATTACCTGGTAGCGAGCTCTCCAGAGATACCCCTCGCGAGGCGGGACCACTCCAGGGACCACTCGGTATCTCCACCAGGTACGGGGAATTACTGCCCCTACACTCTTCCCCATCAGCTTCATCCACCATCCAATAGCACCCGGCATTCCCCATCAATCCAGTTACCTAGCGAGTATCAAGGAAAATCGTTTGAGGAAGTTTAAACTGAGATACTTTCTTTGGTTGGTTGTGATTAGCCTACTTTAGCATGTCCCGCGCAAGCACAGACTACAGAGTATAGACACTCTTATGTCGATAGTCCACTTGGCCTCTGTCGCACGATTGAGCCATACATTTCCTATATGAATTCCTGCGACAGAGGCCTGGTGTACTATTGGTGTTAGGAATGAGAAACGTATTACTGCTGACATAATTGATCATCACAAACTCTATAGCGAAAGCTGGGCACATGGCACCAAAAAGGACTCTCACTTTAGAGATTCAGGCTTTATCAGGCTACCTTTTAAAATGGAGAATGGGTGGGAAAGTAGCATAGCTGGCAATAAAGTTGATATTGTGTCGATAGGTGTATCGAACCTGAACTTCCCAAAAAGAGAGAAGAGACTCAAGTATTATGTCAAGGTGAATATCGTAGTTCAATAGAGAAACCACTGAGACCGCGCATTGTATCCCTGCGTTAAATAACCAGCGCCAAATCTGCAGGATGAAGTCATAGGTCTATCGCACATGCGCAGCCTTTTTGAATTGTAAACATTCAAGATGGCGGCGGTCAGCATTTCGTGATGACGATGGGTAAATAAGGGTTTAATTTCAATCTTATTGATGAAATATCGATTGATTTTCCACTCAAACACCTTGACATGAATGTAAAGATGAACTCTGATTAGTTTGAGCCTCCTGTTTCTTCACTCACGTGTCCTGCCCGCTCTGCACTTGGCCTACCGGCCTCGTGCGGAACGGGCAGGACATGTGAGTAAAGAAATGGTCGGAGGTTAGGTCTATATAACTGGCTAAACTGGTGCATATTCCTCAGATGTTGGAGTCATAAAGGCCCTGGGAAACTCTCAGTAGTGCAGATAGATTCTAGTTACTTCTATGGTCTTTTACACTCTAGCCTCCATGGTCTGAGGTAGACTGTGTCCATCTATGAATTACAATACAGACAATATACACCTGTGTATTATCATTAACTATTACACGATTTCTGGGATTCTGAGTGCTTTTCCTGGATATTCCCATGCACATACCTGTCGATATTGCATGGCATGATGCCTGCATCATGACTTTTGTAAGGCATGCGGTTATCCATGGATAACATGCCTCCTTACATGGATAACATGCCTCCTTACATATCATACATTGCATGTTAAAACCTACGAGTAATCTGTTGAACCCATACCCTCCAGGTTGGAAGACCAACTCCCTATGCATTGTGTCACAGGGACTGACAAGAAGTGGTCGGCTAGAACCAGGTCTTGATATGATACAAAGCCCAGGGAGGCGATGACTGCGGGCTGTCCGCTACCATAACTGCGGGACGCATTCAAACAAAGCCAAGCCAAGACGGGCGCCGAGGTGTGAGACGCAGTGGTCTAGTGGTTAGCGCATTGCGCTCAGTCGTTAGAGGTAGGTGGGACGAGTCCCGGTCCGGGCGCATCTTTTTTTTCGCCATGTGTCTGAGACACATTCAAAGCAAGCCAAGCCGAGACAGGCGCTGTAGCTGTCTGCTGCGGGGCGACGTGGTGTGTGTACCGATCATGTATACATAACCGCGAGACGCATTCAAAGCAAGCCAAGTCGAGACGGGCGCTGTAGCTGTCCACTGCCGGGCGCCAAGGTGTGTGTACCGATCGTGTATACTTAACCGCGAGACGCATTCAAAGCAAGCCAAGCCAAGACGGGCACTGTAGCTGTCCGCTGCAGGGCGACGAGGTGTGTGTACCGATTGTGTACAAACACTATTTTTTGCCGTTTGTCCGCTGCCATAACAGCGAGATGCATTCGAAGCATACCAAGCCGGCTGGCTTTGAGTCCCGGGGAGGGGGAACAATTTTTGTTTTAATCTTGAATTTATTGATATTCTATTGATTATCTATTGGTATTGTGTAATAAAATAAGTAGTAATTTTTTTGTCCAAGCTCCTATGTTTCATCTGGTATTGGAGATGGAATCGATTATCTGTGAGTCAATTATCGATAATAGCTGGTCAAGTCTCGCGAAATAGGGTCACACAGTTCTTTCGTCATATGTTCTATTTGGGAAAGGAACATAAAAGCATTATTGATTCAGGACACTATCAAAGTGAGGTATCTGCTATAAAAGTTTCAGATGATTGCTACAGGCCACTTTCAAGATATAACAACTTTTAGTGTGTAAAAGTGGCACAGAACCATACATGCCACTTTTACCCACTAAATGGAAACGTACATGCCATACATTATCATAATTATCTCATTTTAGTTTTCAAATGAATCAATTCTGGCTTGGCCATCTAATTACTTGTTTCATTAGCCTGTTATGACATAAGCATCCAATACTTGATCCCAAAATCAAATGTATGGGGAATGGAAATATGCCACATGTGTGGTTACTCACATTGTAACACTAAGTGACCCCATTTCGCGAGACTTGACCAGCTATTCAAACATAGGCCAACATATTGTTCAGTAAATTTTTTTTTTGTTCAAAATCTGAACTTACTACCATAACCTTTTGGACCATGTTCCGGAAAATTACATTTTCTCCCAAAGGCTGAATCAATGCTTATTCAATCTGTTGAAACAACGTTGGCTCACACTTTCATTATTGATCTACATCAAATGAGGGTTTTCAAATGTAGAACCAATATTTTTTGGATAATGCTAACAATGTTTTTTTTTTCCATCAAACCTTAGTCCAACTAACTTCCAGGAAACGTTTATCAATGTTCACTTAACGTGTCTTGCACCATTACACCAAGAATTAAGGTTGCACTACACTAATTGACGCTAGGTGGCAGCAAGTCACACAAACTAGACCCGCACTGAAGGGTGTTGTACAAAGATTATTGGTCTAAAATTGACAGTGGAAATGTAAAGGAGGCATCAAATTAATCCTTATAGTGTATACTAACAGGTTTGAGTGGTATCTAAGATTGAATTTGATGTTAGATTGGGCCTTTGAGGTGAAAAGGAATTATTGATTTAATGCAAAATATTCACTGCAAAAGTGCATGATTTGGGTATGTCCGCAGGAAATGGCCTGTAAAAAAAAATTGAGTCATGAAGCAAACATGCAAATGGGTCTAATTTTTTAGAAAAAAATGTGTGGCTATAAGAAAATCATAGTAGCTAAGCCCAACGAACAGCAGGGATATTTTATTTCGGCCCAAATCCTATATAGAAATATAGAGAGAAAACAATTAGTGTAGTGCAGCCTCTACACACCTAATACCTGTTTGTGAAAAATCCTTCAAATCTCACCATAATTATTTTTTTCTGCTTTGGTTAGTCTAGTTCCATGGATTTTAGGCCAAAACGATCAAAGAAATTGCCGGATTTTGCTCAAAATGGCCAAAAATCGTGGTTGCGGGTCTAGCCCTCGGAGTGATTTCCACAAGATTTACTACTGTTGACTTAGAAGCTCAATATGTGTCCCAAGGTAACTCTAGGCACTAAATATATGCTTTTCCCAGTAAAATGACATTGACATCATGTTTCCCAATCGTTTTCATCCATATATATGGATGTGGATGCTCTATGGGAGGCTTGTTCCAGCCACATGAGAAAATCCAATTTTTCTGTTGCTGGACTACGCAACAAAGAAACAGCTACTAGCCTTGGAAATTAGTAACTGGAGGTGATCATGCCTCATGTTGTTTAATGTCACAACACGGGGGAACATGATTTTTCACAAAAAAGAGGTCACAGGGTAATTAAATATGCAGAAAACATCCATTCTAGGTGAAATATTCAGTTTTAGAGGTTTATTTATCAATTGTTCCCTTGCATTCTACCCATATTTTTCTTTAAATCCGATTGTTTAGAGTATAGATAGCATTCAGTCCATGTTGTCAGGCCCCCTGGTAATCACCATGTGGAATATAATGGTTCTATACCACTTATTTCTTCGGGAAATGACCATAATGCCACCCAGTAGTCAGAAAATCAATAATTCTTGTGAAAAGGCGAGTAGAATCCTGGCTCAGCAGCACATAGGAAACTAAGTCTGAGAGAGAATTGAGTCATCAGATGGGCATAAAATTAAGGGATTTATTAGAAAACATGTCTGGGACTATGGAAAAAGGGTTTTTGGACCCTTGGCATATTCATCAAAAATCCAACCCTTGGCTCTAGGTTGCACTACACTAATTGACGCTATAGCTGGATGCAGCAAGTTGGGAACCTAAAACTTAATTTTTCCTGAATTTTCGCTAAGAAATGCTGTAGTTTAGCCTAAAATTATCCGATTTACACAATATTTGCATCAAATGAAAGATGAAACTCATTGCTTTAAGGCCAAGGTAGATAGTATAACAATAATATAGTGCACAGTTTACCACTGAAGTACAAATTATAAATTTAAAAATCATTAGTTTAAAAAAATTGCTGTTTTTCAAAGTTTGGCCCTATATATTTTGTGAAAAAAAATATTCTAACCATCAGTTTTTGATAGATAGTGCATAATACTGACCGATCAAGTTTATAAATGAGTATGCCTTTTTCCCCTACCTCTATGGTGGCTTATTACACTATGGTAAACATGTGATTTTTGTTAGTTTGCAAAAACTGTGATTTTCAGCAAAATTTCTGCTTGGTTTTTGATGTGGGACCACATAGATCACCATATATGGATGCGTGATCACCCACTGATACCAGAATTATCCATTTTATGGTCTACTTGATCATCTTTAAAGGCATGTGAAATATCTAAGTGATACAATAAGTGTGAGAAGAATTGGCCACATCTTCTGATTCTAGTCTTTGGTGCCGACAACGCTTTTGTTGCTATTTACAGCTAAATAGCTCAATAGTGCATTATGATAGGCCTCACATGCCTAATATGAGGTTCTAATAGCATTTCAATATGGGTTTCAATGGGTCATCAGGTCAAAACAACAATTGATGATGGAATTTAATAGAAACAAAAGAGTTTTGCACCATGGACCTGTTCACATTGTTCAGGTCTTCAGATATTCTTATCTTGAAAATGATGAAGGCATTTATGAGCATGGTGCTTTTCCAGCCCATATGGGACCTACAAAGGGCATTTTGTCTAGTCTGACATGCATTATGAGGAAATAATGCATAGCAAATGATTCTATTTTCATATTTTGTTATGATTTTTGAGATAGAATCATACACAAGACTTGTCTTCTGCAGCATATACAAAAATGTCCCTTGAATGAAGGCATTTTACATGCACAGCTGCCTCCAAAACTGAAAAACACTCAGGTTCCCAACTTGCTGCATCGCGCTATAGGTAGCAGCAAGTCACACAAACTAGACCTGCACTGAAGGGTGTTGTACAAAGATTATTGGTCTAAAATTGACAGTGGAAATGTAAATGAGGCATCAAATTAATCCTTATAGTGTATACTAACAGGTTTGAGTGGTATCTAAGATGGAATTTGATGTTAGATTGGGCCTCTGAGGTGAAAAGGAATTATTGATTTAATGCAAAATGTTCACTGCAAAAGTGCATGATTTGGGTATGTCCGCAGGAAATGGCCTGTAAAAAAAATTGAGTCACAAAGAAACCATGCAAATGGGTCTAATTTTTTAGGAAAAATGTGTGGCTATAAGAAAATCATAGTAGCTAAGCCCAACGAACAGCAGGGATATTTTATTTCGGCCCAAATCCTATATAGAAATATAGAGAGAAAACAATTAGTGTAGTGCAGCCTTAAAGGGGCTCTGAGCTGACTGAAAAGTAAGTTCCACAACCTAACACTAAAAATAGGAGGCTAGCAAGCACCACCACAGTGACCTCTACAGTGGCAAAAGGCAACTAGCATTCATGTGACTTGTACCAGGTCATATGACCTATTCTTATCCATACAAAAATCATGACTAGCAAATCTGAGAGTTTAGAGAAGAAACTTATTAAAGAAGCCTAAAGAGAAACAGGTGATTTTCCCATTATTTGGGGCTAGGGGCCAGCCTCCCCAGCCCCCCCCCCAGAAAATCTGAAAATTCTCTATGATACTTTCTCTAGACAACTTGGGTGCACACTTTTGGATAAGTATAGCAAAAATATATAACAACACTGGATTAAGGACAAGGGAGCGGGTTTTTTTTTTCCATAATTCGGGGCTTAGGGGCCAGCCCCCCCAGGAAAATATAAAAATTCTCTCAGATATTTTGTGTAGACAACTTGGGTGCACGCTTTTGGATAAGTCTAGCAGAAATAACAACAGATTTTATAGGGCGAGGGAATTTAAGACTTTTTTCATAATTTGTGGTTAGGAGACAGACTCCCCAGCCCCCCCCCCTGAAAATATGAAAATTCTCTCAGACACTTTCTGTAGACAAGTTGGGTGCACACTTTTGGATAAGTCTAGCAGAAATATCTATCAACACTGGATTAAGGACAAGGGAATGGGAAATTTTTTCCATAATTCGAGGGTAAGGGGCCAACCCCCCCCCAGAAAATATGAAAATTCTCTCAGATACTATCTGTAGACAACTTGGGTGCACACTTATTGATAAGTCTAGCAGAAATATATAGCAACACTGGATTAAGGACAAGGGAGCGGGAGATTTGTCCATAATTCGGGGCTATGGGGCCACCCCCCACCTAGAAAATATGAAAGTTCTCTCAGATACTATGTGTAGACAACTTAGATACTTTTGGATAAGTTTCCCAGAATAACACCAGATTTAGGACGAGGGAATTAGAGATTGTTTTTCATAATTTGGGGTTAGGGGCCAGCCTCCCCAGCCCCCTGAAAATCTGATTGCCTGATTGCAGCCAGTCATACCATATTGTATCAATGCAAGATGGGGTACATCCGAGACTCTGAAGTCTGACTATGGACCACCCTTACAGACTAGTTTGATTATGCAGCAGAAGGATTTTAATCCCGAAATTATGGAAAAATATCCTGTTCCCTCTGGTAGAAAATGCAAAATTTCAGGGGGGGGGACTCTAGGGGTAAATGACCTCAAACCCAGAATAATGGATACAACTTCTCCTGCCCCAACACCCTAAATCTGTAGTTCTTTTTTGCACTTAGAAAGGTTTTACAACTAGATCTGTATAGCCTCTGATGAAAAAAAAATGCAAATTTTCTGGGGGGCGGGTTCTGGGGAAAATGGCCCCAACTTCAAAATTATGGATAAAATCTCCTACCCCCACTCCCTAAATCTGTAGTTTTTTACTTGTGCTCTAAGAAAGATAGCAGCTTACATTAAGTTGTCTATAGAAGGACTCCATGTGAAGATTTCTGGACGGGGGCTCTGGGGTGAATGGCCCTGATCCCTAGAATTATATAAAAGAAATCTCCTGCCAACCACACCTTGAATATGTATTTCTCATGTGTGCTCTAGAAAGGTTTGCAACTTAGATCTATAAACCCTTTGGTAAAATTTTTCTTGGAGGGGGGCTCTGGGGTGAATGGCCCCAAGCCCAGAATTATGGGGAAAACATCTTCTGCCCCCACACCTTAAATCTGTAGTTCTTATTTATGCTCCAGTAAGGTTTGGAACTAGATCTAAAGCTTTTGGTGAAAATTGCAAATTTTCTGGTGGGGGGGGCTCTGGGGTGAATGGCCCCAAGCCCAGAATTGTGGGGAGAACATCTTCTGCCCCCACACCTTAAATCTGTAGTTCTTATTTATGCTCCAGTAAGGTTTGGAACTAGATCTAAAGCTTTTGGTGAAAATTGCAAATTTTCTGGTGGGGGGGTTCTGGCCTGAATGGCCCTTAGCCCTAGAATTATATAAAATAAATCTGCCACCTACACCATAACTATGTAGTTCTCATTTGTGCTCTAGAAAGGTTAACGACCTAGATCTATAAAGCCTTGGGTAAAAATTTGCAAATTTTAAGGGGGGGGCTCTGGGGTGAATGGCCCCAAGCCCTGAATTATGGGGAAAACATCTTCTGCCCCCACACCTTAAATCTGTAGTTCTTATTTGTGCTCCAGTAAGGTTTGCAACCTAGTTCTCTAAAGCCTTGGGTAAAAATTGCAAATTTTCAGGGGGGGGGCTCTCGGCTGAATGGCCGCAAGTCCTAGAAATATACCAGAAAATCTCCTACCACCCACACCATAGATATGTAGTTCTCATTTGTGCTCTAGAAAGGTTTGCAACCTAGATCTATAAACCCTTTGGTAAAAATTGCAAATTTTCAGGGGGGGGGCTCTGGGGTGAATGGCCCCAAGCCCAGAATTGTGGGGGAAAACATCTTCTGCCCCAACACCTTAAATCTGTAGTTCTTATTTGTGCTCCAGTAAGGTTTGCAACCTAGTTCTCTAAAACCTTGGGTAAAAATTGCAAATTTTCAGGGGGGGGCTCTCGGGTGAATGGCCCCAAGTCCTAGAAATATACCAGAAAATCTCCTACCACCCACACCATAGATATGTAGTTCTCATTTGTGCTCTAGAAAGGTTTGCAACCTAGATCTATAAACCCTTTGGTAAAAATTGCAAATTTTCTTGGAGGGGGGCTCTGGGGTGAATGGCCCCAAGCCCAAAATTATGGGGAAAACATCTTCTGCCCCCACATCTTAAATCTGTAGTTCTTATTTTTGCTCCAGTATGGCTTGCAACTATAGTTCTAAAGCTTTTGGTGAAAATTGCAAATTTTCTGGTGGGGGGGTCTTGGGTAAATGGCCCCAACCCCCAAAAAATCTTCTGCCCCCCTCCACCCACAGACACATCCTATAGTATTTCTTAGTTGTGCTCTACAAAAGTTTGAAACCTAGATGTAAATGCCCCCAAGCCCAGTCCAATGTAACATCCATCAGCTGGGTTGGCTGGGTGGGGTGGGCTGCAGTGGTCACAGTGAGGGTCTCAATGGTTAAGCTTCACAGTGGACTGAGTGACCTGGGAGTGGCGCAGTGTCTGCTTACAGATCGGCAGGTCTATGGCGATCTGAAAACGGCCAGCTCAGAGCCCCTTTAAACCATTCCTGATTTAGAGTCCACTGTCAGTCCAACTCCAGATTCCATCAGACTACAATATCTCGTAAACTGGGTAAAGAATTATACACCTACCTTAGACGTTTCAAGGTTTTAAAGAGGGGCATCATATTCGCTATGAAAAACTTAACTCCAGAACCTATTGGTCCATTTTTGGATTTATTCCTCTTGGCCATAAGCATATTCCATTTCTCCCCGGTAGAATCCAGGGACAATCTAAGGAACACCTTCATGATACTATCAAAAGTCAATAAGAAACACGTGACTATCGAGTCTACTACACTGTTAAAAGTTTCCCGTAAAGTATACGGAGATTCATTGGCAACCATGGATGCTAATCTTTCTATGTTAATTTACCATTACCGGGTTTTTTTTTCAGAAATCATGTTAACTTGATACCGTTAACCTAAAATTACCATTATTTGCAAACAATGACCAATAGTAATTAATTACATGTGGTTTTGTGCTTGAATGGCATCTATCATCAACTTTTCACATGGCTGTGAATATCAAGGCTAGCTGGGTATAAATTCACAATGGATCTATATCATCTTTGTATATGAGTTGTTTCCATACAATTCACCAGGACGCTTCAGAGCCAGTACATCATGATTGTTATATAGGTCAAGTAACTGTAGTGTTTTACAGAAGTTTGACTGAATAACATTAATTCATTTATCCAACGGTGCTGCTTCATTGTAATAGGAATTATGGTGATATACCGTTAAATTTATCAAGGATTCTTCGTATGATCTATGGACTGTTTTTAACAGTGTAATCATTTAGACGAGAGAAGTATGCCAACAGATTCTCACGTGAGTAAAATTACACAAAGACAAGATGGGAAGAGGGGAGAGGGGGTTGAGTCATACATGAATCAGCGGTATACACAGGTAGGGTGGGGGACTGGCAGAGATGGGGATGGGCTCGCAACCGGCACCACCCAGATCACCTGACTGTATTATAGTGTTTATATTCTAGACTGTGTGGATTAGGTACGAGGAGGTACTCTATATTTATTTTAGTTCCACGGTTATTTAAGAAACCCATGTGACGGTATGCTGCCTAGACGGTACACACAAATGGTGCATAGGACTCATTTATAAACAGTCTGGGGGGGGGAGGTGGATTTCCACGTGAGCTACCGGAACGTTTTCGGGACCTCCCCTCAACAGAGGTTGAGATTTTAGCCCACAAAAGCTAAGTTTTTTTTTCTAAAACACCAGAGAAGTCCCTTTGGCACTCTATGGAAGGATCAAAACCCCCCCGCAAATTCATCGCGACGCCATCTACCCCTTTAAAGTAAGCCTGCTGAAACTCACCGAAGATGTAGAATGCCACAAATCAACCTATAAGCTGCAACTGAGGTCTATTTAAAAACCCTCTTAAAGCTACACCTTGATATCAGGTTCGTCCTATAAGCCGTGCCTATGGGACAAGAGGAGTACATGTATGTATAGCATACATAGAGTATGTCGGATCCATGCCTAGGGACAGAAAACGGAAGTATAAGCCGCCGCTTTTACGTGGGTACAACGGTATAGACACGAATTACATGTCACTAAGTGACAATAAGCCATCTATAATAACTTGAATTTGATTTTGCATATAGACATACCATTCGATACTGCAATTAGTTAAACTAAGCAGATTGATACTCATTGAAGTCATAATTCAATTCACAATTGGGCTACTTCCAGAATTGCATGAAGGATTAGATAAGACATAAGTGTAGGGGAAGCTTGCCATAATTGGACCACTCACCTTTCTCAAAGAGTGTTTCTTGTAAGATGCTTTTAATGTATAAGTGCAAATTGAGGTATATCTTTTATGATCAAATGTGCTCATGTAGAGTAAATCCTCACAACACCTGTCCAGATATTTTCAGAGGATTACGTGTATGTAAAATTCAAAATAGACAGTTAGAAAGGAATATGTAAATAGACAGTTACCTCTACATAACACGGTGCCAAAGAAAAAGTTGCCACCATCAGGTTGCTAAAATTGGACATTGCTTTTCATAATTTGTTGTTATAGACAGGTCAATTTTAATAAGTTACTCACCCAGATATGTGACAAACTTTTGAGAAGTGATTCTTATGCAGTTTTTTCCAAGGAATCCAAATCTTGCATATTAAGGTCCCTAATTAGCATATTCTAATTAGGTAGGTGAAATATCAGATTGTACATGATAGACTAATGCATAATTGGTCAAAAGCCTCTAAAATGACCACACACCTTCAAATATGGGTGGAGATCAAGATTGCATTGTCACATGTTATTTTCTCATTGACCTAATTAGCATAATTTATGCAAAAATGGAAAATATTAAATATTGGAAATGTAAGCTTACCAGGCATTGGGAACCTATGAATTCCTGATGAAAAAAGTCTAGATTTCTCTGAGAGACTCAGTAAGTCTTAACCATCAATCCTGTATGTGAGGCCAATTCAGCTTAACCAATACAGCAGCCATTTCTGAAAATGGCCGCCACTGAAGTATTCAAAACTACGTAACTCTGCTTCTAAACAACTTAGAAACACAATTTCAAAGGCAAAATCTACATAACTGAGGTCAAGGAATCCATTAATGATACTTTTAAAAGTATATCTGGCAGCCATTTTAAATTCTAAGTAGGTCATTGAAAGAAATCCTTTCAAATACTTATACACTTGTGTTACAACCTTTCTATTCTACCTTTCACATCAGGTTTCTGTCAGATTTGTTTCACTAAGTAAACTACCCAGAAGCCCTCTCATTAAAAGGGCGAATGAATGGTAGACATCTTTGAATTTTGGAAAATTGGTAATGGTGGGAATAGTCAGATTATTATCTATAGGCTGGTTGTGACGGGGTTTCAGCATGACCTGTAAATGTGGGACCATACTAGTTTCATGCTGTACCATATTTAACTGTGTATTGGCAGGGCCCTTTGTATTGGACAGGGTGGAAAACCAACATGTGCAAAAGAGGCCAGGCCCCATGTATTAGTTGGGGCTAGTAAAATGTGTTGAATAGATGTTAGATTTTAGGGCATAGGACATAACTAGGTTCTAGCTGGGACAGTTCTTATGCATTGCCATTCGAATATGATGAGCATGCTGAGATGTCAGTAATGATCAAGTCATATATATATATATATATATATATATATATATATATATATATATATATATATATATATATATTGATACAGTCAGACCTTGATAGTCTGTCCCTTGATGGTCCACCATTGACAGGATCAGGCAGGCTCCAGCTGCAACAGTTGTAATGCATAGGCCTTCAAGTATGACCTGAGAGTCTCTCAGAATTGATATCTGCTATCATTTTGCAACCAGAAGGGGTGGACTTGTAAATCCAAGAATTACATAAGAACATGGGACAAAAGATGCATGTAGTATACACAAAAGTGTTTTTAATGCAAGCATAAACTGAGAAAAGGTACAATTCTTACCACATATCTGGCTTCTTTGAACAAACCTTGCACCAGCAGGCAAAAGAAAATACTCCATTTATAGCACTATACTACCTTGCATATAACGCACGGCTTATAGTAATTTGTGAAGGATAACCCTTTGCTTGGTCTGCCTAAAGTGAGGGTGTGCCTTATACTGTAATAACGTGCATATAAGACACGTCCTGGGTTCATGGCATACTTTAAAGGTGTCCCTGAGGTTTGATTATCAGCAGTTGAGAAGTGTTGGGTTGTCTAATATCTCATATTTCAGGCAGAACCTAGAAGGCACAGCGACCTTCCCTATAAGGTCAACCTAAAAGCAAGGAGTCATGGTATCTGGTGCAGCCCATAGGACTCACTCAAGTTACATTAGGGTGTGCCTACACTGGGGTTATTGCATTGGTATAGATGAGGTTTCAAAATTGGGGTAGGCCAATGTTTCGATTACCAATTATATTAATATGATATATTGACAAAATGGCAATAATTCTGTTAACCCTCTAAACACAGCTTGAGCATTGAACATTCTCATAAACCAGTAGATTCTTGTGAGGACATGTTCTCACGACATTTTAAGGGTCACTGCTACCCTCAGGCAGCATCTAAAATGTCCCTGAACTGCCGCTGCTGCCTCAGTGTTTCTGCATAAATTCATACACTCTCAGCCCTAATTGAAAGTGGGCAGTAAAGACCACTGTACTGGGTGCAGGGAGTGAGTGAGTGAGTAATAGGTGTTTAACGCCATTTCGACAGCTAAGGTCATATTCATGGCGAACTGGGTGCAGGGTAACCTACTGTAGGGTCATTAGATTTATACTAACAGCACCCCCTACTGTTTTCCAAAAATAAAAGCCATCTACTGTAAAAAGTTTGGCACAGTCCGACAGTGTATGTATCCCCATCAGAAAAGTACAAAATCTAATAGTTATTTGTATTCTTTTATCCTCCTCAGCTGCTAATTTAGGGCAGCTTAATGTGCCTATTTTGTTGACCAAAGGCATAGGGCTGGTAAGTTAAGTCCCAAATGACCTTTTGAGGGCCAGCATTTAAAGGGTTAATATAGCAAATATCAATGACACCCTGAGTTTGGAGCAAAACATATAACCGGAAAGTGCAATTTCCAGTGAGCAAGTCACCAGGGTTGGTCTCCATATTTGAATTTCTTTAGGAACAGGGCACGCACATGTCACCAGCACTTGCCTGAAACTCACAATCTATCGGCTTCTAGAGGATACTATCATTGCTCTAGCTATGAATTATCTGCCTAATACAGTTAAGTGGTCTGTTTTAGTAATTGCCAAGTAAGATCAAATTATGATTGTAGCTGCATACGCCATATGATCTAGTACAAATTATATTTCATGCCCAATTTTAGTATACACTGCAAAAGTGGTGTTTAGATCCTAAACACAATTCTAAACATATTCTTGCAACTTTTTTGTAATCACATTAATTTCCTAAACATGTTTAGCCAAACAATGTGCTTAGCTCAAGTGTTTAGAAATGTAGGTGTTTAGGTTAAAACTTTTGTGTTTAGATATATGAATTTTTGTGTTTAGGTGCTTAAGAATTTTTGTGTTTAGATGTTTAAATGATTTGATGGAGAGTTAAGGTTTGCAGACATGTATGCATTAAATATATTAGAGATATATTTTGTTTTTCTTTCTCATTTACTTGGGGGGGCATCAGCAGGTATTTAGTTGTCAAAGTCTCCAAAGATGTCAGCCACACCTATATGTGTACATATATTACACACTGCATCAGAATGAGAGACTTGAGAAAGTACAACAGCTTGCCAGGAAGGACATTGCCTTATCTATTCCAGGATAACATCAAATAGGTGTCAGTCATGGAGTTTATTGACTATTTTATGGTAATGATGGTGGCATGAGCTGAATCTAGTCAATTTTCTATTGCCCTTTCTGTTCACATGACATTCTATGAAATGAAACAATGATAAACATGGGATTTGGGGACATTTGTCACAACAATTGATTATAACTGTGTGCAGATAGTCCAGTCAAAGGTAGTGCTGCTACCTGGTGTGGATTCAACATCCAAGTATTTAAACATATTGATGTTGAAATCTAAACACCTATTATTCAACTGTCTCAACTCTAAACATCTAAACATGTTTAGCATAAATGTTTATGTAGTTAGAATAAAAGTCTTCATTTCCTAAATGTGTAGTCGATGAGACACCTAGCTGACCTATATGTTTAGGTTTTAAACGTGTTTAGACCTAAACATGTTTAAAATCTAAACACCATTTTTGCAGTGTATTATTTACAAACAACCTATGCATATCTAGTTACTATGAGAAAATATGACTCCACATACCAATAAACCTATATTATAAAGATTATCTTAAGCTCTCAGTAAAATAACTTTGATTGAGCTATTCTTTTCTAAGAGGAAACAGTGATTTACTTTTGAAACAGTTGTAAAATCGTTTACATACCCGAAATAGGAATTGTAGAGGTTCATACCTGGCCGTTGTTAGTGTAATGTGCACCTGTACGCAATCTGTACATGGTACATGTCATTGGATGAAGTTTTCAGCATGCGCATTACAAAAGCCAGAGAATGACTATTATTCTAGAATCAGTTATGCGGGTTAATTGATTTACTGTATAGTTCCCCTTCCATCATATCTGGGTTGGGGCCCTTAAAATTTATTTCATTTTGATATGAGTTGAGTTGAGTTGAAATTCTTTTATTTATCCTGCATAAAGGTAGGACCAGGTCCTGTCTTTCCTTTTACACAGTAGGTAAGGAGCTGATGTAGTGCATATCAATAATAGTCATACTATTGGCCTTATTGGCAACTTATATACAGATTGTATCTGCCGGACGGATGGGTAGTAGACTTATTTCATTTTGCTATTCCATAAACTGTTATTTCAATTTGAAATAGCATGAAAAAGGGAAAATAAGGCCTATTAAATAATAATATGTGTAGAGGCAAGGAGAAAGGGTGCTCCGTGTTTAAAGTCAACTTTAAAATTCAGATCACTAGCTTTACAGTGATGTATTGCATGAGAAGTTACTCCAGGGGCGTAGGAAAAGGGGGGGGGGCAGGGGGGCTGGGCCCCCCCAATCATAATGAAGGTGGGGCCTGAGTATGTCTGGGCCCCCCAAAAATTGGCCAAGAAGTCATAATAAATTGGATAAGAAGCTAAAACTGTCATCTGAAATTACATCAATGTGGTAATGGGAAAAGGAAAATGGGGGCCTGAGCTTCAACTCAGATCTAAAATTCACCAAAAATTATCTTTCTATACAAATCCTATATAGGTATGTATAGGCGTCATTGCACTTGAGTCAATAATTCAAGGTGGTCATGGTGGGCCCCCAGCTAAGCCCCCCCCCCCAAGTGAAAATTTGCTTCCTACGCCTCTATACTCCTGTTAGTTTTGGAGGAATGGCTTGCTAAATATGGGTAGGTGTGACCATTCTGTGAATAGTAATAAGCTGTACATCTAATTGGTCATGAGATATATAGATAATTAGCATAATTTATGCTAGAGCTAATTAGCTAAATTAGCATAAATTTTCATTCTTTTACCCATAACTTTTGATCTAGAAATGGTATCTTCATTCTGTTTTCACCATAGTAAACCTTGTGGAATTTTCCTTCAAATGGGATCATTGATTTTCCTATTTAGAATGAAAATCGTGTTTCCATAGCAACAAAAATCAAATAAAATGCATATTCTAGCCCAAAAAAATTCTTTTTACATGTCAAATTTGGAACTTTTTCACCCAAAATAGAACGTTCTATAAAAAAAAAACCCATTGAATTCTCCATAAAAAAAGTAGCATAAAATAGTTTTAGGCATACTTTTCCTATTTTAGCCCATAGTGGTGCCCCCTGGTGGTTAATCTGGTACTAAATCCCACAGGACTTTCCTTTCTGCTTGCTGGCTCAATTTTCTGCGTTGGTTGGCTCCTACGAATTAGGTTTATTTCACTTATGGAATAATCTATGATACCCAGCCAAATTGGTAGTGGATGGTCCATCTATAAGAAAAAGTGAAAATGTACTTTGTACTTCTTATTTCACTCAATGGGCCGCACCCCAGATCACCTACGTGAGCCTGGCAATAATTCAAATCAAGGTATTGCACAAACACTGTATACATTTTACAGACTATCCTATATATGCAATGGTTAAAACTAACTATGTGGGTCTATTTACTAACGAGAATATGTGTATGAGAAACTGCATAGCTGTTTCAATATGAAACCCCCAACCCACCACACCGACTGAAACTCTGCAACCTCATTTTTGTCCTGCCGTTGTTTGACATTTCTCTTCCACAGAGAGGTGATGTACGTGTGACATTAACAGTCACAGCTGTTGAGAAAACCTATACAAGTGAGAATGAATAGGACAAAGACATGGCACTGTGGATGTACCGTATAATACTCGTGTATGCAATCTTCTATAATCTATACATGGTTCCCATAAAAATCTCAGATCGAAATTCCCTGACTCCCCCTGACCAAAAATAATCATTTTCCCTGACCAAATTATAGCGCAGCGGATTATGAAATACCAACGTTTACCAATAAATCTATACCAAGAGCCTAATTTTGAAGAACAATTACAAATCTTACTATAAGTTATCAATAGTAAATCAAAACTTTACTTTCAGAAAAAAAAAACTCGAATCTTTGGAAATAATATTTGAATGCCCTCAGGGGAGACTTGTATAAAATCAAACACAAGTGATGCATTTTGGCAGACTTTTCCTGACTCAGTGCAAAATTTAGTAAAATTCCCTGACTTTCCCTGACCACTTTATTTTCCCTGACTTTCTCATATGTTCCCTGACCTGAGGGAACCCTGTTTATAGCCGCACATAATGGCGCTGGTATGACTCTTTTTTATAATTATCATTTATCGAATGTAAAAAGGGGCGATTCATGAAAATTCACGAAATAAGTAGATCTAATGGAGTAGCAGAATCGTTATTTTTGTTAATGAATGTAGCATATCTGAAACTGTTTAATAACCGTTATTTTTATATCATTCAGGCAGTCAGAAAAGTTTTTTTTTAAAGAATAGCCTCCCCGGATGGGTATTATTCAAGTTCCCATAACAGGATGATAACAAATTTCTATAGTGACGCAACCATGATTCAGAAAACGAGCGAGGGTATACTGTTGGATTTTTCTCGGTAATCTTTGGGCCAAATGTTATGCCAAGAAACCATGTTCGCCTCACAACGGGTGTGCACACTCCAACGTCCCTTCTCGTTTAGCAAAAGATTGAGGAGCCGTGGGTTTCAAGTTCCATAGTCTAATGATCTAGAGCTTGTAGATGTTATGATTTCTCCTGATGTTCTAAATATATACCAGTTGTCGAGTTATTGAACAACTCATGAATCTTAGAATTAGCGATAAAATGTCTGATGCCTTTTGAAGATTGCATCACGTGTACCTTCGCGATCAATGATATTATAGTCCCCACATCCGAAATTAAAAGGTAGAAAGAAAATGAAATTTTCGTAGTATCGCGGAGCCAGCCATAGACTGAGTTCAATGTTTGGACTGAGTTACATGACGAATGATTTGGAGGAGGAGAAGGATGAGAAGTAATTAAAGGGAGGAGGGGCGGGAGCAAGAGAGGCAGGAGGAGACTTCATATGAAATATAGCCCACTCAACAAAAGGAAACGTTTTGAAACGTTTGGCCGTGGTGAGGAGCAATAGGGAAACGTTCAAGAATTGTCTTGTCACTTTTTTTAGTAGCAATGCTGTCATAGACCTTTCATGTAACATGCTAGTCATTTATCGGCACCCTACCTGAGATCCAGAGCATCGGTTGGCCCTCTGCGGCAGCTGCAGGGGTCACTCACGGTACGAGTAAGAGGGATCATGGTCGGGGGTTGTCTGGTACGTGTTCCGCTTCCTCCCCCTCCGTGCACCGTTACCCTCAACATATTGACGGCCTCCTCCTTGTTCTCTCCCAAATGATACACGTTGATCAGGTTGAAATAACGAGTATGTCAGCAGTGGAACATTGTGGATGAATGGGCAGGTTAGGGACTGTGTGAAGACTTTTCCTGCCAGTACAAAGGGACTTATTCACAGGTGAGATCTCTAATACTGATATCTAATCCCAGGCTTTAAAACTGAGATGCTGGACCACAGCTTGACCATTGTGTACAATTAAGGAGGTGCGACGACTTGTGTGGTAACAATACAAAACCGTGGTAGCAGCAGCACCTCTCTGGTTGACTCTTTAGCACTGACTGGTCAGTAAACAGGGCGGCTCATCAATAAGAAGTGATTGACTGACAGGCTGACCTTGGTAGGGACAGTGAAGTGCTGCTGTGGGTCAGAATGATAATGGTCGGTGAGGCACTAGTCCAATACTAGGTATCACGGTCAGTATCTGTCCTGGCCCTCACCTCACACATTTCTCCAGGTGAGAATGACTCGGTGCCCCCCCCCCCACCTCCTGCAGCATCCACCAGAGGGCGTGACACCTGACACTGCGCAGCCGCAGACATGTTAGGGTCCTAGTGGAGAATGTTGTATTTGTGTCCAAGTCTGACTTCTAAGACCATATATCACAACTGACAAACTCTCCAGCAGCCTATCCCCATGGACATGCTTACACTAACAATATGATATAATTATACTAAATCTCTCAAGGCCAGGGTTTCTATTTGCACATTAGCAGAAGAAACGGGGGATGACTATATAGGCATAAACTCAGATTTTAAAAATATATCCTGTATTGTTTTCCTTTTATTTTCACTTTGGTGAGTAAAATAGAAAGCATGTTGGACATGCATTCTCACATGTAAAGTCCTGGTCTGACCTTGCACCGACCAGCTGGTCTCAGTCTTGGTGACAGTTGGTCCTGGGACGACCTTGACCCACCAACCTAACCTTGAGGTTCACCAAAAGTATAGAGAGGCAAGCTCGAGGCCAATCACTGGAGTCCTCCACGCGTCCTCCACATTCCCAGCGGAAGGCAGTGGATAAAGGGGATGATCCCAGCAGCGACCGCACCCTAGATCCCCAGAGTCAACACTATCGGCACGATGGAACAAAGCCACAGGAGAACAGGTAGAGAGGGCGGGATGTACGCGAATTGGGGTGGGGAACATAGAGTAGGGGTCTAAGCAAGTAGGTACTTGGATGGTTGGAGGGACGATTATACATGAACGTTTGGGTGGATGGAAGTAAGCATGGATGGATTGTAGGATGGAAGAACAGATGGAGAGGGGCTAGCTTGGAGACGTAGGGTACTTGATGGGTACTAGGAATCAAGGATAGATGGAGGTGCGTGATGGATATGGTTGGGGTTGGATGGTTGGGTGAATTGATTAAAGGGTGGATGAGTAGAACCTTGATGGGAGGATATCTAGATACAGGGGTAGATGGAAAGGGACAGACAGGGAGATTTAATGTTAGGGAGGAGAAGGAGACAGAGTATTATGGTAGCCCGGAAGGGAAGGCAATTAGACTTCCAGATAAAATGTATTGGAAACACCACAATATCTAAATGCAGTTTCAGTAATAATTGAATTCTGGTGCATTTTATCGCAAACACCCCCGAGCAAAGATGAAAAAAAAAACCACCACACTGTAATTGTATCCCAGTGGAGAACCACACGTTCCCATAATAATGACCATGTTTTAATGACATGCCTAGTTTGGTTCAATAATTCTTCTCCATGGGCAGCAATGAATTTCTGTCATATTATGCCATCCTATAGGCATGCCCAGGGGCATACGTCACATCCACACAGTCAATAGTGTAGACCTAATCTTTATGCAGAGGTTTTCCGTATGTTATTTCGTACTAGGTATAATAATCTAAGATACTCTAATAAAATAGATCTACACACGCTGTGAGCATCTGAGGCACAAACACCTGCTGAAGTTTCAGATATATTGGAGCAAAGCCAGGTCAGATCATCACCCCCTCGTCTCATAAATGGATGATTGCATTTGGCATATCAGAGGAAAGATCAAAGAGCTCTTGTGGTGTCAAAGGATACATATTTAGATAGTACACCTGTCACCTCAAGATCATATCGATTGCTGCTACCAGGCCTGGCTAGGGTGGGGCTCAGGTTTATGTTTCAGACATACAAAAGTATAGCCCAGTCTATATAAGTACAACATAGATGCTCTTTTGTAGTAATAGAACCTTTTTTGGGTGCCATTTCTTTATTCTGCAATAAATAGCCAACTCCGATGCTAAAATAACACAAATACTGGTGACTTCTGCGATGTGGTCAGTAGCACTCATTTCGATGCAAATAAGCTATAACTAGACCCCAGAATCGTTTTATGTTATTGACTTGGCTCCTGGAGCTCCAGCTCCATTAGGTCAATAGTGTACAGACCCCGTACTGTACAGTAGTTCAGCACAGCCCTAAGGCATCCCACTGTAAGGCAACCTGAATGGAGCAACTCCCCAACTTGCTGATTGTTAAGTGGAGTTGCTCATCTTCCAAACTCTTGACATTTTGTGAGGATCCCACTGCTACCTGCTTCCCACCTGGAGCGACCTTTATGTGTTCAGTGGCCAATGAAGAAACACCTGATCTTGGGGAGCTCTAAAAGAGGGAAGGCTATTGTAAATAGACACCACCCAGGTGTAAGGCTTCCCACCCACATTCATGCCCCAGAACGAAAAGGTGTCCCTTGTTATTCACCTGAAGAGAATTATCTCTCTTTTACAATGGATCAATTGTGATACAAGATCAGTGCCTATGCATCAGTTGAGAAAAGATTTGTCACTATCCCCTGTCTTGCTTTCATAGTGTATCCAATATAATTTTATATTTGTTAAAAGATAATCCTTTGTGAAGCGTATGTACACACCTCCATCCCTTCTGTAATACAATGGAACCTTATTCACCATGTTCATCATACTATTATGAACCTTATTCATAAGTTCTTTTTCGTTATTATGTCTCTGAATGATCGCCAGTATGAAGGGATGCTTATTGTGATAGGTCATGCAGTGTGGTACCGAAAGTGCCAGTGAAGTGTGTGTTGTCTGCGCGACTTTCATAATTTTGCATCTACAGATTTCATCAGTCTTATTGAATTTCGTCTTCTGAAATTGGGATTATACCTGTTTGCATGTAGGGGAAATACATTTTCATACACATGTACAAGGAGGTGTTTGTTGATAGAAAAATTAAATGGTCCATGCAAAGACTATCGGCCATAGAAGTCTTATAAAAAAATATTGATACAACTTTGGCTCCACAGCAAAGAAAACGACATATCTTCATCTAAATAGCATCTTGCAAAATTGTGAAATTTGCATGAATAAACAAGGCCAAAACTAGTAACATCAAGTGTAAATATAAGTTCTAGGTGACATCGATGTCTACATGTAGTATATCAAAAGGGAAGTATCTCTCAGGCAGCAGTAGATTAGAATCCCTGATACATGCTGAATATACCCATATTTTCTTTCTATAGACAGATACGGATAGTAAATGTCGATATGGAATTTATTCATCTTTTTTTATCAAAGGGTTATCGGAGTGGCAGCCATGTAGTATGACTTTAACCAGTGTGTGAACTTTTAAAACGATATCTGCCAGAGAAAGATCAAATGGGTCATTTATGGTTGGTCTGCTGATCTACAATCTATGCCATACCAATCATACAATCAGATGAGAAAAAAAAAATACTCAGCCCAATATCAACTCACCTTTCATCTTGGGCCTCCAAACTATGTAAAAAAAAAAAAAAAAAAAAAAAAAGTTTCCATATCATCTCTATTTCTTTCCATTTTCTTTTCATTTGTTTTCTGCGGTACTCTTCTTTTGTTTAGACACAAATATATGTTTCTCTCTAAATTGTATCACTTTACCTGGGCACAATCTATATGTAAATAGCCTATGACATCCGTTCACAAACAAAAATAAAAGCCCACTGACTATTATCCTTGTACAGGGAAATCCAACATATATGGAAATGGGCATATATGATGCGTATAACATTCCTGCTATAATCGTATTCTGGCACACAGATCAATAATGTTACATACTTCCTGGCGCTCACCGTTTAAGTCCACTATTATTGGATGAACTTATTGGGTGGCATGCGAGTAACCATGGAAATGGATTTGCACTGGTATTAGCCCTACTTATGGATCGACTTACTTCTGTGGCCAGGGTATAGAAGTCATTCGCTAACTAAGTTATAATATAGTGTTAATGCTAAAACCTATTAAATATATTTCTCCTCAGGATATCAGAGGTGCCATACATTATTCCATGCGAAGATTGAGTAGATTGACTGGGAATCAGATGCACATAATGAACGTTGTCTATTCACCTGATTAATTTTGACAAGGTTAACTTTATTGAGCTTCAATCGATTATGTTCATCGGACAAATCAAGTCTTCAGTTTGTGCGTTTTACGTTAAAACACCATACACTACAATAGGGTTACATGGTATATAATTGATGATTCCTTTCGGACATACCTTGGTACAGGCACATCAAGGGCATCCCGGTCAGTCAACGAGTCGCCATATTGGAACGTCAACACATCTGGAGACTTGGAGACATTCTTGTTGAAACTTCCAGTCGCCCTAAAGAGAAACGAAATCGGAAATCGGTTTAAAATGCCTAGTTCTCAGAAAATACATTTCGATCAAGACCTGGAAAAAATCAACAGGGGAAGTGAAAGTAATGATCTCACAAGATACATGTCTGTGGGCGATATTTGATAACCTAAATGACTTTGCTGTCATTTTGAATTCTAATTCAGACTTTTACAATGGCTGACAGGGCTTTTCTCTTGTCCTTGTCCTTCGTAACATCCTTTATGGAGTGTGGGCGAGACTGCATGGTGGCTTTTTCGCCATGGTGCCATTTGTGGAAGCTTTTTCTTGTTTAATATTGTCGGTGAAAATGTGAGAACTGATTAAATGTCAAGTACCTACTGTTAAACACTTCAACTACTGTTATGGGATAATCGTGTTCAAGTTCAGAAACTTGAAACTAAGGGGACATAGTCGTTTGGACGCACACAATATAAATTGTGATTATAATGTTAATGTGGTTTTTTTAATTGTACATGTCCATACCACTTATATAGAGGATTTGCTAGGTTAAGCTTTAAATCTCCCCATAACGCATGGTTGATAATGAACAGATGAGGGAAAGGGTCCTCTGAGGTAAAATATAACATTTGAAATTGCAAGTATTAGCTTTAAAATGACCCAGGTAAAAATATACCATGATTTATTGTGATATATATCATGGTTAATTTTCTAGAGTGTTTTGGAATGAACCGAAGTTTTTGAACTAGGGTAAATCATGATTATCTTATAGGATTATTATATTATATACAATGATATACATTGCTGCTAAAACAATTTACCACAGTTATGAAAGATGCAATATCACGATATCTTGTATATTGTACTGTGATATTTATCATGGTTTACTGTAATATACCAGGGCACATGATAAACCAGAGTAAGTTTACTGGGGTACTTTGGAACCAATCATGATTATTTTACTATGGTATATTATGGTCTTCATTGTGGTTAATCATGATCACAGCATACCATTGAATCAATGAATCGGGACATTTAATTTTTACAAACCCTTCACGATCACAAACCATAGTGTAATGTATATGTAGGGTTGTTCTAAAGGAATGTGTACAGCAGGGTATCTATATCTTCTTTACTTACCACGAAATGGGTGTGTGTATTCTTCACGAACCTAATTACTACATATATGACACGATCTGTGAAAAAGGGGCCTAGTGCAGGGGGTCCTAAGACCCCTTTTCCCAGTACATGTCACATATGTAGTTGCTTTATTGGCCATATTTTTTCCAAACTGCATTTTAGCTTACATTCTTAATGCTTGGAAGTTGAATGTAATTGAAAATCAAAATAATTGCTTTGCATATAGATTTCATAAATGAACAGAACACCCCAAGAAGAGTCTGCTCATGAATTGTGCTGCCACCTGGTGCAAAACAATGAACTAATCATAGTAATATTTTACCATGGTAAACCATAGTATGTTTGTGGTTATGTGTGTAATGTTGTAAATTTCATGATAGTCTTCAATGTCTCCTATGAGAAATGTGCCTACTGGAAGTAAAAAGATAATACCCATTCTGAACAAGGACTATGACACATAATATATAGACATGAATTTGACAAAGACAATAATAGGTCTAATATTGGACTGATCTGGCCTCAGCAAGTCTTATATATGCCACAGTATTTACAGTCCCAAAGAGGAAATTATTGAAAATAACAAAGAAAACCAATAGATCAACACATTTTCTGGTCACAGTTCAAAATATATGTATATAGGCATCAGATATTTATTTAGAGGGTTACAGGCATAAAGCTATTTAAGTAATAATCCCAATTTTCCATTGCTTATGGAGCTTAGCACTGAATTGAGAAAATGTGTATCTTATGTAATATTTAGAGGAATATATGCATTGAAAGTGTAAATATACATAAAATAAGGGGTAGAGAACAATATGGCAAAACCTCATGTGATAGAATAGTGTAGGTCATTAGCAAAGAATAGAAATAAGAGTGACCACTGGGTGATAATAGGGCACATAGAAAGCACATGGTGAGAATAAACCATGATATACTATGGTAAACCATGATATACCATGGTAATCTAGGATAACATTAAAAGAGAAGTCAAAACCCACCCTATGCATTCACAAAAGAGAGGTATGTCTTGCTGATACAGAATATAGATATCACAAGGGGTAGAGCACAGTTGGGACATATGAAAATGTGAAGAAAATGTTGTAGATTGCTAACACATGGGAGAAATAGATGACCACTGGGTGATAATAGGGAGTATAGAAAGCACATGCTGGCTATGACACCATGTATGGTTTACCATGGTTTATCATTATACCATGGTCATTTATTTACTTATTCAATTATAGTATACTACATTTCTTCCCTGAAGTTGATGCACACTTTGCTACACCATTGCATACCAGTGTATAGCATATTAAAATCCTAGTTCCAGGACCATAGACTTCAATGTTTATAAAGAATCATGATGTAATGTATTTACAAATAACCTTTCTATAGCATAGTTTCATAAGTGATTCCTTGGTTTGTCTGGTATATTGTGATAAACTGGAGTTGAAAAAGCTCAGTGTATCACAATACTGTGGAAGCATAGTATACCATATACCTCTCAAACTATGCTTAATCATATAGGTACATCTTTGATGTAGATGTTGCAATTTACCTTACTATATCATAGTAAATTGTGGTTCTCAAACCATGATTTATCATTATTCTAACATACTGTGTACCATAGGATAAAGGGAATACTGTGATATATCCTAGTAAATTATGGTAAACTATGAACCCAGAATCATAGTAAATCATTGGCTTTCCTGGTTAACATATGGGTTGTCTGTATCCTAGTATATCATGGTACATCATGGTTATATGTACCACAAAATAAGAGAGTATACTGTAGTGTATCATAGTAAACCATGATGTATACTGGTTCACTAGAGTAGATCATGATATCTACCATGGTACATTTTTACCTAGGGACGTATAAACCTAGCAGATATAGCCCTTCTGGCCTTGGGGATATAACTTCATGAATATGGAATGACATAACCATATTAATACAGCCAATAAGCTCTATCATCCATTGTTTTGATTAAATCATACACCTATTTAGTATAATGATGTAAAAGAAAACAATCAATAGATGACTGAACCTATCCAAATATTTGGTAATAGCATTGGATATAGAAATGACATCTATATTATTGTATAGATCCCCATTGATCATTCTATAAACTCACATTAATTCAGTTTTCTATTTGGAATGGAACACTTTTCTATGAGATCCCTTATCTAGGCCTTGATTTGGATTTAAAATGTTGCATTTATATTCCAAAAAGAGAAGAATTGCAAGAAAATAGAAGTTCTTTTTGTAGAAAACCATCTTTTTCTGCATAGAAAACTACATAAAAATATTTCTTTTACTGTTATTCACATGTTTAGTATTTGTAGCTCCCCTAGTGGCCAAACC
Source organism: Acholoe squamosa (assembly GCA_949317995.1). Taxonomy (NCBI): domain Eukaryota; kingdom Metazoa; phylum Annelida; class Polychaeta; order Phyllodocida; family Polynoidae; genus Acholoe; species Acholoe squamosa. The sequence goes on along the minus strand of OX439039.1, from coordinate 28,182,696 downwards.
TATTACTAAAACCCCGCAGAGAGGGCCCTTTCCCCTCATCTGCCCACAGACTGTCATGGTGACACCCATCTTGATGTACTTATGTTAGTCTCTAACACAGAGGAAGGACAGATGTGTTGGAATTCGGTTGGAAGTGGGACTCAGGCATTTGATTTTATTTAATTGATACCAGTAGTTATCCGTTATCAACCACCGACCTTGTGGGTCGGCTTAGAGATCGTCACTTGAACCAGGTCTCTCATTGAAGACGGATGTCTCAACGAGAGCACGCTGGGCTTATCAAGATGCCGGGGCACGGGCACGCTGGCAGGGCCAGATGCGGACGCTCCCGGGGGGGGGGGGGGGGCGGGGACATCCGGCCACATGCACACCTGAGCAACACATGGGGAACCATGAGCAGCTTGGTTGCCCCCAGAAGGGGGACACGACGTGACCTGCCACCAGGTGGCAACGTCCAACATATGATGGATTCTTAAGACACATAATGTCATAGTGTTCCAATAAGGACATTTGGTGACAAGTGAAGGCGTCCCCACGCAATGAGGTAAGTAGGTGTCTCTAAATTGACATGCCCTGTGGGGGATGCTAACACAGACCTGTCAATCACAGAAGGGCCTACTGTTTGACCACGCCCTAATTGAGTCTCATCAGCATTCTAATTGGCTGAATCCACTTCACCCCACGCCTGAGGGCTTGACCCCAGGGGGCTACTTAAGTAGCAACAGGTGTCTGTTGTCAACACACTGCTGAGCAGCTCGCGTCAGACATGGAGACTCGGGACCTGAGACCAGTATCCCCCTCCACACCTCCTAGGGGCGACATTCTGAATGAAGCTATACAACTAGCACAGGTGGAGGGGTGCGCCCCCAGGGACGCCCCAAGCACTGTCAAAGACCTTTTCACACCAGGTGATACACATTATGACGATGGTTCTACCCAAGATGGGCAGTCTCCAGCTAGGAGTGAACCAGTGAACTGCTACTCGCCTCATCAGACCCACCTTTCATCACACAGTACTCGCTCACTAGACCTCATATGAATGGGCCAAAAGTTCACACAAATGATCCCTCTACCTCAAGTACAGTGAATGAGAGCAGCTATAACCCTACACCAATGGTGCATAGGTCTCCACAGCACAATGCCCCACTGGCACTAATGAAGGCAGACATGCCCAGTCACTCAGCCTAAAGGGACAGGAATTTCTTGCAATTCCAGTTCTATGGTAAACGGTATAGGTATACATGCCTACCAAATGGATACTCATCAGGGCCAAGACTGTTTACGTGTATTATGAAGGCACTGCTTTCACATCTGAGAGTACATTATGGCGTAAACTTGGTGTTTTACATTGATGACACACTCATTTTTGGAGACACTCCAGAAAAATAATGGAACAATCTGTAAAACACACTCTCAGAATCCTACAGGAAGCAGGCTTCACAATTAACTTCAGAAAATCAGTCTTGACCCCGGCACAGTCCATTGAATACCTGGGTTTCACCATTGACTCCACCACACTGACACTACACACACCACCTCAGAAAGTGACAAAATTGATGACAATGGCACGTGACATCCTGAAAGTCAGGAGGCTGTCAATCAGACAGTTAACAGCAGTCATAGGAAAACTGGCAGCCATGGAACCTGGAAATGACAGGGCCAAGGTCCATATCAAACTCCTTCGGAGAATTAAATATTGGGCCCTCGCCAAGTCATAGGGTAACTATCACGTAACTATGTACCTAAATGACACGGTTCATGATTGCATCAAACAGTGGCTGTCACATCTCCCTATCGCCTATGCAGAAATCCGCACACAGGTGTCAATCTACACAGACTCATCTAAGACAGGGTGGGGTTGCTATTGGCAACAAGGTGATTTTGAGTATGGGGAAGAATGGCCCATTGAGTTACAAGAACTGCATATCAATATTCTGGAATTAAAGGCAGTTCTCATGGTGCTGAAGAAACTTCAACGTCGAGTGAAGGGGCAATGTGTACATTTGTTCATCGACAACACAACAGCTTTATGCTGTATCAGGAAAGGTGGTCCGATGGGTGCCATACCATGTGATGAGGTCACACAGGGCATATACACTTATGCATGGAAACACAGAATCACCTTCAAGTTGTCTTACTGCCCTACTAAACTCAATGTGGAGGCAGACAGGGCATATTCTCTGCATACATCTTCTCTGCATTTCATAAACCTCAGGTTGACCTGTTAGCCTCATACCAAAATGTGCTCTGCCCTAAGTACATTTCACTACATTACGATGCTAATGTTATGGCGACCAATGCATTCACCTGTACATGGAACGATAATTCATTAATCTTCCCACCTTTCTCTCTTATTGGCAGGGTGCTGAGGAAGATCAAGCAGGACAAGACCACTGGGCTGTTAGTGGTCCCAAACTAGGCAATACAGCCATGGTTCAACAGCCTCACCAGGATCAGGAGGTACAGCGAGTACCTGCAAATCCCCATTACCTCTTTGACCCTGTTGTGGCCAGGGGACCCCACCAAGAAATTCCCATTGGCAGGCAGATCACACCTACTGATTATCCCTATATGAAAACTATATGGTGTGATATACTGGGCTATTCATTTACTGCATGGAAGGTCATGGCCATGGCATGGAGTCCTAACACGGCGACAGTCTATGAGGGATGTGCAAAACAATGGATGGCATTCACAAGCCTGAGGATGTGCACCCCACACAACTTTCAGTCAGGGATTGCATACAGTTCCTCAGTGAATATCTTGATACTGGGGTAGGTCACAGTGCCATCAATACGTCCAGGTCGTTTCCATCATGTTTTATAACATTCACCGGGAAACCAGGTGGAGAAGGGCCTACCATATCGAGGTTTGTCAAAGGGACAAAGATTAAAAAAAAAACCAACAGGTCACAATCTGCTATGCCTTTTGTCTTTTCGGCAGTAAAACTGCCCACCTCCAGGGCCAGTGCAAAGACAATATCCAGTAAAATCAGTACTGAAGGATGCTGGAGTAGATGAGCAGTATACAGCTTACTGTACTCGCCATGTGTCAACATCAGCTGCAGCAAGAAAACAAGTCCCGGTGCATGAGATCCTCAGATCAGCAGGGTGGTCAAATGAAACCACCTTTGCACGGTTCTATAATAGACCCTTATATGTACCACCTGTCCTGCAACCTACAGGCTTTGTCCCATTTATGCTGGATCTATGATACATAAACACTCATGTACTTCACTCATGTACTTGTATTGCAAACAAATTCATCTGCAGATGAATTTATTATAGAGTAGAAATATCTACATACGTCTATTTAGTCACTTATATCCAAGTATTCGCTTAAGTTATGGTGTGTATCAGTTTATATCCTATACACATGGAAAGGTTCAGTGACTTTCAGCCTCTAAGACAGCTACAGGCATGATGAGTGCTGAGGCTATTACAGCAAGACAGCTGTAAACTATTTTCCCTCAAGGAAAAAATAATACTGTTATATCATACAAGGTCTACGCAATGTATAACATTTTGCCTGTGTACTCGGAACATAAAGTTCCTGACCTATTATATATGCTTTGTCTACATAGAGTGATGACTGTAGTTTTGCTAGCATATAATAAAACTTATTTAGATAGCAAAGCTCCCGCCTGAGTTTTAATTTCACGAACGAGTTGAAGTAGCCGACCCACAAGGTCAGTTGCCAATAACGGATAACTACTGGTAATTTTAATGTAATGTAAAATAACTGTGATTATTATCAGAGTATCCTATCGACCACCAAGTGGGTTGGCCCAACCCTTGTGCCAAAAGCACTCTTCCCACCACTAAGTCACCAGCGAAATTAAAACTCGAATCATGTTAAAGTATGACGATAAGCTCACCGTACCTGACCTGTCTCTCTAAGCCAACCCACGTCAGTGGTCGATAGGATGCTCTGATAATAATCACAGTTATTTTACATTACATCAAAATAACTTAACAATTATAGACTATTGGAGACTCGGCCCTTCTTGTTGCCTCTCCCTCCCATATGCCCATTTTGGAGACTGAACGTTTAATATGTGCTTACAAGACCGTTTTGTGCATAATTATAGGTGGTGGTCAGGAGAATAATACTGGTTACAATGAAAAAGTAGACCGTCTCCATCACATTCATGATACCTCCCAATGTTATAATCATTAGTTATAAACTTTCTGCTATAGAAGAGCCCATGTGAACAGCTGCATACAGCGACCAATAGTAATGCCCTATCTGATCTGCCAGGTTCAGTATAAATTACATTGCGGACGTTATCCTATTATTTATTATCCCACGAGGTGTTGGCATAATTTCACTTTTTTTCTGAATTAAACATGTATGTATACATATTAGACGTTTACCATCCTAAACGAGATCAAATAATGACTTTTGAGGCCATGACACGCTATCTTAACACTATGGAATCTGGCTTCCCATAGGCCATGATATCAGTCACATTCTAGGAAACCATCTACACCTAAGGAAATCAGCCATGGGTACCAAAGGGAACTGTCTGGGGATTTGTCTTCTACTTAATGGCCATTCCAGTCATTCCTACGTGCTGCCTACTATGCCAGCCCAGTACATAGAGATTACCTACCTCCCTTGTTCTAATTTAATCTTTTCCCCTGCCCACCCCTCACTCTCCATACCTCATACATATGTTATCTGCTGCACTCCCCATCCTCTCACTTGGACTCACTTGTAGGTCTGCCGGCAGCAGCAGTAGATTCCCCAATCAGTTCTCCACAAACCTAAGTCTCTCCACTTAGAAAAAGTCTCAAGCGAGCAGGACTAGGGATAAATAAGTAGGCCATGTCATCCGCTGCACAGCTGTGGTGTTATTGCATTTGAGGCTCGTTAGTAGAAGCCATGACACTGCTCCCTGTGCCATCGATCCAATCTGATCTCAATTTGGACATAACGAAGGCACCAAATTGGCTTCTTGACGGTCAGTGTAATCCATTAGGCCTTGGGTTGATAAATAAACTATGCTAATAGACTGCTGGTTAAGACTGTCCAACGTGTGGCTGCCTCTATACCCGCTGGTGGTCTCTGAGTGCTACATATATAGGGTATAGGAAGCCATTTTGCAATGGGGGCAGCTTTCAGAGTTATATACACTAAGATAGACGTATGCATTCCACAGCATATGAGCCTCCATATTGGTAATTTGTACAGTGAAGTAGTGTTTTGGACCTTGATGAATTCCAATATGAGAAATACGTGGGTACATTGCAGTGCCGTCATTAACCACGAATCTACCTTTAAGATATCAGAGCCATCTGTCAATTTGAGAATGTCATTATATATTGTCATATTTAACGCGGAGATGAATCTAATATTAATCAGGCTTAAATATATTAATTACTTGTAATTACATTGAGCTGTGACGATCCTAACACTGAAGATCTATATGAATACACCGTACTCCATAAGGAATAAGCATAGGCGCAGTTATGGCTATCATTGCTCTGTTATTAAAATACCCTAATTAGGGTGTTACATCGAAAATTAAATCGATTGTTTCAAATATCTTGCAAATAGTGAATCTGATAGAAAAGACATGTACTAAGGCAATGTAAAAAACAGAATGATGATATTTTCAATAGGGAATGATTGAGAGAAGTTGAAAAAGTAACAGATATTTTGTCACCACTGCTCTTTATATAGATTATACCGAGATAGCGGATTCTCCTATGGGCGCGGCCATTGTTGAAGCTGATTACCAGAGGTTACCACTGATAAGAGCTATCAGATGGGTACCTACTGCCCCCTGAGAGGACTGCACTGAAGAGTCGCGATTATTTCATTGGCTGATAATCAAACTAGCTACACACACAAAATATTCTGAATATTTTAGGCCTTTCGCCTAACACTTGTTGGACTTGCTAACCCAAGTTGGGAGTTTGCACGTCCCCAAACCACCGAAGTTTTCTTCAGAGTTTATGCCTAACCCTTGGGAAAAATGCCTGACTTGCCTGAATTCTCCTAACTTGCCTTAGACTTTTTTCACTAACTACATAGACTTTCAAGCAATATAGGAATTCTTTTATCTTAATTTAAATGGTTAGTGTAAACTCCACATAGTTGAAGACAACCCTGAACAGAGCCTCTCCATTTGAGAAGCAAGTTCAATGCCTCACATCATCTTAATTTACAACCACTGAACTAAGTTGCTCTTGGTTTGTCATAAGGCTTGCTTGCTTGATTTGAATTTAAACCTCACCTATGTGCCTCAAGGACACGTCGAGGGTGAGAGGTCCCGTGGCGTGAAACCCGGACCCGTACACTAGAGGGAGCTAAGGTAGAAATCACGCCCCTACACATTTACCAAGGCAATGGTTCTTTAACATCCGTCACTACATAGGCATAGTGAGAGATGGACAGGCCTGTTTCAAGTCATTTGTCTGCCATGACCGCCGAGAGACTTTCCAGCACAGCCTAGCCAGAGCAGGGAGGAACTCAAACGACACCTTACGGCGACGTTTGGAACCACCACTATGCCCCAGCCGGGCCGGGAACCGAACCCACGACCTTACGGCCTGTGAGCGGACGCGCTACCGACTGCGCCACGCCTCCCGACTGTCATAAGGCCACAGATGTGGATATATGAGTAATTTGAATTTCCACAGAAAAGGTGTCTCAATTCTTCTTCCTTGCTCCTTCAATAACATGTAAACTTATTAGGTGCATTCTGTTAAATCCTATGCCAGGTTGAATTGTAAAGGCTTTGTCATGTCAATAGGCATTCAAAATGCCATGATTTTCACATTCATAGACTTTTCCATGATGTACATTTGCCAGAAAACTCCTCATGAGAACCACACTGCCACCTGGTGTGAAGAAATCTACTACCCCTTAGACAAACTACTACCCCTTATACAAAATGACCGATTTTCTCTCATGGCTGAGTCAAGTCAGCTTGCCTGAATAGGTTAGTTGATACTACTAACATGTTAGGAAGATTTTACTAACAATGTTGGGTATTTTGCCTAATCAGTAGCTTTGTCTAGATTAAAAAAGTATTTACTAACTTGGGTTATTTTCTGTGTAGGTCAGTATAGGGGCAGTGGCACCTGTTTGGGTGCACAGTGGGCCAGGGTGATCACACTGCCTGTAGCCACAGGGCCAGATAAAATAAACCTCTTCATTTAGAGCTTGCAAAGGTTATTGGATGTGGCAAAAGTGATGGTATAAATAGTATGATATATAGTATTATGTTAGTATTATTTGCATTATCTATCTGCTAATTAATTCTAGTTAATCAACCCTAGTTTGCAAAGGTATAGAAAAAAGGGATATTATATGCCTATTTCTGCCTCCAGGATGGAAGAGATGTGCAGAGCTATGTACAGGTGCATTTTTTTACTAATTGTGTGTACCGGTAGTTCAATAGCACAGGTGCACACTTTCATTTTCTATAGGACATTTAGACCTAAAACCATGTGTTTTTTTTTTTACCTAAAAACATGACACAGAATGGTGACTATTGGTCATAAAAGAAGTGTGCGCCTTAGGCATTGTGCGCAAATATGTGTAGAAAAATATCCTACACCTGTCATGTCACTTAGATTTCAATAGATTCTCCCATACTTGGCATTATTTAAGGACATGTATTTTTCCCCTTCTACAAAGATAGGTGCCATATGCTACCTACTCACACTATGCTAAAAGTGATATTTACCTGTGTGTTTCCACAGCCATAACACCAATAAAAAATAATTAGAAATTAAGAGCTGAATCACCTATCGCATGCACATGATCAATAGCTTCAAATCCATGCCTTAATCATTACTGGGCTCTGTATAGTAAAGATTTGGGGAGCAAATAAGTGAGATCATATCAGGAGGCTATGCAGAATTACCGTTCTGACACGGGTGTGTGCGGCTCACGTAACTCCCTACCCTAATGGACTGATAGCCCCATCGGTCATAATGCATTCAGCAAAGATGTATATGTGTAACATATTGAATGCTACCAATTGTGTTGGCGATACCTGTAATATCCATTACGACATTTGAGGGCAGACAGGACATTGCAGCATAGGCATGCCTCCAACCGGTCTCCCCCACAATATTCACCAACACAATGGCAGCATCCAACAGGAAACGACCCGGAACTGGTTTTATACGTGTTCTTGAATAGTTCAATAAGTTATATCCATATTTATTACCTGTCCATGATCTTGGAGCTGAAAGTATTGTTTCTTTACAGAGAAAACTACTTTACAGCTACATGATAAAACATCCTGAGTACGTTTGCTACATACATATGAGGTACATAAAAACGTACGGTTTCATGCTTCATATAGCTAGGCTTTTTACAAGCTCCGGTACCACAGGGGAAATGTAATATGTCCATCAGTTATGGAGGCGTCAGACTGGAGGACAGCTGTCTGTGAGAATTGTGTGTCTCTGTTGAGGACAACAAATCCAATGAGACCCATGGGGTGCAGGCACTGAGTTGATAGCGTATACGTATTAACATTGCCTCAACATAGGGCTTGATCTCCCACCAGGGGAACAAGGCTCTAATGTTTATCGATCCAACCGTATCGAAAAGCCATGCCAAACACCCTAATGATTATATTGAGCTATTAAATGGGTCGATGCAGTATATTTAATACAGTGTAGCCTATGCTGTAGGTATACAGACTACAGCTTTCTATCGTGGTTATTCTGCCCCCCCCCCACACACACACATACATTTCCATTGGTTATAATGCCAAAGAATATCATTTAATAATTGAAGCTTTAAAATGCACACGTTACGTTTTATCTTACCGAATTTTGTGAGAAGACATAATGAAAATTATTATGAAATCATGCACCAAAGATTTACACTATTGAATTGTCATCATTTTGAAGAACTCTTAGTGTCCGCGGCAATACTCGAGCTGTTAAACCACACATTTTATGAAGACTATTGGTAAGACAACCCAAGGTCAGACTACACTGCAAAAATGGTATTTAGATCCTAAACACAATTCTAAACATATTCTTGCAACGTTTTTGTAATCACATTGATTTCCTAAACATGTTTAGCCAAACAATGTGCTTAGATGAAGTGTTTAGAAATCTAGGTGTTTAGGTTTAAAATTTGTGTTTAGATATTGATGAAATTTTGTGTTTAGATGTTTATAAATTTTTGTGTTTAGATGTCTAGGTTTTTTGGTGGGAAGTAAGGGTTTGCAGACATGTATCCATTAAAAAAAATAAAGGAATATTTTTTGTTTGTTTTCTCATTTACTGGAGGACATCAGCAGGTATTTACTTGGCAAAGTCTCCCAAGATGTCAGCCATGGCTATATACACATATGTACATATGTATATATGTACATATGTATATATACATATATATATGCACATACCTCATTAGAATGAGAGACTTGAGAAAGTACAACAGCTTGGTGAGTGACGAATTTTATCTCACCTCGTGCCTTCCTTGCGGCCGACACTCAAGGGTGAGGTCCCGCGGGTTGTATCCACACCGAAGTGAGATTACCCTTGTGGCGTTGCATGCCCGGACCCTAGTCTAATGGGGAGGGGGGATGATGGTGACCGCATCTATGGGAAGGTAGAAATCACGCCCCTACACATTTACCGAGGCAATGGTTCTTTAACATCCGTCACTACATAGGCATAGTGAGAGATGGACAGGCCTCTTTCAAGTCATTTGTCTGCCATGACCGCCGAGAGACTTTCCAGCACAGCCTAGCCAGAGCAGGAAGGAACTCAAACGACACCTTACGGCGACGTTTGGAACCACCACTATGCCCCGGCCGGGCCGGGAACCGAACCCACGACCTTACGGCCTGTGAGCAGACGCGCTACCGACTGCGCCATGCCTCCCGACCCAACAGCTTGGTGGGAAGGACATTGCTTTATCCTTTACAAAATAACATGAAATAGGTGTCAGTCATGGAGCTCATTGATAATTTTATGGTAATGATGGTGGTGTAAGTTGAATTTAGTCAGTTTTCTATTGCTGTTTCTATTTTCATGACATTCAATGAAATTGCACTAGGATACACAAGGGGTTTGGGGATATTTGTCACAACATTTGATTATAACTGTGTGCAGATAGTCCATTCAGAAGTAGTGCTGCCACCTGGTGTGGATTTGACATCCAAGTATCTAAACATAATGATGTTTAAATCTAAACACCTAGTATTCAAGTGTTTAAAATCTAAACACCTAAATATGTTTAGACAAAATGTTTATGTATTTAGACTAAAAGTATTCTTTTCCTAAATGTGTAGTTGATGAGACACCTAACTGACGTATATGTTTAGGTTTTAAACATGTTTAGACCTAAACATGTTTAAAATCTAAACATCATTTTTGCAGTGTATAATATCATAATTAGCCCCCACCTCTCCCGTGTCTTTTAGAGGACAGTGGACCTGACACTTCATCCACTTTCACCAACTCTGCCAACGCCCCATCTCCCAGATGACACTCGCCCACTTTAATTCATTTCCTGGCCTTAAGCTTCCTCTGCTCCCTGGAGCACATGATGTGATCTCAGATACACCTATATGCCTGAGTGCCTGCCGGATACCAAGCCTCTCCCCAGCGTAAACTAGTCTCAGAACAGTCTGCGCATTTTTTTTTTCATTGAAAAGTGAAAATAAAAAAAATGAGAGAAAGAAAGAACGTTAATGGAAATGGAAATTTAAGAGCTCTCCATGTTACGCAGTGGCACTCGTGCTAATGGTGAAATCATGCTAGGATGATGTATGACCCTTTTCAATAACCACACTTTTATCTAGTTTGCATTGTGTGGCAGTACGTGCATGGGGTGACCCCTGGATTCATTATTTGAGCATGTTTTCCTAGGTCTCCCTAAGCCTGGGTTAAGAACCGGGACGAATTTTTATCACATGACAATGTCCTCATAAAATGGTCCGCCATGCACTAATTGAACTCCTACACCCAATGAAACCCATAACTCGAGCGAGAATGGTAGAAGTTATTATAGAAATATTCATCCCTGAAGATTAGGGGATTTAGAACTCTGCTCAAGATTATTGCTCTATATTTCCAGGGCTAATGGATAAGCATTTATAAAACATATGTATACATTTGATAAAACATCAGTAGGTGTACAGTTACATATCTGTTTAGTCTAATGCAATGTATTGAATCATATAGGAAATGGAATTTACATGCTGAGATGTGTAGTTTATACAACCCGTTTATGGGATCCCTGGGTGACCCTTACCCATCCTTCTCCTTGTCAGCAGCTTCAGCAGTGCCCTCCTGGTGCTCCTGGGGGGCTTGTCTCAGCTCCATGGCCTCCCCAAGTGGGAGTCGCACGATGGCCGCCAGGGCCGCAGTGGCTGCCGGGGCGAGCTGCATGGAGCAGCTCCTGCCCACCAGCTTGTTAGGATCCAGCTGCATGCTGCTTTTATATATGTAGTATATCTAACCTGCAGAAGTCTCCAGCCTCTTGAAATATTACTGTATATGTGTGGACTTAGATTATATTCGGTCAGTGTAGGATTATATTGCAGGTAACCTGTCAAATTGAATCCAACTCAAACCGAAGGATAAAGAGGTCTGGTAGAAGCCTCGAGAGGAACCACTTTAAGTCTTGTATGAGAAATCTCCTTAGGTTCTACTGGAACTGTATCACAGCTCCCCATTGGAACACCAACCAGGTCCTTTAGTGACAGCTCGTCTGTCTTAGTGCCAAGATAAAGGAATTGTTTCCTGTTGCCTGTGTTATTATGCATGAGTAGAATTACTTGTCCCTGTGTAGTTTGTAATCCTGTCACGCCTAGGGGTGTTCTGTGAGGTGGATATGTTTGGGCACTATATATGTGGGCTGTTAGTTTCAGCCCAGCTATGTGGGCAGGCAGTGAAGAGGGCAGATGTAGATGGTAGAATCCAAGCTTGTTCCACCTGTTTGTGTGGTTAAGCCAGCTCTGCAGATACGAACTTTGTGTTTTAAAATCTATATATCGACCTCAGCTCCCAGTGAGAAAGTAATTATTAATCTGTTCGCCATACAGGGATGCGCATGCATCAGCACTTAGAGACAACGATGCAGACACCCTCCTAATAGATTATCATCCAGATGTTTCGATATAGTATGTAGAGTTGTATATACCATACCCGGTATATATGAATGGCCTAGCTCATGATGAAAATCTATATACGGCAGACAGGAAGGTTACCTGCTATGTATGCTGTGTATATGTCTACAGAGGGGCTGGTGCTTCACACCTGCCGTCCTAGTCAATCACACTTTGTCATCAATGGTCTGAGCCTTCGTCCTGTTTATGGTTCCAGCAGCACGGCTTTGCGTGCAGACGATATTTACCATTATGGCGGGAAGCCGGGAGTTGGCTCTTCATCTGGCCTTAGTTGGCTGTAATCCTACTTGAGGGCTGGTTAGGTGGGTGGGTGTTGGCCCGGGAGGATCTATGTGTGGGTGAGACCAATGCAGTCAAACTAGGGGTCGGTTATATATAGAGATGCAGAAGGCATCAACATATTATAAACCACCAATCACCTCCTTGGGCCCGGTCTGTGTCAGTTGATATCTGCTGTTTGCCTACACTGCAGGTCCTAAAAGCAGGAATTGGAGGCAGAGGAGAATGTGTAGGCAATTGCTGGGTATGAGAATATGTGAGGTACAGGTAAACTGATCAGCAATAGCGTCCTTCTCCTTGCCACTTCTAATCCTGAACTGCCCCTATACTGAGGGCGCCCACTACCCCTTGGCATCACACTAAGTCGTACCCTGGTGCTCCTAATTTGATTTGGCTTGGGAAGCCAGCAGGGTGGAGCTCAGCCTTGTTATTGGAGTCTGCACGCTAAGACAAGGACACAGGAGGGGGATGTGGCCGTGCATGCAGTGCAGTAAGCAGATACTCTGTAGGGAGTAGAAGACGACCCAGAGTCAGGCTCAGGTCAGGTAGTACTAGTAGTAACAGGAACACTCATGAAAGAAAGCTTACTTCAGACAATCAATACCTTATTTCTGATTGTGACACTCACTAGGGAGCTTAATGCTGATTGTCTCTGCTCAGTTTGATTCACGAGCAGCTCTCTTGTAAAGGCTTAACCCAGCGGGAGCAGATTACTTGCTATTAGGCAGTCCACGACGATCACTACAGGAAGATTTACAGACTCAGATGTGTGAAGTGTCCTAGAGACCTAACGAGGAATTTGAATTGTTTCATGCGCGAATTCCTCTCAGAGATCCCATTTTCACTTAGGATTAGCTACCTCTTTCCCCGCCTCTTTCCCCCTTGCCTTGTTCTTTTGCCGCCACTAGTTTTACTGCTTCACTGAGCCTGAGTTGCTCAGTGTAGTAGACTACTTTATACAACGGGCTTCATTGAGCACCTCCAATATAGCACACCGAGAGGGCACCTGGGCCGGCCTGATAACAGACACAATTATACTGTGGCACATCGATCAACATCCCTCAAAGAATCAGCATCACACTAAAGCTCTATCAGTGACAGGATCTGCGAAAAGGGCCCTTAGTGCAGGGTGCATTAAGGGCCTTATTCTCAGTACATGTCACATTATTTTATCTGATTCTTTTATATGGACGTGGCGAAGATAGATTAGATTAACCAATGCCACACAGACAGGTGCTCGAGAAGGAAGGAGCAGCTCGATACACTGACCTTTAAAAAGGGGCCACATAAAGGGTTATGGATCTTGCCCTTTCACCTTTATTCACCATGTCTTTGAATAAACAACTTTCGATATAGAGATCTGGTCTCCAGAGCTATAATTTCTAAGGGGTGGGGGTGGGGGGCTGCCCACCTTTCACCCCTACAAGTCCCAAAACGGTTACAGAATCTACTCCCTGGCAGCTCCTATAGGCAGAAATTCAACAACTCCTCCTTGAAGACTGATGGGCACACACATGGACAGTACCTGGAGAAAATCGAATCTTCCTATGGGGGGGGGGAGGGCTCATCATGGTATTGAGTTGTCAGTTTTGTTTGCTAACAAATAGCCTCCAACCTCGAACACTTCACAGTAGATATCCAACGTAAATATATCAAGGCAATACCGTGAGTCACTAGCAAGAAATAGGATAAATCTGCAATGCGTATTTTATCAGCAATGCAAATATTCTATTGGGTCATATTTTCTTTAACCCACTTTAAGTTCCTACGAAGGCAGCCAGTATTTACTCAGTGCAAACAATCGTGTTTCTATCAGAGTGCATACTTCCATTGGCTGTGTATCTACATACGCCTACAGGTGAAGATAATGACAGATAGGGGTTCACACAGAGGAAGCCTCCATCTCTCAGACTACGCTTTGAGCTATAAGGATATGGGAAGAGCTAATAGAAACCCACAGGCAATGGCTGTCAGTGACTAATAGGGAGGACCTTCAGTGGTGAAGTCCCTCAAACGCTGCCCTCCTACAGCCAGAGGCAGCAGGGCCCGGTGCTGGGTGGTGGGGACAGGATGGGTACAGCACGAGTAGTAGAAAACACCCTGGAGGAGCTGCTCAGCCTCCCTGTGAACTACTTATTGAGCAGCTCACTGACCCGCCGTCTCCTGCTGATGTCTAACGGGCTCTCCCACCCACATGAGGTGAAGGTTAGAGGCACAGTGAGTGGCTTGTGAGGGTATGGTAGGTAGCTCCTGGTGCACCACAATGTTGGCGTCAGTAGTATATGGATTATTGATTTGCAGCAGGATGGTTGGGATCTCCTTGGTTGTGGGACTATGCCATGTGGTGTGTGCGTAGCTGAAAGCTACTGTCGCATGCCTTTTCCTAATGGCGCAGTCAACTATGTCCTATTTTGAAATGTAAACGCCATCTCCTGGCCCCCCACCAGCTGCTGCTATATTCTGGAGCTGTAGAGAACAATTTCAGTCAGACCACAAGCAGCAGGCGCTTGTCCTGTCTCCAGTAGTAAGCTAAGACATCAGGAGAAGAGATCGAGTGTCTGTACCGTCCTCCTGCTACCACTGCCACCGCTGCTACTGTGGCCTCAGCCACTGCCGTGCCGCGTCTCCGTGACTGCCACCACCATCACCACTCTACTGGCTGCTCCTACAGCTCTAGCGTGTCTCCCGGAGGAGGCCTTCTGCCAGCTGCCAGTCTCCCTCTACATGTACACTGTAGAGGTCAACTCTACGACCCAGGGACCTCCTGGAAACAGTACCCCCTTCCTGGGGGTGGAAGGGGGGGGGGGTGGCCTCACATTTACCTAGGGTAAGGGCTTATCAAAGTCATTTAATAAAGCTCCCTTCTGACATCCAAAATCACCTAGGGATCTGTATTATATATCGATAGGCATAGCAGTATAAATACTCTCATCCTTACATGCTACCCCCCTCCTCCCTATAGTTACAAATCGGGACAGCGAGATAAATATGACCCAGCAAGTTATCTGCCGCCATGATTGGTCATCAATGGTGACATCTGTCACTCACTCTCACTCAGAATGGCAACTTATCACCACCATTGCCAATGTTGTTGAGACAGCACTACTGTTCATCATGTAGCCTATCTAGGAAGTGTGGGCATGAAGTATAAGTCCCATATGTATCAAATGTGCTTTGTTTCACACTGATTTTCATGTAATACTTCAGAGTTGAATCAAACAAGATCATATATAGAAAATATCAATTGAGTTTAGATAGAGGTATCTCTAAAATGAAAGCAACTATCCATAAACACCTTTCTCTGGTTACAGGAAAAATACATGGGGAAATATCTACATGAACACCTTGTCTGTGGTTAGAGGGAAGATACATATGGCAATACCTTCTCTGGCAAAACATACTTTGATCTGGCAGATGTAAGGCTGCATGATTACCAATGTCGATGATAATGAGCTTTTCGTCTAACAAGGTGAGTGATCACCAGTGTTGCCATCACTGGTGAGTCTGAGTGATCACCACTCTCGCCATCCATGGTGAACCTGCACTATGACGTGGTGCGCGTTTCATCTAGCGAGGTGAGTGATCAACCGCCTTGCAATCCCTGGTGAGTGTGAGTCTTTTTTGAAACAATTTAAACTTTATTTAGCCATAAAGATTGAGTCCATTATATCAGATGAACATAACACGAAGTTTCCTTGTATAAGCTAGTCAGGAGTGTGACCATATGTAGTTTCATACATCTAAATATAAAACATATTAGTAATTTCTTTTATATGAGAAAGCTAGAAACTTAATGGCTAACAAGTTAATGACTGACCCTCATCCATAGGATGTTGTCGTGGCCAAGCCATAAAAGAATACATATACCATAGATTTGATTTTTGATAGTAGATTATACATTATTAAGAACAGCAGCATTAATTTTTTACTTTAAATTTGTGGAATAACATACCCCCCTCCCCCAACAGTACCAACTACATATGAACATATCTGAAAAATATACAGAGGTAATTTGCCTTACAATTAGTTATACATTTTAACATAACTAGTTGATTTGTTGCATTTCTTTTTTACAATTAAGTTTAAATTTGTCCCGGTCTCTGATATTTCTAGTTTCAGAAGATAATCTATTCCAGGTTTGAGCACATTTGACTTCTGGTGAGGTTTCATATGATTTACTATTAATTTTTGGTATCTTAATACAGGCGCTGCAGTAAGATGAGTTTCTCTTTCCTTCAATTCGTTAAAATCATTGTTACATGATCTCTTGTGGGCCAAGACTTTAATATGATAATTTCTCCTAGAAGTCAATATAGGTAGTTTAGCAGTTTCATGCACAAAATCAGTAGGGGTTAATATGTGAAAATCAAAACATGTTTTTTTAAACATTTGCTTTGTATACACTGTAATTCCAGTAGATAATCTGCCTTCGATGTACTATACAAAATATCACAAAAGTCTATTATTGGTAGGATATGCATCTTATATATTCTCAATCTAGCTTCATGGGTAATCACAATCCTCGCCAACTGTGGTGAATGTGCGCTTTGGCATGGTGTGCGTTTGATCTAGAGAGGTGAGTGATCACCCGAGTGACCATCCCTCGTGAGTGTGAGTGATCACGATCCTTGCCATCCATGGTGAGTCTGAGTGATCACCATCCTCGCCATCTGAGGTGAGGCCATGTGATCACCACCATTGCTATTCCTGGTGATCTTGTGCTATAGCAACGTCGTGTTCCATGTAGCGACATGTGTGAGCCACTTCACACACTGGTCGACAAGGAGTTAAAACAATTTGCTGGGGGGGGGGTCCTGTCATAAGCACCACCCCCCCGACCTACTCCCAGTCACTCACTCTCCATCACAAGGCCTGCAGTGGAATCAGGCCTGGAGTGGGGGTGTGGGGGGATGGGGGTTTCCATCACAGGTCACTGTTCATAGAGAAGCTGGTTATTTCCTGCTAAAAGACATGAGTGGTGGCCAGAGAAAGTAGGCCTGGTCTGTTTCACTCTGCCTTTACAGAAGACTTACTGTGTCTGATGGGGTCTGCAGGCTGCCCTCTGGCAGTGGAGTAGTTGAGTGGTTCATTGTTAGTTAGTATGGATGTCTTAAAAAGGGGCATTATAACCACTGCTTCCATGTCCTTTCAAGACGCAATGGCCGTGTACCCGGCCGTGTACGTTGGATCGCTATGTAAAATCATTGGATTCTCATTTATTTATAAGAAAATGTAGGTGAACACCAACTAGAGATCGTATATTTGGCGGTGCTAGAAGTACAGGACTTGACATGCTTGGATTATACCCGAAAAATGTGTGTAAAGGTGGAGGTATATCGGGCAGAATGACAAAATGGCCACGACGGCTTGGCAAACCGTCTGGGGATATCAGGTAAGAAATTGATACAAAATGGAGAAATATGTTAGATAAACACCTTAATCAAGTTATGAGACCGCACTTGTGGGTTTATGGTTCAACATTCCACGACCGGGCAGCTCAGCCCCAGTTTACCTGGGTTTAAATGGGTCTATCATATGATGGCCAATATGCATATTCTCTGTTGTCAGAGCACTTGCAATCTATATTCTATAGAGAAGTGTCTTTATCACCTTCTTATACTGACTTCTTAATCTTGGAGCTGTGCGTTATAATTATATACATCATTATATACAAATAACACTGTGCAACAAATTTTCACTTACTGAAAGAAACAGAGCTGGAACCTACTAATTCCTATGTATTTTGACCTGGGTAATTCAAAAATAACATCCAGTTTTTGCTGGTGGCTCTCAGATTTGAGATACCCATACTACCCTAGAATCGGCCATTTTCATCCTCGGTAGCCAAATTCATATTAGTGCAAACTATACAAACTCCAGATTTGAATCAAATATGATTTATTTATCTTTGATTACCATTTCCAAGCCTATATCTAATGAATTGCTCATTATTTGGCTGTGTAATCTGCAGTAAAAGTAGTAAATAAGCTGAAAGTTGGCAGTTGTTCTAAACTGTTTTGCTCGTCTCTTGTACACAATCTTGGGCCAATCTCAATTCAGACCCCTTCAGTAGCCTGGTAGCAGAGAAGGTAACCGCTATCTTTAGTAGCATTTTCCATCTCTGAGACTTCCTGTTGTATTCTGTACTTATGCTTGACACTCACTGAGTCACAGTTTTCTGGGGGATAATGCAAGGTCAGATGGAGAATAGATTCATTTACTAACTCAGCACCATCTGATCCAACACAGTCAGTGAAGAAAGCCTTTGGAGAAATGGAGGTAAGTAAGAATCTCTAAGCATGCACCCAGGTAACAAGGATACATTGGGCCAATGTCGGATTATATTGGGCCAATGTCGGCTTTATTGGGGGGGGGGGCCCAGGGGTCTCGGTTGGGGGGCCTGCTATATTTTTACATAGGCTTATATATAGGAACCTCCTCATTATTGGGGGGCCAAGGCCCCCCTGGCCCCCCTTTTCCTATGCCACTGTGAGGCCCTGTAAGACCTATCTACACTTATAATAAACCTATAGTCAGAACTGACTATACCAGCATATTTTGACCCCCCTAGTCAGATGACTATATGCATTAGTCACATATTAATCATGGAAATGTGGATCAACATGGTAAAAGGTGCGCCCGCGAGAGGGTGTGCGGGCATACCTTTTACCATGTTTATCCACAAATAGTCATTCTGACTATGTGTAGATCTCACAGATTGATGATATCACAGGTTCCTGTGCACAAAAGCAAAGAGCACATGTTTGCTGGATGCTGCTTTGACTGAAGTGACACATGAGGACATTTATAATCAGGCTTAATCTTCACCCTATCTTGTTCATCCATCGGTACTGATTATATCTGGCTGTAGCTATAACGTGTGCAGGTGGGTTGACTGTTGGTCTTTATACCACTATTCTGGCACTTCCGGTGGTTTTATATGCAGTTTAGCCATGCATTATTCTGCATATACCAGCCATGTGCTTTTTTTGAAATTTTTGGTATATACTTTTTCGAGGTCAAGTTGGACTTAGAATATTTTTGGAAATGCTGGCGGACATACAAATTCAGTCTCGCCATTGTTTCAATGTGAAAATCGTCCCAACTCATAGGAGAATTGAACCCCGGCCGCAGTGCTGGTTGGCGAGGACGTTAGCCATAGTGCCACACTGAACGGTGATGAAAACTTAATGCGAAAATAAATAAGTTCTAACCTGACGTCCTAGTCCTATGTTTGCACTCAGTTTTCGTCTTGATTCCAAGCTTGTCATGTTATAATATTAAAATCCCAAGAAGTATTCGATCCATAGACGAGGAATGCGTGCTAATTTTCTCCATTTTCTTCGATATAAATAAGAATCCATTGGTTTTGCCATCGTACGCGAGCCGCGGCCCGGTTCGCTCTGTGCGAAGCCATTGTTTTCGTTCCTTGCCTGGAGAGGTACCACCGTGTTCACACTCAATTTTCGTATGGAATCCAACCATGACAAGTCTTCAAATTAAAACATACACATCCTTAGACATTCTAGATGATCCCTCCATGCTTGATATGTCCAATATATTCAAAATAAAGAAGAATCCATTGATTTTCCAAAACGGTCCGAAATTTTCGGCGTCTTCCTCGTACGACGAGCAGATGACCTACATCTA
This sequence comes from Acholoe squamosa, assembly GCA_949317995.1. Classification (NCBI taxonomy): domain Eukaryota; kingdom Metazoa; phylum Annelida; class Polychaeta; order Phyllodocida; family Polynoidae; genus Acholoe; species Acholoe squamosa. The sequence continues at coordinate 28,162,646 of OX439039.1, read as the reverse complement.
CATCCGGGCCACTGACACAGTTTCGTCGGACAAGGAGGCGGGTGGGAATGGCCAGACTGTGACTCGTGTATGTTGGAAAAATCAATGGATTTTTTTTTTATATTGAAGAAAATGGAGAAAATTAGCACGCATTCCTCGTCTATGGATTGAATACTTCTTGGGACTTTGGTATTATAACATGTCATGGTTGGATTCCATACGAAAAATGAGTGTGAACACGGTGGTACCTCTCCCGGCAAGGAACAAAAACAATGGCTTCGCGCAGAGCGGACCCGGGCCGTATCGCTTGCTTTTACAAAATGTCTTCTCGTGGCTATATTCTTTGGATCTCAGGTAAGAAATTAATACAAAATGGAGGAAATGGTGGTATAAAGTTTAAAATGTTCAGAAGAAATAAACCTATTAGGTCATGGATATTGCAGCCCACGGGCCTAATATGCTGGATATACCCTTGCCGCTACGCGGCTCGGGTATATCCAGCATGTACGGCCCTAGGGCTGCAATATCCATGATCTATTAGCTTAATATACACATATATACACACAGGTAGTAGGTGAGTGGGTGCTGGGGCTGCTACTCCAGGTATAGTACAGGTGTGTGCACCGGTCACCTACCTACATGAGCTTGCAGTGCTTGGCGAAGTTAAAAATCTCCACAGTAGTGTTGATGTAAGTCCATTCTGATAAGAAATATCACCGAGGTGTGCTCTGATACTTTATAGTCACACTGGTCGATTCATTTGTCCTCTACAGTGCTAGTTCTCCATAAAATCTTAGGCATTCAGAGAGCGCGCTGGAAGACCCGACCTACTCGCTGATCGCCATGACACTTTTTTAGTCATAGTGACTAACTACTTGATGCTAAGTATTAAGGCATGACTATATTGTGACTATATGACTAAGTTAAGTTAGTGATCAGTGACTATAGCAGGTATACTCATGAGAGATACATGTGGACCATTATAACTAAGGTCCACATGTATCTCTATTAAAATTCCATGGATGCCTGTTACAACCCTTTATCACCCATTCATGCATTCATGGTTCAGTTTGTTTTGTAGACCAATGCCACGCTGTGTAGTTACAATCGACCCTTCCCAGGCAGCACAGCTCATGAGATGCATATTGGTGTGAAACCCCCATCGCTTTTACGTAAAAAGGGTGATTTATAAATATCAGTTGTGATAGGAGGGTTTCAATTCAGACATCGCCTTTGTCAACATATAATATGGCTGTACACATGTACCGTGCCTATCTATGGGGCATAGCCATACATTATCTGAATGCGACTTTGTGATATATATGATTAGCCATGACCTACAATAGGCCCATTCATTGTAATGGTGCACTGGGAGGGGAAAGGGCAGACAGAATTTAATGGGAGGTGGCGGCTCCCTAACAATCACTCTTCCCGTTATATATTCTAGTCGTCTCTTAATATTCGAATAGGCCCACAGTGTATCGGGTAGATCCGCCTTAAGTCAGACACTTTATTCCATTCTTGTTATGGATACTTTCTTTTCTTAAAGGAGATAAATGTCACCATACACTTCACAAATATTGTATGTATGCATTGGTATGGACTCCCCTGTTCCACTCAAGGTATATCCGACTCACTTTTTATTTATTCTTTATTTCAATAACCAGGGCTATTTGCTATAACAGCAACCCTGCACTGAGAAACTGCTTTATTTGTATTCATGAATCAAACTAAAATCTTCTTTCTTAGGCTCTTAATCCTCTTCCGAGCTACATGCCTAGGTGGTTCAAGGTCATTGGCGGTACAATACTATTTGATAGGCTGACATCCCTGTCACACAGAGACCAGTGACCGGAAAGTCAGCGTATCTAAAGCGCTGACTGCGTCACCACAGTCACCGTAAAGAGTACGCTGACTATAGACGCATTGGGTGCTACCTAAAGCGGTAAATCCACTACGACGCATAGGCCATGCGTGCGTCTGAAAATGGACGCATGAGCTTGACGCAGAGGCAGTGGAGGCAGTCTCATGCGTCAGACTATGGGAAAAAAGGACAGACGCAATGGGTTGAGTCTGGATCCACTCTCCATGCGTCTCCCATGCGTCCTCCATGCGTCTACAGACGCAAGGCAGACGCATTAGTGGAAGCAGATTTTCGTCATGCGTGCGTCAACTCACTTATGAGAGTCAGACGCAAACAGACGTATACGTCTGTTTTTAAATATCAAAAGCAATTAGATATTTCCCATGCGTCTGCTTGTGCGTCTGCCGAAGGCCGCTCCATCTAGTGTTAGACAAACACAACTTGTAGTTCCTCTCCTTCACGCACGTCGGCGCCACTGTACTGAACGTATCATGTGACCTAGTCTGTCCGTACAAACAGAGAACCAAAATGGCTTCCCGTCGGACGAAACGTGCCTCCAAAGAGGAAGAAATAGATGAAATTACAGACTCCCCGCCTCTACAAGACACAAAGAAGGCAGGAAAGAAGAAGGTTGGTTCTTCTAGCACTCCCTTAAAGTCAAGGAAGGCGGCTCCTCTGCCTACTAGAACTTCCCCGCGGTTTAAGAAGGTCGGCAAACCAAAATCTCGGGTGGGTCTCCCTCCTCCTAAGAAGAGGGGTAGGCCTAAGAAGTCGACTCCACCTTCTGCCTCTGTACAAGAGGACAGCGAGACCGATGAAGAGAATGTTCCTGGTACCCCCCAGTGTGATAAGTCTGTGAGAGGTCGAGGTAAGGCGCGCATTTCCCCTCACCTGAAGGCCCAGATAGAAGACATTCTTGTTCACGGAGAAGAAACTAAACGGCATAAATCTAGTAAATCCCTGCAGTTTGAAAGACTGCCAGAAGAGTCAGGAGAGGGTGAGTCAGACACTCAATCGCAGTCCCTTCTGCCTAAGTTGCCAAAATCCAAACGTTCCCGCAATAGGGCTGCTAAGTCCAAGGAGGACGAGCTAGAAGTCGACAGCGAGGACAATCCAACCAAGGAAGAGATGGAAGATGTCTTTAACCAATCTCAAGGTACTATGGAAGGTGAGTTATAAGTTTGAGTCTGGACCCTAATATTGATGACAGTAGCTATCCATGAAAGACATTATGCAAAATATTAATTTGTTGTTTCCCAACCTACCTGTTAGTTATTTCTGTTGGCTTTTAAGAAAAGGTTAAGCAAAGTCTGTGTGTGTTTCATTGAATTTCTTTCTTTTTTTTTTCTCTTCAAAGGTGAAGGTGATTACACAAAACATCCAGTTCTAGACCAGGATCAAGAGGGAGAAGACGAAGACGGTGATGAGGTAGACCAAGACGCAGAGGACCTAGCCAACCTGCAATCCACTATGCTGAAAATGACTCCATCCAAATTTGACCTGAAATTTGAAGACAAGGACATGGAAACTTGGTGGACAGAAGACCCTACCCGTGAGGAGACGCTCTGCAGGCTGTGGGAACAGGAGAGAGCTCTCTATGATATGAGGGCTAATGGCTATCGGGTGGCATCTGTGAAGGATTTGATCTACGCCAAAATGGCAGTTATTCTTAAGGTTCCACGTAAGTAATTACTTCATCATTCTTTTAATCCTATACTTTTTTCTTACTCAATTCTTAACATAGGCTATTAAATAAAAAATGGACCTTAAGTATTAACAGTTTCAAAACAAAAGTATTTGAATTAAAAAATAATTTGTTTCATTTTATACAAACATCTTGCAGCAAGATATTGCTTGTCCTTTTTCCAGCAAAGAAAATCGAAATCAGGATGAGGAGTCTCCGAAATATGTATTCCAAGATACTGAAAACTGGTAAAAGTGGTTCAGCTGCTGTAGGTAGAACCCCTCGACAGAAGGAGATATGCAGGTTGGTCGGGTTCTTAAGAAGTTACTTGAACCAGAACGAAACCTACAACACCTACTCTGGACGCAGCCCCGGGAAGGCCACCTTCACATCTACCCCGAAGTCAAAGGGAACAGCTTCACAGCCTATAGACTTAGAGGTAAGAGTGTGCTTTAGTTTATAACTTTTAGATGAGTCTTTAATGTGCACACCCTTATGTGTAATTCTATTTTCCCCCCAAAAATTATCAATTGAGTTCTTTTATATATATAACTTGAAAATAATAATAATGTCTGCATAACTGGTGAAAACAAATAGGTCCCTTCTTTTTACTCTTGATTTGTCACTGTATAGGTTGTTTTTTAGGCTCATGATGGATTAAGATGTAATGGTTATTAATGTTAGACAGATAGGGCATAAATTTCTTTTTTTTTTCAGACTGACGAGATATTGGAGACGTCTCACATACAATTCCAGCCTAAGCGCCGGAAGGTGAAGCAGGAACAAGAAGAACTAGCTCAAGAGTTGGATAAAGATGAGGAAGAAGGTGATGGAGATGGTGAGGGTGAGGGTAAGGAAGAGGAAGATGATGAGGGTAGTCCTGTGTTCCAGCCCAGTAAAAAACATTACAGCAGAAACCAACACATTGGCACGCAGGCAGCAGCAGACCGATCTAAGCGTCTGAGTCCACACAATCCACAGAAGAAACAGAGTCAGCCTACTAAGTCGGGACTATCATCCAGCTGCAAGGATACAGCACCTTCAGCTTCTACCTCAAAAGACACTGTGAAAGGTGCAGGCAAAGGGCTGCATCACACCTCACACAAAGGTAAGGGCCAGGAAACAGCCTTGGATAGGTACAATAGGTTGTTCAGCAAAGCAGAAGTGAAATCTGGCCTGCATTATTCTGAGGATGGCTCATCCCATAGAGCTTCTCTCTACCAACCATACACAGGAAAGGACACCTCCTTGCATGGGGGTGAGTCTTCCATGGAAGACAGGTCTACTGACTATGGTGTGGAAAACCCGTCTGCAAATTGGTACACAAAGCAAGGACCTGAACATCGTCGGGTCCGTGAGGCTGAGCTGGAAAAAAAAAAAGCTGAGAAGGCCAAGAACGACCCGGTGTTGAGGATGATGGAAAAAAAATCCGAAAACCTAGAAAAAATGGTCGAAGTCTTGTCTAAACCCAAACTCATAAGTCAGCCTCTTACCTCAGACCCTGTTTCATCAGATGCCCAACTGTGGGCCGACTCTTTGGTCAGACAGGTAGAGCAGATGTCACCAAAACTGCAAAGGAAGTTCATGCGTCATGTCACTAACATGGCGTATGATGCTTTAGACGGGGACTGGCCTTCTAAGTGAACTTAATTCATGTTTGTCGTCCACGATGATTATATATAAAAGACGGAAGTTCTCAAATAACACACAACAAGAGAAATTTGTTTGAACATTTTGTATGAAAAAGGAAAAGAACTTTTTATTTATATAATTGTGCAAGAAAGCCTGGCGTGGTGCTTAATATGGAAAATTACATGTTCATGTCTTATGTTACTATGATACTATGACTAGTATTTATCCAAGTTTTTACAGTTCGTGCTCAAGAACAATTTGTTTTAGATGAATGATACATGATTCTAACTTATGATATTTTATTTCTTGTTCTTGCGATGCTGTAGGAGTTAACTTATAAAGTTGAGCGTCTATATATTAAATGACAGTACAATCAGCGTCTACAAAACTAAAAGTGTACACGTATGACATATAGGGCTTCCCGAATACAGGTGCCTTTCTTAAGACTTTCCATCAAGGATCAAGATCTCATGACTAATTTAAACACATACGGGTTCTGAAGAACAAGATAAATAATTTATTCTATGCTTACAGAAAGACAGATAAATATATTTATATATATATATATATATATATATATTGGGTTCATGTTTGTTCACTTACCAGGGCTAGAGTTCGATATATCCTGCCTCAAAGAAGGGAGAAGCCTACACACGTATCAGAAAAGTGTCTTAAGCCAAAGTATATTCCAGTTCAAGAACTTTTGTTAATTTCTTTAATAAAGGTTAATGTTTTTGTTGTTAATCATAGTATTTCTTTTTTTCTATCTGACTGATATACATACATAAGTTTATATCATGAACCACAGTGTACATGACTTACTTAGCTGAAAAGAAAATGTCTCTGACATTGTCATTACTGGCCACACACTAAAGTTCATAGACTCCGGGGTTCACACTTAGCGCTCAAAGTAGAAGTCATGTTGCATAATAACGTCCCACTGTTTTGGAAGTTCTCCCTCCTTGGTCAGACACCATCCCGCGAGATTGTTCCTCATTATCTTGACCCTGTCTGATCGGTTGCGTACAGTAGTAGGCTTTCCGCCTGGGAGGACCTTCTCTGCACGCCACAGACCTTTGTGCTGTTTGTAGTCTTTCCCCTCCCAGTCGCAAGCTTCCTTCGGAAGGTATGCTCCTGGGGCCACTGTTCTAAGGTAATTATGCAGAGCCACACATGCCAGTACTATAATGTCCACATTTTCTGGAGCCATTTCTATTTCTCGGCGGAAAATCCTGAAACGAGTGGCCAGGATCCCAAAGGCGTTCTCCACACACTGTCTAGACCTGCTCAGGCGGTAGTTGAATATCCTCTGCTGGGGGGTGAGTTTGGTGGAGGGATATGGCTTCATAAGTCTCTCACTCATCTCGAATGCGTCATCAGCAAGAAAATGATAGGGCAACTCCCCGTTGAAGCCTGGAAAAGTTAAGGGTTCTGGCACATTAAGGGGGTTACCTGGGGCATCAATATCCTGAGCAAAAGAGGAGTACTTCCAAATAGTGCTATCTGATGCTTTACCTTCCGCTCCGACATCCACATATGTGAACTTATAGTCTGCATCTACTAAGGCAAACAGAATTATGCTGTAATATCCTTTGTAATTGTAATAGTTCGAACCAGACTTCTTTGGCTTCTTTATGCGGATATGCTTCCCATCCAAAGAACCCAGTACATGTGGCATGTTCCACTTGTCATGGTACCCTTTGGCTATGGCTAACCAGTCATCCCTCGTGGTAGGCGGCTGAAACATAAAAAACAAAATTACAGTCAGATAGAAGCAGGCTTTGACTTGTGCTTCTGCAGAAGGGTAATTCTTTTACTCGCACACTCATACTTCAGGAATTTTTTTTTTATAGAAGATTTCTATATGGAATGAAAGGTCTATTATCATGTCACAGACAGTGTTAAAGTGGTTCCTTTAATTTTTTTTTTTATTTTGGGGGGGGATCATAAAGTTAGTCTAAAGACACATACCTTCAAGTATGTTTCATGCAAGGCTCTGAAGATGGCTTTGCAAGTGTCTCTCACCACGGGTAGCACCGTTGACTCACCTACCAGGTAACCCTGGTGAAGAGTCGTAACACTGTCTCCTGGAGAGGAAAACACATAATTAAAAACTATTGACTGAAATATTGTGTAAAGTTAATTAAATTATTTTTATGTTTAGGAACTCACAACTTTTTGGCCATAAATAAAACAAAATGTATTCTTCTGTTTTTGAACAAGATATAAACGAGAAGGAAAAATTTCACACTTTTGTGTCTGTACAGACTCAAACTTCTTACCTCGTGTCAGATACCTGATAGTCAAGCTCAACCTCTCCTCAGCTGTGACTGCATCACGGAAAGATGTGTCCTGGTATGTGATGTACGGTCGCACCATCTCTAGCAGGTCCTTGTACACCTCTGGTGACATGCGTGTGGTCTTCTTGAACTCAGAAATGCAACCAAGCTGGAAATAAGGCAAAAAATATATTAAAGCCAGAAAATGTATTTTTTTAGGTATCTGGTTTATAAAGAGATGACTCTTTTTTACATAGGGGTCCATATACACTCCATCTCATGAGTGTGCTTCTGAAATTGTTTTTCAGCACATAGCCAATTATTTTTATTGATATGTTTTAATTCCATGAAAATAAAAAATAATAGAGGCATGAGACTAGGCCTTATGTAGACATTGACCTGTGACATGGGAATGAATATAAATGTACGGGTAAAACAGCATAAAAATTTCTCACCCTCAGGAAATCCTCTTCCAGCCTGGCAAGGGATCTTTTCATCCTTTCCTCCTTCCTTGAACGCAGATATGGGTGCATCCAAAACATGTGTGACCTCTGCACCTTGTGGTTACGCAAAATGTAGTCATCATCCAAGTCATCATCCATGATGACATAGGCTGCCAGGTTCCTCAGATTCTGCAGACGTTCCTCTTCTATAGACTGCGCGTGTGCCTCCATCTCAACCTGTTTTCTTTTGCGTGACATGATGTTTCGAGAAGGAAAGATTTCCAAACACCACAAACTTTCCTCTCTGACAAAGACCCAAACAGAGGTCACATGACCACGCGCACAGACAGACGCATGCGCAGTGGAAGTAGTTTCAGGCCTGCGTCTCCCATGCGTCTGCTGTAGACGCACACTCACGGCCAGTGGAAGCGACTCATGCGTCTGCGTCTGTAGACGCAGACCCATGAAGCTGAGTATTTTTCGAAGACGCACGACCAGACGCACGGCCGAGACGCATGCGAATGCCCCCAAAACAGACGCATAGCTGACGCATTAGCCGTGCGTCATAGTGGATTTAACGCTTAAGCATAGGAAAAACTGACACGTGGGTGGTGACTGAAACTTAACTTGATTATGGTGCTCACATTCTTGTACGAGTAGGGCCAGGGGTCTGTTACTCCAATAGTTATGAGTATGTACCTGCATTTATGCAGTTTTAGGAGGCATTTACAAATAGGATGCAAGCAGGAAATTGAGGTGTTGCTCTGAACATACTTGCAAATTTTTCTCAAAGTTGCGTTAACGCAAGTACACAAAGTTGCACAGGGTAATTGCCAAAAATTAGAAGATTTTTGGCAATGGCAGGCACAATGAAAAACCTCAAACCGAAAACTCTGCACATCTACTTTCTTCCGAAAATACACTAGAAAACCCACCACCCGGCAGACCTGTAGTATCAGCCAATGGATGTCCCACTGAGAAAATCTCAGCATTTGTGGACAATTTCTTAAAACCATTGGCCCACACATTGACTCGTATGTCAGAGACACCAACTACTTCATTGTCAAGATTGAGAAAATCGGCCCCCTACCAGAGGGGACAATAATAGGGACACTAGATGTGACTGCCCTATATACAAACATCCCAAACTGGGAAGGTCTTGCAATTCTGGAAAGTAAACTCAGAGCGAACAGACATGAAAGCCTAAGGCCGAAAAATGACACCCTAGTGGACTTGCTAGAAATAGTACTCTGCATGAACCACATCCAATTCAATGGAAAGTTCTATCTACAAAAATCAGGGACCGCGATGGGAACTAGATTGGCACCATCATATGCCAATATCTTCATGGAGGCAATAGAGGATGCCATCCTAATCTCACATCCATACAGACCAGAAGTGTGGCTTAGATATATAGATGACATCTTTTTCATCTGGAGGCATGGAAAAAAGAAACTTGACAGATGGATGACCCATCTGAACAACTTCCATCACTCTATCAAATTCACACTAGAGAGCTCTTGCCAATGTGTTAACTTTCTAGACACAACAGTCAAAATAGATGGAGCCACTAGACAACTGTACACAGACCTGTACAGAAAACCGACAGATGTCAACAACTACTTGGAATATAACTCAGCACATCCATACTCTACGAAAAAGAGTCTCTCCTACTCTCAACTACTATGAATTCTGAGAATTTGCAAAAATCCAGAAGACTTCAAAAAACACAGCAAAGAGAAAATTAATGAATTCTGAGAAAAAAGGGATACCCCATGGACTTACTGAAAGAGGCCGTAGAGAAAGTCAAAGCAAAAGGGTGAGAAGAAGCCCTGAAAGATAAGAAGAAGGAAACATCTGCTACAAACACGTGTTTCCTGATAAGCACACATAGGCCAGGAAATGATATCCTGAACCAAACAATCAGCCAACACTGGGATTACCTAGGAGGCTCCAAAAAAACAAAATTTCTTTAGAGGTCAAAATTGGTGAAGGGCCAAAAACGACCAAAAAATCTGAAGGACCATTTAGTAAGAGCAGCCACTGACTATCCAATGTCAGATGACGAGGAAGAAGGAATAATAAGAAAACCCACAAAAAAAAAACAAAAGGTGAAATGTAAAAGGCTATTCTGTGACAAATGTGTGAAATTGGACAAAGGCGGAAAAATCAATTCCAAAACCACAGGAAAAACAAACACCTCAAAATGGAATGTTACCTGTGAGAGCTCAAACCTGGTCTACTGCTTAGAATGTACCCGCTGCAACTCACAGTATGTGGGGAAAACTGAGAGACCGATTTGAGAAAGAATCTGGGAACACCTGAACTGTATTAGGAATAACAAGGGGGAAACAGATGTGCCCTGGCACTTCAATCAACCAGGACATGAAAAAATGAGAGACGCCAGATTCTACATAGTGGAATTTGTTGCTCGCCACCCAAAAAGTGAAGAAGGAAAAAGGTTACTGGCATAGGCTGAATTCTACTGGATAGAAAAGCTCCGTACACATTCCCCATGGGGAATGAATACCAAAGACGGCAAGTATGGATAAAATGATGATATATCCTCGTTTCCAAAGTTACACCATAATTATGATTCATTTTATCCAGCCATGACTTGGTGCCCATTGACTGAATATACCAGCACCAGTACACAAGAAATGGATTTTTTTGTGGAAAATAAAAATAAGAAATTTTAAAACCTGATAATAAGAGCACTTACATCATACCTCGCTTGTGACCCATAGGAGACTAGTATGTCATGTGAGGTTACATAAAAATTGTCAAAAAATATGTATAAGGTTTAACATATTTTTCTTTTCTGTCACATCCACCTGATGAGATGCCTTCAGGGTCGAAACCACAAAAGCTAGTAGGGATATTGACATACCCCTACAATATATAAGGTGGTAGTTAATTTTTAAAAAATCTTTATTTCTTTTCTATAAAATAAATTAACGCCCATATGCAATCAGAAAATGCATATCACCACCCCCACCCTACAGTCCCACACTCTTATAAAGAGCACATTATATAAATGTACAGAAATAAATACAGAAGTACTGTTCTGTACTCATTTCTTATCACTCACTGAACTTGACCTGATTACAGTCAGTGAGGGATCACACACACAGTGACAGAGGGACTGTCAGTGTGCATGGAGGTAATCTAGGTCAAACAACAAAAATAAACCAATAGATTTGTAGCTTTGACACTTGAGAAAGAGTAGGAACCCAAACAGAGGCTTGACTGGTAACTTGGGCCCTCCCAAGCGGTCTTTGGGCGCTTTTGTGGTCGTGGTATTGAGGGAGCAAGACGTAATATAACTGAAAGATATGAGTACAGTACAAAGTTGTGTTAACGCAAGTCCAGCATTCATGTACGTAGTATTATGAGTTGGTACTTTTAATCTGGTTATTAGTACCGTACTAGCAACCTTTGAGAGTACTTGCAAGTTTCGTACTTGCAAGTGGGGCGTACTTACCAGAAAATCTAGGACACCTACCTGAGTCGTCCTAGAAATCTGAAAGTGGTGAGTATGGTATTTACAGCTTTTTCATACTTGCTGAAATGCAATTACCCTACTTACCACTTGCATCTGTTGGAGTAACAGACCCCAGGGGCCTGTTGCTCCAATAGTTACTAGTGGTTATTACATTGATTGTATTTCTGTGAGTATGAAAATGCTGCAAGTAGGCTATTTGCCAATTTCCTTTTTTCTTACTTGCAAATTGAGTTCCCCTACTAGCAAGTGTGTATTTGCAGAAAATAAAACCAAGTCCAACATTCTGATTAAAAATTACAAAAAAATGTATAATTGACTAAGCCAGTCACTCCATACCCTTTGATATCAATAATATTACATTAATTGACAATTAAATAACATGCATACCCTGTTGTTATGAATATAAAAAAAAAATAGGACACCAAAATTCTTGTCCTAGAATTTCCTGCAAGTATGCCCCATTTGCTAGTACAAAACTTGCAAGTATGCTAAAAGTTACTAGTACGGTACTAATAGCCAGATTAAAATCACCAACTCATTCTACTACTTATATGAATGATGAATTTGCGTTAAAGCAACTTTGTGCCCTACTCACAACTTTGCAAATTTTTGGTGATTACCCCTATTATTACTCACTATACTCTGTCTCTAATGTCATAGTTGCGTTAATGCAAGTTTGCATACTTGCGATAATGCAAGTATGAAAAAAAGTTGCAAGTATGCTCAGAAAAACAGTCTCAAAACGTAATCACCTGGTGATGGATAATTTCCAATTTATTTACGTTAACATAAGTCCATATTAGTAAGTATTGGAGCAACAGGCCCCAGGAGTCTGACCTGGGTACCCTCTTAACATCATTTAATCGGAACTATTCAGTGAGCACAATTATAAAAGAAGGTCAGGTAGGATCTTCCCTCTGTGAGATGAATATGTCAAATCAACACTTCTTTCAAATGCATCTAACAGCTCTGTTCGGTTACTATTTTGCTAATATTGGACAGATAGATGCATTGGATAGATGATGCATTTATAAATACATGCACTAATTTACTTATTTATGCACTTATTCTCATACTGGATTCACAGGCCGAGCATTCATGTCGCGATTTGTGCAATAGACTAAATAAATCACATCAAAAATAATAACAATGACCTACATGTGAGCAAAGCCTATGAATCAGCGCTATGATAAGCCCAACAACAATGCCCACTTTTTACCCTGCAACCCAGCTCAGCACCTTGTATGTGGGAGTATCTATGCCATTGATCCCCAGCTTAGTGTCCTTGTATTACCGCAGGGGACCCCCTGTTATGTGCACCTGCCATCTGATGTCACAACTTACTGTGATGTCCACTGACATGTGGAGTCTTATCCCCTCCAGTTCCTCTGATAAGATTAGCTCTGTATAGTGTACACCCCCTTCTTCTCCTGGAGCTGCTTACTGATTGCCATTATGCAGCTTTAGTAGGTAAAGACTGATTATAAAACTGCTCATTACGGAGAATAGTCAGAAATGTGAGCTATACAGAATGCACCAGAAACAGTTGGTAATGAGCAAGGTAATAAATAAAGAACATGTTTTAATTAACTAACTCCAAGAACTGTTCCACAAAGGAAAGACAAAGGAAAGGAAGAGTTGTTTCTCTTTTTTTCATACACCATTACATAAATAAAAAACAGGTGCACTTGCATGGTGTAGGTAATATGTATAGACGCTACATGGCAGTTGTGCACTTGAATAAATCTGTTCATCTATTTATTGACAAGGATTTGCCAGATGAATCAAATAAACCGAAACATGAGACACCATGAAAATGAAAACACTGAGCTGTGAGTGCGCCAAACTGCTCACCCGTTCCTGTTCAAATGTAGTCACTCAATGTGCAGTGTAAGGTTCAACGAGCAGACTCAACAATTCTGAGTAATATACTTGGGTATATTTGAGCAGCTTTGTGGATAGACTCAAATCTAGCTCGATGAAAACCTCCCTTAAGCATTCACTGTCGTCTAAATATGTGTTATCTCGGACTCCCATTGACTTGCTAAACCCCATAGTCCACTAGGCCTCTGTCGCAGAAATTTATATAGGAAATGTATGACTCAATCGCGCGACAGTCCAGGTGGACTATGGGCTTAAAGAACCGTCTAGTGGCGGATTTAGACGGGAGGCGAGGGTGCGTTCCCCTCCCCTTTTAGCTGTACCAATTTGATTATTTTGGATTCCAGATTTTAAAAATTTAGAAAGAAAAAGACATAAGTCCCTCTTTTCGGGGCGCCCCCTCCATTTTCAAATCCTTCTCCGCCACTGACAGTTGTGGTTCAGGTAAGGAATATGCACATGATGATGATGAAAGAGACAGCCCAACTTTACTATGAGTCCTATACCTTAGCACTGTTCCTGGCTCCTCCAGCCCTTTTGTACTAGTCAGTCACCTTATAGGGACATTCCCATGGCAGTCATGAGGTGCCCCACGTAACCAGGGTACAAAAGGCACATGGACCCCGGAAAGAATTGATCGTGGTCTGTAAATAAAGGCAACAAGAATCAAGCTGCAGACAAACCCTGGAGAAACATGCCCGTTAACTTTGATGGCTGAGGAGGGTGGAGGGGCGCTGTGACCTGCCATGTCAGGCTGGCCTCATTAGTAGGAACCCCCACCGGGAGGTAAGCGTTTATATTGCTATAGATAGCCATTGTATAAGATCAAGGGAGAGATGTGCTCTACCTATCCTTTCAGCAACCTTGGTAAATTATTCTTTGAATCCTGGATATTTACTTGTACAATATTACTAAAATCTGGCCTTATAGGTATAGTCCTATGTAGTACACTACAAGATTGACATAATCATTTCAAGAGACCCTCTAAGGGCAGTAACATAATATTATGTTAGCATTTCACATCTGTCATACCAAGTGAACGTACGATGCCTTCCTCCATACTCACCCATTAATTTCTCTTCTACCCTCCACCTCCTGTCTTACTATTTCCTCCTACCTATCTACCTGGTACGTCCTTCCTGATCCGTCCCTGCATCGTTATTGTATCCCCCATATCCCGCTGCCCTGCCCCCCCCCCCTCAATAACACACATGGCCACACCGATTTCCTCATCCCTTTGTCTACCTATGTCTAATAGTACCTTATCTCTACACATGAACAGATACCCGTCTACACCGGTATGGCCATTTACCTGGGGGATGGAGATGGATTGAGATATAAACACACCCCAGCAAATTGTCGTGACTCCTCGTCAACCTGTGTGAAGTGGCTCACACATGTCGCTAGATGGAACACGACGTCGCTATAGCACAAGATTACCAGGAATAGCAATGGTGGTGATCACAATGGCCTCACCTCAGATGGCGAGGATGTTGATCACTCATCCTCACCAGGGATGGTGACATGAGTGATCACTCATCCTCACCAGGGATGGCAACATGAGTTATCACTCATCCTCACCAGGGATGGTGACATGAGTGATCACTCATCCTCACCAGGGATGGCGACATGAGTGATCACTCATCCTCACCAGGTATGGCGACATGAGTGATCACTCATCCTCACCAGGGATGGCGACACAAGTGATCACTCACTTCGCTAGATGAGACGCACACCACATCATAGCTCAGGTTCACCATGGATGGCGAGAGTGGTTATCACTCAGACTCACCAGTGATGGCGACGCTGGTGATCACTCACCTTGTTAGATGAAAAGCTCATGATCATCGACATTGGTAATCATGCAGCCTCACATCTGCCAGATCAAAGTATGTTTTGCCAGAGAAAGTATTGCCATATGTATCTTCCCTCTAACCACAGACAAGGTGTTCATGTAGATATTTCCCTATGCATTTTTCCTGTAACCAGAGAAAAGGTGTTTATGGATAGTTGCTTTCATTTTAGAGATACCTCTATCTAAATTCAATTGATTTTTTTTCTCTATATAATCTTGTTTGATTCAACTCTGAAGTATTTTTTTTTTTTTGAACAGACTTAAACTTTATTTGGTCTAGTAGTACATACATCATGTAAACATAGGCATGCTGTGTATTGTTATTATATATATGATTTGTAACGTCTATATGACTTAGCCTAGGTACATACGTTGGTATATTAGACGATTACCCTTTATAAGGTAATTTGTTATTATAATAACATGACCAAACAGTTAATGACCAGATCGTCATTTATAAAAATGTTGTTATGATCTGACCATTTAAATCATTACCGGTATTCATAAAATTGTAAGATATAATAACAATTATTTTGAACAATTTGGGGCACTTTTAGTCTACTTTAAGTGCAAGATAGTAATAATTTCCCCCCTAATCATATAAGTGATATTTTACCTCATGCACAGATATATAATCCAATAATAAATAACGTTATGCTAGCTCTGACAGGGTCGACGTATATAATCTCAAGTAGTCTCTAAATAGACCTTTAACATTGCTCTATATAGATACGATAGGTTTAACACTATCCATCTTTGATACCATACGTATAATTATTCACTAAGTATTTTATCCTTCAATAGATTCTATCATACATTTTTTTGATAGCGCTTTAAATTTAGCTTTGTCTCTAATATTTCTAGTATCAGTCTCCAGATTATTCCACGTTTGGGCACATAGACATTCAGGAGATTTTGTGTAAGCTGTACAATTAATTTTCATATATTTTAATACAGGAGCACTAGAGAATCTTGTCAATCGAACAGTTGGTTTAATATATTCTTCCATTGTGGATCTCTTATAAGCCAGCATTCTTATATGATGTAATCTTCTAGCCTCAAGTTTCGGGCTCCTAGTATCTCTATGTACAAGATCTGTTGGAGTCAATACATGTACATCTAAACAGGGTTTTAAACACTTATTTTGCAATCTCTGCAGTACTTGTAGCAAGTCAGCATTAGCTCCATTGTATAGAATATCACAGTAGTCAATAATTGGTATTATATGCATTTTATACATTCTTATTCTTGCTGCGGTTGATAAATATTTTCTTGTTTTATACAAAATTAATGATTTGAACCAAACACTCTTAATTTCTCATATACATATTAAAATTCATTTTTTGGTCAAGGGTGACCCCTAGGTATTTGTATGATTGGACATTCATTAAAGTTTTACCATTTAGAACAATCTTAGGTTTTTGTATTCTTTTCAATTTAACTGCTGAAGCAAAGGTCATTATTTTCGTCTTGGTTTCTTTCATTGTAAGTTTGTTGGCTGAAGACCAGAGAGAGAAGGAATTAAGCACAATAGACAGCTCATTTGTTAATACATCTAGATTTTTTCCTGATACATACAGTACAGAGTCATCCGCATATAGAAAGGTTTTATGTATGTCGTTGTCAGATATGCAATCATTAATATACAATAAAAAGAACAAAGGACCCAAAATTGAGCCCTGTGGTACGCCACATGTTAAATTTGCCTTTTCAGAACGTATATGATTGGCTATAGAACATTGTTGTCTTCTTGACAGGTAATTTTCTATTAAGGTTAAATTCCTATTTCTGACTCCATATTGTTCAAGTTTTTTTAATAATATCAAATGATTAACCAAATCAAAAGCTTTTTTTATGTCGATGAAAGCAGCCATTGTTATATTTCCTTCATTTCTATTTTTTAATACATCATCAACTAATACTGAGATTGAGTCCAGTGTAGATTTATATTTCTGGTAACCACCTTGATTTTTCGATAATATATCAAATCTTTCTAAATGTTCACTTAATTTATTATGTATGAGCCTTTCAAGAATTTTGCCAGGTACTGGTAAGACACTAATCGGTTCTAAGATTAGAAACATTAGTTGGATCTCCTCCCTTAGGTAAAGGAGTCACTGTAGCAATTTTCGTATTACATGGAAATCAGTGTGAGACAAAGCACATTTGATACATATGGGACTTATACATCATGCCCACACCTCCTAGATAGGCTACATGTTGAACAGTGGTGCTGTCTCAACAACTTTGGTAATAGTGGTGATAAGTTGCCATTTTGAGTTAGAGTGAGTGACAGATGATGCAATCCTCAGAGAGTATTGATCTGGAGTGACACAAATTCACGCATTGAGTGAGACCAATATTGGCAATGGTGGTGATAAGTCACCATTTTGTGTGAGAGTTGATGACAGTGGCACACACTCACACAGCGAGTGACATCCATGTCAGCGATGGTGGTGATAAGTCGCCATTTTGAGAGAAGATCAACTTGGAGTGACACAAATTCACGCAGTGAGTGAGAGCCATGTGGCAATGCAGGTGAAAAGTCGTCATTCTGAGTGAGAGTTGACAGACAGTGGCACATATTGACAAAGTGAGTGAGATCCATGGCCATGGTGGTGATAAGCTGCCATTCTGAGTGAGAGTTGACTGGGAGTGGCGCATACTCACGCAGGGAGTGAGATACATATTAGCGATGTTGGTGATAAGTCGCCATTCTGAATGAGAACTGACTAAGAGTGGCACATAATCACACAGTGAGTCAGATCCATGTTGGCGATGGTTGTGATAAGCCGCCATTCTGAGTGAGAGTTGACAGGCAGTGGCACATACTCACGTGGTGAGTTAGGTCCATGTTGGCGATGATGGTGATAAGTCACCATACTTTGTGAGGGATGACAAGAGGTGGCACATACTCACGCAGTGAGTGAGATCATGTTGGCGACTGTTGTGATAAATTGCCA
The DNA here is from genome assembly GCA_949317995.1 of Acholoe squamosa. NCBI lineage: Eukaryota > Metazoa > Annelida > Polychaeta > Phyllodocida > Polynoidae > Acholoe > Acholoe squamosa. Next base: position 28,144,561 of record OX439039.1, on the reverse strand, counting down.
TGCCATGTGAGACTGACACACAGTGGCAAAAGATGACGCAGTGAGTTATCACTCAAAAAGGAGTCATCATTGATGACCAATCATGGCAACAGATAACGACAATTAGCTGGGACGCCACTACTCTTTGTCCTCAAAGTAATAATTCCTGATGCTTCCTCGTTTCGTTTGTTATCACCATCCTTCAAGACAATAACGTGCTCCGGCCTCCACTACCTTGTATAGCTGACATCGGGGTACTGTTGTATATTATTTTCGGTATGTTCTATGTCTCATCCCCAATCTGCTCTGTCTAGTCTATCGGTTACCCTCCCTCTATATTACGTCTTCCCTTTGGAAGTCCCTATGGAGCTGATTCCACATTTTAGTCCCCCGACACCCTTCTCTCCATCAATTTCTTATCCCACCACACTGTCAATTCCCTTCATTCTAATCAGAATTCCACCCTACTTCCTATTCTTCCTCCCCGGTAGAACCAACCAGCTCCATAAATGTAAGAGCTGCTTTCTCCTCGTCTCTATAAGAATGAATCTCTGTGGGGCTTTGGTAATTATCAGACGAATTGTATGGGGTTCATTAGAAAGCCAGTGCTTTATGTGTTTCTTTTACTCCTGGTTCTTGAGTTACAAATATTACATGGTACCGTTAGACGGAATGGAAGGCCCTTTTTGGAATAATATATCTAATCTATGAATGTCCTAGATTGGCACCCCAATGCCCGTGCAAGCAGTCTGCCCACTCACTCCTACACTCCTCCTCCCCTCCCCATATATAGTGCAGGCACTCACTTTACTTAGAGAGCATTATTTTTTATCTCTTATAGTAAGATCAATACACATAAACAAGATGAATACCTGGAGGCTCTGTCTATAGTAAATATGACAGTATGGACCTAGCAAGGAAATATATGTTTAAGAGTATTTTATTTCATTCCTTCGACTCCAATGTTTGATGTATAAAAGCAGTAAATGTGTATCAGAACCTATGCACATGTTACATGTACCAACGTATAGCACACAGTCTGATAGACTCAATCAATGCCTTTTTTGCCATTTGCTGTCGGAAACATGTAACATAAAAAACGGAGGTATCTTATATAGGTATACACACTGCATTGAGCAAGTATAGGTAAAAGAAATACATGTATATCGAACGTAGCTCACATCTCCTAGGCCAACACAGAAAATATATATTTTAAATAAGTGATCAGTAGTGATCACTTTAGGGTGATCAATATGACGAGGACTGGGGGGGGGCACCCTTGACATCTTTGGGTGATCATATGTGATCATTTAGGGTCATCAAATTGATTAGTTTATTTTCAACATTTTTTTAGCAAAACACAGAGTCATCAAAATGATGACATGGGTGATCACTTTGATTACTTTTCCTCTTCCTTTACTGCTAGTTGGCTTAAACAATACAGTTATAGATTTATTCTTGAATTCCTCTCCCATCCATGCAGAAACATCACTGGAGTACATCCACCCTTTTGGAACTGACCCCATATGGTATAGGTTTGCATTTACCAATGGGTGGTTATTCTCATTTCTGAATGAAACTTTTGAAACAGAAAAGGTGTCTAAGCTCTTAATGTATATGTCTCAGGTTCATTCTCTTTTAATAAGATGTTTTTATTTGTAAAATGAATTCTACATGTTCACATTTCAAATGTCATGTGTATATTCAATTATCAATACTCTCAGTATAGCTTTTAATCGTTACATATTCTTGGGCATGATTCATATAAGTACAACATAGTTGGATAGTAGGGGCCCCTGGTGGCAGAAAGGAGGTAATCAAAATGATCACTTTCGGTCATTTATTGGAAAAGATGACATATCCTCCACATGGTACACAGTAGCGAGAAGGGGTTAGAATCATGTCTATACTGTTACACAAGTCCTAATGGTCAAGACCTTTCATGACGTTTAGATATAAGTTACAGGTATATTCGATAAGACAGTAGGTGTTTTAAAAGAAGAAAATTGTTCTGACACATGGCACTAGACTATTTTCACAAAGATATATGGTGCAATATCCTCGTCTAGACCTACCTAGGACTTTGTCTTTCAGATAAAACAGTTTACATTTCCTAATTGCCCATACCATGAATAAGAATAAACATTCACGGACATTTCTACGAATAGAAATAACTGATATGCCTCAGACGTCAACTACGAGAGGTTAGTTTTTAAGGTGCGACAACTGCACACATAACGCGCGACCGTAACTGTTTGATATTGCTTGAAAGCTCGTATGTAGACGTAGCAAAGTGAAAAAAAAAAATCTCCTCAGATAGCCGTACTTCGGCACATCCAACGTGACCTAGCGTGCCACAAGATATTTGCCGCTAGTTAAAGTGCACCAAATCAACGAATGTTTGATGTTTGACACTGTAATAGGTCTCACCACTATCATGCGAATGTTTGATATTTGACACTGTAATAGCTCTCACCACTACCATGCGAATGTTTGATATTTGACACTGTAATAGCTCTCACCACTATCATGCGAGTCTAACAATCTTTCTGAAGTATAGTTCAATAAACCTTAAAGCGTCTATTGAGGTGGGATTAAGATCACAACGACAATACAAGGAAAATGAATGAAACATTAAAGGTGTTGCTTTAGACTTCCTTGTCCGGGGCAAAGCTGCATTTTCATATACTACTATGTACAGTGAATGGCCTCCAATGAGGTGTATGTGCAAAACGGCAGGACATGTCTTTCCTTAGCCAGGGCCTTCTGTAATTCCACTCTTACACTGAATAGGGTCGGAAGCTAAAAAAAAACAAAAAAAAAAAACTTGGTCCTTTGCACAACTTATCTAATACCATGTATCAGCCCACGTATTGCGCGGATATTGAACTAATAATAGGTCTCCTCCATATATGCGTTCCCGGTTTCTCTACCTTCAATTGCCTCGACCTTATCGTCTTACGGTCTACCTAAACCACACAACCCCCCAGGTAAACTCCCAACAGCAACTCTTTCTCCAAACACACCCACCACCAATATGCCTTGTCTCGTCTTGTTTACCAGGCAAATGATTGTGGGCAGTGCCACGCTAATGGGCGAGACAGCCGGTAGGGGCCTCCCCCGTCGCCCTGAGTTTGAAGAGACGTCCCTCAGAGGTCGGCGTTAGGACCCTTGGGTCCCCATCACTTTCACCCCTCAGACTTAACCCTCCCCCTTACATCCATCTCCCATTTACTACACATACCACTGCCTCATTCTCTCCTTCTCTTTGTTAGACATCCTAATAAGGGTCACTCTATTATGTGATGCTAACGATGTTCCACCACGGGGTACCACCACGGCAGTACACGCCCAAATGTATAAAAGTAATGGCTCTAGCAGTAACGTATTTACAAGTATAGATGGCACTGCAGCCAAACTCACAGACCAACTATGGCGCTACCTGACAATTTTCTATATTATATAATGCAACTTCGGCAGATGTTTGTGCTCTGTAGAGCCAGAATATCAAAGCGATTGGAAAGGCAGTAGATGCTATGTTGCTTAATGAAAGCCCAATGATTTGAATCAAGTCATGTCTTTGTTCATCTGTCCATGGCCAACTGGATCCTCGCGACCCCTGCTGTGAGCTTTTACAGTGATTCAGCCTTTCCTGTCTGTCTGGAAAGAGCCATTTCCCTCAGCCCATCAAGGTCCCGTGTAGAGCTACCATTCAGAATATCCACAATTTCCGTGAGTCAGGCTGAATAATACAGACTATGTATCAAGCAGCTAAGTCTCGTAGAGCCTCTCTTTGGTATAGTATATCCCAGTGGTCTAGAGGTTGCAGTCTCCCCAAAGCCCAAGGTTATCAGTCAGGACTCAGTAGGAAAGGCAGACTTTTCCAGGCAGTACTTCGTCATTTTGCTGAGAGATGCTAGTTAGGATGATGATTGTATACATCCTTTGCCTATTGAGCCTCATATGAGTATGTCCCTTTCCATATCACATTGCCGCCCTACCTGTGATGAGTGTCGAAAAGAAGAAGTTCCTTCAGAATTAGGCTTAGAGATGCGCCTTTAGCCTAGGCTTAGAAGTGCTGTCCATATTCAGGTTTGTATTCAGCTCAGGGGGACCAACCTTCATCGACGTCCAGAGTGGACATTAGGAGGCTGCTAGACGTACCCAAGTCTCTACATAAAATGAAAAAGGAACCTTGCCGATGATAAGCGTAGCGGCAGGGGCATTCAGTGAAATGTATCTCTAAGGACTGCAACCAGTCCAGTGTTGGCTGTGGCTGCAGGAATGGACCTCTATTAATGATATTGACTCAAGTATACCCCACACATCAAGCTCAAGTAGTGCAGCCGCATACAGGACGGTCGTTCGTTTGCCTACTTTCTCATAATTCGAGGAATTCGTCTTCGTAGGTTTCATCTAGCATCTAGCATTTTAGCATTGATGGCCCAAGGGGACTCTCAGATGGATAGGTATTTCCTATGGGGTGTATCCCGTAAAGGACATAGAAGTCTCTGGAGCAACTTAGCTAGGCTAAATAACATGGGACGCCAACCTAATCCATTAGGCAGCTCTGTGTCAAATTCATAAGGATACATGTTATCAATATAACAGTCTTGCTGTATTGGAAAGTATCGAAAAGTGTGTGACACTATTCATTTTGGAACAGCACAAAGCTATCTATTAGAAATACTTGTCTTGGGGTTCCTACAAATTCATGAGCGGGACCCTGATCAAAACAACGTGTCCTCTAATTGCTCAGGTCGTCTGATAGTCGGGAATATTTTCAACAAAATGTCTTCCATAGTGGGGTCTAGGGGCATTTCATTCTAAAAGGGAACCATCTTCACCTGTTGGAACATGCGGGAAAATGACTACCAGCATGCCTAACATTGAGATCATGCACAAAGCACAGTGGTCCTCGAAATTTTGCTTGCGCTGCTGGTTCCTGAGAGTGGCTGAGTGCGAGCTGGTTACCTGCACACGAGAGATTCCGAAATGACAGCCTTCAGCTCCCCTCAAATCAAGAAACATCGTTATTGAGGTTGATTTTTCATGTATTTTTTTTTCTTTTATTTATTCATCCTATTTTTAGCAAAACAATTATGACTATCATGTTACTTTTTGCCCATGAATAAAATAATTAAGGGGTTTAAAAACACTAGAAAAGAGATTTATTATTTGTGAAGACCCTGCTTCAGGGTGAACCTATTATAAAGTGTTTCTTTTTTTTGGTAACAGACATTATTGTCAGCAGCAGCTGTGGCCGTTCTCAGGTTTTAATCAAGCAGACGTTTTCTTACACACAAAAAAAACGTACCTAAGGAAACTTAGTCAAAGTGACTTATTATTTTTAATTAGTACTTATGACTAACAAATGACTAAGGAGGTCTATGTTTTCTTAGTCACATTGATAACCCAAAATGAGTTTCACTCTCCAGGCATAATCTTGAATAGGGTATCTGCTGGGAGTTTCAGTCAAGCTAACTTATCTTGGTCACTTTCACTAAGAGATCTTAGTCACTTTGACCAATATCCGTTACCGTAAACTCCCGCGTATAAGACGTGTCTTATACGCCAAACAAAAGGCTGGTGCATCTTATAGCTTAGTCTCAAGTTGGGGGTGCGTCTTTTACGAGGTGTAATTTTACTATAGAACAATACTGAATTTACAAAATTAAGCCCTAAGAGGTGCGTCTTATATGCAAAAAGGCCTTTGCTGAGTTTGAGGTGCGTCTTATATGTGCACCGCGTCTTCTACGCGGGAGAATACGGTAGTAAATTTGACTAACGGTAGACACACAGTGTTGCCTTTACACACCAGATGGCAGTATGTCTTGAAACAGGATTTTTCTGGTGGGTGTGTACCATAAATAGTTCCATGGATGTTAAAATTATGATGATTTTCTGGAACAACATATATATTTGAGCTAATGACTGTTTCAATCTAACATTACACTTGGTAAAATGTACCAAATAGGTTGACGCCTTGTCAAATGAAGTAGGAAGTCAGACGGAAACACCTATTCTGTGGTAATCGAGATAAATATAATGTCCACATGTGAATTTGCTTTCTTGGCAAACCCAGAGTAACTTGGCTCAGGGGTTCTAATGAATATGATGTTAGGTATTTCAAATACTTCCTACATGAGGAGACTCTGATCTGTGGGGTGTGAATCCTACATAGAGCTTAACACAATTGCCATTTGAATTAAATTAAAATTAGGTAGTGTACTTAGTCAAAACAACCAACGAATCCTAGTCAAAATCAGGCAAGCCAAGGCAAATTGCCCACTTTGTCTAATGGTTAGACATATTTGACTAAGAAAAACAGGGATGTTTAGACGCAGCATTTTTGTTAAATTATAACCTTACGATTTTGAATCGGCAATGTACGTGCGGGAAAACGGTACTAGTGCTGGCCTCTGTGGTGAGAGAATGAAAGTAAATTTCAAATGCTCTATGTTTTACCAATAAACCCCCACTTCCGGAAGGCACTGAAATGACGATGATGGTGCGATCCTAATCCAAATGAGAAGTTGTTGATTTATCCTCAATTTGAAGAAGTTAATGAAAACTTAATCCTCCATCAAGGATGGCAGCTTCCACCCTGACAGGTAAAGGGCTCAGACACTTGTATTTTGATGGAGATGAGGCCAAATATGAACTTTGGGAGGTAAGATTCGTAGCCTTCATGAGAAAACAGAAATTATTGGAAGTCATTGCTGGCAATGGAATAGCATCTGAAGACAAAAAGGCTGAGGGTTATGCAGAAATTGTCCAGTTTTTGGATGACAGGAGCTTATCCCTTATCATTTGAGATGCTAAGGATGATGGCAGGCAGGCTCTTAAAATTCTCAGAGACCACTACAAAGGCAAAAGTAAGCCCAGGGTTATTTCCCTCTACACTGAACTGACATCACTGAGAAAAGGTACTGATGAGTGTATCACCGACTATGTCATCCGTGCAGAGACCGCTTCAATTGCGCTGAAAGAAGCAGGGGAAGATGTGAGTGACAGTTTACTTATTGCTATGGTTCTGAAAGGTCTTCCAGCTGACTATAATACTTTTGGGACTGTTATCACCCAAAAGGATGACCACAGGTTCAGTGACTTTTCAAGTGGCACTTAGAAATTTTGAGGAGACAGAAAATTGCCGGTCGAGTGACGCAGAGTCCAAACAGGAGAACGTGATGAAAACTGTGTCGGATGCCGGGAAGAGCGACAGCCCCAGCAAACCCAGTTCTATGTGTTATGCATGTGGAAAACCAGGACACAGATCTTTTGAGTGTAAAAACAAAAAGCAGGGTAATAAGTAGTGCAATAACTGTAAAACCAAAACTCACTGCACAAATCAGTGTAGGAAGAAAGACTCGGCTAAGGTAGCTAGTGACGATAGTTTGAAACAAGGACAGTCATTTGCATTCAAGGTTAGCGTAGATGGTGCCAATGTTTGTAATCCTACTAGCCTGTACAGTTTGTTGGTTGATTGTGGTGCGACTACCCATATTGTTACCGAAAAATCCAAATTTGTACAATTTGATGAAAGTTTCATTCCAGAGAAGCACTACATAGAGTTGGCGGATGGCAGCCGTACAAACGGTGTTGTGGCAGGTAAAGGTACAGCCAGTGTACTAATTGAGGACAGTGAAGGTAGGCCACACAACATTCTTTTGCAGAATGCCCTCTATGTCCCATCCTATAAACAGGATATATTTTCAGTGCAAGCGGCAACTGAAAAAGGTATGAGTGTTAAGTTCAGTCCTGACTTGGCTGAATTAAATGCTCCATACAGTATAAGGTTTGAAATAGAAAAACATGGTAGATTGTATTTTCTCAACAAAACTGGTAAATCTATGATCGATCCCACACAGTGGAAGAGTGGCATAAAATCCTTGGTCACTGTAATGTAAAAGATTGCATTAATCTCGAATCAGTTGTTGATGGTATGAAAATCACCAATAAGAACAAGTTCGATTGTGATACCTGTGTTAAAGGTAAATGGTCTCAATTCAGAAATCATGACCCCGATAAATGGGCAGAAGCCCCGCTTGATGTTGTATATTTTGATTTCGCAGACCTAATTGATTCTACAGCAAGAGATGGTTTCAAGTATGCCTATCTTTTGTAGATGACTTTTAGGGGTAACATATCTATTTTCTGAAGCAGAAGAGTGACACCGTAATAGCGACAGAGAAGTTCCTTGCTGACTGTGCTCCATATGGTAAGGTGAAATGTATTCGTTCTGACAATGGGGGAGAATTTACTATTGAAAATTTCGAAAATCTTTTGATCAAAAATCAGATCAAACATGGGAAAACAGTTCTCTATTCACCTCACCAAAATGGTACAGTAGAAAGATCATGGCGCATAATATTTGAAATGTCAAGATGTTTGTTGTTAGAAGCTAAATTACCTAAAGAAATGTGGGCTTATGCTGTTATGTATAGTGTATACATCAGAAATAGATGTTACAATGACAGGGTCAAGACGACCCCATTCGAAGTGTTCACAGGTAATAAACCAGACCTGAGCGGTATGCATGTATTTGGTACTGTATGTTATGCTTATGTAGAGGAGAAGAAGAAGCTGGATGATCGCAGTGAGAAAAGTATTTTTGTTGGTTATGATAAATGTAGCCCAACATATCTTGTGTATATCCCCAAGCGTAACACTGTACGTAAAGTAAGATGTGTGCAGTTCTTTGACAAGTTTGACCAGGTAACAGACAATATTGATGAACCGGTGTGTGCCGTACCTCAGGTAGATCCTGAATATTACCCAGCTTTGGATGTAGCTGATGATGCTCCTCAAAATGTGGTAGGTGGTGAACTTGGTCAAAACCTGCAGGACAATAGGGACAATGCCAGGTATCCCCACAGAGGACGTAACCCACCTGTTTATTTACAGGATTATGTCACCAGTGCTGTGGATTATTGCTACCACATGTCCCACATCCCAAATACATATATCGATGCTATGAACTCTATGAACGCAATGGATATTGAGATGGATGCATTGAAAGACAATGACACTTTTGAACTCATCACACTACCTGAGGGTAGATCTGCAGTGGGTGGTAGATGGGTGTATGCAGTGAAAATGGGACAAAACGCTGACGAACAGTATAAGGCCCGGTTTGTGGCCAAAGGTTATTCTCAGGTCCCAAATATTGACTATCATGAGACTTTTTCACCCACTGCCCACATCACATCGATTCGGATGCTCATGCAATTAGCTGTCCAAGAGGACATGGTTGTTCATCAGATGGATGTTAAGACAGCCTATCTGAATGCACCTATAGACTGTGAACTTTATATCGAACAACCAGAAGGCTATGAGGTGAAAGGTAAAAATGGTGAGAAATTGTATTGCAAGCTTAATAAATCTCTGTATGGTTTAAAGCAAAGTGGTAGGAACTGGAACAACATGTTGGCCACCTACTTGAAGGAGGAAGGTTTCCAACAGTCTAAGACTGATTCTTGTGTGTACACTAAGTTTGAACAAAATTCCAAAACTATTGTAGTAGTTTGGGTTGATGATATTATTATTGCAGCAAGCGATGAGAAGACACTCAACACAGTGAAACAGTCTCTGTCCACCAGATTCAAAATGAAAGATCTTGTTAAGTTATCATGGTTCCTTGGTATTGAGTTCAAGTGTAAAAATGGATCTCTTGAAATGAACCAAACCAAATATGTAGAAAAGCTTTTGAAAAGGTTCAAAATGGAGGATTGTAAACCATACTGCTTGTGATGTAGGGTCAAATACTACAAGGGATGAGGATTCTGAAGAGCTAGCTGATGCTAAGCTGTACCGAGAAATTGTGGGAAGCCACGTCTATTGTATGTCAATCACAAGACCTGATCTGTGTTATGTTGTAACAAAGCTATCTCAACATATGGTGAATCCCACCAAAGCTGATCTTGGTAGAGCCAAGCAGGTACTGAGGTACATCAAGGGTACACTTGATTATGGATTAAGGTTCTTAAAATCTGATGCTGAGTTAGAACTCAGTAGCTTTTGTGATGCCAATAGGGGAGCATCTGATGACAGAAAGAGCATAACTGGTTATGTATTCAGGTTGACCAACAATGGTCCACTCATTTCGTACAAAAGTAGAAAGCAACAGACTGTTGCATTATCCATTGTGAAGCTGAATATATGGCTCTGTCAGCTGCTACCCAAGAGGTAAAGTTTCTTAATCAACTTTTTACCGACATGACTGGTATTAAGCAAACAAAGAGTGTTGTTTTGTATGGGGTCAGAAATAAAGTCCAGAATAATACTCTCAAACTTGAGTATGTACCTACAGCAGAAAACATTGCTGATGTTTTCACAAAGCCGGTTGCAAAACCTAGGCTTGTGAAGTTCCTGAGTGTACTAATTGGTACATAAATGTAAACCATCATGTATTGATCATAAGTATGTTTTATAATCAAGTGTTATCAACAAGTTGTATTGATCATGAGTGTGTATTGATCATATCATAAATATCTTATTCAAAGTTGTGTATACATTAGTAATGTATCAATTGTAAGTTTAAGTGGGGGTTTTAAATTATAACCTTACGATCATAAATCGGTGATGTATGCACGGGAAAATGGTACTAGTGCTGCTCTCTGTGGTGAGAGAATAAAGTAAATGTAAGTTTCAACTGCTCTATGTTTTACCAATAAACCCTCGCTTCCGGGAGGCGCCGAAATGACAATGATGGTATGATCCTAATCCAAATGAGAAGTTGTTGATTTATCCTTAATTTGAAGAAGTTATTGAAAACTTAATCCTCCATTAAGGATGACAGTTTTGACTAACTATGGCTAGAAAGATGGGTGCGGTTTTAACTTTTATGTCCCTTTCTGCCACACCACCTGATCCAGCTTACAATGAACTTGTGGGAAATCTTATTGTCCTAACTTTCATTAGTGGCACTTAAAAACATGCAGTTCTTGGTAAACATGCATAGAACTATACCTAATGTAGACGGCTTTTAAAATGATCGTCCAATTTGAAGAGAGAGAAAATCAGAAGAAACACTGCCCATGATGCTGTAAACTGAGACAATAGATTCATTGCTTCTTGTGAGTAGTTTCAAGGTTCTCACTATTCAAAATCATTTTTTTAATGTCTATCTACCCAGTCTACCATATTGAATGTGCTGTTTGAGACACATTTTGTCTTGGTCAGGTTTCTTACAAAACTTTTAAACCAAGTATCCCTCTCCCGTGGCCATAGACCTAAATGTTATGACCACGGGACTACGAGCTGCAGGATATGGTACTTCTTGAGGGACAAGGCAGTCACTCCGTTCACTCTCTCTCTCATCACCATCGTTTGAAATCAACCCTGGGGTATTGACTGCCTAAAACAGAAGAAATGAAATTTCTAACCTTTCTCCACTATTGATCTGTTGAAGCAGGTCATACAGCTGCAATCCAGTATCGCTGCTAAAGGATCACATCATTCTCTGCCACTGCCCTCTGAATGACCACATTGAACCAGGACGGGTCCTCCCAGATGAGCTGGGCCTGGTGGTGTACCTCAGGGGGCTGCTCTCCCCTACAGTTATTGAGCTGATGTGAGCATATTAAACTAACAACTTGTGTCCTTGAACACATACTCCTGCGAGGGTGTTACTCGAACCTGCTGCAAGAAGTTTGCCTGCCGGACAGCCCGGGGAATTTCTATCACGAGTGAATACAGCACATGGCTATTGTCTTATTGACCAATGGGAAGCATCCCTGGCATAAACTGCGGAGTCGGGGCCTGAAGGTGTTAGTCATAGTGGAGTCGGGGTCTAATGGCGGCCTCCAGCTGATAATGGCTATGTGAGCTATATCATATGCTCCTTGTGGAAAACATTGCATTATTTTCTCCTTATCTAGAGGACCTACATATAGTCGTAAAACTATCACAGTGTTCGCATTAGATCCATAATACACTTTTGTCTATTTTGGTTTCTGAAAGTCACTTTTCAAAGAATTTCGAAAGTTGAGCCCTTTCCAATGGCGCAGTATGAGTTTGAATTGTTTGGGGTGTAGACGAGACGAGGGGGAGATGGTAGTCTGGGAAAGTGTGGCAGTGAAAATAATAGATTGCTTTGGGATGGCCGACGATCCTCTTCAATGATGCCAATAGGGCCCTATGTGTGGGTCTTGTTGGACAAGCCTATGGTGTGCTTGGGGTCTGGAATGGCTCCCCTGGGTGTCGTGTGAGGGCACTTGTACAACTGCTAAGTGTAACAAAACTGCTAACTGTTACAATAACACTTAGCAGTAGACCATCCAACTGCTAAGTGTAACAAGAAATTGCTAAGTGTTACAAGCATCCAACTGATATGTGTAACAATTGCTGCTAACTGTAACAAAACTCAGATCATCCTGTAAAGGGACATGGAACTGCTAAATGCTATCTGTAACATCACAGAAAACTCAGCTAGGTGTATCACTTTCACATATATTGTAAGCTAAGGGCCATACAATATCATAAGGTGGGCCATATCAATTCTGTAGTGGTCACGGTCAAGGGAGCCTTAGACTGGCAACAAGAGCATGGAGCACAGGATCAGAGGTTCAGTTCAGAAATGGCAGCACCCAAAGTACACTTGACAATGTTTTGTTACAGTTAGCAGTTGGATGGTTAACTGCTTAGTGTTATTATAACACTTAGCAGTTCAACTATATAACTGCTAAGTGTAACAACTCTGATAAGTGTAACAATTACACTTAGCAAACAGGCACTAGATAACTCATGAACTTGTGTTTATTGACTATACATTATGCTAATACAATATGCCAATGTTTCTACACATGTCCCCTCAGTTAAATATGAAATGTAAGTTTTGTTACACTTAGCTGTGTAAGTGGAGTGTAAGTTGAATTGTTACAAGTAGTCACCTTTTGTTACACTTAATTTGTTACACTTAGCAATTGTTTGTTACAGTAAGCAGTTGGATGGAAGTGGAGTGTAAGTTGAATTGTTACAAATAGTGACCTTTTGTTACACTTAATTTGTTACACTTAGCAATGTTTTGTTACAGTTATCAGTTGGATGGTTGACAGCTAAGTGTTATTATCACAGTTAGCCGCTTTGTTACACTTCGCAGTTGTACATGCACTGTCCTATATCTGAATTAATCAGACGATCAGACGAACGGAAACACACAGAATTAGCTCTCTTCTTTTTGCTGCACTGAGAAAACATGCATAAAACACAACTCCTTTTGTCAAATTTCAGTATTGAGACCCGGATAAACCAGATGCAATACCTCACTTATAAGATCCGGCATGCTGCCCCCCCCTAGAAACAATTTCTTGTGAATTCACGTGAAATTCATGTGATTTCACAAGAAAATTTGGTGTAATTCACGTTATTGATCACGTGAATTCACGTGAATTTGTGAGCAGCAATTCACGTGAAATTCAGCAGTCACATGAAATTCATGCGTTTTCATGTGAATTTCACATGACTTTCACATGTAGGCCTACATGCATCTGACAATAAAATGTGAAGAAATCGTGAAATTCACAAGATTTCACAAGAATTTCTGCTAAACTAAATTTTCACCAAATTTACTTGTGTCAAAGTGGTGAAAAGTCGTTCCTTGTTTCCAGGGGCCACCATTATATAGAATCTGCCTGAAGTCCGAGTGCATCTTATATGCGACGACAGTATATTATAGATCAATACTAAATTGCTCAAAACCAAGTCCCATGTGCGCCTTAATTATAGGTCTGGCATGAACTGTGGGTACACCTTACACGCGAGGTATATTATAGTGCATGATGATTATCTGCATGCATGCTTCATTCTAAATGATTGTTTAGCCACAAATAAAAATGTCAGTTTTTATGAATCGACCTCAAGACTCCCATCTCCACATTCTAAAATCATAGATATGTGTATTACCGTAGGTCGATCTCTGCCAGAATTAACCATCTGTGTCAGCATCCAAAATGTTTCATCCAAGAAATATGGCAGTAGACACAGTTCCCAAACACTGTTTATTCCTCGTCTTTACGCGAGCATTGGCATCTTTGACCTTCATAAGCAAGCCTAGTATGGCTAGCATCGACTGATATTCCTCGGTCTAATCCGTCCGTATTGAGCAACATTTGAGATAACACCCACAAATCCCACTCTCGCTATATCCAGCAGGAAAAGTACCGGTAAATAGCAAAATAATTTCTAGGTCCCTAATCTCCGACAAAACAGTTGGATGTATAGCTGCACACTGATAAAGAAACCTATAATCAGAAGTGACTATACCAGCTGAGCATATTTTGACCCCAATAGTCAGATGACTATATGCATTAGTCACATATGAGTCACTACTGACCATATTTGGACACATAAAGTGTTGATGTCACAGGGTTAGGTGCACAGAACACAGTTGGGGGTTAAAGTTGAATGCATTATTAACTCTAGGTAAGCACCTTGTCTTCTTAATTTACTGATTTGCAGTTCTAGTTCGATATTAACTGTGGGTTACTTTAACTTGCCTTTGCATTCTGAACATCTCAATAGACATATAGATTCTCAGATTTGATTTAGGAACCTTCAGCTTTTGTTGACATTTTGATGGTTGAGATATACATAGTTTGTATGTAGTCTGACAGACTAAACAAGATGTTTCTAGAGTAAGGGTTGTATGGATTGGTAGTCAAGATGATACCTTGCCAGTTGCTAGTTGAAAATTGCCAATTCCCACCTGTATGTTGCCAGTCATCTTTTGTTGACTACAGGTTGCCAGTTAGGGTTGCCCGGTGTCAATTGTGACTGCCAGTTGTATGGAAGGCTGGTGTGACATACAAGCATTTTACAATTGATGCTTTCCATTCAAATGTTGTCAATGCCTGTCTATTGCCAATCATAATGTTGCTTCCATCTGTCAGTCATGGCTTGCTAGTTGCCAGTCATAGTATTGCAATTCCATGTTTGCCAATCATTAGGTTGACCCTAGAGCAAATTCATGGTCAGTTAACTATAGAAGGAAAATCTTTATTGATTTGTTAAATGTATCTCTACACTTGTTTATGATGATATTAACTCATGATTCTTCCCCCCAGCCCTGCAACAGCTTTGTTTTCCATATTTGTTACAGCTTAAAACATATATCCACTATGGACTATGTTAATTAGTCATGGTGGCTAACTAATGCATTGATCGATTAAATTCTTAATCACTTGACTATACCCCACAAACCCAAAATTTAATGCATGACTATATGTTGACTATATGACTAGCGTTCATTAGTAGCCAGTGACTATAGTAGGTATAGTCGTGAGAGATACATTCACTTGACTATAGAAACATAGTCTGTAGTGACTAACATTTCCAGGTCTATTTTTATCAGTGCATGTTCAATTACCCATACCGGAGGAAGGTTTGCCTCAGAGGGGGTATCTAAGCATGACTGCTTTTATCCCAAATCTTCAATAGACATCTTAATAGACGTGTGTCAAGTAGAAAACTACTCCCAAGAGACCCCCTCCCCCTTCCTCGTTCCAATCGATTCTCCTTGGAGTGTGGTCAAATAAGGCATGGCATGCGATGGAAGGGTCTCTTCAAAAGGCAAAGTTAATAGAACTTCTATAGGTAGGCGTGGACGGCCTAGTTCCTAGACGCCTTCTTGTGTGACTAATGAGCCCACTCCCACCAATTGCATTGATAGCCTGAACAGAATCTAACAAACATCCGGACCATACACCCGCCAGGTCTGCTTCACAATGCCTCGTCTACTGTAAGCTATAGGGTTCCACCACTGCATGGGTTACACTATAGGGTTTAATGCAGACACCTTCACTACCAAGATTGTGTTATAGCTTATTCGATCGCACAAATAAAGGCAGGGGTGGTGAAAACTTTATTCTGCGACCATCATCATGATATTCTTCATGATTAGATCACAAGGACGTCATTACTGTTTGCATGAATCTAAAAGTAGAACATACATGAACAGGTCTATTTTTCTTCCCCACCTATTTTTGAGCGAGAAAAGAAAACAAGATTTATAGGATCCTGTAGCAACCAGAGTTCATAACTAGCCTACTGTGAGTGCAGCAGACTGAAATAGGAAATTCGAAAGAAGATGTTATACCTGGCAGTGAGTTAAATCTATCATGGTAGTAAACAATGAAGATGTGTATAGATTAACGATGATCCATTGTATGCCATCTTCGGGAGCCACAACTAATCTCAGACAACACTAAAATTTCTAATGGCCGTATTCCACCGAAACCGATTCTTGGCCGATAGTGCATCGCCGATGCATTTCCGATGCATCAGCGACAGTTTTGGACCATCAGGCCAAGATCCGGGATCATCGGCCAGGAATCGGCCGGGAATCAGGTTCAGTGGAAGAGCTCAAGAAAATAATCGGTTACCATTGGAAACGCATCGGGAACAGTCGCCGATGGTCTCCGATGATTTTTTCCGTCATCCGATTTTTTCTGTTCTGGCAGAAAAAATCGGCTGAGGCCTAACTATCGGGCCAGCAGTTTAAGACTCCTACCACTCTCATTACTGAAAGTGGTAATTATTTTCCTGTTGTGATTGATTGAATTTTTATCTCACCTCGTGCCTTCCTTGCGGCCGACACTCAAGGGCGAGAGGTCTCGCGGGTTGTATCCACACTGAAGTGAGATTACCCTTGTGGCGTTGCTTGCCCGGACCCTAGTCTAATGGGGAGGGGGGATGATGGTGACCGCATCTATGGGAAGATAGAAAGCATGCCCCTACACTTTTACCGAGGCAATGGTTCTTTAACATCCGTCACTACATAGGCATAGTGAGAGATGGACAGGCCAGTTTTAAGTCATTTGTCTGCCATGACCGCCGAGAGACTTTCCAGCACAGCCTAGCCAGAGCAGGGAGAAACTCAACCGACACCTTACAGTGACGTTTGGAACCACCACTGTCCCCCGGCCGGGCCGGGAACCGAACCCACGACCTTACGGCCTGTGAGCGGACGCGCTACCAACTGCGCCACGCCTTCCGGCTATAATTGTGAGCAGATAATTATGCCTTATTAATTCTTGAAAGTCACCAAAAGGGTGTCAGAGCACCAGTTGCTTCATTATTGTGCATAAGTAGTAATACCACATACTCTATAGCGTGCACTAGGTGGGAGCACTTTTGTAGAATTGACTTATTGTGTATCTCATCTGCCATTCTTGGGTTTTACAATGTTATAGTGTTCATTTAATTCACAATTTCACATAAAAAGACACACACATAATACCAACAATAAAGAGCTAAGCAGGTAAACCATGTGGTATTACTACTTATGCACAATAATGAAGCAACTGGTGCTCTGACACCCATTTTGTGACTTAAAAAAAAATTATATAGTAAAACACCTTTATCGCAGATGGTATCCATTGGTCACCCTGTCCCCGGTGGAAGAGCGATGAAAGTGGGCAGAAAAGGGCATCCGTTTGACCCTGTGGGCAAATCGGGCCGACAATTTTCATCCCAGATTCATACACGATGATCATCGTGGATGAGGAAAAATGCTTATCGGCCCGGCAATACTATCGGTTTTGGTGGAATACCCCTATAAGCTGCCTTATGATCTAAGCGTTGGCCTTTTTCAAGAGCGATCTAGGAATGTTTGTGGGATATCTAGAGGTTGCAGATAAACAACAAACATTGAAGGGTGTATTTTCTTGAAAATTATGTTTGGCGGATGGCGGGCTCACTCAAAACAACACGAGCTTGGAATTAGAGTAGGGTCCCAATCAACCTTCTGGATTAAATTATGACAGTCCCATTTTTTTACAATATTCGTGTTTCTTAACCTTTGTGAAATAATTAAAATTCGTGTAATGAAGAGACAGTGCATGGCAAAGGGGAGATCTCAGATTTGGGTGGTGTCATAAAGTAGGCAAACAATAAGGCTTGTCTTTATCATGCTTACCCCTTTCATAATTAGAATTCAAAAGAGGACATCAAGTTACTTTAAATTATAGGCTAATAATGGTTTGCCTAAAATATGGATGTAGAATACATGATGACAAACTTTCACCCACTCCCGTAAAGAAAAAAGATGTTTTATATTAACTCAATAAAGATGAAAATATCAATCAGAATCGACCTGTCTGGTTTTCTATAGTTAACAGTTTCTACGATCAAGAGTTAGGTAAGCCCACTCACTGAGGTTGGACGGACAATCGGCCTTGATTAGCAATGTGTTAATTAGGCCTATTACACACAGTATTAATGGCCTTTGTAGTTAAGACTTAACAGATTTGTTTACACTCTTATATCAGTTACCAAAAGGTCAAGGCATGTGTCAGTAGTTCTGAAACTAACTGCTTTAGGTACATGGCATGCTGGTTGAATTATAGCTATTCCCCTGATTAAACCTCTAGGGTACCACCGCGGCAAATGGCCACACCAAACCAAAATGTCAGCTCCATTATCACAGCGCAACATTTAAAATGGTTCCCCTCTAGTGGTCTAAAGGCACGCTACAAGAGCTAAATTTAGTCTAGACTGACACATCACAAGGGTGTAATGATGGCAGAATATAATGGCCAATTCGAAATGCAGCGCCGGCTGGTATTTCTAGTAACTAGCCCCTACTTAACTTGTTTGACCTCCTTATGTGTGCTGTTTCCCTCCCAACTGCTTTTATCTTACAAGAACCCTGAAGGTGGGTGGAGTGAGTGAGTGAGTAATAGATGTTGAACGCCATTTCGACAGCTAAGGTCACATTTCATGGCGAGAACTACATTACACAATTTCACAGGGGAATGTTTCAGTGCCTGCGCATATGTGCACCACACACATCCCGTGGGGATAGGAAAGAGGAGAAATAGACCCTTTTAAGTGGGCTAGGGAAGCCCAGGTGGGTGGAGACAGCTAACGCATAATATAACACATTGATTCATATTAATACATAGAAATGTAATTCGCTGATAGCTATGTTACCAGCAATAGGTACACATTACTGGTCAGACATACCTAAGCATTAATTGATGCTGAACGTGCATATGCTGAATATTTAGAGATGTTACATGCTTTAATATTCAACATTTAAAAAGGAGTATTATGAATTATCAGTTTGAGCCTTTGCGATCAGAGAGAGAAAACAGGTAGTTTATGACTCTTTTTGTTATAAAACATGATTTGGCACTCTGTAAAGCGACAGTTAGACTAAATTGAAATGCATTTACTACATTACCACCAACCATTTCTTTGTGTCGTACACAGGTACCAACAGGGTGTGTGCCATGAAATGATGTTTGTGACACGCAGCTTTGCGTGACAACGATGTAAAAATGACAGGTCAGCAAATATCTCCTACTCCGATTTCCCAACCCTGGACCTCTTTCCAGGGGCTATTCCCTAGCTGGTTGCAGAACCGACCCATAGTAGGGGCGCCATTGCTTTATCGGGTCTACTTGGAGAGACTGATTATAGCCAGCATTATGGGAAACAGTTGTTAAGTAAATGTACCCTAAAACATTTATATTCAGTGAATGAATGAAGGCCTGGTCCCCTCTGCACTGAAAAAAAAAAACGATTCTCAAATATTGGTAAGAAGTTAGGAGGTCGAACTAACTTTTTGGCAAAGGTTATCAAAAAGCACATGTCCAAACTTCCTATCCTATCTTAGCGTTTTTGAACTAACCCTTAGTAAAATGTTAGCAATTGCCTGACAGTATTAGTAATTTGTTAGTCCTTTTTACTAAGACTTTCATTTATTGGTAGTAAGGAATAGGAGCTGCAATTTTAAGCTTCTGCAAAAAAATTTATATTTG
Source organism: Acholoe squamosa (assembly GCA_949317995.1). Taxonomy (NCBI): domain Eukaryota; kingdom Metazoa; phylum Annelida; class Polychaeta; order Phyllodocida; family Polynoidae; genus Acholoe; species Acholoe squamosa. Next base: position 28,124,816 of record OX439039.1, on the reverse strand, counting down.
AATACTATAAACATCAAAACATGGGAAATCTCGCATACAGACATAAAGAGTTTAGTTTAACTCTTCTTCTATCGATCAAGCATTTTTGCGACTTTACTGTGCTTTACCAGACGTGTATTTTTGCGAGTTACTCGCCGATTTTCGGCCGATTTTGGCCGATTTTGACCCTCTATAACTTCCTGAAAAGAGGGTGAAATCTCACAATTTTTTTGGGATGTTCTCTATGGCATATTCTCTCTGGGCAATCCAAACCATTCGGCTGTATGGATATCTCCCTTTTGATGAGAGGTAGGTGAACATGGATGAGTTTTACTTTTTGCTTTGAATGATTTGAGCAATATTGAGGGGGGAAATGTGAAAAAAATTATAAGTATTATCATTTTTGGGGTGAAAAGTGACTAAGGGTATTTTTTATGAGGAAAACATAGGTTACAAAATCAAGAAAATATTCTGATGCATTATGGGTCAAATCCATGTTCTTTCCTGTTGCCATGGCAACAAAACAACTATAGATATCAAACTTTTTGTTTATTTTGGTTGCCATGGCAACAGGAAAGAACGTTTTCCTAAATAGCTTTCCAGTGAAAAATCTAATAAGTCATAGAAATAATCTAACAGATACACTTTATTTCATCTTGAAAGATCAATTAACTAAGATATTTCAATTTCAAAATTGATTGTATTGTGTGGTCGTTTCATTTACCAGTATTATTAATAATGCAATATCTCTTCAATAAGGGCCTCTGTACAATAATAGGGTTGTCTCACTTTTTAATTTTTAGCGACAGCATATTCCATCATAACTTTACTTATTATTGGAATATCTAGAAAATTCTTTCAGTTCCTGAAAGCCCACTTCATTGTGTATTTACAAAATCTCCACCTTAATAAGGTCTAAAATTATTTGGTTTTGATAGGCCTATATTTATGTAGAATCTGGTAGAAGAAGAGTTAAATCGCTGAATATATATGATACAATCCCTAACCCTTTGAAACTAACCCTTTATTGTAGGTAAGCCACATTGAATTCAAAACCTACTTTGAGTCTTAAGCTCTATATCAGGATTTTGACTCCTGCAACAGAACCTCTTCATTAAAATAGCATGTTCTATACCTCAAATCATTTTTATTTACAACCCCTGAGCTAGGTTGCTCTGCTCTGAGTTTAATACAAAGTCAAAGAACTAACAATGTGGATAATGTGTATATTGAATATCCATACAAAAGGCATTTCCATCTTTCTTCCTTCTTCCTTCAATAACTCATCAATATGCTAGGTGCATTTTATTAAATGTTATAGGAATACAATTGCAAAAGACTTTCTAAGTCAAAGGTCATTGAAAAGCACCATTATTTTGACATCCATAGACTATTCCATGATGTGCACCTACTAGAAAAATCCTCATACAAACTGCACTGCCACCTGGTGTGAAAAAACTACTAACCCTTAGACAAAACTACTAACCTTGGAAAGGTTACTAATTTTTTACTATTTTTCTCTCTTGACTTAGTCAAGCTAGCTTGTCTGAATTGGTTAGTAAATGTTACTAAGCACCTAGCCATTGTTAGTAAAATGTTAGTCCTGTGTTAGTCAAATTTGCTAACTAAGGTAAGTTAGGGGTTTTGACTAACTTAAATTAGATTCATTTTTTTTTCAGTGTGTAAGCCATTGGTAATGCTATGTATCTTATCATTAACTAATGAGCCAGTGTTACGTCATAATATCAGACTGAGGGGTGAGCCAAATGTATTAATGTCCCAGAAGAAATCAGGGAAAGCTACCATCCCATATACAGTACAGATCTATCTCTTTTCTGTGGTAGAACGTATTGTAGACACCGTCCCACACAGGAAATGATAAATGGATATCCTTAGTGTCTTTGTTGAGACGTTAGCAGTGCAGCTAGACAACTTGTGAGTTTTATTGTTACATACATCTTTGATGTGCCTTTAGGGAACGGGTGGCTCCGTCATATAAGGCAGAAATTAGATGCCATATGAAAGATTCAACACTGGGTATTGTCAGGACTAGAAAGGATTGTTTTCACAACAACACCATGTCCCATGACCGGCCCCCAGTGCGTACAATGCTTTTATGAAATATAAAGCAACGCTTTCACAACAGAAACATGACGCTATGTTTTCTACAAGTTCAGTCTGACTTAAAATACGTGTACGCTTTGTATAATGTACAATATCTATACAATACAACCTTTGCATAATGTATACTATCTATACAATACAACAAATGCATGCCTCAGATACGTATCAAAATAGACATAGGCCCTATATGTATGCATGCGTCAACTGAAACTTATCTGGCTATGCTCCAAGCGGTGGATGGGATGGAATGTTCGTGACCAGCGTAGATGGCATACAAGCATACAAGTTAGGTTAATGCAAAAATAATAAAAGCAATAAAGGGATACACGATTTAGATATGGCCAGCAGCGGGTGTTCTTTTTTAATTTTAGAAATATCGCCCATCAGTAGAACATGTGACATAATGATGCCTCCAACTGTGAACGGAAGTGAGTGGCACCTAGTTACCAGTATGTAGCTACTACTTAAAGATGGAAACTGTTGGTGCAAATGGAAGTGGATTGCTTCCTATAAATCCTCATTACAGGAAACACTGCTACATCATTCTCCAGTCCTATTAATGCGCCATTCCAAGCACAGGAAGCCTTGATTCCAATAAATAGTTCCAAATTTAGACCCGAGAAGTGCTTGTAACTGTTGGTGTGTTGGGAAAGCAATAGGCAGGCGAGGATCTAGGGAATTAAAGATGGTGTTGGGTGTAACAGTGTTGGGCTGTAGAGGAGACTCCAGGGTGGACATGTAGTGTAGGACTGACTGATGGTATCTCATGATAGGAGCTGAGTGTGGTGAGGAGGGGTGCTGGTCATACAGAGTGATCTCTGATAGGATCAATACAAGATATCACCCCAGAACTGACCTCCTATCTATTTACTACACCCGAGTCCCTCCCTCCTTTATAAAATCCATGCCTCATCACAATGTGCCTCTTTTCTAAACACCTCGGCGTAATGGGTGCACCATACGTAGTACCTATCTGCCCTACTCATACTTTTCTCTGTCCTACTACACAGAATGTGCAGTAGTAGAGTGGCATTATTAGTAAAGTGTCTTCCAGCACCTGGTAGTTATCGAGAACCAATTATTGGTCCGAGCAGCAAGCGTTACAGTGAGTGGGTGGAGCAGGAAAACAAAACATGCCTCCTAATGATGCTAACTGAGAAGGTGCAACCGCAATTACTTGCTTATCAAACACTTCCACTATAACCACACCGGGATGGGGGTCCGTGGCCCCCAAACCAAATAGCCCCATGACAAATGGCCCCCTGATGAATAGCCCCCATGACAAATAGCCCCCATGTCAAATGGCCCCCTGCCAAATGGCCGGAATAATGGAGTTTTTCCTATTTTTGTGATGTACAGGCAAAAGCATCAGGCACAGTACATCACATAATGTCCCATGTACATCACATGTATGTCACACAATGTCCCTGTACGTAAAATGTACGTCACACTATGTCCCTGTACGTCACATGTACGTCACACTATGTCCCTGTACATCACATGTACGTCACACTATGTCCCTGTACGTCACATGTACGTCACACTATGTCCCTGTACATCACATGTACGTCACACTATGTCCCTGTACGTCACATGTACGTCACACTATGTCCCTGTACGTCACATGTACGTCACACTATGTCCCTGTACGTCACATGTACATCACACTATGTCCCTGTACATCACATGTACGTCACACAATGTCCCTGTACGTAACATGTACGTCACACTATGTCCCTGTATGTCACATGTACGTCACACTATGTCCCTGTATATCACATGTACTTCACACTATGTCCCTGTATGTCACATGTGCGTCACACTATGTCCCTGTACATCACATGTACATCACGCTATTTCCCTGTACGTCACATGTACGTCACAGTGTGTTCCTGTACGTAACATGTACGTCACAGTGTGTTCCTGTACATAACATGTACATCACACAGTGTGTTTCTGTACGTAACAAGTACGTCACAATGTGCTTCTGTACGTCACATGTACGTCACAGTGTGTTCCTGTACATAACATGTACGTCACAGTGTGTTCCTGTACGTCACATGTACGTCACACAGTGTTCCTGTACGTAACATGTACGTCACAGTGTGTTTCTGTACGTAACAAGTATGTCACAGTGTGTTCCTGTACGTCACAGTACGTCAGATGTACATAACAGTATGTCACATGTACACTCTCTGTACCTCTCTATACCTGCCTGTATGCTCCCTGCCCTCTCTGTATGCTCCAAGTTCAGCCCTCTACACTCCCTGTAATTCGCTGTATGCTCCCTGTATTCTCCCTTTACACTCCTTGTACACTCCCTGTATCTCCCTGTACACTCCCTGTACCTAGCTATATGCATTCTGTATGCTCCCTTTACACTCTTTGTACACTCTCTGTACCTTCCTGCATGCTCCCTGTACATTCCCTCTACCTTCTTGCATATTCCAAGTACCTCCCTGTGTGCTCCCTTTACACTCCCAAAATGCTCCCTGTACACTCCCTGTACCTTGCTGTATGCTCCCTGTATGCACAATTTACACTTCCCATATACTCCTTGTACACTGCTTGTACCTTGCAATATGTATACTCCCTGTACCTCGCTGTATACATTCTGTACACTGCCTTTACACTCTTTGTACACTCCCTTTACCTCCCTGTATGCTCCTTGTACACTCCCTGTACCTCCATATTCCTTCCTGTATTCTCCCTATACCTCGCCTTGTGCTCCCTGTATGCTCCCTTCACACTCCCTATACCTCACCTTATGCTCGCTGTATGCACTCTGTATCCTCCCTGTACCTCCCTGTATGCTGCTTGTACCTCCCAATATGCTCCCTGTATACTCCCTGTACCTCACTATATGCTTTCTGTATGCTCCCTTTACACTCCCCATACAATCCTTTTACACTCCTTGTACCTCTCTGTACGCACCATATATACCTCCCAATATGCTCCCTGTACACTCCCTGTACCTCGCTGTATGATCCCTGTATTCTCCCTTTACACTCCCTTTACTCTCCTTGTACACTCCCTGTACCTCCCTGTATGCTCCCTTTACACTCCCAATATGCTCCCTGCACACTCCCTGTACCTCGCTGTATGCATTCTGTATGCTCTTTTTACACTCCCTTTAGGATCTTTGTACACTCCCTGTACCTCTCTGTATTATCCCTGTACTTCCTTTTACCTCCCTGTATGCTACTTGTACCTCCCAATATGCTCCCTGCACCTCACTGTATGCTTTCTGTATGCTCCCTTTACACTCCCCATACAATCCTTTTACACTCCTTGTACCTCCCTGTATGCTCTCTATACCTCCCAATGTGCTCCCTGTACACTCCCTGTACCTCGCTGTATGCTCCCTTTACACTCCCAATATGTTCCCTGTACACTCCCTGTACCTCGCTGTATGCATTCTGTATACTCGCTTTACACTCCCTTTAGGATCTTTGTACACTCCCTGTGCCTCTCTGTATTATCCCTGTACTTCCTTTTACCTCCCTGTATGCTCCTTGTACACTCCCTGTAAGTAGCTATTCCTCCCTGTATGATCCTTATACCTCGCCTTGTGCTCCGTGTATACTCCCTTCACACTCCCTATACCTCACCTTATGCTCGCTGTATGCACTCTGTATCCTCCCTGTACCTCCCTGAATGCTGCTTGTACCACCCAATATGCTCCCTGTACACTCCCTGTACCTCACGGTATGCTTTCTGTATGCTCCCTTTACAATCCCCATACAATCCTTTTACACTCCTTGAACCTCCCTGTTCACACCATAAACCTCCCAATATGCTCCCTGTACACTCCCTGTACCTTGCTGTATGATCCCTGTATTCTCCCCTTACACTCCCTTTACTCTCCTTGTACACTCCCTGTATCTCCCTGTACTTCCCTTTACCTCCCAGTATGCTCCTTGTATACTCCCTGTACCTCCCTGTACCTCGCTGTATGCTCCCTTTACACTCCCTTTACACTCTTTATACATTCTCTGTTCCTTCCTGCATGCTCCCTGTACACTCCCTGCATGCTCCCTGTACCTCCCTCTATGTTCCCTTTACACTCCCAATATGCTCCCTGTACAGTCCCTGTACCTCACTGTATGCTCCCTGTATACTCTCTTTACACTCCCAATATGCTCCCTGTATACTCCCTGTAACTCGCTGTATGCTCCCTGTATTCTCCCTTTACACTCCCTTTACACTCCTTGTACACTCCCTGTATCTCCCTGTACACTCCCTGTACCTCGCTGTAGACGTTCTGTATGCTCCCTTTACACTCTTTGTACACTCTCTTTACCTTCCTGCATGCTCCCTATACATTCCCTCTACCCTCTTGCATATTCCAAGTACCTCCCTGTTTTCTCCCTGTGTGCTCCCTTTACACTCCCAAGATGCTCCCTTTACACTCCCCTTACACTCCTTGTACACTGCTTGTACCTCCCAATATGCTCCCTGTATACTCCCTGTACCTCGCTGTATACATTCTGTATACTGCCTTTACACTCTTTGTACACTCCCTTTACCTCCCTGTATGCTCCTTGTACACTCCCTGTACCTCCATATTCCTTCCTGTATGCTCCCTATACCTCACCTTGTGCTCCCTGTATGCTCCCTTCAAACTCCCTATACCTCGCCATATGCTCGCTGTATGTACTCTGTATCCTCCCTGTACCTCCCTGTATGCTGCTTGTACCTCCCAATATGCTCCCTGTATACTCCCTGTACCTCACTGTATGCTTTCTGTATGCTCCCTTTACACTCCCTATACAATCATTTTACACTCTTTGTACCTCCCTGTACGCTCTCTATACCTCCCAATATGCTCCCTGTACACTCCCTGTACCTCGCTGTATGATCCCTGTATTCTCCCGTTACACTCCCTTTACTCTCCTTGTACACTCCCTGTATCTCCCTGTACCTCCCAGTATGCTCCTTGTACACTCCCTGTATCTCCCTGTACCTCCCAGTATGCTCCTTGTGTACTCCCTGTACCTCCCTATTCCTCCCTGTACATCGCTGTATGCTCCCTTTACACTCCCTTTCACACTCTTTGTACACTCTCTGTACCTTCCTGCATGCTCCCTGTACAATCCCTGCATGCTCCCTGTACCTCCATGTATGCTTCCTTTACACTCCCAAAATGCTCTCTGTACAGTCCCTGTACCTCGCTGTATGCTCCCTGTATGCTCCCTTTACACTCCCTTTACACTCCTTGTACACTCCCTGTACCTCCCTGTACTGGGAGCGTAGAAGGAGGGACAGGGAGGGGAGTGTACAAGGAGGTACAAGAAGTGTATAGGGAGGTACAGGGAGCATACAGGGAGTGTAGAGGGAGGTACAGGGAGGTACAGGCAGTGTACCAGGGAGGTACAGGGAGTGTACAGGGAGGTAAAAGGCGCATACAGGGAGTGCATGGGGAGTGTACAGGGAGGTACAAGGAGTTACATTTTCTGAAAACTGGCCCTGACTATTTGAAAAAAAGGGATTTCCCCCTAACTGCCTGTACAGGGAGTGTACTAGGCCGGGGGCTGATAGGGCCCACCATGCACCTCCCCACATCCCAACGTGACAGGTATTTTTTTCAATCCTTAGGGTCCCCTGAACAAGATTCAAGATGTTAACATTGATTATCTTGGGATGCACTACCGGTTTTGGCTCATTATCCATGTGCGGGTTCAGACCACTTTTGGGTCTATTTTTGTACCATGTTATTTAAGGGGTATGCTCAATCCCCAAGCTCTAAGACTATCTTACCTTGTCTGGATCCTGAAGCTGTTGGTCTTGTTAGAAAGAACACATAATAAGCTTTTCATTAAGCCCTAATACATGTTTTTAAGTTCAGATTTGAGTGTACCAGACAGTCAGGAAGACGGAAGATTGAAATTACAAAGTTCCTTTTTTTTACTGAAAATCTTAAATGAGCTCCAGATACATGTATAAAACTTGCCCTTATCCCCATCTAAGCACAATATCTAATATGATTTATGTAGGGCAAACCTTTCCGAGTAATAAGAGACATTTTGCAGAATTCCTTGATGACTATGACACAAGTTATTGCCTTGGACGCAAAGACACTACCTTGAGCCAATATGATGCTGTTCCATTTCAATCATCTCCCTCTTTATGTAAATGGATGTTTTTCCATGCTAAATCTTTATCAATACTCCTGATTCTTATGCAAGAGTGCTGATTGAGAATATGGATATTTCTACTTCATATAATTTAATGGCTAGGCTGTATATGGCCGAAATTCAAAATGGCCGACAATAGATTCAGATGTCACTTTGAATTACATAAATGTGCAGTCTAGAAGGTATCTGGTGGGTCTACCCTCTATAAATCAGCTTAGCAGAATACAGTGCTGCATTTGTTTTGTTGCTAAGTGGTGTGGTTGCCTAGCAACAGCAGCTTTGCATAGTAACCAAGCCTGAAAATATGCTTGAATGCTCATATCTGCATGGTTTCTTTTCAGCAACATACTCCCCTGATGTAAACTTGTATATAACCCTTCTGTGACTTCCATCATAGACTAGGAATATAGGTGTTAAAAGGTTGCTAGGTTGTGTGGTGGCCTAGCAATAGCAGTTTTGCATAGCAACAAAATCTAGATTCATACCTGTAGGCATATACTATGGCTTGTGCACAGTCTTCCCTCAAGGATATAGTTCACTGATTTCAAATTGCATATAACTCCCTTGTGCACATCACACAGTATGAACATAGGTAGAAATGATTGCTATGTCATGTGGTTGCCTAGCAACTGCAGCTTTACATAGAACATGGGAGGTACAGGCAGTGTACATGGGGTGTAACAGGGAGTGTACAGGAAGGTACAGGGAGTATACAGGGAGATTTTGGGGAGGTACAGGGAGTGTTCAGGGAGGTACTGGGAGTGTAGAGGGAGGGACAGGGAGGGGAGTGTACAAGGAGGTAGAGGAAGTGTATAGGGAGGTACAGGGAGCATACAGGGAGTGTAGAGGGAGGTACAGGGAGGTACAGGCAGTGTACCAGGGAGGTACAGGGAGGTACGAGGAGTGTACAGGGAGGTAAAAGGAGCATACAGGGAGTGCATAGGGAGTTACAGGGAGGTACAGGGAGTGTTCAGGACGAGTACACAGAGGTACAGGGAGTGTACAGGGAGGCACAGGCAGTGTACCAGGGAGGTACGAGGAGTGTACAGGGAGGTAAAAGGAGCATACAGGGAGTGCATAGGGAGTGTACAGGGAGGTACATGGAGTGTACTGGGAGATACAAGGAGTTACATTTTCTGAAAACTGGCCCTGACTATTTGAAAAAAAGAGATTTACCCCTCACTGCCTGTACAAGGAGTGTACAGGCAGTGTACATGAGTGAGAAGGGAGTGTACAGGGAGGTACAGGCAGTGTACAGGGAGGTACATGCAGTGTATAGGGAGGAACAAGAAGGTACAGGGAGTGTACCAGGGAGGTACAAGGCGTGTAGAGGAAGTTAAGAGAAGCATACAGGGAGTGTTTAGGGAGTGTACAGGGAGTGTACAGAGAGGTACAGGGAGTGTACAGGGAGGTACAGGGAGTGTAATAGGGAGGTACAGGGAGGTACGAGGAGTGTACAGGGAGGTAAAGGAAGCATACAGGGAGTGAACCAGGGAAGTACAGGGAGTATTCCAGGCTGTGTACTAGTGATGTACTGGGAGTGTACAGGGTATGTACACGGAGTGTGCAGGGAGGGACTGGGAGTGTACAGGAGGTGAACAGGGAGTGTACCAGGGACGGACAGGAAGTGTACACTGCATGTAACAAGGAGAATTGCAAAAGCTCTGTAACAGAAGGTACAGGGAATGTAGAGGGAGTGTACTGAAAGAGGCAGGGAGTGTACCTGTAGGGAGTCTACAGGGAGGGATCGTGAGTGTGGTGAGAGGTACAGGGAGGTACAGGCAGTGCACAGGGAGGTACAGGAAGTGCACAGGGAGGTACAGCGAAAGTTTACAGGGAGATACAGCGAGTGTTTAGCAAGTGTACAGGGAGTGTACAGAGGTACAGGGAGTGTAAATGGTGTGTTACAGGGAGGGTGTAGGGAGTGTACAGGGAGTGTACAGGGAGGTACAGGGAGGGACTGGGAGTGTAACAGGGAGGTACAGGAAGTGTTCAGGACGAGTACACGGAGGTACAGGGAGTGTACAGGGAGGCACAGGGAGTGTCAAGGGAGGTACAGGGAGTGTATAGGGAGGTGCAGGGAGTGCACAGAGAGGTACAGAAAGTTCAAACCCAGCAAACAAAAAAAAAACGTTAAATCACCTCAAAATAACGTTTCCTGAGGGCTAAAAAAACGGAAATAAAATGTTTGATTAACGTAAAAACGTTGACTCTAAATAACGTAAAAAAACGTTAATCAAAAATGTTTTTTGTATAACGTTTATAAACGTTTTATAACGTTTGTTTTCTGTACCAATGGCCCCTGTACTAGCCCTTGTCAATTCATCATATATATATATATATATATATATATATATATATATATATATGATTAGATATGGGATTTTCTACACATTCAACAGTACCAAGTTTCTGATAGATTATCCATGTTTTTAGTCTGTGACTTTACTGGGGGAGGGACATGGCAAATAGACATTGAAAATCTTTGCCCATACCCACCACAGTACTATTCTATGTAGGTGGCTAGAGAGACAGGTAGCCCATTTCAATTCATTTGCTCAGTGTACATGGTTGGAACTATATATATTTTTTAATTCCTACAAAACGGGTGTTCATCAATTCAATGCAGGGTTGGACATTATGTAATTGATGAAGTTATTAAATGAGCAATGGCTCTTACATCAAATGTTAACCAGCTATTAATGTTACCAGATCGTAAACATTTTTCTGGTATCATATCTCTATGAAGATGGGAGAATTCAGTTAGATGTCGTAATGGTACAGTGCTTCCACCTAACAGGGCATGCAGGAAATACAGGGAAGGTTTAGTTACGTTATTAAACGTTTGAACAACGTTTTTGGAACGTTTCATTTTGGTTTTAGATAAAAACGTTTGCACCTAGAACGTTTATAAACGTTTTTAAACGTCCTAGGTAAAAACGTTTACATCTAGAATGTTTAAAAACATTTATAAACGTCCTAGGTAAAAGCGCTTACATCTAGAACGTTTATAAACGTTTTTAAACGTCCTAGGTAAAAACGTTTCTACCCAAACCATATAAGAACGTTTTTGAACGTTTTCAAACGTTTGTTGTTCACTGGGAAGGCAGGTACAGGGAGGCACAGGGAGTGTACAGGCAGGGAGGTACAGTCCCTGAGTGTATAGGGAGGTGCAGGGAGTTCAAAGGAAGGTACAGGGAGTGTACCAGGAGAGACCAGGAGTGTACAGGGAGTCTACAGGAAGGGACCGTGAGCATACAGGGAGGTGCAGGGAGTGCACAGTGAGGGACCGTGACAGAGGTACAGGGAGGTACAGGGAGTGTACAGGGAGGTGCAGGAAGTGCACACGGATGTGTAGAGAGGTACAGGGAGTGTTCAGAGAGTGTACAGGGAGTGTTCAGAGAGTGTACAGGGAGTGTACAGGGAGTACAGCAGGGAGTGTAACAGGAATGTGCAGGGAGGTACAAGGAGTTCACAGGGAGGTACAAGGAGTGTTCAGAGAGTGTTTAGGGAGGGGCCCTAAGGTACAGGGAGTGTACAGAGGTACAGGGAGTACATAGGGCATGTAACAGGGAGTGTACAGGGATGGTTAGGGAGTGTAACAGGGATGTACAGGGAGGTACAGAGAGTTAACAGGGAGGGACAAGGAGTATACAGGGAGATATGTACGGGAGTGACATACAGGAACACACTGTCACGTGCAGGAACACACAGATGATGTACAGGGACATACTGTGACATACATGTGACATACAGGGACATAGTGTGACGTACATGGATATGCATAGTGTAATGTACATGTGACATACAGGGACATAGTGTGATGTACATGTGATGTACAGGGACATATTGTGACATACAGGGACATAGTGTGACGTACAGGGACATAGTGTGACCTACAGGGACATAGTGTGACCTACAGGGACATAGTGTGATGTACATGTGACATACAGGGACATAGTGTGATGTACATGTGACATACAGGGACATAGTGTGACGTACATGTGACGTACAGGGACATAGTTTGACGTACATGTGACGTACAGGGACATAGTGTGACGTACATGTGATGTACAGGGACATAGTGTGACGTACATGTGACGTACAGGGACATAGTGTGACGTACATGTGACGTACAGGGACATAATGTGATGTACATGTGACATACAGGGACATAGTGTGATGTACATGTGACGTACAGGGACATAGTGTGACGTACATGTGACGTACAGGGACATAGTGTGACGTACATGTGACGTACAGGGACATACTGTGACGTACATGTGATGTACAGGGACATAGTGTGATGTACATGTGACGTACAGGGACATAGTGTGACGTACAGGGACATAGTGTGACGTACAGGGAAATAGTGTGACGTACAGGGACATAGTGTGATGTACATGTGATGTACAGGGACATAGTGTGATGTACATGTGACATACAGGGACATAGTGTGACGTACATGTGACATACAGGGACATAGTGTGACGTACATGTGACGTACAGGAACACACTGTGACATACATGTGATGAACAGGAACACACTGTGACATACTTGTGACATACAGGAACACACTGTGACATACATGTGACATACAGGAACACACTGTGACGTACATGTGACGTACAGGGACATTGTGTGACGTACATGTGACATATAGGAACACACTGTGACATACATATGATGAACAGGAACACACTGTGACATACATGTGACGTACAGGAACACACTGTGACGTACATGTGACGTACAGGAACACACTGTGACGTACATGTGATGTACAGGAACACACTGTGACGTACATGTGACGTACAGGAACACACTGTGACATACATGTGATGAACAGGAACACACTGTGACATACATGTGACATACAGGAACACACTGTGACGTACATGTGACGTACAGGGACACACTGTGACATACATATATATGTCCACATTCAAATTCCGGCCATATGTCAGGAGGCCTAAAAGCTAGGAGGCCATTTGACCTGGGGGCCAAGAGACTGGGGGCTTAATGTCCGGGGGCCTTTTGGAAAGGGGCCTTGAACCCTAAAACCTCTCTACACCATGGGAGCAGGATTCCTCCCAACTGTCAGGGTACTTTATTATCTTCATATTCCTCGCTATAAAAGATCTCCAGTGTGAACTGTCACAGAAAGTAAGTTCTATGGGTTTCACCAGTGTCAGGAGTGTCAGTAGGCCTAATCTCTCTGTGTGACACAGATTTTTGATGAGTTTGAAATGGAATCTCATGAGGGATCTGCTTACAAAACTGTCTGTCACTGGTGGGTTATTTCATAAAGATGTGGCAACCGGAGCTCTGGGGCATCCACGGTACCCCCTCCACGTCAGAAATCCGACCTTGCACCCACACAGGTATCCCCTGGAACGAAGGGGTAGTTATTTGTACGTCAATGGGGAGGGGATGATAATGGAACTGACTACCGCTTTGTTCTGTTGCACTGTATCTTCATATAATTTCTATGAAACTCAAGACAGCGAAATGCATCAGGAAGGTATTGGATTATGTGTTGCCGAGAAAGCTAATAGATTAGATCATAATTATTTGAAGCAAATTAAGAGGGAAAAAGACAAACTAGACGAGGAGAATTTTGTGGAATGGATTCGCTTGGAAGCATACGCCATTTAGTTAGGCATCTTATTGAACGAGAAAAAAGGGTGGAAAGGGTGGGTAATTGTGCGTAGAAGTATGTGTTACCATGTTCAGCACTATCAGCAGAAGTCAGATCGGTTTAAAGGTACAATATTTGTGGCATTGTCTGTATGGTCATAAATAGCAGCAAAGAGTGCTACAAGTTAGGAAACAGCCTTTTTTCCCCTTTTTCTAATGGGTGGGGAGGGTATAAGCTTTGTAAAACTGTTTGATTTGCAAATGTCCTGATACACATGCCTAATTCTGCACCATCACGAATTTTATGAGCCTTTCCCCCACCCCCATGTCCAAGATCTTGGTTAGCATGATTCACCCATGGATATACCCCTCATAGGAGGTTGAACATAGAATATAGCTTCCCAAATATCCAAGATCTAGTTACGACATTGGCTTAGCAATGACAACATGGGGAACCGACCAAGAAGTCCAATGATTCAGCTATACTTGGCATCGCATCATTAATTCCATGCACATGTTACATATAATATGGCTGTGGGATAAAGAATGTGTATTGTGCCCTTTAATTTCTCTAGTAAACACTTCGGATATGGGCCTAAGGCCAAAAAAAATTTCATGTGTTTCTAGTTACATGACTCAAAGAGCTAGGGTCGGTAGGTCGGATTTTTTATTATTTTTTTTTTTTGATTTTGTATAGAAATGTATGGGCAGATCTATCTGGTTCTTTGATTTCAAGGTAAGAACATGGACAACAAATGAGAAATGTGAAAAATCTACAAGAGATATGCTGAGTAAAGATATTAACTGTACACCCAAAGATTAAATTTATGAAAATTTATAAAAATACAAAAGAATTCTCAAAAATATAAAAGAAATTCTCAAAATTTCTCAAAAATATAAAAAAAAAATAATCTTAAAATTAAAAAAAAAATGTCTAGGGTCAGCCCTGTTTTGCTAGGGTCGGTCGGGTAACTGGAAACAAACCTTTTTTTATTTGGCCTATTGGAACTGGCACCTATGGTTCATCTAATGTGGTTGGCACTATTACCAACAGGTGGGAGTAGCTCAGATCCATCATTAATGAGCTCATCCTTGGGCTGCATGTTCCCACAGCAGGTGAAGCCCAGTGCACTGCCATAGTCCCATGTCGTGTATAATATCATAGGCCCAACTCATTTCCTACGTGGGAAATACCTCAAGAGTCTCATTCACAAGTGTAGCGTTCGGACACAAGTGCAGGCTCTAATTACAACAACATATTATAAACGCATTGAGAATGACCAACTTATCTATGGTTACACCTAATGATACCTATTTGACAGCTTGCAAGGATATCTGTAACATCTTCTTGTTTTTCTCATCTTCTGAGTATAGTGAAAACATTTGTTAGCCATTAGTAAACTGCCATATATCTCAGACGACAAAACGTAGATATGATAATCTACACGCGCATATGAGACCTAGTGTTGTCTAGGTTAATTTGATGTTAACTTGCCGCACAAGCATGCTAATTCCTGTCATTCCTGCCTGTCAATTAATTAGAATTAACACACGTACGTCATATTAATTTTGGATAGTTGATTATATTTAATCACGCCTACTTTATATGGGTAATTGGCCCACTGACAATGGATAGAGGCATTCACAGTACATGTATCTACCACCTATGTGGATGGGAAGTTGATTAATTAGTGTGTGTTAGCGGTGTCTTTCTCATAATCACACCAACACCAGGACATGCACCTAGGCCTATAAAGCCTTATACCACTGAGATGCCCATGATTGCTGCCAGAGAAAGGCCTGGGAAGAGACAGTCTTTGACCCCCAGGCGGTATTGGAATATACCGCCTGGGCCAGCCCTCTACTTACGATCACCATGCCCCCACTGCTCCCACCCTGCTAACTACCTGTGCATTGCAGTAAAGGGCCTGGTCACAGCTGAGTGCTGAGTTTCTCATTTTGGCTAAATACCTTCCCTCTATTAAGCACTCTACATTGCTGAGGGGGTGCCCAAGAACCCAAAAACCTTCACTTGGCCCTTGGCCTCCCTCTGCTGAAAATGGGCTGAATCTAAGGCTGCCCATTTTATAGCATCAAAAGTCACAAGTAAAGACCGGTCCAGGCCCTAAGTATATGGACCAGTATTATCGAGGCTGGGGAAGAGAAGGATCTTACCTTCGCCATCATATTCTTCAACTTCCATATACTACTCTCTCTGAAACGTTCCCATCCGCACACCATTTCCTCTACTCACTTGTGTAAGGAAGAAAGTAATGGTTATGTAACGCCATTTTGACAGTATAAATCACATTCATGGTGAGAAAACTACATTGGGCATATATATGTTTGATGAATATGCGTGTCCGCGCCTAGTTTGTCGTTTTCAATAGTCAAAAGGAGGGCTTGGATCTATCAATGTACTAATTCAACTTGACGTATCGCAGGTTATCTTCTTATATATTAGCGTTCAAGTGTTGACGACGTACAAGGTGTACAGTAACGTGTAGCCTATTACTCAGTCTTGCTGCAGGCGTACACGTTCTAGTACAGGTTGTGATATATGCCACTGAATGTTCAGTCCTTTGGTTCAGAATATATAACTTACGCTATCATATACATGATAGGGTATAAGGATAGAGGGAGATCATAATATGATGTTCTTAGTAGCATTAGCAGTACTATTAGTAGTGTTATTATCACCAACAATGCGCAGAGGGACCACATGGCTCCGCGGAGTAGCTGCTGCGGACAAATTACTAGTGGCTGCCCGACTCCAAGAGCTTTCGCTCGGTTAGTGAGTGGATGTGGAAAAGAAATGTCCACTCAAATAGATGAGGTGATTGTTCACGGACTGGGCCTATTTGAAATTACTCTTCTATAAAACATCTCCGCCATTCCCATGTTTACCTCAACTGCCAGAAATATTATCTTCACATTCCTCTCCAGAAGACCAACTGGTGTGAAATAATACTATTTATGGGTTTCATCAGTGTCATGAAGGATCCAGGAGTGTCAAATACCTCTCCTGGATATTAGAGACGACAGTTTTAATGATTCTGAAATTGGATTACATAGTAACACTATGAAGGTTTGTCTGGTGTTGCTAACTATGGGAGATGCCTTTAATGGTAACGCATGAGATGTGGAAAGGAAATAGGAGCCTGCTAACATGAATTTATCAAAACAGGGCCAAAAAAATTATCTTGAGATCTTTTAATAATCTTTCGTGAATTTCCGTATCTACGTATCTGTTTGAGATGCAATACTGTCAAACATAGTATTGATGAGCTACATAATACTTGTAATGTTGAAAAGTTGGAACAAAGATTTGATATGTTATTATTAAGTTTAATGTACAAGAAATCGAAAAATCATGTTTATCTTGGTCATGTTTATAACACAAGGTCTCAAAAAAAGATATGTTTTAAACTACCTAGAACTATAAGTCGTCACTATAAGAAATCTCCATGGTACTCTGGGACCTTCTATCTGAGGAGGTTCAGAAAGCTACCACCAAAGTGAAGTTTAAAAATGGGGTAGGAAAACAGAAAAACCTAAGGGCAAAGTTGAAGGCTGGTTATAATTAGTGAAAATGGATTGAAAGAGTAGGTGTAGTCAACGCACCACTCCCAATTTTTATCCATATAAACGAGAAATAGACCAGACATTGGTATAAAATATTATGGCACATTGGTATTGATTCTCCATCACCCATTTATGGTGTGTATTTATATCACGTTTTGTTTATTGTCTCATGTAGAACATATCATTAATGTATGATTGATTTGATATACTTGCCAGTCCCCTAACTGGCATTATATATTATGAACTTGTCTGTTATGTGAATCCTATAATTACTTTCAATTGTTCACTTTTTGTTGATAAAAAAAAAAATAAATAAAACTGGTCAGCTCTACAGCGTTACATAAATGAACCTAACAGTCCATTAACACAATGAGTTAGTCAACAACAAAAAATCCATCTGTTATTCACGATTTTCCCTATTTTTTATAATTATCTATCTATTTTTCTACAGGTCTTCAGTTAACAGTTTCCTAATTCATGCCTTTTCCATATGTTTCACATTTCTCATATACTTTTCATATTTCTACAGTTAAGTCAAAGAACCTGGCATATCTGGCCATACATTGGTATACAAACTCAAAAAAAAAAAATTAAAAATTAAAAATAAACACGACCTACCGACCCTAGCTCTTTGAGCTATGTAACTGGAAACACACCTTTTTTTGGCCTGAGTTCAGCAAACTTTTCAGAGATGCAAGAACGTTGGGGCAGGTATTTACGAGTCAAGTAGTATATGGAAATGGTCTGAAGCATCTGGTTGCGTCGACCCATAGCACATTTGTGGTTCAGAATTGAATCAATACATTGTAGTCACTGAGACAACCACTATATAAGGTCTTTCAAGAGAAAACGGTTTAGTGACTGCTCTCTCCAAAGCGCTACCATCACAAAGTGTCATATTTTCACTTCAGCATCCACTGATGCTCACCATAGCAACCAGGCTGCTAGCCAATAGGGGATCAGCTTGCTAGGTTCGGTTACCCATGATTCCATGCTCCACTAGGTCACTCTCCAAGCATTTATAATGCAATACACTGTTCATTCTCATAGCTGGGCTCTAGGGGTTGGTTGCATGTTGGTGGTAACAAAACAGATGTGACTTGGTCTTTAGTGACAATTTGTGAATGTGGTTTCAATCTAAATGTCTCATCAGGCGCAATGTTGATGAAACTCTAGGAAGAAAACATACAAAAATGGGAAGGGTTCCTAGAGATTCAAAAGATTATGTCCAGTGGAGGTCATAATTTTTTCCTTTTTTTAATATATAAAAAAGGCATTTTTATGGTATCCACTGGGAGTACATCTGTTGTATTAAAGAGACTAAGCATGGTGAGCTTCGCAGAGTAAGGTCCTTCAGGATCAAGATATCTCATAAATTCTCAATACAAGGGTCACTTTAAACGATACTGATGTGCACTGTGTAGAAAGCATAAATGATGTGGCTTACTACTCTGCTATCTTGGTGGTTTATAGATGAGAGGTAGTGGAAATGGCAGCCGTGGTTCAGCTCATGGGATTTCCGCCACCACCAGGTGGGGAGAGCTCATATACATCATTGATGAGTCCATCGCTGAGCTGCTCGTCCTCTCAGTGTCATGGCAGGTGCTGCCCAGAGCACTACTCTATAGTCCCATGTCATGTTTACAAAGTGAAACTATGTCCTCGCCTATTGATTCCATGGTCAAAACAGTAAGGACTAATTTCATAATGGGAGTGCCGGGTGTTATTAATATATTAATAGCTGAGGGGGACAGGGCCTCGTGATCAAAGTAGTAATCTAAAAGGGGCCATAATTATATCCTTCTCCATTTGGCTCAAAGGAATGTGACAAAAAAGGCAATCCCAAGAAGCCTAATACCATCTAAATTGAATTTATTTTATTAAAACATTACTCTTTGCTCTGATCTCTAGACACCATACCTTATTTACATAGCTATCCCAGGAAATGGAATTTCCTGTCTGTTAATTAAATCCAAGTTACTGCTTCAACATCGTCACCTTTTGAGGTGAATATGGATATTCTGTGAGTCGATATTGTAATATTTCAGATGGTCCTGCCCTTAGGCGTATCCAGAATGCTGACTCTCTAAAATACCGGCATGGTGAATTATTAAATCTCCCATATTCATATTCCTGTATTTGCAGTTGTATTTCATTACAGTACCAACAGCTGGGTAATGAATAAATGATGTGACACAATGGTGAGTGTGCCTTGAATGATGACACAGCATCGACACACCACCATTTTTCTCCTTTGACTTTCTCTTCTACATCCCACCTCCTTAGAGGAAGGTCTGGTCGAAATGGAGGACAGGCCCTGAGTACTTTGCTAGAGAAGAACCGCCTTCCCTAAGCCTAAGGGTGCACTAAATGACAAAGAATATGCCAACTGCCATCTGACATCCTCTCCCTGAAAATGCTTAAAATAACATGTCTTTGATTAACCCATCAGTAAAGTAATAGTTCTACCCTACATGCTATAGGCCTATGGGTTACCATTTATTTCTGTGCATGGATGCTTTTCAATTCACAGTAACAGACTGTTCATCAATGCCCTAACATAAACACTAAGCCCTCCGCAGGCCCACTGAAACCGGACTGAAATGCGATGATTGAATTTAGACTTTATAAATCAAGTTGAATGTCTCCAACAATATCTTGGTCCTATCCATTTTAGGTTCGGCGATCTCTCATTCATTGAACAAGCGATGTAGGCCTAGACTATTTTAAGGATTGACTTTCACAGGGAAGAAAGTGTTATGTAGGGTATTTCATATTTTAGTGCTTACTTACATAATGATTAGTGAACATGTATGGTGTAATGTAAGTTGCCTTTGACATCGTCTATTTATGATCATAATTATTTCTAGGTCCCCATGTCCTTTCCATATGGTCACACCCACGCAGCAACAGGCTAGTTAAAGTGATGCAAATGAAATAGAGGTTCTTGAGTAGGACAGTATCCAGTTGGGCTTCAGGTGAGCCCAGCATTCGTGAGACTTTATCCCTTTCTCCCTCCAACGCCATCCCCAGTTTGAGTAAGACCTTCCTTACTTCTGACCTCCCTCACATAAGGGCACTCTGTGCGACGCCACATTACTCTGGTATGGTAACTCTAATTAAGGTGGTTGGGGGGAATAGACTCAATGTAATCAGATTTTCGCCATATTATCATCAGAGGTTCAAAATGATATGTACTTTTCATCTATGCAAAAATAATGTTGGGGTCCCAGGCATATTTTTGAGATACAAAAGCTTTAATCTTAATGTAGGATTGCATAGTGATTTATCACATTAATCCCCAGATTCATATCCAAAAGTAATTAGATTCATTTATAACTTCCTCAGTACTTAGATTATAAGTATATCCTTGCAGTGGTTGCAATACTGATGTATGGTCCCAGTCGTATTTCTGAAGTCTTGGCTGATTAAAATAAAAGATGCAAGGACATGGTAAGAATATTGAGAGGTAGATCATATACCAGGTACGGTATTTTTTTATGTAAGAGATCAGCTCAACAGTCACTGCGGTGCATGTGCAAGGTATTTGCTTTCCATTCAAAGAGCCCAAGTTCAATTCCTGCTGTGCCAAGCCTTCTAGTATTTTGTATATTTCGTTTATCCATAATGTCAATGTAGGGGAAAGTTGCCTAATTTGGACCCCCTAAGAACTTTTTCCTGTCCAGTGATTATTTCTATGAATTTGAATGTAAAATTTATACATTTTGTGATGGTACCTTATAGCTTTATGGTCATAGCATAGAAATCTAGGAATTTGAATTTCTCTAGTCAGGGTGTGCAATTAAAAATCAAAGCCTAATGGTCCAATTTAGGCACCTGGTTGCCTAAATTGGACCAGTTGGTATCCTAATTTGGACCAATATGCACTATTGTTCTGTATTTCCTTATACTTTCATTATTTTGAAAAATATATAAAACTAAGGAACTTTTGATATATGATATCTGATGTCCTCTTAGTGTTTCTATCAATATCCTGTGAATTTGCTCTGTATTGGAGTAAGAAAAAGGTTACACATTGATCCAATTTAGAAAACTAGGCATAGGCCCCACTGGGTGGTCCAATTTAGGCAACTAAATTGGATCCAATATCACAACTATGGTCCAATTTAGGCAACTCAAGCTGGTCCAATTTAGGCAACTTTTCATCTTTCTTATTGATAATTTGTTTTCTAAAACATGACAATGGTTTTTATCAAATTTCATTTCAGTCTAGAAGTATAATTTGACATCTAAAAATTTTAAAGGATTTTGAACAAAAAAATGTTGCCTAGCAACCAGGAGGGCTTAAGTAAGTGGTGACGCAAATAAGATCAAGAGGTTCAAAAACCATTTTCCACGAAAAATGTGTATAAAATTTCAGAAAAATTACATTTTTGGAAGTTATTAGGAACTTTAGAGATATTGACTAAATAATGGCAGCATTGGAACCTAGTTCCTTTTACTGCCACTAGGGGAAACAAGGGTGGTCCAATTTAGGAGCCGGTCCAAATTAGGCAACCTTCCCCTAACACAGAGACCCCTGGTGTCCAAATGCTGAACTAACAACTAGCCAGCCACATTAATCAACACCAGACTGCAGCCTTTTTCCTTTCCCTACTTCACATCTCCTCAATAATCTCAACCATCGTTCATCTACTCAGCATCCATCTCCCTCCCCCACATGGGCCTTATCAAGGAAGGTTGGGCTACATTGACGACTGACAAACTGCCTACTCAGCCTTCTCGGTCTGTCAGCACACAATGTGTGTTTGACGCTCTGCCCGTCAACTACCCTTGAGGTCCCATCCACCCCCACATCACCGGGAATCCAAAGAGATAGCTTAGCAACGCCTCCCTGACAGCTCCAGGATATCACTATCCCATGGTTGCTTAGTGAGATGACGTACTGTGGGGTAGTTCACATTGGAGGCGACAGGTGGCAATGTGACTTCTGGTCTCGTAGACGACTTCCGGTCTCTTTAGTCCCCAGTGGGACTTTCGATGACTGGTTATTTTTGTATCTAGCGTAGGGGCCTACTGCGTCCTAATGGTAGACAATTATCCTATGCCTAGCACATGCCCCCCCAACTTTCCTGTTGGGGGGCAAGACTATGTTTTTGCCCCCCCCCAACTTTTCTAAGAAAATTGTGACATTTCAGGCCAATACCAATGTCAATTCATAAGGCCTACAATTTCAATCAAATACAGCATCCAACTATGATTGTTGAAATCCCCATAATGCACCATTTTAACCCTAAAATTTCAAATTTTTTCAAGGTGGGAGGGATATAACAAATATGGGATATATGAGGCCAAGATCAATATAATCCTGACAGAAAGATAATTAAGAAAAGTCTGTATAATATGTAGGTCTGTGGTAAGACAGAGGGAAATTGTGTTACAGGTTGCTTGAGAATGCATCATATGGTATCTAAATTTTCAAAGTCTTTTTGTGGGGAGGGGGCTTCCTTTTTATATATTGTAGATAACCTATAAAATATTATGGGAATCTTCTGATTTTTATCTCTTAGGTTTATAGATTTGGGGGATTCATCAGGGCCCAGAGAATACATATTCTCTCGTCAAAATGCACCAAAACACACCTTTGTGGTACCTCAATTTTCAAAATTTTCTGGGGGGTCCCAAACCCCCCTGCTCTCCATGTCTTCTCTCCTCAAAATGCACCAAAATGTACCTTTGTGCCACCTCACTTTTCAAGATTTTCGGGGGATACCCCCCAGACCCCCCCTGCTTTCCATCATCACAACTATGGTTCCATTACATCCTCCCACCCCCGGCAATCTTGGGGGGGGTCATGGGCCAATACCTGACCTTTGCCCCCCCAACTTTCAAATGGTTCCGCCGCCCCTGCAGACTCCCGGGGGGCACTCAATTTTTTTCTGCCACGGGTATGCAGCTGGAGGTTTTGCAACCCTTACCCAGCAAATTGTCGTTATCTGTCGCCATGATTGGTCGTCAATGGTGACTCCTTTTTGAGTAATAACTCACTGCGTTATCTTTCGCCACTGTGTGTCAGTCTCACATGGCATTGTAATTTATCACAACAGTCACCAACATGATCTCACTCACTGCGTGAGTATGTGCCACTCCTTGTCATCCCACACAAAGCATGGTGACTTATCACCACCATCGCCAACATGGATCTAACTCACTGCGTGAGTATGTGCCACTGCCTGTCAACTCTCACTCAGAATGGCGGATTATCACAAGCATCGCCAACATGGATCTGACTCACTGTGTGATTATGTACCACTCCCGTGCCACTGGCATCAACTCTCACACAAAATGGCGACTTATCACTACCATTGCCAACATTGGTCTCACTCAATGCGTGAACTTGTGTCACTCCATGTCAATGCTCTCTGAGGATTGCATCATCTGTCACTCACTCTCACTCAGAACGGCAACTTATCACCACCATTGCCAGCCTTTGTCTCACTCAATGCTTGAATTTGTGTCACTCCAAGTCAATGCTCTCTGAGGATTGCATCATCTGTCACTCACTCTCACTCAGAATGGCAACTTATCACCACCATTGCCAAAGTTGTTGAGACAGCACCACTGTTCAACATGTAGCCTATCTAGGAAGTGTGGGCATGAAGTATAAGTCCCATAATTATCAAATGTGCTTTGTTGCACACTGATTTCCATCTAATACTTCAGGGTTGAATCAAACAAGATTATATATAGAAAATATCAATTGAATTTAGATAAAATATACAAAATACTAGAAAAATAAAAGCAACTATCCATAAACACCTTTTCTCTGGTTACAGGAAACATACATAAGAAAGTATCTACATGAACACCTTGTCTGTGGTTAGAGGGAAGATACATATGGCAATACCTTCTCTGGCAAAACATACATTGATCTGGCAGATGTGAGGCTGCATGATTACCAATGTTGATGATCATGAGCTTTTCATCTAACAAGATGAGTGATCACCAGCAACGCCATCAGTGGTGAGTCTGAGTGATCACCACTCTCGCCATCCATGGTGAACCTGCGCTATGACGTGGTGCGCATTTCATCTAGCGAGGTGAGTGATCAACCGCCTTGCCATCCCTGGTGAAAGTGAGTGATCACGATCCTCGCCAACCGTGGTGAATGTGCATCATGGCATGGTGTGCATTTCATCTAGCGAGATGAATGATCACCTGAGTGACCATCCCCCGTGAGTGTGAGTGATCACGATCCTTGCCATCTGTGGTGAACGTGCTTTATGACGTGGCATGCATCTCATCTAGCGAAGTGAGTGATCACTCATGTCGCCATCCCTGGTGAGGATGAGTGATCACTCATGTCGCCATCCCTGGTGAGGATGAGTGATCACGATCCTCGCCATCCCTGGTGAAAATGCACTATGAGGTGCGTGTTTCATCTAGCGAGGTGAGTGATCACCTGCGTCGCCATCCCTGGTGAGTCTGAGTGATCACCATCCTCGCCATCTGAGGTGAGGCCATGTGATCACCACCATTGCTATTCCTGGTGATCTTGTGCTATAGCGACGTTGTGTTCCATCTAGCAACATGTGTGAGCCACTTCACACAGGTTAACGAGGAATCACGACAATTTACTGGGTACCCTTGCCTAGGGAGATTTTGAAAAAAAATAGACCCTTGCCTAGGGAAATGTGAAGAAAATTTTCTATTTTCCATACCATTTCTTGAATAACAGACCCTTGCTTAGGGAAAATTTGGAGGGAATGGTACTATCATATACCATTTTATTATTCCATAAATTGTAACATATTACTGTATTAATCAAAGAATATGTAAGGAAATAATACATTGTACTTCTATGTGAGCGTTCATGCCCCACTGCACACCAGCTAGGGGAAGGATACATAGGTTACAACATCAAAGAGGCCAACCTTATGGTCCACCGCACAATATAATAATCTAATGGTCTAAAACAGCGACCTCATGGTTCAGTGCACAAACTAATAACTTGTAAGTGAATGCAAACGGCCGTCACGGGTGCCTGGGCACCGCAGACGCCGTCATGAGTGTCTCAGCACCCAAAACACTGAACAATAGGTTACATAAGCACGACGCCATAACCTTCCGGTCGCTCTAGCGTTGCTCCTGAGCAACCTAGGTCAAATATCAAAGCATTTATGGAAAGCCCATAATTAGACGGTCAAAATGAGCCCAAGATCAAGGCGGAACTCCTATTATTAAGGAAGTTACGCCATGGAGACTGATTCGACCTCTGAATGCACTACAGACGAACCAGCGTGAGTTACGCGCCTGGCAAGTGGGCATTAGTAACTTAGCATATTCAACTCTGCGCATGCCCAAAATGGCGGTTGTAACGGCGTAAACTTCCGAGATATGAGGGTTTGAAGTTGCAGAACCGACCAGGACAATGGGGGACACAGCGGCGTCCATGGGGGTCCTTTGTGCACCCTGTGACACATGAAAGACACCCCTCAAACAATTGCAGAGTTAGGCAGATGCCATTGGCCCCAGTCAGTCTGAGGTGCAATGCCAAGGTTTGGTTCAAATAGCCTGGCTGCACCTCCTAGAAATCAGAATCTCCAGAACCGCTCCAGAGGTAACATCTCCAGTCATCTCCTGCTACCTGCTATACCACTGCACTATGGTGAAACTATGCTAGACAGGCATAGGATTCCATCATTAGTGGCCAGAGGGTATCTTCCTCAAGACATCCACCAGAGGGTAAAGTTATTCATTATTACATTATTCCTCTAAGCAGCAGGTCAGGAGCTAGGTGTGGGAACCCACCTAGAACTATGCTGGACATTGTATTATTATTACCTCACAGGTAGAGTGGAACAGAACATTATACTTTATAAACTATTGTATATTTACTGTATGTGGAAATTACCTGCATATTAACAACTGTGTGATTGATATTTCTTACATGTTGCCTAATGCTGAATAAACCAGTGATAACTGGAAATAACACTATTTTCTATGAGCTTGTTGGATTTACACTATATACCACTAGTCATATGATACTTCTCATATGACAACTTGATCATGCACAATTACTAGTATGACAGTACAATGTTGTGGAAAAAATTAAAATTTTAAGCATTTTCTTGAAAAATTATCCACGTTCACGGCATTTTTTACTCAAAATGTACCCTTGCCTAGGGACATTTCTTAAAGGTAGACCCTTGCCTAGGGACATTTCCCAAAAATAGACCCTTGGCTAGGGAAATTTAGGATTGAAAAAGCACCCTTGTCAGCCGTACACTTGTGTATGTCGAACATATAAAGTGCCCCCCCCGGGGGTAGACTACTAGGGCAGTGGCTATTTCAGACTCTATATTAAGCTGCAGGAGGTGATGAAATTTGCACCAATAACAACGATAATTTCTTTGATATTCGTGCAACAATAAGCTCTCAGTGGCAAGCAGCCACAAACTAGCTGTTCACTCTGACCATTTCCCTTTCAATGGGTGCCTGTAGCAGTGTGGCTGTCTTTCCAGAACGTTGTATGGCCTAGATAGGACTATGCCTAATGTATTACGATGCCGGTCGTTCTTTAATAGTTTACGCAGGGTAGGAGTTATAAATATCAAATGGGACTACCTCTGTACTTTAAGTATCCCGGGATCTCCGTTCAACTCAATACTCTAATTGAAGATCAATCTATGAGCCACATTTAAGGAACGAAAATCAAATCCAAAGCTTAGCCTAGTTTCGCCTTGCTTTGGATATGGCCCCCCGGGGGGTGGTACTGACTATGTGTCGGAGACACGGGTGTGCGGCTGGCAAGGCCACTTTTCGAAATCCCTCTAAGCAGGGGTCTGATTTTTGAGAAAATCCCTCTCACTAAATCACTTTTGTGGGATTTCTATGTGACACGGCAAAATTAGTGTTAATTTTCGACATTCCCACCCTAAAATCCATGATTAATGGTCACTTTTACTAAAAGTCCCTTCAACTACTGCTGTTCATGTATCAGTGTAAAGGCGACATATTCAAGCCCCCCCCCCACACACACACACATACACCCCTAGTAGTGCACACAAAGTATGATTAGTTGGTGGCACTCCGTGTCACGTGATACAGCCTAATGTCGTCTGCAAACAGTGGTGACTAGAATCCATTACATGGGTTCTAGACAGACGACAACCTGTTGGGGTGAAAATTCTCTGCAAAAGATTCTCTGCAAAAGGTCTGTTTAATCATTTTCATCGATCGTCTTATGACAAATGATTCATTGTATGATGACTTGATGCCTAGGTGTCGGGTGATGCCTGTAAGGCGCGATATATGAACAAATTTGAAAGCATAAGGAACATAACCAAAAATTTATTATTATTCTATCTCATTTATAATTATATATCATTCAATAATTAATATATACATTCAACTCACTATGTAATTCCAGATTGAGCCAAAGAGTATTGTACTAAACTAAGCCGAATCCGTCCGATATCATGAAAATGAATGGATTTGTTTGAAATAAAGAAAAAAAAAAAAAAACAAACATTGGGCACATATGCTGTCGAGTAAGTATAACTTACAAATGTGGAGGTATTCAGCCAGTCGTGTGTGTATGACTATAGTGTTTTGGCAAACAATGCATCTTAGTCATTTAGAGGGGCGAACTCCCTCTAACGTAAGGCATTTACTAGGGTCTTTTTTGACTCAATTGCATTAGACTGATCATGGTTAGTATTTAAGACAAAATATAGGCTTTTGAGAAGAGCACGTTGGTAACTAAAAAGCATTTTCCATCGCAAGATGCCCTAATTTTACACAAATTAGTTGTTATGAAATATGACTACAAGTAATTCATTACCTTATATTCCATATGTACCTACTGAGATTAGAGTTACCCTATAAAACGTGGCTTATCAATTCAAATCACTAGTTACCAGAAGTAATACATCACACTTTCCAAAACAAACCTTTCACAAACTCTGCATACCGGGGTGGGGCAGGGTAATCCCAAACAGAAAGAATAACACTCATTACATTGTTCTAATTACTTTGACCGTAAAGAATTAACCCCAATAACTGAGGGTCTCTTCGTGCAATAACACATATGCTGTGCATGTACACGTGTGTATTAGGTCGATATCAAAGCAGTCTGTGATCCCCTCAGTGGTTACGTGCTTGTCCTATGACAGATGACCTTGGCAGGCACGAATATTAAGAGAGTAATGAATGGGCTAACAGGCACCGAATTCAGTGTATCTAAGTGTATATAGTTCCATAAGTTATCTCGCTACCAGGGAAGAATATACCGGTAATATACGGACATTAATATAATATAATAGGTGATACGGTATATGAAGAATGTAATGATGAATATATAATAATGAATGATCTAATCACAGAAACACATGAGTTTGGTGGGTTACTGACCTTGGGGCTATCAGCACCATTTATGCCTTTATTGATAAGACAACCATAATAATTAGTTGACAAAGGTATAAGTCAGTAAATTGAACAATAATAACAATAGAAATATTTAAAAATCAAGGAAACACCTGGCGTGGTGTTACCTGTACAGGTGAGATTTGCCAACTGACGGTTGATTCAAGTTCCCCCTTATATACTGGAGGATTTTACCATGACATCATACTATGACATCATAGATATCACTACGCTCTGCAAGTAGTCCCTAACCATCGGCGGCTAATTATACATATATATATACACAAGTGTATATAGTTCCATAAGTTATCTCACTACCAGAGAAGAATATACTGGTAATATACGGACATTAGTATAATATTATAGGTGATACAGTATATGAAGAATGTAATGATGAATATATAATAATGAATGATCTAATCACAGAAACACATGAGTTTGGTGGGTCACTGACCTTGGGGCTATCAGCACCATACATGCCAAACACACACATAAACACGCCAAACACATGTAAACACATACCCATCAGCATTGCAAATGAGATCCAAAATCCCATCTGAAACAATGCATAGTTGTGTGGGGACTATACACATTTATAGTTCTGTAAGCTGATTTTAAATCAACCACACTCATATAGTTATTCCTATCTAACTGAGCAGTCACCATACTAATATCATTATAGGAGAAAGTAGAACTGGTAGAATCCATAAAGTTATTAATGGAGATTTTTTCTGGCATACTACAATCTGTTATTGGTCTCAACTTGCCATTGGATTTCTCTACCCCACCACGTGAATGAATACACTTTCAGATTTTGAAAGTGCTTTAACACCCCCTCTACATCCTCACCTTCCTTGTAGGCATCTAACACAAAGTTCAAGTTAACCAAAACCAGTTTCTCAATAGTGTCAATTTTATCACGCTTTTTAACGTATTGTTCGTGATCAAACTCACCGATTTTGGTGCCAGAATGACGCCTAGACGCAGTAGAGTCGACTGACGACCCTCTTGATGAGTTGCATTTGTCATGGCGAGTAGAAAAAGAAGATTTAGACCTCCAACGACAACCTCAGCGAGTGACTTCTTCCCATCTCGGACTGTTGCTATGGACGCTCAATGAACGTTGTCATCTCTCCTTGGATACGCGGCCGCGTCCTTGACGACCTGACGTCACACTACGCTCGTAAACATTAGCACGTGGGAGCCCCGCCCGTTTGGTCGTATCCAACATCTCGTCTCTCCCGTCCATTCTAGTAGCAACCACATCTCGTAGCAGGTCCTTGATTTCACGTAACTCGCCCTCCAGTGAGTTAATCCTATCATCATTCATCTGGTCAACAAGTAGACTATCCTAGCTTGGTTGGGCGATTAAGGCACCTGGCCCCCACAGGATAAGTCCAGCTCGCTCGAGCATCCTAAGTTGGCCGATTTTGAAGCTGATTTAGCCGATCTTGCCGATTTTTTCTGGGCAGATTTTGTTTTAGAACTCCTTGTTGGTTTCTTGCCCATTTTTGGTTAATAAAATAACCCGTAAATCCAAGAAAAACCAATTTAAAATTTAAAAATCAAGGTAACACCTGGCGTGGTGTTACCTGTACAGGTGAGATTTGCCAACTGACGGTTGATTCAAGTTCCCCCTTATATACTAGAGGACTGTTTACCATGATGTCATACTATGACATCATAGATATCACTACGCTCTGCAAGTAGTCCCTAACCATCCACGGCTAATTATATATATACACGAGTATATAGTGTTCCATATATATATATATATATATATATATATATATATATATATATATATATACAGCTACCTCCTCTCATTGTGTTAATTACATAAATTGTCTAAATTCACAGAATACCGAGATATTGATATTATAATCAGCCAACCAAGTTTTCTGTCATATAGATTGTCCTGTACCTGGACCATGCAACTGCACAGAGCCAATAAAGTACAGAAGGGATACTAGTAGTACAGCTTCTGTGGTGCAACAGTAGTCTGCCTGACTCTCAGTCTCAAGTTTGAGGGTTCTAGTCCGTATCAGTGCATAACTGTAATTTTATGACACACAATCTATTAGCTAGAAAAAAACAAAACAAATCAATCTTCTGGAATTGAACTCACAACCTACTAATAGAGGACCCAGCACTACCACTGCTCCATGGAGGCTTTGTTAATAATGCACCCTTACAGGTGTACCTTATACTAGGGATTGCAATGTTAGCCCTTCAATGCCAAGATGGAGTTCCCTAATCTTACACTAGGAGGTCCTATTGTAACGATAGGGGTCAACACTAAAGGTTGCTTATCTTCCCTTTAAGACTTAATGGTGATGATTTCCAATATCAGATAATCCTAGATTGTTCGGTCAATAAAGGGATACTAATTTATCCGAAGGTCGTTGCTGATCTAAAAACGTATTTCGATTTTAAAGCTGTAGTAAAATAAGAGATGAGCAACAAAATGTCAAACAGGTCAGACTGAGAGATATGATAGGAAATGTAAAAAGCCTTCTCCTGCAATTTGAAACAAGTAAAGAGATATATAATACAGTGAACGGCAGCGTTGTTACTTTCCGGGAATAGCCCAGATCTACGAGTTAACTGCAGGGTAACATGAGATTCACAAGAAAGCTAAATCCTAGTTCAGTTGAGTCAGCATGAAATAGACACCTTGCCTTAGAGCACTACCGCAAAAGAAATGACAATGGTTGGCAAGTTGACAACTCGTCCTTCTGTCCATCCCTTCCCTTTCTCTATCTCCCATATTAGTCTTCGCCTCTCTCTGCTACTGTCTCTGTCTCTCCCCGCCTTGCTACCTCTGCCGCTGTCTCTGTCTGTTGTCTCTCTATGCCTTTCTACCTGTTTGTCTGTCTGTCTGCCTCTCTGCCTCTCTCTCTCTCTCTCTCTCTCTCTCTCTCCCTCTCTCTTCTCTCTCTCTCTCTCTCTCTCTCTCTCTCTCTCTCTCTCTCTCTCTCTCTGTATCTATCTCTGCCTCTCCCTTTCTCCTACGTTTGCACCTGTACCTCCACTCTACTTTTGGTATAATACTCACTCACCTGTTTCTTCTTAGGTATGGGGAAGGTACTGGCAGTTGGTGAGCAATTACATAGCATTCTTCTGTAGCGCCCTGCATTATGTGATGTCTTTTACAGTAGCGTGTCTTTAGAAGAAGAGCATGGTACTAATTACACGCCAGGTAGATTGTCTGTTGGAAGGTAATACAGGTGTGCTTTACACATGCACCTGTCTGCCCTTCATCACGTATACCTTCACAGCAGTGACGCTTCACAGCCGGCTGTGCGTGCAGGTGTCTGGATGCTTTCAGATTGAAGACTACCACAGATGAAGGACAGTTTCCTCCGGTGCGGATATCTATAGCGCCTTATACAGGAGGAGACGGGGGGGGGTGGCAGGGGTTGGCAAGCTACAGGTGCACTAATAGCATACAGGAGGGGGGGGGATGTTGGTGTCCTGGTGTATGTCGTTGTGAGCTACTAGAGTTGCTCAGTACTGGGAGGAGACGAGCTGCTCACGATGATCGAACTGCCCCTCCAGTGTCAGGTATAACAAGGTGGAGGGGGGGGGGCGTCGGCTGAGGGGACACAGGTGAAAGGTCTTAGGGCTGGCTGATTGACGAGCCTGGCTGTTGTAAAGGAAGTAGAAGCTGGCGGTGAGGGTCCTATTTTCCAGGGCGCAGTGTCCCTTGAGGTAGCAATTTAGGTAGTGGTGTTGCTGACGGCTGTGGACACTGACTGCAGTGCTGCAGCACCTGGAGGAGGGGTAGGGTGATGGTTGGTGGCCTATCTGGTAGGAGGTTGGTAGGGGGATCCTGTGTGTACCACTGCTCTTGCGTCAATATTCTGCCTGTGTGCAATGCGTTCTGTCACGGTGTGATGTCTAGGGGTAGTGGTATTGCTGGTTTTGGTGGAAGGGTGCTGCACCATTTGATAATTATGATAGGGAGGAATCCCTCTCCTTATACATCCACAGTCTACACTGCAGTCTATTGGCGTTATTAGTGTGCCACGACCTTCCTGCCCTTCCCCTCGCCAACATGCACAAATGTACTTAGCTCAGCACACAGACATGTAAATTTACTCCTCTATCTATGACTACCAACCTCTCCTAACCCACCAATATTCACACACAACTTTCCACCAGGACTCACACACAAATCCTGCTGAACCTGTAAAACACTCCTTGTCCCACACCGTACTGAACTAGAATAGAAGCCCCTATCGGCAATGGGTTGTTATTAGACCCCGGGTAGTGCGGTATAGACTGGGTGGAGGATGAGGTGGGGTATAATGAATGGCTTGTGGACCAGGTTTAGCGCTGGTTCTGGTTCCAAGTCTGGGGGAAATCAATGGCAAAATGGCTTGGTTCCCATGCTGTATAGCTGATCAGGCTACCTTCAATTGGACATGGCGTGGATGCGGGCTGTAAACATAATCTAAAATGCTTAACTACACTAAACTGCTGAATAAGGCATGCCTAGGGGCTACTCTACCCTCAGGGACGGTATTGTGCTTAGATATTTTCACAATCGCAAAATGGTATCTTCAAATTCTTGCTCGATGGATACGCCTTGGGGCATGACCGCACTGGCTAAAGTCCTCTCCCCCACCCTGCCCCTCCGACTTCAATCGTCCATGCCTGCGCCCTATAGATGTGATTAACTATGAGACCCATGCTCAATAGCCTCATTCTCTGATATGCCGCAGGGCAAAGTGTATTAGAATAAGCTAGATGTCAAGATAGCTGAGATCAGTAGCATTTGGGAATTTAATGAAGGCCAATATGCACCATCTCAATCAAGATAATCTTACATAGGATTATGGAGTTACATGTGTTTGAATTATGGCCCGCCAATTCTATAGATAAAAGGGAAGTGAAACACAATTCAAAAAGAAGACAATGATAATGTCATGCCAATTTAAAAAGTGAGTGAAAATACTTACATAGCATCGACCTGATAATGATGACATACTAAATAGCTTTAAAGGAAACCATTGCTGAAATTTCCAATTATACTGTTTTTATCGACATTATCTTGCCAGCCGAAAGAGAAACAAAAGGAAACCATGGCAGTTTGCAAGAAGGGATTTTGAGTATTCTACCTGACATATGGAATGACATACAATAGCTTCTAGGTGCAAGCTGAGCCATGTCTCTCAGACTTCAAAATAGACTTAATAGCTTACCATCACAGAATAATTATGATGGTTAAGTTATAGGACGTGCCTATTGTCTCTGGTGGCCAAGCTTCTAGAGGTTCTGTTCTAAATTGATAAGCCTCGAACATTAAATAGGCAATTATCTTTTCTCTTATGCAGAAGTGTATGCCCATCTGCTGGACGACAAACATATAAATGTTATAATCATATTCTACTTCACAAAGGACAATCTGATCCACATAAGTTTGCCAAATTGACATGACAGACACTGTTGGGAGTTGTATGGTATTCATGTGTGACACTATTGATAACAGCCGGTCTCATGGAAAGCCATGTATCAACAACCCCACTAGGGCCATCAATTGCATACCAAATCCCTGCAGACTCCTTGATTGGAGGGCCAATCTCAACAGGGCCATCCATCCCTCATGTACTAACTAGCCTGCATGGTCCTGGTTTGGAGATCCAACTGCATCAGGACCATGTCTCAAATATACCAAACCCCGATAGGCCCATGGTATGTAGGGCCAACTCCACAGAAAACATAGAGTAAAAGACCCAATTTCCGAACAGTTAGTGGTTGTCTGTTGATTTCTACCAGACTGTATATCTCATTGTTCCCATCTTTTGACATGTTAAGGGTACCTATCTATTCTAGCATGTAGCAGAATGATTATCCTGTAGATATGATATTTCATTGTGAATTATGGGTCCATAAATATGTCGTAGTGACCCCTAATTCCGGACACAGGCCCCTAATTCTGGACAGTGGAATTATCAATTAGATTAAATGTAAAATAATAAGGTTTTCTCTGAAATTTATCATCCTACAAGATCATCCCAATAGACACTAGCTTTGGGTTCAACATACATCATTCCTTGGTAGTATTAATGGGGGGTTAGGGGCCTCAACAAAATCTTTGAGATCTGGTGGCGAGCATATGGCTGCCCATGCCCATGCAGTATATGTCATATATGAACTATTCCAAGATGTTATTGATATAGAATTGAATTTATATGATAGACAGACATAATTATAATAACATACATATGAGCAGTATAGCAAAATGTAGTCAGTATTTATCTATATATTACAGGGTGTCGGGAATTAGGTGTCCCTTAGTGGTAGGGTGGTCCTATTGGTAAGGTATTCATAAAATACAATAGAATTGATACAAATGTCAAAAATCCTCCAGATTAATTTTTGGTTTATATGGATGCATTAAATCTGAGAGCTTGAACTTCCATAGCATTCTAGACACCGGCTTATTCAATATAACAGAGAGTCCAGGCTTAGGTGGGTGGTTAGTGAGCATCAGTTTATCCACTCACCTGAACCTTAGACTATTTCAATCTCACTTTCACCCATGATTTGTGAGAAAAATCTATCATTTCTAAAGTTGTTAGTTGATTACACATGTACATATGTTTAATAGCACTTTTTGATTTGAAATCAATCAGTTATTAATTACTCTAATCACTATTCTAGCCAGGGTGTCCGGAATTGGGCCCTGTCCGGAATTAGGGCCCAGTACTCTACATGTGGGCCTACTTATACCACGATTCTTGCCTTTTGAGTGTTTTTTTTTTTTGTTGTTTTTTTTTTGCTCTTTTTGAGGATATGAGGCGCGCATTATTCAGGATATACCCGCACGAATTTTGATTTTGAGTGCTTTTTTTGGGTAACCGTGTAGTTCTAAGTGTTAGAAATATACTCTAAGTGTAACACTTACAACACTTACATTTTCTTTCATATTAAAACTGATCAGAAATACATTGCCAAAGGTGGGACTCGTACCTGATATGTAGGGATTTAGTATAAAATGCCCTACTGCCTGCTCTACGGGGAAAAGGTGATTGACTGAGGCACACACCTCCTACTCTAGTAGCATTCTATTGTTATGGCCTAACCGCGAACGCCTGGCTTACTCCAGTCACGGTCAACGTACACATTGGTACATGCTATCACCTCTTTCCCGCCCACTCAGTGGCCGACTCGGCAAGGCGTCACGCCTCTTATCAGCAGTTTTGCTCCCTGGAGAGCGTTCCTCATTTCCTTATGATTCCTTATGACTCAAAACCCGATCCTCAAATCTTGTGACTTTGCAAAACCTGTTCCTTGTAAGTTTTGACTTTAGTGAGTCACAAGTCACAAGCCCTTATGAGTCCAAAAACCACCAAAAGTTGTGAGCACACCCTGAGGTTGAAATAACTCAATAACGCAATAATTCAATTACTATCAGACCTTAAAATTCATGCCTCAGAATATGACTTACCCTACTGGGAGAGTTAAAAGTTGTGACTTGTGACTTTTGACCCACAGCTATTGGAGGCTTTTGAGGAGCTTTCTATCATAGTTAAAGGTTTCCATCCTATTCCATATATGCCCTCCATCATTTTCTTCAATTCTAGCTTGTTTTGAATGGTGTGCAATAGGTTTCTATCACTTCTGGTCCCATTTTTTTTTTCTCAATAACCCATGTAGCAAGCCCGCTCGGGGCCAAATTGGTTTTACCCGGGATAAGGTGGTTCAAAGCGGGCAGTATTCAGTACATGGGTTTTAGGTTCGGCAGATGCTGGGTTTCCAGTCAGGGCCACACAGGGCAGCCCAAATCGGGCAAACCCACTTGAGCCCGTTGGGCTCCCAACGGGTTTTGTCCTCAGCATACGGTCTGGGCCACATTGGGCCGCCCGATTTGGGCACTGGTCAGCTTTAAAATGGGCAACCACATTGGGCCCAGGATGGTTTCAAAATGGGCATCCCAAGATGGGTACTTAGCTGCATAAAGTCTTCCCAGTCTGGGGTGAGAGTGGGTTTGGACAGGGCAGCCTCATCTTCTGAACTGTTCTAAACTCTGTGATGAGTGTTCCCCCTCCCTCTCTCTTTTTTGTTCGTCCCTCCCCTATCCATCCCCTACCCCTTCCATCTCCTCCTCATTCCACTCAACCTCCCCTGCCCTTTCCCCCTCTCACCCCGCTCTGCCCTGCCCTTCTGTCACCCTGCCCTCCCTGGGCCTCCCTAGCCCACTTAAAAGGGTCTATTTCTCCTCTTTCCTATCCCCTCAGGATGTGTGTGGTGCACATATGCGCAGGCACTGACACATTCCTCTGTGAATTTGTGTAATGAGGATCTCACCATGAATATGACCTTAGCTGTCGAAATGGTGTTAAACATCTATTACTCACTCACTCTCACTCCCAGCCCTCACCCTGCCTTGCCCTGCCCTGCTCTCACCCTGCCCTGCCCTACTCTCACCCTGCCCTGCTCTCGCCCTGCCCTGCCCTACTCTCATCCTGCCCTGCCCTGCTCTCACCGTGCCCTGCCCTCTCACCCTGCCCTGTCCTACTCTCACCCTGCACTGCCCTGGCATCTCCTTTGCTCACATGCCCTGCCCTGCTCTCACCCTGCCCTGCCCTCATCTCACCCTGCCTTGCCCTCTTCTCACCCTGCCCTGCCCTCCTCTCACCCTGCCCTGCCCTCCCCCCTCCCTTCCCTCCACCACTGCTGTAGGACACTTTCCCTATACCATTAATGCACAGGTAGGTTCATAGTAGGGATCCAGATATTTCATGTAAAAGGCAACACTGACTAGTCCTGGAAAGAACAGCTTCATGTCTTTCTTTGTACTAGTAGGCTTGCAAGGTGTATTTGTGGTGTGGGGGCAAACAGGTCCCACACTTGGCCAGGTATAAGAGGACTATATATAGAGGCAATTGAGAAACCAAAAATATCCCCTGCCCCTGTAGGCCAGTCCATGGCAGACTCACTACAAAGTGGTTTCACAGCACTCCAGGCAGAATTCTACTACCCATACCAAACTTATTTCTTTTAGACATAGGACAACTGGAATAGACTACTAAATCAGATATGAAGTAATAATGTGCAGACTTTCTCATAGTCTGGAAATACTTAGATGTTTCTAGTCAAAAGTGCAAATCAAGGTCATCTGAGTAGTAGTGGAATGGCAACACCATTTCTATTGCACTGAACTTGGAACAAGAGCAGATATGCAGAGGTACAGTCATTATGAACTTGAAGGCTCTCTTCTCTACTCCTACATAGGGAATTAGTAGGGGAAGACTGAGGCCAGAATGTCACTTTAATGAATCAAAGTGCCTTGTGTTGGCTGAATGAGTTTGATTCAAATGAATGGTACTGCTCTGCCTTTCCACTTGGGTAGATATTGCATTTACTGCTTTGGTGATGGGGGGGGGGGTTAGATTAGCTCAAGGATTTGTTGCTTATTGACCTTTAAAAAAAAAGAAAAGATTTTGGATAAATTTCTCAAAAAGAATTTTTAACATGTCACCACTAATTTTTCATCAAATCGGGCAGCCCACTTTAGGCCACACCAAAAACCCATGTTAAACTCACTTTGAGCCCAAATCAGTGAGCCCAATTTCAAACAGATCTGTGCCCGAATCGGTTAGCCCAGTGTGGCCCAGACCCTTTGCTGAGGACAAAACCCATCGGGCGCCCACTGTGTTAACCCAGTGTGGCCCACATCAG
Source organism: Acholoe squamosa (assembly GCA_949317995.1). NCBI lineage: Eukaryota > Metazoa > Annelida > Polychaeta > Phyllodocida > Polynoidae > Acholoe > Acholoe squamosa. Next base: position 28,086,269 of record OX439039.1, on the reverse strand, counting down.
GAGCCCGCTCTGGCCCAGACTCGGGCCACACCATTTTTGCTACCTGGGAAGAATACATGTAGAATTAGTCCTTATTGTGTCAGTCTGTCAAAACAAATTCTAGGAGAACAGGTACAAGTAGAAATGAACTACATCCAAATCAGTGGTCGAACTTTGATTACCTATAATTTGAGTGCACATTAAATCTTAATCAGGAACTTGTGACTTATGACTTAATAACTTGTGACTTTTGAATCACTTATGACTTGTGATCCACTTGTGACTTGCATTTTATGAGTCATAAGTGCATCACAACAGTTATGATGTGATCTCTGATGAGGAACAGCAAAAGAAATCCCATCACAACTACACTCATAATCCATGTAATGAAAAGTCATAAATGGCAGTTAGATGAGGAACGCAATCCTGGTGTAGGTTAGAGTCCTGGGCTAGGCAGTGAATGATTTGTAGTTATTCTAAGTTTATTGATTTTTCTATGGGCAAATCATGGTATACCAGCACGACTGGGCTACGCCTACTCGTGCTGGTATATCAAGGCTATCCAACCCTCGTACTTTCCTTAATGCATTTATATGTCGAGGACCAACTAACTACACTGTGCACCTGTGAATGTTCCGTACCTCCATGCACGATACTGTATAGTGGAGGTACGGGGCACTAGTAGGTCTTCAGCTTACCTACTAGGACCATTCATCATATATACTAGAAAACCTGACCTGCAGGCCTCTGGTATAGAGGCCCCAGTGGGACATCCCTCATACACCAAACCAAGTCTCTGGCACAGAGGACCAATCTAGCATGCCATGATTCAGTTAGCAAAGGCATCAAAACGGAGGCTACGGAGGTCCTATTTATCAGGTACAAAAAACATGCAGGGCAATGGTAAGGAGGTTCCATTTATCAGGTACCAAAACCATGCAGGGCTAAGGTACGGAGGACCATTTATCAGTTACGAAAACCATGGAGGGCTATGGTAAGGAGGTTCCATTTATCAGGTACCAAAACCATGCAGGGCTATGGTAAGGAGGTTTCATTTATCAGGTACCAAAAAATGTCCAGGGCTATGGTAAGGAGGTCCCATTTATCAGGTACCAAAACCATGCAGGGCTATGGTAAGGAGGTCCCATTTATCAGGTACCAAAACCATGCAGGGCTATGGTAAGGAGGTTCCTATTTATCAGGTACAAAAAAAACTTCCAGGGCTATGGTAAGGAGGTCCTATTTATCAGGTACCAAAACCATGCAGGGCTATGGTAAGCAGGTTCCATTTATCGGGTTCCAAAAAACATGCAGGGCTATGGTAAGGAGGTTCCATTTATCAGGTACCAAAAAAAAAATTCCAGGGCTATGGTAAGGAAGTTCCATTTATCATGTAGCAAATCCATGCGGAGCTAACCCAGACACAGGGAAAATATCTGTATGAAGCCACCTTGAACAAGACGTATGGATCCGGGTTTCATCTCAGACAGAAGGACTTTATAACCATCCAAAATGTATCAAAAAATGAACATGACTGCACCAACAAGCTGGGGGAAATGCTGATGAACATTAGATACCAACACACAAACGAGAAGCCTCTACCAACAGCCGCAGAAATCAGACTTGAAAATGCGGCAGCCCAAAGAGAATAACTACAAACTGAACCTACTACAGCACAACCTCTATATACCTTCATTATATATATGATAGTAACTCCAAAGCGTACCACATAATCTATTCTTCATTATCATATTATGAAGTATTATTTAACCTGACTTTATATCAATTTGTTTACCATGTACCAGTATGTCCCGTATCAGAAAGTTCTTCTCCAGGATGTTATTTCTGAATCTATCAATGTATCTAAATTTTGGGGATGGCATAAAGGCCTATGTCCCCTTTTTGATACTTGATTTGACAAATCTAATATTGGAGATGGGAGGTAAAGGAATTTTGTACTTTGTAGATATTCCTATCTTATGTTCACATGTATATCAATTTAAACATAACAGCATCCATGAAAATACATGCAGTTTAGTAACATGATAAGCCTAAAAGGCACCAGAGGTCTATGTTTCATGCATTTAAATGCTCGAAGTTTTAAGGCTAATTATGTCAGCGTATGTGCCGAATTATATCCAGCAAATCTGGAAATCTTTTCCTTCTCAGAGACATGGTTAAAAATGAGGATGAGGATGATGAAATGAACTACCAATTTTATGGCTACACCCGTTATAGGTTAGACAGACAAGTAATTGATAAAAAAGGAAATATCAAAACTGGTGCTGGGGTTTGTATTTTTGTAAAACATGGTCTAACACATGACTATGACATGTTCCCATTATTAGACAGATCTGACAAAGACATTGAAATCCAAAATGTATTAATTATGAAAGTTCATATGAAACCCGTAATATTACTAAATGTATATAGACCACCTGATGGGGACAAAAATGAATTTGTAAATATATTCGAAGGGATTATTTCTAATATTGAAAATAGGGATAAATTTGAAATTGTGGCCATGGGTGACTTCAACTTTAATATCGTTGAAGATAATGATGTTTTGAATAATTTGTTAAATCGTATGAAAACCTATGGTCTAAAGCAAGAGATCCATGAATGTACATGAAAGAAAGCCATCCTAGATTTAATCTTTACTAACATCAGACCAAATTTTGTGAAAACAGGGGTCTCAAACAACTACATCTCAGATCATCTACCAATATATCTATTTTTTTTTAAACATTTAAACTTTATTAGCCACAAAACTATACATTCATAATTCTGGTTTTATCGGTACATACTGTGTTGTCAAAATCCAATATATTTTTTCAATCATACACAAAATCAGTATGCATCTGTTATACAAACTTCATAACATTGGCTAGCTAGTTCATGGAGGGACCATCAGTAAACTGTTGTTATGGCCCCACCATATAAAGATAAGTGTCAGTCATGAGAATTCCATCCCTTTGACAAGTACATTATAGAAAGAAGGAGTCAGTACAATCATGAACATTTAAGCCATCCATATACCCGGTACCCTTTTAACAAAAATAATACTTAAAACCCTAGATTATAAAACCCAAGTCTACTCTTTTACAACATCAGTAATATCGTGTGGTTCAGTCAAGCTTTTCTATAGTATCGAGCATTATTTGCTTCATTTTGTCTTTAAAGACATCATATTCAACAATGTTTCTCACGTCAGGTGATAGGGCATTCCACAACTGTCCACACCGTACTTCATGACTCATCTCATATGCTTTACAATTTATTTTCTGATACTTCAGGATGGGAGCTGATGAAAACCTAGTTACCCTTAGCTTAACAGAGAGGTAGTCATTATGTAATGATCTTTTGAAAGCATGACATTCAATATGAAAAGTTCTTCTATGTTCCAACATAGGTAATTCAGCTCTTGTATGTACCAAATTAGTTGCTGTTAAGATATGAAAATTGAAACAGGTTTTAAGACACATGTTTTGCATACGCTAGAGCTCCTCTAAGAGAGTGCCTTTTGCACCTACATTTAAAATGTCACAATAATCAATCACAGGAAGTATATGTGCTTTATACATTTTAAGCCTGGCTGTCAAGGTCATACACTTTCTAGTTTTGTACATTAATAGAGACTTATACCGTAAGCTGTTTATGAGATTTGACACATGCTCATTAAGATTTAACTGTTGGTCTAAAGTGACCCCTAAATACTTGTAAGATATAACTGACATTAATTCCTTACCATTCAATTTAATTTTTGGCTTTTGCAGCTTTTTTAGTTTTATGGCAGAAGCAAATAATAATTTTACTCTTGGACTCGTTCTTGGTTAATTTGTTTGACGATGACCATTTATAAAACTTGTCCAACGCAGTGGTTAACTGAGCAGATAGAACATCAAGTGATTTGCCAGATACAAACAGTACCGAGTCGTCAGCAAATAACAAAGTTTCATGTACATCAGTAGAACTAATACAGTCATTTATATATAAAAGAAAAAATAACGGGCCCAAAATTGAGCCTTGTGGGACCCCACATGATAAACCTGCCCTAGTAGATCTGCAATGGTTGGCAATTGAACATTGTTGGCGTCTTGAGAGGTAATTTTCTATTAATGTGAGATTTCTATTACGAATACCATAATTTTCTTATTTATTAAGTAATATTATGTAATTGACGGAATCAAATGCTTTCTTTATATCAATAAAAGCTGCCAAAGTAATGTTGCCAGAATTTCTATTGCTTAACACATGGTTTACAAACTTAGAGATAGTGTCGAGGGTCTATTTGTTTTTTTGATATCCTCCTTGATTTTTTGCCAATAAATCATAATTTTCAATGTGTCTCGATATTGCTGTATGGATTAACCTTTCCAAGATCTTGCCAGGTACAGGTAACACACTAATAGGGTGATAATTCAATACATTAGATGGATCCCCCCCCTTAGGTAGGGGAGTTACTGTAGCAATCTTCCAGCAATCAGGTATAATACAAGTTGTTGTACACAGATTTATAATCTTAATAAATTTATCAGGCTTGTGAAGCATGGCTGATTTAAAAATATGTGTAGGTAAGTATTCAATGGCTGATGACTTAGATGTGACTATGTCCTTAATACATGCAATTATATCATCATCTGTAAAGTCAAGCTGAGGCATATCAATAGTGCAACGCTTACCTGCAAAAACAAAGTCTTTCGTATGAGCCTCTGCTAATTTAGGACCAATTTGTGCAAAAAAATGCTTAACATACTCTGCCGTACTATCCATTGTAATTGAATTTCCATCTGAGTCCACCAAGTTGAGTGTCTTGGTTAAGTTTTTACTACCCGGTACTACCTCTTTAATTGAAGACCAGAACCGTTTTGAGTCTCCAATATGTAAATCAGTGAGATTACAATAATAATCATTACGAGCATTATCTAATTCCATATTAACAATATTCCTTAAAGCCCTAGCTCTATGCCATGTAATAATACTGTTGGCTGTCCTAGCTTCCCTTAACAATGAGTTTTTATCATTTATTATCTCAATAAGATAATTAGTCATCCAGGGTTTGGGTTTGTCTAAAACCTTAAATTTCTGTACAGGACACTGAACATCTAAAAGACGTTTAAGAATATTTTCAAAGGTATTCCAGCATTCTGTGGAATCTTGACAATTATCAAAACAAGTCCAGTCAACATTATCAAGGTCCTGCAAGTATTTTTTCTTATCAAGATTTTTATAAGACCTACCCAGGAAGGACCTGTATTTATTTTTTACATGAACACGACGCTTGGTAAAATGTATAGGAAGATGGTCACTCAAGTGTATATTAACCGGTCCAGATGCAATCACATTATCACAATTTGTAAAAATCAAATCTATACAAGTATTTGAGCCAGATGTGGTAGTCACATTATTTACGAGTTGAGTTAAATGAAATTGATCCATGGTCTCATACAGGATTCTCTTTTCAGGGGAATTCACTAATACATTTACATTAAAGTCTCCAATTAGAAACAAATCGTATAAATTAATGTTATCAATTTGTAAAAGCAGAGCCTTTAATATATCTAATCAGGAAGGAATGGAAAATTCCTAAAGAAAAAGTGTATATAACTGGTCGCTCATATTCACGACTTACTGATGAAATCCTGTTCAATGAATTTGATTACTATGATTGGAATATTTTTAATCATACAAATGATGTAAACTGTGCTTGGTTCCATTATGAAAAAGCAATACGTGATATACTTGATATGCATTGTCCAGTTAACAGATTCTTAGTATCCAAACATAGGGACCCATTGATGAACCAAAATGTGTTTGAGTTAATTCGAGAAAAAAATACCAAATTATGGAAGGTGAGACGAACAGGTAGAGAAGCTGATTGGAGAATCTCTTCAAATTTTCGCAACAAAGCAAATAAAATAATAGACAAAGCCCGAAAAAAACTTCTATAAGGAACAAATGGAAATGGCAATCAATAATATATCGACAACAATTCTAAAGAAAGTATTTAAACATGACCCTGATAAGCTGGTCAAGTTATTTAATCTCTCTTTTCAAACTAATACAGTACCAAATTCATGGAAAGTATCTAGAGTTACACCTATTCCCAAATCTGGTAATTTGAAACTTGTGAATAATTATAGACCTATTTCCTTGTTACCCTTGCCTTGCAAACTAATTGAAAAAATTGTTCATAATAGAGTTTATGGTTTTCTGATGAAGGAAAATATATTGACTTCACACCAAGGTGGCTTTAGACCTGGCTATAGTACAGTGAATACTCTTACAATGTTTACAGATGAGATTAAAAGGAATATAAATATGAGTAAATCAACCATAGCCTCCTTTATAGATCTGCGGAAAGCTTTTGACACCGTAGACCACTCTATCCTTCTCATTAAGCTTAACCACTATGGTATAAGGTCAGATAATTATCATTGGTTTGAAAACTATCTTAGAGATAGATATCAGACTACCACAGTGAATAATATTCAGTCTGAGAGGGAGAGGGTGGTCTGTGGGGTACCTCAGGGATCTGTTTTAGGTCCTTTACTTTTTCTGCTATATATAAATGATGTAACAAATTGTATCATAAATTGCAAAATTAAGCTCTATGCAGACGACACTGTGATATACTCAGCACAAAACAATTTTAATATCGCCAAGCGAGTACTACAAGATGACCTTGAAATTTATCATACTTGGTGTGCTCAGATTAAGCTCTCTATTAATGTAGCCAAAACCAAAATAATGATTTTCTCATCAAGTTAAAAAAAATTGAATACTTTATCAGCTGATATAACTCTAAATGACCATTTACTACAGGTTGTGCCTAGTTATAAATACCTTGGCGTAACTCTCGATCCACTACTACATTATAACCTTCATCTGAGCAACAAAGTTAAAACAATAGTTGTGTCTCCTACGCAAATACCTTGATGTAAAACTAGCATTAAGAATATACAAAACCACTATTTTACCTTATATTGAATATGCAGATATCTGTTTCATGAGTACATATGATAAATACCTAGACCCACTCCAGTACTTTCGAAATAGATGTATAAAAATTTGTCTTCATGTACCACACCTAACTAGTACAAATCTTATTCACAATATGAATAAGATAAATTTTCTACATGATAGAAGTTACATTCACCTTTTAAACTTTATGTATATTAGATCTCGGGATAAAAATCTCCTAGACAATAGACCTATTAGAACCAGGTTACATGATGCCCCTACCCTGAAAGTCATAACTCCTAATTGTCTAATGTATGCAAGGAGCATAGAATATCTGGGGGCTATAAGCTGGAATGCACTGACAACGGGTAGGAGAAATGCCCCTAGCCTGGAACAGTTTAAAACTGAATCCAGAAGCTATCTGGCAGGTCTCTTCCCCTATGTCAGGCCATAGCGCATTATCATCTGATAATATTCCTACCCTTATATCATGTTATAAATGATCTACCCTGTGAACTCAAACTATTAAGTGTGCTGTAAATTTCTAAATTCGTTTGATGCTATTTGAGATACTTGATCTATGTGGATAGACTTTCCTGCCCCCCTCCCATCTTTATTTCTATAATAATTTAATATATTGTGTCAACTGTCTTGCTGATGATAGAACTGAAGAAAGGCAGAGCCAGAAGAATCAACCCTTACACAGAATTCTGTGGGGATGAGGTTCTCTTCCTTCATTGTTATCTCGATTTAATATATGTTATTTCCTTATACTATAACTTGTTGGTTACTGTTGCATTGATTACCTTATAACATATGCTTTGTATTTCCGGTGATTCCTAGATACATGCATGCTATGTACACGCTAATGTACCTTATGCCTATGTAACAACCTTACACCTTACCAGTCACAGACGCATGTAAATATTTCTTATCAATGTACCAAATAACTAAAGGACTCGACTAATGTATAGAAATTTTGAGATAATAAAGTAAATTCAAACCAAAAAAAATGGTAAGGACGTTCCATTTATCAGGTACCAAATCCATGCAGGGCTATGGTAGGGACGTTCCATTTATCAGGTACAAAAAAAACATGCAGGGCTATGGTAAGGACGTTCCATTTATCAGGTACCAAATCCATGCCGGGCTATGGCAGGAAGGTCCCATTTATCAGGTGCCAAATCCAATCAGGGATATGGTATGAAGGTCCCATTTAGCAAGTGCCAAATACATGCTGGGATATGGTATGAAGGTCCCATTTATCAGGTACCATGGTCTGCAGGCTTCTGGTATCGAGGGTCAATTCACCACTCCATCCCTCTGATACCAAAACAGGCCCCGGTCAGAGGTTGGCGCTAATGTCTTCCATGCTGTCCTACCAGTGCATGCTATATCGACATTTTCATTGATCATCTTCGGTGATGAGGACTGCACCGAACACTATCAACTGAGGCCCCAGTATGCCGTTATGCAAACGCAAGCCAAACTATAGTGCACTTAATTCAGGTCACTTTCAGGACCCTGCTAACCATACAGGATTTTTATGCATTACCGAGACCATTTACGCTGTTTGTGAATGCCATTTGGTCTTTCTAAACTTGATAGGTCTATGTTAATTTGCGATGCCATTTCACCCGTTCTTCCGAACGGGTGAAATGGCGTGTGTCCGAATAGGCCGTACCCATTATTTCTCTCTAATACCTATATAGTCCACTGGGCTTCTTCGGCCGAATTTTGTGTAGGGAATGTATGGCCGAAGAGGCCCAGTGGACTATAGGTATTAGAGAGAAATAATGGGTACGGCCTATTCGGACACACACACACACACACACACACACACACACATATTTGAACACCGTTTTGTTGCTAAAAGGCTGAGATTTCGGTGGGTTGTTTGATGGCCAGCCTTCCCATGGCTATGATGTGCAGTCCAAGTGCACACACGCATCGCATGACACCGTTCTGATTGATTTTGTATCTGTCTTTGGCTACAGACTACATGTATGTGGCCTGCAGAAGCATTAGATGCAGTTATCAAACCAATAATTATTAGTGGGTCAACCATTTCGAGTTTTGCTGGGTCTGCCAAAAGTGGCCGAAGGTACTGATAAATCATGTCGTGACTGGTACATATATGGTACAGGGTTTAGTATAAAAGCTATGTTGGTCCGCCATTGCCTGATCTGGCACCTGGTAAGATAAGCACTGATAACAACCAGCGTGATTGGTACCATCTGTAACATAATGTACCCAAAAAATCTGCAGTGAATCTGATTGGCTGATAATGGTTCCCGGGCCAACCTTATAGAGAAATATAGAGAATACTGAGTAATGGCGGACATGGAGTAGTGACTGACCGCGACTCCCCCAACAAAACTGGATACTTTCACCTATTAGACCGTGGAGATACCTGTAAAGTGGTAGGCACAACTATAAACATACAGGGAACCTAATGTCTTGGACATATGCAGTAATTTCATAGTACGTATGAGTTATACTGAATTATTGTCTACCGCCTGCCTACCCCCACTGTGAGTGCACGGTGGCGTCCTTGACAACAACACTGGTTGGAGTAAACAAAGGCACCGTCATGTACAAGCAGAAACTTGACAACAGAAGAGGCGGACATAGAATGCAGTCTTCCCAACGGAATACTTACCAAAATACTGTGTTGACTAACAACATGAAAGATATTGGATATGGCAGTGATGACGATGGCTGGCCTGATCTTTATGACCAAAGCCAATATGGACATAACAACGTCACCACTGCAGCAAATAACAAGCGCTCGAGGCAGTCAAGTGAAGAGAAGTCACCTGAGTCAGGTAATTATGGGCCTAGATACTACCCTGGCAAACGTCCACAAGCAAAGAAGGCAAATATGCAGACGAATGTTGACTTCCATACACTAGCCCAACATGTACCAAATGAATCCTCTACAGACAGGGGTATAAGTGAGATAATTCAAATGATCTCACAGGGTAATCAAGATAGGGCACGCGATATGAAAGGCCTTCAAAGTATTATTGATGACAATAATTGTAACTACACACAGAGATTAAATGTCATAGAGGAACATAATGTAAGAGTCGCCAGAGAAACAAAGTCTGAAATTGAAAAGTTACGTGACATGGTCCTACAAAACCAGGATACTATACGTATACTGCAAAATGCTGAAGCTCCATCTAATGGTAACCATGACAACAACCGATTCATCTCTCCCAAGAGACTTAATGTGGTTGTGGATGGTCTTAGTGAAAAATTACCTGGTGACTCCTATGACCATGCCTATGACCTACTATGTGCGTCAGGACTGAAATTAGATGCCAGCGAAATTACATTTACTACACGAATGGCCAACCAGGATGATAAGAGTGGGGAACCCAGGTCCCTTCTTATTTGCTTTACAACGGCATGGCGACGTGACCAATGTCTAAGATGGAAATCTCAACTCAGGAATGCTGGAAATAAGTACAGTAGAGTTTTTATAAACCCTGATGAAGACCCAAGTGTTAGGCGAATAAAGGGACTAGTTAGAAGAATTGGCAAATACTGCAAAGATGAGCTGGGGCTGGAAATAGCCCTGAAAGGCACTTCCCTTATCATTGATGGGAATTGGTATGATGGCTATAATGTACATTCTATCCCTGACCATTTCAAACCACAAGATCTACATTTTGAGAATCTAGATAGGCGACTCTTCAGACGAGATGAGCAAGAAGGGCGTGGTCGAGACTTAATTAGAGGCGGGGCCTGGAATAGATACGAAGACTACAGTGATGAAAGGATTGCAGCTTGTCTGACAGAGCGTTACCAGCCTCAAAATAAACGTGATAGAAGGATTGACCAAGCACCCATAGAGCCTCCTACAAATCTACATGAACAGAATCAGCAATCTACACATAAATCAATGTCAGATCTACCTGCGTTCAATAAGGCACTACTGACTAGTAGATCTAACAGAGGTTTTACTGATGCTAATGCTGGGCAGCGTCCCCACCTAGTGGCTCGGAGTAAAACTAATTCCAAAGAGCGACAGAGTTCACCACCAAAACACCAGAGGGCGACGTTGGGCGGACCGGACGATGTTTGGTGGAGACAGACAGTCACCTCGCTCACAAAAGAGTTTAATAAATCTAAACTGACACCACCAAGAGTTAAGGTGATTGATACGACTAAGGAATCACGGCCCATTCCCCGATACAATGAAAAGAAACCAATCACCCGTAGTGTATGTAGCAAGAGGAAAATGTTGGTGAGTGAAAAAGTCAATGCAGCCACAGAAATAGCCAAGGGTTACGATCTCTATGAAAAAGCTACCAAAGCTGGGATTACTTTCAGTGGTCCTAGATCAATTTTCAGTAATATGTACCCATGTATAGTGAAACATGGTGACCTACTTTTCCACAGTAGTGAACAGCTATATCAATACCTTAAATGTATTGAGCACAATGATGAAGATCGAGCACAGCAGGTACTTGATACAACTACTGGTAAGGAAGCCAAGGATGCTACATATGGATTGAAGGAGAGTGATACATGGAAAAATGAGTTACGGATTAAAGCCATGAAACTCTGCCTACATGCTAAATTCACACAACACGACGACCTGAGGAATTCCCTACTGGAGAGTGGGAGTATCCTGCTTATCGAATCATCAATGAACAGTCATTGGGGTGGATTCGCCAGATATGGAGACCCAATATATGATACTGGCCGATACCAGGGCAACAATATATTAGGCAAACTGCTATGTGAGCTACGCACTAGACTTACCAAACCTGCGCTTAGTAAACAAGCGGGAAAGCAGTCAAAAACTCAGGGGGAGAGTGAAAACGAGAGTATCGAGGTGCGCGATAGTTCTAATGAGAGCAGCGACGCCATTGCCGATGACGACGACCGTGACACGGCGGACAGTTCAATAGAAGCCATTTTTGATAAGTAACTAACCGTATCTAATAATATGCAGTTGAACATTCACCCCATGCCAACTATCATGGCAGTTGGTGACTCAAGAGCCGCTGGAATGGATACGTATCTGGATAAAGTGATGCCCTCACCGGTAGAAGTAACTGCGCTACCGGGTGCCAGGCTGATCACCATAACTGATTGGCTCGTAAATCGACTCCAGACTGGTCCTAATGTGGACTGTGTGTTTGTATTGGCTGGCATTAATGATATAACCAAGAAGCTATATAAACCAACGCGCTTTACCTTGAGGAATATATATGTTGAATATGGCATCCTGGACTTAATGGATAAGTTCTCATGCCTACTGCAGCGTGCACGTGATGTGAATCCGATATGCAAGGTGGTACTCTGCGCACTCTACGGCGTCGACCTCCGGGTTATGAATAACCACGACATAGTTCATCAACACCAGCATATGATCGACGCTACCGTAGTAAAAGTTAATGCATCCATCAAAAGGATCAACTGGGAGAATGACTGTATGACCCCCTATCTTGACAAATTATGTCACGCATACCACACCAAGTCTGGATACCGACATAACTACAGTGCCCTATACGACGGTTGCCATCCATCAGCAGAAGCCAAGAAGAAATGTGCCAATCTCATTCTAAATGCTACTTTAAAAATGGCTAATGCAGGATGGCTCTAAGCACAGTGACTTCATTGTGCCAAATGAGGCTGCCAATGTATTGATGTAGTAACCACAGCGTGTCTTACAGCGGGTGAGTTCATCTGCACCTAAACAATTGTTTTAAAACAATTAGGGAATTTAATAACCCAATCACTGGATGTATACTAACATTTCCTGTGCCTTCGAATTGTGGAATGTATTGTTGATGGAGTAAAAACTACAAATCAAGTGCTTTTGACCTATGACTACTGATGAGTTTAAATTTATACTTCCATGATTGTCTGTAGATTAAGCGAATATTACATGACTATGAGATATATTAATATAATTGCGTGATAGAGGAATTGTAAACCGTAACTAAAAATGTTATTTTTTACTCCAGGGGGGAGTCTGCCATAATGAGCAAAGATAAAATCATAAGCATTAACTAATTGATCTACTTCATTGTCTAATACGATAAATTAGTTAAGTGATATATTACTACTTGGCCTGTAATTTCAGCTGTCTGTTTGATTTGAATTTGTAACATTGTATGTCTATATTTCGCATTGTTTTTTGTTCACAGACAGAATCTTTCGACATTCTGTTGGTTTTTCGTTGTTTTTCTCACCCCTAGTACTACCATTACCTAAACAGGTTGTACTGTGCTCTAGCCCTATCTGATAGCGCTACACACAATCTTTTGCACTTTTTTCGTTTTCTTTGATAATCGTTTTCTTCTCTACGCGCTAAGTTCTGGTATATATCTGGTCACTTACACTATACACATAAATGGCTTACTTTAGCTTTACTGAACTGGGATGTCAGAAAGGGTTAAAATTAGTAAACATGAATGCTCAAAGTCTCAATGATAAGATCTATCAACTCCAAGCATTAAATGTTGGCAGACACATAGATTACCTATGTGTAACTGAATCATGGCTCGACAAGAGGGATCTAAACCACAACCTAGCGCTTGAAGGTATGACCCTTTATAGAAATGATCGCACTGGTGCTCGCCGTAAGAGTGGCGGTGTATGCTGTTATGTTAATAGTAGATACACTGACTATACAATTGGTCTATCTGAGTTCACTATGACCTGTAAGGATATTGAAACGTTGGGTCTTTTAACAAAATTCCCAAATCAGAAGTATAGGCTAATTATTACAGTTTACCGACCTCCTAAGGGTAACCTCAAGGCCTGTATTGATAAATTGACGGAGTTAGTGCGTTTACCCGAGTCAGAGAATAAGGAAATATGGATCCTTGGTGATATGAATATTGATACCAAACATCGAAACTCCCCAAAATTTAAAAGACTCTCTAGGTTTCTCCGTAAAACAAAATTAACCTACTTAATGACAAAATATACTTATTTTCACCCATTTGGCAAATCTGTCCTTGACCACATTTATACAAACTGTAGGTTTGTTGACAAATATGGTGTTATTAACAACAAATTTGGTGATCACTGTCCTATATATGTGACTAAGAAACAGAAAAGAGCACCAAAACACCCAATTAAAAATGTCACTGGTAGATCTTACAAAAATTACTCAAAACCTGATATTTCTGAGTCAGCTGTAAATTACAACTTCCAGTACCATGACAATGTAAACGAAATCTACGAGAGTCTGATGCATTTTATCGAAAACTACCTTGATACATACCACCCCGTCAAGACATTTAAGATTAAGACCAATCAACCACCAGGTTTCACACCTGAAATTGCCTCAATAGTGAGGAAGAAAAAGAGGCATCTACGTAAATCCAGAAAGGTCCCCAAAGGTAGTTACAACGTACATGTCCAAGCTGTAAAAATGTATGACTGCCAAATTAAAGCTGCCTTAATTCATGGAATAAGGAGTAAACTACTTAACGATCTCGAAAGGTATAAAAATGACTCCCGGAATTTCTGGTCTGAATTAAATACTATATGGAAAGGTCCCAAGAAGGAGACATCATTTAATCTCAAAGATGAAAATGGCAATAACGTCCAGCCTGATAGGTCAGCTTCCTACATCAACAAATACTATGTAGGGATTGGCCCCAGTCTGGCTGGACAAATTGACAGCCATCACTCCCCAAACACACAAAGTGGCTATAATATAGAAACATACAGTGGTGTGAATGAAGAACTCTATTTTACGCACATTGATCTTGATGTGACGAGACAACTGATAAATGGAATTAAAACAAGCAAGTCATCTAGTATTAAGAATGTTAGGAGTTGTGTAGTAAAGGATGTATTAGCTGCTAGACCAGAGGTACTTTGTGATTTCATAAATGCCTCTATGGTCCATGCCAATGTACCCAGATGTATGAAGACTGCCAATGTCATACCTTTGCCAAAGAGTGGTGATTTAAGCAAAGTCACTAACTGGCGACCAGTTAGCCAACTGAATATAATTTCTAAATTATTAGAAAAAGCAGTTCATAAATTGTGTATGGATTTCCTAATAAAACACGACATAATTGATAAGCATCAATTTGGCTTCATGGAAGGCAGATCTACGGCTCAGGCAGTCTACCTAATCTGTCAGGAACTATATGAGGCTAGGAATAGGGGTGAGCTGGCAGTTATTGTCTTCCTTGACCTACGGAAGGCATTAGACACTGTCAGTCACCCCCTGTTGCTTGGAAAACTCGCAAAAATTGGTTTTTCTAATGTGGTGATAGATTGGTTTCGGTCGTACCTTACAGACAGGTGTCAAACGACCACAGCCAATGGTATCACATCGGAAGAAATGGGTATAACATGTGGTGTACCGCAAGGGTCAGTTCTCGGACCTCTGCTCTTTAATATCTACATAAACAAACTACCTCAGGTTCTGACCAGTTGTAAATATTCAATGTATGCCGACGACCTGGCCATTTTTCTAAGTGGTACAGACATTACAAACATGCAAGGTCTTATGCAAAAGGACCTGGATAGTGTTTATGCTTGGTGCTGCAGTCACAAATTGACTGTAAATATAGAGAAAACGAAAGTCCTATGGATCAACTCTGGCAGATCCTGCCAGGTTATGGATGCCACTCCCTTGAATATATGCAACAAGGCATTAGATTTAGTATCTGTCTTCAACTACCTAGGTGTATTAATTGACAGTAATTTGAGTTTTAAACAATTTTGTACTAAGACAAAGGATTCTGTACTTTCTCGCGCTTACCAACTACGTCAGGTACGTAAAGTTATTGATGGGGATCTTGCCATTAGGCTTTTCAAACAAATGATTGTTCCCATATTTGACTAAGGGGATATAATCATTGGTGGTGGCCCTGATACATCTGTAATGGCCCTACAATGTACACAGAACTATTGCTTAAGGGTATGTCTGGGTGTAAAACGCCCCACTGACATGTCGCGTAATGACCTGCACATTAACACATGTTGTAAATGGTTAATTGCCAGAAGAAGCAAAAGTCTTCTTAGTCTAATGTATACATTGTCACAAGACCCTAAGAATGTACAAACACATAGAAGGGTACTTAGAAGTAATAGTAAAGTGATAATGAACAAGAGTTTCCCCAATTTAACTATGTATAAAAAAAGTCCTCTCTGGAGAGGTATAGAGCTATGGGATCTCCTGTCAGCTGAACAACAACATATCAAGGACAAAACTAATTTTCTGGTAGCTGTGACGTGACTTCATGTCTGGCTAAGCATTATGACTGAATGACTTTATGAGCCATGAATACGTATCATATTTATTGTGTACCTTAGTGACCCTTGTGCCATGACTTAGCCGAAATCTGATGTATCCATTATCCTTGACTTACTTGTAAATCATCCTGCATGAATGTTTGTCAAATAAATAATTCAATTCAATTAAAGATAACAGTCATTTCCAGGGACAAGGTTGTACCAATCATATCAGCTGTTATTAGCGCACGTCGGCAGAAACCAACCTCAGTCCCTCTTGGAACCTATACGTAGGGCTCAAGGCTAATATAGATAATATAATGTCCCCATGGAGGGAGATTCAGTGCTCGCATATGTACACCCTTTATTAATTACGGTCCTGTGTTTAATGTGCTCGAGGGTGAAATTGGAAATACTCAGTCCTGCCCTGGACCACCACTTAAGGTGTGGGAAGCCCAATAAGCATAAAATTGACCGGATTTGTGGCTGTTGTGTGTCAGTGTAAAAGGCCCATTACAACATGAATCAACCGTTTATTGACTACAGGGGAGGCAGTCTTCATAGGACTGTGACCTCAATAGACCACGGGTTTAAATACTGAAAGGAACCGCTGTGATTTATATATATCAGAGACGTGTCTTTTAGGAGAATCGATGTGAAAGTATTCCAGACACCAACAAAGGAGGCAAACTACTACGAAGGATATTTTGGAGTTGTGATCGGGCTACCCAGTTACAAATTTCAGCAAGACGTCTCTAGTTTCAAATAGAGGATGACAATGTGATGTTGAAAATTGAATTTTTGATGATTTTCGCAACTTTTTTAATTTTCGTTTTCGCAACTTTTTTAATTTTCGTTTTCACAACTTATATACTTTTGTATCCACAACTTAATAGATTTTCTTGTGCATAGTCAATCAACTGTGGATGGTAACCCTTTAGGGGCTGCTAATGTAGCAGTGCATCAAGTCTATTGGTCGTCATAATGCACCAATGAAGTGCTGGTGAGACTGTTCTCTAGTACTTCATTGGAGCATTACTACGACCCTGTGGGGTTGATATACGGTACTCCCGAAGGTTCTCTCTTTAATCTAGAGTACAGCGCATGCTTATTTGGTTAAAATGAGGGTAAATTTTTTACGCCCCCCCCCCACTCAGGAGGGATCTGAATTGTAAGTGTGGTCATTTTTAACAACAGGGGAGGGCAAACTAACACACGCGTACCAGCCACAAGTATGGCTCAGATACATTGATGACATTTTCTTCATCTGGACACATGGCAAAGAGAGGTTGGGAGAATGGATGACACACCTCAATAATTTCCACCACTCCATCAAATTCACACTCGAAAGCTCCAATCAGAGTGTGAACTTCTTGGACACAACAGTCAAGCTCGACGTAAACACGAGACGTCTATACACTGACTTGTATAGAAAACCCACGGATGTCAACAACTACTTAAAGTACACCTCAGCACATCCAATCTCGACGAAAAAGAGCCTCCCATACTCGCAACTTCTAAGGATCCGCAGAATCTGCAGAAACGCAGAGGATTTTGAAAAACACAGTAAAATCAAAATTGGGGAGTTTGAAGACAAAGGGTATCCCAAGGACCTCCTGGTGGAAGCCCTGGAAAAGGTCAAAACGAAGAGCAGGAGTGAGACACTACAGGGTAGAGAACAGAAACCCAACACACAAGATAAATGCTTCCTGATAAGCACACATAGACCAGGAAATGACATCCTGAACCAAACAATCAGCCAACACTGGGATCTCCTGGGTGGCTCCAAAACAACAAAATTCCTACAAAGGTCAAAACTGATAAAAGGCCAAAAAAGACCCAAAAATCTAAAAGACCACCTAGTGAAGGCGGCCACTAACTACCCCTTGTCAGAGGACGAAGAAGAAGGGATAATGAGACAACCTAAAAACAAAAAGAAACAGAAAAGGAAATGCGGAAGGCTATTCTGCGACAAGTGTGTGAAAATAGACAAAAAGGATGAAATTATATCAAAAACAACAGGGAAAAAGTATACTTCCAAATGGAACGTGAGTTGTGAAAGCTCCAACCTAATATATTGCCTAGAATGCACCCGCTGTAATGCACAATATGTGGGGAAAACGGAAAGACCCATCAGAGAACGAATCTGGGAGCATCTAAACAGTATCAGGAAAAACGAGGGCAACACAGATGTACCCTGGCATTTCAATCAACCGGGACACGAAAGAATGAAGGATGTCAAATTCCATATTGTGGAATTTATTGGACGACATCCAAAAAGTGATGAAGGAAAAAGGTTACTAGCACAGGCCGAATTCTACTGGATAGAAAAACTCCACACACATTCCCCATGGGGGATGAACACCAAGGACGGCAAATATGGATGAAGGGACCACACATCCTCGTTCCCAAAGCTACACATTCATTAGGAGTCCCTTTATCCAGCCATGACCTGGTGCCTTAAGACTGATTTCACCAGCACATTTACACAGGGATGGATCCCTGATGTGCCATGAATTGATAAGAAAGGAATTTTCTATCATGCCTCAAATGTAACTCATAATGGACTAGCGTAGCCAATGAAGTTACATAAAATCGTCTAAAATATATTCAGGTTGAATATAACACAATTTCCCGTCACATCCACCTGATGAGACGCCATTAGGGTCGAAACCACAAAAGCTAGTGGGGATACGGATATATCCCCACAAATATGAGGGTGGGGTACGTTTGAATCATAGGTCCAAACGTAAACTGATATCTCTTTAGGTGATACCTAAAAATCAGAAACCATCCACCCTCTCCCGACCTATTCCCACTACATCATAGTGAGTACACTATTGATTAACTGTAATTCACACTCAGTATTAATTCTACACTTCTCTAATACACTACTATCCCTGACCTAAATATAGTGAGAGAGGGATTTCAACACAGTGACAGAGGGTCTGTCAGTGTGCATGGAGTTGATCTAGGTCAATCAACAAAAATAAACCAATAGAATTACAGATTTGGCACTTGAAAAAAGAGTGCTAGACAGAGGCTAGACTGGTGACTTGGATCTACACAGGCGGTCTTAGGGCGCTTTTGTGGTCGTGGTCAGAGGGAAAACAGACGTACTTCCTTGACTTATATACTTTTGTATCCACAACTTAATAGATTTTTTTGTGCATAGTCAATCAACTGTGGATGTTAACCCTTTAGGTTCTCTCTTTAATCTAGAGTACAGCGCATGCTTATTTGGTTAAAATGAGGGTAAATTTTTTACGCCCCCCCCCCCACTCAGGAGGGATCTGAATTGTAAGTGTGGTCATTTTTAACAACAGGGGAGGGCAAACTAACACTTAGCCATATAATGGCTTTGAGGGATACGGTAGTCCCACCTCAGGGAATACGATATAAAAATATCCCATGCCCGCATGGCCCATGGTCGTGGACATTTGCTTATGTACCTCAATCAGAGTTCAACTAAAGCTCATCTGCTACCTACTAGACATGATTGTGTTCATCATAAAACCCCTCGACCCCCCCCCCCCGTTGATAAATAATGACCACTCCCTTAGCTGAAACCTGGTTGTGGAAACGAAAATTTTAAAAAAAGTTGCAGAAACGAAAATAAAAAGTTGCAGAAACAAACTCTAGAAAAAAATGTGTAGAAAACGGATGTCCTCTCCAGGGCTCCGTATTACGCCCCTTTCCACGTCATGATTCTTTTTCTCCAACAAGCAGGTCAGACATTACATCATATTGTTAACGTGTCTACAATTGCGCTCTGGACACTGGAATTCTGTCCTTATTTTAAAAAAATATCTGAATTGAACTCCTGCCATGTGTTCAATGGGTACTTGTTAAAGCCAGGCTGAAACCCTGCCAATAGACACATGTTGCAGCCAGAAATGTGACGTCATGTCCAAACGCATTATGGATCAAGTTTGAGTACGCATAACGTACTACTATAGAGTACAAATCTGGACGCTCTTTAACTATTGTGTATTGATCATTACCATGTTGAGTAAGAGTGAGTTAGGTGAAAATGTGACATTTAGCAGGTTTTTCCCCTCTCATACCCTTTCATAATGCATCTGGAAATCTAGGAGAGGACATAATTACCTCTATAAGGCCAGTCACCCGACCGACCCTAGCAAAACAGGGGGAAAACCTTTTTTTTTATTTTGAAGAATTTTGTCTCATATTTCAAAGAAATTATTCAATATTTTTTGAGGATTTTTCCTGTATCCTTTTCGTGTTCTTCCTCTCTCTCTATTGATTATCACAATACCACATAGTATACAAGATATCGGAATAGCAAGCAGTGGGTCATTATTATTATCATATGTCTTAAAATAGCTGTACGTAGAAGAAATGCATCAATGATATACATAGTATAGGTCAATATAAGTGATTAAAACGACTTAAGAAAATGTCACAAATAACAGTCAACCGTTATGTCTTCATATAGCTTAGAGGAGGGCGTCACAGAGTTTGGTCAGATGATTTCATGGCAAGGGTACGAGAGTAAATTTAGAGCAAACAATGATAAGTGCACGGACTACGAATCTGTAACATTCTTTTAGATACAGTGGTGGACGGAGGCGGCCCCTTCTTTATGCCTGTAGTTAACAATTCACTAACCGCCAATTTCACCCCAAAGATACCAGCTGCATCCCTCCCTTCGCATTACGCCTCCTTTATTCTCAAATCCTAGACCCTCCACTATTGATACAGTTGGGCACCACCTATAACTAGTCAAGTGGTGCCACCTCGTGCTACCCTGCAGCACCTGTAGTCTTATACATTTGTACCCACTCCAGGCTAGGATCCATACATTGCATGTTAAACCAAATACATGTACACCTGCATACATCGCATGTGGCATATGCTGTGTTATATACGCCATGTAGTTATATTACACACAGGGTAATCCCCTGGAGGCCGACACAGAAGTCAAGTCAATAGAAATCAGAGTGACCAATAGCTGAACACCCTGACCAACACCAACTTCGATCACTTTCTAGATCCACATGTGACGCCTAAAATTATGATAACATGTGACCACTTTCACATACTCTGTATATTACCGTGTGGCTTTAGGTCTATGCGCCACTATACAATAGCGTGACTATCAACGTAACTATATAGCGCCGCGTAATTCATTTAGTTCGCCCAAAAAGTATAGCCCAGTGTATTTCCATGCCAAGAGTCCAAATAGAATTTGATGATACTGCATTCGGTACCATGCCCTTTTCTTTTCTGCAGTATATGCAGAAAATATACGTTCTGGGTACCAAGACTGGCTAATCTCTGTGGGCATTCAGGTAGAATACGATTTCTTTTTATATTCGAGGGTAAAATTAAATTCATTCCGAAATATTAAAATCTCTATTTGCAAAAGAAATCGATACATAGGTGTATAGCCTGCGATTATGACCAGGGGATTATGAACGTAGATATCGTGATGGTTAGTCAGCTTACAAGGGGAATATGTGATTTCTCATGATCAAAATGATCGATGAATAGATACAAGTCCCTTCGGCACTGGGTGGGGTATGGAGTTGGTAATACGTTCTCATATTTAAGGTATGTCCTTCTGACAACAGGAGATAGGAGAACGCATCAAACAGATAAGATAAAACATGCAGATGTCAACTTAATCAATAACTGTGTGTGCTTGGACACGAAACATAAACTTTGGCTTCTGTACTCAAAAAATTTATAGGACTTTACCCCCCCCCCCCCCCCCCAACGGAACATTATCCAGGGTAGTGAAGGGATTGAATAACAACACCCATTATACTTTAGTTGTGATTGATAACACTGGTATGGTTCAGCAATGCACTTGACAAAGGCAGTCTTTAGACGACGTGATTTATAGCTGCCTGTCTACCAGCACTCCCCTGCAGTCTGTATCAAGCAGGCTGGGACTCCATCCAGTAGCGGGACCAGGTTTTGAAAAGGAGGAACGCCCTTCATTTTTCTCTATTTTGGCTAAATATGAGGCTTCATAGAGAAAGTAAACTCTTACCTAGCGGCTAAAAAGAGGGGGCGCCCCCTATCTAAATCCACCACTGACTACCTGCACTTTGCGTTATTTAATCCACCTCTTTCCTGCGTTTGATTATGCTACATCGTTTTCTCTAAAGAAGACTCTTAAATTAATCCCCTTTTAGTATCCATCATACCGTACCACAGTGATCATTTTGTTCAGGAACCTTATAGGTACTGTGAAATATATATACTACATGAAAGCAGCGTATGTGGTATACATATATGGCTGACAATATTGAATGTTTTGATCATGTTTCTGTGAAACCTCCATATTAGTTCTAAAGTGGCCATGGTGTGTGATATTTCGATGAGGGTATGCCACAGTATCCACGATGTCTATATATGCCACAGTATCCACGATGTCTATATATATATATATATATATATATATATATATATATATATATATGTGTGTGTGTGTGTGTGTGTGTGTGTGTGTGTGTGTGACCCATCATATATATATATATATATATATATATATATATATATATATATATGTAAAATATATAAAATTGTCATTAAACTCACATGGTCCCTTTGCATTAGATGACTTTGGAAGATGGGAGCTTTTTGAAATACAGGGGTATAACATGGTCCCAAAAACACAAGGTGGAGTTTTGAGGGATTGGAGGTTCTGTGTTGGATACGGGCCTTATATGGGTCTAGAGATGATAAACTAGGGCCAAGAGACCAGATGGGGGAAACCCTGCATCCAGGGGTGAAATAGATTTTTAAAGTTGAAGTCCTGTGCTTTAAAATGAGATATCTTGAGCTAAAATAGTCCAGGTAGTTCTTCTGTAATTGCTTACCAAACCTAGGTCGGTAAAAATTGAAAAATAAGCTTTAAATACATTAGGGTAAAGTGACCATGAGTTGTCCACCTGGACCTTTTTGAAGCATCATACTGTTTCTAGGATCTCTGCCAGAGTATGCTAACTTGTAGGGGGCACCAGAAAATGGTTATGAAAATCATCCTGAAGTGTTAGTCTTTCCAGCAAATAACACTTCAGGATTCTATGTATGTATGTATGTATGTATGTATGTATATATATATATATATATATATATATATATATATATATATATATATATATATATATATATATACATATATATATATATGTGTGTGTGTGTGCGTGTGTGTGACTATATATATATATATATATATATAGTTGTAGCTAAGGTAAAGACATCCTGGTGGATTTAAGACAGGGGGATGCGGGGGTGCGGCACCCCCTAGCTCCTTTTCCCCACTACTAAAGAGTTTATTTGGTTCATTTAAGCCAGAAATCTAGTCAAAAATAAGAACTAAACAAGGGGTGTGCCCCCTCCTTCTCAAAATCACTGCAGGAATCCTCTTGACCCTAGTTTGTCATCTCTAGACCCATAAAAGGCCCGTATCCAACACAGAACCTCCAATCCCTCAAAACAATCCACCTTGTGTTTTTGGGACCATGTTATACCCCTGTATTTCAAAAAGCTCCCATCTTGTCATCTAATGCAAAGGGACCATGTGAGTTTAATCACAATTTTTTGTGTGATGACCCTAAATTTTAAGTATTTTCATGAGAATGTTTCAGAGTAGGACCATTCTCAGTTTCAAACTCATAATATTTGTGAGATGGAAGCTTTTGGAGACATCACACCACCACTTCCTCGGTGAATAGGGCCCAGCCCCCCTCTTCCTATGCAATATATGATTAAAATGTTAATCTTACGTTGGTCCCTCTCACCCTATACGATTGGAATACCAATCTCTCATGGGTTATATTCTACAATCTGATTATACAGGGATCATCCAATTATTTTTGCATAGATACAGGAGCTAGTACAGGAAAGCGTGCAGTAAGGAGATGTTTATTTTCTTCTCTCTAATATGTCCATTTGCCTGATTAAATTCGAGTACATTGCCGATGTTTCATGTACGTAGCATGCACATAGGAATAGTTCCAAGATAAATGGTCCAATAACTTGTTAACCTAAAAATCCATGTTCTAAAGGTTGAATCGTCGTCCCCTTGTGTCAGAGTCGTATTTGCTATGGGTCTGTTTATCAGGGATAAACAGTTACACTGACGTCTACGTCTTCACATGATACACATGCCTAGATTCATGTATTTGCTATTGACTTGAATAGAATCACCATTATAATAATCTTCAGGTTAATAGCAAAATCACATTATTTAGCTATTATGTTGCTTAGCCTTTGCAGTGCTAGGCGGATTTTTTTTCAACACTCTTCTCGACCTCCACAAGGAATAGACTCTCCTGATACCGTTACCATGTTGAGGGTACGGATCACTTATCAGTCTTATGTCAAGGATGTTATCAGTCCGACGTTTTATATCTCCTATAAATATCTACTTGAGGTGTCTGAACTTCAATATCTAATTTTCAATCAATATTTACTCTCACAGAACACATTCTAATCCCGAGGGAGCCACTCTCAAATTTATGGTTATCATGTGCGTACATCACCTTGTTCGTGGAACCCCTTTTAGCGGAGTAAAATTTCATAAAAAAAAAACAAAAAAAAACCTTATAGCGGGGCACCCCCCAAACATTGCAGGAAAATGTACCCCTTTTGGTGAAAACCCTTGCTTAAGAAGGGGATACAATGATAAAAATATACCCCATTTTTACTAAAAACGACCAAAAATCCTACCCCCTTTAGCCCAAAATGGCCGATAATGCACCCCTAACAGTAGACTTGGGCACCCGTCTCGATGGCAACTTCGCTACCATTGGTCTGCGGGTGGGAGACTACCCTGTAACAGCGGATCCGGGGGAGTAAGTGAGTAATAGATGTTTAACGCCATTTCGACAGCTAAGGTCATATTCATGGCGAGAACGACATTACACAATTTCACAGAGGAATGTGTCAGTGCCTGCGCATATGTGCACCACACACATCCTGAGGGGATAGGAAAGATGAGAAGTACACCCTTTTAAGTGGGCTAGGGAAGCCCAGCGGATCCGGGGGAGTGAGTGAGTGAGTAATAGATGTTTAACGCCATTTCGACAGCTGAGGTCATATTCATGGCGAGAACTACATTACACAATTTCACAGAGGAATATGTCAGTGCCCGCGCATATGTGCACCACACACATCCTGAGGGGATAGGAAAGAGGAGAAATAGACCCTTTTAAGTAGGCTAGGGAGGCCCGCGGATCCGGGGGACCCGCCCCCCTACCTAAAAGAGTTACCCCTTTACCGCTAGTTTTTGACGAACATCGTTACTATAGATCATATAGGGAGTGCCCCCTGAGATTCTAATATGTGTTTTCCCATGAGAAATCCTTGTTCCCATGCTATACATGTAAGGCTTCGTTCAGAGATTTAAACCAAGCATCGCACGCCGATGTCGGGCTAGACCTAGTGCATGGTGGTCATGGTGGGCTAGATGTGCGAGAGTGAGCGGTGCACAATCATCTGGATTTAACTTTGCTATACTCCACTTACAGTTACAATTTGTGTGTATATTCTTTATAAAGGTATCAGGTACACACTGGAGACTAAGAAATAGACATAGGAAAGCCCAGGAATACAGAGGAGGCCAAAGGAGATGGAGGTGGTACCAGCAACAATGGAGGTAATAATGGAGGTAAGCCTTTCAAGCCTGTCCACAACACACCAGCTAAAACAATAGCCCAGCTAGAGGTTAAATTTTGGGAAAGGCTGGGGGCTATAAATGAAACCCTTGGTATTACTGCCTCAATTGCTAAGGAAGCCAAGGAGACTGGTGAAGACCTATTGGAGAGAGTAATAAGGGCTGAGAAAAAATTGGATTCACAAGCGACTGAAATTGGTAAATTAAAATCATGTATCTCCGAACTGGAAATGGCGGATAGGGTGAATAAAACCATAATTGATTCATTGAAGATGAGAGAGGAGAGAAAAGAGAGAGAGAAAAGAAAGCCCAACATAATTATTCGAGGTATTAAGGAAGAAGAGGAAAAAGAAATGAAACAAGTAATAAATACTTTATTCTCTGACATGGGAATCAACTACACCTATAACAACTGCACTGCTGCCTACCGTCTTGGCCAAGCTAAAGCGAACCAAACCAAACCATGTCCAATTATGGTCCGCCTGAAGGAAAACACCAACAAAGGGACAATATACAAAGCTATGAGGGCATTCAATGCTAAACCGGGCTGTAGTGGCATTACAATATCTGACGATGTAACAGTTGAAGAGGCCAGTAAGCTCCAGGACCTAAGGACGGTGGAGGCATTCGCAAAATTGAAGAACATTAAAGGGGAATATGGCAGACGTAAAATAATTGTGCAAGGTAAAGAATATGTACCTGAAAATCTGGAACTACTTCCAGACGAGATATCCCTTGGCGCAGCCAAAACAAGAGAGTGTGACAATGGCAAAGGTATTGCTTTCCAATCCAAGCACTCCTACCTCTCCAACATGTATAAATGTACACTTAGATACGATGGCACAAAATATACCAGTGTAGAACAGGCCTACTGCCACCTAAAAGCTAAAGCATGTAATGCCATGGACACAGCCCAGAAGATTCTGGCCTCAGATTGCCCATACAAACAGAAAAACCTGGTTCAAAATGCATCACCCCCTGATGACTGGACCAAAACAAATACAAACTAGTCTTCAAACTCCAGAAATGCAAATTTATCCAAAATAAGCAGCTTGCAATCAAGCTAAAGAGCCTGAAGGATCTGCACCTATATGAAGCTACGACTTCAATGACCTGGGTATGTTCCTACACCCTCAAAGACCTGGATAAAATTAATCCAAATGCACCAGGTAGTAATGAATGTGGAAAGGCACTGATGCAGGTGAGGGACGAGCTTATTTTAGCTGACGCCATAAAGGCCGCTGCACCAAAATAATAGACAGCGGAAAACATACCTATGAGGGTTTTACAAACGACCCCAATATCTATTTATAGTGCTGCCTCAAGCCTAAGCCTACCGCGTCCACTGCCGACTGGTTGCTATAGACTTCACACTAATTTCCTTCTTATTTGGACACAACTGCACCATAGAAAAGTCAATCCACACTCTAACCACACTATACAGATATGAATCAATCTGCTACACTGCCAATATACAAGATACTATTACTAGCCGACAGCAGAGGCTATGGACTTGAAAACCTCATGAATTACATTCTACGCTGTGAAGGTTGGGGCCACATATATATAGTGGTGGCCACAGTGGGTGGAGCCAGGTTCAAACAGTTATATGAGAAAACCATTCGACAACTGACTATACATGGTGACTTTATAGCCATTTACATCATGGCCGGAGTCAACTACCTGTCAGTTAAACATTACTCTGGCAAAATAACCCCAATTTACCAGGAAGTGGGGCTACTGGTTGATGTTTTTACTGACAACCTATTCAACCTCAAAGCTGCCCTCACCATGTTGGGGATGAGAGTGATTATTAGTGAATTAGTTGGCATGGACATAAATACCTATAATGGTACAATGGGCCAATATATGCACCACCAGCAAGTAATTGATGAAGCAATACCACTCATCAATCATGTAATTGTAGGCATGAACGCTGAACAAGGATGGGTAACACCCTGGCTTCAGAAATCAATCCATGTGCCTAAAGGACCCACTTCCAAGAAAACAAGATACCAGAGGCTACGTGATGGTATTCATCCCCTACCACCGACAGCGGATTACTAGAGCTATTACATCTGCCAAGCAGTTATCAAAAACACCCAGATGCTACAAGAGGCTGGAGCGATCTAGTCAGGGAAGTGCACCTATTTTCCAAAATCCTTATACATAGGTGGTCTACGTATACTCAGAAATAATCTTATAATAATATATGTCTATCATCACAAGTTATTAACATAACCTCCCACCACTTTATTTGGATTAACCTGGCACATTGAGCTATATATATCAACCACGACCCATAGTTGTGAACATGGGTCGTAGTACTTATCTGATGACCACATATGTATTATTCCTTAATAATTTGTGGGCCCAAGCCCTATTAATTTAGTTGTACAGATGTTATGATCCACAATGTATATATGGTCAATTCTCACGAAAATGGAGCACAGGCTCACTATACCTTTCCCCATCCATGTACACTTAACAGGGGGTCTAACTGCTATATTGTTTATACATTCACATTGCTGCTAACATTATCATACCATGGGTATCCACTTTTGCCCATGTAGTGACCTAATCTATGCCAATAACAGGGAAAAAATGGGGATATTTCAAAGGTTTTTAACTAAAGAAAATATAAGTAAAACACATTAGGTGATTTATTTGAGGTACAATAAGGTCCAAAATAACACTTTTCATATGGACTATTGTAGAATTGAAAAACGAACATTTTGACACCATCAGAGCTCATTTTCAATTTTTTTCTTGTTATTTATAAGGAAAAATGTAGTTGTGTAACATTTACATCACCATACGTAGGTACACTAGAATGAGTATAATGTCAAGGAGAAAAATCCTCTTGGGATATATAGATGTCTCAGTTTTGATGGCTCAATGGGGGGTAATATAATATTAATATGAAATATTTCTAACATGCACATGTCTATGACCTATAGGACTGACAAGCATGTGGTGTACCCCTTAGCATCACCGTACATAGGTACATTGAATCATTGATCAAAGGAGAGTAATTAATATTTAGTAAATTATTTCATAACATGTTAATATATGTGGTCCAGGGAATATCCATGCAAAATATTGTCATAACTGGATGAATATGTTGCAACCTATTGGGAAAAATCACCATGCATAGGTCCATGATTGAAACCTATGCCATAGAATGATAGAAATAGCTAATGCTATCTATAAACCTGTTGATATACTTCAATTGACTAAGGATGAATACTATGGACCAGTTACAATACCAGAAATCAATAAATTTGTGAAGATAATGACTGCAATACATAGACATCACCGTACATAGGTACATCTACATACGTAGGTCCAGCTCCATAAGTGGATATAAATAATTGCAGCATAATCTATTCTTATCATAGATATAAATGATAAAGACCCCTAGCCAACATATTGTTATGACTGTATGAACAAAATATATCAGTTTTCTTGCAAATAATTCTATTTTATAGCAACCCATGTAATTTGTTCATATGCAAGATTCATCACCGTACGTAGGTCCACCAGTTTTCTTCCTAAAACTGTCATAAAATCTTTAATTTTCATAGTTAGTGTTCCCAATTTTGTGAGTAATTAACATTATATGCTGCCTTTCAGCCCACAAGAAATACAAAACATCTGAGCAGTTCAGATTTTTTCTCCTCCTCGGCCATGTGCTCCATTTTCATGAGAATTGACCATATATGGTAGTACTGGGTGGAAATAACAAAGTCTGTACTCTGCACTTAGATAGTTGGATATCTTATATTGTATCAGTAATCTATACGGAACTGGTGAATGTTAACATATAGTATTACCTTGCCATTAATACTGTATACCTCATCACTGCAGAACCTACAAATGCAGACTGAACACTACACGGACACATAACACTGTGAAGTATCATGGTCTCAAAGACTTAATAGTGGCTCTATAAAAAGCCTATAATAAGCTCTATAATAAGCTCTATAATAATATCGCAGGCTTTACAATAAGCCAAATAGTAACACTGCTACAGACTTTCACATATTTAAACTAAATACTGTATCAGTTCCCTAGCATACAATGTATAATTTATAAATATACCCACATGTATAACATCAAAACTCACAAAATGCTAAAGTAAAGTTAACCTTGTAAATAGCTCTATGACTTGGATTATTATTTCTTACCTCTCTCCAGAATTGATGTGCCCCTACTCTTGTACTTTTCTAATTCAACTATTATATACACATGGAAAGCACTAGATGCAAGCTCCATGTGATGTATGAGATGTGGGTAGGAGCCCCATTCTTATTCTTTTTCTTTTTTCTATTCTTTTTCTATTTTGCTTTTTTGTTCATACTCTTGCATTAACTTAGTTTATTCTGGAGCGGAAACTGGGAGCACTGGAAACTTAGCCTATACGGTATATGACACAAATGATTAATAGATTTTTCGCTAACACCAGGGGAATCTCAATAGCACACATGAATGTGAGGAGCTTACCTAGCAATCACATAAAGCTACAACCTGAATTTGACAATAGTGATATCGATTGCCTTACCTTCTCAGTACCCTCCGACCAAGTTGACCTAGCAGGCTATAACCTAATGAGATGGGATAGGCAAACTTTAAATGACAAGGGAGAAATCCAAATAGGTGGAGGACTTGCTGTGTATCTAAAAATAGAATTTACCTTCTCTTCAATAGAGCTACAACATTTAAATCACAGCAATAAGGACATTGAACTACAATGCATAACATTCCACAAACCTTTCTTAAAAAAGTGTATCATGTTCAATATTTATAGACCTCCTAGTGGTGATGTTTCAACCTTTTGTGAGACTTTATTGGCAATGGTGAACCTTCTAAGCATCCAAGGTACAGAATTTTTTATGTTGGGAGATTTTAATGTGGACCTCACAGGTATCTTTTCAACTAACAGAAAAAGAGATGAGGCTTGCATGATAAAAAACACTATACTACAACTGGGCTGTGTACAATATATTAATGAATTTACCCACTTCGAACCCAATGGACGTACATCTCTTCTTGATTTAGCCTGTTCCAGCTCCACTAACATTGTAGACAGTGGAACCCTAGATATTCATATAGTTAATCATCTCTGTATCTACCTGGTCAGAGCAGCTAGAATCTATGACAAAGAACCTATTTCCTTCACAGGGAGATCCTATAAAAATTATAACAAGGATACCTTCACACTAGGGCTACTAAACTCGAACTGGGACACCTTTTGGAATACCGACGAAGCTTGGGAAGCTTGGGACATATTGTTACAACAGATTGACCATATACTATTTATCACATGTCCTGTTAAAAACTTCAATTTTGGCAAGAAGAAAAAAACATGGATAACCAATGATATCTTACAACTCACTCAAGACAAAAATATAGCATTAAAAAAGACAAAACATACTAAAAATGTTGATGATATAAATATTGGCAATTATCTTAGTAATACCACCAAGTATATCTTAAGGGAGGCTAAGGTAAACTACCATAAGAAGAAGCTAGATGATTATAGAAATAATCCAAAGGCGTACTGGAGAGAAATCTCAAGCATTGTCAAACCCAAACCATCAGTTACCAACATCAACCTGGTAAATCAAAATACAGGTGAACCTATACCTCAAATAGACACTGCTGATTTTATTAACCACTACTTTAGAGACATAGGCCCTAAGCTATCCCAAAACATGAACCAACCCTGGTCTTACTCTGGTTACACAGCTCACAACTCGTTTACCTTGAGACCAACTGATCTCGAAGACATTAAGAAAATCATTGCAGCAATTAAAGTATCTAAGTCATTGAATATAATGAACATATCCACTCAAGTACTATAAGATGCCTTAACTGTATTACCTCAACATCTACTACATGTTATAAACCTATCCATCACCACCTGTAGATTTCCTCTTACTTGGAAGGAATCTATAGCCACACCTATACCCAAAGGTGGTGATCCCTCTGTCATCTAAAACCTAAGGCCAATATCTATGCTTCCCCTAATCTCCAAAATATGTGAAAAAATTGTTCACAACCAACTGATGAAATACCTAAATGTGAATAACATACTCAATACTAAGCAACATGGCTTTAGGCCTGAGCACTCTTCCATTTCTGGGTTACAGGCATTAAATGATGAAATCTATGAGGGAATGGAAAATCAATCAACTACTTTAGTTTCATATTTGGACTTCGCCAAAGCCTTTGATACTATAAATCACTCCATTTTATATGCTAAACTTAAGAAGATTGGACTTGATGAAGCTAGTCTCCGTTGGTTTAAATCATATCTCTCTAATAGGACACATGCCACTAAGGTTAATGGTATTTGCTCCTCCAAACTTGAAATCCTATGTGGGGTACCACAAGGCTCTATTCTGGGGCCTTTATTGTTCTTAATATACTAAATGACCTTGATACTTCTTTGCAGTTCATGTAATCGCAATTATATGCTGATGACACAGCTTTATTCCCCCACACCAGACATAGTAGCCGCTATGAACCAAGACTTGGAGAACGTAGCAATCTGGTGTAAGAAAAACAAATTATCTCTAAATATTAAAAAAAAACTAAATATGTAATCTATGCCACCAACCCTAGATTGAAAAAACATAGAGAGATAAATCTATCAATCAACAACCAACTAATACTGAGAGCTTTCAATTATAGATACCTGGGCCTGGAACTTGATGCTGAATAGGCTTCAAAAATCATACCAAAGCTATTTATAATAGTCTATCTTATAAAACTTACCTAATGGTCAAATTACGGAAATATATTACCCAAAATGCTGCAAGGGATATCCTGATTACTATGATTCTCCCCATCATTGAATATGCTCAAATTATCTATGGCAACGTCTACATGTCTGGCTGGGAGAGGTAAGAAAGCAGTCTCAAATGTCTCCTAAAACTGTGCTACTACCCTATAAGACAGGAAGGAATAGAATTAATTAGAGAAATCAGTGGTATTAACACCCTAGCTTATAGATGGGATTTTGCACTATGCATGGCTGCCTTTAAATATGTCCAAATACTGGAAAATATTGACACCAGAGATATAAATACTAGAAAACATGACTCCAAGCTTGCTAAAACTACTTGGCCAAAATTAACCAAAGCTAGACAATCATATACCCACAGAGTAAGTCATAGATGGAATAATTTACCAACAAACATAAGGTGCATTGAATCCCCAATGGTATACAAGAGGAAAATAAATGATATGTTATCTACTTAGGCCATGTCCAGGAAAAGTTCCGACCCCCCCCCCACTCCATTATCATCACTCCTATCACACCCACATGTTTATTTTCCAAACTAAAACGTACTAAGTGGCATTTGGAGATGCACCTACCCACGCCACCAATGACTTTGTAAATAAACTACTAATAGTCAATAATCATCAAACTATATGACATATGCTTCTTAGAAAACACAGGCAGTCTGTTACTGGGCTACAAGGCCCTACTGCCTATGTTATCTACAGCTTCAAATTTCTAAAAATTGTATTTGTTGTACTACTTTATTTGCTTTTGTATCGAAATTAATCATGTTAAAGAGATTTGCTGTATTGGGATAACTCAGACCATTGTGTTCCCCTAATGCAGCCTAAATAAAGAATTTTGAATTGAATTGAATTGAACTACTAGACCACGATATGGAGAGTTATTCTCGTACACGAATAAATACAGATGATTGATAGCTATCAGAATCTTTATTCTAAAATATAGTGTTTCTTCTAAACTATCTCTCGATTATTATATCATATGTGACAATAACTCACCGGAGATAGTCAATGCTGACGTCGCTGCGGTGGTGCCGGCAACGTTTGGTCTTCTTAAACAACTTAGGCATCTTTCCGAAAGTACGAAAAAGTTTTCTTGGCGAAAATCGACAGTTTTCCTCCTTTCCCAGAGAGCAGGGTAGGATGGTGTTCTGCCTGGAGGCCGTAGTAATAGGAGGAGGGGGTATGGGCCTTTCTTTTGTCCTCTTGGTGCAGAAATAATAGTCTGTAGAAGTGGCTCCTGCTGGGGGCCTGCCAGAGCAGAATAGGACCTCCTTCCAGCGTACCTTCTCAATCTTGAATATTGGGTCAACAGGATTATCAGAACTAGTAATGTCTCACTATCAGATAACGATTCTTGAACTTTGGTTCCACTTCTCTTATCTGTACAACAATAAATCCAACTTCTACACCACAGACAATCTTCTAACTTGATATTTGAGTTGTGCTGATGTTGTAGTTTCATGGTGCCTCCACCGATGGTCACTTAATGGAGGGGTTGTAGGAAGTTACCTTGGTCACTAACTACCATTGCAATACCTCCCGGCAGAGGTCAGTATCAACCCCCACCAACACGTGTTGTCAGCTGCTACCATAAAATCCTATCCAAGTAGAATTCCCTCTCCTATTCCAGGCTATACAGCCGGCCTCTTAGACCGAAATGTGTTCAGATTTCTTGTTAAATATAAAATCCCCTCACTCCCGTTAGTTGACTTGCACAATGGTGTGGATTGCTGTGTGCCCGTGATTTAGTACCAGTGATGGTGAGTGGTAGCACTGGTGATATTGCTGCTGAGGCTCAGGCTCAGGCTGTCAGTATACTTGTGTACCTAGATGTTTCTGCTTAATGATTATTTCCCGGATCAAAGTAGCAGTATTCAGCAGAAGCAGGTATGGTGGTGGTGGTGGAGGAGGAGGAGGTTAGCGGGGTCCTTCTATACCACAGGTATAGAGACAGAGACTTGTTTGACGCAGGAGGCATGCATACCTCAATACACACGGAGGAGGCGGCTAAGTTATACCTGCCCAACAGGTGCAAAGTTTCTAGGTGCCTCAACACCTAAGCGTCCCTGCTGCATCCTTCATCATATTCTTCTCATGTACACACCTGTCTGTTCTATTTCATGTCCATATTTAAAGAAATATATTGATAGTCCCGGAAAGGAGCCTAATGATTGCGTACCATTTTCTTTACTAAGTACTGTATAGATGTACCAACTGGCACCATTGGAGGGGCTTTGTTATACAATACACCAGCAAGAGTATTACACATCATCTTCATCAAGGTAGATGGTTTTTACCTTTGTAGATGAAAAACTCTTCCATGAATGGGTGTGCCAGCCTTAGGTACTTATGGCCTCATTAGCTTGGACAAAAAGCAAAGGGTACGATATGTGCGTAACAGTTGTCTTTCCTCCGTATTGTTCCAGGGCATTCAGGTAAGCATTGGAAAACTGCATATTATTTCCTTTTATTATTCGATTGGTGTGAGGAACCCTTATTATTCGTTAAAGTGGAAATCAATCATAACTTATGACTGCATGTATAAAGATATTTAATCTTAAGTTCTCCGGATATGCAACAGGCCCAAGTGAGTGCTATAGTTTGGCACAAAACGCCACACCCCTTGCAGATCCAGTTATATAGCTTATATGCTTACCAACACCTAGATGCAATTATTGTCGGCTACACACGTTACCTTGACCCCGAATATGACCTTTAACACCTTGACTTGATTCCTCCTGGCCGTCGGGCCACCGTTGGACAAATCTCCTTGTGTAAGCCAATAGAGCTAGAAAGGGGGAGTAGAGTCCAACTCTTAAGAGTTCACACATGTCTCTGCCCATAGGTCAAATCCACGCTGACCACACTGAGGACACAAGGATTACTATTGGAGAAGTCCTAAAACCAATGGTAAGAATCTGCCATGAAGTCACCCATCACAGGATCAACTATGGGCATTGCCCTTCCAATCAGTCAAATGGTCATAGAACTTCTTCAAGCTGTCTCCCCATCTTCACCAATGGCTGGGTGTTAAAAGGTGTGCTGCTGGAGGTGGCAGCATGACGGCCTTGGCTCACCTGTGTGGTGGGCACCTTGTAGCGTGTGTACACATTATAAGGTGGTCAGACGTGTGTGAACAGAACCTTAACTCTGTAATATGTGTCCACAGGTGGAGGTGGCGTGAGATTAATACGTCGTCACTTGACCAGATGGACGTGGTGAGTTCTAGATGGACTAATAGGGGGTAGTTTGCTCTTATTACGTAGGGTTATATGTTATAGAGGGAGAAATATCAATAGTGTAGGGTCTCTGAACACTGCTAAACAGCAGTTGTTATGAGTTGGGATACCGAGCATTCACAATCAAAACTTTTGAAACTAACAGTATTAATTATTTCTCTAGTGTAATACAATGATTACAGAAGATAATCCAGATCATGTTCAGGTGCCTTCCCCAACCCGACATTTAGGCACCTACTCCCTGCCCGGGACTACGTGCCACCCAGCCTCAAAATGCCACCCCCCCCCCCCCGCCCACCCTCTTCTTGGACATGCGTGCTCCAAGTCCGGGAGTTCGGGATGTTTCTGATGAATCTGAGGGGGTGGGTTGTTGTGGGGCGGAGAGATGGTTCGCACGAATGGGTGGTGGTAGATGATGAAAATATGACAATTTATGGCGAAGGTTTGCTTGGTATTTCTTTTTACATTCTCGGAGGGTATTTCAAAATAGTGATGAATTAGCATTATTTTGAAATAAGCTTATTGGGTGTTACCCGGCAGGTAGTAATATAACCAGTAATGTTTTAGGGAGGAATAGGCTAACTTAAATAAAGGATTGATGATAGACACAAAAATGTAACACGAAAATGTTGTCGCATAATAGATCTATGAGTTTATCGATTCTTTATACTTTTTTGCCCAAGATATCCACACAACACTGAATCTTTGTTCCGTTATATACGATTCCAATGATAGGCAGTGAGCGGCGAAAACGGCCACCTCCATGGAACTCGGACCTCGTGTATTACACGTGTATTACACGAGGTCCGAGTTCCGTGGAGGTGGCCGTTTTCGCCGCTGACTACCGGTAGGGGGAGCTCTTGGTGGTCCTACAGTGGGTCTCAGCCTATAGCTTAAGTACTGGATATAACAGGAAGTACTTCTTTTAAGGGTGAAATTCTGAGATGAAATTTTATGAGCATGGTCCAAGTGTATTGCTGCTTAACTGTTAGCAATTAATACATTTTACTCCGAACAGAAGTGTATGAAACATGTACATTTGTATTGATACACTGACCCACATTGAGTCCACCCCCTAGCCATCGAGCACCAGTCAGCAGCCAGGGGTGGCTAAAGCAGGTCGGTCGGTCTCTTACTACAGCCCCACGTTCCGGTGCTGTACAGCTCACCAAGCGGACGTTACCTAGGGGGGGCATGGTAACTTGGACCTTGTGGCATTGGAGATAAGAACAGCGTTTTAATCCTACCGGGGCATTGAATCGACTAAAGGTTTTCCGTCTCTGCTCTCTCCAACCTCTGTGTCTCCCATATCTCCCACTCCAATTTATATGTTTATCCTTCTGAGAGGCGTATGTAGCGAATTTATACACAACTGCCCAGTAATGTTTGGTGACTAATGTTCTGAATTGACGACCATTTCCCTATCCCACTAATCTCCCGCACAATCCCGAAGAAATCGACCAGTGTCTCTCCCTATTCAAATTTCTCCATAATGTCTCTCTCTCTTCTCTATGTAAGTGAAATTCATTTCACTTAATCGCATGATACAGAGCCATATACTCTTGGCATTTACTGCCGTAAGCGTTTGCAGTTATGCATACACCATGTATGTGCCTTATTTTATGCGGTCCAGTTTTTTTTTATGAACAAAAATTACATGCAGTTACGGATTACATGTATTAACATTACAGTCATAATTCTAGAATCTTTTCTCTCCTATTCAGCGTCCAATATTTCTCTGTCTTTCATTTTCCAGTTCGATGGTGTGTGGTGGACTAATTGCTTTAGGCCTAATACAATGTCCCTATAGAGGGGTTTTCTTTAGGCCTAAATTGATTATGAAGCAATTGCTACTCATATTTTAGCCTGCAAATGGCAAGGAGGGACATCTAGGATGTATATGTTGTGGACAGGGGGTGTGTCCCAGGGGGGCACTCTCTATGTAATGTATACACATATGTGTGGCTGGCAAGGGTACTTTTTCAAGGAAAAGTCCCTAGCAAGCCTCCTGTTTCAGCCACAAATGTCCCTAGCAAGGGTCTACTTTTGGGCAAAATGTCCCTAGCAAGGGTCAACTTTCGGCGAAATACCCCAACTCACGTGGAAAATTTAGAAATTTTCACAAATATTTTCCAAGTTTTCATGAAAATAGCATGAACAAATTACAATTTTCTCCCAAACAAGTTCATTTTAAGATATTTTGAGCAAAATCTAAGACTATTATGTACAAAGTTCCCTAGCAAGGGTAGGGTTTGGAAGAAAAAAAAATGCGAACAAGTGCCCTAGCAAGGGTAAGGGTAGTCGGGGGTTCAGCCACACACCCGTATTAAAAAGAAATTGAAGTGCCCCCCCCCCCAAGGGGTGTGTGTCAAGATCCCTCTCGGCCCGGGTCACTTTAGTCCCAAATCTCACAAACAGTCGCACTTCTGAGATAGTAACCTCATGCTACAACATATTAGTGTCATTTTCGGGAAATTTCATGAAAGTATCTCACATTATTCACTGATCACTTTTCAGCAAACTCCCTCTCACCCAAGGTCACTTTTGCCTATTAAAAAAAAAAAACCTCACCAGGCCTATATGAGTACCGATTGTCAGAGTTCCAGTCAAACATAAAAAAGTGAAGTGCCCCCTATTTGGGGTAAATGTACTTTCTTAGTTTTGCCTAATCTGATATTAGGTAATGACCTAGGCTATGGCCATCAGTGATCCTGCAGTGCGGACCCACTCACATACACCTATCCCCGTATCCTTGCTGTTCCCTCTGCTGACGGGCAGTCAGTCTTAGAACAGAGGTGCCACCTTGTGGTTCGCTACTGAGTGAGTAGTATAAGGAAATGCGACTATAGAGGCCGACAGCAAAATGATGTTACTTTTACACGTGATTGGAATTTTGATTTTTTTTGATTTTTTTTTGACACTGTGTTTTGATTTTCCGTCTTGCTTTAGGTTGCCCGAGCCTTTTCACTTAAAATGCATTAAGCCTGCCATCTGGTGCCCACTCCTGTTATGAAATAAATCGACCCTAGCATTGCCTTCTTACACAAGGTAAGCACTGACAATATAAACGTCCCTACTATTTGAAATGTACTCTGAATTCTCAGATTAACGTGGCATTTAGACTAAAATCATTTTGCTAAGGTCAAGGTGTGACAGGTGTGATCGAAAGTAATTCTAGAGTGTAGTGTGATATCACAGAAGATGTAGCAATGAAAAAGGCCACACCCCCAAGGAAGAAATCGCACGAAGCTACATATGTCTAGGGCCGAAAAAAAAAATATTGTGTGTTTCCAGTTACATAGATAAAATCTCTAGGGTCGGCAGGTTGGATTTTTTTTTTCTTTTAATTTTTTTTTTATTATTATTATTTTGTATATTGTAATGTATGGGCTGACACGTTCGATTCTATGATTTATCAGTAGAAATATGAGTGAGTGAGTAAGTAATAGATATTTAACGCCATTTCGACAGCTAAGGTCATATTCATGGCGACAACTACATTACACAATTTTACAGGGGAATGTGTCAGTGCCTGCGCATATGTGCACCACACACATCCCGAGGGGATAGGAAAGAGGAGAAATAGACCCTTTTAAGTGGGCTAGGGAAGCCTGAGAAATATGAAAACATAAGAAATGTGAAACACATGTAAAATATATGAATGACTGTTTTATTATTTTGTATACTGTAATGTATGGGCAGACACGTTCGCTTCTATGATTTATCAGTAGAAATATGAAAACATAAGAAATGTGAAGCACATGTAAAATATATGAATGACTGTTATGAACACTATACCAATAGATGAGGACCTTGATAAGCTTCAAGAAAAATTGATGAAAAATTACTGGGAAAATGCCTAAAAAATCCCCAAAAATATTAAAAAAAAAAAAAAAAATTACCAAAATAAAATAAAAATTCTAGGGTAAATCCTGTTTTGCTAGGGTCGGTTAGGTAACTGGAAACAAACCTTTTTTTTTTTTAGGCCTAGTCCTCCATCGTCATTTAATACTAGAAGCACCCAGTTGGTTATACCAATTAGTGTAGCCCCACTACTGTTCTTGCTATGCTATCTATAGCATTTGATCTCACTGAGTGAATACAATTATAGCAAGGATTAGAACAAAATTTCCCCTCTCCCACCTTTTCAGTTATAGTGTATCACACAATGCCCTATCACATAATGCCCTATCAATATAGGCCTATGCTGTGCATTGCCACGGGCCTCCCCAGCCCCAGGCCATCTTTAAAAGGGGTCTATGTCTTGCTTTTCTATCTTCTCTGAGTGTGGGTGGTGTCCATATGCGCGGGCACTGGCACATATTCGTTCCTTGAATCTCCTCTTTCCTGTCCACTCTTTCTTACATGTGTCTGGTGTCCATGTGCACGGGCACAGGCACATGAATTCCTTTGTGACGTGATGTCTAATGTACTTTTTCCGCCATGAATATGACCTTAGCTGTCGGCTTGGCGTTAAACAACCATTACTCACTCACTCACTGTGCATTGCCAATAAAAAAATATTTATTTCAA
The DNA here is from genome assembly GCA_949317995.1 of Acholoe squamosa. NCBI lineage: Eukaryota > Metazoa > Annelida > Polychaeta > Phyllodocida > Polynoidae > Acholoe > Acholoe squamosa. Next base: position 28,045,850 of record OX439039.1, on the reverse strand, counting down.
AGATATTAGCATCGAAGATAATCAGTACTCACAGGAGGTGATCGAAGGTGAGAAGTATAGTACATGTGTTGCCCGCCAGGAGAGAGGCCACGTGCTTGTCAGGGGCAGGGAAGAGAAGGCACCCCTTGCTGCCCACCACACTGGCCGTAATCGGCGCCGACATCACCACGGGGCTTCCCACTCACAACAAGTGGCCACTACTTCTTCTACTTCCTCTACTGCCTTATTCCCTTTTATGATACTTCCTTCCGCCGTGATCTAGGCATGTGTTGCCCTTGTAGGCAGATGACAGCATGCCGTTTGGCATGTCGGCGTCAGCATCTTTCGTCTTTTGCTGTCCCTTTCCCAAGACGTGGTTGATTTATAACGATTTTATTATATCAATTAGTGTCATGTTTTGCCTTGATCCATATCCAGGAGGTCACTTGAATAAGTCCTTGCAGTGTAGCGCCTCTTCCTACCTTGGCACCTGAAATAAGAAGGATCTCCATCAGTATTATATAGAGAGCCTGCGATCATGTAAGTTCAATGACTGGAGGTGTATAGATAGGAATGCTGCCGTTGTAGCAGGCTATGTATGGCTGTGCACTAGGCACCTACGCCTGACCTTACTTGCACCTCCTAGATTGTATACTGATTAACCATTTATACCTTCCATACCGGGACACGGATCAATTACCGACCACAGCCCTAGTATTAAAGATGAGCTGAATCTGTACCTTGTGGGTCTGGACCACTAATTTCGACATGGTGACATGGCCATTTTTCTTTCTTAATTGACATGCAAAATGACCATTACTGGCATGAGGGAAAAAATAAGTGAAAAGCTTTTCTTTTTTTATAGAAATTAGACACGGTACATGGTAGGTTCTTAGAGGTGACATGGGACATGGGGATTTAAGCATTTCTTACAATCGACATGTCACATGGGGAGCCCCCTATCCAGGGCACCTATAACTTCACCAATCAGCTGTTCCTGCTTCCTGCACAGTTATAGTCTAATACACGTCTAGTTTTCCTTGGAATATATTCCATATACATATAACCGCAGCTACCTCTATGCCCAATAGAAGTCTAGTTTTTGGGATGTTCATGGTATGTATATAACAGTAGTGACCTTGGGGTAGCTAACAAAATAGCCTTGAATTATTGACTATGGTGGAGGTGGACAAGGGCGGTACTGGGAGAGTCTTGGGGGAATTCACAACATCAGCCTCCTAGATCTATTACTCACATGTGCTCTAACCAGAGATCCCCTGGCTGCTCTCCGGTGCCTTTGTATGAAGGAAATCGATATGGCACAGAAATGTAGAGTACCCCCTACTTAGATGATGGCTACAGTAGAAGTGATCCATCTTAAATCTTCTCTGCTTATTCAATGTCATGGCATTTTGCTCCTTTATGATGCAATGTAGTCATATAGATCTAACTGAATCATCATAACTGATCATATGTGCTATGTTCCACCTTACATTCCTGGAGAGGTCATGAGAAACCCAATAATCGGAATCCATGGAAATGCTGCACAAATGAAAACAATATTGAAGTGCAGAGCATTGAATAACTGTAAACGTTAACAAAGGCTGCGTTATGATACAATCCGTCAACCTTTCATAGTCCCTAATCACTTGGGTGCAGCTGGGACGATGATCATAGAGCACTGCACCTCGCCCTGATCCCTGACCGGTAGTTTCTGAGTTAATGAGGTGGACTTGGTAACGGTTGGGCCGTCAGCCATAAAAGTTATGTGTACCAATTGACACAGACTATATTGGTGCAATTGGTACAATCTTCATCCTGGTGGCGGCTAATTGAATTTGATCCTGGTGGAAGTATGTGAAATGGCTGTAAATCGATATATTGAGCCAATTCAAGGATGCCCAGACCCCTCTATAACATTATAAAGATAGCATCTCACGCCAGAAAGACATTGTTTCGGCCCATCCGAATCCCACATTACCACCGCACTCATCCCACCTCGTTGTAGAAAGGAAATCATCCTCCCTCTGTATACATATGAAATCATCATGCTGTACAAAGACGGATATAATATATCTGGTCAATTCTCACGAAAATGGAGCACACTGTCTGGGAAGGGAAAAATTGTAACCTTCTTGTATCATTCCAATTTTCTCATTGCTAAAAGTTATTGGGCAATACAGATTCCTCACAGAATTGGGAAGACTAATCATGTAAATTGAAGATTCTATGACATTTCTTATGTGTTTTGAAGTGGACTTACGTATGGTGATGCATCCTATGCATGAGCAGACTAAATACCTGGCTTTAGTATCAAATAATGAGCATGATATTAACTATTATTAGTCAATATAGCCTGAATAATAGTTGAAATGTGATATCTATCAATTCTATTGATCATAATTGATGATGGGTTAACTTTGATTATACCCACTCTGGTGAGGGACCTACCCATGGCCATGTACCTACGTACGGTGATGGACCATAGATTATGCTTGTCTTGAGTAGAATGCATTAGGAAAGTAATTTGTTTTCCTGCACAAATTGATTGAACGGTCATCTGGCTATATTGAAAAAACATTGCACCATCATCATAATTATTATTATATCCATTTTTAGCCTGAAACCAATCCATGGTGATGTACCTACGTACGGTGATGTTTCCATGGATTTGCTATATAATTTGTAGGGAAAGCACCCTCCATGTCCAATAATTTGCACATATATATTCCCAAAAACGAAGTATAATTTTGGGCTAGAAAATCTTTCATTAAATATTAACAGCCTTTTTCTTATAATAGCTTTAGTGTACCTACGTACGGTGATGCCAGTAGGTACACCACATGCTTATCAGTGCTATAAATCATTAACATGCATACATCAAAATTTTCCTTTCATGATTCTACAATCATCCATACAATACTTTTTACTCTCTACTTTATATTCACCATACATATGAAATCACAAGTATTTTATAATTTTTTTCATGCATTAAAACATTCAAAATACACACATTTCACCCTATATTGGCATAGATATTGATGGTAGACATGTAAAAGTATGTACCCGAGGCAAGGCAATGCTAGTAGTAATGCAAAAGTGTGCATACAATAGCTATTTGCCCCCTTATTAAGTGTGTGTGGCATAAGAACGATATTGTGACTCTGTGCTCCATTTTCGAGAGAATTGACCATCTGTGTTATTAGCTTTCATCAGAATGTAATCGGTATATATTGAGTTAGAAACAAGCTCCTCCCACAACTAAGGTATGTTAACCTAAAGACGTCCGCATCCCTTGAGGCGTCCAGCCCACAAAATAACCATAACAATGGCGTTGCTTCCTAAATCAATTTTGCTAAATCATTGAAGAGCATTGATCAACTTTACGAGTTGGTTGATTCAATTTTGATAGGTGGACGTCTCAACGTTTGTGGGTGTCTTTAGGTTAACATACTCTATGTGATATACACTGTCCTCCCGGATCACGTAGATTTACAGTGCAGTCTTTTTTATTCTGAAAGAAAGTAGCAGTTACTGTAGATTCACAGGGCCCCAGCTAGGGTGCAGGCACCTATTTCGGACGCTCCTGGCCATTTGAGAGGTGACCATATTTGGTGGGCCAATGTTGAACCTTACAATTTTGAGAATATCACTTTCTATGGCACCAGTTGATACATAATACTTGATCAGTAATATCCATGAAGAGATTTTGATAAATCTCTCAAGTGCATCTCAATAAATGAACTGTATATATTTTCTCTTCAAAACATCAAATTGCACCGGACAGCCAATGCCAGAGATGACTCTACAGTTGGACACTATGTTATCTAACTGAAGCAGACACAATGGGTCACTGTTCGTGAAATATTCTATCAAGGCATATGGCATAAAACACTAGGGAATCCAAGCTAATACAAAACTTCTGTCCAGGTACTCTCAGATGAGTAATTTTTCATACCTTTATCAGGGCAGTCTGCAGGCTCGGATAGGCCTAAACATGGCTTTTATATGCAGATGGATAGTTATCAAAAAGAGGTGTAAGATATTGGTTAAACCAAATCCAGATTGAATATGAATGGTTAGTAGTAAATATTTATCATAAAGGATTCTCTTTGTGGCCAAATATACTATCTAAAGTGATGTAAATCATGATTTAATTGTGTCCAGGATGGGGTGTATTTGGTGTCTGGATACAGGTGCAGGCTGAAGGTTACACAAGAACATCTCCCATAATGTAATGTGGGGGATGTATTCAGGTTTGCCAAGTCAATTTATCAGCAAAAATGTATATATAACCATTGACATGTATATAACTCCTATAGACATGAAGGTCAATACACAGGAGACTTGTGAATCAAACCAAGTTTCCCATTTACTCATCATTCTTTATCATCAAAATAAAACAAGAACACCCTGAGTTTGCACAGTTGTAAAATAATGTAGGAAAGGATGAAAATCTTGAATATTGTAAATGTTAGAGAGATTGATAGCTTACTTTTCATGTCTAGTCAAGGTGATAGCTGAAATTATCAGATTGATTATGTAATCCAATCCAAAAGGTGTCCGACTTTAGGTGTCTGTGCCTTTACCCTACTAATGCGCTACTGCTTGCAATACATTGCAGTGGATGGGCTACATCTGCATTTACTGTTTACCTATAGTATCTTACATATAGGGATGGAACAGGTGTTGCTAAAGTTAGCCTATCTAATTATGTGCCGATCACAGACTTCAGTGCTATTTCTGTGAAGCATTTGGAGTAGTCAGGCAGTGTAAGGGGGGGGGGGGTAAAATACATTACTAAAACGCACCTTAGCCTTTATGGTCCCAACCTCCTGCTGCAACAGTTACATCATATCAGTATGGTTGAGGAAAATCTGTTGAGAGGGAAAGTGTTAGAGAGTACCCCTTCCTCTACTTTAATATGATCATGAACCAGCAGATCCACAGGCGATCCCAGCCCCTGGCTTGGAAGATCATGAACCAGCAGATCCACAGGCGATCCCACCCCCTGGTTTGGAGGATCATGATGTCTGCGAGGACTCCGATGCAGAGTTTGACTTTGAGGAGGACTTGGGCTATGACACTGAGGATGAGCTTCCTCTAGCCCATCTCTCTAACTCTGACGACTCTGAGGAAGACATCCCTCTTGCCAACCTGAAGGCAAACATGGACGATGACGTCCCTCTGTCTGAGATGAAGGCGCAACTTGCTGCCAACAGTGATGAAGATGATGTCCCCCTCCCTCAGCTAGTTAGGTCGAAGTCGAGGGCAACCAACTCGAGGGCAACCAAGACCAAGACAAACAAGCAAGTACAAGTCCCTCTCCGCAGGTCATCTCGGAAGAAGTAGAGCCCGCTGTACTCAAATATATCATCCTTGTGTACTTGTGTGTCTTGCTCTCATCCATCCTGAGTATTTCTCCATGAGCCTCCACTTGTATTCCCTGGTGGACAGGTAGGTCTGGCTTCCCCATTTGTATGGTGCGGCCAGGGGACTGGTGGAGATGCTCAGGATGGATAAAATTTTGTATAAAGTGGTATATATATGCTTCTAAGTATGTGACTCTCCTCCATGTAATATCCAGGCCAGGGTAGGCTAACATTCTCAACCTCAAATAGAAGATATATTAACAGGAGTATCAGTATAATGGCATTGGGAGAATCATCTCACGCCCGAACGGTCCCAAACTCTGGTTAGAACCGTCCACCTTTTTCTCATATATTTGCTGCTGCAGGCGATTCGTCTCACGCCCGAACGGTCCAAACCACTTGTAAGAACTGTCCACCTTTACTTATATATCAGCTGCTGCAGGCGAATCGTCTCACACCCGCGGGTTTTGGTCTTTTCTTTGGTGTTAACCCCCCCTGTAGTAGTAGTTATACCGTTATGGGAGAATCGTTTCACTCCCAAGAGAGGGGGGGCTGTCATTCAGCATATAATTAGTTGTTACATTGGAGTTGGGACTAGGAGGGGACATATTGCATGTATTAGGTGTTAAGAAGAGTAACGGTGTCACACGACCCTTGTACATAATAATAATAATAATGACAATGGTATGTTAACAACCATGATGTCATAATTATACTAGTAGTTGTTAAGATGGCAGACGAAGTTACACACAAATTCTACTTAGTAAAATTCATTAAATGTTAAGCAGTTAATAAATGTTATCACATGTTCAACTGTTGTTCAACTATCATCCTTTCATAGGGTCTATATGGTGAGAATCATCTCACGCCCGTGTTTGGTCATTTCTGGGGGCTTAACTGTCCTGTAGTATTTGTACCGTCATGGGGCTAGGGCGTGAGACGAATCGCCCCGACAGGCGATTCGTCTCACGCCCTGGACAGGAGCTCTAGTGGTCTGATGCTTAGAGGCAGGCCTAATAACGATATAGCAAGATGAACTCATGGTCATACCTTACTTATTCATAAATAAATAAATAAATTTTGTCCATTTTACATTTTGTTATGGTATTTGATAGGAAGGGGTGTAGAATGTACTGGTGTTTCTTCGTACCACATAAAATTTCAACGTTTTCTCTCACACTGCAAAATGATGGATATCAAAGCCAATGTATATGTTTTATGCTCCATATTATCAGGTAAGCTGTCTATTTTCATAATCATTCACATACGGACTTTTATCTGTTTCTGTTCAACATAATTATGGACTTATTTTTCTCCATATCCCTTCCATATATGGAACTAAAATATAGCTCAAATGTGGAGGGGGTAAGGGGTAGGTGGTATCCAACATATGGACCTAATTTGCAACATATGGAGCTACTTCGCAACATATGGACTTCTAAAATTATGTGAATCTAAAAATAGCTCCATATGTGTGAGGGGGTGATCCAAACCACTGACAGCTTTTATGGGTGTGGAACACCAGATTTGACATGGTGACATGGCCATTTCTTAAATTTGACCTGTGAGGTAAATATTATTGACATGAGAGAAAAGTGACATGACAGGGTAGGAAATGGAAGGTTCTAAGAAAATAGGCTGGTCTTTTCCTTTAAAGGAAAACCCTATAACATTTCTGTATTCCTTAATCTATAAGGCCTAGAAAGCCCCAGATTTGCATAAAAGACAATACGATATATCATTTTGTCCTTGTTATCATGCTGCATGCCACATATCAGATTTGATAAAAGAAAACGATAACCTGCTCCATCCCCTATCTACCACTCCCCTTTTGCTGAGAAATGACCCACTCCTAAAAGCAACAGAGATATAAGATCCCCTTCCCCCAAACCCAGACCCTTAACCATTTGGCTAAACTCTCTAGCATCTAACATTGAGCAGCTACTCAGCCATGAGCCTTTTTAAGTCTACAGTACGTAATTCCAGGGGCAGATCCAGAAGGGATGGTCTAGAAGGGGGCATGGCAAGGAAAATTTGGTCATGGGTGGCACAGCCAGGGTCTCGTGCCACATTTCCTATAGTTAAGAGTCATACCAAGGCCCATTTTCAGGGGGTCTAGGGGGGCACATGCCGCCAAGGTCCCCCCTTGGATCTGCTCCTGAATTCCAACACATGGACCTATAAGAACACAAAAAATGTATATGAATATTATAACTCCATATGTTATTATCATAACTCCATATGTTAATTTATGACTCCATATGTTTGACCTCACTACAGGAATTATGATGTCAATGAGGGAATCCCCTAGGGGTTCCCTGGAATGTAGACTGGTCTCTGTCCTATTTGGTAATTACGTCTGCACATATGGAGTTATAAGTCCATATGTTATTTTATCTATATAAAAGATATGGAGGGTATGTGGATGGCCAACTGAAACACTTTTTAAATAATTATTATCATGTCCATATTCTGTCCATATCTTAGCTCCATACCTTATATTATTTAATCACATGTGGAGAAACACGCTCCAGGGAAGAATATACCGGTAATAATGAAACAAGTAATATGGAATGGTACGGTATGGTGAATATTATAATGAAGAATATTATAATAAATGATCTAATCACAGACACATGAGTTTGGTGGGTTACTGACCTTGGGGCTATCAGCACCATACATGCCAAACATGCACATAAACACGCCAAACACATGTAAACACATACCAATCAGCATTGCAAATGAGATTGGCACAACCTATCCAATTGTAATAATTCATCTTTATAATTATGCAAATAACCATACACAGCATTGGATTTCCAGTTAACTTTTTTCTTGAACACCTCTATACTGAGTCCAGCATCCTTTAACATTGTGGCACCTCCATGCCCAAGAGAATGAGTAGAAATGGAACCTTTGATATCAGACTGTAAGGCAAGATGTTTCAACTTAGAATTGACATATTGGTACTCCATACCACTACCCTTAGACTTAAACAGGTAGTCATTTTTATTCCTGTCTTTACACAAATACTGCAAACCTCTTTACGGACACAACAAGGAACTGTCATTCATACCAAGATCCCCTACCATGTTGATCAGTTTTAGAAGTTTTTACATGCAGGCTAACATATTCACCCTTAAACACATCGCCTACCCTCAAAGTGTGAGGGGATTTTATCACATGGCCTACCCTGAGTACACCTCTATAACATGTTAATATAGCCAACCAAAGTTTCATATCTGCTCTATTAGATAGGTCTAAATTCGACCTTAATTTCAGCATTTCTTGAGGAGTCAAAGGATGAACTTCCCTTGTAGGATTAGTAAGTATCATGTCCCTTGATACCATCCAAAGTCTTTTTTTTTAACATGAAATTACTGCTGTAATCAATGAAACCTTTTAACTTCTGTTGGTACCAAACTGCAGAAATGTAATTTTTTACAGATGAGGGCTTCATGTACTCAGAAAGATACACTGCATATATAGAACCCTGAGATGGAGAACAAGGAAAAGGTTGTAAATCAAATTTTTTACAAAATTTTCTATACCTTCTTAGTTGTTGTTTCCTAGTTCTCCTAGTATTCTCTGACACACCCTGGTCCAGAAGATACCTTTTTCTTTTTTGCAACCTCTCCCACTCTGGAATCAAAACAACACATGTTATTATCATGTAGAGTGGTGACACATTTTCCAGGGATACCTTCATAAGCAAGTCTTGACAATTGATCAGCCAGAATATTATCCTCGGATCTAATATAAGTAGCAAAAATCTCTACATTGTTGATGAAACATAACCAAGGAACTTCTCTCAACCATTTCATGCAAAGTTTTTCTTTTGATCTACCCATGTTGATCATGGCTAGCACTTGCATATTGTCTGTTATACAGTGGATTCTTTTATTTCTATAACTAGAAATCCAATGTTTTTAAGCCCATCATAACAGGGTACAATTTATACACATTGATATTTCTATGATGGTTCTTTAGATTATCCAGCACTGGAGGGGGGGAAATGACCCACACCTACTTTGAACGTATCATAAGATGTCCAGTCTCCATACAAAAATTCCTTTCCCATCCAGGCTCAAAAGCCTCTAACAAATGAATCTGACGACTATCAAGTCGTTAAGGATTAAACTTTTACAATTAAAAGTATCACAAAAATCCAACCACCAATGCATGTCCTGTCTAGTACACTCAGTTACTTTAATATAACCCCTAGGTCTGGCTCGGGCACATAAATCAAACAACCTCCTGCTGAAGGTCCTACCACCTTTAACTACCTGAGAGCAAAAAGACATAAGTCCACCAATTCTTTCCAAATTCTTCCAGGAGATGAACCATTGTCCAATAAGATACCCTTCATCTTTTCTACCTTATCCATAGGTAAAGATAATTCTAACTCTTTAGAATTGATAATAATACCTAAAAATTTGCACTCCTGTGCCGGTTCAGTTACTTTTTCCTTTGAGATTACAAACCTCATGTACTTCATGCACTCCATCAAGAAGTTTCTCTGGCTAAGACATTCACCGTAGGAGTTAGCTATGACAATAAAATCATCCAAATAGTTGACAACTCTTTTAACACCATAAAATTTTGCCTCTTCTACAATGAAGTCTGATATCCTGTTGAATATGTAGGGGGCACATTTGGGACCAAAGGTTAATCTATTGCTAACATAGTATTCCTCTCCATGTCCAAATCCCACCTGAAACCTTGTATGAGGACCATATACATTTATAGTTCTATAAGCAGATTTCAGGTCAACCACACTAATATAATCATTCCTATATAACTTAGCAGTCACCGTGCTAATATTATGTAGAGGTCAGCGGAAAACGTCTTTGGAGAAACCGGGACTTGAACCCGGGACCCTCCAACTTTGAAGCGGAAGCTCTACCCCTGAGCTACTTCCCCTGGCCTGACGTTCTCTACCTTCCACCTACACCTGGATCGGTATGACACACACTAGGGGAGCAGTGAAGACCAGGCAACCGGCTCCTAAGAGTCAGTCTACCGGGTAGAGGGATTTCCGGTCCCCTACACTCCTCCCAACCAGCTTCAACCTAGGGTTCCTACAGACTCCCAGGACCAGTACTAAGTCACAATCAGTTCAGCCAACTCCTGTTCCCAGGAATCTCTGAAGGTGCCACCTGTTTCCAAGACCCCCAGTACTAGCAGGCTGAAGCGTATCTGTGTCATACTGGCCCAGGCACAGAGTTCCCCGATCCCCCTATTAAGTCACGCAAGGACCGGCTCGGTTTCTCCACCAGTGTAGAGGTCAGCGGAAAACATCTTTGGAGAAACTGGGACTCGAACCCGGGACCCTCCAACTGAGCTACTTCCCCTGGCCTGACGTTCTCTACCTTCCACCTACACCTGGATCGGTATGACACACACTAGGGGAGCAGTGAAGACCAGGCAACCGGCTCCTGAGAGACGATCTACTGGGTAGAGGGATTTCCGGTCCCCTACAATTTTTTTTAGGAAAAAGTAGAACTGGTAGTATCCATAAAGTTATTAATGGAGATTTTTTCAGGCATACTACAATCTGTTATTGGTCTCAATATGCCATTGGATTTTTCTACCCCACCAAGTCAATGAATACACTGAGGTTTACTCTCAGATTTTGAGACAAGACCCGCCTCCAATTCATCCAATAATATAGCATAAAATTCATTGTAAAATTTTCCTTCAAGAATTGATTTATAATTCTTACAGTCATAGGTAGTTTTACAGTATGGGTCTACAATCTTGAAACAATTTACCCTGACTCTCTTGTTTTGTTATGGTTTCAGGTACATCTTCCACCTCCTGTACTGGAGTGGTCTGGGGAGGTAAACCAACATCTACCACGCCTACCATAACTGGATCTTGCACCAGAAAAACATTACTACCAGCCATAGGACATTGGCTACCCACGTATTCCTAATCATTTCTAGATTTTTGACACTCCATCTTACTATGCCCAGAAATGCTACAACTACTACAGATGTGTTTATATTTGCAAGAGTCCCTCAGGCACCCCTCCACTCTGTTGAAAGCATAACATGGGTTGTTTGAAACCCTAGATTTACCTACATTTTTTTATTTAGAGGCATATGCCTTCTGGGCTTGGACTGTGCCATCGTAAGAAAGATGCCTAAGAATATCAGAATTTTCAATGGTGTCAAATGCTTCAATACCATCGCTTTTAGCCCTAGACCTAACTGACTTGTCGTATGCTACGAGAGCTGCCACAGTATAGATCTTAGTACCAAAAGTTTTAACATGCCTTCGATATCATCTCCATCCTTGTATGCTTCTAGTACAAATTTCATATTTACCAAAACCAGCTTTTCAATAGTGTCAATCTTATCATGTTTTTTAACGTATTGTTCGTGATCAAACTCACCAATTTTTGTACCAGAATGATGCCTAGATGCAGTGGAGTCCACTGACGACCCTCTTGATGACTTGCGCTCGCCATGGCGAGTAGAACAAGACGATTTAGACCTCCGACGACGACCTCGGCAAGTGACTTCCTCCCATCTTGGACCGTTGCTATGGACGCTCGGTGAACGTTGTCGTCTCTCCTTGGATATACGGCTGCGTCCTTGATGACCTGACGTCACAATAGGCTCGTAAACATTAGCACGTGGGAGCCCCACCCCTTTGGTCAAATCCAACATCTCATCTCTCCAGTCCCCTCTAGTAGCAACCACATCTCGTAGGAGGTCCTTGATTTCGCGTAACTCGCCTTCCAGCAAGTTAATCCTATCATCATTCGTCTGGCCAACGAGTAGACTATCCTCAAACCCGTTAGCTTGGTTGGGCGATGAAGGCGCCTGGCCTCAACATGATAAGTCCAGCTTGCTCGAGCATCCTAAGTTGGCTGATTTAGCCGATCTTGCCACTTTTTTCTGGGGCAGATTTTGCTTTAGAACTCCTTGTTGGTTTCTTGTTCTCCTACACCTCGATTGAGTGTTAGGAGACCTCATTATTATTTTCTTATCACCTCTTTTTTCTTTTCTTTTTTTTAAAATATAAGATGCAAAATGAAATTCTCAAGCCACATAAATCAATCGACATTTATTATCACTACAGCATGTGTTGGATTGATCAATAAAGAGTATTATAAAAAAAAGTCTGCCAGCCTGGGGAAGGAGCTGAGTAAGTCGGGAAAGAGCAGCAGGATGACCACCGCAGCCCAACCAAGTACCTTAGCCAGAGGCTCAGGGAAGGGGACCCCGTACCAACCATTTCAGTAGAATATGATTATCATGTATATTGCATAACAGTCAGCTATAGAAATGAAGCTCTAAACATCTTATAGGTCAGATGCTATAGAAACCTACTACTAGTGGTACCATTGTGAGTTATAGACATGTTATATGCCTGTTCCTTAGTACCATTGGATTTTACATATCACATATGGAAGGACTCAGTTTGATGAACATGTGATGAATCTACAAACAAAATAATAGTTTTGAGATTGACAATGGGGGAATTTTCCATTCTCTGACCTTCAATATTCAATAGTATGACCTTTACATTAACCTTGAGCAAAGTCACTCCGGATTCCATAACTGGTCATTAAGAAGAAATAATAAGCTTTTAAAGTAAAAAGAAAAGGACCCACTTCGGGTAATAATCATACTTGTTTGAATAGGCAAATCATGCTTTATTCAAGTCATTTTTCATCCTCTGATCTTCAAAGGTATGACCCTGACCTTGACTAAAATGTACATTGACAAGTGCCTTAACTGTCTATAAGTAACAGTATATTTTAGATGTTGTGTATTAGAGAAAATGGCAATTTTTAAGTGAAATATAGTGGTTGAGTTAGCTATTGTCTAGCTATATTCTTAGCATTTGGTGTCAGTTTTGAAGACCATATATCAAATTTGGAGTCATTATCTGTTGATTGACCTTGAATAATATGACCTTGACCTTTAGGCAAGGTCACCTGTAATATATTTTCAACTGCCCATCAATTAGAAGTATATTTCATACTTTGAAAGAGAGTGAAAATGTCCATCAAAAGCAATTTTATTGATAAAAACATGTTCCCCAATCAATTCTCATGTTTTCCCCTTGTTTTCATGGAAACATGCCACTTACCTAAAAATCTACTTCCTGTCTGTATTCAACATGTGTATCCATGTAAATTATTTGTGAAACCATTAAAAAATCTAAATGGGTGCATCTCTAGGAGTATTTGAGAATACTAGATTGATTAAAATATATCATTTGTCTCTATTGGTATGGTTTTCTATGCATTTGATGATTTTAGTGGTTGCCATGGAAACGGTCCAGTTCTGACATTAAGCTACCAGTTATGCAAGTCCACCTCACATTTTCAGAACCACTATTAATTTAGCTACAAGAAAATCATGGGTGGAATTATTCACCCAGATTGGCAGTCAAAAGTCATTTGTCTCATGGACTAAAATGTCTGTTGCTGGGTATCTTATAAGAATAACTCCTAGAGACTTCTCTGTGCCATCAATAAATCCCATTTCTTTTCTGCTTATCCCACAGCACAGATCCCTACACCATTAGTTCTATGTCTGCATCTGGGTACATCATCTGCACCAACCCACTTTACTCAGGCTCATGTCCAGAATCCCCCCAAGGACTTCAAGGATTCGGAGGATGAATGGCCACAAGAGGCCATAAGCAATGATGCGTGTCTTTGGTGTACTACTCTGCTCGGTATGTCTTAGGTGCTGCCTACAGTCTCTAAACCTGAGACCTACATAAGCCTAACTCTGTTGTGAACAAATAAATATATCGATACAATATACCAAGAGTGAACTAAATTGAACTTCCTTTTATCACTGAGATAATTCTGGTATGGGAATTGACAAACATCGCCCGGTGATGGAGTAGGCCTAATTATCCATTATCAATGATGAATATTTAGAGACCTGTCATTTGAGGCCCTGTGGTTTTTTTTTTTTCAATTTCTCCTTGCCTAAAACTAGTAGACCAGAACACCTATATCACGTGACATCTGATTCAATCTGATCGCCCTTGCCATTTAGTTTACCCTCCAATCCAGCACAGGTCGCTTGACCTCGTGCATGATCAGCAAGCACTCTCCCCCAAGTCGTTATCTAACGTCTTAATGGTAGGGCAACATGGGATGAAGTCAATCCATATCCTGTTTAGTGAATAGCTTAGTGAGCAGTTCCCATTCAGTGAGTGTCACATTTCCCATTGTGTTACTTAGCTAATTCCCCTTTCCTGTGTCTTGTCTGTGGTGGTGAGTAGTTCATTTCCTTTTCTGTTCGCAATCTGTGATAGTGTGATGTGCAGCTCATTCACCTCTCCATTTTCCTATCTTTGACGGTGTGTTGTGCAGCTCATTCATCCCTCCTGTTTCTTGTCTGCGGTGTGTAGATCATTCCACGTTTTGTTCCCTGTTTGCGATGGTGTGTTACTGTTCCCTGTTTGCGATGAGCTGTTGTGCAGCTCGTGCAGTTCCTGTTCACTACTTGTTAGAGTGTTGTACACCTTATTCCCTGTCTATGATATGTTATTGCTTGCTCTGTGTTTAGACATGCAGGAGGACACCGGGTCCCATGTGTGGTGATACGGTTAACTATAACGTATGCCTCTCTGTCTAACTTACTTGGCGCCCTCCTGAGCACTATAGATCAATGCAGAGAAAACGTTGTTAATCAGGCTTTTGGCATCTTTCTAAAGTTCAACTGATAAGAGTGCAAATTTGACATCTTTTGGAATGCAATATCTCATGAATCTCCTAATTTAAAATGTCTGTCTATCTATGCCATGTTATAAGTAAGCTAAAGTTAATGAAGGCAATTGTCCTAAGTGTGTATTATTGTATTGAGTAGACTAACCCTCAGGCGGCTGTTATCCCCCACATACTGCAAGTATACCTATAGGACCCACCCTCTTGAACAATCTATTGGTACATTCAGAATCATGTGAAGGTTATTCTGGACGAGATAACTTGTGATGTGAGAGAAGGCCCTGACCATTTTGTGAAGAAAAGTTCTATTGCCATTCCTGTTGACAGGAATTTGTTGTTATATTTGCATTACCATAGATTTTATCAAGTGTATTTATATAAATGTTTTTCCCTCGCATTTCCTCTTTCATGAACGGAGGGGTAAGATGACAAATACTGAACAAGATGATTATACCATACGTACAGATATAGGGTACATGGATACATGCACGCTGCTTTCAACCATGGGAATTAAAGGGAGTAGAGACGATCCAGCTGGTTCAAATTTGACCAACAAATTCTCTTAGTAACTTTTAGGGATGTTAGATTGATGCTTAGGTAACATAAAGAAGGCATAAAAACCATAGATTACGGTGTCCGTTTTTCCACTGGAAGGTATTAAAGTTTGGTGGTCTAGTTATAACTATGGCCACCTATGAGAATTTGTTTTCCCACATTTAATTCCATAGAAAAAAATCTTCTAACAATTTCTTGACCAGACCTCATGTATTTATACCTGAGATCATTAGAATTATTTTGGAACCAAAAAGTAGGGGGTCACAAGCAAATTGAAATTATCCTGAATAAACTAAAAATATTTCTAATTCCTTTAGTATAGGAATCTATGGGTACAGGAAATATGAAATCCAGTGATAAGAATGTATAGAATGCCAATGTATCGCACCTAAAGGTTTGATGAAGAAGGGTTATGTCATATAAATTAGGAATATGAGCAAATATTGTCAAATTTGGCACTTTCATTTTTTTGCCACCAGGTGCCGTTTGAGTAGATCATGTCTACTCCCTTTAAGACTTCCCATGTATGTCTAATTATTCACAAAAGAAGACCGCCCTGTGTATTATATATATGACTTGACTGTGTGGTTTCTGGCATTGTAACGGAAGACTAATTGGGATGGCCGGACTAATATGTCTGCTTATGGGAGTTTAGGCTTTGCTGTCTCAGTGTTAATCATCTTATGGACTACACATACTAATTGTCATATTCTGCGAAGATTTGATGCTTAGCCATATATTATAATTGTGGTTGCAATTATACCGTGAGGCTTTTTCATTTGGATGTTATGTGGTAATCAGTGTTAGAGGAACGAGCCAACTTCAACACCGTGAGAGATGTTGCCATCGACCAAGGAGACTAAGTATATATATAGGCGATGATGCCGCTAACTAGAGAGCCATTGATGTATAATGAAGCATGAAGCAGGCCGATCCCCACAGTAGGCCCAGCCTGCTACTCTGTGCCTATCACTGGGACACTGAAAACCTGGAAGATCCGAAACTAGTCAGCGGTGACCACTTTAGGTCCTCAAGTTGACGATATCTAAAACTACAGCTTTAGGTAGTCAAAAATGATGACTTTAGGTCATCATCCTGACAACCTGAGTTGTCAGGATGACAATACTGACAGTACAGAGTTGTCATACTGATGACTTAGGTCGTCAGGATGATGACCTAAAGTCGTCATTTTGACTACCTAAAGTTGTAGTTTTAGGTATCGTCAACTTGAGGACCTAAAGTGGTCATCGCTGACTAGTTTCAGATCTTCCATGTTTTCAGTGGAGGCTGATGGTTGGAAGGAGAGGAGAATGTCATTGTTGGTGTTCTTTGAACTCCACTCCTGCCATCAACCCCTTACAGGGCATCCAATGACATCAGGCAGGGGTTGAGGCAGAGCAAAGGTTGCCTCATACAAACTTCATGACCCAATGTTCTGATGAAGAACCTTTTGATACAAGCCATACAAGGGAATAAGAGAGTAGGGAGCGAGGCAGGGGGGGGCCACACTAGGCTGGATTCTGTATAGCCAACCTATTGGCTGGAAGCGGGTCTGGAGCTGGTTTCTGGTGACATGCACTGATAAGAACTGATAACATAGGACCAGCATGTCCCAGGAAGTGGGTGTTACCAGGACCCGCTACGTTTCTACCTGGTCTACAAACTTTACTATACCGGGGCCCCTTATAGTTCTAAAACTAGAAATCTAGAGATGGGGTTAAAACCATGATAACATACTCCAAGCTCTTATAGAATTTGAAAAAAACAACAACCCTAATGATATTGTCCCTACACCATAGAACTAGTCTTGCCTTAAATTTCAAAAACAGTTATTTTGAATTTATTTTATTATTATTAATGTTATAAGCGGCCGGATATCTAAAGACGCGTTGCAAGCTTGCTGTTCCTAGACCGGGTAGATTTCGTCAGCGCCCTGTTACCCAGGGACAAGGTACCCATCATAGTATGTCTTATCAGTGGGGTTTACCTCAACCAGCAAAATTCAAAATGGTGGACCCACAGGACGTCAATACTAAGCCCTATACTACGCATTGTCAATAAGCCATCTTACTCAGAGGACGTTATGCAGACCAAGTTATAAATCATAGCTATGCGCCAAAATGCCGATGATAAACCGTTTATACCAGAGTGGGCACAGAGAACAAAGCACCTCACACCTTTTGATACTGTATACAGACTGGTATAAGATGGTTATAAGACTTGGACAATATCTATAGGGCAGGATGTACATAGCTTTGTCCTCGTCTTATAACCACCACTTCCTCGACTAGAGATTGAGTAGAATATAGGAAAGTGGCATTGTTTGAGGGCTGCTTTGTAGTCAGAACGTTCTGCAGTCCGTCTAATAACAAGTGCCAAATTGCATACAGATGTAATTCTACAAGTCTTCCCAATAGCTAAGTTATATTTTATCATATTACGTGTCGCATGACGTTATGATGTTATCAGTAATGCGTTATGGATAGAGCTACGGAGGGCCGCAGAGTTCAAGTGTAAGGGGTGTTATGGAAGACATAGAGGGACATGATTATCTACAATGCTTTCTGATGTAACCTTGGAATTAAACCAAATGGGGCAGAACAGAGTATAACAGGATGAATACACCGTATGTAGTCCTAGTCCAACTTGTATAGCCCCTCTGGATATTTAGGCTCGGTAGGTGGGATCGACCCCAGGTCACTCTTAACTGTCCCCCTACCGCCCTATCTCCCAGTGATCTTGAAGTCTGACCACCCTACTTGACTGATAAGCTAGACATTGACCACCCCCCCTTTTTCGACAATCCCAAATATTGACTGGACCGCCCCCCCCCCTACACCCTACTGTACTCATGTATTTGTATGGATCAGAATTTTTCATTGTCCAGCACTGTGTCTTTTTATCACTTTCATGCCCTCATATGTATGGTGTATAAACAATACAGTCCTTTTGGGATCTAATGGAATTCCACCGCCCTGGTATTAGAGATCTGATGGGAATCCACCGCCCCCCTTTTTTGGGATTGCGTGGGAATCCACCACCACCGCTCTCAAGAGTCGGGCTGCAGTCGATATCCATTTCATGGGCAAGTGCCCCCCCCCCGGGATCGACCTAGACTCTATCCCATGGCGGCGCAAAAGGTATATGTCCTTTCATATGAAATTGGTCGTGCTGTCTAAAGTGCTTTACTATTGCTTTACCATGGGAAATGAAACATGCCTGGAAAAGCAAATTATCCGTGCTGTTTTCTATTGTTGTGGATTGTTTCTGAGTCTTCGCCCCTCGTGTAAAGCCAGGACAGCATCCAACTATGTAAGACTGCAGGGACATTTGGGGTATCCGTTTGTTCACCACTATAAGGTCTAGACAGCTTGCCCTCTGGATATATAGGGTGCACCTCTCCTGGGACTGGCTCTTATGCTTTATTCCGATTCCAGGCCAGTCCCGATTCCTTCTCCAGGGTCGCCAATCTGTATGTGGTGTACATATGAGCAAAGAGACTATCCAGTGGGCACAGAACGTTGAAATAACGTTGATCAACTATGGGCAATGTCATTTCAACGCTGATTTAACGGTCTGTACCCACTGGGTATACTCCATTGGTACTTCGTGTCCCATTTAGGTTATAACTTGCCAGTCGCATGGGCTTTCACTTTCCATGGTTATTCTTAGCTGCTGTCCTAGAAGATAGATTGAGGCATATACACAAACGGCTGCATCAGATTGAGACTATAGGCAATTGCATCGATCGGGATACTCCCTTTCAAGGTTAATCCTTAGCTATTCTTCGTGCAACCTAATATAAAACAAACACCTATCTACTGGGAGATCCCCAGAGACCTGGAACTATGCAATCGATAAGGGGAGGGTCTATGTGTTGATCCATTGAAAAGGTCTTGGCTGGGTTGAATCGACTTGTTATTTGGGCGGCTGTATACACACTGCCGCTTAAAATAGTGTGCAGAAAGTGGAGAAGCCTCTGTTCTTCATCTCTACCTGTAGATTCACATATATAGAAAGCTATCTTGCTTGATTAGGCCTAGAGGAAATGAAATTCCTCCACTAAATGTGAGTAATGGCATCTTCAGCACAATGCTACCAAATTGGAAAATTCAGAAGGCACAGGAATTGGATTGAGATTCAGCAATAATCATGATACTCAATTTCTCTCAATTACCCCTCACAGATGGATGATAATACCTTAATTAATGCTAGACTGTTTTCTATTTTACATTAGGCAGGAAGATGCAATAATATTGAGCAATTTGTTCAGGTCTCATTAAATGTAACATGTATACCCAGAGTGATTGCCCTGGGTAGTTCCCATGTGACTGTTACCCCACAGTCTAATCCAGGAAGTCTCTCCAGAGAAGCTTTTAGAGCCCTTGGTGGATGATCTATTGCAGTCAATTAAACATCATTACGTCGTGGGTGATGGAGGAGAAAGTGTTCGATATCATGGAAATCTAAGTAGCAGCTTAGAGCTTCGTATTGGCAGCAAAGTGGAACTCTAGTGATTCGGTACCCGTGGCAATTCTGGCTTTTACCTCGCGAGATATAAGCTGGAGCTATGCACTCACGATATGATTTGCCAACAAGGGCAGCAGCGTTAGGAGCTAGTTCCCGCGAGATGAGAATGTAAACAGAAAACCGGATCCAAAGCAAGTCTCTGGGGACAACACACAGTTCCTGCGGAATGAATCTGTGGGGGAGATAACGGATATGAGTGTGAATTTCCCAGGGCAGACCTACCCATGTGTACACTGTTTAGCTTCAATGTTAAGTGTTCTCATAGAGACAAGTTTGCATCACTGTGACTTCAAATTCGACACTTCTAATTTTTAGATGTCAGTGGTTGAAATTTATAATTTCTTGATAAATAGCCTACTTACCTATATGTGTACTCAACTCTCCTCATTCCAATATCTTCATGGGTAGCGTGTCCTCCTATAGGAATATATATGCAATGGTTGATTAAGAGTCCAATGTCTTTATGCGAGCCTCTTGTTATTATGTTATGGCCCAGCTGATCCTCTCTAGGGTGACTAGCATTCAATGCACCTATGTATCCGTATCCCTATGGCCTGTCGCTAACTGACTCCAATCCTTTATAGATCGGCGTGCATGAGGATATTAAAGCACGGAGTATAACGTAAATGTATCGAGCCTCTGTGTATACCACCTGTCGGGTTACACCCTCCTGCACCCATCACTTACCAAACACTCAATCACTAACCTACTGCTTTCCGGCTGGAGTCCAGAGAGGCATTGAACAACACAGCTGTACCAGGTAGCGTTATGGTGGAGCCCTGTCAGACTCTCAAAGTCTGTTTGAAAAGTCGTCTGCTAGTGCTGGTGATATCACAGCTGCTGTTGGCGGTGCTGGTGGTGGGCACGCGCTGTTTCCGGTTCCCTTTTTTGGGCCGGAAGAGGAAAGGGGGTAGTGAGTAAGAGCTGTGAAGGTTGCCCCTGGTGTGTGCATGGGGAACTAATTTAGTCCCAACTCTCCTTTGTCCACCCAGAAATGAATATATTTTTACAAAATAAAGTTTGGATCGGTTATTTTAGACCAGAATATTGTGACGTTTGAAAACTACCTAACAGCATTCAGATTCTTTTACCGCCGCTCACTAAGAACTGATTTTGCAAAATGAGCCCCCCCCCCACCCAAAATTAGGTTATGGGTTGGACCAGTCTACAGTTGTTTTTATCGTAACCGACCTGCACAAGTGGGAGAGGGGAAGACATTTGCCTACAAAAGCTATGACATTTGAGGAGCACAGAATATATGACTTTTAGTTTACTACTGAAAGAGGGCTAGCATGGCGATTTTCAAATCCCCCTTTAAAATGTAGGTCTACTGTTACCGGGTACTAGCTGGTACCGTATACAAAAACAAGGGTACCCGCATCGATTACGCGTTTCTGCATGCGTGCCATTGATGTTCATGTTAGCAAATCCTGAAGCTGTGGTTTGGGTTTGCCAACAGGCAGTACATCCTCTTTGGGATTTTGCCCCACTGAAAGGGGTTCTCTTCAAATGACCCCCCCCCCCATATGTATGAAGCCCCCCCCCCCCCCGGTAATAAATGACTCAGCCCTTATTGTTGTAATATGTTTGTCAGCTTGTACTGCCATCTGGTGTCTACATAGAAATACTGTATGTTGCGCCATCTATAGGATTTTAGACTGACACAAGCCTGTCCCGAGTAGGGGAGTTGCAGCTTAGGATTTAGTTTCTCTCCCTGTACTTTTATATTACTCTACTGTCACTCTCCCAGCACAGGCCGGTCAAACCGTGCCCCTTCCAACCCTCACCCCACCAATCTCTTCGTCTTAGTCAATCAATACCAAAACAGACACAACAAGGGCCGGAGCCACTTGACTTCTGCTATTGGGTGTTTTCGTCTGTGTACACTAACATTGTTACCATTCTACGTGTGCATAGGATATATGACTTTATTAGTAACCAATGGGAAATTCTAATGGTACGGTAAACATGGTGCAATGAAGTGCTGTTTTTCTTTTCTTTTTTATTCGTTTTTTTTTATTAAAATCCTGTGTACATCACCGTCTATCACCGCCAGATAGGCCGATTAACTTTTTAACTTGGGCAAAAGTAACCTTTAGGCTAGACACTGCTGTTAACAGACACATGTATAATTATAAGTAACAGGGATAAAGCTTAGTGGTGAATTAAGGCGAGGCATATTTACTATATAGACCTATGTGGTCTTTTTAGATTGCAAAACTTTGGACAGTTGATGAATCTGATAGTGTGAGCCAAATCCCTACATTTGTTGTACTTGTGTATATAGGTGAGTGTCCAACAAAATTCATTACTCGTATCTATGTGAGCTCACAATCTCTCTCACCTTCAGTGTGAGATTGATGTATCATGTTCAGCATTTCAATTATCAGCAATGACATTCATTTCTTTATCAGTAATTTTTCTGGAAAAGACTAAGCTGTATGCAATACCAAGAAGGCGTCCCTATATTTAGATTCGATACTATGATATTATTCTGATAGATAAGAATGGTGAATCTCCTCAGCCTCCGCCGGCTATTCTTCAATTAGGCTGCATTACGACCGTGCTTCCACCGCGCCTGGATACAGAAGGCGCTGTAATCGTTTCTAGCGTTACCTCGTACCTCCGTGCGTAACAAATGCCTTTATTTACTTTCCACTTTGCCCTATTAGAGACAGTGCAATGATATTTGAAACTTACGAGCCTATTTCAATGATTATAATCTAGCCCTAGACAAGATATGATTATATAATCTTAAGATTTAAAAGAGTAACAGTTGCTTGAAGTCAGTTAAGAATGGCCTTGAGAAACTGTTGGTGGCCATCTTGCTTTTGGGTTGTTTTGATTTGAGCACCTGTAGTCTCAAACCTTTGTGTATAAAAACTGATAAATATTGGGATATGACAGAAATTTCTACTCCTGGGTGTCTAAAATATTTATTCTTGTCAAAACCTATAAATACAACTGAATAGTAGTTAGAGTGAGAAATCTTTGGAAAAATAGAACAAAATGAGTGGTTTGAGGCTCAAGCCACTTCCAGTCACTTTTGGCGGATCCAAAAAGCGTGATATCAGTGCCATATAGCGCTAGCGGCCACTAGGCACGGAGAGCGCCAGCAGGTTTCGGTGTAAGGCTGCATTTCTATATTAGACCTATCAAACTGGTATTTCCCTCTACTATTGTACTAAGCCGCAAGATGATGTGATACTATTTTAACCCTATGCATACTTTAGAATTCCCACTGTCAAAGCCCCTAGACTACTGCCTTACTTTCAATCGCTCAAAGGCAATTTTCCTATACTACTACCCTACTTTGTACTGTTCAAATTCCCTCTTCTCTATACCACTATCCTTCAATGTATCCCTAAAATGGCCCTTTCTCTATTACACATACTTCTGTAGTGGTTCGTCTTTTTGGTTAGATGTCAATTCATAACGAAAAGAGAAGAAGTTTCTGGGTAGCCAATCGAGTGTTTTATTCTGACCTTAGTTACATACGATCACAGCCTATAGAGACTACATGCCCGATGGCATCCGGTTACCCGTAGGTAACAGTAGAAGTGTGCTGAGCAGTGGTAGGACCACTACTGGAGAACTACGGTAGGAACTGCCCTTATATAAGGGAAAAGCCCGCGAAACTCAGATCCATCACGTGACTCTTGTGACGGACGAGTGGAAGGCCCCCTGGTGTAACGGGTATGAACCCGGAGGCAGGTGCTGCCACCTGCCATCCAGACTCCCCCATCACACCCGGAGACCTGGGTCTGAGTCCCACGGGTACATGAATGTTACGAGTGTAATATTATAATACAGATACCATAAACCTACACTCCTATCCTACTCTGTATCATTCAAATGCCCCTTTCTCTACATGATTATCTTATTCTGTATCACTCAAGGTCAAAGGGTCATTTCTTTATACTACTATCCTACTTTGTATTGCTCAGTCAAAGGGCCCTTTCTCTATACTACTATCACACTCTGTATTTCTCAAAGTCAAAGGGGTTTTCTCTATGGGTGGAGGGGAAGATCCAAGATGGCTGTCGGGGAATCCTCTGCCAGATCCAAGATGGCTGTCGGGGGCCAGTTACATAACTGATTTCAAGATGGCCACCTCCATACAGGAATAGCTCTGTTCCCTATACTACTGTCTTACTCTGTACCCCGCAAATACCCCTTTCTCTATACTACTATCCTATTCTGTATCCCTCAAATGCCCCTTTCTCTATACTACTATCCTACTCTGTATCGCTCAAAGTCAATAGACACTTTCTCTATACTACTATCTTACTCTGTATCACTCATAGGCCCTTTTCCCATACTTTGATAGATTTACCTCCAGATAGATATGATTATTGAATCAGACACTAAATCATAGTAAATGCAATAGGCCTAGAGGTAATTCCAAGGCCAAATGTCGCTTTTTTTTACATAAAAAAGGGAACGTCGGAAATAACTTTCTACGCTGGTCACATCCCTCTGGAACGTCCCCCCCCCGTAGGGTTTTAAAAGTTCATCATCGTCATAACTTCTGCTGTATGCCCTCTATAGTCTAAGGCTCTTTTCTTCAGTGCTGGATTTAGAGGAAGGGAGGGGGAATAAGGGCCCGCATCCCTCCTTTGTTTTATATGCCTGCCTGGTTAAGCCCAAAAGCAGCAAAAACCATGGTCTAAGACAAGGGCCGCACCCCTCCTGTAAGACCCTGGATCCATCCACACCGGCCCCTTATTTGCAGGGAATCATTTTACCTGGTAAGTCAATCTGAGGGGGGAAACTACAAATAATATCATTTTCATGGAGTGAGTGAGTAATAGATGTTTAACGCCATTTCGACAGCTAAGGTCATATTCATGGCGAGAACTATATTACGCAATTTCACAGAGGAATGTGTTGGTGCCCATGCATATGTACACCACACAGATCCGAGGGGATAGGAAAGAGGAGATATAGACCCATTTAAGTGGGCTAGGGAAGCCCGACATTTTCATGGATGAATATATATAAAGGTGCCCATGTATCCAGGCACCAGACATACATCCCCTGATGTATAGAGGTGGACAGAAAGAGGCCATTTATACATAGACCATGCATGAAACGGGTAAGGAAGGACAATGATGAAATAGAGGATAGAGTGTGAAGAGAGAGGCCTAGACCTGTTTAAAGAGCCAGGGAATGCCGGATATAGGCTAGCACATGCCTTTTTGGGCGTATCTAGGGGCGTATCTGATAAGTCCCTGCACCATATAGACCTAAATAATCAGAAGAACCGTCTTCCCTTCCATCCTTCATTAAGTAATGTAAAGAGAGTAATGATCACCCCTGGGTAGATCTCACTGTTTTGATCTAAGGGAATATTGATTTGTGTGACAGCCGTGGGTATGCACTGGGATCTATAGAGTTGTGCCTACATGATTTATCATAGACGCATTTATTTGGCGTCATCCTGCTAGAAAAACCTTGCAAGTTCACTGATGCCCGGCTGAAATAAGACAAATGCATGAGCTAAAAGGAAAATGCCGAGAAGGGCATTTTCAGTGATCATGAAGTCTTATCAATCCAGCTAGGGCCTATAGTTACAACTTCCGGTTCAAGTGGATGTCGAGGCAATCATCAGCATGATCGGAGAGGGTAGAGGAAGGCTAAAGCCTTACTCCCCTTGGTGTGAAGTTTTTGCAAAATGAGGTGGCCCCAGCTTGGCTGCTAGCAAGTAAATGGTCTTTTTAGGTTACGTCTTTCGAGGAGAAGCGCTATTGCGGCGCCATTTTCGCTTGTAAAATATGAGCAGTTGACTTTCGCATATTCACCACCGGAACCACGGACACACTTCCGATCATAACGTTTCTCCCCGAAAGGGATCACGGTCTTTTTACAGCCAAGCGCTGACACCTGTGGTAATACCGAGGAACTACTTCATAAGATTTGTATAGGAATGGCTTCAACAAAATGCTAACTAGACATCATTAAACATGTTTTTCACTCACAACCACTGATGCTCTGATATGCTCTACTAGAAATGTGATAGACCACATACCATTCTACTTATCACAAATACCACAATCAATGAAGCATCAGTTGATACTTATAAAACGGCTGGCAGTGCTCTGCTGCACGGTAGAAGTGACCTTGAGTGCATTATAGGAGTACAGTGCACGCCTGAGCAAGGTCACCCTAGCTGTAGACTAGTCAAATACCATTAATTGGTCTAAAAATACCTTGATTGGGTACTTGATTGATTGGAATGAAGTGTACAAAGTTTTATAAAGACAATAGAGAACTCCTTCTTCACATCTTGACTGCCTGTATGCATTTGTGCATTATAGGACAACAGACAGTCTCGATGTGAAAAGAATCGTTGTCTATTCTCTAAATAACAGCTGGTCAAATTAAGCAAATCCAGGCTTACAGAGTATTCTTTTGTCAAGTAAACTAGGTGTAATTCCCACATTCTCCTACATTGTCATGCCTCTATAGTGGATCCAATACAAACAGGAATGTGTATTTGAAAAGGATGTGACTTTGACTGGTCACTACATTAGTTAGTACTGCAGCACTGAGACACTTTGTTAGGCATGCTGTGCTGGAGGCACACTCAACCTCTTTGGATTAGTTCATACATTTGACACCAGCTAGTGTGGCACTTGGACCCTCCTCTGGGAGAGGGGATTTACTCTCAATGGCTCCAATTTCTTCAGGCCACTGAGAAAAACGCATGAAAATTGTTTCATGATAGAGAGGAAAGCTAATAACTAGGCCCTCATGCCCCTGCAGGGGCGTACGAAAAGGGGAGGGGGGGGCTGGGCCCCCTCAATCATAAAGGAGGGGAGGCTGAGTATGTCTGCCCCACCCCCCCCCCACAATTTGCCAAGAATTCATAATAAATTGGACAAGAAGCTGAAATTATGCATCTCAAATTAGATTAATATAGTAATGGAATAGGTACAATGGGTGCCTGAGAACAGAAAATACCTTTTTATACAAATTCTATATAGGTATTATATAGGCGTCTTCACGCTTAAGCCAACAGTTTAAGGTGGTTGTGGTGGGGCCCATGCTGCCCCCCCCCCAATGAAGATTTGCTTTCTATGCCTCTGCCCTGTAAGAAATCAACTGAACAGAGGAGGGGGAGGGGAGCAGATGCTGGAGGTGTGGACGGGGTGGGACTAGTAGGTTAAAGTTGCGCAATTTGAACCCCTTAGAAATATGCTATATTTATCTAAGAATTTGAGCCTGGTCTGGAGGGCATTTTCCCGGATTTTTGATAGGCCCAGCCCAAGGACCTGGCGGGTCAGGCTGTGCAGCATCCCAGGTTCTATAGAACCCAGGATTTAATCTACCTTAGGCTACCGGTATACGATATACAGTATTGGGTGTAAGCAGGAGTGGAGCTGGTTCTGGCGACATATATACTGATAAGGTGATAAGATGGGAACCACCTTGTCCCTGGAAGTGGATGTTATCCAGGGACAAGGTACCTATCATGACAATGCCTCATCAGTGGGTTTTGCCACCTTTGGCAGAACCAGCGAAATTCAAAATGGTGGACCCACTGGATATGGGTCGAGGCTCCTATAGGCCCACTACAGGGGGTGGAAAGGTGTGTTTGTGTGGGGGAGCATGAAAAAAATAAAGGGGGTTACCCCCCCCCCACCACTCCCATAGGGACTGAAAATCGTGCACATTGCGTTAATTGAGGCCTAGCCTATAGTGCGCAGGCTTTTTTCGCCCCGCCCCCCCACCCCCAAGAGGTTGAAAAACCTTGCCCCCCTCCCGGTCAAGGGGTAGAATAATTCTCTATGCATGGGCTGTGGTAGACTGGCAACAGTCCCTGAGCTCTCCTCCCAATGCCACTATACTCCGATCCCTCTCCTCTCTCTGCTGAACTCAGGGACTGGTATACTCCATAATGGCAAGGTTTTGTGACACTGGTGGGGGTTAGTGGGGGAGGGTGGGAGGAGGGAGTGGGAGCTGATGACTAGGTTTGTTTATACTTTTGCTGTTTACTCTGAATACACTGCAAATCAATTCAACTAAAAATTACACAAGATATCATGGGTGATGCTGTTACATATAGATTACATGTGAATGGGTATAAGCAGCCAGGCCTCACCAGGTAGAAGCTGTAAAGGCCTCTTCCTCAAAAGTTACTAAAACCTCACAATTATTTAGGGCTGCATTTTTTTCTATGGACAGACCAAACGAATTTCCATCTTAACAGTAGCCTGCTGATA
Source organism: Acholoe squamosa (assembly GCA_949317995.1). Taxonomy (NCBI): domain Eukaryota; kingdom Metazoa; phylum Annelida; class Polychaeta; order Phyllodocida; family Polynoidae; genus Acholoe; species Acholoe squamosa. The sequence continues at coordinate 28,017,477 of OX439039.1, read as the reverse complement.
GGCTAATGAGGGTATCACACTTTTTGATTGTTAGGGGCAGATTAGTCTGTCATAAATTCACTCATATTTGGGATATCTAAATAATCTTTCAATTTCTGTTATTTCACATCAGCTGAGATGCCACCTTTCCTGGTTTACCAGGAATTCCTGGTTTTGTTTTCCCAAGAGTTCTGTAATTAATCATATTGATTTCCTTGGATTATGTGTCAAAAATCCTGGTTTTTGTCTGCCATTGAGCGTCATCTCTACATCAGGGTCTATCCACAAAATTCTCACCCAAATAAAATCTAAAGTGATACCTTACACCAAAAGACCACCAAACCTTGGAGACCTTGCCACATTCTAGACAATAACTAATCAAGCCAGTGCTAACGTATCCAAACAAGGAAAAATCCCCTCCAGGGTCATACTGGTGAGATGATATAATACCAGATGTCACCGACAAAGAACAAAAAGAGGACAGTGAGGCATGGGAGAAAGTGTTAAGGTCAAGAGATCCAGTTACAGACAGTACAGAAGCGACAACCGATGTAAAGAAAGGGAAAGAAGATGGCTGGGAAAAGGTTAAAACAAAAGCAAACAAAAACCTAATTGCTGCTGGAAAGAGCACTGCGGAATCAAAGAGAAGGGTGTCACTTTAACTTATAGAGGAGTAGAGTTTTGCTGTGTAGAGCAGGCATACCAGCATGTGAAGGCACTCAATGCAGGCTGGGAAGCCCATGCTCATCAGATCATGAAGACAACAGATCCCTATAGGATTAAGGAGCTTGGAGATTGGGTGCCCGACAGTGCTGATTGGAAAAGAAGGAAGGAGGCCATTATAAGAGAGTTAGTTTCTCTGAAAGCAACAAAGTGCCGTGAAGCAACAGACATACTACGCAAGGATAAAGACACTATTCTGGTTGAAGCAGTGACGGATGACTTCTGGGGGTCTGGGCTTCCCCCAGCTGAGACAGAACGTACACATCCTGAGATGTGGACAGGTGAGAACATCATGGGCAACATATGGATGAATATTCCAGCTGCGCATATCATAATATCTAGCCTCCCACACTATGGCAACCTACAACTGGACACAGCAAAACAACATATTGAGGCATACATCAAACATCAGTTAACTAAGGACTTTAAGAGCTGTCTGATGGATAACAGTGAGCTCGCACTGAACGACAGGACCCATCTCACCTGGCGTACTAAACAAGCTCTCACAGAGCGCCTAGCTCGGCTTTCTTTCCCCAATAAATAAGACATTATGCCTATGCATGTCCAATGGGGACTCTCCTCTGCAACAAAGGTGCTCTTAAGAACATATCAGTAATGTATTGGAATGTTCATGGATTGGGAGACAAGCTGGTTTATCCGCATATCTAGAGTAAAATAGCTAGTCATGATATCATAAACTTAGTGAGATTTGGAAGAATAAGGACTTCCAACCAGACATACCAGGTTTTCAATATGTCCAGGTAACTCGTAAAGAGAAACATCCAAATGCAAGAAGGGCATCTAGAGTTTTAATTTCTAAAGTGATCGAAGGTGCTATAAAACTGGATGTTGTCTCTGACTTTCTAATATGGATCCATTTTCAGTCAGGATCTTTTGATTTCGTCCATGATGTGGTGGAAGGTGCTATGTATATACCGCCATCTATAAGTGAGATCAGTTCCAGCTCACATACAGTAATATCTGGTATCTTGCCAATATCTTGCCAAGTATGAGGAAGTCTGCTGATCAAACTGTAAATAATAATGGCAAAGAGCTCCTCCAACTATGTAAAGATACAGATCTAATAATACTCAATGGTAGACTAGGTGGTCTAGGAAACACTGGTGGTTTACCTTGTTGTACAGCAAATGGACAGAGTGTAGATGACTATTTACTCTGCAAGGCAAACTCTGTTTGTATCTGTAATAATATGGAGTTAGCTGACTTGCTGCCTGACTCTGACCATAAGCCATTAGTTTTCAGTCTAAAAGGTGCTAATCTTAATTCTGATACTAGTCAATACAAAACTACACAGTACATGACATATAAATGGAAGGGGATGAAAAAAGAATTATACAAAGAGAATCTTCAAGGTGAAGGTTGCAAGCAACTGTGAGATCACATAATAACCAGCTAACCCAACCAATAATGGTAAAGATATAGTTAATGCATACTACACATTTCTTGATTTGGCCATCCCTGTCAATAAAAGTTCAAGGTCAAGCACGACTAAATTTCCTCAAAATTCATGGTATAATGATGACTGCAAACAAGCAAAGAGGGAGCTGCATGATTATGCTAGAAATTATGATCTCACAGTTGAAACAAATAAAGATATGCATAACACACTCAAGAGGGAGTACAGTAAAATAGTGCAGAAAGCTAAAAGAACCACAAAAAGGAGAAAGGGTCTGGAATTTGAAAGAATGTTGGAGATAGAGAATAATAATAGGTTCTGGAAGTCATGACATCAAAATATCTGATTTTGTTGAATACTTCAAGAAACAGAAGACCCCTCCACACACTGAGTATTTTGATTATGACAATATGAATGAAATAGAAAGTTATATAAATAACTTTCAATATAACTATGGTATTGTCAACAAACCGTTACAAGTCGATGTTGTAATTAACCCTTTAAGGACAGAGCAAAAATTGTTGCCCTGGCCATGGGGACGGCCTCTGAAAAAAGTATAGTTCCTAGAGGACGAGCCTATTTTCAATTCCTATACTAATCCTATATAACTGGCATCGACTATAGTCGACGCTAGGCCTGCCATGGTGTCCACTATAGTCGATGCTAGGCCCTCCATGGTGTTGACTATAGTCGATGCTAGCCCTTGATGGGTTAACACTGAATCCAGAGAAGTTCTTTGATCCTTGTTTATTGCATGATGACAGAGTGTACATATAGGTGATCTGGTTGGATCTGATCGGATCCGACGCTTTGCCATACCTGGTAATGATTCTATTTATAGATGGGCCAATCAGGATGAAGGGAGATCATGGAATTTCCCTGCATCCTAGAAATGCGCCAACAGGTATGTCGGTGTGTTGTGATACTCCCAGTGAGTCAGTGCCCAGAAATAGGATGGGTCCGGCTCTCCCAGCATCCTGGTATGGGTGATGTAAGAGCAGCTCACTGTACACACTGGGAGGGGGGGTTGAGCTGTGAGCTTGTGAGCAGGTTCTGAGCGCGTGTGGCGAAGTATTTGATAAATGTGTAAAATAATGAATAATACCCAGAATAGTCCATTGACAAATCCCAACATTCCCACTCGTCTCTGCACGAGGTTTAAGGGAGGAAAATCATTAATAATAATGGCTTTTGCCAAGTCCATTGACAATTTTGGGTATTATGCATACAAGGTACATGATACAAAGAGATTTTCGGTATGAAAATATGGTACAAGAATGAAATAGGTGTACATGCAGGTTCCTTTATGGAACTTTTTATAAATTAAGAGATACCGGTAGCATGCTATTAATTGTTGGATCAAAAGAAATTTATGATGCTTATTACTACGGGAAGTAATGGGTACACATATTTTTGGCACATTGTGAATACTGTTTGTACCTGTGTTGATCGTGGCTATGTATTGATACAATGGAGAATGAAAATACATTTGTTTGAGCTGAGGTATATGGAGTATTTACAAATATGATGTACCGGTAAGAAAAGAAGGAAGGGTGTTATTACATAGTATGTGGAGTTGGCACCGGGAAGTCGAACCAAGGTTGGGAGTTTCCCAAGATAAGTTCGGCTTCAAGCTGCCAAGGGCACATGTTTAACTAGTACAAATTGACCGAGGTCACATTTTGACTGGCTGTGGGAAAAGAGAGGAAAAAAATTGAACATTTTATGTAGGACAGGGTCAAGGTAGTATTCGATATGACTGTTGGCCCCGCTCTACATAGTTTGTGCCAAACTTAAGAACCTAAGGTTAAATATGAACTTAATTATGCTACTGACTAAAGCTCATAAATACAATACATGGTTGAGCTTGAAAAAGGTGTACGAAAAGGGATGGTCTTGTAGCACCTAAGGTGACTTTTTATAAAAGGTCTGTTATAAAAATCACCTATAAGACCATAGGGTTTTGCCAATCTATAGCAGGCATGAAAAAAAAAGGTTGACCTTGTTTTGTTTGAAAATAAAGAGTCAGTTTTGTTCAAAAGGAAAACAATTATCTTGGGCGGTTGCAGGGGGGGTCGGGGAAGTTTGTACCTTACGGCGCGTTGTAATGTCCAAAGTTCATTGTTATTAATTTTATATTGTCAATTGGTTTTTCTAAACTGTTTTGCGGCATGGAAACTGTTGGGTGGGAGGTTGCCATGCTGTCGGGTGTTCAAGTACATAAAACGGCCCTCAACTCTCCGCTTGGTTCTGTGTGTTGGGGCCAGCATCGTTGTATATATATTAGTGCGGTTCAGCCGAGAGACGTGTTCGTGTGGTGCTCGTTCCTTCTATGTCAGCTAGGTGTCGCTTTGCGATACCCCGCTGGTACAAGAGGGGGCAGCACAATGCCTCGCGTCCAGCTTCTACTCAGAAGCCGGACGAGCCGCAGAAGGGGACTGGACATAGTCCAGTCAAGACGTTTAGCTGTTAATTGCTGAAGATTGAATAAAGTCCTACCCGAGAGGTAGGGGTATCCGGGGCTTTGCCCAACCCGAACTACTCGTGTTGTGTTGGTATCTTTAGTGATAAGCGAGCCAACGAGCCACCCAACATATAAGTCGATACGAACCATTACACTGGTGCTGTAACCAGTTGGTTCGGGGGTGGAGCGCGGCCACATTGGCCTAAAGCCTCGGGAAACCCGATGCGGACCCTCCAGCCCTGGGCTAGAGGGATTCGACGAGGATGGTTTTACATCCCAGCATCTGTTGTTAGACTGGAAACCCGGTCAACAACAAATGTTCAACCCGGAGGGTGTCCAGACTGTCTTCTCGACACCCGGTCTAACAGACGGTGCCACCAGTAATGTAGGTGGCATCGTTAGGTTGTATCCGGGTACACCTCAAATGGTGGCACCGAATAGAGGACTGTTTAGGGGGGTATTAAGACCCCCAACTTTGGACTTGAGCGATTGGTCACGAGTTATAACTAGCAGGCGCCAGCTGGGTCCTATTATACCAGCAGGCTCGGCTAGCAACTTGGGTACCCCAATAGCACAAAGCCCTATGCAGCGTACCGCGACCCCCCCGGGAGCGATACCAGAGGGGGCAAACGGAGTAGCCCCACTAATGACATCGTCGGATCATGATAGCGACGATAGTAAAGCTGTAAAGGACCCAATGGTTCCTAAAGCAACCCCGAAGACTAAGCCTCGCGATGCCAAACCGAGGAGCTCGGAAAAGCATTACCTAGGCCTATCTTTGGATGAAGGCTTGTCTGACTCCATGTTCAACCCTGGAGGCAGCCGCAAGTCAATATACGGACGTCGGATGGGCCCCGGGTATAAAACTACTTCGGCCTATTTGAAAGCCAAGGAACAGGTAGAGCTACAGGCTAAGAGGCAGCATGAAGAATTCATGGCAGCCCAAATGAAGATAGAAGAGGAGACGAAATCTCGGATCGGTAAACTCCGATCCATTGAACAGGAGGCGATTCTAATAGAATCAGACCTCAAATATCGCCTAACTTCTGTAGCCCATCGATTGGAGCGAAAGGAGAAAGACGAGATGGAAAAAGAGAAAAGATTGGCTGAGCTGGAGCTCGAAGAAGCCAATAAACTCAGAGCAATCGAAAAGGCTAGAGCCGAGGAGGTTGCTAAGGCCCGGGATGTAACCAGACTACAATCCGAGTTGCATGCCATGGAGGAGAAGTTAAAGAAACTTCAGCTTCGAAAGGCGGAGACGGAAGCCAAGTTGGTCTCGGAACAAGCCGAGATCCGGAGAGAGACCAATGAATACCAGCGGTCTCAGAAGGAAAAAGGTGAAAAGTACCGTCTGTTGAAGGATACTTTTAAGCGGGAGGCAGTAGCCGCCCAGGAGGAGCGTAACCGAGCAGTTGCAGAAAACGAGAAGATTCGATCCGAGATCTTATCAGAGAATGTACAGCTAAGGGAGGAGCAGCGAAATCTCACTACGGATGTAGCTACCCTCACAATAAATAAGTCTGCTATGGAGAGCTATTTACAGGAGCAAGAGCAGGCGAATGCTCCTCCGGCGAGTAAGGATTTAAACCCGAACTCGACGTTTGTTAAACAAGGGGACGCAGTTTCCTGTTCTACACCTAAGCATCCGCAATACAATCCTTTTGTCAATGACAATGCGACGCGGAATGTAGATCAAGGGGGAGTTTATATCAGAACCCAAGACAAGCACGGCCGAACTAGTAGAGTCCGGATAAGTGAGGTCCCTATAGTCCACAACTTAGACCCAGACTATGTACCTCGGGATGCCTCCGACAATAGCGCGGAAACTAGTGGCTTCCACATACATGTGGATCAGACAGAAAATGTCGGATTGGGAGCTGGTAATGACAGCAGCCAACAAGCTCCATCAAACGATGGTAGTCAACCGAACCAGCCGTCTGATGGCGGCCACCAAGGTACCCAAGGGGGGGACGGTGCTACAGGTACTGCAGGTAGCAATAGTACCTCGGGTACCGGCCCTAACCAAGGTGGTGAAGGCTATACGAACTACAGTGGTTCACAGTGGACGTATAGCCAACCGCCACCACCGCCTCCACCAGGCAACACAAGCTTTGGTGGAATGGGAGGCAATCGAACCTTGAACGAAACCAAGGCGATTGAGTGGAGCAAACAACAATGCACTAGATTGATGTATGCCCATAATTCCGCCCGAAGGGTAGCCGTGATTCCTAGGGAATACGACGGTACTCGGCCATGGAAAGAGTGGTTCGAAGATTTCATCGATGTGATGAATTGTAATGGTTGGACCCCATACGAGGCCAAGCCGCATCTGGTGAGATGCTTGAAAGGCGGGCCGGGTCGCATGGTTGTAGAGCAATGGCGGACTTGGTACGGTCTCGTAGGAAGTTTCGAGCAGTTAGTAGAATCTGCTAGTGGACTATTATGTAACATGGTCAAGGAGGATCCGATGGTCCGCTTTAAGAAACGCACGCAGAAGCCTAACGAAGCTTTCAGAGCATACGGTATGGAACTCCATGCCCTGCTAAGCAAGGCCAGGCCCGGTACTGAAAACCAGGACTGGTATATGGACGATTTAATCACACAATTCGTTAAGGGTCTGAGAGACCGAGACGAGCAAATTGCTGCTAGAGATGCCTGGAAGGAAGGCATAACATTGCATGGCATATTTAATGGTATAGATATGGCCGTGAAGAAGCGAACCATGTTAGCCGGGGACATACCGAATGCCACTGGCTCGGCTCCTCTAGCATCGGTAGTTCAGCGGTCTGAGGTAGATAATACCTCGGATGACTTTGAACTAATTGAAATCGAGCAGGAGGACGGCACCTTCTGTTCGATGCAGCTGAGGAAAAATACTTCAGGTAGGAAGTATATTCCGAGGAAGGCGTTTAGTAAACCAAGGGATTCTAGACCGTCATCTGAGGTCAGGAGTGACCCGAAAGTTGGTGAGAAGGCAATTAAGCCTTCTGACAACACTGATAAAACGAAGGGTCAGTCTCCGGACATGACCAAACTTATGGAGGATATGTGTAAGAAAATTACAGATGCCCTCCAAGCCAGTCGGCAAAGACCCAGAGTGGATCGCCGGACGGTTAAGTGTTTCAGGTGCCAACGCATGGGACACTACTCATCTGAATGTACCGCTGCTAAGCCGGTAATGGCTGCCTTCTATGAAGCCGAAGATAACGGCGAAGGCGAGCAGAACGCTACGGGTTCTGCTGATGTGGAAAACTAGTGGGGGTTGTATCCACGGCATTGGGTATAACACCGGAGGGGAACGAATGCCAAAATGCTACCGGGGGTGACCTGGTGGAAGGTTTCGAATCAAATTCACCTGGAGGCCGGGTGGCTGTGGGTGCGCACCCCTGCACCTTGGCCAGGGCCAGGGACCCTAGTGCTCATGTGTACGGTGGTGAACATATACAGGATGGATCAAAGAATTGATTCAAGTGTGTGGGACACGCCTTCCCCCAAGTCATCCGTGTCTGGAATTTTTGAGAGGACTCGGATTGAATCTTGGTGATTCGGGAGACTTTCACCAGTTTACCAGTAACCCCTCTCCTTTAGGGGGAAGACGGTGGTATGTACCCATATCTGTGGAAGGCCGGGTAGGAGAATTCTTGGTGGATACTGGAGCCAGCCACTCCTGTGTGTCCAAAAGATTCTTCGACTCGGTGGCCGGCAGCCATGAGAACCTCAAAACGGGGGTAAATGCCTGCACAGCCGACGGAAGCAGTATGCGTACTTTTGGTAGGACGTTTATGCCTATCCATATAGGAGGCAAAGAATTCGTTCTTTCGCCAACTATAGCAGAGGTTAGTGATGACGGAATCCTCGGATTGGATTTTGCAAGCTTATATGGGGCCGTCTTGGATCCCAGGGATGGTATGATGAGTATACGGAACCCGTATGGCTTGCATGTCCAATGCGTATTGAGACAGGTGTCTTCGGTTGCATCAGTGATACATACGGTGAAGATCCCACCGGGTACCACTTGTGATGTCCTTTGTGGCGGATCGATGGCCCAGAGGAATGAAACTGGAGTCTATGAACCCGCCACGGTATATTTATCAAGTATCGGGTTGGACTCAGTGGATACATTAGTGGCTAATGCAGCTTGGTCTGTATTACCCATAACTAACCGAAGCGGTTCAGTAGTTTACTTGAAGCGAGGCGACAGTGTGGGTGTGATGAGTTCGGTTGAACACGTCGCCGAGGCCAGGTTCAATAAACCACTAAACGCTGTTAGTAAGCATCCGTTGGATGAAGAATTTCAAAAGCTGATTGAACAATCAGATTTACAGAATACGGAGGATAAGGAGTGCCTAGCGAAACTCCTACAGAAGTACGAGAGTGCTTTTGGTAGGGAAGGAGGACCGGTAGGCAGATCCGACAAGGTGTTGCACACCATAGATGTGGGCAACGAGAAACCTTTTAAAATCCCGTATCGCAGACTTCCTCTTAAGAAGAAGTTAATTTGCGAACAGGAAATACAAAAACAGTTGGACCTAGGGGTCATCGCGCCGAGCTCGAGTCCCTGGTCCAGTCCTGTTTGTATGACCACTAAGAAAGACGGTACAATCCGCTTTTGTGTCGACTACCGAAAACTGAACGGTATGACAAAGAAGAACTCGTATCCTTTACCAAGGATAGATGAGACATTAGATAGCTTGGGTGGGAACCAATGGTTCTGTACCTTGGATTTGCAATCCGGGTATTGACAGATACTGATGCACCCCAATGACATGGAGAAAACAGCGTTCTCTAGTCATATGGGGCTATTCGAGTATAATGTCTTACCCTTCGGATTGTGTAACGCCCCCACTACATTCGAGGCCATGATGGAATCCTTGTTGAGCGACCTTTTGTGGAAGAAATGTTTGGTCTACTTGGACGACGTTGTCGTGTTCGGCAAGTCATTTAAGGAATGCCATGCAAATCTGCAATTGGTACTCGACCGGATACTATCCAACTGTCTAAAACTCAAACCCAAGAAATGTAACCTGTTTAAGAAAACAATTACATACCTGGGAAGGATCATCACCCCCAGCGGAGTGAGCGCAGATCCGGAGAAATTAGAAGCTGTAGAAAATTGGGAAAGACCCACGAGTGCTAAGGAGGTGAGATCATTTCTAGGATTTTGTTCCTACTACCGTCATTTCATACCGAATTACTCTCGTGTCAGCTTTACTATGCAGTGCTTAGCTCACTGGACCCCGGGTAGGGCACGGGACCCATTCCCATGGACCAGCGAGCAAGAAGAATCTTTTAATAAAATAAAGGATTTGTTTAGAAACACACCCGTATTGAAATATCCTATCCCGAGGGACATTTCATATTAGACACAGATGCGAGCAATGATGCAATAGGGGCGGCTCTCTCTCAGGTCCAGGACGGAGTCGAAGTCCCAATAGCATTCGCCAGCAACACGCTAAGCAAGACCCAGCGTAATTATTGTACCACCAAACGGGAACTCCTCGCGGTAGTGGTGTATACGAAGAAGTTTAAGCATTTTCTCTGGGGAAGTGACTTTACTTTACGAACCGACCATTCGTCTCTTAGGTGGCTCCTTTACTTTAAGGATGCCGAGGGGATGATTGGACGATGGTTAGCTCATCTATCCGAGTTTGGATTAGAGCACAAACAAATAGAGCACCGGCCCGGTGCTAAACATATCAATGCGGATGCCTTGTCGAGGCGACCCATCCGAAAGTGCCAGAATGCCACCTTTGAAGACTGCGGGGCCCACAATGCTGTGGTAGCTGGGTTGGTATTTAATTATACCACCCCCTGTATCCCCTGGGAGGAGGCTGTATGTAGCTATCTCGATTGGTCCCCGGGGACCATCAAGAAGTTCCAACAGTCGGATCCCACCACTGCGCGCATAATGGAATACCTACGGACAGGTATTAAACCGGCAAGGCCGCTAGTATCCCTAGAAGATAGGGAAGCGAGGCGATTGCTAGCTCAATGGACCGAGTTAGAGATCCGAGACGGCATACTGTGTAGGTGGAAGACTACTCCCACCAACGGTAGGCTGTTACAAATAGTGATCCCCACCCCGATGAGGAGGGATATCATGTATTATTGCCATGGCCACCAAACTAGCGGCCATTTCGGTAAGAGGAGGTCAATAGAGCGTCTACAAAGGCGTTACTACTGGCCTGGAATGAGAGGCGACCTACTCCGGTGGATCACCACTTGCCCGGATTGTTGTAAAAACAAGCCGGGACCCGGCCTGGGAAAGCAACCCTTATCCCAGGAATTGTTTGGTGTCAGGTTCGCTCGAGTGGCGATAGACATCATCAGCGGGATCAAAACGACGCCCCGGGACAATACTTGCATGATGGTCGTAACCGACTATTACACCAAGTACACCCGGGTGTTCCCTCTTCCTAATCACAAAGCCGCCACATGCGCTGAAGCGTTTGTAAAAGGCTGGGTGCTTCATTTGGGTGTTCCCCTTATGATGCACAGCGACCAAGGGAGAGAGTTCGAGTCAGAGCTGTGGCAGGAAATGTGTCATTACCTAGCTATTTGCAAGACCCGGACAAACCCATACCGACCACAGTCGGATGGGCAGGTAGAACGGTCCAACAGAACCCTGATACAAGTGCTAAAGCCCCTGGTTAATACCCACCAGGACGACTGGGATGAACAGTGCGAGTTTGTAGTACATGCCTACAACAACACTGTCCATTCATCTACTAATTGCACTCCAAACATGCTAGTGTTCGGCGAGGACATCATAATGCCCGCCGACTTAGTGTATGGAGTGGTTGGGATAGACCCGGAGGCGCCCTGCACCGTGTTGTTTGTGGAGTTGTTAAGGGATAGGTTCAAACAGGCATCATGGCCGTTCGGAAAGAACTGCTGAAGAGTGCGAAATGGCAAAAGGTGGGTTATGACACCAATGCCAAAAGAATTCGTTTTAATGTTGGGGACAAAGTACTAAGGTACTATGAGCCGCTAGAACGGCTAAAGCTCGTAACGCCCTGGGAAGGTCCATTTAAAATCATTCGCATCATCTCCGAGTCCACGGTGATGATGGAGGACTGCCCAACTGGTAGGAAATGGAAGACAAATGTCGGAAAACTTCGGCCCTGGAAGGGACGCGAAGAGGCGGAGAGGGAGTTCGGTTACCAGCCACCTGAGTCTGTGCCTAGTGGACCTAACGTGGTGGTACCTGTGAAACGCCCTAGGGGCCGGCCGAGGAAAATGCCGGAAGATGAGAGAATAGTCAAAAAGAAGACGAAGGCCAGGAAACGACCTAATCATAAGAAAAGGAAGAATGTCTCGCTGAGTGAAGGCATTACGTATGGGAAAGGTCTCCCCATGGCTAAGCGGAACCCAGAGAAGGCCGTACGTAAAGCCGGGAAGAATAAGATGCTAACCGAAGGCGTTAGACGCAGTCCCCGGTTGAGGTCTGCTGTAACCTAACTCAGTACACAACGAGCTGCTGCGTGTTGTCCGCCGTAGGCGAATAACATACGTTCCACGGCTAGGGATGCTGAACGCGCCCTCCCCGGGTAGCTGTATCCCGTGAGTGGCGGACGGATTAACCGGTACATTTGCTTTGAAGCGTTGTATACACCGCCAAGCTCCAGACGATAGCACTCGGGTAGTAGGCCGCATCTCGCATGTCGAGTCGAATGTTAGTTTGGATCTAGTCCCCTAGGTGGCGCCGCGGGTGTGGCGGGAAAGCGCAGAACTAGGTCACCGGATAGCCCTTGCGGGATCTCGCGAGACGAGAGGTCTGACGTCATATTGTTCATAACTAGAGCGGACTCGTGGCGGTAAGACGCCACCCGTTTCGCTCTGGTTATTGTTGGCGCTTGGCAGCCGGTAGCTGTTTAGTTAGCTTGTCTAACTTCTTCCCTTTTTTTTTTGCCAATTTTTTTAATTGGAAGTTGCCCTCAGTGCCATGGCACAGGGGACAATTGTCGCTGCGCGTCAAACCGCCAACATCCAGTTGGAGGAAGGCGAGGACCCGACGGTCCCGTCTCGGGTTGAGGAGTCTATGGACTCTTCAACAGACGTCCTCGTGAGGGGATCCGAAGCCGAGGAGGCAGCCCGTACGCTCTCTGCGATGGCCGAGGCCACCGACAGGGAGAGGATGCCACCTCCACCACCACCGCGCCCGGAGCCCACGTCTACAGCGACGGCTTCGGGTGGTAGCATTGATGTCCTGGACATTCCGCTGTATCCCCCGGGATACAGAACCCGCATCAAGCGTATGGCTCATGTGGACGAGGAGGCCGGTGTCGTGTACACCTCTTGGGGGACCTACATCCCCATGCACCCCTCCATGTTCGGGTGCGGTCCGCTTGCGGAGAAACCAGGCGTGCCCGAGGCCATACCAGACGACTTCAAGACTCTGGTCATGGACTCGTGCAGCGACAAGTTGGCTGACAGTATGCCAGTCTCTTGGCTCCGGAACTACCGAAAGTTGGCGGAGAATATGGCGGTCAACGAAAGCTTGGCCCGAGCTGTGTTGCTTTCCGAAGGCATTACCCAGAAGGCCGCGCAGCTAAGAGAGTCTGAATCCGATATGGATACAGACTCCACCGTCACACAGTCGTCGGTGGAAACCGAACGGGTCAAGCGATTGACCCGTAAGCCTGCACCAAAGGGTCCTCTCACCGAGAGCGACCTGGAGGTTGAAGACATCAGGATCGCCATCGAGAGGTCCACGACCGAGAAGGAACCGGGTGCCGACATACCGGAGGCGCCTGGTGAAATCTCGGAAGAGGACATCTCGCGTCAACAGGCTGCTGTTGAAGCCAAGCAAGCCGAGCTCGCCAAACAGCAGAAGGAGCTTACCGCTGCTCGTCGGGCCCACCGGAAACAGCAGGCCCAAAGTAAGGCGAACGGAGCGAAAGCGTCTCCGGCGGAGCCCACGCCCCCCACCAAGCCGAGGGGTAAGGGCGACCCGAAGACGCCCGCCTCCAAGACACCAGCAACCACAGTAGCCACCTCGGTTACTGCAGCGTCCTCTGCTAGCACCAGCGGGGCGAGCGCCAAGTCCTCTACCAAGGCTTCGTCTGGTACTACTACCACCAGCCGAGCTAGCCGTAGAGAGGAGTGCATCTACACGGACAGTGATGGAAGCGCAAGCGACCCAGAGCTGCCCGAGTCAGCCAAATCTGATTTGGAGTCTGTGACGACGTGGGAAGAGATGACCACGGACGTCCCTAAAGACGACAATCAGAAATGGATGTGGAAGAATGCAGCCGAGGGGTTCAAGGAACGGACTCCCCGCTGCTTCGCGGACTGTGCTTACGACACAGTCCACTACATGTGCCCGGGCGCCGTCAATAAGGATGGTGATAGCGATGACGAGGAGTGGATGAAGTCCGGCCCCTCGGATACGCCAGTGGGTAAATTCTACCTCATTTGGATTGACCAGCTCAAATCCAAATTGGGGTCGATTTACAACTACGAGGCCCGGACGAAAGTTCAATGGGCTATGACCCAATGGGGACCATCCGGCAACCGTCGGAAGTGCCCATTCGAGTCCTGCCAGGTGGCTCTCACTGGAGAGAAGGTGTTTGAGACGAAGGCTCGCTTCGCTCGACATATAGTGGAGCACCACATGCACCACAAGCCCCTCATCCAGTGTGTGCTCGGAGACCGTCCGAGTAAACTGTGTGACGGCGTCGGGACATGGCTGTGCATCTGCAGAAGGCCCATGGCACCGGCCTGGAGAAAACAAGGAAACGGGCCGTAAAGTGCTTCAACGAGCTCCTGGCTAACTGGGCCTCGTTGAGTGTTAAAGACGTCAAGGAGCAGGCATTCGAGACCGGATTCTGTTTGTGGAGGAGTGGCAACCTCTTAGCCTTCTTCCAGATTAACTTCTCTTCTACCAAGTTCGGGATGCCCAGCGAGGTACACCTGAAGGTGAAGAGGTGGAGGGGAGACGACAAGCGGGAGAAAATCAATGCCTGCTCGAAGGGTCCTAACGGAGGCACAGCCACGGCTACCAGTGCTTCCAAAAGGACCCGCGCAGACCGGTCCGTAAGCCCTTCGGGTAATAAGGACCAGCCTAGACCAGCCAACCCAGCTGATCATCGCGAGTCGGGACAACAGGTCTCGGCTCTGGATATGCCTAGCAACCAGACCCGTAGGGTGGTTAGCCATCACTCCAGCCACACCAACACCACCTGCACCCGAGGAGCAACCCCCGAGTGAAGCCACTGGCAGTCCGGATGACTGGAGCACATACTTTGCTGCCCCATCCGGATACGGATCTTGGTGGGCCGGTGAGGGATCGTCCGGCAAGCGCCCCACATACAGTGAGTACGCGGCGAAGTTCCCTTCCATGGGACCAGCGGGACCAGAATCTCAGGTCCTAACCCCCTTGGGCCGGTCAAAACCCCGGGGTAGGGGCCATGGTGGCATGGAGTCCACCCGAGCTCCCCCGGGCGGCGGCCGAGGCCAAGGAGGAGCGACAGTTGAGGGTCCCTCTGTCCCTCCAGCAGGCGCTCCGCCTGTCACTGTGGAGGCTGCCGCGCCCCCACCGGTTATAGTTCCACCAACGGCCCCTCGGGTGCCCGTTATGGAACTTATATCAGGCACGCTGTCAGGTCTTCAGGATCCGAACATGTTTGTCGATCATCGCGACGTTCAAACGGCGAAGATCCAGAATGACCTGATGGCGGAATGGCAGGCATTGCATCGCCAGAAGTCAGTCGACTACTGGTGTATAATGACTGAAGCCACCTTCAACCTGGTCTACGAGGTCCAGAAGAGGGAGGAAGAGAAGATTCAGGTGCAGGAGATGAAGAATGTCGAGGAGGCAATCCAATCCTGCCAGCGCCAGCAGTTGGAAGCTGAAAAGCTTAAGGAGTTCCACCGCGCTGAGAACGCCGGGTACATCCATAAGAACAAGGAGGCTGACCTCAAGTTCTTCCTCGCGTTCGGGAAGCACCTGGACGAGTGGGACGGCTCTGGGTCGTCCCTGTCCCTCGCTCCGGCTGCTCCACCCGTACCCGAGGCAGTTGACAGTCCGTCCGCGGGGATGGGCGCGCTGAGCTTGGGGAGCGAGACGCCCAGCAAAACCTCAACGCTGCTCTCTGTGAGCAGTTGCAGCAGCTCGGCTCCGGCTGCCTCAGCGGAGTCGGCTGAGAAGATGGACACTGATCCGGAGGATCTTTAAGTGTCCATCTGAAGGTGTTTTGTGGTACCCGAGGGTAAAGGCATTTACCATGCCAGAGGTACGTATCCTTATACTGGACTCGCCGATCTGGGACCGAACCTGCAGGGAAGGTGGACACTACCCCGAAACACAAAGAGGATTACCACACCTAACCGGGGCTCCATCTTCCCATCTTCATCAGGGCACATCATAACAGTAACGTGGCTTGCCACCACATATATGTCGCCGGGTGGAGCTGCAGAAACCAGTCGTTCCAGATTCGCCGGAAGTTCGGTATTTTGTAAGGGCGATCCTACTACCCTGGTAGGACGTCTATTATTATCAGTATTAAAATTTTGTGTAAAGCTATTTTTATATAATATTTATATTTTTGTAATCAAACCAAACAAAATTTTTTCGGGTTATTTACCCCACCTCGGGTCGGTTATTTACTACTGTAAAACATTGTTAATACCATATCACCACATGTCTACCACTTTTATCACGTCTTTAAACTATAATAACACTGTAACATTGTTACCATTTACTACCTTAGGTTGATGGTGCATAAGGCACCACTTCCTAATTGTTATTATTAGTTACTTCGGGTTATATGCGACGATGCTTTATCATGTACATATTATTTATAATGCCCCTTAATGTTCTATAATCTATACGAACACTTGTGTATAGACTTACCTATGTATATATAACTTATTATTGTATAAAGTTAACAATAGGTATTTATTAAATACACCCAACCCTAGGTATAGTCTAGTGGGGGTGGTGTAGGGGCCGGCATCGTTGTATATATATTAGTGCGGTTCATCCGAGAGACGTGTTCGTGTGGTGCTCGTTCCTTCTATGTCAGCTAGGTGTCGCTTTGCGATACCCCGCTGGTACAAGAGGGGGCAGCACCATGCCTCGCGTCCAGCTTCTACTAAGAAGCCGGACGAGCCGCAGAAGGGGACTGGACATAGTCCAGTCAAGACGTTTAGCTGTTAATTGCTGAAGATTGAATAAAGTCCTACCCGAGATGTAGGGGTATCCAGGGCTTTGCCCAACCTGAACTACTCGTGTTGTGTTGGTATCTTTAGTGATAAGTGAGCCAACGAGCCACCCAACATATAAGTCGATACGAACCATTACATGTGTTTAATGGGTCTGAAGGAGACAGAGAGGTCCGCGAAGTCCTCCATCACTGAGGCTAGGTTTCCGGCCTCAGCGATGGCTGAGTCTCCGCTGTCTAAGTCTGTGGTTGTAGGTGAGTCGACTGGGGGAATTCAGCGGCTGGCCTGGGCCTCCATGCCGTCCTGGGTGGGGAATATGCTGCCCTGTTCCAGTTAATGGGGACTACCCTGTTGTAGGAGCAGGGACAGCTGAAACCATTTGGTTGGTGGTGGCACAGTGTGCAGAGGGCTGCTGATGATGTTTGCCCTCTCATGTGCGTGCAGAAATTATTGTTATGCATCCTGTATGCCGGGGGCATAGGGGTCCCGGGCCTGCAGGATGCAGAGATGACAGTGCCCGATGGGAGCAGCACAGCGCGGTGGTTCGGTCTTACTGGTCTTATGGGGATGGGTTCACTTCTCCTTGAGCCTCTGGGACCGGTACTGCTAGTCCCTCTGTACTGGGTCCTGCCTGTGGTCCCGACTGGATCTAGGCTGTGTCCGGTGGTGGGCCTGCTGAGGTGGGAAACAGGAAGAGAAAACAATTCATCAACCAAATATTGTCTGTCATGGTTTGCAAGCAGACCACGGTCAACACAGGAAAGGACGCGAGGTCAATATCATTTTGTTAACATATAACATTATTACAGAGCTCAAATGATTCATTTAGCGTGGGTTTTGTATATAGGGGCGCTAATGTTTTAGTTTACTAGGTTTTATCTGGTGGTAATGGCGGGCTGGTGCTGTGACATAATAACAGGAAAAACCAGGTAAGTCATGGATGTTAACATGTGCTGATGTTGTTGTTGTGATGGGGACACCATGTGCGGCCATCACATGACCGATGGTAGTCATGGTGATGGTCGATGCGCAGCTAAGACGGCGCCGGGCTGCCGCGTTTGGCGCGAAAGGCGCGCCGGACTCCGCGGCCGGCGCTGATGTTGATAAGCATCAGTGTGGGTCGATCTGTTTGTGTTAGTTGGTCTTATCTATTGTTATGATGTTGTGTGGCTTAGATGGTGGTCGGGTGTGGGTGTGCTTTGGACAATATTGTGCCGTGGGTTTGGGAGGGGGTCTGGCATGCTATCCGCTGTGTGTGAGGTGTTACCTGCCATCCCCACATAAGTGGGATGGTACCTTCCAAGCGCTTCTGACATTGGTATATAACCTTGGGGCGGCCCAAGTCATGTGAAAGTGGGGGGTGGCCGCTAGTTGAAGATGGAGGTGTGGGGCCTGGATTATTTTGCATCTGTGGGACTGGCCATTTTGGAAATGTGAGTCGGAATTTTACCTACCATTAATCGTGTCTGTGGCCCTCTTGGCCAGGTTTGGATCGAACAAAAACAGGTCTTTGGGAGGCTGGGCCTCCTTGGGGTCCAGCAGAGCCAGCTCGATTTGGTTGTCCTTGCCTGAAGTAGGCTGGGGCTCGCGCTTCCTTTTCTGATATGTCCTCCTGGGGCGAAGGGGTGAAATTGAAGCAAAACTGGCTGAGGACTCGCCATCACAGGGCGTCAGCTGGTAGTCCGGCTGCCCTTTCTCCTCAATGACTAGTGTTAGAGTGTGTGGTCTGGAGCTGAATATCAGTGCTACGGGGATCCTCCAGAGTAGGGGGCATCTAGGGTATCGCTCCAGGCGGATGGTCCTCAGGCGGCCGGCGACGATCATGATGACTTCGCTCCGCCATTCTGCATCCAGGTGGCGTCCCAGGGGCTTAGTAAGCCGGGGTGGAGTCAGTTTGGGTGCGATGATCGAAGTAGGCCACAGATTTCGGCCGTAGACCATGGATGCCAGGGGAAAACTGAAGGTTCTCCCCTCGGAATGAATCCTAAGCACGAATTTGGCCGTGTTACCTGAAGGCTCCTGTTTCCAGTATGGCTAGTGCCGCAGGCATCTCTTGCAGATAGCCCTGAACAGGACCAGTGCTATCACAAGGATTGTGATTGACACCATGGCGTCGTACCTGCCGGGTAGCTGGATCCATATGTTGGTGTCTTTCTGTTCTGTGGGAGGGGTGGGCGATGGCCACTCTGAGTTGGCTTTCTTGATTAATTCCTTCAGTTTGGTCCAAGAAGCTATGTCTGCCATTGCTGGGGTGCTGTGAATACTGATGAGGTGCGCCAGGTGTGTCACCCACATGTGCACACAGCACGTAAGGATGAGGCAGGTCAGCGCTGTGATTGGTGATAACAGGTGTAGCCATGGTGAATACTCTAGATGATATCCAAGGTGTGTTATTTGGCTTATGGACAGTGTTGAAGATTTATCATGGATTGATCCTGCAGCATCCTTCAAATTGATTATGTTTTTGAGTAGGGAAAACAATTTATGATTGTGCAGCGCCTTAAGGCGGTGGAAGTTGGGTAGCCTTAAGGCGGGTGGGTTGGTAGCTATGGTTACGCCGGAAACATTGGCCGGCGGATTGCCAAAATGCCGCCATAGTGGCAGGTTAATGGGTACCTGAACGATGGGGTCTAATGTGAAGTTATGGGTGCAGGACAAATCGTTGTTGGGCATAACCATGCCGTGATTCTTTAGTGAGCATAGGCATGGTACTGATATTATTGAGTATGCAGCACTTTTAATTTCTATTTGGCCTGAGTTGTAGCATTGTAGGACTGATGGTGATTTGTCTGTAATTAATATGTAGGAGCTGTGTGATATGGCTTTTATAATATGGGGAATTTTGGCTGCCATGTGCACGTCGAAATTGCACGTGTGATGGACAGCGTTGGGTATGTCTAAAAGAAGTGATAAAGCACACGTGGGGTGGCGGGGTGATAGCAGGGGAAGCGGAAGGTCGCAGCTAATGAATGTGTCTTTATCACACATATCCATGTCCGTGTGGTCCATCTCTATGTAGTGTGAGTGGGTTTTAGACATGGCTATGTAAGTGGGTAGTTCCCGTACCAGTGTATACCCAGTTGACCCGGTGTTTGTGGTGTCGAAAGGGACGGGGAATGCCTCTGTTCTATAAATAGAATAGGTGTTTTCCCCCGAGTCCTATGGGTATGGGCACGGTGATGTGCAGTTTGTTTTGGTTCTGCCAGTGCACGTGTACTTTTCTCTTGTAATAGTAAGCTAGTGGCACATCTAAAACCATAGCGCCTTGGTGTCTCAGATAGATTATTAAGTCCCGCTTTCATTGTGTCATGGGGGATTAGATTGGTTGGAAGCTGACCATCCATTAATGAGTTGAGTGAGATTGATAGGGAATCTAAATCGGTCTGTACATTGATGAGGCTTTCAATTTGTGAATTTGCTGCCGAAAATAATATGGAATAGAATGTGTCTTGTCTGGGTTGTTGCTCCAGATTTAACAGAATGTTTGAGATGTTGCTGTTTAGACGCTGGAGTTTCCAGCCAATTTGGATCAGTGCGTCGTCGGTGTCATTTTGGATACTGGAGAAAGCGCTCAGGGTCTTGTAATTGAATTCAGATATATTTAGTAAGAAATGTGTGGCTAATTCAACCACCTGCATTTTTGTGGCTAGTTTTTGCTCCAAGTCAGACATTTCAGAATCGAGGATGTCTATTTTTGGCTGGGTCCCGAGCCCTATTGAGGCTCGTAAAATATCGCCTATGATTTGTCCTGGGGCTCCCCTGGGTGTGCGGGAATTGGGTTTAGATAAGAGGTTGATTAATAATTTTAGGGAATTTTGTGATTTGGAGAATAGATTATCTAGAATTAGATCTAGGGAGAGGGCTGTTTCTGTTACAAAACTTGGGGCATTGGCTTGGATCAAGGGGGCCAATTTTTCAGGTTGCTGCAGGGTGTGATTAAACTTTAGGTCCAGGGTGAACGCTAGGGGGTAGTCCATGTACCCTGACAAGAGAGTTTGTGGTAGTTTTGTGAAAAGGACACCATAGTTGGGTCTAAAGATTGATGCTGGTTCTCCTATGTGTCCTTGTGCTCCTGAGGAGTGCTGCCAAGGGGGCTTTGGGTCTATAAAAAAATATAAAATTTTAGAATTTTGTCAGTTTGTTTATCAAGGTAGCATGTCCTACGCTTGGGGCGGTGGTGGGGGGGTGTTTTTTTTTTGGTTTTTTTTGGCTTAGTTGTGAGGTTTTGTGAGGCGCGGGGGGTAATCCATGCAAGTTTGCTGGTGGGGTCGCGCTTGTTTTGTGTGGTGTGTTTGCCAACCAGACGTTGTAGGCATAATTCTCAAGTAGACTAGGTTGCTAGGCTAATCTATGACTAGTAAAAGATGTGTCCTACCTTGACTATTATTTAAAGGTTAGAGAGTTATTTGAGACGGTTCAATTCAGTGGTGGGGGCAACTGGACTTATATTTGGAGTAATTTTGAACACTTTAAGGATTGCTGGCTGCGCCTGAGGTTGACATTCTTGTCAAAGGATGTGCTTGTGGCACATGAGTAGTGGCCTAGTGGCTCACATGAGGGCTGCTTGGAGGCAGTATGTGTGTGTGCACGAGGTGGTGCAATGCGAATGCAAGTTACATGCTGAGTTTGTCCCACGAGGTAGGGGTAGTCACTATAAAAAGGGGCTGAAGTAAACCCTCGATAGCTTGAGGACGCTGTGCTAAACAGGGGAAAATTTCAGGTCTTTGCAGCTTAGGTCAATGAATAAAGGCTAGTGCTCCGCATTAGTCAGTTTGACCCATACAGATCCGTGGCCTTGCTTTTATTGCCATGTGGGCTTGGAAGACTATGGATGGTCCACCCTAAGTTGAGTCCATGTTTAATCTCTGGTGCCTTGAGGCATTTGAGTGAAATTAAGGTAGTCTAAGGTAGGATAGGTTGTGTGGGGTGGGTGGGGTGTTGCCAAAAGGTTAATAAGTAAGACTTGAAGTGGTCAGGCTGCCATAGAAAGGTATGAAGTGGACTGCAAATTCAACCATTGCATTTTACAAAGCACTCTGGGCACACACTACCATTGGCATGTAATGGGTATCTGGGTAACATGATGGCATAATCCATCATTGTCATGCTAGAACGATTGATGACGCTACTAAATGGACACATAAGACAAGTCCTACCTGGGCTGGTTGCATGGCAGTCTCGGGATTTTGGCCCTGTGGTCTCCGGATACTTGCTCCATGTGGTGACTGGGTTTGGTAAGTTTAGGTGTATTGTTGAGAAATGGTTAAGATTGGGGTGGGAGGAGGCTTATATGCTGATCATGAGGTGGCTATTTCTCAATCACAGGCATCCCTTAGAGGTATGTCTCTCCCAAAAATGGCATGGGGCCTTTCTATTGGATGGATGCTAGTGTACCCGCCGGTTCCTATGCAAATTATTATCCTCTAGCTAGCAGGTTGGAGTGGGCAGTTATGACACAATATTGTTGTGGTTAAGGGTGGGTGGTATGTGAGATACTGATGATGAAATCAGGTCATATGGGATTCCCATCCTGGCCACCTGTGGCGCAGGAATTAAGGATGTTAATATGATTATGTGTCTCACCAAACATTCCAGTACCAATGGTAAACAGAGGTATAAACACGGATCAGGATGCAAGAGAGCTGCTCTCCTACAGTAGGCCGTCATTTGGTAATACCTTAGGGTATTGAGGAGCCCTGAGCTTGTATCAAACATGCGCATGCATGTCCCAAAGGAATGGGATCACAAACCGAGAATACGCTGTGACCGTGGGTAATTTATGTGGCGAGCCAACCAGTTTCATCCAGTTTATGACTGTCTGAGCCTTAAAGAATTAAGTAGAACTTTTGGCAATGTCACTCACTAGTTTGTGATAGTAAAATTGTGATGTGTTAGTATTAAATGATTGGAATTTGTGGGGGAAGTGAAGGTAAGTGGGGGGAAAGAAGGGAAAAAAAATTGAATTTTTAGGGGCCCTAAATGAGTGCTCTCTATTTCAATAATTCGAAGAGAGATGGGGAGAGGGCATCCTTACACGAAGAAACTATGCCTATTGTGTCTGGTATCTTAGTTTGTTTGTTTTGAGGGAGAAAAAGGAGAATATATACATGTGGTCTTGGGGTGGGTTCTGTACTCTGAATACAGATGCCAAAGATGAAATTTCTTTTGAGAAAAAGCTCTCTATTTCTTTTTGGAAGGATTTTTCTTTGCCTTTTTGGTTGGTGTGGGGGCAAAGGTTATTGTTCCCTTCTTTGCTGGTCTACCTCTTTTTCTTTTGGTGACCGGTGATTTTAGGTCTCCAGTGAGGGTGGTGTCTAGGTCTGGGTCGTAGAGTGAGCTTATAGGGCCAGACTGCAGCCTTTTGATTACAGCCTTGGCGCTCGCTCTAGTGATTGGCCTTCTCAGCCTAGATATGTGTACTGATTTCTTCAGTACTTTACCATCCTGTAGCCTCTTTAATACTGCTGTGACCGGCGAGGTCATTTTCATGATGATGTATGGTCCACTGAAGGTGGGTTGCAGCTTTTTGGTGGTCTTCTTTACAAGTAGGTTCGGTATGTGTAGGTACACGAGCTGACCGGTGTTGTATGTGTTTTGAGAAGCTTTGGCGTCATGTCTAGCTTTCATCTTTTTATGGTACCTTATCATGCTTTCAGCGGCCTTTAACTGGATCTCATCCCTCAGGCTGAGTAGGAAAGTTGTTAGACTTTCCTTGTCTGTCAACTAATTGGTTGATGTCACCAATGATAGGGCTGATTGTGTGGGTAGGTGTGTTTGCTTGCCAAATACTAATGTTGATACTGAATGCCACTGCCTGTAGGAAGGTTGACCAGTGTTTCTGTGATTTGGAGACGAAAGCTCGTAGAGAGGACTCTATGGTTTGATGTTGGTGCCCACAGAGGCCCTGAGATCTACTCCAGTGTGCCGAACCTGTGACATGTTTTATGCCAAACTTTTCACAAAAGGCTGTGAAATATTTTGAGACATACTGCTGGGCGTTGTCTGTATTCAGGACTGAAGGGGTACCGTGAATACAGATCACTCTTTGGAAGAATCCTAGCGCCACCTCAGCGCTATTGTTTTCCTTTGTTGACCATACAGTTATATGTCTAGTGGCATGATCTGTGACCACGTGGATATATAGGGAGCCATCTACAGCAGGTGTAAGAGGGCCTATAGTGTCCATAGTCAGGTGAGTGTATGCTGTTAGCACGGGGTCTCTCAACGTCATTGGTGTTTTCAGGTTTTTGGGTCTCTTTTTGGTTGTGAGACAGGTATGACATGTTCCACAATAGTCAAACACTTGCTTGAACATTGTGTTCCAGTAATACCTGGACCTGATGGCTGCATAGGTTTTGGTTGGACCGAGGTGTCCCCCTAGGGGTGAGCAGTGGGTGGCTTCAGTTAACGAGTCAGCCCATTTTTCTGGTATTACGATCTGTAGTGTAGGTTCCAGACTGTCCCCAAAGGTGGATTTAGTGATTCTGAACAAGACCTTGTCTAGAATTATGAATTGGTCATGATTGAGTCATCTGGTAAATCACCCTTTGTGATGTATTGCAGCATGGAGAGGGCAAAGATGTCCTCATGCTGTGCCTGTATCAATGAATCCCTGGATGGTGTTAGGGAGTGATGTCTACATAACTGAGAGATTGCTCTCTCGGCCATGGGAAGTACTTTGTGGGATAGCTTGGCCCTCCTGGCGTTTGCTACCTTCACTGATACTTTGGGTGACCTAGATTTGGGTGGTCGACCCCTAGGTTTTGGTTTGGTGGCCTTGACCTTTTGGGGGCGTGTCTGTTTGCTTCTTTGTGGTTTGCTGGGTGCAGGGGGTGTGTCAGGCTTGGCCTTCTGAGTCTTTGAGCGTGTCAGTACACACATTTCAGGGTCGGAGAAAATTGCATTGATGCTTTCTCTCTCAGAGCTGCCCTTTTTGGCGATGACACCCCTTGGTTATTTGCTGGTGCTACCCCAAATCTGGCTGACTGACTTAGGTGGAAGTTTGATTTTTCCTTGAGTTCTGATAGGAATTGGGTCATCAGAGCTTGGTGGGTATTCCCTTCTGGAAAGGAAGTCCGCCACTATGTTGGCTCTGCCTTGCAGGTATCTGACTTCAAAATCATATGACATGACGGTATCAACCCACCTGGCCAGTCTCCCATTTGTGATGTTTTCTTTTTTGTTGAATAAGGAGACTAGGGCAGTGTGGTCTGAATACACTTTGAAGTGTGTTCCATCCACATAATGGTGGAACTTTTTCACTGCAAAAACTATAGCTAGTAGTTCTTTGTCAGTTATCCCATATCTGGATTCTTGGGGCATCAAACCTCTCCCTGCAAATTCTATGGGTCTATAGAACCCATAGTCATCAACTTGTGTGATCACGGCTCCCAAACTGTAGTTGCTTGAGTCCGTGAAAATGATGAAAGGTCTGGTATAGTCTGGGAATTTGATCACAGCCTCAGTGCAGATAGCGGATTTGATTTTTTCAAAAGCTCTGTGACACTCAGTGGTCCATTTGAAGGTGCCCTTGGTTGCCTCGTAAAGTGGCATCATAATGTGAGCAAAACTTCTGATAAACCTTTTGTAGAACTGTGCCATCCCATTGAAACATCTCAGGTCGTGGATGTTTTTGGGTGGGGGGAAGGTTTTGACTGGGCCGATCTTGTCCGGTGATGGTGACAGGCCATGATGGTCTACATTGAAACCTAGGAATTCCATTTTGGTTGTACCAAATTCACATTTTTCAGATTTCAGTTTAATGTTTCCCTTGATAAAAAGTTTCAAAACTTCATCTAGATCTTGCAGGTGCCTTTCCCATGAT
Organism: Acholoe squamosa; assembly: GCA_949317995.1. Classification (NCBI taxonomy): domain Eukaryota; kingdom Metazoa; phylum Annelida; class Polychaeta; order Phyllodocida; family Polynoidae; genus Acholoe; species Acholoe squamosa. The sequence goes on along the minus strand of OX439039.1, from coordinate 27,991,902 downwards.
GGGCTGTAAATGGCTACATCATCCACGAATGCTACAGCATTTCTGTATTTGCATTTCATGAGCAACTGTTCCATTACATTCATGAAGGATAGGCCAGAAGTTTTGAGTCCCATTAGGAGAACTTTAGCCATGTATCTCGTGCCGTTGGCTGAGAAGGTTGTCAGTGGCCTTGATTCTTTTGCCAAGGGAATCTGGTGGTAGGCACTGTAGACGTCTAATTTTGAGAAAAAATTTGCACCTGTTCTGCCTATTTGCTGCATTAGGTCGTCTGCTCTGGGGAAAGAGTATGATAAAGACTTTAGGTTTTCATTGACCCATCTATAGTCTACTACAATTCTCCACCTAGATGCTACTGATCTGTCTCCTTGTGGCTTAGGTACTAAGAAGGCTGGTGAGTTCCATTCACAAGGCTTGGTGCATTCCTTAATGATGCCCTGTTCAAGATGTTTCTTTAAGAGCTCTCTCTGAAAGATTTCTTTATGAGGGGACATTCTATAGGACGGTCTGTTACAAGGTTTGAAGTCTGGGATTAATTCCAGTTTAACTTCATTTTCCACGTTTAGACCTATAGCACTCTCATTCAGGACGAAGGCTTGCCTGTTTGATTCAACAACATTTTTGATTTGTTGTTTTTGAGCGTCGCTGAGCTTTTCACAGATTGTGTATTTTAAAGGTTCATTACCCTTTGGGAGTTGGTCCATGGGGTCCTCTCCACAATTTATTGGGAATAAATCCTTTTCTGAGGTGACGCTGTTGAGTGAGTGCTTGTTGTTGAGTGAACCAATGGGGACAGCATGTTTCATGTCAAACGGCCTAAAGATACCTAGATTCATGTGTCTTTTGACTTTGATTGGAAAATCATTTGGGTTTGCTACAGTTACACGGATTAGTCTAAGTGCTGACCTTGGTTTAACAATGGCGTGCTTTACTAATACCGGTAATGTAGTACCTGTACTCTCAGTTATTCCGGTTTTTCCCACTAAGCCGTCGTTTCCTGTTACAATGGCGTTGAAGGTGGCTTCAGTGTTGGATGGTATGGATATGTTCTTTACAGCCCTGATGTAGTTGGGTGTTTTTGGTTTAGGGCCAAAGGAGATTTTTGCTCTGTATTTAGTCATGAAATTTACCCCTAGAATGAGAGGGTGATTTAGGTCAGGTACTACATTGAACCTGGTTTTGAATTCATGGCCGTCGATGAGGAAGTTTATAGTCATGGAGTGACTTACCTGGACTGGGGTCTTATCAGCCAGAAACACTGTGAGTCTAGAATGTCTACCGAGTCTAAAATTGGGTGTGTTTGATACCCTATCAGCCATTTTTTGGCTAATAAAAGACAGGGAGGCGCCAGAATCAACAAGAGCTCTATACGAATGATTATCTATCAGATACTGCACCATTAGTCAATTCCGTGTTAACAAAAATGGCCTTACCTTGCTGCCCATATTTGTCAGACTTGATCTTCAGCTTCAGAATTGAAGTTCTCTGGCTGTGGTCCTCATATTCGTCCTCATCATCGTCAGTGCAAGAGTCCTGGTCCTCGTTATATTCCAAATGCTCTGTGGAGTGGGTGCTGGAGGTGTGAGAGTCAACTGAATTTGCTTCTGCTTCAGCAATTGAGTTAGAAGTGGTGGGGGGCGGTTGTTTGGTCGGGTCCTTTGTGGTGGGGGCGGGGACTGTAGGTGCTGTAGTTCCTTCCCCAGAATCCTAATCATCACAAGTGTTCTTGGGGCTGTCACTTTCAGCATCAGACTAAGACCCTGTATAGCTTCTGCTGTCCTTTCTGCCGGGGGTAGGGTCCCTTGATTTGTTTAGTGACTGCTGTACCCAGTTATCTGGGATCGTGAAATCTGCTGGTACCATAAAGGAAACATTGCGGAATTATTTGCTTGTCCATTCACAGGTATGAATACAAAACTTTTGCTGCTTTCTGATGAATTGGACCTCTGGTTGGATCTGTCTCTGGATTTGTTTTTTCCTGGTGAGTTGAAATAAGATCTGTTTTTTGAGCTTGATCTGTTATCTCGAGAGGCTGATCTGTTTTGAGGTTTAGGGTTTCCCTGGAAACCACTTTTGTACTTGTTTTCATACTGTTTGTTGTAATTTCCGCTGGGTAGCCTATCTTCCTTCCTGTGGTCGTTGTGGAATTTGTCTTTTCTCGATCTGTTGTCCCTGTAGTTGTTGTTGTTGTTGTTGTTGTTGTAGCCTACGGCACATAGCTCGGCTGAGCTGTCATGGGCTTGGGCGAGTTTTACTGCTTGAATGCTTAGTTCTTGCTCAAGAGCAATTTCTTCAGCTTTCAGTAGTGTTTTTGGTGCTTTGGCGAGGACAACATTTTTCAGTTCAGGTCTGAGGCCATTGATTAGGTAGTCAATTTGTGAGGCTTTATCTAAACTGCTGTTGGAGAGTAGCAGGGTCATGTCCGCCAGGTAATCTTCTGTTGACTCATTGGCTTGTTGTTTCCTGCTCCTGTAGCCTTTGAGAAGGGTAGTAGGATCAGGGGTGCCAAATCTGGCCAGGAAAGCTTCATACACAGCATTGGTGTCCTGCATGATTGGTTTGTCCATTATGTTGGTGAAAAACCATTGAGCTGCTCTGCCTTTGAGGAAGGTGTACATACGTGGGGCGTGTAGGTCAGGCCTTTTGGGGTGGACGTTTCTGATGAAGAACTTGAACTCGGTCAGGAACTTCCCTGCAGACCTGTATGGTGAGGCCTTGTCAAAGGGGTCGGGCTTGTTAAATGAGCCCAACTGAGCAGATGTGAGTTTATCATTATTCAACATGCCTAAGGGCCTTGTGTTTTGATTGAAGACGGACTGTCCTAAGTCAGGCATTGCTGGGGTGTTGAGTGTGTTAACTGGGGATATCCAGGGGCATAGGGTGGTTGTGTCTGGTTCTGGTGACTCCATGTCATCCAATCTCTGATTTACTCTGGCGAGCAGGTTGTTTTGTTCCTGTCCACTGTTTTTAATTTCAGCAGATAGAACGCTGACTTGTTGGGCCAGTAACTCAGAAAAGGAGTCGCTGACAGCTTGGGTGCATTCCCTGATTAAGTTTCTTTTCAGGTCGTCCTCATTGTAGCGTGGCGGCTGGTTTGTGGCCATAGTGATATTGGTTCTGTGGGGGAAAGTTACTTCTGTGTCTTCTCCTGAGCTGATTAGGTGGGGTGAGTTATAGGGTGCTCTGCTTCCTCTATCCAATAAGGGAGTTGTGGCTACTAGGTGTGATCTGCTGGTAGCACCATCCACACTTCTTAGAAGTCTGTATCCAGTGGGCGATCTCCTTCCAAGGGGTGAGGTTGATTGTGTCCTCCTCCTGCGTCTGGGTTGGGGCCTGGTGGGTGTATCTACAGACCTTGTACGCTGTTAACAACTGGGGGTGTACGCAGGTGGGGGGAAAAACAGGTCTCCCTCCTCCTCCTCAGATGTCGATGGGTGGCGATAAGCTCTGGGGTGGTCACTGCTGGAAAAAGGCCACTCGTGCTCTAAGAGTCTGTTGATGTGAGCTGAGAAACTGGAAGTGTCTCCTTCTCTTTGGTACCTGGGGGTGGGGTGATTTATTCTTCCTACACCCTCTTTGTAAGCTGTCCTCCACCTAGATACTGCTGAGCCAATCCTTTGTCTCCAGTAGTCCGCGTCCAGGGAGGTGTCGGAGTCTGTTTCCACAACAACGGGGCCTTCCCAGGTTAAGGGTTGTTGGGTATTTCTTCTGGTACCGGTGGTGGCTGGGTTGGTACCTGCCTGTGTCAGGGTATTACCGGTAGGTGCGTGCTGGTTCCTACAGGTGATGGGGGTACAATGTCCTCGAGGGTGGCTTGGAGGTCTGAGTCTCTCTCCTCCAGGTGTGGATCTAGATGTAGGTGGTCCGGTGTACCTAGTTGTGATGTCTCAGATGTGGGGCTCGTTATACCTGATAGCCTTATTCGTGGTGAGGCAGCTTGTGAGTGTCCAGGTAAGGAAATGTCTAATCCTGGTGCAGATGGAGACACTGGTGTACTGGTTTGTGCCACAGTATTGTTATCTACAATTGTGGATGAAAATTGTTCAATGCCGGTACTCACAGTCTGTTTTATGCGTGGTTGAAGGGCATTAGGTATAACTGGATCAAGGTTCAGGGCGTCAGGTGACGAATTTTCTCTCTGGAAATGGTGTGCTGCAGCTGCAGGTGGGATGGGCGCGTGTAGCTCAGGTGATGCAAAGGTACGTTTAGAAACTGGCTCCTCATTGTAGACAATCATTCAGGTCCGACGACCCACCTGCGCCAACCAAAGCAGATCCCATTACTCATGGCTATGAGAGGTTAGTAGTGGGATATTCTGAGTTCTCCACCATTGTCAACGAACCGTTACAAGTCGATGTTGTAATTAACACTGAATCCAGAGAAGTTCTTTGATCCTTGTTTATTGCATAAAAAAAACTGAGAACATACAAATTATTCAAAACTGAGTTTAGACTTGAGCACTATTTATTCTGTATCCCTAATCAAAACCACCTTACTGCATTAGCACGCTTTAGACTTAGTTCTCATAACCTGGGTATTGAAACAGGCAGGCACTGTCAGCCTCCAAAACCTGTGAGTGGTCATGTAGATGATGAGGTACATCTTCTTACCCAATGTGACTTTCATAGTTTCCCCAGACAAACACTGACTAGAGTCATTAACGAAAAAAATTCCCAACTACCAGAATATGTGCAATCTGGATACATTTATCACAGTAATGAAAGAGAATGATACTGAGATTGTCAATACACTTGCCAAATATGTTTATATTACCTCTAGGCAGAGGCAACAGCAGCTCTAAGACTGTGAATACAGGTTATCTCACTATGTATGACATATATATATGTAGGATCCCTATGATATAACATTGTCAATAAGTGTGACCCACTTGTGGGTATTGTTGCGAGATCATTCAATGCCAATCCACGAACGGGGTGCTACCAGCGCCTGGTGTTAAAAGTATGAACTACTGCTGTAGTGTTGTAACGGGTACCAGGGATTGCTATATCACTAATGGAAATAAAACCACTGTTGTTCCGGCCATATCGTCGTCCACATGAGCAGATAAACCCATCCTAAAACATGTCAGAAGTGAGGATTTTTTGACAATCTGCCAGTGGGAACAACAACAATGTACAACTAGACTTTAGTCAATAATGTGAGACTATTTTTAAGGGTGGATGGCAGGTTGGTAAGGAGATATTTGTGGGTGAATTTCAACAATTGAGACAATAACACTGGGCCACCGGTAAGGCTGAATATTTCATTCCTAGTCAGTCAAGTCAAGTCTACAAGTTAATCAAGTCAACATATTCAGTCAAAGTCAAGTCAACCTGTGGTTATTGTCAGATACAAATTGTGCTGTATTTGACATTGTCAAGTCCATGTATAGACAATTGAGAAACACTACTCCACCAAACCTTGCCACTCTATACCTAAGCCCCTCAAATAACTCACCAAGTCTAGTAGATGCCTGTCTACAGTGGTACACGCTAGAGTGTAACAGTCAAGAAAATCAGTGACATTTTTCTTAATACATACAAAGCATTAGTAGGCCTACCCACCTTGTCAGAATACCTAAATACCAGCCTCCAGAGTATTTTGACTTCACTAAACCAGCCACCTGGCCCGACTGGAAGACCAGGTTTATGTGATATTTTGTCCTCAAAAAATTAAAGCCGGAAACGGGGGAGATCCAAGTCCCTGCTTTGATGTACACACGACGGAGAACATCGCTAAGTCATTCAGGTCCGACGACCCACCTGCGCCAACCAAAGCAGATCGCAATCCCGTTGACCCGAAGGAAGATCTTGACACGGTGATGAAAAAGTTCGACGAATATTTTATTCCCCGTAAAACTACTATCCATGAGAGGACGAAATTCAACCATCGCAAACAGAAGGACGGTGAGTCAGTGGAGAGCTTCGTGAGGAGCCTTCACTAGATGGCTGAACACTGCAACTTCGGCGAAGCTGAAGATGAACACATCCGGAATCGTCTAATCACCGAAATGTCGGACGAGCTATTGTCCCAAGATCTCCAGATGGAACAAGAGACGCTTACTCTAGTTCAAGCCTTCGACAGGGCAAGACATAAAGAGCTCGTCAGGTCCAACGGCTGTGACCTGACGTCAGTGAGCGTGGTCCAGAGCAAGCAAAACAGTCATAGGAGGAGATCAACGAAGTCGACAAGGCAGTCCAGTCAGCCACAGTCAAATCAAGGTTAGTCAAGGTCAATGTCAGGAGGTCAGTCGAAGCAGAAGTAACCAAATTGTGGATACATGCACAGATCGCCAGGGCCCAATGCCTGCCCTGCAATCGGGAAAACGTGCAAGTCCTGTCAGAAAGTTGGACACTTTGCCTCGATGTGTCGTAATAAGAGCGTCAGAGAGGTCTACCGAGGAAGAAGCCCAGTTTTGTGGTGTGGTGAATTTTGACAACTTCATTGGTGCCATAGACTGCAATGACAGTGGCTCAGCCTGGAAAGTCACGCTAGACCTCCGTCAGCCGAGACGTTCAAGATAGACACAGGTGCAGACATCTCCATCATGTCCTATTTGAGCTACCTCGAAGTGAAGCCGCGACCGCCCGTAAAAGACGTCAAAGTCAAATTGTCAAGCCCGGGGGTCCACTCAGTTGTCGAGGACAGTTCATCACCAACACCGTCTACAAGGGCCAGAAGTACAACTTCCGCTTCCTAGTCGTAGATGGGTCCAGCGAGAGTCTTCTAGGACAAGGAGTCGCCCATCGCATGAACTTAGTCATGCGTGTCTAAGCCATCAGTCAGGACATTGGATGCCTCAAAACAAATCCAGTCAAGATTGACTTCGAGATGATGCCCAGCCAGTCGCGGTCAACGTCGCCAGATGTATCCCCTTTCCCTTAGTCGAAAAGGTGAAAGAGGAGATAAAGCGCCTAACATCTCTAGGCATAGTAAGGAAGATCACCAAGCCTACACCATGGTGTACTCCCATGGTACCAGTCCTGAAGAAGTCCGGCAAGGTCCGCCTCTGCGTAGACCTGAAGAAGCTTAACGTTAATGTCCAAAGAGAACCCTTCGTCCTGCCGACCTTGGATGATCTAACTTCTAGACTCACAGGCCCTGCAAGGTTTTCATGCCTCGACACAGTGAGCGGATTCTATCAGATCCCGCTAGATGAACGGAGTCAAAAGCTGACTACTTTCACACTCCGTTCGGTCGCTACTACTTCCGACGCCTGCCATTTGGCATCACATCAGTCCCCGAGATCTTCATGCAGAAGATGCTCGAAGCCCTGGAGGGGTTAGATGGAGTCTTCATTTACATGGATGACATCCTTGTATATGGGAAAGACGAAGCTGAGCATGACGATCACCTGTCCAAAGTCGTCAGGACACTCGATCGTGTCGGTCTTAAGTTTAACCATTACAAATGCTCATATAAGAAGAAGGAGCTCAAGTTCCATGGGCATGTCTTCAGTCAAGATGGCATTCGGGCAGACCCTGATAAAGTCCAAGCCATAAAACAGATGCCGCCGCCTACATCTGTCACCCTGCTACGTCAGTTCATGGGAATGGTGCACTACCTTGGATCATACCTGCCCCACCTGAACTCAGTCACCGGTCCACTGAATGATTTACTGAAGTCAGACCAAGAGTGGACCTGGGATGCCGAGCAGGTAGAAGCCCTCTGTGCAACAAAACAGCTGATCGCTTCAACGCCTGTTCTGTCATAATATGACGTCACCAAACCAGTCATCGTCAGTGCCGATGCCAGCTCTTATGGCCAAGAAGGAGTCCTCCTACAAGAGCATGGCAGAGAGGTGAAACCAATTACCTACTGCTCTCGGACACTGACCACCAGCGAGAAGAGATAGGCCCAGATCGAGAAGAAGTGTCTGGCCAGCATCGGGGCGTGCGAGAAATTCAATACATCCACGGACATTGAAACGTCACGGTCGACACGGATCACTAGCCGCTTGTGCCACTCATCAACACCAAAGACATTGACAAGCATGTCCGGGGTAAAGAGATGCTAATCTCAGACGCACTCTCGCGGAGTCCACTTGTCTTGACCCTGTCCTCAACAGTTGAGGCCGTAGAAATGCACGTCCAGTCGGTTGAGTCAACTCTTCTTGCATCAGACGCCAAGAAGGAGGAGCTTCGCACTGCAACAACCAATGACCCGGTCCTCCAGTCAGCTATTGTCTATACGCTGACGGGGTGGCCGAAATATGAAAAGAACGTCCCAGACAACCTTACGAGCCTGTATGCACATCGTGCATCACTGTCAGTCACAGATGGACTAGTTTTGTTCGCCTCAAGGATCGTCATTCCAACCTCCATGAGGCCAGAAATACTTGCTCGAGTCCACGATGGTCACCAAGGAATCACTAAATGCCTCGAGAGAGCATGTCTCGGTGTTTGGTGGCCTAGAATCACTAATGACATCATGAGAATAGTTAGCATGTGCAGCCACTGCGCTGAGCACAAGATGACACAGAAGCGCGAGCTGATCATGTCTACACCATTGCAACAAGGGCCTTGGTTTGTTTGTTTGTTTGTTTAGTTTTACGTCCGGGGACCATCGAGGAACTCAGACATTCATCTATTCATCTTCAAAGGGAAGGACTATCTAGTCATGTGTGACTACTACTCCAGGTGTATTCCAACTATCAATGGCCCACTTGATCAAACAGTTGGCATCAAAGTCATAGTATTCCCGATTCCGATTATCTATGGTCTGTTCGACCCAGTTTACATAGAAATAATTCGGATTCTGTTCCTGACGGGTGTATTACATCCATTCCTCATCATCCTGCTCCCCGTCCTTATCTATAAACGGAGGGCAGCTGTAATATTTCTTATTACGCTTGCACTCCTCCAGACATATAGGAATCATTTGCATGAACCCAATTCTGACGTTATCCCAGATCTTCTTCTCATTTGGTGTTGGCGCACCCTTGTCATCATATAGCTAGGGATGGTCTATGTCCATAGACCAATCCCAAGTAACAGATTCTGGCGTCTCACTAGAACCAGAAGCCTCAGGTTTCGGACCGCCATCTGTATCCGGAACATCCACAGACTCGGCCAGAACTACATCCTTCTTAACCTCTTCCTTTTTCTTCTTATCTGTCTTTTCCATCTTCTAAAGCCTCTCCTTTTCCTTCTTCTTAATCAAGGCTTTGGCCTTCTTGCTAAGGTTTTGTTTCCAACCTTCTTTTTCCTTAACCGTACCTTGCGTAGTCACCCAAGCTTGCATCTGGACTTTCGCATCATCTACCGATGCAGATAGCCCAGCACTTAGCTGTGACAACTACTCAAGTTGACTCCGTAATACCTCCTCCTGTTGTTCTAACTTCTCATCTGATTCGGTATGCAATCTTATAGTCTCCTTCTCAATCCTATCATCTTCTGCCTGCAACTCGGCCTCTGACAACATGTCGGCCGAAGTAGAGACTTCCTGAGAGATGGACTTGGCACCACCCATCCCCTCATGCAGTTTCCCCTTCACCATCAATTTCCATATCATCTGATTCGGAATCAATCTTAGTAGGGTCAGAGGGATTCTGGGATGGCTGTGGTCCGTATCAGAACAGAGATGCGCACTGCTCGACAGTGGCATCAGGGTGTTCCCGTTCCCATTTATCCTTACAGTACGCTACCATCCGGTAGAACTCCTGATTTACACTCATACTGGTGGCTAAATCCATATAGTTCAGCAACCATATATCTGGAATGACTTTCTTAATGAGGTCCCTCCATTTCTTTGGAACCTTTTCGGGTTGAGCCGTCTTCGGATTCTAGATGTTGTCTTTATCGAGGAATACAATGTCTCCGTTAGGCCATACAATACTACAGATGGCGTAGTCAATCCTACCATGGGTTTCCGGGGGGTCCACCATGTGCGCCATCAATCCCGATTTTCCAGATACCGGAGGTGACTGAGGCGGAGGCATTTCGGACATACCAGCCCCTCCTGTACCTTGGTCCAGATTTAGCAGTGTCTTCACCGCTCCCCTATCTTCCAAGACTGCCTCCTCTTATGGATGCACAGGACTTAATCCTGAATGGTCTTCCGTGTCAACCTCCATACTCCCTTCCGACAGCATCTTTTCTGCCATTACGGCGAAACTTCCGACACTACCACTACCCCAAGAATACCAAAACGTACTCTCACCATTCCTGCAGACAATGAGTGTTCGTATCTATCGGAATTCTTTACTAATTCGCAGTTAGAGCAACCAAAGTTAACCAAGCACATCGAGTTGCCCCAACGTACACGCCTGATTTAACAAGATGGCGGCGGGTCGCCCGAGAACCCCTAACCTGGCTCAAAGGTCATTGACCCTCGCTTCGGGTAATTAGGTCAAGCAATGCCACATGCTTTTTATGCTTTCATAAACAAAACGGTCTGTCGGCGTACATATTGTCGTCTCTACTTAATATCATCAGGAGTACACATAGAGTATACGTATAGCCTTTCGCCAATACGTTGGATTAATCCGTCTACTACCCACAGGAACCTCAAGGAGTCAACAACAGAGCAGGTAAGAGTGGTTTCATTTCTACCGAGTTGTATCCCGAAGATACTGTCAACATCGTTGACACCATCTGCTGTCATAACATTGAACGACACAGACATATACTTGTGCAAACATACATTCAACAGGACAATACATCGTTGTGTTCAGGATTTGGTACTAATTTGAATCTATAGCCGGGCTCATTTAGGTAACACCACTTCTCTGAGCAATCCGCCCTCCTTCTTAGTTCTATTTTTAGTACCAGGGGACTCCGGGGGACTCCGGACTACCGGGCTCTGTTCCCGAGATCTAACCCAGCCTTCAGGTTCCCAGTATGCTTTGTCCTCCCTACTCCTGCCAAGACTTTTTTTTTCTTAACATCATTCTCAACCACTTCAATCAGATTCTTCCTTTTCCTCCTCCTCTTCCTAGTACCTAGCATAGGCATTTTCCTTCGCTTATTTTTTCTTTTTTCATCTGGAATCTTTCCTGGATCATTCTCCTCATCTCCTGTGTCCGGTAAGTGTTCAAGCTCGGGCAAATCTATAATCTCAGGTAATTCCATAACATTCGGACCTATTCCATACATCTCTTCCGCTAGTTTCCTACCCCTATATGGTCTTAATACCTTCACATGACATCTTCTTACATTGCCATACAAATCCTTTATAAAGCAAGCAGTATCACACATGTGGGCCATCCCAACTAGATACCACTTTTAATCTATCAAGGGGTTTATAGAACCGAAGGACTATCCCCCACCCTAAAAAATCTAGGTATCAATCCAGTATCGTATCCCACCTTCTGCCATCTTGCTGATTTTTCCAATTGATTCCTGACCAGTTCATAAGCCTTCTTAAAATTATCTCTTAGAGACTCCACAAACATAATAGAACATGGAGTTTCAGGACTGATTCCAATTACACCAAACACCAGATCCGCTGGCATTATGATGTCTTCACCATAAACCAACATATTAAGTGTGCAATTCGTGGAAGCATGCACGGTACTGTTGTATGTATGCACCACAAAATCACACTGAATATCCCAGTCATCCTGATACTTGTTTACTAATGGTTTCAGAACAAGGTCCGATTGAACCTCTCTACCAAGCTGTCCGACTGAGGACGATATGGATTCGTACGCGTCTTGCAGATAACCAGGTATTTGCACATTTCCTGAAACAATTCAGATTCAAATTCCCTTCCCTGATCACTGTGAAGCATTAGAGGAACTCCATATTGCAACACCCAGCCTCTTACAAATGCTTCCGCACAAGTAACAGCTTTGTGATCCTTCAGAGGAAACACCTTTGTATATTTTGTATAATAATCACACACAACCATCATACACGTGTTATCCCTAGGGGTTGTGGTAAACCCACTAATGATATCAATCGCAACTCTGGCAAAGCATACTCCAAATAATTCCTGAATCAATGGATTTTTTTCCTAACACCTCACCGGGTTTATTCTTACAGCAGTCAGGACAAGTGGCGATCCTCCTTAGTAAATCTCCACTCATTCCTGGCCAATCGTATCTCCGGGAAAGTCTTTCCAGAGATCTATTCTTTCCGAAATGACCACTTGTCACGTGGCCATGGCAATAATACATAATGTCCCGGCGCATAGCACTCAGGATGACAATCTGAAGAATCTTATTAGTTGGACTTATTTTCCACCTACATACTTAAGATTCCTTCCCTGACTTCCAGTTCGGCCCATTGTGCTAGAAGCCTTCTCATTTCCCTATTTTCCATACTAATAGAAAGACGAATAGTTTTAATTCCAGATGGAACTGTTTCCAGGAGTTTCTTAGTGATAGGGTCCTTGTTCTGGAACTGACGAATGGTTTCTGGTGGCCGGTCTATCAAAGTTCCCGGGTAGTCCCTATATGGCATATGTACCTCAGCGATGACTGCATTGTGCTGTCCAAAGTAATCACAAGTCGCCCGGCTACACTTCCTGATGGGTCTCCTAGACAGAGCATCCGCATTGGTATGCTTAGCTTCTGATCTATGTTGGATCGGGCTGTGCTCCAACCCAAATTCCGAGAGATGTGCTAACCATCTGCCTATCATTCCTTCAGCATCCTTGAAATTAAGGAGCCATCGGACAGATGAATGGTCGGTTCTTAATGTGAAATCAGATCCCCATAAAAAATGTTTATATTTCTTAGTATTACACTACCACAGCCAGTAACTCCCTCTTAGTAGTGTAATAATTCCGTTGAGCCTTATTCAAGGTATTGCTAGCAAAAGCGATCAGAACCTCCACACCATCCTGGACCTGGGAGAGTGCGTCTCCAATGCTATCATTACTAGCATCCGTATCCAATATAAAATGATCTGATGGGGTTGGGTACTTCAAAACCGGGGTAAAGCTTTCAATTTTCTTAATGACTCCTCCTGATCATTCCCCCATGGGAATGGTTCCCTTACTCTTCCAGGTGTCCAGTGTGCGATACTCTGTAGAGGAAAGCTCTCTCGGGAGTATCCCGGGATGAAATCCCTGTAGTAGCTACAGAAACCAAGGAAGGACCTGACCTGCTTAGCAGTCACTGGTCTCTCCCAATCCCGTATACTTTCCACTTTTTCAGGATCAGCCTTAATCCCTTCCGGGGATATAATCCTACCTAGGTACATAATTGATTTCTTAAATAACTCACATTTCTTATGGTTTCAGACGTAATCCATTGGACCTTATCCTTTTTATTACCTCCTCCAGATTATTTAGGCACTCCCGGAATGTCTTCCCAATCATGTCATCCTAATACACCAAACATTTCTTCCACAATAGATCACTCAGCAGAGTTTCCATCATGGCTTCAAATGTAGCAGGGGCATTACATAACCCAAAGGGCATTACCGTATATTCAAATAATCCCAGATGACTAGAAAACGCTGTCTTTTCTATATCACGGGGATCCATTCCGATCTGCCAGTACCCGGATTGGAGATCCAGGGTGCAGAACCAGTTATTCCCCTAAAGGCGTCCAGAATTTCATCAAGCCTTGGGAGAGGATACAAATTCTTCTTAGTCAATCCATTCAACTTCCTATAATCCACACAGAAAAGGATACTCCCATCCCTCTTAGTAGTCATGACAACAGGGCTAGACCAAGAACTGGTACTAGGTACTATCACTCCCTTATCCAGCAGACGGTTTATCAGGGACAGTTCTCTGGCATACATCAGTTCTCCGGGTTGAACAATCTGCTATGTCCTCAACCCTCCTTAATTTTCCGACTCAGGCTCAACCTCCTCCACAGCAGACATATTCCTGGGGACAGGTTCAGCGGTGAGTTAGGGGGAATTCTGAAAATATGGGTATGGGGGAGATAAAAGAATATAAAAGGTAAGATGAGATAATAGTAAGGATATTTTATTTAAGACAGTGACTCGTATTAAAAGTATACAAGTAACGTTGATATAGGGAGCTAAAACATGGGAGAGTGATATTTGTATGTAAGGATCCAGTTCTAACCAGATCCAGTAAAAGGGCCTGAAAAGTAATTAAAAACAAGTAGGAAATAACATGAAGAAGCTAGGGGATCCGAGTCCATGTGTGACTCATAGAGAGCCAATATGTATTAAGAGGATCATGTTCCAGGGTGGAGTCCAAAGTACAATCCGATGTTTACCACCATGGGGGTGATCAGTTATAAACAAGCAGAATACACTCCTATAAGGTATCCCGTATCATGGGGGAAGCAAAGTCCAGGAGGTGTTGGGTGAAAACAGCCGGTGCAAGGGGAGTATATAAGGCAGGTGCAGGGCCAGGCAGGGCGTGAATTGTCGATGAGAAGCTGGAAGCACAGTTCATCCTGGAATCAAGGGGAACATTGTATAGTCATCAGCTCACAGGGAGAAATTATATATATATATATATATTCTGGAAAAGACAGTATTAGTCGAAACACAGTGAATGGATATAGTCTCTGGGGTCTTAAGAATTTCAAAAGGAAACTAGCCGGTTCTACCTAACCTCTACCTAGCCAGTGCCTAGTGATTGAAATATAGATACCAACATTGCCTTGGATGTTAAAGATTGTTCTTCCTTGCTCAACTATGAACATCTATTGGAAGTTCTTATTCGGATTATTTGAAGGAGTTATGAAAGTTTCCAACACAATATGGTTAATGTTTGAAGATTTGATGAGGAATTATTCTTGAAGTTCGAAGGTCAATGTGAATTGACCAAAGGTTGATTATTGAAAACTTAACAATAAGCCATCGTTGATGAGAACCATGTTTGTTTATTACGATTGGATGTTTCATGTTATACGGAAATACAACTGAAATGATGCCATCGGACTTGTTTTGATAGATACCTATTTACCTGCGAGTGTCAATAAACCTTCAGAGCTTAATTGCCCATTGTGTCTTCTTTTCATAGTGGGCCTGATATTTAGACACAAGACTCTACCTCTTGACGCTAGTGAATTCCCCATATGATATAGTTAATTAATCAAAGCATGGTGGATAACTCGAAGTTGTTATTGATTTATCAAGTTATGGTGGAGATTAATATCAGACAAGGTAATCACAGCACATCCTCATCCCCCAAAACCCTCCACCCTTCTATAGCCCAGTGGCTCTACACTCATAAGCCACATGTCCCATCTTCTGGCAACGGTAACACCGGATCCTGGACTTATCAAATCTGGGTCTATTGTACCAATGACCAAAAAAATAGGGCTGCCGAAGTTGCCATCTCTTAACAAATCTGATGATCTTATGTTAGGTACCGTTTGGTTAGCCAGTACTATCGGATGGTCATCAACGGTGACGTCCAACCCCACTGTTGAAATCTCACTCTTGGAATCCGATCCTTCTGCCTCATTCTGAGACGGGTGACTATAATCCTGATAGGCTGTACCTGAGGCCTCATGGTCTCCCAGGAACTCACCTTCCGTATACTGATTTCCTTCTTGTTCAGACAGGGCTGCGCACTTCCTAAAACCAGATCCTGGTCACGGCACCAGTGTAATTGTTCGGTCTTAGATGGGCTGTCTGTTTGTTCACAAAGGATCACGAATACAAGAATGTCCGGTTCAGAAGGCAACAAGATTTATTCAGTATCCTACTATACAGATAACTAAGGGGATTCCGAGTAGGCTCGTTATCATTCGGATAGCTCTGATTTATGACTACCAGGTAAGGTTTCGGAGTCAGGGAGATCTTAGGTTGTTCGTATAGAATCCGGGGGGATTCTGTCTCACTAGTTTCTGACCCAACTATTATATAGCCACAGGAGTTGGGTGACGACCCCTCATGTTTAAGCCAGGAAGCCTGGAGGACAGTGCTGCCACCATCCGCCAGGCGTAACCGGCCTCAACCCAAAGGGATGCTCCGCTCGGAAACTAGTCAACCCGTAGGCCATAGACGCTAATACTAAACCATGCCCCTACACTAGCTTCTCACATTTGTCTAGGTTTCTGTATCCATTGTTAATTTTACAGATCTTTTGTTCAAACACATTTCTAATGGTACATAGTTGTGTAATATTACATTCAAAAAATATATGTTGCACAGTTTGCTTTGTTTTACAGGTCTTACATTCATTGCTAGTTATATTTTTACCCCTATAGCCCCCTATTTGTGCTGTCAAGAGTACAATTCACATCCAGCCTTAATTTAGACATAATACTTCGTACATGAGGAGAGCGTAACCAATTCAAGTATTCTTTTTGCCCATATGGTGTGTCTGACTTGACAGATTCTGGTCACCTGGCATTTTTTGAGGTTGTTTTCATTCTGTATGTACTGGTCATATGTCTGTATATGAATATCTTCCAGTCTTGTTTTTATTCTAGATTTAAGCCTATTCTCACGCCAGATTTCAGGGTTTTCCCATATATCTCGGCACCCTATTTTGCATAGGAGATATTTTATATTGTCTAACCATGGCTGCTTGTCTGTTTTCATAGTCAAAAACGCTTGATCTAGTAGGGGGTTTGATGACCCAGTCTCAAGTCTAATGGGGGTATTCCACCAAAACCGGCAGAATTGTCGGCCCGATAGTGGGTTTTTGCTATCGGCGACGGTCGTCGGGCGCCTGTCGGGCCGACAATTTTGTCGGCCCGATAGTCAAATTTTATCGGGGACAGTGAAATCGGGTCTCAAAATCACCAAAAAATTCACTCTTCCACCGAGGACAAAATTGTCGGATTGTCATCGCCGACAGTCATCGCGGATGGTTCCACCCTCTTCCACCAGAGGCCTCTTCATCGGCGATGACCTAGTATCAACCATATGACCTACATACTGAGCAAATCCAAGATGGAGCCCACAGATGTGCTCGTGGTCGCTCACGCCACTTTAATGCTCATGAAACTGGATGAGGAAGATGCTGACATACTTCAGGGCAAGAAGAGGAAGCACAAGTACCACGTGGCTCCATACTTGAAGGACCGGACAGACAATCTGCAGCGAAACACCTTCACTAAACTGCACAGGGACCTACTGGAAGTAAGTACTACTCTGTCTTCTTTGTTTACTTGGGGGGTAGGAGTCAAGGGGTACCGGTCTGTGGCTTCATGTTCCCCTGACAGGAGTAGAGCTCTGTGGGGTGGTGGTATTTTCACTTATTTTAAAGAGATCAAGAGGAGAAGAGCAGCTCGTGGTCATAAAAAAACAGATGTGAGTCCTTATTTGTCCAAGATAAAATTTATCAGAGATAAAAATATTATAAAATAATTTCAGATGGACGAGGTGAATGAGTTTCGCCACACTCTGAGGATGGGCCCTGGAGAATACAAAGAGCTCCTGAGCAAGGTCTACCCCCTGATATACAGGCGTGACACAAACTTCAGAGAGTCTATTAAGCCAGAGGAACGCCTAGACATAACCCTACGGTATTTGGCTTTAGGTGAGCTTTTGTTTTATTTTCTATAAAATGTATGATATATAAAAAGTATCCCGTGAAATTTACAAAGGTAGAATATCAATGATAAAATGTGTGTTTTAAATATAGCGTATTTTTTATTGGGATTTCAACTATCTGAGACACCTGACTTAATTTCCTTTTTATTTTGTAGGAGACAGCAGTCAAACTCTACACCACGGTCATTTAGTGGGGGGGTCAACAGTCTACCCTATAATAAGAGACACCTGCATTGCCCTGACTGCCGTACTTAAAGATTTCTTGAAGGTTTGTTTCTTTGTTTTCTTTTCTATTTATATAGTGTTTCAAATATAAAATCTTGGATTTCACCTAGCCGAAGGTCTTGTCTGCTACAAAAAAATCTGGGATATATACAAGAAACATATATTAAATAATTTACATCAATTATTATATGCTTTCCTTTCCTCCCTCCAGGTCCCACAAACCGAAGTGGAATGGAAGGAAATCGCAGATGGATTTTGGAAGGAGTGGCAAGTCCCTCACATGATCGGGGCAGTGGACGGGAAGCACATTCGTATTCGCCAACCCCGGAAGAGTGGAACCACCTTCTACAATTACAAGAAGTATTTTAGTGTAGTGTTAATGGCTGTCGTAGACGCCTACTACCGGTTCATATATGTAGACATAGGGTCAGAAGGCAAGGCAGGTGATTCCCGCATATGGAAGGAAGGGCCCCTCTACGCTGACCTTAATGACCCAACGAACCCTCTCAACATACCACCAGCGTCTAAGATAAATGGCATGCGGGACTTGCTACCTTACTTCATGGTAGGGGATGATGCGTTCTCACTAACAACCAATCTCATGAAGCCGTATGCGGTAAAAGACCAGGGAGATGAGCAGATAGTGTACAACTACAGAGTATCTCGGGGCCGTCTCATGTCTGAGAATGCTTTCGGAATTTTTGCTACCAGATTCCGCCTCTTCCTGCGTACACAGGACATGGAACCGAAGGGAGTTAAAATGGTAACCATGGCAGCAGTTTCCCTGCACAACTTCCTTCGCACTCGAGCACCATCAGAGTACATCCCAGCAGGATCCGTCGACTATGAAGGGCCAGAGCTCGAGGTCCATCCTGGACAGTGGCGGGATGAAGATCATGGCCTGGATGGCCTTGACAGGTCTCATCATGGGAGGAACATGCCTCAGAGTGCGAAAGCCATGCGGGAAAGCCTGTGCCGCTGGTTCAACTCCAGGCACGGTAAGGTACCATGGCAAGACAAGTACATGCGCAAAAGGCGGATGGAGGCTGTAGCAGAAGTTGAGGAAGAGGAGGATGACTAATAATCTCTGACAAAAAATGTCCAAGATAATTTTATTGGGGACAAACAAATCTGGGAAGAGGACTTTTGGGTTTATGAGCGACATGTATTGTTTCTGTTATATATATATGGAGATTATAAATGTTTTCAAAGTCATTGAAGGGAAGAATTAATTATAAAAGTAGAAACCTCTTTTTATTGAACACACAACAGTGGATGAACTTTTAACTTTTATGATCTCTTTCAGACGAAGCAACTTTTAACTTGATATAAAACCATGTAGTAAACTAGAAATAAAGTCGTCTAGTCTGTTTCCATGATAACCAGAAGGCTTTTTACTTCTCCTTGAAATAAAAAAAAATATTTTCCTTTTCCATGAGGTAATCGCCTACTACAAGAAGTACAAAGCAGGATTATACAAGCCTTGTCTTCAGTCCTTGATAGATAATAACAGCGACAGCAACAACAATAGCAACAACAAATATTATCATACACTTCCCTCAATCTCTGCGATCCTGAAAAATTGTTGTGTCATATATTGTTTTTTTATGCACTAGAACAGAACATATAGCAATCCTCAAGTCTTTTGAGTCAAGTGCACTAACAGTAAGAATATTGGTTGAGATCATCGCTCGGATCCTATATAAAAAATGTCTGGGATATATAACTTTTAACTACAAATCTGGGATAATTCGTCGCGAGCAAAACAGTTTTTTATGTCTTTTATGGGACCCAGTCCCCATTCACAGCGTCTAAAGCCAAGCTGTGCACGTGTAGCTTAAACTTTTCTCGTACTCTCTGGTTCATTCTCTGACACTGGAACAAGATCATCTTACTCCAGTGGGAGTCCTCCGTCTCAGGTTCTGCCACAGGAGGAGGTGGAGGGGGCTGAGCATGGCGTGCTGCAGCAAGCTGGGTCAGCTCTACCACAGAGTTGGTGCACTTCTCAAAATATTGCTCTCGATTTTCAAGGACCTCGGCGACAGTCTTGTTTTTTTTCTCTCGGAGATGCTGAGGCTCCTTGTTCCTGAAATATTCAGTGGAAACCTCCTCATTATTCGTATAGAATTTATCTTTGTCAGCCAGGTAATCTGTCCTGTATGTCCTCCTACCTTCAGAGGAGGAGGGTCGCTGTACCGTCGAACTGCCTGTGCTGCCAGCCCTTCTGGGGGGGGGGGTTTAGTGGTAGCCTCAGGAGTTGGCTTTTTGGAAGAGCTTTTACCTGAACCTTTGCCCTTGCCAGAAGAGGGGGGGGTCTTAGATTTACCAATGTTCTGTTTGTTGGGAGAACTACGCGTCCTGGATGAAACAGCTTCTTCTTCGTATTCATCTGGGATTACATGAGCTTCCTCCAACCCTCCTTCATCAGGCTCCAAGTTTTCCTCCTCACTACGGCCCTTGTCCTGGTCCTCGTTGTCGACCTCCTGTTCTGGTGATTCCTCCTCTACCTGGGTTTGCTTGAAAAAACAAGAAAGGGGGAAAAGTAAATGAGCAGAGAAGATAGCCTGGTAGTCTATTAATCAGGGTAATAGCAAGCAAAAATTATCCAAGATGCATTACTTTATAATTGTCGTTGATTGATTAATTGATCAAGGTAGCAGGCAAATAGATAATCAAATTTTATATTGGGGTATTTTGTTTGTGATTATTTTATATATTTGGGATTTTTTTTTTGGGGATTATTTTATTTCAGATAATTTTTTGTTGGGGATTATTTTATTTGGGATTTTTAATCCATTGCGAGCATCATTGGCCTGTTAAAAATCAAGAAAGGGAAGAACTTACCTTCCTGTAGTTAGTTATGCTTGCTTCCTTCTTGCAATACGGATCCAAGAAGAAGCAAAGCCGCTTAATTAACTCCTTCTTGTATGGGAGCTTCCCGTCTGCTGCAGAAGAGCCCGACTTGACCTTGCCTGAGACTATTTTTTGATAGTCTGTCCTCAGCGAATTCATCCTTGTGTTCACAAAGAAGGCTGAAAAAAATAGAATTTTTTTTTATTTTCATAGTAATTCAGATTTTTTTTAAACACAAGAGCAAGTAGAAATGAAAGAAAGCTGTTTTTAATAATAATCAGAATTATTTCTCTCTTTTTTATCTTGGATTTTTTCTGTTGTCTAGGACGATTTGAAATATGTGGGTCTAGGATAAAATATATTTTCTTGAAAATCTTGAATAAATTACCTGGTATCCCTAAGTCGTCGCCAATTTTTCCTAAGGCGGCCCACCTTGCTGTCGGGTCCTTATACAGCTTGTGATTTTTGTCATACAGGTATGGAACAGCCTCCCATAGCTCACACAACCTTTCCAACACCGCATTGTCTTTGAAGTACTGTCGGCCACTTCCAGGGGCATCTGGTCTGGACTTTAACTGACCTATAGTTTTTTTAGGAGTAACCTGGGTCTTTTTAACCTCACTAACAGTCTTCTTAGGAGTGACCTTGGTGACCTTGGCCTCCTCCTGGTTTCTTTTAGTCATGTCAAAGTTTGTGGGGGCTACAGGTCTTTTCTTTTTGGGTGGCTTTATGGTAGGGAGGGGATCGTCTTCTTCTTCTTCTTCGTCTTCATTGTCCAAAGAAAATTCCTGTGAATCATAATCGGGGTCCATATACCAGGGATCATCCTCGTCGTGATCAATAATGATTTCTGTACCTGCAGAGGTAGGGGGGCTCTTAAAAGACTTGGCAGGACGAGGACTGCCTTCTTCCTCTTCATCTTCATTGTTTTCATCGTAATCGGGGATGAGTTTTCTCTTGGTCAGGCGGCTGCCACCCATACCTAGCCGTGAGTAGGGACCTTTGGAGTCAGAATAGCCTCCCCTGGAACGGGAGGAAGGTGTGCAACTTAGGTCTTGGGGCTCGTCATTGTCGTCGTCTTCATTGTACTCCTCCACTGCCCCAGATTTACTACCGGTAGTACGGTCGAGAAGACGTCGAGCAGATTCTTCATCTTCCTTTGTTATTTCAAGCCTAGGCCTACCTCTTGCCGTGAAACGTGTTCCCTGGCCCTTCCTCGAGGTATCCTCAGGCTGTTGGCCCTCATTCCCCTCGTCATTTGTTGTATTTACTGGTTTTCTTTGCGTCTTGCGCTTAGTTGCACGCCGTGGAGCCATCTTGGATGTTTTCCTCTAGTACGGACGAAGTGCAGGTCACGTGATTTCCATGTGATCGGCGACGCGTACGCCCCCCTACCGCCTTCCCCGGAAACTAAAATTGCCGGGCCGACAAAAAATAGAAACGATTCCTGGCCGATTTTTTCTGTCTGAACAGAAAAAATCGGGTCCAAAGTGAAACCGTCGGCGATCATTCCCGATGCGTTCCCGACGTGATTCCGATGGTCTCCGATTTTTTTCACGACCTCTTCCACTGGACCCGATTCTTGGCCGATGATACCCGATTTCCACCCGATAAGGGTCCGATTCTCTATTTCTGTCGCCGATGCATCGGAAATGCATCGGAGATGGACTATCGGCCAAGAATCGGTTTCGGTGGAATACCCCCATAAGCAGTAGAAAAGGTTGAGTAATATTATTCTAAACTCTATTGGGAATCTACCCAACTCACCCAGTGCTAGTGTTGTGCTAGCATATTTTGATATCCCCAACGTATATTTACAGTTTGAGAAGTAAAATGTCTCAGTTGGTGAACCTTTTCTTTCTATTTCTCCAATGGTAAATGCCACAGGCCTATTCCGCGGGCTTTTTTGCTGAAAACAGGTGAAATTATTTTGACCCCCCCTCAAACCCACCAGCCCCCCCCCCCCCCGTTGTTAAAAAATGATCACTCCCTTATCTTAAAAGAAAATTGCCCAAAGTAGGGTAGGGTGGGGTAAGACACCCTTAATTTACAAATGTGTCATGTATAAGAAATCCATGGCTGCTTTCAGAATACTTTTTTCATTAATCAAAGGAGGGAATGATATTTTCTTCATTCGCAAAAGCTTGTCAGCTCTGCCCCATAGATTATTACAGTAAATCATGTATAAAAAAAAGTGGACGCTGGGGTACAAGGCCCATAGCTGGGGTAAAAGGCCCACAACCTTTGGGATAAAAGGCCCAGATGCACAATAAAGAGGATCATAATTGGAATAAAAGCTCCATTTAGATTCTTGTCATTAAAAAAAAGCTTAAGTTAATATTCATGAACTACTGCTGAGATTTGGCCATTCTAAATCACCTAATGTAGCATTTTCGATAATTCATATCGAATTCCAAGGGGTGATAGGGTAGGATAAGCTAAAATACCCTAATTGCATGTAACTGAGCTAGTTCTAAGAGAAAAATCCCTAATTAATGCATATTTTTCACACCAATCAAGAGATGGAACAATTAATAGAGCAGCAAGTCCTTCAAAAGAGCCATATTTTAGGAGTTTAATTCTTAAGATTACTGATAGCTATAACTTGTTTTTTTATGTTGTCCAATGTCTCTGGGTATGGAAAAGTGATGTTTGACCAATGAAAGCTCGTGCAGTCACTGAGAAATCTGCAATTCTATACAACCATCTCTTGAAATTTTAGCCTCGTTTTTAAGAGCTAAAATACATATTGATCACCCTGTTCTGGCACTAATATTCATCTTACAACAATTCCAAAGGTACCTACCCCCCCTAAATTGGACCTAACGATCGCATTGGAGCCAACCATTTGTTGCTAGGACAAGCGGTTACCTAGCAACAGCTGATTTTAGCTAGCAACGGACCCTTTCCGAGACAAAGAAAGACCATTCCTAGGAATGACTTACAGAATGGAGATCATGGATACTGTTTCTCATTTTGCTATTTAGAAGCTCCATGCAAACTAAAAGAAAATGCAATATTGTACCAAAATACAGTGTGCTGATCAGAAAATATAGAAAAAAAAGATAGACCTATAGCAAGTATGATGAAAACATGCGACTTCAGCATTATCCTCTATTGGCAAAATATTCTTTACTAGACAATTGTAGTGTGTCTTATATCCTGAAAATGATGAAATCAGAATACATTTGAGGTTTTACTCTACTTCTGGGGTAGTGATTCCTGAGCAACAAATTTACATAGCAACTTATACAAAGGAGCTTGTTCATAGACAAATATGTACTATTGTGAAGAAAGTTAACCATCATTGGACTCAATTTCTTCAGAACTGAGTAGATCTTGTTAGAAATATCCCTAATGTAATAGGAAATGTGTCAGATAGTTGTTCAATACTCAAGAGTTGGCACTTGCTTAAACCTTGCTAGCTTTTGTTTAGCCAGTGGTGAAACCTTGCTAGCCTTTGTTTAGCAAGTGGCTCACCAACAGACAACTGCTCTACTCAGATATGAAAACATGATTATGGAACCCATCAATTTATAAAGAAAATAAATCTGAAATTGTGCTGCCAAAGCCTTATTGCTAGACCTGTTTACATCTTAGCAATTAAATATTTGCTAATATTCAAATATTACGTAACACAGTAGGGGAGGGGATCATGAAGTTTGTTACACTTTGTTACAGAGAGAGGGGGGTCTGCCCAAGTGTTACATGATAAAAATGAGGAATACATCACATGGCTAAATTTGACAATTTACAAGCATTTTAATGTGATTTTAGAGATCATCCTATAATTTTTGTTAAATTGAGAAGAATCAGATAAATTTAGGAATATTGATTATAAGCCCCACATTGTTACAAGTGGGAAGGGGGGTCAAAAAGTGGTCAAAATTGTGTTACGTAATATTTGAAAGGCCTTTAAGCAGCATTACTCTAAATTATGTTATTTATAATATTATATAGATTTTGATCAGAATTAGATATAATGTGTGATGATTATTCTGTCACAAACCTTCTCTAGAAGTTCTACTAAGGAAATCTACCTTAATCTAGCAACTGTCAATGGACCATTCTGGGTATTATTATTATTTTTCATATTTACTAAATTCTTCGCCATATAAAGCCTAAGCTCTGCCCATGATCCACACTCAATAATCTCCTGTATTCCTCAATAGGAACCAGGATCCTTTAGTCATCACAAACACACTTCCTCTATTAGACTCTGTGACATAAGGTACAAGGATGTAATAACATTCCAACCTTACATACTCAGTCCAACTGGAGGAAGTGCGATCCACCTGTGGTGCCATATTTGGAATGAGAGGATATTTCACAATCTCCTCTCAATCCTCATTAACATAATCTACCCACAGGTGGCACTCTCTCCTTATGACATGTGTCACTATTCTATTGAGCCACATGTACAGAACATTTCACAACACTGTGAGCTGCTCAGGCCCTAGAGTATATAAGGTAGCTTGAGCAGCTCCCAATCATCTATTCTAAACTATCTATTCTAAGATCATCTCTCCCAACTTACACCTTACACCTATACCTAGAACCTACGAAAGGTTGAGCCATAGGATCGGAGGCAGAGCTTAGATCTTGGCGAGTGTTATCATTGTTACCACCTTTATGAAACACTCATGTCAGCTATGCAATAAAAGGATCAAATGAACTTCCCTGGATTCCGTGTACATTCACTTCACCACATGTAACCGTCCGTTGACACAACATCAGATAACTGTGATTGCATGGATCTTGCAATTTATATCATCATTCTGTCAATGGTGAATAAGCTGCTTTATAAGATCACTTCTGTTGGCAGAAGTGGACCTTTCCAGAGCCTTACTGGTAGGACTCAGCTATAAGTACCAGCCATATGATCAAAGAAACAGAAAGTGCCTAGCAAACTAACCAAAAGACCCTACCTGTGACCATTCTCCTTGCTGGAAGGTCATGTTACAAGACATTAGCTAGGACTTTATTTTAGGCCATAGATATGTTCTTAACTCTTTCCAGCCAGCTCTATCATTGTTAAAAGTCCCTAAAATACAGCAGATTGAGGTCCCGGGCAAATATATATTGATACATGGTGTAAAGGTGACCTCAGGAATAGAACCAATGTTTGTGAAATGTATACAAAAATGACTGATTTGTAATCTGTATGTAGTTTCCTTTCATATGATACCATGATACCTGGCATTACTTATTGAAAATAATTATTGATGGGGCCCAGAATAATGTTATTAGTTACTTTAAATGCTCTCCTCATAGTGCATTAATGTACTAGCCATATTTGACCTGGTAGTGCATTAATGCACTAGCTGGCTGGAAAGAGTTAAAAAGACATAGACCATCTGTCTGTCACCAGTGATCATCATCTAGATGATGGAAAACATCCATATAACAATTAACATTCTATCCAGATATGTTCAAAGTGAAGTAATGGAACTACTATAGCCTACATATTTCAGGGCATTGCCACATGTACATTCATGATAGGCTTTTGCATTTGAACATTCATTTTTACACTCCACCTTCTCAGTTGGTACTGAGATACTTGGAAGGGTTGGCATGATACATTGATGTAGCATTTGCTAAAGGACTGACTAGCATTTCATTGCAGAAGAATGACATATGAAGGCATTTAATGACCATAAGGAGGTAATTTCATCACCCTCTACACACACCCAAAGTCACAGACCAATACTCTAAGCATTGGCCTAAGGTAATTGACTTGAGGCTAAGGCTACGAGGCATAGGGGCATCCTACATTGTATATGACAAGACAAGGGTTGGATTCATGTAGAAGCCATGTTATTTACACATGATTCTATGGTAGTATTAGGTACATAAGGAGTCCCTTCTTGTTACAGTTCCTATAATTCTAATCCTTGGTCATTAATTTATTCTAATAATGTTGCTAAATATCACTCAAAAGGATTAATTAATAGGTAGTTCTACATACTGGAAGCAAGATATTTACCAAGCCTCAGAATACCCAGGATATTCTTTGTATGCTTTAGAATGAGAGAGTTAAAGATGGTGATTATGTGTTATGTATGATGGCATGTAACAGCACATAGGGGCAATATTTAATTTTAGCCTTACCATTTTGGTGGGAGAGCTTTGATCATTATCAGTAGGTATAGCTCTTGATAGCGACTTGACTTGACATGTTAATGTTGGTAGAATTCCCTGACTTTTCCTTGACAGGAATGGAATGATACCACTGATAGTGGGTAATCAAGCACATAGACTTCATGTCACACTTATCATAACAGCAATTACTAAGGTATGGCAGGTTACAAAATGACACCCAATGAAATATTAAGATATCATCTGTGTTCTGAGACTCGTATGAGATGCACATAAATCACAGACTGACCTGTCACCTCAACCCGATACATAAGCTGCTTTCAATGATACTTTGCTGATGGTATCTTGAGCCAAAGTAATGACAGTTGATTTTGTATTTAAGTCTGCAGAACTTGTATGAAGCCCCTGTATAAGATGTGGCTTTTAGGTCATTTCAGGCTCTGGCTGCAGCTCAAAGTATATTACTTTGACTCAGGGTCCAGCTTATAATTGGGAGTACCATACTA
Source organism: Acholoe squamosa (assembly GCA_949317995.1). Lineage (NCBI taxonomy): Eukaryota > Metazoa > Annelida > Polychaeta > Phyllodocida > Polynoidae > Acholoe > Acholoe squamosa. The sequence continues at coordinate 27,964,829 of OX439039.1, read as the reverse complement.
TAGAATAGTAGTAATCTAATATTTTTAGGCTGCTAGGTATGGTTTATATTATTTTCCAAAATAGAAAAAGGAAATGAGTAGCTGGGTGATTTTCTTTTCTATGGGGACATTTTATGATAGGATCATATATTTCAAGCAAATATAGCTTACTAATATTTGAATCTCATTGGATCTACATTTATATTATACACATGTACATGAACTTGGCTATCACATGGTCCTTGGAATGTTGTTGGCTTACAAACAATACACTCATGATGTCTCTTGCCCAGCAATAGACATCTTTAGTAAGAAGCCCCTGTGATCACTAGAATACCTGGCAGATATCTTTTCATTTCTGGAGCATCTGCGTGTCAGTTGGTAGGTTACTTGCTATGCAAAAGCTAGTACTTTCTAAACAATAACCAACTGCACAATTTTTAAATATAATTATTTCCTATTTTGGGGGGTATTTTGAAGTATAATTGTTTTCAAATACATTGAGTCCATGGATGCTTAGTTCTCATCAAATCCAAATGTCTTTTTATGAATATATGTCTCAATATAGTTTGCTAAGTAAATTTGTTGTTGCTAGGCAATCATCTCTAGGAGTAAAGTGAAAGCCTCAGATGTTTTTGAGGATATAAGGCACACTACAATTATCCATTCCAATAGAAGATAATGCTGAATTTGCATGTTTTCATTATGCTTGCTATATCATTTTTTCCTACATTCCCTGATTAGCACACCGTGTTTTGGTACAATATTACATTTTCTACAATGGCATGGACCCTCTCAATACCAAAATGAGAAGCAATAGTCATGATCTCCATTCTGTAAGTCATTCCAAGGAAAGGTCTTTCTTTGTCTCAGGAAAGTGTCCATTGCTAGCTAAAATCAACTCTTGCTAGGTAACCGCTTGTCCTAGCAACAAATGGTTGGCTGCAATGTGATAGTTGGGTCCAATTTAGGGGGTAGGTACCATTAGAATTGTTGTAAGATGAATATTAGTGCCAGAACTGGTAGACCAATGTGTATTTTAGCTCTTAAAAAAGAGGCTAAATTTTCAAGAGATGGTTGTAAAGAATTGCAGATTTCTCAGTGACTGCACGAGCTTTCATTGGTCAAACATTACTTTTCCATACCCAGAGACAGTGGACAACATAAAAAAACAACTTATAGCTATCAGTAATCTTACGAATTAAATGACCCCAGAGGGCCCCCTGTGCTGCTCCTCTAAATGTATCATACTTGTGAAATAGGTTGTCAGCCTAGCCTTATGGAATATTCCAATAGAATGCTTGAAAAAAAGTGGGGCATTTTGCCCCATATGTTGAAAGGCTGGGGTAAAAGTACGCTGGTGCCCACGGGTATTGAGGACATAGTACCCGCTGGCCATGCCTAATGGCATTCTCCCCATGATGTGGAGATAAGTACATCTGAAATCCACTAGATGGCATTATATAAAATCTATGCACAGTGTCTGTACCAAACATCTGTATAGGAGGGGCCAGTGCAGTGATATTGACCCCATTACATATGTTACAGCAACCTTGGTGCCCTCTTCTGGATAAGGGTGACAACAGGGCATGATTGACAGGGGATTTCGTAGGCATGGCCTGCCTGCTATAATGTCCCAATATAGAGGCAGGTTGCCAGCCAAGGGTAAAAGGCCCAAAGCGATGGGGCAAAAGGCCCATGGATCTGATGATAATTAAGATAAGGTTCATCTCAAAAGCCCATGTAGGTATTGGAACAAAGTGTAAGGTAAAAAAAATGTATCTTAATGACCTACCCTTCACCCCTTTATCTAAGGGAGCGTTCATTATTTATGGCAGGGGGGTTGCCAATCTGGCAGAATGAATACGTCAAAAAAAAAGTACCCCCCTCGGGAATAGGTTGAAAAAAAGTGACCCCCCTTAGGAATGGGTTGAAAAAAAATGACCCCCCCCCCTTAGAACTGATTGAAAGAAAATGATTCCCATCACATTACCTTATACATTTAACCATGTTCAACAAAGTCTATGTACATCAGGTCTCTTCATTCCTGTCATATTAGGAGAATTTGAGGGACTATTGCACTTTAACAGGCACTGAAGTGAACCCTTTAAGGTGGCCGCAGACTGGCCAGACTCGATTGGTTACTAGGGAGTACCAATCCGATCCGATCGGTCACATCAAACATGTTTGATATTGACCGACTGGATCAGACGTCTCCCGCAGATGTCCCCGACGTCATGATGGGGCGACCCAGTCGGGGCGTGTCTGCGGTCCCCTTTAGCTACCTAATGCTGACCCTAACGTGCAGCAAGATGTGTGCCAGCTAAAGTGTTTTCTACCTGAATTTAAATCATTCTAATTATGTGTTAAAAATGGGGTGGCCATTGTAGAATGTTGTAAAAGCTATCAGCCGTTGGCCAGCTTTCATTTCACATAAATGCAAAGCCTATTTCAAAATGGTTCCAATCTTTTGAAAAATTGAAATGTGAATACCCTGCCATTGATTGATTGACATCTGTAATAGTACCTATTTTGAAGGTTCCTCCATAGGGGGCGCTAGCATGGGCCACTACTGATGCAGTTTAAGTGGGTACTTTAGTTCCCTGTGTATGGCCTCTGTGCTCTATGATAAAGCATTTTGGACCATTACCATACTTCAACATATGGTATTTATATATTTTTTCAGCTATATAAATTTCCCCTACCCCTATATTTGTGGCAAAGAAAGATAAAGGATTATAGAAAATGTCTAAAGAATGATGTACAAACCATAGATAAGTCTTGAGCAAACAGTTTGCCACTCCCTCATTATTTCATGTAGAGAAATGTAAGCCTGCCCTGTGTATAAGCCTGCCTGTTTATAACCCTGGTAAATTTGCCACTTAGTGTGTTTACAAGCCCGTACGGGCTTATACACAGGGAAATATGGGATGTCTTAACCAGTTATATCATGTGACCTATTTCTGACTAACTGTAGTGATTGAGGCACTTGCAGCTGTCTTTTTCAAAATTTGCACATACAAAGACAAACTTTTTGAGATTTTTCTAGTGTTTCAATTTCATTCTGATCTCATTTCACATTGATTTAGTATGTGTGATGGATATCAATCACAACAGCATCGATTTCAAAAGTGAAACTAAGGGTTAGAAACTGGAAGTTCTGATCAGTAGTTGCTGTGATTATAGTAAGTCACCTTTTTACCACCGAGAACTTTGCTGGCACCTCTCAGCTCAAGGGACATGCATCAGTCCTGTTTGTGTCATACCCATGCCAACCCCTTTTCTATGTATACTTCTAGAAAGCCACTGCTGTCATCTATTCTGATGGTCCACAACAGATTGGAGAATGGTTACCATTCTCTCTTTCTTGACAGAAGACCCTTGTGTCAGATATAAGCTGATGAGGTGATTTGATAATGGTTCACTGCTCCTGACACCCTGAACTAATTACCCGGTACATAGAATAAGAAAATGTTAATTGGAATTACAGAAAAAATGCTTTGTGATCTCTTTTGGCCACCAAGATTATTGAAAATGATATCTGCTTGTCTTTTTCAAGCGTTTTCCTACAAGGAAAGCTGAAAACCTTAGTGATTTTCATCTTTGTCATCTATTTTTTAACACTGAATAAAGTGAGAGTCCCAATTATATAAAGCCCTCATCTCATGCCTTGGTAAGGAGATTCACTTCTAAGTTTGTAATTTAGATATTCCCTAAATTATGATCCATAATTACCGTAATCTCCCATGTCTATAAGGCGCAGCTCACATATAAGGTGCACCCCTAACTCAGGGATGTGTGTTTTGCATATAAGGCACTCCTACTGCTTCTGGATTGATATTTTATAAAACCCTTGTATAAGGTGCATCCCAACCTTTTGACATATATGCTGTAAGATATAGCCTCCCCAACATAGATTGGACTAGAAATGCACTAGAAATAGATGTTTGTCCTTGCTCGTAAGGCTTTGGGATTGATCATTCGTAACTTGAGCGGCCAGTCTGATTCTTGACATCTACTCAATGATCAAAATGGGCCTAATCTATGGCATGTTTAGGTAACCGTTCCCTGACGTTCTTCCTTCTCTCACCTGCTGCTAATTGATATGGCACTAGATCCCTAAAATCAACATGGCGACATGGGCCTTTTTTGGCTTAGTGACATGGGACATGAACCTTTCTTTAAAATCGACATGGTGACATAAACTTTTCTTAAAATCGACATGGGGACATGGACTTTTCTTAAAAGCGACATGGAGACATGGCAATTTCTTAAAATCGACATGGGCCATGGGGACCCCCCATCAAGGGCCCCATTGATACAAAATCTGCCTGTATTGCACATGTGCTGTACTGGCCTTAATGCATGCTACAGATTCTGTGGATTTGTTGCAAATAAAGTAAGTTCGATCTCAGAAAATACCTATACAATGTATAGGGCATTAGCATATTAGGCTATGGTTAGGCCCCTGACTCAAGAGCAGGGCATTCTGGGTAACTTTCTTATCAACCTCCAGAACAATGGTCACTGATAAGACTGGTAAGCTGCATCCTGCCCCTTATCTTAATCACCTACAGTACCCCTGCATTGTTTGAGGTGTGAAGTAAGGTGATATAACCCTGATAGGGAGACAATGGACTGATTTTTCTAACCTGTGGTATCCAACAAAAATTTCAATGATCTATTGCTTTTTAATCTTAAATAGTTAATCTATTTCTAGATCATCTACTTAAAGTTGTTGATATGGAGAATCCATACATATAATTTATAGAAAAATGGCATGGATATTAATTAATTGGCAGGTTGTCAAAATAGACTACACAAAAAGGCCAAATGATGGATTAGCCCCCGACTACATAAGCCACCTAGCATATTTCCTTAGTACTAGCAATGTGCTAGTCACGCGTATAGGCCGCTATTGAGTTTTTCGTGGAATGAAATTTTCGCGAAAAAAAAAATAAATACGTTTGTCCCTAGGTAAGTCTTATTACAGATGCCAGTAGATCAAAAATATTTCATGCATAAAGATGAATTCTTCGCTATGTAGCCCTACCATGCCTAGCCTATAGGGGCCAGGCCCGGGCCGGGCCAGGGTAGGTCCGTAGGGGCAGGACGGGGCCAGGCGGCTAGGCCGGGCGGCTAGGCTAGGGCTAGGCCACTCTGGATCCAACCAAAAATGGTGAGTCTCCCAAAAGTGGAAATCTGTCCAGCTTCCAAAACGTTCTGGATAGGAGTAGGCCTAGATCTAGAAGGGTCCGTAGGCTTATAGATAGCCCGCGTACCATTACTCTTAATTTTCATATTCAATGAAGGCAGAACAGCATTAGACTCCCAGGATTAGACTACTGTCAGTGAAGTGTTTCATTGAAATTTATGCATGCTCCCTCTCTGCTTACCGCTCTCTCGTGTTGGAGGATCGAAATGCTGCTGGCATCCGGGCACCTGCCATGAGCTATTAGCTCACTCTATGGATCGCGAAAATTTGTTTACATGAATTTATAAACACTGCTCTGTGCAAAAACCAAGGTAAGGTGGATGTGTATTTAACGGGTTGATAGTGTTATGAAGATGTTTGGTTATCGTAGGCACCATAGAGACAGGTCATAGAGCTCACTCAGGCACATGCATCGTGCATATGGCATGGCAAATTCATGAATTTTCGCGTAAATACACTCACAGTCACACTACATTGCTCTGCCAGTGCAGGCGCCAGACCAAAGAGCTATTTACACGTCTACGGCCAGACCCAGTGCCACTGCTGGTGATACTGTACGCCAGTACGGTACCGGGTACGGCACTGGACTGGCCACTGGGTGCCACTGCCACTGGCCTGTCAGTTCTTCCAAAATATTATAGGCTGTAGAGATCTAATGACAGTACATAAATAATAAACTTAACAATGAAAACGAAGTGGGAAAATATGGCAGAAGTTGTAACATTTATAGCCAGCTGCTTTGTGAATTTTTGTAAAGGGGCCATCCATAAATGACGTCATGCAAAATTTGACCATTTTTTATTCCCCCCTTGTTAGGCCAATAGAACTCACATTGCAGTTTACCGTCCACTGCCCGCATGCTTTTGAAGGGGCCGCATGAGAAAATTTCATTATTCATTATCTAAAAAAAAAATGAAAAAGTTCTCAAAAATGCATTTTGACATAATAGGAATGACCAAAAGGGGACATATTTTGGTATCAAATTAAAGCTCATAGTGCAAGGAATGTAAATAACATAGTGACATCTATAACCTAGATAGGTACATCACATGAAAATTAAGATAAGGAGTAAGAGCTAAACCCCTGTGTCTTATTATCTAGAAATCTGACATTTTTGTCCTAAGTATTCAGGCAATTTGTTGTGACCTTCTGGATCCCAATAATGGGCCAATTAGCCATAATAAATGAAGAAATAAAAGGGAGGTAAGTTAGTAAAATGTCAATTCAATCGGAATGAACCACAATATCAGCATGAAATAAAAAGCTATCTGACCTGGATGTTTACCTGTACGAAATTTTACCTTGACCTAATTTTCCTGTGACCTATATATCTGACCTACTTTAGTTCATACCTAGATTCTGATATCAAATATATAGGAACAGACGCTGTAAAATATGAAGAAGTAGACATTCTGATAACCTAACCACTGGTATTTGACCCTAATGGGTTTCCTATTGACCTAGTTTCAGGCCACCCTATATGTTTGACCAACATTAGCTCATGACCTAGATTTTGATGACACGATCAAATAATTTTTTCCTGTGTGGTAGCAAGTTCACATGGTCGGGAAATCGTAAAAAATCAGTTAATTGCTCCCAAAGTCGGGGAGCCTGTGAAACAAGTTTATCTTAGCAGGTATTGTAAGTGTCACACCTGTATGATGTACATGGGTCATGCAGTGACGGTTTTAAAACTGCCAAATCACCATTTCGCACCTTCACACAGGAAAATGTGATTCTTCGAATTTCTTTTGCAGTCACCAGCTGTACTACTCAGTCCACATGCACAAACTAGACCTTATATGAAATGCCATGAAACATACTATTACTTTCTTTTTAATAGTTTCATTCTACTTTTTCATTTTGGACAACTTGATTTAGATGACCTTTTCAGTCATCCACTTCAGAAATCTACAAAAATGTCTAGAAATGCACCAATTTCCCCGAAAAATTTTCATATAGGTAAAATAAGCCGTGAAATACCAAGATAATTTCTTATATGTGTTCATTTATTCTTTGTTCTGTAAGAATATGCCAATTTCAGTGCAGTTTAATTTCCAGTGCAGCAATTTGTTGGGTCACAAAAAATGCGTCACAAATGATGGACACTCCCAGAGGAGTGGTGCAGGCATTGTGTGATGTACCTAACCTAGAAAATCCCCGGCATTGGTAGGTTGATAATGAATAATGAAAAAAAGCCTCATCAGTTTTCAAAATGGCTCGGACAGTAAACTGTAACCTGATTTCCCATGGCCTTATGTACTGTATATAATGATTTAGAAAAATCCCCCCGACCTGAAATTGCATACCAATTACCATACTGCAGGGTTCCTATGCGTCATGGAAAATCATGGAATAAAAAGTTTTCATTGAATTCCGAGAAATTTCCTCATACCGGTATGTCAGGGAAGTCATGGAAAATGAATAAAAAAAAAATTGGCAAAATTCTTTGACATCTACCACTTTGGCTAAAGAAATTCTCTTAATGGCGCCCGCTCATGTCCAAAAATATTTGATCATGTAATAAAAAATTGTTTTTTTTTTCATGAAAAGTCATGGAAAGTTCTTTTTTTTTCTTTCATTTTTTTTTCAAATGTCATAGACTTTCAGTCTGAGAATTTTGTGGGGACCCTGATGCTGGTAGGCCTACCAGTGCACGTGCGGAATGACGCATCATAACAATACTTGAATCGACTGTAGATCTATTTAGCTTTGAACCTTACCTCCCCAACGTGACAGTTTATTAAGGGAGTGATCATTTTTTAACAACGGGGGGGGAGGGGCTTGGGGGTTTGAGGGGGGGTCGAAATAATTTCACCTGTTTTCAGTGGAAAACCCCTGCATGTTACTATAGGGTCAAAGGGCACATTCGCATGCGATTTTCGGCCCTTATCATGAGGCTTATGGGGGGTCAAAAAAATTTTACCCCATCAAGAGGGGGGTCAGAATTCTTTTTCGCGCATCCACGCGCAAACCCACCAGCCCCCCCCCCTTGTTAAAAAATGATCACTCCCTAAGGCCCCCCCCCCTTGACCAAAGATCTTTTTTTTTTATCAAACTTCCCACTCCTCCTCTGCTAATTCACCAAGCCCCAATACTAAGCAATGAATGACTCGTCCTTTAGCTGTGCTAAATGAACATTGGTGTGTTGCTTGTAAGTTGTAGGTCTTGGCCTTCACATGCGCTAACTAAGATATGTATTGTCTTGTCCTGACTGTTTGAATCTATGAATGAGGTTCTATTCATTGCCCACATGGCTGATAATTGAATAGCCCATTACCGGTATGTATATGAGATTGTTGGCCAATTAGGGATGTCATCGATATCCACAGTATTGAAGTATCGTCATTATTGAAATAGTGAATATCGTATCGGCATTAGTGTTATATCGATATATAATAGTGTTTTATGCAGAAAATATGAAAATTATCACTGAAACATATCATATCTTGTGACATGTATAGGCATGTTTGGTAACAAATTAAAGCTTACAGTGTCACTAATACAATGAGCTATAGATACCATGCATTCTCACAATGGTTTTAGGGCAATAGCCTCGAAACAATTAAAATAGAAAACAGAAAATTCTCAACGACTAATGTATAAATGTAGCCTAAAATAGGATTGTATTGCTAAAAGTTCCTTAGAAATTTCAATTACAGGAATAATTTTTTTGGGAGGGGGTGGTGGTGGAACTTACCCCTCCCCACCGTGAACCCATCCCCCATACACACACATACATAGGCTCCTACATTCAACTATCTGGTTGTTTTAGGGTCAAAAGAACGAATGTTCCAATGGATCATAAAATCGGAAAAAAATCAAAAACCAAAAATCGTGATAATCGGAATTGACAAAAATGGGATGTCATTGACATCCCTATGGCCAATAAGCCATTTGATCAATTAATTCAGAACCAGGGGTATTCAATACTGGTACTGGTATTGGGCAATACACTTCTACTACAAACAACTTCTTATCTAATCACCCATTGTATAAAGGTTTAGATGTCGACGTACATTTAATGCGAAAGTAAAGTGAGTGAATGAGTAATGGTTTTTCATTGCCACTTCAACAGCTCAGGTTATATTCATGGTGATAAAATTACATAAGACAACAATGATGTATACTATAGGAACGGAGGGATTTGGCGGGGCTGACAAAGGGAACCACCTGTAGACAAAACTCCAGGGGTGTATAAATGATGGTTAGTGTCTCAGTGAGCAGTCCCAATAAATGACCTGTAGTTAGATTTATTAGCGCGGCGACTCTAAGTCCTACTAGTGAGACTTGTAGACTAGTCAATGGTTCAGAGTCACCACGGTGTAAGGGATAGGGGAGCCCTGATTTCTATTTTCGTTCACTGTTCTTCTCCTATGGACTATTTTGGCACAATATTGAGGCATTGTTATCAGCATATGTATGTACTAATGGTAGATAACTTGTTTTTGTAATATATATTTAGTTTGGGTTTTATGATTAGATTAGACATTTCAGCTCCTGGAGTTCTATGGAAGATTAGCATAAGACAAAATTAAGATTCACCAATACATCTCTGTAGGCTTTATCTGATAATTCTGTGGTCTGAAATTGCTGTATATATGTACTAAAGGTTTCATCTCACGGGGTTATGGTACATTTGGATCATATATTCTGTATTTGAAGAAGATATTTACTGTTTAGAATCTCTATAAATCTCTATGGAGAGACAAATGCTAAACTTGGTGTACCCTGTCTACAGAGGGGAGGGGGTTACCAGTTTGGTGAGGAGGGGGTTGTGACGAGCTGTATGCTGTTGGGGTTGGTAAGACTGTCACACACAACCCTAGTCATTCTGGGGTCCTTGGTGCATATGGTTCTGGGTCATTGAACATGCCCACCTCTACCATTTGTAGTGGTCATCTATGGGCAGGCAGAACTTCTTGGTAGTAGACCTAGTAGTACAAGGCAGCACAAGAGTTACAGGGTGAGCCAGATGGTACAACCTTTAATTGCCTTTGAAGTTAGCTTTCCTATTATTCTATCACTAGACACAAGATTACAAGTTGCCGCGCTATGTCTCACAGGTCTATTCTCTACTATTCTATTAAAATCTACAACACTACGGTTTTATTAACTCCAGGGTATGATACCTACCATAAATGCTCCCCCAAAATGCTTTGATATTTGCATGTGTTGATTGTCAGAGGAACTTCTGTTCAATCTTAATGAACTATTAAGAATATTGTCTAGTTTGCCTGGTCATATGGTATCTGATTTTTAATGTGATAACAGGGAATAATGACCCCTCAGCATGAGGCTCCGCCAAATCCTGCCGTTTTGAGTGTATGACTGGATGTTGGTGAATAAACAGGTGCGCCATACAGCCAGGTGGGATAGGAAACCGGACATGTAGACTCTTTTTTTGTTGGAAAAGGAAAGCCCATGCAAAAGTAGAAAATAAACCTCTAGACAGAGCTGATATAATGTTCATCATTTATCCCACAGGTATCCCTGACAATGGCAGACCATGAGATGCCTGTTGTTGGGATGGAACATCTGCAACCATACCCCACGCCACACATAGAGATCTCCCCCCTGGAGCAACAGTCCACAGAGAGTGTGGAACAGGAGCATCTTGAGACAGTTAACCCCCCAACAGATGCAGGTGGTCTGGAAGAACATACACAGCCAGAAAAACATTCATCCACTGAACAAATACAGCTCTCCCCTGAAGATGCTGTCATTGGTGCGGTTTCAATACGATCTGGTATTGTGCCTGTGGCAGACCTGGACCACCTTGAGGATGACTTGGACACTACTACATCTAAACCAGTACAAGTGAAACCCAAGATGGCCTCCCTACGCTTGCAGACAAGAGGGGGACGAATGCGGGCTGATCAGGTGAATATTGAACAAAGCTGACGGCATATGGGCTGTGTCAATCATCTCACTGGGGGACCTGATCCAATCAGGAGATATCAAACATGTTGATTATCTCCTGACTTAGTTAGATGAATATTCCGGCATCCAAAGCATTTCTTGAATAATGACCCAGTCTGATGGTTCGACAAGTCCCATTGCGGTCAACTTGTGAGGCTTTAGGCCTAAACCATAAGTCTCCAGTATTCCATGCACATGTATCTGGAAGAGTAACAGATATGATGGGCAACTGATGAATTTACAATGTTACAAAAATAAGCTACCAATAATGGAAAAATCTTTCTCGTGCAGAATTCATTATCTATAAGATATTTCAATTTAAGAGACCAATTTTCCATAAAATAGTTATATTTCTTTCAATACCGCTATCTAGCAGAGTAAGGGCATGCAAAAAATCTGTATTTGACAGGACCGCATTAAGTCGCTAATCAAGGAAGCTATCATCAACATGTGCAATACAGGCCTGTATTATCAGACAGAGATGCGTATTGAGGGTCTACTTGGTGTCACGTTGGACCGGCGTGAGGTGATCCTAGTTAATGTCCATGACATAATTCGTACATCAGAATCAGATGATGAATATACGTAAGTACCATCAAGGTCACCTGCTCATGTACACTAGTGCAGGGATGTAATTAAGGTAAATTAGGTAATTTGGTCTAGCCACATTTTGTAAGATAAGTTTTAATTTCATTCGATTTATATGTATTTAACTGGGAGAATAAAATTAGATTCATAATGTAAACTTTAACTGGGAGAGTAAAATAAAAGAACACGATAGGATTATTGGTAATGGTAGTAATTTAGCAGTATGCACTTGTATTATCCCTTAGGAACAAGATCCCATTTACACCAACTGTACACAAACGTAAGATGTCACGACCATGGCGTGTGACTGGACGGAACTACATTAAGCGGGCACCACGTCGTGCAGCGCCTACAGCTCACCGCGATGATGTCCCAATATTGAAAAAGCGACGAAAACTTACAGAAAACCTGGAGGAAGATGATGAGAACATGGAATTGTTTACCAACACAAGCTTCAGCCAGTCGGAAAACGACCAGTCAGTTCAGGAGAATGACTCCCTCAGTAGTTCGAACATCCCTTCTTCTGACCCTCTAGGTCAGGCTGTATCCTGGTATGCCTCGGTAGAGGAACAAGCTCGTATGGGGGATACTCCTTTAATGAATGATCATGTAAGTGGAAATGTAGCTACTGGTTCCCTTTTCTCTTGAGAGATTAATTCTATATCACATGGCTGATTTAAGTAAGACTTTATTTGGGTCATAAATAGTATACCATAGTCACCATATACACCACTTTATGAAATGTACTTCATAACCATTTACGTTTCACAGAAAAATAATATTTACATTTCACAAAGAGAGTCTTAACAGGTACAAGTGTAAGGTTACGGTATTTGGAATTGAAATAGATGAGTCCCAGATTTCACTTCAAACAGAAAACCCTGCTTTAATTTCACATTTTGTGTATGATGTTTCATGTGTTCTTTTTTTTTGTACTGAAGGGACTACCTCTACCAGACCCACTGACAAGTCCAGAGAAGGCCGACATGATATGCATGATAAACGAGCAAGTAGCACGAGGCTTTGTCAAGAAACAAGAGAAAAAGAAGAGAAGGGGAGAATATAACAATTACACAGCAGAGATGCGTGCAAAAATAGGGCAGTACGCAGTAGAGCAGGGTATCGGGAAGGCCATGAAGCACTTTAAAAGTCTCTTTGGGAGACCAATTAGTGAAAGCACAGTGCGGTGTATGCGAAAGGCCTACCTCGATGCAAAGCTTGAGACACAGGCTGATGAAGTGGTCGTGCTCCCCAAGAAAGACCGAGGTCGGCCCCTGATGCTAAAGGAGTATGATACTGATGTGATGGAGTATATTGAGAATTTACGGCGGAATGGAGCACAGATAAATGTTCAGATTGTTATGGACGCTGCACGGGGTGTGCTGCTTCACAAGGACAAGACAAGGTTGAAAGAGTTTGGCGGCACAATTGAAATTACAAAAGCCTGGGCCCAATCATTTATGGCCCGTAAAGGGTTACATGGGTTGGGTCGCAGAAGACGCAAATCAGAGGGGCAGAAGAGTCCAAAAAAGAAAAAGGATGCAAAAGTGGAGGAAGGGACACAGGACCCACCAGGATCTCAACAACAACAGCAACAGCAGCATCAACCACAGCATCAGCCTACTATGCAACATCACCAAATACCTCAGCAACACCATCCTGGGCCACCTCACCAGCAACAGCAGCTAGCACAGCAACAACAACAGCAACACCATAATCAGCAGCAGCAGCAGCAGAGTCTGTCACAGCACCCGACCCCTGTACACACGCCGCACCCACAGGAACATGAGACACATCTACACAACCTGGATGTGTGCACACCACCACCAGCGCACGAATCCCGCAACAACACCATGGTGTTCCCCGAGCGGCAGATGCACACTGGTGACCCCACGGCTACCATGCATGACCCTCACCGCAATGCCATGGTCTTTGAACGGCAGCATCACCCCCACCCAGCTGAGCATGGAGCACCGCCGCCCATGCACGACCACACAGGCCGTATGATATTCCCTGATAGACACACAATGGCAGGTCCCGGCACACCTTCCATGCAGGACCCGCATCACATGTTCTTCCCGGAGAGACTGAATCTGAACCCGGTGCCACCAGCGCACTGCTCGCTCTGGCCATCACAGAATATCCACCATAAAAACAACTGAGACTTGTGGCAGCCAGAGGAGAGTATGAGGTCTGGGCAGCCGTGTGTCAGCCATATCAAGTTTGAGCCATTGTAAACCAGCATAGCAAACACCCAACCATCTGCAAAACTAACCTATTGGGGTGTTGTTAAGTTTTGGCTGATGATGACTTCTTTTTCCCTTCTCTTGCCTCCTCTGGGGTCACATTTAATAAAGAGTCTGTAAAATATTGATTCAATCATAGTATAGAAAAAAGGGAGAACAGAAAGCTCTCCCCTTTGTAAAGAAAACATACAGCAAAACCTTATTGGACAGGATGTTTGTTATACATTTGGATCTATTTACATTGACAGTGATTATTAAGTATTGGGTTCATATTTTATTGTAATATTTGTACCAGAAAAATGCTGATATGACGGTCTGGTAATCATTTGTGCCATTCAAAAATTGTTATTATTTGTCTGTCCTATTTATGTTATCATTCAGCTGGAAGAAATCCTGTTTATCTGACTGCTGCATTAACCCGAGAGACCATCTGCCATTACCGCCACCACTGGGGAACCTAAATGCGGATTGAGTGTTCAATGTACATATTTTGTTAATATTAATGATTTTATATTCCTGAATTGCTGTATATTATTTTCAGCTATGTTATAATGATTGATACATGATATGTATATATAATTAAAAGAACCTCCTGTATAGTACATGTACAGGATATAGCATAGACTCACTGCCCATATTTGCTTGTCAGACTTGAAATAGCCTCATAAACAGGAGATCCTAGGTGTTAGACTATCAATATATTTCTTAGCTGTCCTCTGAGTGGATATATGCTCAAAGAAGTGTTGAATTGTATATTTCCTTATTATAATCAGCATAAAACCCCAATGCCATATACACTACCTCTTTTATATATGCCACAGAAACTATAGCCTTAAAAGTGTGGTAATATTGCTCTTCAATAATATTGGTATTTAGTTTTTCAGCAGGGGGACCTTTTGTATTGTGAATGTAGGTTTATATACACTTGTTCAGATGATGAATATGATTTTCAGGCATTTTTATGGCAGTGTATTTAATTTTCTCTGGTAAGTTAATTAGATACATTTTTATATCGAATGTACACCCAGAATCTGAACGTAACATGCAAAAAATAGTACTTTGAGAAGCGATGATATAGTTATATGCATGCCTTTTCCGTCATGAAAGGGAACGAGCTTTAATGTTTTGATTTTGTTGACTGTTTCGAGACTCAGGGTGACGAAGTTCTTGATTTGTCATTTATAGAAATCATGAATTAGATGTAGGTCAATGTTAAGTATGCGTTTTGGATTGCTATATGACTTGGACTGGAATCCCGTTGTATTATAGATGCTGATTGGTCATTATTGACAGACTGTCTCAAGATACTCTTTACTTTTGAATACATTTTATACCCATTTAAACGAATGTATAAAACGCCATGCCTATAATGTACATTGTAGGAACACAACTTTACTTTCTATCAATGAACAAAACAATATTGATATAATAGGATGTACCGGTAGTTGTGAATTTATAGAAATATGTTATAATTCTTATCAATCTTCAATCAGCCCGAGTAAGATATATGTAGGTGTGTTCAATGAAATCCACATGTTATTATTTGTATTCTATCAATTATTAAAGAGTTCAGAAACATTCTATCAATTGTAAGCCTACGTCATAATAACTACAGATGTCATATGCAACACCACAGTTGATGAATAGTGGGAGTACGATCGAATGTTTATGTTATGTATACACACAAAAAAAATACATGCAACTCAAAGTCATTTTGAGTGTGTCTTAACTTGAGGTGACAGTCTGCAATATAATGAAGATTGTAGTTTGTATAAATACAATGAATGCCTCTTGTATTATATGAGAACCTTTATATTCTGTATATATCTAGGATATCTTATATTATGGTGACAAATCTTCTTAGATTTGATGTTAGCAATTCACAGAGTCAGCAAAACCTGTTTGGTCGAATAGCCACAACCATTTACTTCTGCCCAGTCGATAAAAGGGACTGGATGCACAGACCTCATCATTTTATACAATACCTCATAATTGATTCATCGTAGTTATGCATACACACCTTATCAGATCGACAGGTTTAAGAGGGAAAAGTTCTTCCAGAAACTATACACATGTTCACTGGTACATGTATATGAAAATGTTGAATTTCTATTTAGAAGCAGAATAGTGGGCGAAAGCTTAGAGTATTATGTTTTGAAAAGGTATGCCTGTTTCACCTAGGCTGTATGTATTAATACTTATTTTATTCTTCATACATTTAGAAGCGTCCTACTCTCCAACCCTCGTTTATGCTAACCCCCCCCCCCTCCCCCTACCAGTGGTCCTTTCGAAATGCATTATATTCCAGGATTTCCAGGGTATTCCAATCAGGGTATGTATATTGAATTGGCAAAATAATTCAGATATAGCAAATGCGATAAATATTCACCTCATTTATAATCAATAATCAAATCGTTCTTATAATTCCAGTCATACATGGCTTCAAATAGTGGGCATATGCCTGTTTATGATTTGTAAACACGTAGTAATGCTAGTTGCTGGATACCTGCCTGGTTGTGTGTTTTCTATTTCA
This sequence comes from Acholoe squamosa, assembly GCA_949317995.1. Lineage (NCBI taxonomy): Eukaryota > Metazoa > Annelida > Polychaeta > Phyllodocida > Polynoidae > Acholoe > Acholoe squamosa. The sequence goes on along the minus strand of OX439039.1, from coordinate 27,948,346 downwards.
CTTATCTATCATCATTTCCTCATGGGCAGCATGTTATCAGCTAATTAGGTAAAATGGTTTAGGGCAGCAATTCATTATCTAAGTGCTATCTACATAATTCGGTGCTCCTTACATAATTCAGTTGTGTAGTTATATTTCTAGATCTAGCTTTAGTGACATCCATTTTAGCTGGACGTCATTTTAAGTGGTAGCTGGATCTTGTTCAGATTGATTTGAGTAAACTGAAAAAGCGGTTAATTTCAGCGATACATTTTCAGGGGTGTGAAATTTCCGCGGAAACGCGGAAATCCGCGTTTTTGGTCCTCAGAAAGACCATTATTGAGATCTATGCAAATCCACTGAGAAAAGAAATTACCATTTGTAGGGGGAGGGGGTCTGACTTGGAATGTCTGCCAATGTCATTCCAGATTGAGAATTGTTGGCCTCCCAATTGTAATTCCAAACATCCCTGTACAACAGAGGGTGGTTATATTTTGCCCAAATAACATTAAAATCACTTTAAGCTTTATCCTACATAAAAGCATTAACTAGCAAGCCGTATATTACACTTCAGAGGAAATGGGTTTCGGGATTTCACACCCCTGATTTTTAGTGTGAGAACAGGAAAGCAAAACTGTTTTTGTTGTCTACTTATTTACTCGAGTTAGATTTGAAAGAAATTCATTAACTTTGGTTATTCTGTGGTCACTTACTTCAGGCTTACATTGTATTAGTATTCCCCTATTTAACATCAGACGTTAACTAAACTCTCCATATTATGTGTTTATATCACTGCGTTAATATTATACAATGTCCGTGTAGAAAATCAACTCACCTAGACCTCCTTAAATCAGGCATGTCGAATAAAAGAAGCTGTCTATTGATATCTTATCTCTTTTGTCATGTGTTGGAAATGTATTCTGTGCTGAACCTCTGATATTATCAGGAATAGAAACCTTAAAGCTCTGAATTGGCGACGTCACCGCAGTAAAAATGTCGGCGGAGTTAGCTCCTCGATTCGGAGGGCCTTTAAGGGGTATCATTGATTTAAGGGATTTCCAAGATCCAAAGATCTACATTGTCGGGGTTCTATTTGAGCATTTAAGTGTTTTCTTTTTGTGCTCAATCAATTCCATCCCTGTATCAAATGACTGAAAATGATGTCTCAAGAAAGAATATGGTTTGAAACTTGTACCATTATGCAAATGGAAGGGCGATAGTGTGGGGGGGGGGGGGGTGACTCAATGGTTTACCAGACAAATTCCCCAGGTTAACCAAATGAAAATAGCACATCGAATGAATGATCCTTTAAGTATATTGATTAGCTAGTAAGAAGTGGTTACACTAGTCCACTTGTGTAATGATCTTAAAAGTATGATCTTTAATTACCGAGCGCTGCCATAACTTAACTACACTGTGGAGTGTTCAGCCTTAACACTATACTAACAGGGGTAGGTGCAGGCTGGTCCACCAGCCACGGGCAAAAGGGAGGTTTCAATGTATTTTGGCAGTCCAGAACATACTCAGTACCTTACTAGGGAGAGATATTTACATTGCCACTGATATCTGCAAGCATCAGAAGAGGACCAACGTACCCAATACACATCTACCTTCAGATTTTTTTATCTTGCCCACATCAAAGGGGTTATAGTACACTGATCAATCTGTGGGTGTTCCGTCCCTCCACAATACCCACAGAGAACAGGGTCTGTATGTGGGTCACTCTACCGACGGATGGACGGGAGACTGAGGGCAGGGAGGGCCAATACACATTCAACTTCAATCAGATCCTTATCTGTAGGGGGGAGGGGAGGGGAGGGTGAATGAGGTGCGTGGCTGTAATACACATCTTAGATCAATCAGATTCTTATCTAGATCAAAGGGGGTCATTAAAAGTAATAAATTAAGGTGAATGTGTATTGCCCTCAGTCTCCCATCCATCCGTCGGTAGAGTGACCCACATACTACACTGTAGACCTATGGGCGTTCCGTACCTCCACAATACCCACAGGGAACAGAGTCTGTATGTAGGTCACTCTACCGACGGAATGACGGGAGACTGGGGTCAGGGAGAGCCAATACACATTGAACTTCAATCAGATCCTTATCTGTACTAGACTGTAGTGGGAGGGGAGGTGTGTGGTTGTAATACACATCTTAGATCAATCAGATTCTTATCTAGATCAAAGGGGGTCTTTAAAGTAATTAAATTATTAGTTGGAATACACAACCAGTGTGACCCCAGTCTCCCGTCATTCTGTCGGTAGAGTGACCTACATACAGACTCTGTTCCCTGTGGGTATTGTGGAGGTACGGAACGCCCATAGGTCTACAGTGTACCCACATACAGACCCTGTTCTCTGTGGGTATTGTGGAGGGACGGAACACCCACAGACTTATCAGTGTAGGGTTATAGTTGAGAGTGATTAAATAATTGACTGGAAATGGAATACACAACCAGAGGATGTGAAGTTCGCTCTGCATTGTGATATCATTGTGCCATCTCAGACTCTGCTGGTACCGTATTACGGTATAGTGATTCATCCTGCGTATCATTTGCCTAAGCCTAAGGTCTCTAGCATATCCAGGAGCGCGGCAAGTAAAAGTTCTATCAAACACCGACAGATAGCGCCAAAGACCAATTGGTGGCGCCATCTGTATTCATTTACTGGCATCCCCCAATCCACTTCCTGTAAGGTCACTTCGAAAACGAGAACGTCAACAAACGGGTCGACACGCGTCCTTGTTTACCTCAGATGGTCATTTTCAGATCAGATTTTCACGGGACTGCTAATTCATGTGCAAGGTGAAGTAGGTATAAATAACGATGTATTATTTTTCTAGGTGTTCTGGGGGAAATCTGTTGTAAAATTTGCACATTTTGCACCGTTCTAAGCTTGTCTAGCCTCCACCAAATTCTATATTTTTCATTCTTCTTGAATCTGACTTGAACTTGGCATCTGGCCCAATGCCAGTCTATTAAGTGTAGGTATCAGACCACCAAAACATTCTGCACTATAATTTAATGTAACTCATACACCCATAAAAGTGGAATTTCACCTTTCAAACTCTCAAAATCATGAAGAGGCACATTTTCCCCCTCTCTGCCAGAGACTCTGGGTGCCAGATCCAGACATCGATCGTTCACCAACCCAGTTTTTCTGTACGAGCATATCATATGTTTGAACCCATCCCCATTTTGGCCTATTCTGCACACAATAAGTGATTATTTCCAACATTTTTTAAATAAATATTTTGGGATCCTAGACAAAGTAGCTGTCCCTTGTACTCCATATATTCAGAATCACAACAGGTTAAACATTTTATCTATGCTTTAATTAAAATTTTGCAGTTATATTGAACTATAATATAGACCAATCACAGCCATCCAAGTGCTAAATCCGTACGGTACATCTCGGTGTATTACCGTATTATCATCAATAGTGGAAAGATACCTGTAGGGGTAGTTGTCACCGCTGTCAACCCCTTTCAAACTACATGATTTGAGTTGGGTAGTCCAACTAGTAGGGGAGGGCCTAGTCACTTAAATATTATTAACGAGGTCACCGTTCACATACAAGGGTCTTGTTTAGACTCGACGATATGACCCCTTTCTTAAAATCAAGAAGGGGAATAGTCCATGCCATGGAGCCTTTTTATAGTCATTAGTGACAAGAACATGGGAGAAACAAGTAAGACATTAGGGGTCTGTCCAGTTGTAAACAATTGGGGGAGACAATAGAAATTACAAACATTCCCCCAGCTGTGTTACCATGGACCTGAAACACTGGATATGAAAGAAAGGCCTTCTTTGGGAGAGCTGTGCCATGGGTGTGTTTTCACCATCTGCCACTAGATGGCAATGGAGTGAGTGAGTAATAGATGTTTAACGCCATTTCGACAGCTAAGGTCATATTCATGGCGAGAACTACATTACACAATTTCACAGGGGAATGTGTCAGTGCCCGCACATATGTGCACCACACACATCCCGAGGGGATAGGAAAGAGGAGAAATAGACCCTTTTCAGTGGGCTAGGGAAGCCCAGATGGCAATGGAAATCCTTATGTGTCACTAGGTGGCAGCACAGAGCCAGGATGTTAAACATCTTATATTTTATTTATTCATAACTTATTCTTACAAATAATATGTAAATTTTGTAGCTATAACTATAATTAACCATTATGGTAATGCACAGATAGGTTATCTATGCAATGAAAACAATATATCTGTAAAAGAGAGAGAAATGAGTGTGCTGCCCCCTGGTGGGTAACTATGGAAGTCTCCTACAAAATCTTGCAGTCACTGGCCCTTAGGAGATAATTTTCTTCTGTCCCTTAAAATTTTCATAGATCCATGATTCAAAAGGATTTGGATAGCTATTTTCTTCATCTAAGTGACCCAAGTGATTTCTGATGGAAATCATGAGAAGAAAATTTTCTAGGAGGGGGTAATTTTTGATAATTTTTCTAAAAAGAATCTTCAAAACGGAGCCTTTTCTCAAAAATAGCCACTTTTTATAACATGATGAAATAAGGTGAGTCAGAAACTACAAATCAAGGGCTTTCTGATGCTTTAAATAAAAGAGCTGTGACATAACTAAGTTAGGAAAAGAAATTATCTCGGATTGGTCATTCTGATAGAATTATAAAGCTAATTCAGGCCGGAACTCATAAAGTGGCACTCAGGAGATAATTTTCTTTTGTCACTCAGAATTGTGATAGATCCATGATTCAAAAGGATTTGGATAGCTATGTTCTTCATCTAAGTGACCCAAGTGATTTCCGATGGAAATCATGAGAAGAAAATTTTCTAGGAGGGGGTCGATTTTTGGCAATTTTTCAAAAAAATCTTCATAATCGGAGCCTTTTCTTAAAAATATCCACTTTTGATATCATGATGAAATAGGGTCAGTCAGAAACTATAGATCAAGGGCTCTCTGATGCTTTTTGAATCAAAGAGCTGTGACAAAGCTAAGTGGGGCAAAGAAATTATCTTCTGTAGGTCATGTTAAGGCCCACCATTAGTAGTTCCCATTTCTCCCACCAGGGACCCATGGCACAGTTGATAGACTGCAATGCTATACTGATTCAAATCCAGTCTTTCAGGTCCGTGGTGTTACTTATATAATATATGAAGCCTCATGAAACTAATAGTTTTGCCTCATGTCACTAAGGCCCTTGTCACATGTCGATTTTAAGAAATGGCCATGTCACCATGTCGAATTTAGTGGTCCATATCCATAAACAAGCCACAGTTTCCCATCAGAATAGGACCCAGTTTGCCATGAGAATAGGCACATGCAGTGAGGACAGTGAGGTGGCACCATATAGTGAATATTGAAAGAACTACCGTAATCTCCCGCGTAGAAGGCGCAGCTCGCGTAGAAGGCGCCCCCCCCCCCAACTCAGAGAATGCCTTTTCACGTAGAAGGCGCACGTACCTCTTCTGGATCGCTTTTCTGGAAAAAAAAACGCGTATTAGGCGCCCCCCGAACTCACAGGGGGGGGGGGCTGTTTCGCGTAGAAGGCGCCCCCCCTCCCCAACCCCCCCCCTCACTATTGTACACCTCCCAGTCTGCCGTGGTGCTGGCTCTATGAGTTCAAGCTGTCATCGGCACACTGTCGGCTTGAAGCCGCCGAGTGCCTGTCGACACCTCCCGGTCTGCCGCAGTGCTGGCGCTATGAGTTCAAGCTGTCATCGGCGCATGGTGGGCGTACACCGACCGGGCTGCCACGGTGAGGGCTCTATGAGTCGATGCTGTCATCGGCACACGGTCGGCTTGAACCCGCCAAGCGCGTCGACACCTCCCGGTCTGCCGCGGTGCTGGCGCTATGAGTTCAAGCTGTCATTGGCACACGGTCGGCGTAATGCCCGCCGAGCGCCTGTACACCGACCGGGCTGCCTGCTCTATGAGTTGATGCTGTCATCGGCACACGGTCTCCTTGAACCCGCCGAGCGCGTTGACACGTACTGGTCTGCCGCGGTGCTGGCTCTATGAGTTCAAGCTGTCATCGGCGCATGGTTGGCGTACACCGACCGGCAATAAAAACGGACTTTTCAGTCCATTAATAAGGGTATTGTGGCAATAAAAGCTGAATTTTTAATCTTGCCCTATTTTTCGGGTGTTTTCCCTATTGAGATGTTGGAAAAACCCGCGTATAAGGCGCACCCCCAACTCAAGGCAATTACCCTCCTGCGTATAAGACCCAGCAGCATTTTGTTTGGCGTAGAAGACGCACCTTCTACGCGGGAGATTACGGTAAGTCCCACCAGGCCCCATCTGCACACTACCTATTGCAAAAACCGTCAACTTAATTCAACACATTGGATCAAAGAGAGAAAAATCTTTTCAACCAATCACCCGCGTATTAGGCGTATTAACTAGGCAACTTTGAAGAGCTCTGTAGACCTTAATAATTGGAATACAAAAAGAAAAAAAAAAGTGCCTTCAGAAATCACTTCATAATTATTCTCCACCCAACAAAACTGAAAATTTTGACATGATTCCATCCCATAATGCTGTTCAAAGTCAAAAGAGCTAAAAAAGAACGTTTTTGTTCCATTCAGATTCCATATGAAACGAGGATGCTAGGGGTCCAGAGGGTGCAGCAAAGCTGCAAGACCACTTTCATGAGGGGTTTAGGAGTTTAGATGGCCGTTTAGATAACATTGACCCTTTTAGTTTGGCAAAAGAGTCATGTGTGGTAGGCTTTGAGTAGGAGTGTGGGTTATATAGGCTATACATTTCTTTAAAAGTGTGATGAAGGGGGGATGTCCATGTCTGACATATTTTGACTTATTGCTGACAAATAGCGACAAAGTACTGACATTCATTGACTTATTGCTGACAAAATGCGAGTAAATTTATACTGACATATTGACTAATATCTGACAAATTGTGAGTAATTACTGACATAAATGGACTAATTGTTGTTATATAATGACAAAGTACTGGCATATATTGACTGATTGCTGACAAATAGTGAGTAAATACTGACATATTGACTAATTTCTGACAAATTATGAGCAATTACTGACATATCAAGAGTGAGTGAGTAATAGATGTTTAACGCCATTTCGACAGCTGAGGTTATATTCATGGCGAGAACTACATTACACAATTTCACAGAGGAATGTGTCAGTGCCCGAGCATATGTGCACCACACACATCTGAGGGGAAAGGAAAGAGGAGAAATAGACCCTTTTAAGTGAGCTAGGGAAGCCCACTGACATATCGACTAATTGCTGACAAATAGTGCATAGGTACTGACAAATTTTAATTAATTGCTGACAAATTGTGCATAACTACTGACATATTTTGACTAATTGCTGACAAATAGCGACAAAGTACTGAAATTCATTGACTTATTGCTGACAAAATGCGAGTAAATACTGACATATATTGACTAATATCTGACAAATTATGAGTAATTACTGACATAAATGGACTAATTGTTGTCATATAATGACTAAGTACTGGCATATATTGAATGATTGCTGACAGAAAGTGAGTAAATACTGACATACATTGACTAATTGCTGACAAATTTTATGTAAATACTGACAGGTGTTGACTAATTTCTGATATATAGTGACTAAGTACTGACATATATGGACTAATTGCTGTTATATAATGACCAAGTACTGACTGATTTGGCTGATTGCTGACAAATAGTGAGTAAATACTGACATATATTGACTAATTGCTGATATATATATAGTGACTAAGTACTGATGTATATATCAACTTTTTGCTGACAAATAATGACAAAACACTGACATATATTGACTTATTGGTGACAAAATGTGAGTAAATACTGACATATATTAACTGTAGTGTTCTACCCCTCGATGTTCAATCGAATCTTTCGATAAACAACGAAGAACAACTATTCAGGTTCCAGTTAAAACTTTATTGTCTAATAACACATAGGCATCAGCCGTTCTCGATCACAGTTACAGGTGGCAGAGTTTGAACTCTATAACAGGTTCGACACTAGGCCTTCTAGTGTCTACAGTTGATATTCCACATACACCTCCTCTGTGCAGCAGCAGTATTAGAATATGGTAGCCGGGCAGCCGCCAACCATCGCTCACGACGGTCAGTCGGGGCTGGACTGACCATGAGGAAGGCCGTACAACGGCCTTATATACACCGGAGTCGAGGGCCACGTGACCAAGTGGTGACGTGGCACTGGACTCCAGCGCCCCCAGGCGTCGGGTAATAGAGGTGCTCTCGATGTCGCCCACGAGGACCACGAAGGTACCTCGAAGACGACTCGGGACCACCACACCACCCCCCACTAGATTGAAACGAGGTCTCTGAAAATTCAGAGATCCCGGATCAGTCTAAACAAAAAGATAATAATATAAACTACTGGATCCGTCGACATGGTCGACAGAAACAGTAGAGGAATATATAGAAATATAGTTTCTACTGTACTGTAGAAAAAAAATTATTATCACAGTTAATTATAAGGCGTTGCTCCATCCAACGTAGGAGACCGGGGTCGTGTCGTTTCCTCCCTGTCTCGTTGAGAAGCTCCTTCCAGCATAGGAAGCCCATCGATAGTGTACAGTACCACTATGATGGTCCTTCGACTGTGAGGCCGAGGATGTGTGGCACCACCGGGCCCTAAGACCGGGGTGGCGTCGGATCCACACAGCTTCGCAGGGAGGTCCGGGGACAGGAAAGGTACCCCCACTCGTGGAGGGTACACCGTCATCCTGGAACGAGTTCCCGGGGGTTCCATGCTGACATCGAGACTCTGTTCGTTGTCAGCGATCCAAGCTGAAGAGGAGGAGCAGTAGTATCATACTACTGATCCTCCAAGATGGACCCTGTAGCAGCGTCGATTTCAGCCTGCTCTCCGTCAGTGCGCTCATCCTCATGTGAAGCACTGGCGGCTAGCTGGCCTGAAAACGTCGGCGACTCCGGCAATGGGGCCACACGGTCCATTGTCGTACTCCAAGCCTCGTTAGAGGTCTCGGGTGCATCCCGGGAGTCTCCCTCAGCATCTGAGTGGAGAACTGCCGAGTCTGCTGAGTCGCTTCCGTCGTCGCTCTCCCGACCTTCAAGGTCGTCCTTGTCTCCCTGGTCAGGGGGAGCCGTTGGAGATTGACCGACGACATCGACGTCCCCATCTATATCCATCGACTGTTCCGCCTCGGCAGGTTCTACTGCTTGGGCGGAAGCCGACGGGTCCGGGCAGACGGCTACACTCGCGGGGGCCAGAGGTGTGATGCCATGAAGATCCAGATGGATCTTCAGTGACACCACTCTCTGAACCGGTGGCGGTGTAGGCTCGGTGGCTCCCGAGAGGGTTATCAAGGGAGCCGATGAGGAAGGCGTGGCTGCTGGTGGGTAGATGGAGGCACCGAGAGACCTACCCGGGGTGTCAGGCTTGTCCTGCACCACCTGTTCTTGGCCCAACATCGTCATAGCCGAGCTCAGACTGTCAATCCTTGGAGATAACTCTCTCAAAGGATTCGTCTGAGCTGCCAGCGTCCTGACGTCAGGGACCACTCCACCCTCGACGAGGTACCTCTGCGCTTCGCGAGAGGGCTCAGTTCGAACGGGCTTCAGGGTTCGGACGCCATGGTGCTTGTCCTTCATCCATTCCGAGAGTTGGACCCCGAAGACTCTAAAGAATTCGCGGTCGATTTCCTCCCAGCCTTCTATGATACCATCCCTCTTGGTGATATCATATTGGGCCTGTGACTCAAAGTTATTGAGACGCGTTCGGACATCGGTCAGACGAGAGTCCATCTCCATCTGAACGGTCTGGCGCGCCTCATCCCTAAGAGCCGGAAGGAGCTCGTTACGGATGGCCATGTTTGTTCTATCAAACAGGCCGAACAAGTAGGCACTTGCTTCCTCGCGGAATGCCTCACCGAAATGATCGATAGCAGGGCTACCCGTCATTTGTAGAAGTCCTCTACAACGTTCCACGAACGTCTTGGGGACCCCACGTTCGACGCCATCGCCGTTTGCAGGCTGTGCCAACTCCCAACGCAAGGTTGCTGTCGGGGTGTCGGCGCCTGACACGATGTTGGAGAAGGTGACTCCTGCTGCCGAGGTCAGTGTCGCGCCTCCCACGTGGACATGCGGCGTGGCAGCTGGGGTGTTGCCCTCTGCCGCTGTAGTGGGCTTGACAGGGGGAGACGAGTTGGTGGTCACCTTGGGTTGTCGATCACGACCACTCCGGGATTCCACCATCTTGCCTCCAGTTTTAGCACCACTGGTGCTTGGTTTGGCCGAACCGGTCGAAGCAGTCTTCGACTTTTTAGGAGCCGGGGCCGGGGCGGCTTTCGATGCCTTTTCGGGCTTCGAGGGAGCAGCCTGCGGCTTAGGCTTCTTAGGTTCAGTCGAACCGGCAGACTTTCCAGCCTCTGTAGAGTGGGGCCTCTTGTTCCCACTCGTAGAGGCTGTTGGTCCTGGGTCTCGAGGACGACTGGCCTCCCGCTTCTTCCGCTGCTCTACCCTGAACTCGGGGTAGGCGCCGTAGAAAGCGGGCATCAGTTCCGGTCTGATATACAGGCGCTTCGTAGACGGGGGTGCGGGTGCCATCCGCATCCAGTGTCTAGTCGGCGCGCCTGTCTTCTCATTCTGTTCACACTTTCCAACCAGCGTCTCCACTAGTTGGATAGTGCCCACGGCGTTGTACTTATGGGGCTGCTTGTACGACTTGAGATGACGCGCCATCAAGCCCCTTCGTGTGGTCACGAAAGGAGGAGAGGTCGGGTCATCGGGGTCCTGATAACATGGAATGGTCTTTTCCACCTTAACACAACCGAACTGCGGACGGATGGCTCGATGCTCTTCCACCAAGTGTCGAGCATACCTGCCGTCTGTCGCGTATACGCGAGGGGGGAACCCCTTACGTGTGCAGTTCTCGAAAGCACACTGCTGCCCAGGATTGAAGATGCGCCATGCGAACCCAATCTGCTGTCGCTCGGGCAGCGACACCCCCGACGAGTCTGAGGCATTCGTGATATTCTCGATCATCGAGACATACCAGTCAATGGCATGACTATCATCTGAATACCACTCCTCGTCGTCACTACCATCCTTCCCGACAAGACTAGGGAGTACCACTTGACCATTCTTGCGGTAGTCCTGAAGCTTGGTCAGTGGCCTGTCATCGACGTACTCAGTACGTCGCTTGGCAGTGATCGCTGACAGCCGCTTCCACTCGTCGACAGCCTTGGCCGTGTCTGGGGGAGAGGATACGGTGCTCTCCACGGCACCGGCATCGACTTCCGACGGCTCGGTTCCAGGTTCCAGGGGTGCAGTAGACTCGCTACTCCTTTCCCGGGCTGGAGCCTTCTTGGCTGCGGATTCCTTTTTGCTACTTTCCTTCTTGGGCACCTTAGGGATCTTGAAGTCTTTCAAGGTCCCCTTGGATGCCTTCGATTCAGTGGGCTTCTTGCCCTTAGAACCTGAAGGGGTAGCACTTTTCGATGGAGCAGGTGTCGACGGCTCGTCGACCTCCATCTCATCGGGGGAGGAGTCCCTCGAGGCGGCAGCAGCCGCGACTTTCAAGTCGCGCTTCTGCTGCTTAGATGCCTCCTTCGCCTTTCGGCGGAGCTCCTTCTTCCGCTTCTGGGACTCGGCCAAGGCTTTCTGTGCATCCTCGATCTGCTTCAGAAGAGCTGCACTTTTAGCCGAGGTAGACTCGAGCTCTTGCTCGGGTCTGGTCCTCATGGACTTCTTCTTCTTCTTCTTCTTCTTCTTCTTCTGCGACTTGTGGCTCGCCGAAGAGCTGTACCCTGACTGCTCGTCGGACGAGGACCCCATGGTTCTTCCTGAACTGATGGGTTCCACTTTGAAGAGAAGACTCCGGGTCTCGAACCGTTCTCAGACGGGACGAGACGTCAAAGAGGATCTTCGAGGTATTTCGATCCACACTCTGGCGGGTCGAAGCCTCGAAGGTGCCTTCGATGTACCTCGAACCGCACTCAGGCGGCTCGAGGGACCGAAGACTGGAGCCTCGAGAGAACACGAACCTGCGCTCACGCAGGTCGTGTCCCTCGACACCAGGCAGGGGAGACCTCCTACACTCAGGTAGGAAGTCCCCAGGCGGAGCGTACTAGCTGGAATAAGCTAGGCTTAGTCCAGCTTATCTGCGTCCGACTCTCACGAGAAGGGCGCAGATGTGACCTCCGTGGTGTGCGACGCGGCCTTTTATCCCTGTGGCGCACACCTCTGATTGGAGGAAGGGCCTACGTGGAGGGCGAACCCTATTGGTCCACAGCGCATCACGCCATGACCAAATAAGGTAATGCTCAAAAAATAGAACGACTCACTCTCCCCTCACCGTCACGCTCTGGTTCTCCAGTCGCAATGTTTGCATATGCCGTTATTTCCTATGCGGCCTATGGGTTCCAACACTATCAACATGGATAATTAGGACACCCCCCCCTTCTATCAGACTACCGGGATTAAAAATGGTTCCAATATGGATCTACCCTTCGGGCAGAATCCACCAGCCTATGCTGGGAACCCATCCTCACAGTCCAATAAAAATCAGAGGCCCCAAATTCCCATGTTTCCAGCGTCAGGTTGTCTCAAACTAAGAGGCAATCGCATGACTTCTCGTTGTGTAATTTTTTATTCACCGTCGGCTTCACGTCCACAGACAGATTTACTCATAAACGGCACCCGTTATTTTAAAGCCTCATTAAAAAAAACAGGTTAGTAAAGCTGCTGCTTAGTATTGTGCGAATCATCGATTACTGAGTAGGATTTAATCTAGGACTTTTCCTGATTCTAACCTTTACTGTTGGAACGAGTGTTGAGCCTCGGGGCGGGTTACTATCACCCCCTCCTAGCCCGCCGTCCTTTGATGTGGCCGGGCCGACCGGGCTATTAACCCGTTTCCGTCGGCGTCTGCCTCCCATCACTTGTGACGGTGTGGATGTAGGAGCCAGAGTATTTGCTCTAGGTTTCCTTTCATCCTCGACACTCGCTGACCGTTCCTTTGATGAGCCTTGGCGCTTAAGCCTCCCTCGAGTCATAGGTCCGGACTGGAGTGACTGATCTTTGACTTCAATCGAAACGTTTCCATGTGAAGTTTGTTCAGTCGTTCGCACCTCCGAGGGGGGGTCGGGCTTCCGACATCCCTTCAAAGGCTGTTTAGATGCTTTCGACTTATCTCGACGAGCCGGTCGACCACGGCGCCGCTTTGATGGTTTACTGGCATCCAACACCTCCACCTCGCTCAGTTTTCGAGCCTTTTGCTGTCGTTTTCGATGACCCTGCGTAGTTTGTTTTTTAGACTGAACTTCCGGTCGCGACCTTTCGATCTCTATTTCGACCTGTCCAGAAACAGACTTAGCCCTTTTCGTAGCCTTACGAGAAGGTGAATCATCATCAAGTTGTGGTTGCAACAACTCGACAGTTTGTGATAGTTCTACGCCCAACCACCGGCGCACTCTATCGACATTGCTCTTTTGCAACCGCCCGCGGGATGATCGAAGTAATAATGTCGACTCAGAGAGGACAGAATCCACTACGAACGGCCCATCCCAGTTGGGAGCAAGCTTCATAGCTGCCTGGGGGGTGTGGTACCTCACCACCTGTTCCCCAACTGAGTACCTTCTCTGCTTCAGCCCATAGTCATACCCGACTTTCTGGCGTTCCGCAGATTTACCTAGATTTTCTCTTACCATGCTGTAACTCTCTCTCAATCGGTCACGAAGCTGTTCCATGAAAGTGACGGAACAAGGGACTTCGAGCGGGTTCTCGATTGAGCCGAAAATCACATCCGCTGGCATGAGAATTTCTTCCCCGAAGACCATCATATTTGGACTGCATCCAGTAGAACTATGTTCAGAGCTGTTATATGCAGACACCACCTATTTAGCCTGTTCATCCCAGTCGTCCATATGTTTGTCTACCAACATAGTCAGACTCTGAATCAATGTTCTATTGAACCTTTCCACCTGACCATCGCTCTGTGGCCTGTACGGATTGGTTCTCTGTTTTACAATCGTCAAGTATTCACACATCTCAGAGAAGAGTCGAGACTCGAAATCTCGACCTTGGTCGGAATGCAGAAGCAACGGGACACCAAAGGTCAAAACCCATTCGTCCACGAAGGCTTCTGCACAGGTCTCTGCTGTGTGATTTGGTAGGGGAATAGCGCGTACATACTTGGTGAAGTAATCCTGGATTACTAACATGCAAGTATTCTTGTTTGGCGTGGGTGCAAATCCCGAGATGATATCCATAGCTATCCTCCCGAATCTCACCCCGAACAACTCTTGGTGCAAAGGGGACTTACCCATGCCCTCACCGGGCTTTACCAGGCAACAGGTAGGACAATGTCGAACCCAACGACCTATGTCCTTCCCCATTCCAGGCCAGTAATATCTCCTTTTCACCTTTTCGAGCGTTCGTTTTCGACCAAAATGTGCCGCTGTTCGGTGTCCATGGCAAAAGGAGAGTACCTCACCCCTCAGTTGGCGTGGTACCACTACTTGAATCGTGGGTCTCGCTCGACCCACCTCGACTTTCCAACGACACAACAAGCCTTCACGGAAAGTTAATAGAGGCCATTGCCCTACTAATTTCTGTACCTCGGCGCTCTCGATTGATACATCAGGCCTAGTGGGTTTAGCCCCCTTAACTAGCCATTCAGCAACTCGTTTGATGTCGGCGTCCGCTTTCTGAGCATCAATGAGTTCATCGAGAGACCAAAATGCAACACCCACCCGGCTGTCTACTAAACTACTTACAGCTGCCAAAACAGCATTATGACTGCCGCAGTCTGTGCAATCCAACCTCTGGCATAGCCGCACAGGGATACGACTAAGACCATCGGCGTTTAGATGCTTGGCCCCACTTCGATGTTCGATCTTAGAGTTTTCGAGACCGAACTCCGAAAGGTGGGCCAGCCACCTACCCATCATCCCTTCAGCTTCTTTGAAATTCAGGAGCCATTTCAAAGACGAATGATCGGTGCGGATAGTGAAGTTACCACCATAGAGGTAGTGCCTAAACTTCCTGGTGTACACGACAACTGCCAGCAGTTCCCTTTTGGTGGTGCAGTAGTTTCGTTGTGTTTTACTTAGAGTGTTGCTAGCAAATGAGATCGGGACCTCTGTTCCATCCTGCTCTTGGGATAGAACAGCCCCGATCGCGGTATTGCTAGCGTCAGTGTCCAAGATAAAACGACCGTCGGGTGTGGGGAATCGAAGTACAGGTGTCTCCTTGAAACTTCGTTTTAACTCGACAAAAGCATGTTCGGCTCTCTCCGTCCACACGAATGCCTCGTAACGACCTCTACTACCTTTAGGTTTTTGGATCACTAAGTCCTGCAAAGGACTTACGAGTTCCGCGAACCCCGGGATGAACTCTCGGTAGTAGGAACAAAAACCAATGAAGGATCAGATTTCCTTCACTGTAGTGGGCCTAGCCCAAGTCATTACATCGCTAATTTTCCCCGGGTTGGCTTCTATACCCTGTTCAGACACGATTCGGCCTAGGTACTCGACTGAAGTCCTAAAAAGCTGACACTTTTTAGGCTTCAACTTCAGCCCCCATGCTCGAATCCTATTGAAAACTTCTGCCAGATTTGCCATTGCTTCATCCGTCGTTTTGCCGAAGACGATGATATCATCGAGGTAAACCAGGCAACTCTTACCCAGCAAACCTCTCAACATTTCCTCCATCATTCGCTCGAATGTGGCAGGGGCGTTACACAAACCAAACGCCATTCGATCGAACTCATAGAGCCCCCTCTGGTAGGAAAAAGCGGTTTTCTCGACGTCGTCGGGATTCATCCCGATCTGCCAATACCCAGATTGGAGATCGAGACAACTAAACCACTTATTTCCTCCTAGGGCATCCAAGGATTCGTCGATGCGCGGGAGAGGGTAGGCATTTTTCTTAGTCACTCCATTCAGACATCGATAATCGACGCAGAATCTCATGGTCCCATCCTTCTTCGTCACCATCTAGACGGGACTGGACCAGGGACTAGTACTTGGCCTAACCACCCCCGTATCCAACATCTCCTTAAGTTGTTCATCCGCCGCAGCTTTCTTGCTGAGCGGAATCCTTCTAAAAGGGACTCGGATAGGTTGTGCGTCACCAGTGTCGATGTTATGCAGACATCAATTGGTGCGCCCTAACGGTTCATCTGGGGATTTAAAGACATCCACATGCTTACGTAGTAAGGCGGACAGCTTCAGTCTTTCTTCTGGCTGGGTCAGGTGGGTGTCACCATACATGTCTAACAGCCAGGTAGGGAGCTCCCCCGTGTGGGTGCTCGCGATTTCTGCCGTCTCGATGTCTGCAGCTTCTTGCTCGAGACGCATCATCACAGATCCTACCTCCGGTGAAGAGAATTCACCGTTTCTGTCAGCGTACTGTATAGTACCGACCACCTGGCCTTTTTCCAGGACAATGTCTCGATTCAGTGGATTACAGACAGGAAACACTGTTTGACGGACATTGCTGACAAGGGCAGCCTCACCAACCAACCCAAAACTTCTCAGAGTTTTCGGGTCGGGTTCGACTATGCCCTGTCGATCTCTTTCCAGACCTTCGGATTTTACCAGGACATCGCACCGATGTCTGGCGGGTATCCTCGTGGTCTGTGCTACTGAGGCTATCGATGACACTCTCTTCAGTTTACACTGATGGTGCTCTTCTACTGGCTCGGTCATGACCAATTGACCCGTCCTTGGGTTCAGGATCATACCGTATAATGCCGCGAAGTCGAGCCCCATAATGCCATCGTCAGCCACATCGGCCACTATTGGGCTAAACACATAGTGGGTCGATGCGACCTTAAGAGGTAGAACCAATCGACCATAGGTCCGCATTTCGGCTCCAGACGCAGTGCACGCCGTTATTCCCTCGTAGAGATTATCTGACGGCACTACTAACGTTTTCGCGAGTTCCCGAGAGACAATGGTGTGGCTGGCACCAGTATCTATCAGGAAGTCTAGAGAACGCCCTCGAATCTCTGCAGACAGATACCATCGTTTCCCCGACAAGGGGGCGGTTCCTGCTAGCATTCTCAACCCTACGTCAGTACTCAGGTCGATCCCTCTCTTCTTCAGAAAAGAGAGACTGGGATCATCTGAGGGAAGCTCTGTTGCGCAGACTCTGGCCAGCTGCCACATCAGGGCTTCTCTCCCGGCATCGACTTTCACTTTCGATCCAGTCGAACCCTCGACCTCGGAGTTCGGGCTGCCAGCGCCCTGTTCGTTGGCCATTGAGGCTTTTTCTACACCGACATCTTCGGAACCCGACCGGTGATCAACCGGTGCCGCTGTGGTAAAGGGCTGGGACGGCCCTACCGGGACCTTACCTAGTTCCCTCGAATCTACTGTCGTCTGATCAGGAGTGCCAGAGGTGCTGATACCTTGGCTTTTCGATGGTCGGGCAGCTCGATTGCCACCTCGAGCCGCCCGCCTCAGTTTTCCGTCGCGTCAGGTGGTAGTCCTTTAATCGGCTCAGGGCAAGTTCGTGCGAAATGCCCCTGCTTCTTGCAGTTCCAACACTTGGCGTCAGACGGAGGGGTACTCGGCTTCTCCGCGTTAGTAACAGGGACATCCCCTCCCTCGATAACCCTGAGTAAATTCTTTAATTGACTCAGCGAGAAGGTCTGTTCCTGTACCTTGGGTTTGGAGGCCTTGTTTGGCGGTTTCGATTTACCAGCGGATTTCTGACTCTTCTTAGTCTTACTCCCCGCCCCGGGCTTCGAGTATGAGGACACCTCCCCCTGTCCCTCTTCGATCAAAGCGGCGTCGGCCAACGCCGACAATGCATTTGTCGAGGTAGGATTCACCAACTTCGGCAGGAGTTGTCGTTTTCGCAACAACTCATCTGCCAAGTCCATGAGATCCTTGAGAGACATGTAAGTGCGCCATTCCCGAAGCATGTCTTGTTGTAAATCAACGTCACACAATCCTCCTATGAACAACTGGTTGACTTTGGTTATGAGCCATTCAACCAAGAAGTCCACACCTGGATAGGCATCGCCGGCAAGACGTCTTAAAGCAAAGCCATAGGCTCTAATGCTTTCGTTCTTGCCCTGGCGTCTCTTCTCCATTGTGACAATGGGATCTTGCAGGCTAGACGTCATGGCTTCTGTTACCATGTCGACCAGTCCATCCAAAGTCCCATCTCCATGCTCCTCCCATAGCCACACAGTATCAGCTGCGGGGCCATTCTGGAGTAACATGAGGAGTTGAGCTAATGCCATACTCGAGGTCCACACATTTACTCGATGGACGTGATTGAATCCGTGGTACCAACGGAGCCAATCATCCTTCCATGTAAATGGAGGGCACTCGACTGACCTAGTTTGGGCTGGTTCATGCCCGATAGAGGTATTTTCAAACATTCTGCTTGATCTTCTGACCTGATCAAGAGCGAATGTTGTACCTCTTCTAGGTATCTGATGGTCCATCCCCATGTTCCTCATAGTCGTGTCCGCACGACTATGATTCATCCCCCAAGGGTTACCGGACTCGGCCTCACTCAAATGCGAAGCCTCAAACCTGATATCCCTATATTTGGGTGGATCGACATGTTGTTGGGCCGTGGTAGGGGTCGAGAACTGCCCGATCACTCCACTTAGACCATCGGTGCGCGGCATCGAAAGAACTGGTTGGGTCCGACGTGACCTCGAATCCACTTTCGAGATGTCGTCGATTGCCCCCACCATTCTATCTATCTCTGCCTGCTGTTTTGAACGTTCCGCCTGTCTTAATTCCGACACCAGGAATTCCAGGCGGGCATGTTCGGGCTTCGAGAGATCTCGTTGCTCGCTGAGGGCAAAGAGCTGCTTGACCTCCTTCATGGCACGGTCAAGCCACTCTCTGTAGTCAGGGTTTTCGACTAGGTCTTCTTGAGTGGCAACTCTAGTAGTGCTGCATTCACTACTTTGTTGCTTCTCTCAAAGTCTAGCAGCACGCAATTTCGATTCCGTCTGCTCCTTCAAACGTTCCTCGAGTGCGAGTTCATCACGAACTTCTTTATTCACCCTGGCTTCGTCAGCCTCCCTGGGAGACGATATCTCCCGTCGGAGCTTATCGATTTCTCCACGCATGGCTCCCAGAGTATCCGAATCCTTCTGATCCTTCAGTGATTGGGCTACTAGGGATTCAGATTTCAAGGAATTAAGCTCGGCCTCGTGCCTCGCTTTTTGTTCCATTAGAATCTAATATTCCGCCATCTTGTTTGCGTGTTCGATTCGTTCCTCACAGCGACGACGCATTTCTGCCTCGTCCCTGGCTCGAGCATCCTCATCAGCTTGCATCTGACAGAGTAACGACTCCCGTTCCTGACGTAGCTGTTTGACCTGCTTTTCATAAGCTGTTAGGTGCTCAGCTACTTCTTCAGTATGCTCGGCTGATTGTTGGTTCAACTCATGCCGCAACTCTTGCAGTTATTCCTCCAACATAGTCTTTTCTACTTCTTGTAATTTCAACTTATGTTTTAGGGACGTCTGCTCGTGCTGGGCATCCCGAAAATCGTTTCGAGCTCTCTCGACACATTCTCGGCGGCTAGTAGCAAGGCGGTCGATCTTCGCTTTTAGCGATTGACAATCCATTGCTGTCAATCGACTACGCTCGATCTCCGACTTTGTTGCAAGTAAGGACTCTTTTTCGCTAGAGAGCTGCTTGACCTTCTCTTGAAGATCAGCAAGTTCTCTGTTTGCGATCTGAGTCTTATTCGAAGCCTCTAACGCTTGCTGCCTAAGCTGTTCCAACTATAGCTCTATTTCTGTACTCTTCTCCTGAGCTTTCGTGGTGTTACTCGCGAGAGCATCCAACTGCTGGCGACCCTGGCGCAGTTGGCGTTCTGCTCTTGCAGCAACTCCTCGTTGAGGCCCCTGCCACTGTCCATACTTCCTTGTATCGACACAGGCGAGGGGCCCTCGAAGGACCAACTGCCAAGGCCCATTGGAGTTCCCACGGGCGAGGCTGATTTTTCTACGTAAGACAAACTCTGTGTCCTCAAGAAATTCTCATCAGCCGGAGAGAGTTGAGTCGACACTCGCCAATTGAGTAGCCGGCTCCTTGGATACAGGCCCAACGGGTCAGACGATGGACCTATTATCAGAGAGTGGTTCAAACCACCACCGATTAGTGGATCGTTCCTATCCACTAACGGGCCTGTAGTCACTTGATGTTGGTGATTGGGGTCATCACCTTCATCCAAATGACCCTGCATGTCGAACTTAAGCTCGCAGTACCTATGCGGACTAAAGTTAACAACTGGTCACGGCACCAGTGTAGTGTTCTACCCCTCGATGTTCAATCGAATCTTTCGATAAACAACGAAGAACAACTATTCAGGTTCCAGTTAAAACTTTATTGTCTAATAACAGATAGGCATCAGCCGTTCTCGATCACAGTTACAGGTGGCAGAGTTTGAACTCTATAACAGGTTTGACACTAGGCCTTCTAGTGTCTACAGTTGATATTCCACATACACCTCCTCTGTGCAGCAGCACAGAGGAGTATTAGAATATGGTAGCCGGGCAGCCGCCAACCATCGCTCACGATGGTCAGTCGGGGCTGGACTGACCCTGAGGAAGGCCGTACAACGGCCTTATATACACCGGAGTCGAGGGCCACGTGACCAAGTGGTGACGTGGCGCTGGACTCCAGCGCCCCCAGGCGTCGGGTAATAGAGGTGCTCTCGATGTCGCCCACGAGGACCACGAAGGTACGTGTACCTCGAAGATGACTCGGGACCACCACATAACTAATTGCTGACAAATAGTCCATAGATACTGACATATTTTGACAAATACCAGTCAAGGCAAGATGCACAACTGAATCAATGGCTATTTCTCTGATATGTATTGACCAAAATGCTGACAGATTGTGAGTAAATAATGACATGTTTTGATAATTGCTGATATTCAATGACTAAGTACTGACATATATTGACTAATTGCTGACAAATAGTGAGTAATTACTGACATATATTGACTAATTGCTGACAAATCGTGCATTATTTCTGACATATTTTGACTAATTACTGACAAAATGTGAGTGCATCATGTCAATCTGGGCATGATGCACAAATGATTAAAATGCCATTAATCTTTTTAATGTCAATACTTAGTCACTAGGTGTATACTGACTAATTGCTGACAAATTGTGAGTAAATACTGACATATTTCGACTAATTGCTAACAAATAGTGCGTAATTACTAACATAAAAATTATATTGATTAACCGCTGACAAATAGTGAGTAATTACTATCATACCATAGCACTAACACTAACCTTTTATAGCCCTAAACTCAATACATGTACCATAAAAACACAGATTAAAACACAAATTAAAACACAGAATGACGTCAACATTTTCAATCAAACACCAGAGAATGGAGAAATGGCAAGATATCCATTCAGTGCAAACAGGGCTTGCGCAGGTATTGATGTGTAAAGCTTATCAACAGTGATAATGCACTGGTAACTAGCATTTGGATCTAAAAGGTTTAAGCATCTGATCAAGCAATGGCTGCCTCCATTGAACAACTTGTTTGATGCTAAACAAAGGTAGAGGAGGGGTCTTTCTTTTCTACTGTTCAGATTCCACTAGTCACTAGGTGCAGTCAGTAGTTAATACTTGCAAGCATATGAATTCTATAAGGGACCAATGGAACATATCTATATTATATTGAAGAGTACCAAGATACTGCATAATTATGCTAATTATGCAAATAATATGCACGGATATGGAATGTTCGGTATCAATCTGGGGTGTTTCGTCCCCCTAAAGAACATGCCCCCCTAAAAAATTTGTTTCGGAAAAGAATAAGCGAAATAATTTTTTTAACTAACTGCCTTTTCGGTCTGAGCCGGTCCACCTGCGCCCTACCTCCTGCCAAAACCTATCTGTTTTAAGTGTCACCGGCGAAAAAGGGCAGGTTTGAGGAAGAAATGGATCGAAATATAGGCTTTTTTGGGACGCGGGGGCAGAAGCCAGTCCAGGTACTGGCAGAGAGGTTCAAGAACTGGCAGTTTTACTAAATAAATCGTATCTCCCTTAATAATAGGAGTTTCCCATAGTGTGACCTATAGATAAAGGGTAGCTCGAGCTGGCGAACGTCATGGCGGTCTTTATTTTCAGATCTGCACAATGGGAACAAAGTTATCGATGTTTTAAAGCTATGACATCACAAAAATGGCCATAACTTTTCACCAAATCGTTGTAGGAAAAAAATTCAAACAGCTATGGACTCCTCTGGAAAATCGTTTTTCTCTCGGAACCCTATTATCACCCAATGATGTCTCTCTGGCTTCAGGCTATTTTGGCCTTTCCCCAGCATTTTTGGCCTCTACAGCCATGGTTGGCTTGAACCCGCTGAGCGCATATAGTCCCCCCCCCTCACCCCCTTCCCCGCAGGGCGAAGGGGGTGAGGGGGGGGGCTATATGCGCTCGGCGGGTTCAAGCCGACCACGTGCCGATGACAGCTTGAACTCATAGAGGTGGGTGTGGGGGGGGGGACTGCCTCAGCGGCGTAGCAGCCCACCAGGGGGGGGGGAGGGGGTGAGGGGAGGGGGCCATAGACCAGTTAAGGTATGGAACCGGGGTGCGATTGGTACATTGATTTACAGTGGAGGGTAGAGCTCTAGGCAAAGTCTATGGGCCGATGCAGTTGTAATATGACCACTTCCGCTTAAGCAGCGAAAGTGGTCAACAAACGGAAATCAGCTGAGGCATTAATTATGCTCCCAACCATGTATGATATGTACAGGTTTGATATATTTTTCACCTTTTTCCCTTGTCAAAATGTTTTTGTAGAATCTGCCTATAACGACCCCTTAATCGATCTGCTTTTATTCTAAGACACTTGGATAATTTGAACGTTGAGTGGTGTGCCCAGTGCTTGATCATACAGACTCGATCAGGAGGGCGTCTGCCACGCACACAGTTACCTTAGTTACAGATCGCGTCTGCCGTGGATCGGGCTCAAATGCGAGCGTCCTTTCTATGTATACAACTTCTTTTAAAAACGAAACCATGTCCTTCAAATTTAAAAAATTTGGCAAGATTCTAGTCTGAAAAAAATTCCCTGGGGGGGGGGGGGGGGTGGACATATCTGTACCGTACCATAATATTCATATTGGATGGATAGGCAAAGGTTCATGAGTGGGGGTCTGTGGAAGCTTTATCTTGTCGCCATAGTGCATGACACCCACAGCCTGACAGGGTGGAGGGAGATGCTCGTTTCCACCCCCCCCCCCCCCCGCCAAGCTGGCAATAAATGGCTCAGCCCTAACATGGTCATAACTGATAGATATTTGGAGAATTTGTACCTTGAGTCAGTGGCTCCATACTGAAGCATACTGATACAAAAGTATCCCCCAGGGAAAGTGGCACCGTCTGCGCTGTGTCATTACTTTACCTTGGTGACTTGCCATGCACACTATGGTCACCAGACTGATGAATTACATAAATATAATTAGATCTATAGTCAAACTACATTTTAATGAAACCTTACAGTTGTATTTTCAGTCTACCGGCGAGTAAAAGAAAATATATACAGGAACAACTTAACGATGAATAAATATTTAGGGATAGTGTTGCATTTTTGCCATTGGGAGTTTATCCAACTGCTAATACATGTACTGTCGACTTTTAATGTATATTCTGGGGTGTTTTTGAACAGGAGGTTCCTGGTATCGGGGTTAGACCAAAGATGAGCAGTGGTCGCAGGGCAAAAATGGAAAGCTGTCACAAGAGAATCGTGCTCTCTTCAATAGCTAATGCCAACTGTGACCTGTGCAAGGCCATCCAGCAGGGGAGCGAGTCACTCACCAGGACTCACCTAGAGGCAGGAGCAGATGTACGCGAGCTGCATCACCACCGAGGCTTTGGTGAACCCCTACTCCTCACTGTTATCCGCTTCCAGCACTTCCACCTTATACCTCTATTGCTCCAGTTTGGGGCTGATGTTAACCAGCAAAGTGAGAGAGGTCACACCACACTCATCCGAGCAGCTCAGAAGGACAGACTCGATGTACTCAGGGTGTTGCTCAAGAACGGTGCTAATCCTAATTTACTAGACAAAGCTAGGGTCAATGCTTTGTACTGGGCAATCAAGCATAACAACACAGAGGCTATTGAAGAACTTGTTAAGTATGGGGCAGATGTGAATTTAAACATCCACCAGCAGTCCACACTCCTACATGTAGCTGTAAGTGCTGCAAAGTTTGACATGGTGCGTATGCTTATTGATAAGGATGCTTGCGTCAATGCACCCGATGACTATGGGAACTCGCCCCTATTTGCTGCAGTGGGAATCAACAATTTTGACGTTGCATCAATGTTGTTACGACATGGCTCCATTGTAAATATGATTAATATCGATTGTCGCACACCGCTCCATGTATCAGCTGCTAGTGTCCATCGTAGTTCTGACATCACCCAGCTTTTACTAGACCATGGAGCATTAGTGAATGTCCCCGATCGCTATGGCAACATTCCCTTGGTTCTCAGTCTAAGGAACTTTGTTTTACTAGCTAACGTGTCAGTAGCAAAGTGCTTAGTGCAGCATGGTAGTGAGCTAAACACGGAGAAGTGCAGCGGTGCCTTGGAATGGACCATCATGGCTCACGGCAACTTTGACTTGGTAACAATGGCCATTGAGGCAGGCTTCTATGCACGAGGTATAGACTGGGTGAAAGAGTTCCTTCAGGGCACACCCGGACGGCGCCGCTGGTACACCAGGAACGACTATAACATCAAACAGGAGAAGGTTTTTCTTGAATACTTAAAAAACTACCTCCACAACCCC
Organism: Acholoe squamosa; assembly: GCA_949317995.1. NCBI lineage: Eukaryota > Metazoa > Annelida > Polychaeta > Phyllodocida > Polynoidae > Acholoe > Acholoe squamosa. The sequence goes on along the minus strand of OX439039.1, from coordinate 27,923,576 downwards.
TTGACGCTGGCGCAGTGCTGCCGTGTATCTTTGCGTAATGCACTGATTATGATCAGTAATGGAGCTAGTATTTACTACAAAATTCAACAGTTGCCTTTACCCACACCTCTAATAATGTATCTTGTATTAGAAGAGTGACTTATTAACTTGAACTTTAATGGGGAACGTCCATGTTAAAGTTGGGACATGCTCAATTGTGGTCGAATCAGCATTTAGTTTGACATCTGTTAACTCCCTTGCACAGGACGAAAAACGATATTGGCTATTAAGTGTAGATCTGTGATCTTTTCTTATATCTCGTAAGATTTTAATCAATTTGGAACTCCTTTGAACTTAAGCCGATTACAGAAGTGAATGGTAGGAAAAGTACGAGATAAGATTTGTTAATCAGATCCATGTTAGCAGTTTTGATGTTTGGTGCTGAAACGTGGCACCTAATATCACTCTAGGTATTGCTTGTATGCGTGCGTGCGTGCGTGTATGTACTCTTTCCAAAGACTTTAATGTTTATAATAACATTATTTATTTCGTAAGAGAAGCAAGTTATAATGATTTTACACCAGAAATGTCTTATGATCGGTTGGATATGGGACATGACAATTTGTATACAATGCACTTATACCTTGAACTGAGTGTTCAGTGCGATTAAATATTAGCAAGGTTTGCCAAACCGATGTTTGTCATTTAGTATTGGTGCAATATTCAACTCGCTTTCCAATTATACTCAAACAACCGAGGTAATGATCCTTATTTCACATCAGCTCAAAATAGAGAGAAGTAGAAATAAGTGGACTCATGTGAAATGACTGATGTTATTCAAATATATGAAAACAATTACTGTGATTAAGATTTACACAACATAGCACCATCACAGAGAAAACGTCTTCTTCGGTATTAATTAGCAGGAGTTCAGCTCTGTGTTCAATCGCATATAAAGGGTTTAACATCTTGCTAGTCAGGAATACTCTTAGTTGCAATAGCTGTATATGCCCTCGCTCTGTACAGTTTATCTAAAAATGTTTGACTCATACCGTCGACAAGGATATCATTTGAAATACAGTAGTATATACAATGGCTAGTTTTTTTTTGTGTGTGTAAATTTAAATCCATGAATGAAATCCTTGCTCTTGCGATACATATGTGAAACCTGCAGAATTTTGTGTATAGTCCAATTTGTTTTTTGCTCAGTTCGTTCAATAGCCACCCCTTCTGATTGGGGTATGGGTTTTTATGAAGGCCGATACCCACTTCATCCCGTATTTATTTTGAGATTCAGTGTTTTGAGATACATTTTGTCAACACGCGGCTATATCAGCTGTCCTTATCCATCGATAAATCTTTCATGTATAAATATATGCCTATATGTATGCAAAAAAAAATCAACGAAGTCCCATGCGCCTCCACCCCCCTCCCCTTTCATCAGTGCATAATATGTATAGCAGATAGCATGGTATTAATTGCAATTTGTGATTAACTGCCAGGTGCATTTTATGATCATATATTTATTCGAGAAGTCTTATATGCTTCTGTTTTAGTATGAATATCGTTCAAGTTATTCCAAATTATTGACCTTTTATTCATTGGAAGGATACCGTATTCAAATTCAGAAAAGAGCACTGATATAGCAAATTGCACTTTTAACCACTGTTACATACGTTATATATGTTGGTGAATATATTTTTACTACCGTACAAACATTGTACTTTTTCCATAACCGAGTGCTCTTTGTTAATGCTCTGTACATGTACACAGAGGAGCAGAAATAAATAATATTCGACAAGGACTTATTTGCAGATTATTCATATCTCATGCGTTAGATTATCAATTTTTTGAATATTCAAATCTTAATGTAAAACCTCACACACAAGGCGTGGCACCATCTCAGAGCAAGTGGGGGAGAGGGAAGTGGGGGAGCATCCCCATGGTTCTCCAAAATGTATACATGATTATCAATCTTATCTGAATGGCTTCACATATCATCTGCAAATGTATTGCAACATAAGTTTTACATTTCCATTTCCAACCAGTTCATACACTTCTAACTATTATATATCGATAGCTTACAATAGGCATATGATTGTCTACCCTTTATCTTCAACAGGCAACCCACGATAACATGACTTTTGCTACTGTGAGAGACAATAATTACATGAACATATGTACAACTTATTGTTTAACAAAATCCATCATCATCAGATTTTTGTGGAACAATGTGATGAACTCAAACAAAATGAAAAGAGAAAAAAAAGGATTGTGCCTACTGTTATGCTGTCACGCGTGTGGCTTAACTGTATAGACTTGTTTTAGTGCAAGTATGAGTTTACCAACAGGCATAAGAAGGGCAGTGAGGACAGGGAGGCTGTAGTATTGTAGGTAGTAGGATATGTCGCGTAGGGCCAATATACCCAGTAGGCTCAGCGTGCCCTGTGTTGTCGGTGGTAGGCATCGTGTCTGCCAATATGTTCGTAGATCACGGTATACTGTCAAATCATGGTTCATGTACACTAAATCACCCTGCAACACAAAATTACCCACGTAAATATGCATTTGTACAATTACATTTTGAAGTCTTCTGCTATATCACCAGATGTGACTAAAATCGAATCAAATGTTATCACTTTAGTCATTCTGTTATCTTTCAAGAAAAGAAGAATGATTCTATTAAAGACTATCCTAAGTTCTCTATATGAAAATTAATGAAAAAAAAACGCGTTCCTCCACCTACCAGTTGTGAATTAAGCCAATGCACATTATCCTCTATTGATCCTTCTATAGCCTGTGCCAGCACAAGCAGTTGTACCATTAGGAGCGTCCATGTTCCCATTACGACTAGTAGGCAGACCCTGTTAACATAATGGGTTCTATCGTAAAGGAATAGCTTTGAATGCAATAGCACTACAATCCAGATGTTACTTTGACATATGAAAGTGTAATCACGTATGGAACTAGTTTCTCAAAAAATTAAAACAATCTTTCATTCTACGGGAGATATTGATTAGATTCGTTGTATCTATATAATTTTAATTGAATGACACATAGAAACTCAGATTGTAAAGATTCTACTCTTACCAAACCTTAATGCGACGTGGAGTCAACTTATTTGTAGACAAAACATTGTCAGCTAGGTAATACAACAGTGTGCCGATACCAGCAACATATACTACTAGATAAACTTTGTAGGCAAATGATGTGTGTGGTAAGCTCACTTCAACCCGCAATGTAAGCTCTTCCTGTAAAAGATAGAATAATACATACCCGGTAGCATTGTACACATGTTGTGTAAGCCCCACATACTATACCCCCAATACATGTACATTTTGTATTTACTGTACCACCTGGCGTATAAGGCACATCTCACGGATATGGCTCACCCTGACTTGAAGAAAATACTTTTCTATGCAATTTAATACTACCGATACCCTACATTTATGACGCCCCCCGAGTTTAGGCCACACCAAAAAAGAAGTTGGTCTACGGATTTCCCTCTCCATATTTTCGGAAATAGAAATTTTTTTTTTCTTTGAAAAAATCTAATCTACGGATTTCGCTCGCTTCACTTTCTACAAGTTTTCTCTGTGATGTTTGGCAAAAAAAAATTTTAAATAAAATTTTTTCGCGCGCCTCACAAATCCGTAGACCAACTTATTTTTTTGGTGTGGCCTTAGGCTTATTCTATAAAACGAAATAATACTTAGATTCATGTATAACCCACAGCGGCAGTGTTACAAAAAACTTTTTATGTGCACAGGCCAATATGGCCGTTGTCTTAGGATTTACATAGGCCAATTTCATACCGCAAGAGCCATATTAAGAAGTACCTCTATCTAACCTTCACTGTTAAGAACCTGATATCATGGTCAGCTATTATAACCGGTGTTCAAGGCCAGCCATTGTGATTTTACACCAGCCTTTATGATTTTACACTGGCAAAAGATGTGCCGTTGTCATGTGCTGTTGTCATTTCAGTAACACTGTCGCGGCTTATGTGCAAGGAACTGCATAAATACACACCTTCTATTAGTTTTCCATTCAAGTTTTTAACGTTTTTGCTATGTACATGTGTAAGATGGTATTAGTGTATACGTTACGTTGCGTTATACGAAAAATATTTACAACATAGTAGGGCCCATGAAACTGCAAGAATGTTTGACAAAAAAAAATGTAGAAAACAGTTTGTTAGCAGAGTAATGTAGGGGATACGTGGATAACTTACAAGTAAAGACGTGAAAGCAGTGTGCCAGTTCAGTAGACTTGAGCTAAAGGATTCATGTGTGCCATGTTTGTTTAGGGGGTGCCTATTACTAAATGCCTTCAATCGATGCAAATAATTTCCAAGGTCAGCCATCAGTGATCCTAAAAGAATACAGTGGACAATGTACATGTATCAGGGATGTAAGTCAGTCATGGGCAAAAATCAGGAAGCCATACATTTACTTGATATAAAAGCCTTCTGTTTTTCCAAACAGCCTTTCTTACCACTGGTATAGGGAAAATGTATGTCATTCAAAATTTTCAGAAATCAGGAAATCCTGATAAAACCTGAAGACTTACATCACTGATGTATTACTGTATTGATGGGTATTTCAAATCACTGTTCAAGATCTTTTTTTTTTTTTAGAGTAATCATGTAAATTCCTCTTAAAGTCTCTTCATCATATACAACCATACGGCCATATACAATCTATCAAAAGATCTCACCATGTAGGACGTTAAATAAGTAGGTAACACAGCCTATCAATGTGACACAAGATGCCACGAGGTTCCTTGTTTGTTTGGTGGTGAGTCTCATGTTCTCCATCTCAGGCCAGATGCTGATGCCACCTCCCACACAGCTATTGGCGGCTCGGCTACGGGCTTTTTCATGCTTCTGAAGTAGAATCTCCCGCTTTTCACGCAGCTTTCTTCCTGAAATGCAAAATATTGAAAACTGGTGTTTTATATCTGAACATACTCATACGGGGGGATCTTATACTGACTTATCTCTTATACTGAGTAATCTTTTGTGAATGAATAATAGTCTTCTGGAAGACATCAATCTCTCTATTCCTAAGCCCAAGTTCCATTCATACATCTTTTAGAATAGAAGAAAAAAAATTAAAATATCTTTCACTTTTTACCATATACATTTTTATTAGATTCAATCAGATGTACTGTTTCATGTTAAAATGTAAATAGAAATGATAATGAATCATTATCTCACCAGGTGTTGCTCTCAACTTATCTAGTCCAGGACTTGTTTGAGTTTCACTCGCAGGTACCAGAACATCTGAGAGTTCTAATTTCTCAGAAAGTTGTTGTTCCAATTTCTGTCTCAAATTATGCACCAGGCTATTTTGCACCGGCGTCCTTGGAGTTCGAATATTACCCAAGTTTTTCTTGTGACACAGATCTGGTTTCCTGTGTACATCAGGAGTCTGATTTTTCGTTGAATCTGACTCAAGAATACTCCCATTGCTTGGTGATTGGTTGAGACGAAGAGACCTTCGACGACTAACCGTCAACATGGGAGAATACAGAGACATATTCTCTTTGCACTTAGTAATCCTATAAGAAAAAAAAGATACCTAATTTCTAGTGAGGGTTTGCTAGGTTGCAATTCTGATAAGCCTCAAATTTACATTTAATTTACCAGCCAGTGACTAGGCTATTGGTGATGGCAGGGTGGGAGACAAAACGAACGACGGGTCGAACAAGTTCCCTCTCATAATACTTATGACAAGTGGAGGGCCTAAATGAGTGACCTAGAGTTTTGTTAGGGTCGCCTCCAAAGGCCTAAAAAAAATGTTGTGTTCAGGTAACGGGGTCCAAAATAATTAGGGTAGGTAGGGATTTTTTTTTTCAAGAATTTTTTTTATGGCGGCTGTAAATTTTCGTGCCCATGCGATGCGAATTTGATGTGCAAGATCCCAAAAACTTCTATGTCTTGATAAGTGCCAAAATATCGGATTTTCCACAAAAATGCCCGCAAAAAAAGTTAGGGTAGGGCCATAAAACTAGGGTAGGTAGCGTTACCTGAACACAACATTTTTTTTTGTTTAGGCCTAATAATTTGTGCAGGCCTTTTCGCTAAAAGTAGGGTTACATTTTTGTGAGTACCCCACCCCCCAAGAGGGGATGTAAACGTTGTTGTCCGAAGGAGCCAAACATAATTGAAATGTGACCACTCTCTAAAGCTTATCAAATAAAATAAATTCTCATCACCAGGCCATGAAATTAGTACATGTAAAAAAATGTACTACCATATTCTCCCGCGTATAAGACGCGTCCTCTACGCCAAACAAAATGCTGGGGAGTCTTATAGGATGTACCGAAATTGGGGGTGTGTCTTATACGAGGGGTAATTTTACTATAGAAATGTACTGAATTTACTAAATTGAGCCTTAAAATGTGCATCTTATACGCGAAAATGCATTTGCTAAGTTTGGGGTGCGTCTTATACGCGCAGCGCGTATTCTACGCGGGAGATTACGGCACTACTGGTATTGTTGTTAGGGTGTGGTCATTATTTCAACAGGGGGTGGTGAGTTTTTCGCGTGGGTGCCAAAAAATATTTTACCCCCCCCCCCCACTTGTCATCAGTAATATTTTTTGTGCCCCCACCCCCCATGCAACAGCTGGCACAGGCGCAGAAAATCTTCACGCCCCTCTTTGACCTATAGTAGTGCACATCCTTTTCTGCTATAAAGAGGCTAAATTTTCTACGCCCCCCTCAGGTTCAAGAGGGGTCGAAAGTTTTTTCACGTCCCCTGAACTGGACCGTCCCACTCAACACCCCCCCCCCCCACACTGCCTCAGCTTCAGTCAGTTTGCCACTTTCGTAGCTATACTCTACTCCCATTCCCTTCCGGTAGGCCTGTGACACAGCCTCGCCGGCCCTACTGGAGATCCCAAGTGTAAACAATAGGCACCGCACTCAATGCATTCTAGACATCATTCCACTTTCACATAAGATTTTCAACATCTATATAAATCGGACATTCATAATTTTCAGTTTCGCATACTCCCCTATATCTCTACTATTACTGGTGAAAAGGATATTTTGATCAAACCGCAGGGTAAAGAGAAATTCACGATTTGATAAAGGGTAGTAGATCGCCACAGTTAAGCTAGCCACTCTGTTAAATCTCGCACTGGTGATCCTTCATCTTTCACACAAGCTTTTCAATATTCATATCAATTGGACATTCATAATTCTTTAATAGTTCCGCATGCTCCCCTACATTTGAGGTACCTTTATAAACTTTATTATAACCTGTTTTATACTATGCAAAGATTGAAAGAAATATCTAATACAAAGAATTTTACAAATATGGCCCTATCTTCGCTTCTAATTGACTGATTTGAAAAATTCTTCATGGCGTCATTTCGGCAACACTGCTTTATTTAGTATATATATATATATATATATATATATATATATATATATATATATATATATATATATATATATATATATATATAATCCCGTGTATAAGTTGCACCCTGAGTTCCTGATGTATAAGCCGCAGCTTATAAGCAAGGTTTTACAATAATTTTGGCATAACTACTGGTTCCACATGCTAATTCCAAATTTCAATTGATGGTAAAATGTTTAAACAAAATTTTCCTAGATGATGTTTGCATGTAAAACTTGGAAAATTATTCCATATACTTCAAATCAAGGGCTTTATAATGGTATATAGCATTAGTATTTGGGATTAGTAGTTTTGTCAGAATTAATTGTCAAATTTGGATCATAATCCTAATCTGCACAGTCAACTGAGGGGGTCAGACCGAGAGATATGATATTAGGATTCTATCCTCCTATTTCTTATAAAAACTTGGACAAAGGACAATTATTTCATATGCTCCAAAACAAGGGCTTTCTAATGGTATATTGCATTCATATGTGAGATAAGTAGTTTTGCCAGAATTAATTGTCAAAGGTGGATCATGATCCTTATCTGTGCAGTCTGCCGAGTGATCAGACCGATAAATATGATATCAAGATCCCATCCCTAGATTTTGTTTACCTGTAAAACCTGAATGAAGAACAATTATTCCATTTGCTCCAAAGCAAGGGCTTTCTAATGGGATATAATATTGGAATGTGGGATAAGTTGTTTTGCCAGAATTAATTTTCAAAGTCAGATCCTGATCCTTATCTTTGGAGTCGGCCGAGGGGTCAGTCCGATAGATATGGTATCAGTATCTCATCTCTGGATTTTGTGTAAACATGAAACTTGAATGAAGGACAATTATTCTGTGGGCTCCAAAGCAAGGGTTTTCTAATGGTATATAGCATTAGTATGTGGGATTATGTCGAACCGAGAGATTTGGTATCAGGATCCCATCCCTAGATTTCGTCTCAAGGTAACACTTGGAGAAAGAACAATTATTCCATATGCTCCAAATCAAGGGTTTTCTAATGGTATTTAGCATTAGAATGTGGGATTAGTAGTTTTGCCAAAATTAATTGTCAAACTTGGATCGTAATTCTTATCTATGGAGCCAGCCAAGGGGTCCGAAGAGAGACATGGTATCAGGATCCCATCTGTAGATTTCCTTTGAACATAAAACTTGAAAAAAAGACAATTACTCCATACACTTCAAAGCAAGGGCTTTCTAATGCTATAAAGCATTAGTACCGTAAACTCCCGCGTATAAGACGCGTCCTCTACGCCAAACAAATGCCTGGTGCGTCTTATAGGATTATTTCGAGTTGGGGGTGCGTCTTATACGAGGGGTAATTTTACAATAGAATAGTACTAAATTTACAAAATTGAGCCCTAAGAGGTGCATCTTATACGCGAAAATGCTTCTGCTGATTTTGGGGTGCGTCCTATACGCGCACCGCGTCTTATACGCGGGAGTTTACGGTATGTAGGATATGTAGTTTTGTCAGAATTAATTGTCAAATGTTGATCATAATCCTTATCTGTAGACTTGCCAAGGTGTAAGACCGAGAGATATGGTATCAGGATCCCACCCCTAGATTTCCGCTTGAATGTTATTCTCAAACAAAGAACAATTATTCCATATACTATAAATCAAGGGCTTTCCAATTGTATACAGTACTAGTATGTGGGATGAGTAGTTTTGTCAGAATTAATTGTAAAATGTCGATCATAATCCTTATCTGTAAGTCAGTGGTGTGTGCAGCCAAGCATGACAGCCCCCTCATTTGCATAACACCCGAGGCACACATATCACTAGTGCAGCCCTGTTTCCAGTCCCTCTCTTCCAGCCCCTGATACAGGGTAGTAGACCGCCACAGTCCCTTGAGTGAGGCAAGCCAGGCAGTCGCTGCTCTACCACTGCTGATCCTGCATGGCAGATTTTTTCACTTCCATCCAAGATTTTAAGCATTTATATCAACCAGACATTCAGTTTTGCATGCTCCCCCATACCTCTACTGTGAGAGGTGAAAGGGTTGATAACAGAGATGCCAACCGTCCCAGAATGGTATTTTCAGAATCTGCCCAGACCATGAAGTTATCAATGCTACTGGTTGCTACTTAGTATTTAGGTTGGAAAAAACTCAGAGGACGAATGTCAGGACCTCTGCACCCCAACACTACCTTGATGCTACTGGCACGGTTGCCATGCTCGCCTCCCCTCATCAACTTCCGTTGGCAGGGGGGTCTCCAGGGCAATATATGTTTATTGTAAACAAAATTGCATTGTCACCATGACATCAGGGCTGGTTCCTGGTGCATCCAGGGGCTGGAGGAGTGACACTCTCCAGTTATAGGACCTAACTCTCCAAGCTGTTTCTTGGGGAATATCAGACATTGTTTGATATGGGTGATGATCAAGGTTTCGATCTCTTTGGATCTCTTCAGGTGTAACTGAGGTTAAATCAAGGCATGTAATCATTGTTACAGTTATCCCTATGTAATATGCTTGCATAGGAATTATTTTCATATGGAAGCCAAGTGAAAAATAAAGGAAAGGAGACCTGACATACATTTAATAATTTGAAAAATTATTTGTATATCTCAGCTTGGTAATTGTACACAGTCTAAAATTCCCCATAACCTAACCACTGTTTAATAATTTTTAATTAGTAGGTATTTGTGGAATATTTATGGGGGCCCCCCAGTCAGAGACTGGGTATGGGGCGGAACCCACCCGGTATACAGAATAATTTTTTTTTTTTTTTTTTTTTTTTTTAAAGTATTTAGGTTGGACTTTATCCCAAGATGCACTGTAAAAAATTTCAGAATAATCGGACGATGCTCTCACATCTCACATGCTCCCAAAGGATTTTGTTGTTTGAACGTGAAGCTTGGTGACCTCTGAGAGTAAGATCTAGGTCAAAGGTCAAGGTCAAAAGGTCATTTGACTACTCGATTAATTAGGTCATATATCTATCTATCTAGGATTTTTGGAATTTTTTAAAAACTCATACTAGAAGTGAAATTAGGTTTGACAGGGTGTTGATGTCTTTGGCCACAACTTCTTACCGTAATCTCCCGCGTATAAGGCGCGTCTTATACGGGGGGTTTTAGTTCTCATTGGATCCACAAGGGGGACACCAAGACCTTTCTTTTGATATCTTACATGCCCCCTTGGTCAAAATAGGACAAAATTGGGCCCAGGAGGGCCCAAGGTGGCCCAAGCTACCCATTGGTTTTTGAATTTTGAAGATTCATTCATTAGAACCAAAGTTATGAATTTTTCATTTTTTTGAGAATTTTCCAAAACTCTAGGTGCGCCTTATACGCGGGCTGCGCCTTATACGCGGGAGATTACGGTAGCTCTAATAGCCTCTATTACAATAGAAATGTATGGGTAGCAAATTCTGGGATTTACAGTCATAAATTTCATCATATCTCGGGTTCTATGATAGACAGAAACAAAATTCAAAAAGATTTAGATCTCGTTGTTCAGGCTCTATTCAAAAGAATTGGTCAACTGTGGTATCTAAGAGAGTGATCATTTTTTAACAACAGGGGGGGCTGGTGGGTTTGAGGGGGGGGGGTCAGAATTTTTTCAACCCCTTGACCTGGAGGGTCAGAATTTTTTCAACACCTCTGATGGGGGGTCAAAATTATTTCACTTGTTTTCGGTGAAAAACCCTGCACGTTAGGGAGTGGTCATTATTTATCAACAGGGGGCGGGTGGTGGGTTTCCGCGCGGACACACAAAAATTTTGTATGCCCCCCCCTCGACGACAGTCAAAATTTTTTGCGCCCCCCCTAAACCGGAGGCGTTGAGAATTTTCGCGCCCCTCTTTGAGCTATATTAGCGCGCGGGCTTTTTTGCTCAAAGAGGGTAAATTTTTTTAGCCCCCCCTCAAGAGGGGTCAAAATTTTGTTAGCCCCCCCTCGGGAGAGGTCTGAAATTTTTACGCCTCCCCCCTCAAACCCACCATCCCCCCTCCCCCTGTTGATAAATAATGACCACTCCCTTACTATAGTGTAGGCTAAAAGGGGACGTTCGCACGCGATTTTTGTCTCTTATGGGGGGATCGAAAAAAATGTTACCCTCTCGAGAGGGGGGGGGTCGAAATTTTTTTTGCGCTTCAAACCCACCAGCCAGCAAATCGTGATTCTAAAGAAGTCGTCGTAGTGCAGACTTGCAAGCGTCACTGTCAGAGTAAATAGCCTCGATGCGGTTTTTATAAACTAATAGTTTTGGCAAAAGTAGTTCTACGGCGTAGGGAAAGTATCCTTAGCCCTTTAATTGTTTCTAGTTCTATTAGTGTTTAGAGTATGTAATCATGGTTTGTACAGCCTTACTTATCTGTATCGAGATTAAAGCTAGGTCATGTGACTAGATGACCTGTACCGCGTGCACGTGGTGTCACAGTAGTATTCCGCCCCAGTAAACCTAGGACAGCTAAATAGTCCCAACTAAAAACAGTGTTTTGCTTGGTATAAGGGGACCTTAATTTTATCACAGATTAATAATTTTGGTACCAGAAGAAAGGTAACGATTTGGGGGGGAAAAGTTGCAAAAAATTGTTGGTCACCATGGAAACCTATTGTGTCAGAGAGAGGTCCAAGGTCACATTTGTGACTTGTCAGGGGCGCCTGTATCATTTAATTTATTCAACATGGTGGTTTCCATGGCAACTGGTGCAAAAACGGATCTGACTCCGTTATGGTTGACCATGCTGAAAAAATCAAGAATGACTTCAGCTTTAATTTAAGCCTTTATTTATGAACGCCATCAAATTAGAACCCGATTGACGCCAGTTTTATGGTGGAAGATGGGGGGAAAATCAGAACGGGCTTGGCCCTATTAGTACCGTGACACCTTAACTGGGTGGCTGGGTGGGGTGATTTTGGCCACATTTTGGGCTCTTGTAAGGACTCAATCCAAACTGGATGAATTTTTTGTATTAAAATAGCTAAATTAAGTGTAGGAGAAGGTATTATGGTCATTTTTTCTTTGAATTTGTCTGGGATTTGCGTATGATTGACCTTTTTTCGCTCCATATGGGGCAGTTGGGGCTACTTGGCACAGAAAGTGGTTCTAGGGCTCCTCCATAAAAATTAGCTTGAAAGCCTCTAGAAATGCTAATAAATAGCACAAATTATGCTTCTTCTATTCAAAACATATTGAATATTCCTTTGAAAATAGGATTTTAGTCAAACCTCAGAATTTTTAATTGTGTAGTCAAGCGTTGCTAGGGAAAATAAACAGCCATCATCCAAAAAATACCACATTTTGCACCAAATCATGCAGATTGTGGCCTAGTTTTGGGGACATTGCCCTTGTTTTGATTACTCTCATGCTTTTAGGTATTAGATGGGATCTTAACCAGTTATACATTATTGTTGTCAATGTGTTAAGGCATCATATGAGGGTAGTTTGCCATAACAAAGTCAGATCCAATTTTTTGGTAGAGCAAGCCAAAGAAAGGTCCCTGTTTTTAACCCCTAAAATACAAAAGATTGACCCCTGAGGGACCTCTCACCCATATTTCAATAGGCTCCATGGTCATAAATATACAAATTTTCCATGTTAAAAGTTGAGATTCATGTCAGGGAGATAAATATCTTTATTTCTGGGCAAACTATATATTGTCGGAAAAAATGACCCCAGCTGTTAAGGTGTCACAGTAGTATTCCGCCCCAGTAAACCTAGGACAGCTAAATAGTCCCAACTAAAAACAGTGTTTTGCTTGGTATAATCAGTGCCAGGGGACCTTAATTTTATCACAGATTAATAATTTTGGAACCAGAAGAAAGGTAACGATTTGGGGGGGAAAAGTTGCAAAAAATTGTTGGTCACCATGGAAACCTATTTTGTCAGAGAGGGGTCCAAGGTCACATTTGTGACTTGTCAGGGGCGCCTGTATCATTTAATTTATTCAACATGGTGGTTTCCATGGCAACTGGTGCAAAAACGGATCTGACTCCGTTATGGTTGACCATGCTAAAAAAATCAAGAATGACTTCAGCTTTAATTTAAGCCTTTATTCGTCTGGACGAAAAGCAAAGATTTGTTTACAGGGGGCGCCACCACGCACCTAGGGCAGACATATTTTGGAGGTGAATAACAAAGGATTGTTCACCACTGGCAGACTATGGAATCGATTGTTAGGCTCCAGAAAATATTAGTTTTCTCTAGTACCAATCAATCAAAACACTTGAGACTACTAGCGAGTGACCATAAGATATTGCTGGATATTGTGTATGAATAGAAATTAATTTCATTGAGAATATTTTGAGAGAATGAATTTTGAATTTATTACTCCAGTGCACCTCTCTACCACCTTTCCCGCAAGGCCCAACTTCAAAGTTTAATGATATCAAAATGGCACTTCTCATATTTTCTCATACAGGAAACTTTCAGCGAGTCATCATTACACAGTAAACTAGCTGTGTGTGAAGTTTGCAAGCATTCCGCCCAAAGGAAACATCAGAAATGATATATTTTTGTTAGTGATGGGTACCAGCATGCACACTCCCTATGGGTGCAGTGCGTAAGCATTCACCTCCACAAAATGGTGGTGCTACCAGTTGCAACAAGGTTCAGACAACTTTCCCTTAATTTAGCTTGCTTTTCGTCCGTGCCAATTTATGAACGCCATCAAATTAGAACCCGATTGACGCCAGTTTTATGGTGGAAGATGGGGGGAAAATCAGAACGGGCTTGGCCCTATTAGTACCGTGACTATGTGCACTTCTTGAGGTCGCACGCTAGCCAGCCCCCCCCCCCCCCCCGTTGTTAAAAATCACTCCCTAATCCATTTTTTTCTGGGGTCCCTACGGTAGCGAAGTCAGCCCAATTTGGCCAGCCGCTCCCCACATCTGTCACAGTGGTATACATGTGTTTGAAAAGTATTGATTCTGTGCCTTCTACTTCGCAGATTTACTTATATATAGTATCAAATTATAGGGAAAACATAGCTCTATCTCGCTGGCACAATATTTCAATTCATTTTCTATTTTTTCTACTGCTTCAGACAGTGAACATTTGGCTGAATTAGGTGATTCTGTCAGACCACCCTGTTTGAGTCACATTAGCAGCCATGCACTTATTGCAGAAATGCATGGATTGCCCATTATACTAAAAGTAACATGAGGTACAATGTCAAATGATTGTAACCAACATATTTCCCTACATTTTGATGGGATTTTGATATCTTTTCTGTGATTATTAATCACAGGGCGGTCTCACAAACTTGTACAACTTTGGAAAATATTTCTTAAGGAAGCTAACTGAACCAACAGAGTTATTCTATAACATCTATTTCATCAAAATAGAGGCAGTTTATACACCTACAGTGCTGCGATTTTCTGCGATTTTGAATCTGGTGAATGCATACTACCAAAAAAATGAAGAAAAAATAATTACAATTTCAGAATTTAGCTTGATATTTAGACCACTTCTGCTGCTAGTATTTAATTGCTACTTAGATATGTTAATCTCCTATTTCTCAGCTTTAAGGTGGTGTCTTTGGTTAGTAGTCTACTAACCAAATCTACTAAAGTAGATGGGCCTTTCCAATCAAATGTTATCAGTGATTAAGTAGGGTGATGGCCTAATACACCACACACAGTGCATGTTTAATGGTCGGTCTTATCTGGATATTTGAGTAAAAATATAGGGTGAGGAATGGCAGAAAGATTTTTACATCTCTAAATTATAAATAGGTATAAAAATGCTTCTAGTAGGTGTATCAACTCAATTAAAAAAGCAATGAATTGCGAATTTCAAGCTCTTTCATCTGATATATAAATTGCACTTTTCTGCCGAGGTCCAAATTTAAGGCTGACTTCGCTACCTACGGGCCTACCCATGCCATGGCCATAGCATGGCCCATGTCCAAATGTTGGCATCTCTAAATAACTCCATATCTAGGAAAAGAATACCACTCCCTTAATAAAGCTGATGCAATTATATCTACTCTGGTAGTACTTACCCTACACCAAGACACTGAGCATGATTTGACCCTATCGCGCTTAAAAAAGAAGCTACGAACCACGCAAATCTGGACGCAAATTGAACTTTGAAGAAACCGCTCTTCGATTGCCTCGCAAGCAAATTCGTTGTATATTTTAGTTGGAGATCTGTTCTTTTATTTTCGGTGGTTTAAAAGAAAATAAATGCATATCAAACATTTCTATTGAGAAAGAATAATATTTTCATTGAATGTGATTATTGCGATCGTGTCTTTTATCGTTTGCCTTTTTATCGGGCATTTGCCACACCGAGTGCTTAAAAACATCCGGTTCTCAACTACTTGGCGCCTAATACAAATTGCAACTTCTAACTTCTCTTCAATTTATCATTTGTAGTCTCTTTTTAGAGATAAATGTTCTTATAATCAACTCATTCTACGGTGAGTGTTCCTGTCGCCCGATAGTTCCCAAAGTTGCTTGAATTTTATGCTATCATTGGCCGTTTTCACTCAGAGGAACTCATTCGCCTCCCTTTTTCGCTCAGCCATCTTGCATAGGGGCCCGTTCATATTTACACTGTAGACCTATGGGCGTTCCGTACCTCCACAATACCCACAGGGAACAGAGTCAGTATGTAGGTCACTCTACCGAAGGAACGACGGGAGAGTTGGGTCACACTGGTTGTGTATTCCAACTAATGATTTAATTACTTTAAAGACCCCCTTTGATCTAGTCACTGTGCGCGACTCAGTTAAGGACTGAGTCGCTGGGACTGCCCTAGCTAGGCACTGAAATACCTCCACTGTGTGAGTCTGCTGCAGGAGAGGTGTGAAACTGTGATAAAGCTGAAACTGGGTAGTGTTGAACTCTCCTTTCTTTGCAAGCTTATTCTGAAGCTATTTACTGGAGGATCTTTACAAACAAGGGCTCATTTTAACAGGCTTGGCTAGACCTTTAAAATGATTATTTTTTGTACAAGGTTGAATGCAGGGAATTTTGCCTTTGACCCCATCAAATTTCAACTAACAGTTTAGAACCATTTTATTATGAGAAGATCATTGAGCACCTAAAAATAAATGGTTCCCACCTGTTCTATGGTTAAAAATGATCTAGAAAATGTTTTCATTTTCTTTTTCTAAGGGGCTGCAGTATGTTTGACAGACCCTGCAAACTTTTTGAGCAAGATTATCTCTGGACACTTATCCCAACCTCCCCAATGTTGGGCACTTACCTATCAATTAAGACCTTATTGTATGTATTTTATTTGGTGGGAAATTGATAGCTATGATAAAAATAAGTAGTTTTGCTTTTTAGATGAAGTTATTATGTCAATTTAAATGGAAGTTATGATCATTCAAACGTCCTGAGTCAAAGACGATATTCTGCCGTGGTTCTGTCAGAGCGCACAGTTCAAGTGAAAAGATGACATCAAAAATTTGCTTTTACATTGTTTGATTATGATAAAATGTATCATTATTTACATTCTTGAGGATATATCTTGCTTATCTGAAAAGAAAATTGCCCAAAATAATCATTTTAGTGATCTAGTATACCTTGGATTCATCTTGCTTGATCACAAAATTAGATCCAAATTAAACTCTTAACTATGGCAGAATTCTGGGTCTGATTTGGTACCTTTGACCGGTCATAATTCCACTTTAAATTGACATAGAGACTTCATTTAAAAAGCAAATCCACTTCTTTTCTCAAGATCCATCCATTGATCATTAGATAGGTTTAATGGGATAAAGTCTTGAAATATTAGGTAAGTGCCTACCCTAGCTAAAACTTGCAGGTGCTCTAGAAACAGCAAGTTTCTAAGAATAACATTTGACAGAAACAAATCCCCAACAATCAGCTTATAATATTGGCAAGAGTACCACATTAGTTTTGCTGTCTGTGAGTGGGAAGAGCGTATTTTGTTGGAAACCTTTAGATCACACCTTTTTCCAAGGTTTGGCACATGCTGTGTGGGCTGCAACAGGTAGCCATAAGCAGGTGCATTTTCTGCCAGACAGGGAGTCAATCTCCACTCACCAAGCAGATTCTCATGGATAACATTATTTCATGAATAACACCTCTGTTGTGAGACCTGAAACCACTTCCATCATGGCCGACCGTGGCAGCTAAACTTGATGTGAAGGCTAACAGATTTGCACAAACCAAATAATCTGGGCCCCCGTATGAAAGGTTTCTTACAAAATGGCAACAAACATGTCTTAGGAAGCCATCCTTAAGAGGAAATTGACATAAAAAAATTATGTCCTACAATTCCAGCCACCTGACAAATTAGCCCTATGCAGGAAGCCTGACTCTCCCGTTAGGTAAGAGTCAGCGCCCGCCGGACAACTTTGATCTAGATATGTCATATGAATCTGATTGATCTAAGATGTGTATTACAATCACACACCTTCCCTCCCCTCCCCTTACAGTCTAGTACAGATAAGGATCTGATTGAAGAACAATGTGTATTGGCCCTCCCTGACCCCACTCTCCCATCGTTCCGTCGGTAGAGTGACCTACATGCTGACTGTTCCCTGTGGGTATTGTGGAGGTACGGAACGCCCATAGGTCTACAGTGTATTTCATATTAGACCTGCCAACCGGTCCCTATGCTTATGATGTTAGGGACCGGCTCCTCTCTACCAAAGTCTTTCAGCTGGTACTGGTATCGGTATCCTGGTATTCCCCCTGCTCAGGCTGCTGGCAACCGGAAATCGCTTTTGATGTAATACCACTTGTTAAAATTGCCAAAAATATACCGGTACCCCCTTTTCAATGAAAATTTTGAAAAATTGGTTCAGTTTTTGGGCCTAAAAAACCAGAGATGTCAGACCTTTAGAGCTCCGTCTATTTTCAGATGTTCAAACTTTCCCAAAAGTCAGACATCTCAGAGGCTACTTCCATCCTGTAGTCATAATATAGATAGAGGGAATTACATTTATCACGGATACCCTTATAAAATGCCCTTTCTACTTCTATGGAGCATAAGGCTGAGCATAGTTCAGGCTTCAGCAGGTGAAATTAAGTATACCTTGTGCTGCCCTCTAGCCTTTTCTAGACAAACCACCTTTCAGAGATCAGAGGATCTCTGAAATCTCATTTCAGAGGACATGAATCTAAGCTGGCTTCTAATTGGCTGAAAGTCAAATGCAGTCTTTTAATTGTTTTTCTATCACCATCCAATCTAGAGATGGGTTTAAAGGTTTTTAATGAGGGGAACAAGTTGAAATGAAGATGAGATGGGTGCTTTTAGTATAATAAATTGAGGGAAATGGGTGCTTTGCTAACACCCAAAAATTTCAGAGGTTGATCCCATACCCAACTGACATCTCTGAAAAACTACCTCTTTTAGCCCAAAATGCCCAAAAAAGTACCCCTTTTAACGGATCCGGCCGGACCCGTCCTAAACCCTTAAAAAGTACCCCTTTCCCTCTACTTTTTGTACGCACATGGTTACTATGGATCACATAGGGAGTGCCCCCGCCCCCGGGGTCAGCCCCCGATTTCTTGAGAATGTTGGGGTCTGAATAAAATCATGTGTCAGAAAGGATTGAACATCAGGGGTAGACACTAATATTTTGAGCCATTGGCCACCCTAAGCAGTCTAATATGTATATGTACAGCAATGTATTGTCAAATATTCTACTGGCCATTTGGTCAGTTTCAAAAGGATTTTAAGAGGAAAATCTCTGTATGGCCCACAGCCAAAACTATTGGCCATTGGCCACCGAGCCAGTGTCTACCCCTGGACATGACTGAGACAATTAAATCGACGACTGATCTATGACTCAAGTCATTGGTCCCCTCCCACATGCTAGTTGGCCCCTCTTCCAATAGAAACTTATGATGTATGTTTGAGAGGGTGTTGCAGACTAAGACCCAAGATTAGGCCCCTCAAGGCACAGACCCCTTATTTGTCCACCAACCAAAGCAAAGTTCCAATATCCATTCACTTACACCACATAACCAATTTTGAAATGTAATGACGGTATCATCTTATCATTCTTTAGGATATCCAATTTCCTTTAACCATTGAGGCAAATACGGACATTAAATGGAAGAACTAGATGAAACACAGTTCAGAAAACTTGAGGATGCTGGGAGGTATTTCCTTGGCAGAGAGGAAGGAGAGCAAGCTACTGGTCCTTTGACGTCATCTTGCCCAGACGCTAACAAAGTGGAACAGTTATGGGAGCAACAGCAGTGGCTCCACCAGCAGCTTATAGAGCACCAGGGTGCACTGAATACTGGTAGGTCACCTAAATTTCTGATAAACCATACTTCTCCATGATTGTTATTCTCATGAACTCGTCTGACCTGCATATACATCTTGGGTAAGAATAACAGTGGAATCAATTTCAACGTTGGGCAGTAGAGTGGTCATCCCAGAAAACAACCACTCAGGGTCCCCACTGGTCAGTTAAAGGTCAGTTAAACCAATTTCTTTTTAAAGGTCAGTTAAAAGTAAAAAGATATTTTGGGTAAAGATCAGTTAAAAATGAGATTTGACTAAACTTGGGGATGAAAATCACTTGATAACAGGAGGTTGTCAAGACTTTGCCTGAATTTGAAAAAAAAAAAACACTTAAACACCCTCGCTTGAGAATTGATGATTTTTTTTCGTGAGCCCCGCAAATTATCCAATATTTGGACAGTTAAAAGTAAGTCAAAACGATGACCCATAAATAGTGGGAACCGTGAACCACTTTTCAAATAACCAGAAACAAATGTTAATTCAATTCTGATTCCTATTTCAGCTAAAGATGATAAGCCAGCATCATCAGATGATTTAGAAAACTTACAACTAAGGTAATACCACAGAGCTTAATACTTTATTGAACTCAAACTTTGTCATTGGAATCGTAATTAGTGAAATGAACAAATTTAGTGCTTTCCGTTGATGTAGATGTATTTACCATTTTATAGGGCCAGTGATCTCCAGAAGGACTTGCTTGAGGTTGAGACGGATTCCTCCCTAAGAGATTTTATCCTGCAAAAGTAGGTATCAAGGGAAATGATGCCATTACCGGTAGAACTCATTTTCACCACATAAAGATGCAAGTCTTCTGAGTTTTCGCTGATTTTAGGGATTTCGAAGTTCCAAAGATCTGTAAATTCCTATATAAAACCAATACTTACGGGGTTCTACTTGAGTATTTCAGGCCGCTATCATATGTGGGAGTAGTCACTTTCATCCCTGTGTTTTAGTGCTTACTGCCTTCAGCTTCAATAAGACCCCCAGTATAATCCGCGGCTCATAGACCATTTCAGAGCCTGGATACAGCTTGTAGGTGCATCATTAACTCAGGCAGGGTATGGTCTGTGAAAGTAGGTTTCCCTATATGCTACACTACCCAGGTATCATGGTATGGCTTAAATGCGAGGATTTACGGTATGATGAGAAAAGTAAACCTTCAGAAATCAGATTCAGTATGTAGCATATATAGTGAGACCTTGATAGTCCGTCCCTTGATAATGCGACATGCACAGGACCCATCAATTAGAACAGAAGCTATGCCAGTCTTAGCTCTGTTCCTCAGTAAAAAAACCAAAAAAAAACTTATTTACCTTGTTAGAATGATACCAGTAGTTGTCCATCAGTCCAAATAATATGAATACTTAAAGATAATGAATTCTTGATATGATATTGAAAGTAATTGAAAACTGATACTATGACTACCCCGTACTTTGATACGGCCGCATGTCGGGGGTTCTGGTGTGATTTTGGAGGCTGGATAGATTGCATGGTCTGGTGCTGCCCCTACCCCTCGCCTTGTCATAGATACAATAATTTCAATCGTATAGTATCTGCATTGAACTTTATTACAATAAATGTGTATTTTCTTAGACTTCAGATGAGCTCTACATTATCCACAGCTTTTTGGCCGTCTGGAGGGTTTGGTGAAGAGATGCCTGAGCAGGAGCGCGTCAGAAGGTAATCACATTGATTGTTGGCATTTTTTTTACGACTGACTGACTTAAAATAAAATATAAAGCAAGGATGTGGTTTTTCGTTGATTCTACTATTGGCCTCTTTAAATAGCCAACTAGGAATTCATCACATAACCATTGAAAGAATGGGTGACTTGTGTATTTCAAGGAACCTTTTGCTGCAGAGATGGAAATACCTGATTTTAGGGATTTTCAAGTTTTGAAAACCTGTACATTGATATGCAAAACCTTAATTGTCTGCGGTTTCAGGATTTGTATTGTTTTATGTACCTTATGTTCAGACATTTCATCCGGTGTATGAATTGGTTTCTTTAGCTGATAGATCCAATCATTTACCGCTCAAGCTGTCGGTAGCATGCATTTTCAAATGTGTAATACACTATGATATTTCAATACAAGATTCCATTTCCTAATTTCAGTCGCATGACCGAGCTTTTAGACAAGCAGGCAGAACTCGGATCCGCCATAATGAGAATACATAAGGTATGCATCTATTGAAACTATTCAGAAAAAGTATGTAAGTGCGGAGACTGCGATGCCAGTTTCAATTTTGAATACCATAATTATGAACATTCTCTCCAAATGTTTTGTACTGGGTATCCATACTTTCAGATATGCTCCGCAAGAGGGACTTATTTTGTTGAAGATAGTACAAACATTTTACTCAAAAGGTTATAGGTGACAAGATAGCTCGCTGAATATTGAAGCTCTATGAAGGGGTAACAATGGATAAACTCAAAATCTTTTGGTTTTCAGAGAACCTTATAAGTAAACTCCCTTGTATAAGACATTGGTTTTATGCTATTCGGAAACATGTTGTTGGAGGGAGGACAGGGCGTAGGGCCTAGAAACCCATGGCTCTTTGAATTTTGAAAATCCATTAATCAGAACAGAAGTTAAGCCATTTCAAATGTCTGCGGCTTTTGTTTGATATGGTTTGTGTTTGATATGGTTTAAGGTATACTACGGGGTAGCCTTGAACTATAGATCAAGGAGGAGTTTTGGGTTTCATCGGTCTTTCAGCTATCTGTCAGAGATTAGATGTTATCAAGGGGAATTCATGATGCGTTGCTCCTATATTTGTAATGTTGTTTTTTTCCCCCAGGAAATTCAAGATATGAAACCAGAACTCGAAGGAACAAAACAGAAGAATCTCGGTATGTACTCTAATAATTTTGAACATCATTTGATTGTATAAAAACACACCACAGAACCTCATGTACAAGCTACTCCCTTTCTTTTTATACGGTATTTGCTATAAGTTGTTCATGTACCTGGATTCTAAAACGTCGTTACCTCACGGTACTTATGTAGTTAAAAAGGGTACCCTGAATCCACGATGGATTCAGGGTACCCATGAGAATTGCACTTTAGATCCTGGGCCACTATTGGATAATACATGGACGGACTTTTGTTTTTATACAGAATTTCTACGAGATAATCGGAAATTGATGTGGAACATTCAGAAAATTAAAAATAGCACCGATTCAACACCCAAGAAGGATGACCAAAAGTTGAAGCGGTAACTAACTTTCTTTGATAAATTGCAACACTTTCTTAATTTTTTTTGTCAAACAACTACACGTTTGTCAACTTTGAGAAGAAGTACCAGGTAGTTTCTCTTAGAATTCAGACTGGTGTAACAACGTCAATATTCTATAGTAGACTCTTTAGAATATGGAAACAATACATCCCCTCCCACTATCTGTTACAGTCTCCAAAATGTATATGATGAAACGCTGTCGAAGATCAAGATGGTGCGGCACATCTTCCAGGCGCTCATCCTCAGCTCAGGCATCAACTTTGGTGCAGACCAGGCTATGATGGACCTGATGATCAGCCTAGGTATGCCTCTTGAAAAACAACTTGAGAAACTTTAGTGAGGAGCAGATTAGATTTTGTAATTGAAGATGAAATATTTGTATATATTTCTCCTGTAAATATGTATATTTATGTACGATATTGTTTGTGTCCTTGTTGTAAAACATCCATTGGAATGTAAATTGTGAAGAAATACTCGAATATTGTTAAAAAAACGAAAAGTTAGTACAATATACATTGTAGTTGTCTAAAATAGTTTAGGAAAGCCACTGCCAATTAGCCGTATTTCTTAGCCTATAATTATTCCGCTTTAAGAAAAGCTTCAGATTCCTGCACTGATGTCATACATTTCTCAACTATGAAGTCACTATCATTTGAGCAATTCCATTCATAAAACTTGTCAACATTAATATAGAAATGTAGCTCTCCGCTGTCTATTGCTTTGAATATTAAATTCAATTTCATCACTCGCTCTCCGTGTTGTTGATAAACCCAGAACATGAACGTATCCAAGAATGAGTTATCTCTCGAAATCAGGGACAAATCATTGCCTAGTTAGTGCAAGGAGGTTTTAAGTGACATTTTGGCAATATTGGGGTTTCTTCAGTTTCTATATCTACCTACTATCAAAGTACTGAGGCTCTGTCTATGATATGTGTGCTTACAGGCCCCAATGCAATATTGTTGTATCAACTTGGTGCTATAGTAATTGGAACACTTCTTTCGCCTTTCCTGCAAAACTTGAAAAATGCAGGTACAACCTTCTTGCACTAAGTCGACGAAATACCGTAATCTTCCGCGTAGAAGACGCGCTGCGCATATAAGACGCACCCCAAACTCAGCAAATGCATTTTCGCGTATAAGACGCACATTTTAAGGCTGAAATTTGTAAGATTAGTACATTTCTATAGTAAAATTATCCCTCGTATAAGACGCATCCCCAACTTGAGGAAATCCTATAAGACGCAGTAGGGATTTGTTTGGCGTAGAGGACGCGTCTTATACGCGGGAGTTTACGGTAGTCTTGTTTGTAGAGAGCTATTTCGGATTTTGTCCCCAGGTTCAGAGACTTTAGGGATTCCGAATATTAGCCTTTCATTCCTACAGGTGTTTTCCTATAAGAAAGTGAGAGAAAAGGAATTTCTGATTTTTTTGGTGATCAGTGAGTGGCATCCCTGCAGGTTAAAATTTGTCAGATGAACACTTTATGATTGTTGGTAAGATCTCATTTTCTGAGATCTTTATTCAGAGGTAAAAAGAGATCAAACACAATCCCTAACATGCTCTTTTAGAGCCACTTGAATATTATAAGTTTTATTTTAAGAAATGTATTCTTCGGAATATAAACGTGAAAAATGTTAAGCATCAATATAGTTGATGCGCGTATTAAGCACCAGAGGGAGCCTAGTCCCCTCACCTGTACAGGTAGACTATTTCAGGTGTGCTGACCCAGTTACTCCCTTACCTGCACGCTACAGGCCTAAGGCTGGCTCCATGCTTGTCACAAAATTTTTGGTTATTTCCGCTATTTGCTGGGTCATAATGGCTGTAAAATGCAACGCTTGTGGCCAAGACTACCATGGGAACTCGAGGGCCTGCCCGAATTGTATGTGCCCGAACCCAAGGTGAAAGTCGGGACATGACATGGTAAGTTATGACACGCCAAAAGACACATCGTCATTCAGCCATGACGACGACGGGACCAGGGACACGAGCGACGGAGTGACCGGTACAAACACCACCGATCCCCAGCAACAAGGCACAGCGCCCGGGCAGCAGAGCTCGGTCCCGGGAGATGACACATCAGACCCAGATGCTGATTTATTGCTCGAAATAATGGCTGAGAGGGCTAGAAAGACTGAAATCAAGCTAACAAAGTGGAACAGTTATGGGAGCAACAGCAGTGGCTCCACCAGCAGCTTATAGAGCACCAGGGTGCACTGAATACTGGTAGGTCACCTAAATTTCTGATAAACCATACTTCTCCATGATTGTTATTCTCATGAACTCGTCTGACCTGCGTATACATCTTGGGTAAGAATAACAGTGGAATCAATTTCAACGTTGGGCAGTAGAGTGGTCATTCCAGAAAACAACCACTCAGGGTCCCCACTGGTCAGTTAAAGGTCAGTTAAACCAATTTCTTTTTAAAGGTCAGTTAAAAGTAAAAAGATATTTTGGGTAAAGATCAGTTAAAAATGAGATTTGACTAAACTTGGGGATGAAAATCACTTGATAACAGGAGGTTGTCAAGACTTTGCCTGAATTTGAAAAAAAAAAACACTTAAACACCCTCGCTTGAGAATTGATGATTTTTTTTCGTGAGCCCCGCAAATTATCCAATATTTGGACAGTTAAAAGTAAGTCAAAACGATGACCCATAAATAGTGGGAACCGTGAACCACTTTTCAAATAA
This sequence comes from Acholoe squamosa, assembly GCA_949317995.1. Taxonomy (NCBI): domain Eukaryota; kingdom Metazoa; phylum Annelida; class Polychaeta; order Phyllodocida; family Polynoidae; genus Acholoe; species Acholoe squamosa. The sequence goes on along the minus strand of OX439039.1, from coordinate 27,898,040 downwards.
CCAGAAACAAATGTTAATTCAATTCTGATTCCTATTTCAGCTAAAGATGATCAGCCAGCATCATCAGATGATTTAGAAAACTTACAACTAAGGTAATACCACAGAGCTTAATACTTTATTGAACTCAAACTTTGTCATTGGAATCGTAATTAGTGAAATGAACAAATTTAGTGCTTTCCGTTGATGTAGATGTATTTACCATTTTATAGGGCCAGTGATCTCCAGAAGGACTTGCTTGAGGTTGAGACGGATTCCTCCCTAAGAGATTTTATCCTGCAAAAGTAGGTATCAAGGGAAAACATGCCCTTACCGGTAGAACTCATTTTCACCACATAAAGATGCAAGTCTTCTAAGTTTTCGCTGATTTTAGGGATTTCGAAGTTCCAAAGATCTGTAAATTCCTATATAAAACCAATACTTACGGGGTTCTACTTGAGTATTTCAGGCCGCTATCATATGTGGGAGTAGTCACTTTCATCCCTGTGTTTTAGTGCTTACTGCCTTCAGCTTCAATAAGACCCCCAGTATAATCCCCGGCTCATAGACCATTTCAGGGCCTGGATACAGCTTGTAGGTGCATCATTAACTCAGGCAGGGTATGGTCTGTGAAAGTAGGTTTCCCTATATGCTACACTACCCAGGTATCATGGTATGGCTTAAATGCGAGGATTTACGGTATGATGAGAAAAGTAAACCTTCAGAAATCAGATTCAGTATGTAGCATATATAGTGAGACCTTGATAGTCCGTCCCTTGATAATGCGACATGCACAGGACCCATCAATTAGAACAGAAGCCATGCCAGTCTTAGCTCTGTTCCTCAGTAAAAAATACAAAAAAACTTATTTACCTTGTTAGAATGATACCAGTAGTTGTCCATCAGTCCAAATAATATGAATACTTAAAGATAATGAATTCTTGATATGATATTGAAAGTAATTGAAAACTGATACTATGACTACCCCGTACTTTGATACGTACAATGACACGCCAAAAGACACATCGTCATTCAGCCATGACGACGACGGGACCAGGGACACGAGCGACGGAGTGACCGGTACAAACACCACCGATCCCCAGCAACAAGGCACAGCGCCCGGGCAGCAGAGCTCGGTCCCGGGAGATGACACATCAGACCCAGATGCTGATTTATTGCTCGAAATAATGGCTGAGAGGGCTAGAAAGACTGAAATCAAGCGGATTTCTAAAAGATGTGAGTTGGAACTAGAGCTAGCTACAATCAGGGCAGAAAATAAAAGGATGATGAGAGATTTTGACGATGGCATTAGAGCTTGGCAGGGCGCCATGACAATCTACGGAGATCGGGTGAAGGGTCCGACAGGGATGTTTGGCCCCAGTGTCAAGACTACTGAACAAGGTACACATAGTCTGCTTGAGGGTGTCAATGTTAGAGACACTTCGCAACAAAGCCAAACAGTCCTACGTGACCAAAGCGTCCTTGGCGCTTCGCTGGTTCCTAACATAAACGCTTTGACAACCCAAGCACAAGCGCATCTCAACATTCACTGCGAAGTCCAAGATGGCAGACCTGCCCTTCTGGTTGGCAAGTTTCAGTCTAGTGGGACAGCTGTTACAGGCCAAATAGGCCTGCCGCAGGCCCAATCTGTGGAAAAAATGTACTACAAGGACTCATCTGGTATGTTTCATGAATTTTGTAACCCAAACATCCCCAATAATGGTCAAAATAGCTCAGGAGATCCATCGCTCACCGGAGGACCGGTTGTCAACAAAGCCTCCGGTGGTCGCACACTCACCGAAGGTGCAAGTTACCAAGAATATCTGTTGTGGAGGCAAGGTAAATTAGTTGGCAATGCTAAATCTGATGTAAATAAAGGTGTTATTGCTGCGCCTCAGGGTTCTCGACCGCTAGGTGGGACTGAAGGACCCACACCCCTGGGGGAAGGTAGTACTCCTTTGCATTTGGCAGAGCCTACTAGTAAACCTCAGCGTATTATCCACAACGGAAGTCTATATGAACTAACTAGACCAGCTGTACCTGCAACACCCAAGCGAGTTACCCACCAGGGCCATGTTTATGAGTTTGTTCAATCATCTACAGCTAACCCCCAATTGGCAGCGGCACAACAGACGCTTCAGACAGGATTATCCAGTGCGGGATTATCTACATCATCACTAGGCCTACTAGATGGCGATACCAGCAATTTGTTTACGGCTCAACAAGTTCAAGGTATGCCTGACCTTGATTGGTTAAATAACTTTAGAATGCTGTCGGATACTACGAAACGCAAGCGTTCCACTAATAAGTTACGCCCTGACTGTTACATTAATGTTGACAAGAAATTCGAAGAAATGAGTCTTCAAGAGCTGGTCAATGGCATGAACTGTGTTGCGGACTACATAAGCAATTCCAATCTTCCCAGGGTCAGCCTAGATGGCTACAGAGCACATATGCAATTTGTGTCATTAAAGGCTCAAGGAAATGCTTTCTCATCCAAAGCACTCTCTAAATACATAAATTTAAATACATAAATCATAAAGTAGTGACGGATGTGATAGAAGGCAAACTGGCTGATTTTGAGGCAGGGTATAAACCAGCCATCGAAGCGCATTTGAGTGCTGAGCACATGTGGGTCGTAGAGAATTTATCCAATTCCAATTCCAATTCACGGGATAAGACCAGCGACAAGAACAGATGCCGGCGTCAGCGGGGACAGCAACACCGCTGGTTGGCCTACCGAGGTATGCTGGAAATGGAATCTCGGGTCTTGCGAATATGATCCATGTTATAAGAAACATGTCTGTGCCACATGTAGGGGTCAACACAAGAATAGGTTCTGCAAGAATGATGATTCCAACGCTGCCAGTGCTGCTCCGCAACAGTCTACGGGCCCTCATGATAAGCAGGATAAACACAAGCCATGACTGGTTGATTTATTTTGGCTGTGGCCAGGGAGTGAAAATAGAATTACATGTGCACCGTCATTATCAAGTTTATTGAACACCTATAGTGATTTTGCTCCTTTGTGGGACTGTAATATTCCTTTGTTTGTCCAAGGAGTGCGCATTCAATTTAAACCATGTGGCTGGCACAAAATGTTATCAGGTGGTGATGACCAGGTGTTCGGTAAAGATGCTTGGGATATTAATTCCCACTATTTCTTAGATGGCGTCCTACAAGGCTTCAGGCTGGTGGACCCTAGTGCTCCTGTTGAAGGATATTTTTGTAAAAATTATTCTTTGGTCACTAACGACGCTTTCAATGCTATTGACGCTATCGTATCAAACGAGTTAGAAAGTGGTAAATTGTCTGTTGTTAAGGAACAACCAAAGTGCATTCACGCTCTAGGTGCGGTCACCAAATCCAGTGGGGGTTATCGTCGGATTACTGATGCTACTAGGTCTTTAGAGAAAAGCATTAACAATTATATGGATCAGACCTTCCATTCGTTTAGCTATAAGTCAATTGACGACGTTTCAGCCTTGATGACTCCCGGCTGCTTTATGGCGGTCACAGACGTCAAAAGTGCTTATAGGACAGTTTTGATAAGGCCTGACAATAGAACCCATCAGGGATTATTTTGGAATGGTGAATATATCCAGGACAATTTCATGAGTTTTGGTACGAGAGCAGCAACATACATCTTCAGTAGCATTTCTGATGCGGTCACTCGCTATATGACTGCTAGTGGTTTCTCCTGTCTGAATTATCTAGATGACTTTATCGTTCTGGGAGTCACTTATGATGATTGTAAAAATGCTCAGCTTTACCTACACGCTACTTTACGCTCTCTATGCTTTTATATAGCCTATGATAAGGTTAGCTCACCGTCACAGGCTCAACGGTACCTGGGTATCGAGCTAAACTCACTGCTGATGACACTAAGTCTCCCACAGGATAACATAGAAAAGCTACACCAGGAGCTGCGCTTTTTTACTGGTCGCCGCAGGGCGACAAAGCGGCAGCTGCAACATTTGTGCGGCATACTTAGCCATTGTTTTACCCTGGTGTGCGGTGGGAGGACCTTTTCACGTTGAGTCATCAACATGCTATGCGCCTTCACTGCTAGGAAGAGATATATAAATCTTTCTGAGTCTTTTCAAGAAGACCTACGCTGGTGGAACCAGTTTGCTGTATGGTTCAACGGTTCCGCAAAATAATCCGTCCAGCCCCTTATGTATCAGCCATATATACTGACGCATCTGGCACAGGATATGGTGCCATACATGGACTAGATTGGTTTTGCGGCCAATGGATTGACAGTTTGATTACGGAGTCTGATCAACACAGCCATTGTTTACCACCTCCCAGTATGGAAATCCCTGTCAACATCAATGTGAGAGAATTATATCCAGTATATGAGGCGTTGGACCGCTGGGGCCCCTCATTGAGGGATTGTAAAATATTGTGTTTTACAGACAATACCCAAGTGGTGGGTGCCATAAACAAGGGCAAGAGTGACAATTTTGTTTCTATGTGTTTATTGCGCAAAATGTTCTGGCTAACTGTTATATTTAATTGCCAGCTAGTAGGAGTCCACATACCAGGCAAAGACAATATTGTTGCTGACTCGTTATCTCGTGTTACATCAGCAAGTGATATACCACTATTTGTGTGTTGCAGGGGTGGAGGATCGAGTCAGGCAATTGGACTTTGAGGCTTCTGAATTGAGAGCTCGGGCTTCGGCTCCCAGCACGTGGCGGACAAAAGCCTCACAGTGGAAACGCTATATAACTTTCAGTTCTTCAGTCCTTACCCCAGCTTTGCTTCAACGCCCAAACACATGTGTCGTTACATAGTGGACCTGTCTAAGAATCTGAAATATTCAACAAGTCAGAATTATGTCAGCGGAGTGATTTCCCTTAATTCTTATTTTGGTTATGATGCTAAGTACACTTTTCTTTTATCATGACTCTGGCAGGGACTCGACATGTATTAGGTGATCCCGAGCCAGTTCGCCCTTCTCTTACATTGAAGGATATTCTAAGTCTTGTTTGCTTTTGTAGACATGTCAAAACTAGAGGATAGAGTCTTGTGGACCTGTCTCGCTTTAAGTTTCCGAGGACTACTGCGCAAGTGTAATATCGTGCCCGATAGCATTGCTGCTACTGGTGTGCATTACCTCAGGAGGGGCGCCGTGTCATTCACTGATTGGGGCCTGAAAATAGCGGTGTCAAGTTCAAAGACAATACAGCATGGTCAACGGGTACATAAAGTACCTATTACTTTTACGCCAGGTTCCCCACTGTGTGCAGTCAGCTTGATAAAACGACATATGGCTGAATTCCCTAGTAAGGACCCAGAGGTCCCAGTGTTTGTATTACCAAGAAACAATATCCTCATGCCTGTGACATATCCAATTTTGTTGGGATTTCTAAAAAGGCTCATGAAATCTGCCTCATTTCCGATTGAACGAGCTGGCATGCATTCATTCCGCAGAGCTGGAGCTCTTTATATGTACAATCTTGGTCTGACAATCGAGGATATCAGACAAGCTGGAGATTGGGCCAGTATGGCCGCTCTTCTATATCTGACTAAACCTTACAGCTCACATATTGACACTGATTATGTTGTTTCTAATTGCTAATTGCAAGTTTCCGAGGACTACTGCGCAAGTGTAATATCGTGCCCGATAGCATTGCTGCTACTGGTGTGCATCACCTCAAGAGGGGCGCCGTGTCATTCACTGATTGGGGCCTGGAAATAGCGGTGTCAAGTTCAAAGACAATACAACATGGTCAACGGGTACATAAAGTACCTATTACTTTTGCGCCAGGTTCCCCACTGTGTGCAGTCAGCTTGATAAAACGACATATGGCTGAATTCCCTAGTAAGGACCCAGAGGCCCCAGTGTTTGTATTACCAAGAAACAATATCCTCATGCCTGTGACATATCCAATTTTGTTGGGATTTCTAAAAAGGCTCATGAAATCTGCCTCATTTCCGATTGAACGAGCTGGCATGCATTCATTCCGCAGAGCTGGAGCTCTTTATATGTACAATCTTGGTCTGACAATCGAGGATATCAGACAAGCTGGAGATTGGGCCAGTATAGCCGCTCTTCTATATCTGACTAAACCTTACAGCTCACGTATTGACACTGATTATGTTGTTTCTAATTGCTTGTAAAAAAACTTTACCATTTAATTCTTACTTTGAGTCTGCCAGTGTTCAGTTTTCACAGGTCCAAGTCCATATGCTTAGTTACTTGTTCCTATTCTCCTCGTAAGGGTTAATGTTAAGCATCAATATAGTTTATGCGCGTATAAACCACCAGAGGGAGCCTAGTCTTCTCACCTGTACAGCAAGTGGATAGGTGTCGGACACGCTATTTGCGCTTGTGTCAGCTTATTACCTGTGCTTGCCCACTACCAGCTACCTCCTCATTTGCATATTTGGCTATGAAACTTACTACCCTGTCCGACCACCAGATCTTCCGACCTGTATAGGTAGACTATTTCAGGTGTGCTGACCCATTTACTCTCTCACCTGCACGCTGCAGGCCTAAGGCTGGCTCCATGCTTGTCACAATTTTTTTTTCTTTATTTTTCTTCATTCTATGTTTTTTGTTAATAAATAGACCAGTGTTCAGTTTTCATAGGTCCAAGTCCATATGCTTAGTTACTTGTTCCTATTCTCCTCGCGGGCCTCCCTAGCCCACTTAAAAGGGTCTATATCTCCTCTTTCCTATCCCCTCAGGATGTGTGTGGTGCACATATGCGCGGGCACTGACACATTCCCCTGTGAAATTGTGTGATGTAGTTCTCGCCATGAATATGACCTTAGCTGTCGAAATGGCGTTAAACATCTATTACTCACTCACTCACTCACTCCTATTCTCCTAGTAAGGGTTAATAAAGGGGGAAATACCAGAACTTTATAATAGGGATAGTTTAGTTTTGCCTCGTGGTGCTCATCAAAGTTGTTCTTGTATCGTTATTGACTCACCCAAGTCATCAACCAAGGTTTTAACTGAAAATGGCCAAATATTTGGGACTTTAGATTCAACAATCCAAGTTTGTGGATTGTGTGTATGATACAGGGTTCCCACAAAATTTCCAGACTCCAATTTCATGACAAAAATCAAAATTTTCCATGACATTTTTAACTAATTTTGGACGTTATTAACTTGAAGAGCGAGTTATAAGGAGACACCCTGGGGCCCTGCACTTTCAGTTATTTTGATGGTGCGAATAAGTTTAAAAAAAAGATGGAAATTTTATGTATAAGAGGCAGAATTACTTAATGAATTTGTAGTGCCATTAAAGGAGGAGATGTAGGGGTCTTGCAGAAAAAGGTATTTTATTACCAAGTTTTGTAAATTTTGAGAAATTGTCAATTTTGTACAGTTGGTTGGCAGCCATAAGATGCTTTTGGCCTCCAATGGTGAAGGTATATGATGTTGATCCATGTATCAACTTTCCCGCCTTTTTTTCCAATGTGGTGCGAATAGCACAGTTTTGGCAGGAGTTACCGTAATCTCCCGCGTATAAGGCGCGTCTTCTACGCCAAACAAAATGCTGCTGGGTCTTATACGCGGGAGGGTAATTGCCTTGAGTTGGGGGTGCGCCTTATACGCGGGGTTTTCCAACATCTCAATTGGGAAAACACCCTAAAAATAGGCCAAAATTAAAAAATCAGTTTTTATTGCAACAATACCCTTACTAATAGACTGAAAAGTCTGTTTTTATTGCCGGTCGGTGTACGCCCACCATGTGTCAATGACAGCTTGAACTCATAGACCCAGCAGCGCGGCAGGTGCAGATTTGCTCGGCGGGCAATACGCCGACCGTGTGCCGATGACAGCTTGAACTCATAGCGCCAGCACCGCGGCAGACCGGGAGGTGTCGACGCGCTCGCCGGGAATAAGGCCCACCATGTGCCGATGACAGCTTGAACTCATATAGCCAGCAGCGCTGCAGCCCAGTCGCTGTAGATTTGCTCGGTGGGGAATACGCCGACCGTGTGCCGATGACAGCTTGAACTCATAGCGCCAACACCGCGGCAGACCGGGAGGTGTCAACGCGCTCACCGGGAATAAGGCCCACCATGCGCCGATGACAGCTTGAACTCATATAGCCAGCAGCGCGGCAGCCCGGTCGCTATGAGTTGGGGGGCGCCTTATACACGGGTTTTTCCAGAAATCAATCCAGAAGAGGTATGTGCGCCTTCTACGTGAAAAGGCCTTCTCTGAGTTGGGGGGGCGCTTTCTACGCGAGCTGCGCCTTCTACGCGGGAGATTACGGTATGCAAATTGTTGAGCGTGTCTGTGTTCTGGGATGAATGCACATATATTAAGGTCTGATCTGCTTACCTTGTCTCCAGCACCACTGATGTAGTTAGCAGTAATGTCCCCAGAATGATAAGCTAATGCTTGTATGTAATTGACCAATACGCGCTCATCTGTATTAGCCACAGAGCACTCGTGAGAGATAATAAGCTTTTACACTTTATTGCTGATATTCACAACTGGTATGCACAACATCACAATGATCAGAATAGTGGTAAAATGTCCAAGTCAGAGAATGCTCCAATATCCAGTTTCATGGGCCATGGATATCTATAGGTCCTTACTGTCCTACTGAGTGGCAGCACTATCCATGGGTAGTCTCACACACAGTAATTCACCCTGATTTCAGCAACAGTCAGCAATCCCAAGTCCAATTGCTCTTCGTCTTCACCAGCAATATGTTCACTTAATTTCCCCCTCCAGATTGGCAGTCTGACCGATCTAATATAGTCCAAGAGGTCATGACCCCATCTATGTCATAGATTTGAGTTCAGGGTTGAATTAGGTTCAGCTCGTGTGAGTTCACCACCCCATGTCATGTCATGGCCCAGTCCCTGGTTTACAGTTCACAGGTTTCTGTGAGTCACACTGAGTTCATCACCAGTACATGGGTTCATACAGTCTTCGAGTCATAAGTTCATCCCAAGCACATAGTTCATCATAGGCTTTGAGTCACCAGTCCATCACTGACCCATAGTTCATGCCTGTTCATGTGACCCAAGCTCTCTCCTTAATTACCATTTGACCTCAGAGCATTCTCCAACCTTAGTGTTCCTTAGTCTCTACCCATACACAATTATAGTTACCTTTTATCCTTGTATGATATACTAATTCACCTATCTAGCTCAATAAGGGACCTTAACAAAATAGTGGCTTGGTGGTGTGAATAACCTCCGTCAGGGAGTGCTTGACTCCATGGCATCCCCTGTAAAGGACCGTGTGACAGTCAAAGGGAGTGCTGATGCAACAGGATGAGTGCACAACTCATGGGAGCCAATCACAGGCTTTTCACTTTTCGAGTTATCAGCAATTTACATTGCTGCATTATATTTGTGTTTGACCTCCCGGCAAAATTCCTGCAATTGAGGTGAAAAAAGGTCCACCGCAATATATTTTGTAATAAACATTTAGTTTTCCCATGACTTTTCATGACACAAAATGAAATTTTCATGCATTCAAAGTCTCTCTGACAGCTTTTTATTCCATTACGCGTGGGAACCCTGTGATATGACAGCCCATAGACCCAAAAATCTGGATGTGATAATTTAGGTACCGGTAAAGAAAAAATAAATTGTAAACCTACATAGAAGCGTCATTTAACCCCAGAGCTTATGAATGAGGAACACTTCTGCTTATGGTCTATTCGATAAATCAACAAAAGACTTTATCGTTTTCATATACAACTTTATTACATAACTCTAATCACGCCACCTGGGTCTCGTTTCTGGATGCATTCAACAGTACATGTGGATAACCTCCAACTTTGTCAATCACAACACAAATCGGAAACAGGACCAAAATACTCTTGACAATACGATTTCCTTTTCTGAACACTAATACCCTTTCCCCTTTCCTGCGATAACACTCATCTTTTTTTTTCTGGATATATGTAGGCTTACGTGAAATTAAACTTAGCTAGCGAAACAAAGGCTAAATATTTATTTACCATACAGAACCTTGATACAATAAAGGATGATCTAGAGCATTCTGAACTGTCCATGAAGTCACCTAACCCTGGACACTTAAATCGGGTATTAGAGGTGACTATATAAACGGACATGAGGCAATCAAGACCTATTATCTACACCAGTGTTGAAATCGATCAGTACAGTCCAATCAGGCGTAATGAAATCACCATTACAGCACAACAAACACAAAAGAAAGAAAACTGACTTCAATACCATTAAATCTAATAGTTAAAATTATATTGTCAGGCAGTCAATTAAGTACAAGTTTCCAAGCATTTGCGATGCGAGTTCTTAGCATTCATTGTTTGCCTTCAGCTTTAATATGCATACAGCTGGCAGGGTGGCGCAGAATTCAGAGTAATAGCTTGACACATTGGGAGGATTATCTGGTTATTCTTGGTGCTGAGCGTAGTGAATTCTATGCATCATGGTTTAAATATGACCCTGGGTGGATGGAATGGGGTATACATATACCGCATATCAAATCCCTTGCCAGTAACACTTTCTATAAAGAAGCTATTTTCAAACGAGCAATTCATCAACTGCCATTTTTCCTGTGTGGGAAGATTTTGTACCATACCACTTTACTGGGCCTGGTGGTTTCCACTCACATGCTCACGAGTATAGCGGTAACGGGGCCTGCTGAAACGAGTTTGCAGGAAAATTTCACCTCTGCGAAGGCTCAAAAAACATTTACTGCCATACCACGGTATGTGCAATGTTGTCAAACCACTTCAATCCCTGAAGCTTGGTATGTCAGCGGATATACACTACACATTTATATAAGAGTTGGGGTCCCCTAGGGGCAGTCTGATGTTGTTTGGTGATAAAAGTGATAACACAAGGGTAGCTTATTCTACCTAACATCAGACACTGACATCTATATCTACTGATAACGACCCAGTAGTTTCAAAAGCCGATAGGAATCCCTTTAAGCTAATGACAAAAATTTGTTTTATGCTTTTCACGTGAGAAATATATTGAATAATTATTAGTTTGTACATGGCACAAAGGCGATACAAACACTGCAATGGAACCCCTGGAGGCAAATACTGTTGCTTAAGCGGGTTCACCTCTTCACTCTATCTCTACTGAGAGTCAAAATGACAAAACTGGGCACAAGTATCTCAGAACCGTCCGATAAATATGTATGGACTATGTTTGTTCTGTTGTTAATCTGTACACCATAAGCATAATATATATATATATTTGTACAAGGGCAATATCACAAGCTTTTGTGTCTCCTTTACTGTTAGTCAACAACTACCCAAAACAAGACCATTTTCCAACACACGGCATCATAAACACAGTAATCAATGGACCTTCTTGGCAAGTTTTACAATAAAAGTTCCCACCAGATCTACACATCAGTAGCAGGGTACTTGGGAAATCACTGGTCAAGCTCTTAGAACGTGTCGGTAAATGTTTACACGACTTGACTTCAGAATTTATATATGATAAATGCAACTTGTATGTGCAACTACGGAGGGGAAATTATTATTCATAGATGCCATGTAGTATATCAGTGGACTTCATATTTATATATTTCCCAGACATTCTACATTGTGATCGACGAAGGTGAAATTAAGACATCTATGAAATTGAGGTTTACTTCATTGCAATACCCCTGTATGGTACATCTTTGGTGGTTTACAACTTAGCACCCTTCGCAGGTATCCCATGTTTACTACATAGAAAAGCAGAGAATTAACCCTGTTTAAACAGATCTAGATCTATGTACATTATTTGTCCTATTGTGACAACCTGGAAATACTGTACTGAGGGTTAAATTCCTGTTGGCGAAAGTTCTATGTTGAGACATTTCATGGTGAATTTCCTATCTGCTCTTTTATCCAAGTACAGACGCATTGTAGGTCATAACTTGCTAAAGCTTTTTGAAAGATGAGGTGTAACCATGCAAGTTCAAAATGGACACTGCGACGGCTGTATCAAAAGCCATCTCATAAAGCACATTCTTAGTGGGCTGAGTTCTCAAGCAGCCGTTAATATGACCCAACTATCTAAAAAGTATCAAATCTGGAATATGAGCAACACTTTGCAAGGTCCCAAATCATTACAAAGTTATTTTAAGCAAATACAGTAAACCTCCATCAGGGTTGTCAATTTACGTAGAACATAGTGATTTCAGGTATTCGTCCGTGTGTTGTCTGATCCAAGTTGTCTGGGCACGAACACTTAGGTCACTGTGATCGCCTTAGCACTCAGGATGGGTTCTCTGTTACAAGCTTGCTCTGGATGAGTGAAGGTTTGCGGATGGCCAGTGTCTCTGGTGTGGGGATGGTATCACCCGTCGCGTCTGTGATGGGAGAGACTGGCTGGATAACTGGTGGAGCAGGAGCCGCCTCAACTACCTGAGCCTTTGTTGGCTTGATGGGTTGTGAGGGTGGCGGCATTGCCTGTTTTGCCTTGGCCATGTTGTAATCCCCAGAATCGAAGTACTTTTGCTGAAAGACAAATGTCACATGGTCAATCATGAGGTGCTATATCATAACGAGATCTGGTGCCTTCAGTACGTATACAGGGATGTGATTTGAAAATCGCCCAAATGTAGGAAGATTTTTTTAAGTCCCAATATAGGATATTCAATGCCACAAAATAGACTTGGAAAAGGATCTTTGTACATATAATGGGGGGTCGGGGGGGGGGGGGGGCGTCCCACCGGGAGCCCAAGAAATTTTTGAACATCTAGAGGCTAAATGGTGCAATTGTTTACTACCACACACCCCCCCCCACCACCCTCAGTAAAATATTTCTCAATATGTTCTTTGTCTCCCAATTGGAGGAAAACCTCCAATTGGAGGAGAAATCACATCCCTGGTATATAGGGGCCCGGTCCGACCCCTCTCTACTCTACTCACCTCCCCTCTCTGCATGTCCCCTGCCATGCCCACAGGGGGAACATTCACTGCCCCTTCTGTGTACTGTGCTGTAGGGACTGACTGTAGAGTCCTCGTTTACTCATAGTTACAGTGTACATTACAGGTATTCCTGTGATTCCTTAACTTTGTGTTCTATTCATATTTTCTCATCAGAAAACCATTTTAGAATGTCAAGGATTTATTTCAACCAAAGTTAGAGACATTACCTTGACAAAGTCAGAGATCTGTCAGTGGTCAGTGATCTTTCAGTGGCCCAATGCAAACTGAATGAAGGAAGTGACACGCACCCCCTTTTTGTGGCACCCTCTCTTTAAAGATAAGAGAGATAACGACCACTATTGACAGGTAGGTGCCGGCTTACCACTCTATATAGAATGTTTAGTTTACATAAATCACTAATGTGTAACAACAAAAGTTGGAATGGAACATTCGAATCAAACTTACCCCACGTGATAGGCGCTTCTGGAGAATTGATGCTGGGCCTGGGCCTTTCAATCCTGGGTATTTCTGTCGTAGTCTGGCCTCTTGCTCCTTTTCCACGTCAGCCTATGGGTAAAAAGTTAAGATATAGATATTTATTTTATGAATAGCATTCACACTTTACATAATACAATGTAGTGGTCTCCCAGTAAGGGTGGACCATACATGCAAACTCTGGACGAGAAAAGAACTGAGCCCTAAAAGGTGATAAGATTTTTCCTTGGAAGTGCGATTAAACGGTGAAAATTGAGGGTCTAGGGGTCTCTCCCATTCTGGTGCTTTTTGTGGATGGCTGATTCCCTTGTATCAGAAATTTCTAAGACCACCCCCCTATATAAATGGTAAAATGATATCTCATTGGATCTGGGTGAATCACAAGATTGTACATGGGGTTTCGTTCTCCCCATAGCCCCATGGGCATAGCTTTTTAATTTTGAAGATTCATGCCTGCTATGACAATCTTATAAGGGACAATTGTGGTAAATTAGATGGAACTAGTGCACTAACTGGGTCCCCCGCGAGGGTTTTATAGCAAACCCTTTACCTACCCTAAAGCTAACCCTATGACATCGGAAGGCAGGGACCCAGATTCTGCATGTACCTATACATGTACTGGAAAACCATGTGTAGAAGGCGCCCAATTTTCGGATACAAAAATTGAGATCAAATGCATTAGGTTTGTAGGGGGCGTTACTTTTATTTTGTAAAATTTTGTCACCTGCTTCAAAGTCTCGCGATGAGTCGCAAAGACTCAACGACGAGTCACAGTGACTCAGGGATGACTAAATTGACTGAAAACTTGGCCAAAAACCTGTATTTTCTTCAAAAATTGAGAAAAAAAGTTAGGGTCAGCCATGTTTTGCTAGGTAGGTCCAGGTTACCTGAAACAAACAATTTATTATTTGGCCTTAGTCTATACATTCACTTATACATATCCAATACAACTAAAGCATCATAACTTTTGTTCTACTGAATGGATTTTAAAAATTTAAAAAGCTATGAGCAGATGGGGCCCCCCAGACCCCCCCCCCCCATGTTCTATTATAACTTTGGGACAGTGTAACATATCTTATCAAAGAAAGGTCTCAGTGTCCCCCTTGTGGATCCAGGGAGAACTAAAACCTCGCGTATAAGAGTGTGGACAGAATATACAGACCTACAGCAATAAAAGCTAGGCCTAGCACCTGCACACAACCCTGCGATATGTCTGCAATAAACAGTTAATGCTTGTTTTCTACCATGGGCCGTGCTACCGGGGGCCGGCACTTCAATTCTTTTTTATATGGGTGTGTGTCTGAACCTGCAACAACCAATACCTTGCTTAGGGCTGTCGTTCACGGGGGTTCCTTCAAAAGCCTACCCTTGTTAGAGCACTTTTGACAAAATAATCCTAGATTTGGCTCAAAATACCTTAAATTCCTATTATTTGGGAAAACCTTTAAAAAAAATACCCTCGAAATTCCATGCATGAATCGGGATTCTGGTGAAAGTTGACCCCTTAGCTTGGTATGTCAGTGACGGCGCTCTGTGCAGCCTCACAGTGGTCGCATAAATATGTGCCATCTCTGTGAGAAATCTGAAATGCTCATATTACAAAGGGAATTCCTAGTGGATATAGGGCATGATGTAGTGTGCAGATTTCCCTTCACTCTCTTATTTGGAATTTAGTCTGCATGTTTATTCCCGCCGAAAGTAGCGTAAAGCAAAGTTGAACTTGAATTTCTACCCGTATCCATAGTCCAGTAGAGTGTAGGAAGTAACTTTAAAATATATGGAATTAATTTGTTTAAGGGATTTTTCCGACTTTTTATCTTTAATAATTGATATTTCTGCTTCCATTGGTCAGAATGATATGGGATAACTGCATCGTGATGGTAAGGTTTCAGGCTTTCATGGAATCTAAGGTTTTGAGTGATGAAGCTGGTTTAAAAATATTAGATAGTAGAGGCTCGAACTGTGGGGCCCTTCCCTCAGTTTGAGAGCAAGCCTGTAGAAATCCTGGAGTGTCAAGAAACCATCTCCTCTTGTGCATGAATTACTTACTTCTTGTGTGCAAAAGAATCACAATTGTTGATTTTTATACTGTATTCCCATTTGGTAGATTTTGGGGTTCTCAAATTAATTGGAAATAAAATGTCTGTGCCATAGGCACAATTCTGATTAACTTCCATGTACCATGGCCATAACTTATATATAGTGTGTGCATATAATATGTAAGTGCCCCTTAAGGAGTTAATGGTTAATGGTGCAGGCATGTTGGAAAGGTAATCTGTTTGTTTGTTTCAAGGTGAGGAGACACTAACCCTTTAAGATGCAAATTAATGCATCATACCAACTTTACGGTAATAAGGCCTATGTATGGTTGTACAAATATGTAGGTGGCCTGTTAAAGGGTTAAGGATTAGCAGGTGTGACAACGTCAATATTCTTCTCTATGGCTAAATAACCTGCTGTTAGCCCTACTTATACATCCTGTCTGCACTATAGATTTATAGAGGGTCCACTGTCCTGTAACAGATTTGCCATGTTCATGGAGACACTGTATCTGCAAAAACATGCCCGGTTTTGGTAGAGGTAAATACTTGGTTGATGTCTGGTCAATCAAGTAATTAAATAAGCCAGACTTATTTTGCTGTAGGAGATGGTTAGTCACTGGGCGCGACTCAGTTAAGGACTGAGTCGCTGGGACTGGTATAACTAAAACTTTCAGGTGCTCTAGAAACGGCAAGTTTCTAGGAATAACATTTGACAGAAATAAATCCCCAACAATCAGCTTATGGTATTGACAAGAGTACCACCTTAGTTTTGCTGTCTGTGAGTGGGAAGAGCGTCTTTTGTTGGAAACTTTTAGATCGCACCCTTTTCCAAGATTTGGCACATGCCGTGTGGGTTGCAACGGGCAGCTATCAGCAGGTGCATTTTCTGCCAGACAGGAAGTCAATCTCCACTCTCCAAGCAGATTCTCATGAATAACATTATTTCATGAATAACACCTCTGTTGTGAGACCTGAAACCACATCCAACATGGCCGACCGTGGCAGCTAAACTTGATATGAAGGCTAACAGATTTGCGAGAACCAAATAATCTGGGCCCCCGTATTAAAGGTTTCTCACAAAATGGCAACCAACATGTCTTAGGAAGCCATCTTTAAGAGGAAATTGACATAAAAAATTTATGTCCTACAATTCCAGCCACCTGACAAATTAGCCCTATGCAGGAAGCCTGACTCTCCCGTCAGGTAAGAGTCAGCGCCCGCCGGACAAGAGATGGTAGATCTCCAGTGCAGCTCTGCTCTGGCACAGTGCCAAAAATGGCAGTTGGAGGTTTCAGTTGTGGTGCACACTTAAAATAGGGTCTGGATTTCTTGTATTTCCCCTGATTTTGTTCAAAATAACTTGATAATCCACAAAATAAAGACTTCATGAAATGCTGGGCCAAATTTGTGATCAAAATAGTTGGTATTTTATTCACAGTAGTGGTAGGAAGTTTACTCTGCCAACTTGCGAAGTAACCTTGGTTAAATCAGACAGACTTGCTCCCCACCCCTACAGGCGTAGTTTTCCGGGTTTGGGGGCTCTCGACCTAAAAAATATGGCCAAAATCATGAAAAGGTCACACTTGTTCCTTCTTTGTACAGTTTAAAATGATGGGGGAAAAAATGCCAACGTTCGTTCATAAAAAGCACCGTAACTTTTGCAATTATCACTTTAATTAGTTTAAATGAAAAATTCCAAAAGCATGTTATTACTAACATGTGTCTCTAAAGGCTGTATTAAAATCTAAGGGATGTGATAGTGATACCGGTTCAATTTATTGACATACCTACCTTGGCCTTAAGCCTATGGGACATTTTGCTGAAAACTAGACCCTTGACTAGAGAAAACATGCCAGACTTTTATTTTGGATTTTCCCGGATTATTTTACACCACCGGGAAGCTGACAACTTGAGTAATTTAATGGTGTTTAAATTGTCTTTCTAATGGTCCTAGAACAGAAGTTGTGAGGGATTGAATATGGAATATCTATCATATTTTGTCGGTGGATTCACTGCCATTGTGGGTCTTATCAGTCACTGCACACTGTGCACAGCCTGCACTGGAACTCCCTTATTTTAGACCTTGCATTACTTAATATCAAATTAAATTTGACCAAATAATCGTAGAGACTAACCAGTATTACCACTGTAGGCACACCAATTTGGCGATTATAGTGCTATATTTTGAACCATAAAGAACTAGGATAAAGCCTAAAAAAAAAAAATTCTTGTGTTCAGGTAAAATGCTCAAAAAAATTAGAGTAGGTACGTAGGTCGGATTTTTTTATTTTTATTTTTTTTAACGTTCCTGGATCCCGCTAACTGTCAAAAACATTTTAACCAAATCATATTTTATTTTTTAATTGACCAAATTTAAAGAAATATATATAAAAATTATGGTTATTTTATGTTAGTAGCATTTGTGAGGCCGTGGGCTTTAATTTGATTAATCTGCCTATATATTGAAATTTTTTTTTCATTTTTCTTTAATTTTGGGTCAAATTTACCAAAAATTTCTAAAAAAAAAAAAAAAAAATTTAAATTAGGGTCGGGCCCAAAAAAATAGGGTCGGTCAGGATACTTTTTTGTTTAGGCCTAAGTATTATAGACCATGTTGGAAAGTCAAAATTTTCTAAATTACAGTGTGATAAGCTGACCTGAAATTCTTAATTGTTTTACTCAACTCTCTCATACTCTTTAGCTTTGGGCTAATAGATAATGAATACCGTTAGCTGATTAAAGATGCTAAAGGTAGACACTTTTGTGGTTATCCCTATATAAGTTTAAACAAGAAATGCCGTTGTGACCGCGTAAAAAAAACGCCTCCCACTTATTTTGTATTGTGAGACCTCATCACATGGGGCAAATGAAATCATCATAGCGCACTCCCGTACCGCTTCGCGGTATCGCCGCTACGCGGCGTGGGAGGCGCTAAAAAAGTGACACAAATATTTAGTTTTGATATTTTCGGTTTCGATTCAAAACTCTTCTGAATTATATAGAATCTGTCCAGATATTTTATTATTTCTCTCTCTATGGTAAATAATAGTGTCTTAAGCTTTCAATAGAGGTCTCAACCTCAATAATCGACCAAGAATTACCAAAAATATCACATTATCAGCACTTTATATTTCAAGGTTTTTTTGGTCCAAAATTGGACCGTTGGTATGGACATTTTCCTGAAAAAAGTGACCTTGCGAGCCGCACATATGTGTTTGTCCAACATATGCAGTGCCCAACCCTCCCCCACGGGGTGTCGTGCGGGCGGAGAAAACTGAAGCAGCTTTTCTGGCCCCAGCTCGACCACTACCGGTAGTGTGACTCTCTGGCACCTAGCGTTTGTGGGTAAAAGAAGTTTTTTTTTTTTCCGCTGGTTGCTGAAGTGCTTATTTGTAGGCAGGTACCTCGCGTAGTAATCTTCCCCAGAAAATGGGGACCATCATCCCCATACACGAGAGAGGTATTCCCAAGAATCCCGACCGGGCGAGACTGGTCACAGCACTGACTCGGTCACTGACTGACTCAGTCACGTCAGTGACTGACTGGCACTGCTAATTTCACCCAACATTAATTGGGGCCTAGTTAAGATACCATGCAATGCGAGCATACAGCAAAAGTTGCATACCTGGTTGGGCTCAATCCGTGGTTGTTGGTCTGTCACTGACGACATTTTGATAGTGCTGGAATTTAAAAAAAAGTATCAAATTCAGCAAGCTGGCCGTCTCACAACTTGAACTGGGAACAAATATGGCCGCACTTTGTATGACGTCACGCGGCAAAAACGAATTTCTAAAAGCCGCATGGCAATACACTTCGATATTTGACTATCTACATCAATTATGTGGAACTTACTTATTTAAAAAAAATTATCCAAAGACTGTCATCCGAATTTCTATTGCATTTACATGGCGTCATTTTTTAGCAAAATATCCAGTGACTGCGGAACTACAACATGTCAGCCTCCCGCCGGCCTGTTGCTCGAATGTCAAAATTGTGATCACGAATCTCCTAAACATCAAATATGAAGCCAGAAAAGAGATACTTCATTATTTTATTGTGGTTTGTAGTTGTAATAACAGGTGGCCTATTGCTTTTCACAAAGGGATTTCTCCTGAAACGACTGGTTGTGGACGAAATCAGCCAGTGCCAAGTCAATTTTACCAGCAAAACAGACCAACATGGGGCTAAAGATGTGGATTCGGGATGCTGGATGCATAGCCGATATAAACGAGCCGTTGTTATCATCATTGATGCTCTCCGGTATGACTTTGCAGCATGGCAGTCATCTGTCAAAACAGGAACTGAGCTCCCCTATCAGAACAAGCTGAGAATATTTCGTGAGTTACTGAGGAAGAAGCCAGACCAAACCCGCCTGTACAAGTTTGTAGCAGACCCGCCCACAACAACCATGCAGCGTCTCAAGGGTCTCACCACTGGGAGCCTGCCAACCTTTGTTGATGCTGGTGCGAATTTTGCCAGCTCAGAGATAACAGAAGATAATATCATAGACCATCTGATCCGAGCAAATAAAAGTGTGACCTTCATGGGAGATGATACCTGGACTGGGCTCTTCCCAGATAGATTCAAGAAAACCTATGCATTCCCCTCATTAGACGTTCAAGATTTACACACTGTCGATAATGGTGTTATCGAGCACCTTGTTCCAGAGCTAAAGCTGAAGGACTGGGATGTCTTGATTGCTCATTTTCTTGGTGTCGATCATTGTGGGCATCGCTATGGTCCAAATCACCCTGCCATGGCTGAGAAATTAACACAAATGGACAAAGTCATCAGGTATAGAATTATAGTACCGGGTATCTTGCATAGTCAAAGATAATTTCACTGTAGCAAGAGTAATGGTATTATGTGTATCAAAACGTCAAACGCAATGCTTTAACAATTTACGTGTACCTGGTGAGATCAAAACTAAACCTTCCCACTTGTTTGTCATGATAGGCTCTGAATAATACAATGGTCACTGGTACCAAATACATGTGTACTTCATTTTGGTAAATCTTGGTCGTCTATGTTGTTTGGAAATGCAGTATATAGGATTTGTTTCTATCAAAACAGGACGGTTATTAAACAACTGAAGCAGGACACTGTTCTTATCGTGATGGGCGATCATGGCATGACACGTACAGGCGATCATGGTGGCGACAGCCAAGATGAGTTGGAGGCAGCATTATTTATTCACAGTCCTTCAAGGGTCACAACCATGCCTCCACAGAAGGTAGGTGGATTTATACACCAATCATTGTACTGCTCTCACTTAAAGCTTAGTACTGTTCATGGAACAAAAATGTAGAATTATAAAACCTCTCTCAGAAGCCGACATAAGTTGAGGAATATGTAGAAGTCGAATTTGATGCCATTGAGACATTATCAAACAGTAATTTACGTAATCAAAAACCTCTCAGACGTGGAGCTTCCTCTTTGAGAATATTCTATGAGCTGTATTAGGGCTCAAAGTCCAAAACTTGGTCGGCTTCTGAGGGAGGTTTAACGGTATATACATCATCATTTTGTCAAATGGAGATGAAATTAAACGGTTGCAGCTAATTTGTATGTCAGGAACTTGTGTTTGATCCTGAAAGTAAGGTTACAGCTGTGCTGACACTCTTCAGGACATGGTCCTCTTGGTTTCAACTGCCCATGTGTCTGCCTTTTTTTTTTACCAGGGCAATCACAAAAGTGTATTTCAAGTCGACCTGGTGCCAACGTTATCACTTCTTCTGGGACTACCTATACCCTTTGCAAATTTGGGAACCATAATTACAGATTTATTCACGTTTTGTCCTTGGTGGAAGACAGAAACCAACAAAGTCCAACAGGTACCTGTTTTACTGTTGCATATCTAAGCAGAAATCTGTTATAACATACCTTTATATGTTTCTGCCAAAAGTAACAAGCCATCACACAGAAAAATAAGTAACTACATTATGCTTTAGATTCAATAAACCATTCATTTTGATGTATATGCTTTTCTGATAACTCAACTCCCATCACGGACCACAACCACTTGATTATAACTGTATTTATGTTTTCTATTCTAGAAATTTCATGCGGTAAAGGCACTGCGGCTAAATGCTCACCAAGTTCACGAATACCTAATGACATACAGCTTGAAGTCTGATGAATTCCCCTACATAGAACTTGCCGAGCTAGACTTCCTCTTCCGTCGCTGTGAGACGCAACTACAGGAGATGATGACACTTCTACAGATTGAGGGGGATGATAAGGATCTTGAGGACAACCTAGAACGATTACATGATGAATATGTCAATTTCTTAATGGACTCACGTAATATGTGTGAACGGATTTGGGCCAAATTTGATCACCCTAACATGCTACTCGGAGGTCTGTCGACAGTAGTGTCAGTCATGGTGATGGCATACATTGTAGTGGTTATTGATCCTGATTGGGATTCCTGTTGCGCTAAAGTGTACGCTGCTGTAGTTGGATCTGGTTGGGTTGTTGTGTTCTTTGCATTTCTCTACATGGTTGGACTGGGTACCACCGGTTTGATTGCTTCAATAAGTCTTGGTTTACCCGCCATTGGTATTTCAACCTATATTGTCAGTAAGGTTTTATCTTCATCATTTAAGGAGGAAGATAAGGATTCAACACCATCACCTACAAGGGATAGGGAAAATGTTTTCTATGATTACACATCTTTCTTGTCCAGTAACTTTGCTTCATTGTGTATGCTTATATATGGTGGAATGATGTTCTCCAATAGCTTTGTCGTTTTTGAAGACTCCTTGGTTTCATTCTTGATTCCCACAATTTCATGTATCATGTTTTATCAGATAAGTCGAGATCTTGCCAAAACTCATTACCCAGACGACAAAGCCAATTCTAGTAGTTCTAAGAAGGCTAAGTTTGATATTATGCGGTACATCACCTCTCCCCGTGGACTAGTGCTCATTGTGATAATCCTTCTTAACGTATGCATTCGGCTAACATACATCTTTCGAGCATGTAGAGAGGAACAGTGGACATGTGAACTTTCACAATTCCTCCAACCCCTATCTTCCCTTACAAATGACTTAGCGGGCTACAAGAACATCCGCTACTTCTTATCAGTTATTGCTATGGTAGCTATCCCTGCTGCTGTACACAAGTGGCTGAGATATCATGGTAACCTGAATGGCTTCGCTCCCATAGTGATGATCACTCAGTATGCCATACCTGTGTGTTCAGTGTGTATGTGCCTGTATTGGGCACTACAAGGTCTTCCACAAAATCTCATTGACAGCATGCCAGTATGGCAGGTAGTTTGCCTCCCACGCATTGTCTACCTGGTCTCCTCTGTGTCCCTGGCTGTGGTCCTCTTCAAACCTCTCTCTATATATGTCTATGAGAGACCGAGCAAACAGGAGGTTGTCCTCCCTGATCTTGGTAGCACCAATCCCATCCCTCAACTGTTCAACCATCTCAAGGTTCACTGGAAGGACAAGGATGGAGGAGGGGACAGCCAGGTGCCTGTGGTGTATGGCCTGGCTACTGTGTACTCGTCCAGCATCATCGTTATACTCGCCCTGATGGCCCTGCTCATGGCCATGTTACTGGGTGATGGTATTGCACCTACAGTTACCTTACAAATGGCTGCCATGTTCCTCCTCTTGGAGCTGCACGCTGCCTATGTCACCAACCAAGCACAAGGTAAGTCTGATTGACTTAATGATTGCCTAAAGTAGTAGTGGGTATTACAACTGAACTATAAATACCACAGGTGACAACCCAAAGAATCAACAGATACCTGTAACGTTGCCATAGATCGAGCCCTGTTTTGCATGGCGAGAAGTTAGATAACTGAAACGGCTTGTTAGTGATTGGGGCTAAAATGGAGATGAGTTATAAGAATGCCCTTGCTGGTAGTTTTCTTTCTTTCCTTAATGAATCTGTTAAATGTTTATTAAATCAATATCTATCTTTGTCTCCTTTTCCAGGTATAACTCACAACCTGGTGGTGCCATGGTGCAGTATCGTCATGTGGGGTCTCATTGCCTCCAACTTCTTCTTTGCTACTGGTCACCAGGCCACCATCAATACCATCCAATGGGGTGCAGCATATGTCGGCTTCCAGGGTGACTTCCAGAACTATGCCATTCCCGCTGTCCTTATTACACTCAACACTTTCGCTGGTCCCCTGATCAGCACCTTTGGGCTTCCCTTATTGCTCTTCTGGCCAGCCGTCAGAGACCGCATGCTCTGTGTGTATAGCAAGTGTCGCGAACACAGAGCTATGGTTTCTGATAATTCACAGAAGACAGGAGAACTTGTTCTACATGAGCGGCACCAGTATCTCTGTGCAGCTCTGTTTAGACTGTGCCTGGGATATATGCTCTACTTTGGTATAAAGGTAATAATTGCTATCATTATACAGTAGTTGACATTTAAAACAATTTCTTATACCTTTATGATGAATGTTGTTAAAGCTACATGAATTTTCGTCCTATATAAAGCAGATCGTAAGTGTATGTATTAATATTACCTGCAGAAAAAGCCTTCAAAAGACCAATTGCTCTAACCCTAACCTACATATTTACAGTTATTTCTAGTTAGACAAATAGATTGTTTGGTATGACATGCTCAACCATATGGCGTTAATTCTATGATGATAGCAGGCTTCTGTAGCCAATCATAATCTTTTCTTTCCCCATTGTGTGTCTAGTGCACATGCAAAACTTTGCATGCGCATGCACTCTCAGCCCTGATTGTAAATAGGCAGTAGCTTGCCCTGTATGCGGTACAGGTAAGCTACTGTAGATTCATTAGATTTGTACTAACAGCAACTCCCCATGTAGACCCGAAGAATAAGCAATCCACTGTAAAACCAGTGCGCTAGGCTGACAGTGTGGGAGCATATTCATCCATCAGTTAATGTCTAATGAGTGTTCTCACTGCGAATATAACCTCTGCTGTGTAAATGGTGTAACAACTATTACTAACTCCATGATAAAGATTTGTATGCTTTGTTCTTTGCAGCTAATTGCAACAATGGGTGCAGCAACACTTCACCAGCGGCATCTAATGGTGTGGAAGATATTTGCCCCGCGGTTTGTCTATGAGGCTGCTACATGGCTCTTCATAGCATCGCTTACCCTTGTCACTTATCTAGTCGTCATGCGCATCAATAGAGTCCTACAGAACTGGATTACAAAGGTGGAAAAATCACAAACATAAAGTACTGTCCATGTCACATAATGCAGTAACTACAATCATCTTTGATTTATAATCCAATTGGATGTCATGTAACAGTAATTAGGGACAAATATTGAAAACTGTGAACATGCCTTCTTTTTTGTATCGCAAAGTATTAGTTACCCATAGAATTAGATTTGAACTTTCACCTTTAGATCTCTTCAGATTACCTGATAAGCCCGGAAATCCCATTCTCTAGTAAATATGGTCCCACCAAATAGCATTAGACATTCGATGATGGGTTTCGATAAGGAATGTCAAATGTAGCAAGACAGTGATGTGCTTTCCTGCCGGTCATGTTACCTTAATATTAGGCCACACCAAATTAAAAGATTGGTCTCTGGATTTCCCGCACCTGATTTTCAGAAATTAAAATTTTATTTCTATTTGACAAATAACATGTCTATGGATCCCGCCCACCTTATTTTCTGGGATTTTTTTTTTTTGATTTTTTTTTTGATCAAGCAATAAATATATGATTGATAATAGGGCGGGAAAGTAGATCACAAGAATTGCCGAGAAATCCACAAGTCAGGACCTCCTATTATTGCTCACAATGCTGGGGCTATGGCTGGTCACTGAGTTCAGACAGAAATTGCACCCCTATGTACTTTTTAATATATTTTTCAATAAGATATCATAGGAAAGTTATTTTATGGAGTCATAATTGTTGGGGGCATGCTTTGTTATGCTGGAAATTGCCTGAATCTGTGAAAGTAGAACTTCTACAGACTAGAAGCTTGAAGTGTGGGAATCCACTTCCTCCCTTTCCTAGAAAAAAGTTTGGGAAGCCTGAAAAATAGAATATTCTACCTTTAATATTTATGTTACAGTAGGTGATATTATGTATTGTGATACATTACAAAGTCTTGTCTTTCAGAGTATTTTAGGGGTACTACATTTTGTATTCCGAAAACGTTAGGGTATCCTATTCAGCCTATTGTTAGGACAGTGTCAGTGTATTCTGAGCCCAGGATTCTGATTCTATCATATGAGATGTCTCCAAGAAAACCTAGAAATCCTACCTGAAGGATGGGGGATTGTATGCTGCAGCAATTTAACAGCTACATATAACTATCCACGACCAAACTATGCATCTTGAAATGATAGGCCTATATTGTATGACCTATTTCACCCTGAGTATTTAAGTCTCCTGTACAGTACTGCCACCACTGTAGGTCTCCTCCATGCGTTACCTCCACTGTTCAATAATCCATGTAACTGATAATAAGGACACCAATGGAGTTTGTTTCTAAAACTCTTTCAATGCATGTCCTGCATCATCTAACTATGAAAACTTAGTGAGGCCACTCCATGCCTAGGGCACATGTACAGCCCCCCCCCCCAATAGGAGTGTCATCGATACCTACCAAATCGACACGTCGCGATTAACGAAATCGCGATTATCGTATCGACAAAACCATTATATCGATACAATAATTGATCCTCTAATCACCTGGACTTCAGGCTTTCTAAATCTGCAAGAATTTCCTAAATATTCCTATTAGAACCGAAGTTATGATGAAAAGTGCATTGTCAAACCACCTGAGCCACATGAAATAATCAGTTATGATTCAGAATTATAAGAGAAATTTGAATATAAGGAGAATGAATATATAAATGGCTATAAATTACCTTGTAATTGGAGTATTTGAATAATTCTTTAACTGTTAGAAAGCTTATATCAGGGCCATTTCAGCCTGGTTATCAATAATCGATATAATCGGAATATCGAGACCAAAACACTGATATTCAACATCGACATAAATGGGATGTCAATGACACTCCTACCCCCCAATGTATTACAGCCTGACCCTTCACACCCGTAGGTGTGGTGTCTCCACACCTAGAGGTGACAGTGAGATGCAGATGTCACTTATTAATCATTCACACCTGCAGCTTTAATGCAGCACTATTACTGTTCAATGCATTACATCAAAGCTGGGCATCAACGTGATATGTCACACTATTGAAGTCTCTGACATCGGCCAGGGGAGGGGGGGGGGGGGTGGAATAGTCACAGGGTTGAAATACAAAGTGATATGCCTTGGGCCAAAAAAAAAAATATTGTGTTTTTCCAGTTACATAGCTAAAATCTCTAGGGTCGGTAGTTTGGATTAATTATTTTTTTTTTTATTATTTTTTTTTTTATTATTTTGTATATTGTAATGTATGGACAGACACGTTCGATTCTATGATTTATCAGTAGAAATATGAAAACATAAGCAATGTGAAGCACATGTAAAATATATGAATGACTGTCATGAACACTATACCAATAGATGAGGACATTGATAAGCTTCACGAAAAAATTGATGAAAAATTATGAAAATTACAGGAAAAATGCCTTAAAATTCCCCAAAAGTATAAAAAATTACCAAAATAAAAAAAAAATTCTAGGGTCAGCCCTGTTTTGCTAGGGTCGGTTGGGTAACTGGAAACAAACGTTTTTTTTTAGGCCTTGTATTAAGTTAAGGCCTTGCTCTTTCGTGGGTTGGAGGGGAGGGGGGGGGGGGCTTCAGCATATATCCTGTGTACTATGTGCGGCTCATACATGAGGCAATAAAGTACATTACTTGGTTAATGAATTATTGAAATATTTTCTGTTCAGGTACAGAAATAAACTGTATAAGCTTACCTCATGTACACGCCTGTTTCATTGGATTTATGGGCCTCATCACCTTGTTACTTAATGTGTATGACTATATTTAGCTATGGCTTAGGCCTATACATGTACATTAGGAAATACCAATGGTAATAAATTTGGACTCTGGTTCGTGGTATATTAATTTCGTTTTCTACTACCAAAATATTTTTGAAATATTTAAACAAATGTTACCTTAAAATCAGAGCATAGGCAATGTAACCTACCCTACATTTACATCAGTATACTTTGCTATACCTACAAAACAAAGTTTAATTCACAGATGAATTAAAAAGAACACACGAATTCCTTCAACTGTTTGATGAAGAACATACAGAGATGAAGAAGTGAATCACGAGACAGTCAAAACATGCAAATGCTCATGGATAATGGATGTATTAATCCCTCTTTTAAAATGAATTTAAGTCTACTCTGTTCGGAACATTCAGACAAGTCTGATAGTTTTTGATAGCTTGAAATCACGGGAATCGTGCAGCATATATTACATTGAAAAATAGTTATGAAAATCGGGACAAAATCGGGAATTCACACAGCAAATCTAGGGGTTTGCTCTATGATAATGATAGGAGTAGCAGCACGAGCAATAATAGAGTGTTTTGACCCCTTATCTAGGTCACGAGACTTACCTGCCCTATAACGGTACGGGAATGGCAGACCCCTCATTGGATAGGCATAACAGTTACTATGCAGATCTTCCTAATGCCAAACACTGTTGCCCAAGCATGGCTCACATCACATAAGGAACATAATATCTACGAAGCCTGAGTCACTAACAGCAAACAAAAAAAAAATAAAAAAAATCACCCCCTCCATATTTATGATGTTCAGAATCCATAGACAATTAATTTCTAGAAAATAAAAATAAGAATTACGCCCTCCCGCACCATATTCTCAAAATGAAAATCCATAGACCCAACTTTCTTATTTGGTGTGGCCTTACCAGGGCAATTTTGATATATTTCATTTGTATGTAATTTAGACATTTCTTCACAGTCAATACTAGTCAGTATTACAGCTACTAAGTAGATATGGATATACTGTTCTCATAATGTATTCTTCTGAGGAATATGATAGGGTTTGTCAAATGTAAAACCAGATTGAAAGATGAATCGGGTAGTAACACGTTGCTATGCAACATAATTTATGCAAATATAATGTTCTGCTACTTTGAGCAAACGATCTTCACATATCACATTTCTAATGTACCGATATTAAAATTGATGGTAAATGGTTGATTCTTACCCTATATGATGAAGGATATATGTTGTTGTGAGGAGTCTAGATAAATCAAACGCTGAGGTGTCATGGTATTCAAAGTAGAAGTATTGTCAATATGACTGGGTATCAAACTTATCGGTGAATATGAACACCTTTGTAATAAGGTTACAAGTGCTGAAAGTGAACGCCTTTGATATATGAAAGTATGCCAAATTGACGAAAAAAGCATTTGTTACTAGAATAAGTGATAGCATATAGCAGCGTGTTTACTATGCATACAGTAGTAAAATGTCACATGATTGTTTATATAATTACATGTTTTAGCATATTAAAGTGATGTGTATTGCTGTATGTACATATTTTTGCTGGGGGCTATGTTTCTCATGGCATTGTTAGAATTGACTTTTGTAACCATTATTCCAGTTTATAACATAGTACCTAGTGTACAAGGCGATCTCTCGTATCGAAAAAGGCACACCTGGGGGCCTGTTTTTTTATCACTTTAGTTCGAAGCTAATGTGATTTTCCCTGAATTCTCAAGCCGCATCTTAACGTGAGGCATCATGCTATTTATATCCTCTACCTGTTATTTCCTTGTTCGGACTGATAAATGAAGTGAGTATGTGTAGGCAATCATCTTCAGGGGAGCGCGTGTCCATGAAATGTGTTGTCCTTCAAATTTCTAGTCCATGGCACATTGATATTCAAACCATAGTCCAGTCCAGAATCTTTCAACTTAACAAATAACAAATAAGTGATTCATGTAATCCATGTATCTTGTGAAGAAATATTTATTGGAACAAGGGACTATTGAAGGGGCTTCCTAAACGTACGTGCCAAAAGTGCTTGCCTTCACATCATTTTTAATTATTTCACATAATCAAAGGACAACTCTAAGCCGATCCCGAAGATCATGTCATCTGCACTGAAATGTACGTATATATGCATATGTATTGATGACATGAATAAATGAATGGTCTTTAAATTATCAATACCAGGCAATGCCCACCCACCGATATTTAACAGAATGCCATGGATTATCTTAATACATGTATTAGGTATAGCTGAAAGTTTAAATGTGTCATTCTATGCAACGTAATGTGTGAGCAGACATTTCATTACTTATCACTGTAGCTTTCTATAGAAGGGCTTTCGTTACATTAGGTATTACAGTACAATTACCTCTTGTCGATAAGTCTAGGGGTTTCATCACCAAATCATTGTACATACGATATCAGTATGTTTGTAGTGTCATTACACATATAGAAATAAACTAAAATAATCTAAATATAAGCTACTTTGTCCTTTATTCAACAAATACAAAAATAGAACAATGATTTATCTATCACCACGAAATAATTGTACTACGTCATATTGGAGCTAGAAATTTATTCAATACAATTTCTTGTTTTGTGCCAACAATACATGTATCTCAGAGATGCCACTTTTCCTGGTTTACCAGGAATTCCTGGTTTTTATTACAAGATTTCTGTATTAAATTATGTTAAATTCCTGGGAAAATGTGGCTTAAGTCCAATTTTCCTGATTTTTGTCGGCCAGTGAGTGGCATCTCTGCTACTATCTATAGAGATTGCGATTTACATGTACCACTGCTGGTCACATTTCTTGGCGTGTCTTGCTAGGTTACTTTTAGTCGTGAATGCTGCAGGACAGTTAGAACAAGCGAATGGTTTTTCACCTGTATGTGTCCTCATGTGGATCTCTACAGCAGAAGGGTAGGGGAACTGTTTGCCACACACCCTACAGTCATAGGCCCTACCAGGGAAGTTGTCCTTGTCTCTCTCACTCTCCTCCATCACCTGCTGCCCTGGCCGGACGTTCACTGCCCCTGTGTGGGCTGTCCTAGACTTATCGTCATCGTCATCGTCCACAATGGTGATGGTGTTTGGGTCAGTGGACCAGGTGTGCCTGGCAGGGAATGTAACCTGTCAAAGAGACAATGGAAATTATATAGATAAGGGAATTGGTTAGGCTTTTTTGTCGCTATTCAAAAGCTGAGGAAATACATGACCCTTTCTTTCTGGATAATATAAGTACTAAGGTTTTTTAAATTAATTCATGTCATTAAGGCCACTCCGGAAAGAAAACTTGCTTCTCATCACCGCCCTCGTCAGAAAAATCATCATTTGAGATTTTTTTTTTTTGGATAGAATTTTCTGATAGAAATTCATTGAAAAATGGACAAAGATAGTGTGGTATCAAATTAAAGCTTAGGAGCCAAGCAGTGCACCTAGCTATAGGAAATAAACACTTTCACACTTTTTAAATGTTTACTTTTACTTTACTTTTGAAAGGCATTTTTTCTTCCTCGAGGACACCCACAACACATAGGTTTCGATCTTTCTCAACAGCTTATCCCAACAAAATTAAATAAAATCCTCCCTCATCACTTTTTTCATTGTTTGCTGATGAGAAACAACTTTTTTTTTGAGTGGCCTAATAAAAAAATTTAAAACGAATACTTAGATATTTCAGCTAAGAATAGGTAGTACTCCTTCCATTACTTTTTCGACCCTTCCCCAGTTTGCCCGAACCCTCCTATACAATTTCCGTGGGACATAGAATATTCTCTCCAGCTTTCCAAGACCTCTAGTTTTCTGCCCAACAGCAACTCATTCCACTCTTGATCCCTCCCCTCGCCTAGGTCTCCCCACCTCTCTAACACCTGCCCATAACTCCTCTAGTGGCTTCCGATCCTCCATATGTGTCCCACTTCTTTACCGTGGTGTACCGCCCCTTATACATGGTGCCCAACCGTCCCGCAAGATATCCAAAGCCACCTCCAAGTGAGCAGTTACATTAAACCATAGGACCCCCTGCCAAACTCATAGGCTGTCTATCATCCAAGGTATCCAGACCCTCTTGCATAGTCCAAATGTCTTGCCTACACTGATAATAAAACCTATAGTCAGAACTGACTATACCAGTATATTTTGACCCCCATAGTTAGATGACTGTATACATTAGCAGGGGCGTAGGAAGCAAATGTTTATTGGGGGGACCAGGGGTATTGGTTGGGGGGGGGCTGCTATATTTTTATATAGGCTTATATAGGGAACCTCCTGATTATTGGGGGGGGAGGCCCCCCTGCCCCCCCCCTTTCCTACGCCCCTGATTAGTCACATATTAGTCATGGAAA
Source organism: Acholoe squamosa (assembly GCA_949317995.1). Classification (NCBI taxonomy): domain Eukaryota; kingdom Metazoa; phylum Annelida; class Polychaeta; order Phyllodocida; family Polynoidae; genus Acholoe; species Acholoe squamosa. The sequence goes on along the minus strand of OX439039.1, from coordinate 27,866,414 downwards.
TAAGCAAATGTCCATGACCAGGGAATAAATTTGCATCGTATTCACCGAGGTGAGGCTGTCCGTATTCAACGATGCCTTATAGGCAGAGTTGAATGCGGACAGGCCTCACCGAGGTGAATACGATGCAAATTTATTCCCTGGAATGGACATTTGCATTTATGTCATGGCCTAGGGGGTTATTTTGCCTTTAAATAAAGAAAAAAACAGCTCAGATCTGTTCAAAATCCAAGATGGCGGACACCCATTGAATACAAACACATTGTATTCAATGCCCCCCATTGAATACGGCGGTTCTAGTACTAATCTATAGTGACGGTCGTATCAGCCATGACATAAAGAGTCATTCTGACTATGTGTAGAACTCATAGATTGATGATGTCACAGGTTTCTGTGCATAAAAACAAAAGAGCACATATTTGCTGGATGCATTACACAGGAGACATAATCAGGCTCAATCTTCACCCTACCTTGTTCATCAATCAGTATTGATCATGTCTGTCAATTAAGGGATAGGTAAGTCATATATGCATCATGATATTGTTTGATTAGTACAGTGTTTTCAGAATTATTTTCAGTTTCACCTGGGCATCATGGAGAAGGCATACAGCAGTCATATTGGATGGATATTGGTCTTGCTGACTATACATATTAGTCACAGTGACTAAGTACTTGATGCTAAGCATTAAGGCATGACTATATGGTGACTATATGACTAAGTTAAGTTAGTAACCAGTGACTATAGCAAGTATAGTCGTGAGATATTATTAAATTACAACGATACGTTCAGCTCTATGAGCTGAACACTGGTGGGTTGGCAAATTCCTGTTGAGAGACACAGGTCCCATGATTGCCATTAACGAAGGTCATCATACTTGTGGGATGACATTTCATGAAGGTCACGTCATTAAGTATGGGAACTTTTTGTCTCATCAAATTGGCGCAAAGCAAAACAACACATTAGCATTTATTATAGATGTCCCGTCCATTGACAAGAGGACACGGGAACCTGATTATCCAACCCAAAAGACTCTTATATTTAATTGTATTCTTATATATATACAATAACTTCCCCCAAAGGCACCGTAAAATCACAAGATCTACTAAGAATTAGAACTGTCATCACACGAGGAAACTTCACAAGATCCTACGACTGGATGTTGTAACTGCAGCTAAGAAGCAGCCTTCGATGGTGGTCGCTAATCTCTGCACCACCACAACAGGTCACCAAATCCTGTATACTTTCATGCATAGAGATTGATCGTACTGAACAGTCACTACTTACCACCTACCAAATGGTAGAGACCCGGGCTACAGTAGCATTTGGTGAAATATCCTCTAGAACCAAGTTAGTCCACTGTGGGAGCTGTGATTCTTACAATCGGGTGCCATACTTAATTCAAGTATTGAGAAGCAGTAGGTCCGTACATCTATTGTCAGACATAACACAACGGAGGTGGACAGTATTAGGTAAACAGCATTTGTTTCACCATTGGCTAAGAGGCTCAAGTACTTATGGTATCCACAGACATTTAGTATACTTAGAAGTTCTACATATATGCCCACATTCTTATTTCAAAGGATATACGACCAATAGAAAAGGTGTTTGTATATGCTGGTCACAAGTATACTCCCAGAGCTAGAATTCTAACAGGTCAATTGAGCTGCTAGTGTCAGCATGGGTCACACGTCTCTAAAACTAGATGTATAGCATTTGTTATATATGTCCATATAATTCATTTTGACTGTGCTATGGATTTTAATTTGGTATCGAAACTACTGTATTGGGGTTCATGTTGTCCCATATGTAGTGGTGCACGTCCATAGTGGAGCTTGATATGTCTCTCCCTGTTGGCCTTAGTGGTAAAACCTCGTCCGCACACAGAGCACCTGAAGGGTCGTTCTCCTGTATGTGTCCTCATGTGTCTCTCCAGTTTGTACATGGACTCGTGCTGTTTGCCACAAACCATACACTGCATGCTGCTGGTTCCCTCTACCCCTCTGTTTGTAGCCTGAAAGCATAAGTGGATATCCATCAGTGCTTCGCTAGTTATAGTGATCCTTGGCAGATTGTAAACCCATACCAAATAACTTCTGGCAAATTATTATTTGCTACATAGAGCCCATTCCCAGTGTAGCAATATCAATATCATGAATGCATCTATGGAACCTTTGCCTTCAGTGTAATTGATGTGTATTATCGTATCACTGGAAACCCATGGCCCCTTTAGCATTGTCCTAAAACTGACAACCAATTCATTATCTAATAGCGGCTATATGGTGGAACCGTTTGCAAAAAAAAAATAGTGGACCGAATTGCAAATTCTAACTTCTAAAGGTCTAGATCTGGGATATGAATTAAAAAGTACTGTTGAAGAAATGTTAAGTAACCTATACAAACAATCCACCCAGAACACCAAATATTGGGATATGGATAGGACGCTGAAAACATTTGAAATGGCTGTGTAGTTACACACTGAGTGATTCAATTCCATAGCCTGGTGATAGCCTATTATTCTAAATACTACTCACGTATAGACCTCTCGATCGATATCCTAGTGTGAATTGACATGTACTGATACAGTCAGAGGCATAGGAAGCAAATCTTCATTGGAGGGGGGGCAGCGGGGGCCACACCTCGACCATCTTGAATTGTTGGTTCAAGCGCAATAGCGCATATACATACCTATATAAAATTTGTATAGAAAATTTTTTTTGGATGAATTTTAAATCTGATTTAAAGCCCAGTGTAATGTGTTGAAGGAAGAACTAAGACTTTACATTTCGGTGCCTCGCGCATATGTTACACCCAGGTCCCCATTTTCCCTATCCCATTACTATATCAATCTAATTTGAGATGCAAATTTTAGCTTCTTGTTCATAATTCATACTAAATTCTTGGCAAGATTTAGGGGGCCCAGACATACTCAGGCCCCACCTCCTTTATGATTGGGGGGCCCGGGCCCCCCTTTTCCTATGCCCCTGTACAATGACTTGGTCTCATGACTTGTACATATCTCTTAATGGTACTTCCACCTGTAGCCCACTACACAAAGATGAAAGCTCTTCTGATAACTGCCATTTAAAAAAGAACATTTTCTATCCAATTGCATACATGCCAACACACCCGGATTGGCAGGGAGACTCCCGGATTGGCCGGGAGACTCCCGGATTTTGACACTTTTTCAGGGGTTCTCCCGGATTAGATTTCTCCTTTCAAATCTCCTGGATTTTCACCCTTCTCCCACATTTTAATAGGTTTAGTCACTTTAAACCTAGAAAATTTCCCGGATTTGAGATGCTTAGGCCCTTTCAACTTAGGAAAAACCACCAAATTCCTCTATTTGATTTGTAGATTTTTTAGCAGTTTTTCAGTGAAATGGTCCCAAAAGCTCCCTGGACCTAGCATTTTAAGGTATCAATAGCATGGTGGTCAGGACTTCTGTGGGTCTCCCGGTTGTGTACCCTAAAATGTTGTTGGACGAAATACATTACTCACAATCTGGGTGGTTAGTGACGGGGACCTGTAACAAGGCAAATTTCCATATACTTTTTACAACCACAGTGACTTGCTAGGCTGCAGCATTCTAATGACTATGGCCATATCCATTATCGTTCATACAATTTGTGTCATTGGAACAATTCTCTAATGGACGTTTGCTGTCGTTGCTACTCCACTGCATCTGCTAGGCCTACATATGTAACATAGACCTATATGGTACATTTGTACTACATTGGTAGATCAAACCCCAACCCACTCTAGACATGGGGGGGGGGCAGATCATATGCCCCTCATAAATTTGGAAACCAGTTCACAATAGATAATGATAATGTCCAGGTTTTGAGAATTTCCAGTATAAGTAAAACAAGTTAAAAATATTAATCACCAGTTACGCGTTTTGGGCACCTTCACCGTCAAGTTACTTCCAACGCCACCGTGGTATATTGCGCAATTGCCTTTTTCCTTTAGCCACTCCTCATGATGAGTCGCCCACTTAAATGTGGTTCACGTGTACCGGTCTAGTACACGTTATCCACAATAATCAATGGGACCAATGATATATACACACTGATATATATATACTGACAACTTTATATACTACTTACATCTAGTTAAAACGGTCTGGTATAAACGAGTCTTTCAATATACTACTGACATTTCAGAGGCGTAGGAAGCAAATCTTCATTGGGGGGGGCCCAGCCAGGGCCCATCGTGACCACCTTGAGTGTTCAATGACATCTATACATATACATATATAGAATTTGTATAGAAAAGTAATTTTTGTTGAATCTTGGATCTGACTTTGGCTCACACCCCTCCTTTCCCTATCCCATCACCATATAAATCTAATTTGAGTTTGAGTTCTTGTCCAATATTGGGGGGGCCCAGACATATTCAGGCCCCACCTCCTTCATGATTGGGGGGGGGCCCAGGCCCCCCTGCCCCCCCCCCTTTTCCTACGCCCCTGCATTTAAGACTGGGCAGTGGTGGTCTTGGGTGCGGGGCGCGCATCCTCTTTTCATAGTCTTTTCATCAGTTCATGTGTATAAATTGTCATTAGATTAGTCCAAACTTGAGGGGTGTGCCCTCCCCCGCCCCCACATCATTTGGAAAGAGGAAAGTAAGAGCTACTGGCGAGGATATGTATACATAGGGTGATGACAATGACAGCCTTATCTCAATTTCCCCTGAGTGGAGTTGTAACTACGTCGGATTCATTCAGCTGATGCAGCCTTTGTATGCCCACTGCCGTGGAGCGTGAGTGCGACTTAGAATTAGCCCCCACTTGTCTGAACCTTTAGATTTAAAGGGCATTCGGTGCTGTAGATGGGGATAAAATGAAACCTGGTGAAAGATTATAATTCAGACATTTATTTGCAATCGTCCATCCTGCAATGATTTTATTCCTTTTTTTTCCAATAACAGGAGTGTGTTTATTGGTTTAGAGGAACCTGTAATACCAATAATTATGTAGAAGGGAAACACATAATTACAATGTATATAGACTACACTGACACTGATTCATCAGAGTTTTTGAATATTTTTCTTTTGATTTAGGCATACGACTTGAAACACAAATAGTCTGTTCCCTGCAAATTGTTTTGTAAGAGGAACTAAGAGAGTAGGCATATCCCCAGCGGCAGTATTTGGGGAATTTACATGTACTGCGAAAGGTTCTATTGATATTTTCTTGTGAACCACAGAATATGAAGAGTATCTTTCCGATTCTGCTTTGTCTACCATTCCGGTTGGAGTGAGTGAGTAATAGATGTTTAACGCCATTTCGACAGCTAATGTCATATTCATGGCGAGAACTACATTACACAATTTCATAGAGGAATGTGTCAGTGCCCGCACATATGTGCACCACACACATCCAAGGGTATAGGAAAGAGGAGAAATAGACCCTTTTAAGTGGGCTAGGGAAGCCCACCATTCCGGTTGGAAGTTAGGGTGCAGGTCTAGCCTTTGTCGTACATCGATAGTCTGTGTGATTTCAGTTCTCTCACATAATAAGATAGGGCTCTATATATGTCCTTTACGGTGCTAGTATTCTAAATCATCACGAAAGACCAATGATTATCCAGACAATAATACACAGGACAGCCCTTCAAAAATCAAGAGGTGCCGACTGGTAGGAATATATATTATGTATATATATATATATATATATATATATATATATATATATATATATATATATTATATATATACATACATATACACACACACACACACGCAGAGGAATGCTGTAGGAATATACAGGAATGACCTTTTTCAAGGGTAGGAATGATTTAAAAGAAATGGCATATAAGCACACCGAACTTTAAATGTCCACTATGTTGAGTTACTAATGGGAAATACAGCATATCTACAGATCCATGTATGTGTGGAACTGGGCCTTAACGCAGGTCTATGTTCGAGGGTTCTCTCCCTTTCAGGTGGTAGATCTCACTCTGTCTTACATGTGGTAGATTCCAACATGTCCTGGTTGCACGTTCTAGGTAGGTGCACTATCTGTTGTTGCATGTGGTAATGTACTTGTTTCATATGTCTCTCCATGTTCTGTTTGGTGGTAAAGCCGCGCCCACACTTGGCACACACGTAGGGCCGTTCTCCTGTATGTGTCCTCATGTGCCTCCTGAGGGTGTACAGAGAGTCGTGCAACTTGCCGCACACCTGGCAATGAATGCTCCTGGCCCTCATATTGCCCTGGAGTGAGGTCTGAAAGCAGAACATGGAACCGTCCATAAGTTGGTGCAAGCTACTCTATTGTATTTAGGCCACCAAGAAACTCATCAAAATCTACCCAACTGTCTACTGGTATAGCCCTAATCAACAATGTGCCCTTGAATACCTCCCATCCCATCGTTCATCATATCCTGCAGGTAGGACTATGCAAATAGAAGGAACCATTAGGCCAGTCATGATAGAGAACTTCATGCTGAACCTTGTGATTAATTTCCATATATTCGACAAAAGCATTGATACATTTGAATGATACATTTCATATTAAATTAACCGTCCTATACCATGCATTTTGCTTCGATAACATCGGGAATCCATAACAATATGTTGTGGCGCCTAGACACAAGAGGATTGCACTAATGGGACATCTATTATTGCGCTCTAATTATCTCAACTGCTGGGTGAGCTATTTCTGAAATGTCAAATGGGGATATTCTGACACAAACAAGTCATAGCATTTATGATTACCAAATATTCTGTGTTTCTAGACTCCCTAAAAAAATACCCTCCTCCCAGGCTTTAAAATGTCAAATGTATAAAACCTGTTTTAGCAGGCACCTAATTAACTGTAATTGTGTTGCATGTGGTTCGTCTTTGGATATGATGGAATTTGACCTGACTAATTCAAAAGGGTGCCAATTGATGCAAAATGAAGAAGTAAATTTGTAACCTAACTACATATTAAAAGGAAGAGTGTGGTGCATATCAAGTAGCCTGTCTTAGGTTTTCTCAGGTAAATCTGTCACCTTCCAGAGTCAAAATCTATCATTCTTATACATTGTATGCCAAGAGTTACACTCTGTCTCGATATTCTGCTAAAGAATGAGGACCCCCATCCCCGTTGCGGTTCGTTTCATTATATCATTATAATTTTCTATCCCATTCTCTTTTCTTTTCTCTTTTTTTTTTGTTGGGGGGGGCGGGCATTCAAACTTGATTTCTCGATAGACTTGTATACAGACTCATCTTGTTACAAATATCATTTGAACCATCTAGTATTTAATCATTATCGATCTGTTTTTTTCTGAAATTAAATGTGCATTATATTTCATTTAAAGAATTGCCTTTCTAGCCTAGGATTTACTGAAGTAGTAAAAGTCTCAAGTGGTGCATCAGATTCACTGACTTAGAGCATCACGCACAGGATGACTGGTCATTTCTACCGTGTAACTTTCTATTTCCAACTTGAATTACATTGTACATCATAGAGAAGAAGGATCTCGCATTACAGGGATTTTTTTTCAATTAGTAATGTTTGCCCTTAACTCAATGCTATAAACTTAACACTCTGGTGGATAGTTATCCCTTCATGTCAGGACAGTTTTCGTCAAAACCAATATGCATCATCAGTAAAAAGAGAGGGAAAAGTGGGTTGGGTATTCAAAACATTTCACTCATTATTTCATGGATAAAAGGGTGTCATAATACAACCATTTTAATATGACGGACATAAAAAATGAGAAACTTTATTGCCAAATAATGGCTTAGTAGTATGGTACAATAACTAGTATATAAAAAGCATAAAAAGATTAAAATTGTGATATAGATCACATATGGCCCAGGGTTTCATGCAATGAATTGATTTTGCTATCTACAACCTGTGAGTACAATGTATAAGTAGAAATATGACACTCAGTATCTCAGTTGAGCTACCCACACTGACAAGTCAAAATTAATATCTGTGCAATTAATATTTAGCATAGTAAGGCCATTATCATAAAGAACCAAGGTGAGAATCTGCTATATAGGCCCTTTTTCAATCTATTTGTACAGTGATTTTTTTAATCTTACTCAAAGCTGAAATATGATTCTCTTCTCTTAATCTCCATCACACACTGTGTCAAAATTATATACTACATTGTCTTGTACACCTAGTATTAACAAATATAGTGATTGTCAAGTTAAACATGCAGGTAATGCCAGTACTGGGACTGAACACACATATTGCAACTCTGTTTACGCCTTCCGCAGCTGTAGGCAGCCAGTTGCTGGACACGGCATCAACGCAAGGCCTAAACACGACCTGGTTGCAGTAAAAAAGGCATAAAAACAGATAAGGGCAGTGGGTAGACAAGTGTCAGGGCCACTGTGCAGTGTTTCGTGTTTTGCCACCTTTCTGTGTTTTATTCTGTGCTTACCCCTACCAGCTTGTCTGAGGCCAGGGTATAGGCGTTGTACAGAAAACTTTATCCTTAGCATGCTTAGTTTATCGCTCAGTCCCCAATGTGTTATGTGTATAGCTTGGCCACTGTAAACATTGCCTGCTGAAAAAAAGTGTCTCACTTGGTGATTACCCATAGGACTCCATGTGCTAATTTCATCGCCACAATCTATCTGACCCATAGACCCAATGGTTAAAGGACTTGTAGTCAGTATAGCTCCCAAAAACATGACATAAGTACAGCAGCTTTTTTCGTAGAGAAAGACATCACTCACCATAAAGGACAAAATGTTGTCTGATAGATGAGATTTGAAACTTTCCTTTGGCTTTTGAAAAATGTGTAAACTAACAGTATATCACTGAATGATTACACCCTCAAGTTGGTGATTACAAATTTGTGGATCTGGCTGAAAACCCGGCTCCAATAGCCCAGGGGGTACCCTGGGCCAATTAACTATAGTTCATAATATTTGTCATAATATCTGCATTATGAAATTTATAGCTAAAGAAAAAAAGACAAGCATTGTTTGTTTGAAAGGAAGAAAAAATTGTGTCATGAAACGGCTGCTAGTGCACTGCTGCACTGCAGAAGTGACATTGAGTGCATTATAGCAGTGTAGTGCATGCCTGAGCAAGGTCAAGCTAGCTGTTAAAAAGTTGAGGGCTATTAATTGGTCTAGAAATACATTGATTGGGTGATTAATTGTGGAAGGTGATGTACAAGGTTTTATAAAGAAAATAGACAACTCTTTCTTCACATCTTGACTCAGATGCATTCGTTTATTTATAGGACAACAGACAGTCTCAATGTGAAGAAAGTCGTGGTCTATTCTCTAAATAATATATCAATCAGCAACTAACGTATTCCTCAACCTCAATAATTGGAATACATGCTACGGTGATGTTAAGAGTAGGCCCTATAACTGAATTGGTATACATTTCTCAAACAAAAGAATATTTACAGTAAATGTACACAGATGTGAGACATGCAATTTCTCATTCACTTCTATATAATGCTGACTGTATGTGCTCAATGTGGATATGATGTATATGATTAAAGAGGCATCGAGAGACATTATGTAAAATTATAAATCTTTAACCATTTAAGAGCTGCTGATGCATTTATCCATCATGCCTATTGGTCGTCATGATACATATATACTCCCGGAGGCTCGTCATGATGCTCCAATGAGGTGCTGGCGAGCGGTCTCGCCAGCACTTCATTGGTGCATCATGACGACCAATAGGCATGATGCATTAATGCATCAGCGGCCCTTAAAGGTTAAACACATGTACATAAGGAAAAATACTGAACAGGGAAACAGGAAAAGAACCTCTTGTACATGTTACGACCCGGTGCTTGTATTGATCTACATTTACTAAAATCGTTATTAATTTGTGTATATAATGATAGTCATTATCGGTGGTTTCAATACTCGAACGTATTTTGCGTTTAGGCTAGCCTTCCACAACTTAGGTAACATCCAGATGACTGAGCTGCTGAGGTCCATTTACATGTTCATTTACACAAGGAGGCATTCCTGAGATTGCCTGGAATGCCAGCGTTCTTAGCCATCGAACTGACCACGTTCAGCATGGTGTTCTTCCCTAGTGGCTGGTATGAGTACCAAACCCATTCTGTGCTCAGCTTCCCATATTTCTCAGCTTCTGCGTATTTCTTGGCCTGGAGTGTCAAGAAGAAGGGACTATCGTTTGAGTTCATTGAAGGTGGGCGATGGCCCTTGTAGATTTTGTAAATCTCCACTGGACATCTTTTGGTACCTGTTGCATATATTCTTGGCTTGCCCATAACAACGGCCTCAAACTCCATAGGGGTTATACGCTTTTTAATTGTCTCCCTGTTATACTCGAGGAACTCAGCAGTGCCATCGGTGGGAGTGTGTAACGTCACATCACCCCACTGCAAGTCTCTGGTCTCAGTCGTGCTCATTTTGAACCCAAGTGTTAAGAGAAAGAAGACAGTGTTTTGGAGGATCCTTGCATCACTCGTCCCAAGTTCATTTGCCTCCCACAACATTTCGATATGTTCCTCGGTCAGTGGAGTTGCCTTGTTGGGCTTCTTGCCCAAACCCATAACTTTTAGCTTCTTTCTTTTGGCCTCAAGCACCGACCGTGATGTGGCAAACTTCGGACTTGTCACAAGGCTCTCCTCGTAGCCCATGTCCTTCAGATGTCTGTTAAGAGGAATGGAATTACCTTATTGAATGACAGGTAGCTGAGAGTCCAAAACTTTTCTCCACGCGACATGGAAACTATATTGTATAGGTCTATACTTGTTCTGGTGATATTCATATAAATCAGAGAAGGATGCACGTTGGATTCTAGCCACTAACGTTAGTCGACAAATGATATAGAAACTATGCTGTTTCTAAAGCAGTGATATTGTGAGATAAACTGGATATAAGTGAGTTACATAATCATACCTTTCTATAGCCCGGTGCATCCCAGTTAATGTATCAGGTTCATAATCTTCTCCTGTGTTTTTCTTTGCAGTCAAAAAGAAGCATGCGATATGGTGGTCTAATGTTTCAGGGGCGAGGTTCTCTATTTTCTCATCTTCTTCAATCCTACCCTCCGACAGTAACCACAATGAGAACTTTTTGATCACCTGAAATGACCATGGATATTATATAAAGTTCTATTCAGCTTCGCCCATGTTCAATACTAAGCCAGGAGATAGATTATATATGTGCTCGTTTGATTAATTCAAGTTAGTTTATTTTTATATTATAGACATTCCAATGAATGGATATCAAGAAATATGTAAATCTTGTACATTACAATGATTTTTCCAATCTTTTAAGCAGCACTAGCCCTTTGTGTTGAGATTCATTAAGTTAATTACCTGTTCGGTTTTCTGCTGTGTGTTTGGGGCCATTTTCAATGCCTGAAAAATACCATACATAGTTGGTTTATACTGAGTAGTATCCTTTTATTTAGTATAGAAATAACTAATAGCTTTGATGTCAATAGGTGCAAACTACCATACTACCTCGTGTATGAGGTCCACCCCGCATATTAGGCACACCCGAGTTGAAGGGAAAACTATGGGGCACGCATCTTGGACCTGATTATAGGCACGTTGGTATTACCCTATAACATGGTATCCTCAAATATATAAGGTATACATCTCTATCTTTCGTTTATGCTATAAGGCACAGTAGGGGGCATCCTTGTGAAAAGCCTTGCCTGAGATGTGGGGTATTCTGGTTTATCTCACGATTCAGAACCAACAGCGTGCCTTTTTGGTCATAACCCCGTTCCGTTATCGGGGTTTAACTGCACTCCCAGTGTTCTTTTCTTTTTCTTAGACCATGTTGGTTAGATCCTGGGCATGTTAAGAAATTGGAGAAGGATATAAAGTCACCCTCCCCATACTTTTCCAGTTAAAACCGTTCAGGATTCTATGGGAAATCAATCCCCGGCTGCTGTGGCAAGAGACGAACATGCTGTCCCACTATACCAAGCCGAATGGTACTAGAAATCAATGTACATGAAGGATTTGAATAAGTTTTCCGACATACCTGATGTTTACACAGCTCGTTAGCATAGAATCCAATGGTGGAAGGTGGAGTTATTAACAGGGAAATATCCTAATATATCCTAGATGAACATGCCATGCCTAAATTCGCCATTTTGTTCGAAATAAAAAAGAATCCAATGATTTTCCATAGTGATACATGTCGGCACCCGCCCTGTCCGACCATTCCTTGCTCGACGCGTATATGACCTAGTTCTTACATCCGGGCACCTCTCCGCTTCGTCAACAAGACGGAATGGCCGTGTGCGTTAGATCGCTATGTAAAATCATTGGATTCTCATGTATTTAGAAGAAAATGGTGCCAAAATATGTGCGAACAACAAGAAAGGATCGTATATTTGTTGGTGCTAGAAGTACAGGACTTGACATCCTTGGATTCTATCCGAAAAATGTGTGTAAAGGTGGAGGTATGTCGGGCAGAGTGACAACATGGCCACGACGGCTTGGCAAACCGTGCGGATCACATACACTTTTCAAAATCTCTTCTCCTGGCTTTATTATGGCGTTATAAGGTAAGAAATTCATACAAAATGGATGAATAAGTGCAATAAATGCATTAATGCATTGATATCCTAGGACTCGGTGAGGTTTGCTGGAAATATTTGCCCTCCCGTTGCGCGGTCGGGTGAATATTTCCAGCAAACCTCACCGAGTCCTAGGATATCAACACATTAATAGCTTAACATTGTGCTTTACACAGCTGTGATGTAGGAAAGTTGTGCAGGCTAAAGGTTGTGGATGCTATCACGCCATTCGTGTAAACTATCTATCGTACGGTCATACATGAGTTCCAAAACAAGGAGTGGTGTGGTTCATAATAGAGCGTCTTACAGCAGATCGAGGGTGTGGGAAATAGATAGCCCTATCCTTGCGTAATAAGAGAACAACCCCTCCCCTCCTGTCAGATACTGGTCACCCGTTGAGTGTCATCCATGAAGGTTGGTAGGTTTTATATCGCTGAGGGTAAATCAATACATGACTGTAACCCCAATCTCTTTTCATATATATATTGCACAATATCTGTGACATTGTACAACTGTACATATTTCATGATGCTATAGAAGTTGTGCAGGAGTTCCCGGTTATTAGCTCCCCCATTTGAACCAGGTTTTGAAGTACATGTATAAGCTACTGGATTTACAACTGCATGCAAAATCCTTTGATTCATTAAAGCCTCTGTGTCACCCGTCGATTTTCTTCCTCTCTTAGCTGTACGTGTTCACTTTGATGTAAGAAATGAAAATATCTACAGGGAGGAATAGATGAGTAATAGACTTTCAGCGCGATATGATAGCCAATGTCATATCCGGTCATATACCCTGCGAGAAAACTACATGAACGTTAGGGAGTGTTCATTTTTTAACAACAGGGGGGGGGGGGTTGGTGAGTTTGAGGGGGGGCATAAAATATTTTGACCCCTCCTGAGGGGGGGACGAAAAATATCTTAACTGCTCTTGAGGGGGGGGCGTAAAATTTTTACACCCTTCTTGATGAGGCATGAATTGACGCGACTTGCCATAAATACCCAAATTGATAAGTAGTGGGGACAATTTCTCAATATATTACTTGCAGAAGGAGAAAGTTTATACTGATAATTTTACAATGCACCATTTTCTTTCTAAAATTTCAAAATTTTTCAGGGAATCATACTTCCAACAAGATTGTATGCAGAGCTCTCAACACTCAAGCATCTGTCGTGAATCTCATGCATCTGGCGTGATTTTCACACATTTGGGGGTTGTCTCACTCTCTCACTGTTTCTCATGCATTTTAGACTTTGTAATTTCAGTATATACTTATATAGTGAACTTGAGCATCCATCCTCGGTTTGATGTACCAAAATGCTCTAAAAATCAACAAATGAACCTCCATATTTCTCCAAATTTTCTTGGGGGCATACCCAAACCCCCTGGAACTGCATTTATTTCAATGCATTTCGAAAATCTAGAAAATTCCAAGCTTCAGGGAAAAGTCTCACTCTTTGGCTCCATTAGAACATGAGAGCTCTGTGGTATGTGTGACGCCTGTCACAGATGGCTCATGCATACATGCATGCAAACTCCTCATTTTTTCAGTTTTCTCCATTATTCTAAGATCTGTCAGGGTCAATCTTTGTCCAGATCCCATGAGATATCATTTTACCATTATATATATATGGTGGGGTCTTAGAAAGATTCGGATACAAGGGCATCAGCCACCCTCAAAAAGCACCAAAATGCACAAATTGACGTCTCAATATTCAAAATATTCCTGGGCGAGATACCCCCAGACCCCCCCCATTTTAACCTATCAATGGCAAATCAAAGAAGAGTCTTTACTTTTAATGCCTCGATTTTCTTTTCAAATTGGAGTGGGCCTAACAAGACATACCTGACCTGACCTGGATGGCCTGACCCGGATGGCCCGACCTGTACCCACCCAGACTGCCCCTGGTTAGATCCACCTGGACAGACTCACCCTGACCGGACTGACCAGGACCAGACAGATCTACCTGGACTGCCCCCAGACTCACCCAGATCTACCTGGATTGCCCCCAGACTCACCCTGGATTGATCCACCCGCACAGACCCCGACTAAACCGACCTGGACTGGAAAGACCCGGACCAAATGGACTTGGACCAAATGGATCTGGACTGAACCTACCACAACAGACCCAGTCAAGACTTAAATGGGACCCAGACCGGACAGAATCAGATGGATCCAGACTGAACAAAACCACACCATACAGACCCATACGAGATGGACTCGACCGGGATAAACCCGACCCATCCAGTCGGGTCATCCAGTCATACCTCAACAAAATGCACCATTTGACTTCTCGATATTCAAAATTTTCCTAGGGGACATCTCCATATACCCTTAAGCTCCCTGAGCCAAAAACAGTGTATTGATGATGCAGGGGTAGTAAAAACTTGGGGTCAGGTGGGATGTATGCCCCCCCTGCACCATCCAGTCATACATCACCAAAATACACCATTTGACTTCTCAATATTCAAAATTTTCCTGGGGGACATGCCAGTCGGGTCATCCAGTCATACCTCAACAAAATGCACCATTTGACTTCTCAATATTCGAAATTTTCCTGAAGGACATACCCCCAGACCCCCCTCTGATTCTTACTCTCTATCACACATTAATCACACTAACAATAAAAAAAACATGCCCAAGAGTTTTAAACATTTTTCTTGGAAAGCAGTATGCACATACCTAGAGTTGGCCTGGCCATTTGCTCACAAATTGATCTGACAATACATGATATTCTTGTCTAGATTTTCCAAATTTCCCTGGGGAACAACTCTGCAGATAGTACTTTACAGCAGAATCAAGTAACTGAAAGGCTAGGGGCACATCAATTCATGTCTTGGCAGTCTTCTGGTATCGAGGGTTCAAATTTCCATTAGTATAACAAGATATCCATCATACATGAAGGGGTCAGACGTTTTCAGAAACCCAAACCCCCAACTTATGTAAATGGTAAAATTTTTGATTTGCCAGTTTGGATTGCTTTGAATACCCCCCTCCCCCAAACAAAATTTCCAAAGGCTGTGCTAAAAGAGCCCATCTCCCATTCCCTATAGTTAAGAGCCATAAAGGCCCATGTGTGTCTGCAGCAAGTTGGTTCAGACTTAAAAGATCCCTCAAATACAGTTTGCTTGCTTGCTTTAACCTAAGACCACAGAAATCAATCTTGTGATTCATCCAGATCCATGCAATGAGATTCCATTCTAACATTTTGTAGAATTTTAAAGAGAGGGTATAGGGAAACCTCAAAAACCACCAGAATGCATAAATTTAGGCCCTAGATTTATAAAACTGTTTGACTGGGGCGGTGATGCCTCCAGACCACCCTATACTTAGCTTGTCCTGGCTGCTTTTTAAACAAAAGACATAAGGCTAAGTAGTGTGTGACTCACACTGCAGCTACTGATGAAATTGGTCTTGAGAAGTTGAACCCCCTTTTCAATTTCTTGCATTCCAATAGAAAAATAATTAATTGATGATAATAACTCTGGGAAGTGATACTTCACCTTATACTTCAGTGAAACAATACAATTGAGTGTGATATGATGCTGTACAATGTGGCGCAACACAACTTGATGTTGGGGGGGACACAAAATATTTTGACCCCTCCTGAGGGGGGGGGGGCAAAATATTTTGGCACCTCTCAAAGGGGGGGCTGAAAATATTTTCAGGGGTCAAAACGAAAACTCACCAACCCCCCCCCTGTTGTTAAAAAATGAACACTCCCTTAAATGTTTGAAAGATGGATGTGTGTGCGCATGCCTGCATGTACATATTGCACCAACCTCTGATTTTTAAATTGCACGACTGTTTTTTCCCCAAGATAGCAGCGGTATTATCATGGTTGTGAATAAAGAAGATCTTTTCTTCTGGCGGTTTTACACACAATAACTGAGTACCTTTGTGTTTGTCTTTCTCAGAAACCGAAATGTTTCGCACACTCTTCTCGTCCCTCTCTTTACCAATATTTGTTCCCCGAACTCTCCCCTCTTATACTGTTCCATCCTTTATCAATTAACTACTGCTCTAGCTTTCTCTATCTTAGTAGGCTCCATTTCTCGTCTCTCTGCTCACCTAAGTATCTAACTTGCCCCGTGCCCTTGCTCTCTACACATGTCCTCATGCCTTTTCCAGTGGGCCCGATGAAACCCATATATCATGAGAATTGATCTTCAATACCATTATGTTGGCCTGGGTTCCAAACGCATCTCTACAAGTCTCTATCCCATATTGTGAAGAGTGATGATAATTACCTTTGAAAAGCATAAAATGCCTATAAACAATTCTTGTGTTCAAGTAACGAGATCGAAAATAATTAGGATAGGTAGCAAGAGAAAAAGGTCATTCTAAAGGATATCCCTAAGGGAGTGGTGGGTATTCGCGCAGAAATTTTTTAGGCCCCCCCTCGATGGCGGTCAAAATTTTTTGCGCCCCCCGTGCTGGAGGTGTGGAGAATTTTCGTGCCCCTCTTTGATCTATAGTAGCGTGCAGACTTTTTGGCTAAAAAGAGGGTAATTTTTTTTAGCTCCCCCTCAAGAGGGGTCAAAATTCTTTTAGCCCCCCCGAGAGGGGTCTGAAATTTTTATGCCCCCCCTCAAACCCACCAGCCCCCCTGTTGATAAATAATGACCACTCCCTAAGACGTTTCACCAAAAGGCCCATGAAAATTATGATAGGCCGAAAACCTAGGGTGGGTAGCATTAATTGAACGTAACAATGTTTTGGGCCTAATTGCATAGTATCTATACATCTGGGATTGACAGGGCAATAGCCTACCTAGCTGTACATACACAGAAACCGAACAATTGGTGGTCAGCGGGGAGTAGTTTTGAGAAGATAAGAGATAAGACAAGGGTCTAATTGAGGCCTTCTACTCCTGATCCCTGGTTTACAAATCTCTTAATTTTTCTTAAAGAGGTAATTTCTATTACTAAATAGGCTGAATTTTTCTCTTTTTTTCTACATTTCCTTAAGTTTAAAAATTCCTGATTTGTTTTATATTTCCTGTAAAAGATTCTTCCAACTTATCGATGATTTTGTGACTTTGTGAAATTTCTCTCATGTTTTCTATTATCCACAGGTTTAAAGCCCCCGTGCCTCTGCCCGCATCACCCTCCCAGCTGGGTGGTTTCAGAAACGACTGATCTATAGGCCTGCATACTGATATCTATTTCTTGGGAATGAAAGCTGTGTTTTGTTGTCTCTTCTGGTACAATGTAATTCAGTGGCGGATCAAGAATAATAGAACTAAAATTGCTACGTCATAGACCTTCCCGTAAGAACAAAGCTGATAATAAACATCGTTGGAATGGTTCATGGCAAATTTATTTTTTTTGGAATGAAATAACTGTAAAAATGGCTTTCACATTACATTGATATGAAGAGGGTTGTTTTTGTTATTTCATTACATCCGAAGGGGGTGATCTACAAAATCATGAACATGAGCAACATAATATATACAACATAACATCATGGATGTGTACATCAACTATTATGTACTAAATGTACTGTTATACATGTGCGTTCCTACTGTAATATTGCCTATAGACTGAACAAAACTGTATTATACTTCCATACTGCAAGACTACAATGCCAGAGGCCATGTTAAATCGATGGTGCAGAGTTATCCCATTCCCTTTTCCAGCCTCATATATAGGCAATCTTATTGCCGGTCGGAATATTTAGACATGAACATGTTTGCCTTAGTAATGAGTTATGTAGTCCTCATTTATCAAAAGTCGAACATCCTCACTGATGAGTTCCTGAAGCTTCCCTGAATGCCTGCATTTTTAGCCATAGTGGCCATGAGACTGGTCAGTGTGTTTATTCCCAGACCCTGTGATGCATACCATATATAATCACCCTGATACCTAGCATTCACTTTGTGCAGCTTGGCATCAATATATTTCTTCGGTTTTATTCCCAGATAGAAAGGGCTATCTGGGAACTTCATAGACTCTGGCCGATGGCTCGCATATATTTTATATATCATCACTGGGCATCTCTTCGTTTCCGTTGCATATAGCCTTTGTGGTCCTTTGGGGATGATTTCACCTTCCTCCACAGCAGTACCTTGGCGTGTACGAGGCAGTCGTCCGTTGTACTCGAGGTACTCGGGTGTGCCATCAACTGGAGTTTGCAATGTCACATCCCCCCACAGTAACCCCCTAGTCTCCAGGGCACCAAATTTGAATCCCTGTGTCAAGTAAAAGAACACCGTGTTCTGTAGGTTCTTGCCATTATCTGTCCCTAGTTCCCCGGCTTCCCAAAGCTGCTCAACGATCTCCAGGGTAAGAGCTCCCCCTTTATTGGGCCTCTTGCCCATACCAAGCTCTCTCAACTCACGCCGTCGTGTCGCGAGCACTGAACGAGATGTGAAAAACTTGGGACTAGACAGGATACTCTCCCCATATCCTACATCGTGTAGGTATCTGTTAGTAATAAGAAAAGGTAGCTAGCTTCAGTGACAATATCGGGCTGTAAAATGACTGACTATATTGTAGCTTTTACTGTTTGTATTGAAATCAGAATGTCTTGCATCTGCAATGTGACACATGTCTTTCCTTTATGTGCTGGAAGATGCAAGATGTCTCAATGTTTATGATATCTATTGAAATGCTCAAAATGTGTAAGATTCTATTTAACATCGATTACTACACATTATATGTAGGGAATCTATAAATCTCGATTTAAACAAAACGACAAATGAGTGTACCTTTCTATAGCCCGGTGAATAGATGTCAATGTATCTGGTTCATACTCGTCACCATTTGTTTTCTTTGCAGTGAGAAGGTAGGATGAGAGGTGGTGATCTAATACTTCAGGAGGCAAATGCTCAAGGCTATCTGTCTCTTCCATCCGGTTTTCTGATAGCAGCCACAGCGAGAACTTTTTCACTACCTGAAATGGGCATTTTGTTATTTCTTTTGGAGCTTCCTCAATATTCATTACAAATATATTTTGATATCTGTTTTATGTATTTGAATATGAATCTATTCTGTTGAATATACAACCTTAGATATATTTGGAAATATCTAGAACATGTTTTACCCAGAAAGGTTTAATGTGTGTCGATATTTATTACTAAGCACGAGATTTGATGGGTCTAATGTACCGAAAGAAATGATAACTACAATGCCAATAGAATGGATCGATATTGACTGAAATTGAAAAAAAGCTGTTTTCTGTGTGGAATAATTACCTGTTCTGTTTTCTGGATCGTATTTGGTTTTCTTACAACCTGAAAAACACATGTAAACCTTGTTTACATAATATAGAGGGGGTATATATGTTGGTAGAAGACGTACTACAGTTGACCATACAGCCAAGTATGATAGAAATAATCTATATCTTCAGACACTTCAGATCTGGTATCAGACAGCGGGTTTGAATGTCTATTTCATTTCCATCTAATCTTATATTATCCCTAATGGCAAGAGGTGAATATTTTTGATACAGTACAGGGCTATAGTTTTATCAGTTTGTTTGTTTATTTAGTTTAGTTTTACGTCCGGGGGCCATCGAGGAACTGTTTTATCAGTTCTCTCCTATTTGGTGGGAAAGGAAAACGTTTGGTTTATTGTTGTCTTCAGGTGGTAAGATAGACCTGGATGTTGACCTTCAAGTTTCAGGCTTCATTCCTTCGTACATTTAGATTTACCCCTAAGTGATATGCTTCAAGTATTTTTACACATATGGGGTTTCAGTTAGAAGTCACATGTTGCTATCGAACTAGAAACGAATGATTAATCGATCTAACATCCCAGTGCAGCACATTGGACTGCCTCACCTCATGGGACTGCCTCACGATTGATAGAACATTCAGTCCTGGACAGGCATTATAATGGTGCTTTCCCAACACAGCAGTAATCGAATCTATGAATGACTGAATCTGTTATATGCAATGCAGGATATGTATCCTCAACAAATTCAGTCAGTGACTGCATGGGCGATGATTGTTATGCACACATGTATGGTACCTGAACAACAGAAAAAGAACCCTATACCTCTTCCTTAACCCAACTGGATGTTTTCTAAATCTCCTTTATATAGGTACTAAGGTCTGAGGGCACAAACTGCATTATTCTTGGACAGTTACTTTCCCTTCCACAAACCTTTATGGTGTCCTACATAGGATCTAGAACCATGGGTCATAGACCTGTCTACTAAGAAAGTCTTAGCTGTCCAGCTGCCCCTCCAGTCCACTTTTTTTTTCCAAATCCTGCGATCTGCAACTGTGGTATCTAGCATTCTTGCACTGGGAACTTTTGCGTGACAGACAAAATACTGGTATTCTTCTTTGTTTTTATACATCCCTATTCCACTGTACAACAAAATTTCACTTTTCGAAAAAAAAATGGAGCTGAAACCCACTACATGTATTTCCTATGTATTTTGACCTGGGGAATTAAAAAATAACATCCATTTTTTGCTGGTGACTCTCAATTTTGAGATACCATAATACCTAGAATTGCCCATTTTCTTCCTCGGTAGCCAAATTGATATTATTGCAAACTGTACAAACACCAGATTTCACATCAAATCTGGTTTATTTATTTTTGATTACCATTTTTAAACTAACCTGCGATTTTCATGACAAAGATGCTGAAATAAAGTCGACAAAGCTTCGAACCTGGTCACTTGCGCAAACCCGCACATTGAAGGAAGTTAGCGAGCACGGTACGGCGATGGAACGATTGATCCGTCAATCCAAGACCATCGAAAAAGAGACCGTCAATAAACTGTTATTGGCCAAACCGCAAAATCAAGGTTAAGGTCGCGATGATAGTAGCTGGCGCGGTAAACATGACAACCGCAACTACCGAGGTAACAAGAAAAAGTCAACCACTGACAAACCACCAAATAATGAGTACGGACTCTGCGGAGGTCCGTACCAACACGAAGGGGTCGTGAAAATTGCCCTGCATTCAATATGACTTGCCACAAATGCGGTATCATCGGCATTTTGCAAAAAGGTGCCGCAAGGGAGACCACCAAACATCTCAGCGAGGTAGAAGCTCCCACAGTGGACGTGGTCGTCCCGTTCACAATGTGGACGGAGCTGCCAGTTCCACCCAGCAAGAACCGGTAAGCAGCCTGACATGGTGAGATGAACTCAACCCTGAGGAAGACCATTACGCATTCTCTCTTACAACACCGTCAGCAGCATACAACCTATCTTCATGGTGAATATCAATGACGCACCAGTTAAGATGCTCGCAGATACCGGTGCACCTGTGAACATCATCAGTGAAAATACTATCAACCAGATATCCCCATCAGTGCCATTACTAAAAGCAGATACCAAGCTGTACCCATATGGACCCAATGCTAAAGCCTTACCATTCATCAGCATGTTTCAAGCCACCTTATCAAGCGATTATGCTAAGCATAGAACAAAAGTGTATGTCACCGATGGACATGATCGTGCACTGCTATCTCTTGGTCATCATCCGAAGCTCTGAAGCTTATCACCATATGTCATGAAGCTGTAGTCACAGACCTAAAACCTGGATCTAATGTGGATCAAGTCCTGGAGAAATGTTTCTCAGGTCTTGGTAAACTGAAAGACTTCCAAGTGAAAATACATATCTATGACTCTGTTCAACCATCCCAACAGAAACACTGTCGTATACCATGGCACCTCCGGGAGAAAGTCGGGGCTGAGCTTAACCACCTCGAAAAACTTGACATTATTGAACATGTAGAAGGAGATACACCATGGGTTTCACCAATCGTAGCCGCTCCTAAACCCAAGGATCCAGATACCATCAGACTTTGTGTTGATATGAGAGAGGCGAACCAGGCTATCCTCAGAAAACGACACCTGACACTGACCATTGACGATCTGATCCATGACCTCAATGGTGCATCTGTGTTCTCAAAGCTTGATCTTAACCAGGGTTACCACCAACTTGAACTTGCACCTGAATCATGGTATATCACCACGTTCACCACCCACCTTGGTTTACGCAGATATAAGCGACTGAATTTTGGCATATCATCAGCAGCTGAAGTGTTTCAGAACACCATCCAAAATGCATTGGCAGGACTAACAGGTGTCCGCAACCTGTCGGACGACATCATTGTCTATGGGAAAGACCAAGCTACCCATGATCAGAACCTGGAAAGACTGCTAGAGTGCATTTGTGACTGCGGATTGAAGCTCAACCAGAAGAGTTCTTCAGCTATCACTTCTCGGAAAAGGGGATGTAAGTAGACCCAAAGAAAGCTGAGTCTATTGAGAAGATAGGCCCTCCGAAGACTCCAGGTGAAGTACAAAGTTTGCTTGGCATGAGCAACTACTGCTCAAAGTTCATACCTGACTATGCCACGCTAACTGAACCATTACGTCGCCTAACCAAGAAAAATGCTGAGTGGATATGGACTGCTGAACACACTAAAGCACTTGAGAAACTCAAAGCATATCTGATGTCATCACCCGTATTGGCATACTTTGATCCATCTAAAGAGACAACCATCTTTGTAGACGCAAGCCCTGTAGAACTTGGTGCGATCCTCACCCAGAAGCACCAAGATGGCAACAAGATAGCAACCTATGCCAGCAAAGCACTGTCACCAGTAGAACAGCGTTACAGCCATACATACTGAAAGCCTAAATCTAAACCATTGGCCAGAGTAGAGCGCTGGGCACTCTAACTCATCTCATATGACATGACTCTGGTAAAACTAACCCAGCAGACTACATGTTGAGACATCCGGAAGAAACCACCTCATCCAGATCTACCCATGTGGCCAAGGAGTATATACACTTCCTCGCACGTGAAGCGAGACCTATGGATGAGCTGATTACCAAGAGTCGTGAAGACATCACACTGACACAAGTGAGACTTGCTATCCAAACCAACAAGTGGGACGATGCAAATATGAATCCACTTTTTAATTCCTACAATAATATCAAGGATGACCTGAGTGTTATGGATGATGCTATGGTACTACAGGGGCATAGAAAAAGGGGGGCCAGGGGGGCCTGGGCGCCCCCCCAATAATGAGGAGGTTCCCTATATAAGCCTATATAAAAATATAGCAGGCCCCCCCAACCGAGACCCCTGGGCCCCCCAATAAAAGTTTGCTTCCTACGCATCCCTGAATCACTCCAAAGACAGACCATCAACCTTGCACACCAGGGCCACCACTAAGACAAAAGGTTTACTCAGAGAAAAGGTATGGTTCCCAAACATCGACCATCAGGTGGAGACCATAATAAAAGAATGCTTTGCCTGTCAAGTTAAAAATACCCAAACCACTCTAGAACCACTGGAAATGACTAAACTCTCTATACCTCTTGAACAGATGAGCATGGATTTTGCTGACATTGGTTGTAATTCACGACTTTACATGCTACCCGGAAGTAGAGGTTATCACCAGCCTGACTGCAGCCATAGTCATAACTAGACTTCACTGTATCACTGCAAGATGGGGTACACCAGAAACTCTGAAATCCGACATAGTCCACCTTTCCAGAGCAAAGATTTTGCTGAATATGCTGCAGAGGAAGAGTTTAAGCACCACCGGGTCACCCCTCTATGGCCTGAAGCAAATGGTGATGTTGAGCGATTTATGAGGACCATAAAAGGTTCAATCAATACCGCTAGGACGGAAGGTAAAAATTAGAAGTGTGAAATGAATGCGTTCCTACAAAACTATCATGCCACCCCACATTCATCCACCAAAATACTACCTGCAAAGGCAATGATAGGATGCAACATCTGCACAAAGATCACTCAAATAACTGATATACCATCAAATGAGGTAAATGACACTACCCGTGCAAATGATGTGGAATCAAAGGACAAAATGAAAGCCTACGCTGATACTAAGAGGCGCACAAAGGAATCCACCCTCAAAATTGGTGACACTGTGATCGTTAAGAAAAAAGGATTCAAGACAGCCTTTGATCCCAGATCATATATTGTCACTGAAAAAAAAATAAAGACAGGTTATTGCTGGACTTAATCCACCCCAGTCAGACAGGTTTTGTTACCCAGTGTTACATTGGTACAAATATACGCACAGTGGAAGAAGTGATATCATATACCTCCAAAATGAACCTTCCAGGTTTTTTTAATGTCTATTGACTTTGAAAAGGCCTTTGATAGTGTGCGCTGGGAATTCATTTTCAAAGCCTTAGAGGCCTTTCCTTTTGGTAATAATTATATATAATGGGTCAAACTGATTTACCATAATGCAAATGCTTGCGTAATCAACACTGGCATCATCTCTAATTGGTTCACACTGTACCGAGGTACATGGCAGGGGTGCTGCCTTTCCCCATTCCTGTTCATACTCACGGTAGAACTCTTAGCTCACAACATACATACAAACCCTAACATTGAGGGCCTTAATATAGGCCACACTTAGGTTAAAATCACTCAATTTGCAGATGATACTACATGTTTCTTGAACAAATCAGAGGCTCTTACTGCACAAATGGACTGTATTGAAAGGTTCCAACAATACTCTGGCCTAAAAATGAATAGACATAAGACTCAGTTTCTAGTGTTAGGTACTCTCGATGTTAATACCTGTCCTGATATAGCATGGTCTGAAAGGGTAGATATTCTGGGTATTACAATGGCAGTTAATAGAACTGATGAGCAACATTTCTCCTGGAACTTTAAATCTAGAATAGACCGGATCTTAAGCATAAGTCATGATTGGAGAAATCAAAATGTATCAATGAAGGGCAATGTGTCTGTCATAAATATCTTAATGCTCCCTGTAATTTTATACCCTTCAATGATAACATACACACCAACTAGGGTACTAACAGAAGTAAACAAAAAAATTGAAAGACATGCATTGGCACGAATGGCTCCGGGCTACTTTTCCCGCGTTTTTTGAAAGGCGTCCAAAGCGTCTCATTTTTAGACGCTGTTTTTGAAACAAATAGGAACAAAGAGAGAAAAGTCCAGCCCGGAGGTAAACCTATGGAGGACTGGATTGGTGAAAATATTTTTATGAAATGACTTTTTTTCTTCTTTAATTTTGTATGAACTCATGGATGGATTTTTGAATTTTTTTCTTTACTGTAAGTAAAGGCTGATATATGAACTACTGATGTATGGTAATTTTATTTATTTACATGCTTTATTTCTTGTAGAAAATTGAGATTGAAAATTGTATAACTGACTTTTTGCCAATGCCACCACCTACCCGGTGGTATAGACTCAGGGTGGTCCCTGAGCCAATTACCACAAAATTGGAATTCATCAAATAACAAGGTGGCTAAACACACGGTGTGTGCTCCTGTGGCACATGGTGGCCTAGCTCTCATGGATTACAAAATGAAAATTCTGGTCTCCAATTTGAATTGAATCAAAAGACTGTATCATTGTCTGGAATCTGTCATGGGCACCTATGTCTCATGGTTACTCAACTGGAATCTGTCATGGGCACCTATGTCTCATGGTTACTCAACTCGGACACAGATCTTAAGACTTATCTAAAAACAAAGACAAAAAAGAGTGTTTCACAACTTTCAGACCCATTTTATCACACTGTCTTAGAGGACTTCTACAAAATTTTCACTAGCTCTATGATGACAGATAAAGAGGTAAAAAATGAAGTGTTGTGGAACAATAAGCATATCACAGCGAATAGATCTAAATTATTCTGGAGGAATTGGTATGAGGCTGGTATTGTGTGTGTTCAGGATATTCTTCATGTCTGAAATCCAAATCGCACAAAAATACAATATACCCTGTAATTTTATGCAAGCACTACAAATTCGCTTAAGCATCCCATTGATGGCACAAGTGTGGATGCAGACACCATTTATATTCTTGACAGGTTCCCAAACCCAGTCAATCTTTTACAACTATCTTCCAAAAATCTTTATTGGATTGCAAGATGTACTATATCCCCAAATTCATGTACCAGCCGCATCAGGTGGTTAACCCAGTATCCGGACTTGGCTAAAAATAGGGATAAATGGGTGAAAATTTATTCCCTACCTTTATGAGATAACCAGAGAAACTAAGCTTCAATCTTTCCAATATAAGCTCCTACACCGTATTATTGTTTGCAACAAATACTTGAACGATATTAAAGTAAAGGATAGTGCGGAGTGCAATTATTGTGATGGTCAGGTTGACACTCTTACACATTTCTTTATCTCTTGTCCGAGAGTGGCACATTTCTGGAGATCGGTTTTTGGGTTGTTGTCGAGAGTAGTCAATATTCATATAGGTAACCCATGTGAACAAGACCTATTAATGGGTTTCACGGATTTGGGACCGAGAAATGATCATTAATCTAGTTTGCTTGAGAGTCAAATTTTACATCTACAGACAACGCTTATTTCATGACTGTAACTTATGTATCCTAGAATATTTATGGGTGCTCAAATCTGCTTTATTAACTGAAGACTTTATTTGCAAAGCTGAGGTCAGACCAAAAAAGTTCATTAGATGGCAACAGATTCTGGATGTGCTAAATGCTATTTGGTAAAATTGTGTATAATATGTAGTCTTAAAGACTTGGTGCTGTTGAATATATTTTCAAACTTTCCCTGTGAAAGGAAAATTATATTTTATTGATCAAAATAACTATTGCAAACTTAACTACTGCAACAATTGTTCCGTCCTGTATTGTCCTGTGATGTCATGTATTGTCCTGTCATGTATCTATCTGTACTATATAACAAAAAAAAGAAAAAAAGAAATAGCATCATGAATTCAATGTAGAAATATTTTTTCTTGAGTGAATAGAAAAGAGCGCTGCTTGTTTAAAAAAAAATTGTCACTGAGCTTAAAGGGGAAATTTTCGTTAGTGTATCTACGACCTGGAGTCCTGCTGTGCCCTCCCAGGAAGTCTTATGCCGCCTCCACACAGAGATGCTAATTCTTATTGCCCTGCAGGGGGTCCTGTTTGAAGTTTGGTCTGTCTGGAGTCATTAGGGTTGGGGGTAGTGGCTGGAGCTGCTCCATAAAATGACCACTGACCAGACAACAGGGGGTGGGTATATATTGATGGAACAGCCAGATTTCAAAAGGTTGACAGTTGGGGAAAATAAACCCTTTTTCTGAGTGTTTTATTTATCAAAAGTAGTTGATTTTAGCTGTATCTGCCAATTAGGTAATCCCACACATGCTATGCATCTTAGAGAAATTAGTATACACTAAAGACATAGATATTCAGGATAGATTGAAATATTTGACCAGAGGTCTTTACCCCCACCATATATGAGACCCCCTGTGGGTTCACAGGCTGTTCCGTCCTATTTATACCCTCCCTTCCCCTTTAAAGGAAGCCAAGTTAAAGCCAAGCGCGGAAGTGAGCTTATCACGCACAATTCGTTCTTTAAGAGAGCTACCATGCCTGTGATTATCCCAAAGAATGATGACGATTATGAGTATGACAACGATGTGCCTGAACGACATATAGTACCAGAACAGAACATAGTCCAGGAGCCACCTGTATTAACCGAAGCACCAGTGCCAGAGGCACCACCTGAGATGCGCCCAGTTAGAGACAGGCGTCCCCCTGGATATTTAGAGGAAAACTATGTGCTTAACTAAAAGTGTGAAGAACAGTGTGGCATAGACCTAATATGAAGGTCTATGAATATGATGTGTTCATTTGGTGTTTATTCAGAAGTTTATCATTGAAGTAGTATAAGGTCATACAAACTGGTATAAAAGGACCCTTGATTCAAAGTATTGATCTGAGGTTAATGCATATAAACTAGTCATATAATCAGAAAAGACTCAAAGACTCAAATCATGATCCAAGGTTTATTACAACCATTTACCAAAGACTTTAAGGTTTAAGTCATAGTTCAAAGTGTATCATATATCATATATCTTATCACATATTTACACAAAGGTTTATCATCTACCACAAAGGTTTATCATCTATCTAAAAGGTTTATCATTTATCACCATCATTCTAACTAAGGTTGGGAGGAGTGTAGTAACGTTAAGCCACTTAAAATCGATTATCAGCTTTGCAGACACCGCCCACACCCTTCAAAGAGGGCCACTTGGCCCCTTTTTTCTCCTTTTTTAAGAAAAAAGGGTCGCATCCATGAAAAGGTCAAAGAAAAAAATATGAAAATATCATTATCTCAGCCACTAATTGGTGTAGAACTTATTTTAAAAAGCATTTTACTTCTCTTTTGATGCAGAAACATCTGTACCAATGAATTCACTGTAAAAAGTAGCCCTTTTGTTATTGATATATAGAAAATTATGAATGGATGTGCAGTAAAAAAAATAAAAAGGGGCCGCCCTCATTGCACAGAAATGGTATAAAAATAAAATAAAATGCCTCCCGCCTTCACCACTATTATTCAAAAAGTGTCCGCAAAGCTGATAATCAATTTTAAGCGGCCTTATCTGGTCCCTATGGTGGGAAAGTGGACACATAAGGATTCCTGAGACACTAGCTATTCAAGATGGCTGCCATCATGCAACAGTCACGTTTTCTGAAGGTTTAATCAAGTGTAAATCATACAATAAATGCCTTCAATCCAACCATCAGTTGCTACAATACAGAAAATATATCTTTGTGAAAATGGACATTTTATTGAGAAAATAACACCATTTCGATATATTATCCACCGACATACATTGCACATGAAATACGTATAGCCTATCATCTAATAAACATATTCTATAGATTCATACAGTCTCCGAAATGAAAATGAAGGTAAAGGCTAGGCCTTAGGCCTACATGTAATTGACCACTATGTCCTATGTTCAATGGCAACCACAGAATATCTATTCTTTTATTCATTCTGCTGCCCTTCAAGGATTAATGTGATGCTATTTCCTGATCCGTTGTATCTAAAGGTGAACTGGTGCTATGTGGCACTGAAAGGGTTAATGACCACTGGTGCATGAAGGCTGGAAGAAATAGACTAATCCCCTATTGTTCATGGCCACTGAACTGGTACACAACCTATTTTCTGTCTCTGAGGTGTAAATGCTATCCATACCATCTACATGGCCTATGGGCTACCTTCAACTATATTATAATACCAAAAACATATACACCAATAGCAATGTGTACAGAGACAGAGTATGGGCCATATTTCCCTCTTTGTTCCTATGTCTGTCAGAATCCCTCTTTGTTTCAATGTGGTTTTGTGCCTCGGTCTATGTATATATATAAGTATGTGATTGACGTCTAGTCAATCACATAATGATCCATGATAGGGTTTGCCGGGCCCTCACTTTTCACAAAGCATTAACCCTGATTCGGAAATAACATCTGAAGTCAAGAGAGCACAACCCTAATGTACAAATGTATCTACTTCGGTGAGATGGGTAATTTTCCATGAAGGCAGTTTATGAGATGTCCATGCATCTTATGCAAATAAAGGAACAGAGCGTTCCATATGTAATTTTTTCTCCTTTGTTATTTCTGTGGGATTAGATCTGCATATATATATCCTATGTAGAAATATATAATTACATGAAAGATATGAGTCAACATCTTGTGGGCAAAATTACTAATACATTTACTAAGAATGTATCAGTATCGATCGTGTGTCGTCCTTCCCCATTTAATGTACCCAGTATCTATATGTATCAGTCACCACTGATAGTAATAAATGGGGTCCACTGTAACATATCGCCAAGGTAGGTTAAGTGCAGTTAGTGTTGTTTAGGACTCTTCAATACAGTCATTTCTATTGAGTAGAATGGCAAAATAGCATTAGTGATCAATAATTATAGAAATATAGATTGTTTTATGTTTGGGAGGTAACCGTCAGTGGCGGATCCAGGATTTGGAAAAGGAGAGGGCGCAGCCCAAAAGTAGGGGGGTGCACCCCCTATTTTTGGACAAATTTTGGGGTGCAAAATATGTAGTTAAACTCTTAAGTACTGGGGAAAAGGGGGGGGGGACGCGGGCCTCTAAATCCGCCACCGTAACCAGCTGGAGGTAACTAGGCTTACTATTGCACTTTGCCAAGTCATTTGCGTAGAGCTCGGTACAATTAATTGTGAATAAGCTACAGTATCATACAGTAGGAAACCAAGTATATTACATGGCAATGAGGTGGTCGCCGCTACCCCGAGATTACTGCCTCTGTACTGTAGTCAAACTGGTGAATAACCCAGCCCCTCTCTACTCAAAAATAGTGCGCCTATATTGTCACCAATCTCTCAGTGATATGAACTGTACTGTTGATGTGTTCATGTTAGTGAATGCTGTAGTCTAATACTATATGAAACAAATATGGAATACTTCCTATTCTGAACACATGTTACAGCTCATGACCATAACGTAGCCTTACTTATTTGAATGTATTCTGTCAGTAGAAATACAGAAAACATAATCGAACCGGTGCGGGCCCTTAGGAGTTCGACTGAAGTCAAGCTAAAAGTAAATCGCGCAAACAGGGCACTATATCATATGAGAAAAGCCCACTCTATCGGGGCTACGTGTTATGGCGTCGCCTATCGGCCGACACACAATGTATTGATTCAAAACGTGTATTTCTTGACAGACTCTAAAATTGACTTAGAATGTGATATTAAATGATGTGATAATTGACATGTATGTATACTTAACACTAAAAGAGCATTTCCTATAAGGCTTTTCTGTTTATTACGTCGAGACTTAAATGGCATGGAAATAACCCTACGTTTGACTTTTTGTATTTGACTTTCTGTTACCTTCTGTTTGTATCTTTTCCTTTTGGCTTTAACGAACAGCGGATTGTAACTTATTTGATTCAGCCAAATAAAACTTTTCAAACTCAAAACTATTGATAGCAACGTTAACAGCAGCGAGGAAAGATTTGCACCACCATCATGTATCTTCCTAAACCCAAGTCGTTGAGTTTTATAGATAGATGAATCCAAGTTGTGGTTTTTCCCTGCCTTGGATAAAATGCAACAATACCCTGTATCACTGACTTAAAGCTGAAGTATGTACACACACATATATTCCAATCATGTAAAATATCTGGAAAGGTAATCACCAGTCGTTCATGAATGGCAGCCATTCTGAAATATAGCAGTTCAATATTTCGGCCCCGGGATTCAGTGGAATATTCATAATGCCAGTTTTCCTTGTGTTTCACTGACAAAACTATCTTGGATTTCATATCTTGTGCCGACCCAATGGCAAAGATGTGGACTGAGGAAGCACGAGTTACTGCATGTACCAAGTGTTCTCAGTCCTGATGAGTGATTTAAGCTGATTATTATTAAGGTATCGCTATGAGGGCTGCTACTACCACTAGGTCGAGCTTAGCATACACTGGAACCATACAGGGTAGCACCGCCTCTAGACAAGCATTTCTCTCACGGGTTATATGAATGACTGATGCGATGTCTTTCCATTTCAAATCTGCCCTGGAACATTTTACCGCAGATGACACATGAGAATCGTTTGTTGACTGTGTGAGTGAGGAGATGTTCTTCCATGATGGAGTCATTCCGGAACAATGCCAGACATATGGGGCATCTGGAGGTTCTCGCTGGTTGCACTCTCTGATTAACAAGAGGTCTGGAGGAGGAAGGTGATGAGGATGAGGATGATGAAGGGCGGGAGGAGGCAGGTTGAACAGTGATCAGTTTGCGGATTGTGGCAGATCCCTGTTCGTGGGTTTGGATCATGTGCGTGTGCAGCAAGGCCGCAGTGGCAAATGGCGCTTTGCAGTGGTAACACACATAGCAGGGGTTCGTTCTCTTTGTTGGAGTAGATCCACCGTTCACCATCCTCTCCAGATGCCGGATCTGGAAGCAGGAAAATGACTCTTAGAATGTGTTCTCTGTGTCTTTTTCCTGGATATGAATGATGGTCAATGAAAACATCACTGAAAGGGGTCAGAGTATTTTAGTGTTTCGTGGAAACCATCATTGTTTCTCTTCTTGCGATTTGGCACTGTATTCTCTTTCTTTTTACTTACCAAATGCAAACACCCATCATAAACAAGGGATATAAAAAATGACGAATTGGCCGAGTTACAAACGGAACCATGCAAGGATCCAAAGACAACATGATGGGAATATAGGGAAGAGCATGGTTTGCTACCTTTAACCACAATGCTGTGAAAATGTAGGCGGTGGGGAGTGTATTTGGATGAAATAGTCATGCTAAAAGTATCTGGCTATCTTTCACAGAACGAAAGATCTATGAACACCAAATGTGTATTTTTCCAGAATTACTTGACGATCTCTCTCACGACTATCCCTTACCTTCAATAGAGTGGCCATCAAGCTACGACCATTCTAATATGATGGTTGCCACAGTGGTAGTTGGGTATATGAATCTACTACTTACTATTCAACTCAACTTTTCCACTGTGTTCAAGGTTCTATCATATATGCCCAACCACCCATTTGCAACTTCTCGACCTGACTTCATTAGCCAACCTTGCAGACAAAGATGAAGTACACCATGCAATACTCAAATGACGAGATAACATTGTATATTGCGTGAAGAGAACTTGGTGATTTATTCCTTCTATTGTGAGTGATATTGATGCATATCTGGCATAATTGTGTGTTCTGTCGATATCAATACACGAGGTGGTCCATGGCGGCTAGATATGTGTTTCCAAATGTTCCCTCCTAGTAAAGGTCTTATCGCACTGACTACAAGCTATCCGGTCTCTGTCCGACGCATGGACAAGCAGATGTCTCTGCAATGTACATTTGCGGTTAAAACTCTGGCCGCAAACAGAGCATTGAAATGGTTTCTCTCCTGCGTGGATCATCTCATGATTCCTCAGGTTACTGGTGGTAGAGAAATGTTTGCCACAGGTCACACAGATGTGTTGATTCCTGGTGCCTCCAGGGTCGGCACACCTGGAGCTGTGTGTGACCCAGGGTGCTGGTTGTCCTCCCTGGTCTTCAGCTATCTGTAGCAGCATCTGGAAGACCACAGAGAAACACAGCCTTATTTCTACTAGACTGAGTATCGTCTGAGTCACAGGTGGGCCGTTCTGCTTTTGTAGGGCTACGAGAGTGGCTATATTTCTCCCCCCGATTACAGATTAGCTTAAAACCGGGAGGGGGGGGGGCGTGTTGTTTGCACTGGGGTTCATCCATGTATATTTGTTGTCGGAGACACATTTTAATTATCCTTTCAGGAAAAAAATTCCCTGCTCGACCATTGTTTCATATTACAGTAGGACTCTTTTCAGATGAGTAAGATTTCCACTGACGATTAAAATCATGGCGTTGAACTGCATGTATGCTACAGCTATTTTTTTTTTGTCACTGAGTTGTGAATACGTATATATCAGCGATGTCTTCAGACCAAAGTTTTGTAATACATGAACTGGGAACCTGGATCGAGTGACTTTTTACTAGTGATTCTGAACATACCAGCAGTACCATCAGATTTGGAATCTACACTTTCTCAGAAAGTAAAACAATCAGTGAATGTGACGGTATATCTTGTGTTGATTTTTTATTCGATGTCTTAAGCTTGATAACAATCCGAATCGTCTACGGGTACATTTGACAGGAATTAGCTACACGCTACATCCTAATGCTAGGGGCCTGCATCAAACTCTTTGGTGCAGTGGTCTCAAATTATACATTGGTAAATGTTGTTCTACACGCCTCATACAAATACATACCTCTTATAACTCTCTTAAAATGGTAGAG
The DNA here is from genome assembly GCA_949317995.1 of Acholoe squamosa. NCBI lineage: Eukaryota > Metazoa > Annelida > Polychaeta > Phyllodocida > Polynoidae > Acholoe > Acholoe squamosa. The sequence continues at coordinate 27,832,323 of OX439039.1, read as the reverse complement.
ATGACGGTACAAAATTATAAGATAGTACTCTGCTTGTAAAATAAATAGGACAGATGGGCTATGTCACAGAAAATAGCTTCATGTCTACACTTCTATAGTGTGTTTCGTAATGACTACTTTAATACTAGACTATAGCTAAGGACTCGTGAGTTTGTATCTACTGGTAATCGTTGTATCCCCTATCACCAAAGTACATGTAAAGTGCATTCGATGATTCCTTGCATTGGGAAACTAAGAAATGTCATTCCCATTCATTGTCCAATCAACTAACAACTTAAATTCAACAAGAGTTAAAAAGGGCAAAGTTTAAATCTTTGTGGGGGCTATTGCCCGGTATACAGCAGAGGTTATGGAACAAATAATTAATGGATAATTCTTGACGCGTGTGTGTTAGCAAAGGATTATCACACGAGGACGCAGCTAACACACACAAGTCATGAATTATCCATTAACTACTTATTTTATTACACAATATCAATAGATAATCAATAGAATATCAATAAATTCAAGTTGAAAACAAAAATTGTTCCCCTTCCCCCGGTACACACACACACTATTGGTTTGGTCCCGCAGTTGTCGCGGTTATGGGAGCAGCAGCAGTAGTGTTGGGGAGGGGTCGGCGAGAACGCGGTCAGCTACTGGTGGCATTCTAACCAGTAGACCGTCGGTACACACACCTCGGCGCCCGTCAGCTGTTGGTTTGGTACTGTGCGCGACTGGCCTGGTTATGGGTCAAGGTGCTGGACCCGTTCACACTACACTACTGCTGGGTGGCTTTATATCATAGAGACCTGGTTCTAGCCAACCAATGCTTGTCAGTCCCTGTGGCGCAATGCATAGAAAGTTGGATTTGGGATCAGGAGACTGCAGGTTCGACCCATACCACGGCAATGAATATTTCGTAGGTTTTAACATGTAGCATATGACATGTAAGGTGTGCATGTTATCCATGGATAACAGCACCAGGTGCCTGTTATCCTTGAATAACCGCACACCTTACAAAAGTCATGATGCATGCATCATGCCATGCAATATCGACAGGTATGTGCATGGGAATATCCAAGAAAAGCACCCAAAATCACTTAAGTCGTGTAATAAGTAGTAGATAAACTATGGGTTAACCAGGTTACGTGAATATATACCCGGTCAAAGTTTGTCACCCATTGTGTATAGGGAACAGAGCCATTGCTAGTACCAAGCAAATTAGCTAGGTGGCTAATGTAGTCGGGGGCTAGATCAGCAGTTGGCCTCTTTGCACAGTTTACTTTTGTTGGCCCTTCCTAATTAATCTATATGAAGCTTTATTCTAGAAGTTCATACCTTTGGATAGCAAATACTTTAAACTTAAACAATATATGTTTTATGTAGATTTAGTACTTCAAGTACAAGAGAAATTAACTTTAAAAGTTTTCTAAGAGGGCACATATAATCCAAGCTGAGTAGAACCAAGCCATTGATTAAGATAGAGGCAGGGGCAGCTTATCAGTCTTATCAATTCCCATTGTTTTCTGTGGGTGGAGGGGAAGATAAGAGATTACCCACAATCCTCTGCCAGATCCAAGATGGCCGTGGGGGGGAGTTACATAACTGATTTCAAGATGGCCACCTCCATACAGGAATGGCTCTGTTCCCTATATGGGAGGCATTTCTATACACCAGGTTAAATGATATATTCAGGGTGAGATTCTTTTGTTCTAAGGTGTGACCATAGTTTAAATATAGATATACAGGCATAAACTCAAAACCAATAGATGACGACTAACAGAAATAGCGATGAGTCTTGTATGTATTGCTCAAGTTTGTGAAGCCATGTCATTAGAGCAAATTCTCAAGTGCTATTTAACCGGTGTTGATAGGGTGGGTCACATCACATGACTCCTGAGTGTGTGAATGAGTCTTAAAAATGTGTCTGTTGTTGATGCCTGTTCAGAGTCCCCCTTTGTGAGAACTTCTTTCCGCAGACAGGACAACCAAAGCGCTTTTCTCCTGTGTGTACAGTCTCATGGTTGTGGAGGGCACTGGGGAAATTAAACATCTTGCCACAAGTTCCACAACTATAACCGCGTTTGACAAAGTCTCTAGCAGGGGCAATGTCAACAGTGGGCTGAGCTCCTGCCCCAGACCATTCGATATTTCTCCTCTGGTTTGTTGCAAGCCATTGTCGCTGCATCTGGAAGACCAACGAAAAAGTCCAGATTCACCTGAGATATCTACAATTACTTTCTTAAACACTATCCTGATTTAAATCAGAGGTCATATCCATACCATCGGCAAAGCCTCTGAAAAGTGATTCCACATTACATCTCTTCCTGAGTATGTTTTGTTTTTGTGTATGTGTGTATTTTCAAGTTGTAGACAGAAAGAGTCCCTGGTCCCCTCTTGCTGCTGCCAAAAAATGCAACAGACCTAAGGTTTTGGGACCTGAGGAATCTACTATACCATGATGTTATATGGAAACATGTGTTAAGCAGAATAGTGATGCCTTAATCTTAATGATTAGGGCACATATTTAATACTACCATAAACTCCCGCGTAGAAGACGCAGTGCACGTAGAGGACGCCCCCCTAACTTGTCAATGGTTATTTTGCGTATAAGACGCACCTCTTAGGTACCAATATTGTAATTTCAGTACATTTCTATAGTAAAATTACCCCTCGTATAAGACGCACCCCCAATTTCAATACATCCTATAAGACCCCCCAGCATTTTGTTTGGCGTAGAGGACGCGTCTTATACGCGGGAGATTACGGTATGTAACACAGAAGGAATTGCACTATACAACGCATCGTTACCACCCCTAAGCAATATATATTCATTTCTACATAGGATTCAGTTGTTGGTGAATCTGGCTATGCAGTTGTGGGCATCCCCTAAATGATATTGACAATGCATTTGTGTTGACCCTGAAGGGTACTACATCTATACAGATACACCATTGCTCGATGATGGTATACCTTGGGATGGCTTCAATTATGTCTGATAAGCCAGTGTTTCTGGTTCTATGGTCCGGCTTTTTGAGGGTCATCGTCAGATGGTGAGTCACTTTTCTCAGGGTTTTTGGTCTTTTCGTCAGATGGTGAGTCACCTTTCTCAGGGCTTTCGGTCTTTCTGTCAGAGGCTGAGCTAGTGGTACTTATCCCAGGGTTTTTGAATTTAGGACCAGGTGCTATACCACCATTACATCCATCTATGCGTCCCTGGTAGCTTCTACTAGTACTTGCAGCAAAGGCAGATAGGTCACTATAGGGTTCTTTTAGATGGAGCTGCTGATGTCTGTTCATAGAACCACTCTGACTGAATCTCTTGCCACACAAGCGGCACACATAGGGTTTCTCTCCTGTATGCACCCTCTGATGGATGGCCAGGAGGCTGGGCGTGAGGAACACCTTATTACACATCTCACAGGGATGTCCACCCCCGGGGCCAAGTTTATTAACGCGTCGTGGTGCACCGCTGGCACGAGTCGTTGCCTTTGAGAGGCCGGGGGTTCCACCCCAGGTCCAATAATCCAGGGAAGCTTTCCAAGCTGCTGGCCACTGTTTCATCCACATGCTCATCTGGAAGATCACAGAGAAGAGAGAATTGTTTTCTAAGGTTTGTATCTTATCGTAGTTTTGCTTTGGCCCTTGCAAAATACCAGGTATGCATATGCAGGTAGTTGCAGTGATAATCAATGTATTGAGAAGTGGCCCCTAGAGGTTCCACGCAGAAATAAGGAAAATCATATAGTGGTGCGTTTTTGTGATTTTAGCTTTAATTCTTTTCTTTCAAATGTCACATGCTTCTGCTCTCTGAGATTCTTTTTCACTAACATTTGACGTCATCGTGTTAGGATAATGATCTGTCAAATACAATAAGGTGCGTGATTGCATGCAACATTAGGAATGCATAAAGAAAATCCTTCAGTGTAGAAATAAATTAAAACACTAAATGGTCGATATATGCATGCAAGTCAGTGGACACCTATTATCTTACCAAGAAGTTAGAACATATTGCTTAGTATGCCAAATCATTTTCAATATCTTTCATCTTTATCATCTCCACGATTTCCTTTGTATCACATGTTAACACACACCTCCATGACCTCTTGGAGTGTGCCTGTTAGTATTTAGTCTATAGCGATGTAGAGTTCCCTCTTACTTAAATGCTGCCCGCACAATCATCTATCACCTTTTGGTTCATTTCAGTCTGTCATAATATTGAATGCCTATCTTGTCAGAGATCTGTAGGAAGTCTCTTTATTTGAATTGTATAGCATACAATAAATTCCTTATCCAAAGGGAGACGTCATACTGTATATGCAGCTACGACCCTATTTTGAAGTGCACAAGTTGCTGGTGTCTCTTCATGGCCCCTTTCTGATTGAAAGCCTTGCCGCATAGACTGCAGGCAAAAGGTCTCTCCCCTGTGTGGACCCTGAGGTGGATCCTAAGGTGGCTGGCAGATATAAACAGGTTACCACAAGTGCCACAAGCATGTCTAGCCGCCCTCCTCCTGGGGGCAGCATGCTGCTCCTGTGGTGGAGCAGTGCTTCCTCCTGTGGTGTGCAGTTTGAGTGGGTGGCGGGGAGGAGACTGGTGGTGCTGAAGCACTGCTCTCTGGTATGCTAACCACTGCTGCTGGAGGATCATCTGCAACACCACAGAGAGTAAAAAGGGCACCTGTACTAAATGTGTCGGTTGTCATTGTACTTCCCCTGGACACTAAATTCATCCCAACTTAGCTACATTACACTAACGTAAAGATATTCGGATAACCTAGGGTTCGAGCCAGCCTATTCTAAAACCTTCATGTACTCTATTAAGAGTTTCAACCCCATCACACTCAGGGTCGGATCCAGGATTTGAAAAGGAAAGGGCTAAAAAGAGGTATATAAACGCTATATAAACGGGGGAAAGACGTGGAATGTGGCCCTGTGCCCCCGTCTTATTCCGCCACTGACACTGACCGGTCAGAGGTCACATAAATTCAATCAAACAACTATCAGAAAGGAACAAATGGGGAAGTGGGTCATTTTAAGCCATTTAGGAAAAATCACTTCAGTATTAAGAGAGGATGAAATATTTTGTTCCTTTTATATAGACCATGGAATGTCAAATTTACTGCTCTAATCCAGCTTTATAATATAAACATGTATATGTGGTCTCGTACCTGAAGTGGCCATTTATGACTGAACAACACAATGTTATAGCTGCATGGTCTCGCATTTAATGTATGGCCTTTATGACTGTGGGTTGGGGTTCTCATTGGTGATTTCTGAATTTCTGATTGAAAGTCCATGATCAGTCCATCAGCGCAAATGTATGTTCCTATGTGGCCTCATGGTTCCTCATTTCCAAGAATCCCTTCTAATCAAACTCTGAGAAAAGTGACTTGGTCTTGTCACTTAAGCCGTCATTTTCTGGTTGAACCCCCAGTGTTATTATCTGCAGGTCCTTGTGTCTGACCTGGTGCCTCGAGGGCACTTTTCTGGTTGAACCGCTTATAACAAGTGGGGCAGGCAAAGGGTCGTTCTCCTGTGTGCACTCTATAGGTGGCTTGGAGTGGAGAACATTTTACTACAAGTCTCACACCATCAGCCCATACTCTAGGTGGTGTAAGGCCTCTCACTCCGACCCTGTGGTGGTGGAATCCTTTCTGGTTTGCTGACCGGTTTATCAGCATCTGGAAGAGCACAGAGAAGAGACCTCCCCGAGACCTCCTTACTCACGGTACTTTATTAATTACCTTGTCAAATCATGGTCAACCTAGGGGGAACTGGTTTCAATTGCTGAAGTCGAATACCTGTGCTGGTGGTGGGAGACAGGTCAACCTGACTCAGTTTTCTGGCGCCTACTATTATGACTTCTCAATTACGATGATGAATGGATTCTATCAATTATAGATCAATTATCATCAGCATAATTGTGTTCTATCTGCTTTATCCCTCCTGAGGGGCCACCACAGGAAGAGATTATTGGATGTTGTCTTATTCGAGGGAACGTTGAAAGAGTTCAAGATCATTGGTTTACTAGAATTCGTCAATATCGACTGCAATTTTTTCTTTATTCAATGCTCTACAGAGATATGACACAGTGTATACGAATTGGCTTCTACTGTGATATACATGTGAATGTACAACCGTGTTAGGTTAAAGACTGAAGTAGACCACATCCAGGGTTCCCACCATTTACGGGTCATGGTTTTAACTGACTTTTACCTGATATTTATCGGCTTTTACCTGAACAAAAATTGGTTAATTCACGGGGTTCACGAAAAAATTCATCGGCTCCGAAGCGAGGATGTTAAAGAAATTTTGCAAAATCATGTGAAATCTTAACAGTTACCCCCTTAAAATAGTCAAAATACCATTTTTAATTGACTTTTCCCAAAAATATCTTCTTAAATGACTTTTAACTGACCTTTAAAGAAAAATGGGTTTAACTGACCAGTGGGAACCCTGCACATCTCCCCCAGTTAGCTTCTTTTGTGTACTCCAGGTGAATGGTAAATTACAAGACCAAAACTTTGATAAGCTGTAATATCTAAAACTCAGCACATAATGCATGCGTTATGTCTCCAATAGATAAACATATCTTATCTGACGACATAGTGTTGTTGATCAACAGTCAGATATAGATGCCACATAAAATGACATCCATGTATGGTGGATTTGTATTGGAAGTTTCCAATGGAATATCTAGTCATCATCTCATGTCACTGGTCTCAGTGATATAGGCCAAGGTTAGCCCACACTATAGATGTATACCTTAACTCGGGGTGCGTCTATAATCACACATGGGATGCCTCTTAGATGTGGGGTACAATAGCAATCTGTACAAATTTTATTAATTGGAATCGCAAATACTGCTATAGCGAGGATTAGGGATGATGTGTGTACGTGGCCAAGACAATCTCGGTACTTCATGCGATAATCATACTTCCAAACTTCATGATATGCCAGGAATAGGTCTTTTTTGAACCAGAATCGGAAGTCACTGATACAGTCTAAGCATGTATGGTACTCCCGGGAACCAATCCGTCCCGATAAAACGTTATACGTGTGGGATCAGTCCCATCAAGCAATAGGGTAGTTATCCCACCCCTCTCACTACAATTGGCAGGTGGTTTAGGTATGGCATTATGGAGCAGGAGACTCTAATCTTTGGTTGATGGCTCAACTTTTACATCGGCATCGTCTGTTTTTAAATTTCCATGGGAAAAATATATCTTTTCCTTGTGGGTAGTTTCATGTCTTGTGAGAGCACTTTTCTGGTTGAAGCTTTTCCCACAGAGAACACACACAAATGGCCTCTCCCCAGTGTGAACCCTTTTGTGGTTTCTGAGGTGACTTGTGTTGGAGAAATTCTTGCCGCAGGTATCACACCTGTACCTTCCTGAGTTCTTGCCTTTATTCTCTGTACTCATTGTGTGAGAGTCCATCCCTGCGTCCTGCCAGGCGTTAACATATCCTGTGTGGTCTTTTGACCACTCCAACAGCATCTGGAAGACCACAGAGAGAAGAGGGAGTCATCCTGGGGTGCTCTGACAAGTAGAGATGGGCGTCACAGACTGTCAGTTTATAATGATAACTAGGCTACATGTATATTTAACTTTTCACACCGCATTAAGTTTATTATAACTGCCCCCCCCCCCCCCGGCTAGAAAAGTTCGCCTCATAGCAACAAATTAAACAGTCGTGGCGAGGAATACAAATGCTAAGTTGAATTAAAAAAAAAAAAAACAACAAAAAACAACCAAAGACGTACGAAGGGCACCCGAGCCACCTTGAATAATCGGTTTGCACATGCTGACATTTCTATGTCGGATTTGTATAGGAAAGTATTCATTGGTGATTTATTTAAGATCCAGGTTTTTGCTATCCCACGGTCATATTGGTGTAATGTGAGGAGGTTGGTTAGCAGTTTTGTATAGTTTCTGGTTTGAGGTATTGGCATTTTTTCTTTCTTTCTTTTCTGTGCCACATGAAAGAGGTGAGTGCATGTAGAAGCTTCCTCTACGAAAAAGCGAGATTCATTATAATCTCGGTGAGCTTTGTTCCTACCCTAATACCCTTTCTGTCCGTGTATGAGTTGGTGTCTCTGCATATGGTGCTTATGTTTGAAGCCCTTCCCGCACACAGAGCAGGAAAAGGGTTGGTCCGCTGAGTGGGTTCTGTTGTGCACCTGGAGCTGACTGCGGTAGTTAAATGTCCTACCACAGGTCATACACATGTGTTTGCCCTCAGTAGGTGGTCTTTGAGGAATCCTGTAAGTTATGCTAGGTGGTCCTTGTGGTGCTGCTGACTGTGGCCATGTTTGTGGGGGGGATGTCCCTTGCTGCAGCCATTGTAGATTCACCTGCAAGACCAGAGACACGTCCTTACTCATACTAGGGCCTCTTTTATTCTTCTCCATCTCCTCAACAGTCTGCCGAATCTACAGTTCATGTATTTACAGTTAGCGGTAGCTAAAGGAAATATGGTTTCAGTTATGTGTGCTTAAGAGTGGACATAATAATTCTGAGCATATCTCCACTTTTTTCAACATTGAATACACATTTAAAAACCAATAAATACTCTAGTTACATTTCCTTGAGTTATACATGTATTGTGACTTAGTGGCATAGCATAGCAATATTAGCACACTTGATATTCAATCTATGCATTTTGCTTAAAAGACAACCCCTTGTATTAGGGTGCATTACAGCAAGTACCCATCATGCCGGTTGTTATCAGTGCTCATCTTTCCAGTCCCAGATCAAGCAATGGTGCCCCCTATAAAGGAACCTGCAACCTTGGTGCTACGGTAATGAGGAACGAGGGAAAAACTTGCTTACATATAACAAGACATGGAACAGTACTGGTTTATTTTGCAATGAGGCATTACTTCTTTACTTCAATACACTGACAAAACGAAATTGCCGCACAAATTAATCTCTTACATTAGCTTGTGACAATTATCTCTAGCCTCAATGATTGTTATAGCCATTGGGATTTTTATCGTCGTATTATAAATTTTCAAACAGTTGTACATGTACTTGTTCATAAATAAGAAAATAGTCATGACTAGACGTTTCTGTTTTTTCTAATAGTAACACAATTTAGGTCTCTCTAGCATGGAGATGTTGAGGTATTATGTTAAAATCCCACACTTCTAGAACTGGGGAGGCAGGGATAGGAATCCTTGGTAAAACTACCAGTCTCCTAACATGAAGGAGACAGGATAGGATGATATCTGTTAGGATCCAAGTCTTCTAACACGATGATGAGAGGATAGGGCAATGTTGTATGCCCAAACTTCCCTGACACTAGTCTCTCATACCCATAGTCCACTCGGCCTCTGCCGCGTGATTGAGCCATAGGCCTACAAATCCTACATAAAATCTGTCAACAGAGGTCTAGTAGACTACGGGTGGTTGGACATTATAGGGTTCACCTGGGACATGTTATTAACCAATCAGATGATTCCCTGTATTCACTGCAGAATTTTTTGGGTACATTATGTAACACCCAGTACCCATCATGCTGGTTGTTATCAGTGCTTATCTAGCCAGGTCAAGCAATGGCCGTTCCACTAGGTGTCAACACTAAGCCCTATAGACAAAGGACAAGGAGGTGTCTCTTGACACTTGGGACAGAGGACGGGGACCTGTCGTGAAGACCCCAGTCTCCTGACAATATAGCGTGCCCACTGCATGTGTATTCATGCCTGCCGCGGCCATGTTGGAAATACTAGGATGTAAACATTACAGGCTGTGCATACTGCCAGTGCTGATCTCGCACTGCAAAACTTTACTTTTTCACATTAGTTCTCCAGCAATTTTCTCCATCAATCGTAGCAATTAGGGTCTCATTTGATAGCTATGATTCATTTCCATCTGTGGTTAAGATGGTTTGTCGTTTTCCCCAGTAATTAGAGAGAAAATGATGACTTTGTGAAGGGTAATATTGTACAACAGTGGCCTCCGCTACTGCCTATCTCGCACAGTAATATTTTCCACTTCAACAGAAGGTTTCCACCATTTATTCTTGGTCAGATTTAATAAATGAGGATTCCTTTAATCCACATGATAATAATGTATCTTTGGTAAAGAGGATTAGTCATTTGTCCAAGTGAATGACAAGAAAATCAGTATAATGCACAGGGTAGAATATCGCTTATGCGCTGTCAGCCCTTCCTCATTCCTGAGCTCACACGGCCAAACTTTCCTCTTCCAGTTTAGATTTCTACCATTTATCCTTGGCCAATCTAAACAAATACAGTGTCTATTTATGCGCATGGTCTGTATCTATATATTGTTAAAACAATTTTTCATTTAGTGCATTAGATTAAGAGAAAATGACAATATAGTACAGGGTAGGAGATCGTCACAGTGCATTCTCAATGGGACAGTGTGGAGGGTTTCCAGCAGAGTACCTCCAACACTCCCCTGCAGCAAGAAATGACGTCACATGGGCGCGGACTATAGGAACTCAGGTCAGGGAGAAGTCAGTAAAGCCCAGTCTCTTGACACTAGGTAGGTAGTGCAGGGAGGTTAGGGTTGGGATTTTCTATCCTGTGCACAGACCGCAGGTGGTGGCGTACATTACTCTGGTCACTGAAGTGGTGCCCACATATGTAGCATGTGTATGGTTTTTCTCCAGTGTGGATACGGACATGCTTCTTTAGGTTACCCGAGTAGGCGGTTACATAGCCGCATGTGTCGCACCGGTACTCGCGTCGCTGGGGGCCCTGCTGCACAGAGGCTGTGGTAGAAGCAGAGAGTCCCAACAAGGCAGGGAGCTCTACCCGGCGAGATAGTAGAGCACCCATGTGTGGTAGGGTGGGCAGATCTAGCCCGAGACCCAAGTCTGGCAGACACCGCCTGGTGTCCGTTGTGGACATCTGCAACCACAGTAAATGGAGACGGGGTTCAGCAACGGCAAATAGCCTGAGGACAAATATCCCTGTTTCAGAGATATTTCATGGAATTAAAGTTTTAAGGAAGTAGTTAAACTATCGTGGCGTACTATAGGTTTATAAAGTATTTGTTCTAATACTGAACGGTGATTTCCTTTTAGACTACTATTTATATCAAGCTTCCTCAGCACCATGCCTCTAGCATGTCAATGAACCTTTTTTTATGTCCACAGGTTTATATAACCAAAGAATGTTATATAGTAAATACATATTTGTAATCCATTCTTCAATTTTCATTTAAGACACCATGCAGCAGTAACATTTAGAATTGTCGGTTTATTTGTATCGACGGTACTACAGTAACAAGCATCCATAAATGAAAATATTGGTGTAGCTAGTATTAAATGTAGATTAAGCAAATACAACTTGAGACAAGTCTGCGTTGAACGCCATGATAGATAATAATACGGTAATAATATTCTTAGAATCCATGGTTAAACTATTTCTCAGATATAAATTCATTATCTAGTGACACACAGAACCTGCCTATGGTCAACTTCAATGAAATGACCAGTCATCTAAACTGACTACACTTATACCCCCCCCCCTCACATACTTCAATCCTCTCATTCGTTCAAGAATTAACAGTCACCACCATAGCCTGTAAAACGACGGATTGCAGCATTACACTGTCTATTAACCGATGGCCCGATCCAGCCAGTCCTTTTTCAAGCTCATTCATGAAGTGCTTCAGTGCACACCCAATCATCCCCTAATGTAGACAATAAGAGCATTGGTCCAACCCATGGTTCCCTGACGCAAGCCACGTTGCTTAGGCAACTGCATTGGAGTATTCGAACTCTATGAACATGGCATGCATACAGTTCAAATAGATACATGTATGATAGATTTTCATGGCGTATTGACGGGGAGTTCATTTGATTTCATAACTTCTAATTCATAGGAAGTTAACAGAAAGCACCGATTTTCTAGCCCTGATTCATGGTTTATCAGATGTGTTTGTTTTTCTGATGGCGAGTGAGATCAGATTTAGTTTTAAAGCTCTTTTCACAATAGTCACACTCAAAGGGCCGTTCTCCCGTGTGACTGCGCATGTGGACCTTGAGATGGGCATGACACAGCGACATGTGGCCACAGGTAACACACTGATGCTTCCTTTGGGGCTTTTTATTATTCCCTTCTGTCTCCATAGGAGGGTAAAATGTAGACAGATCTTGCTGGAGGGTGGCCGCGTAATCTCCATAATCCATCTGCAACCACAACAAAAAATGCTCTTACTTGGCAGAAGCAACCCTACGTGCACTAAAATCACATCCGTGAATTTCTCGGATCGAAATGTTTGGCATTCAACTGGAGGTAACATTAGTATTTGCCCTCTTGTTCTGAGATGAACTTAGCAACAAAATCCCATATTTTGGTTTTTATTGTGTGGTTCCTTGATAACACCGATCATTAGCGGCTGTGACAAATTTTCTTTTTTTCTTTTTCAAAAGGTTGACTACTCTTAATTCTTTCCAAATCCATGACCAAGGCACAGGAATCTCATTCTATTTTCCCACATCACACACTCATCTCTAATCCTTTTCGTTATCTGCGTCCACATGCTATACCTGGGAACCTCCCATATGTACAAACTGGCATCAATCAGGATCTCCATACATGTAAATTAATATGCAAGAAGAATGGGAGGACTTTCCAGTATTTTACATCCTGTTGTCAATGCAATCACTTGGGGTGCTCTACACAGTTGCGTACTATAGACCGGTAGTCACACTCTGCCACTTCAGGATGCATCGTCTTGCGGTGGCGGTGAAGATTGCGCGGATCAGTAAACCCTCTCCCACACAGGTCACAAGTAAAGGGACGTTCTCCTGTATGGGTTCTGAGGTGGATATTGAAATCCCCCCTCCGCCGCCGGGGAAACTGCCTACCACAGATATGACAGTCTAGCACCTCCTCGGCCTGGCACACTCCCTGGTAGAGGCCCACTGAACCAGCTGAAGCCAACCCCATCTGTAAAGAACAGAGTCTACTTCATTGCTTGTATTCTGAATTTCAATTCTACACTCAAGTCCCATTCACATCTGGCGTTTTTCTCTAACCCAAAACTGACAGGATGAGCGCCGAGAAAGCAAATCTATACATGGGCCAGCCTAAAAATGCACAGATGTAGTGGAGGCCACCGCTCGACACTTCGTTCTGTGCCTAACAATATATGCATAGGGACCGGGGCAGGTCTACACAGATGTGTGACTGGTCCTCTTTTGGCTTCGAACACATCTACAGATGGGGTGGTGTAGTTTACATGTTAGAGCTGTCGTAGTTTTGTGAACTGCAGCTCTTTGGGCCAAGGTGGTGCATGTAAAAGTATGTGAAGCATACTTAGGGGTCTGATGTTTTTGTTTAAAACAGCTACTCATATTGCCAACAAAATGACCCGGTTTTCTTTCAGTGGGTGCAGATTGTAGGGATAACACGCCAGGCACCCTGGGCCGCAGGCCCTCTCTGTCATAGTGACCAATTATGATTCTATATTTTCGGCCACTTTTCCTTTGTCAAAATTAGATTAGACAAAGCTCCTAATGCAAAAATGCCCACGGAATCCGAATTTATGGGTTATTTTACTCTAAAAGCAGTAGTTTATTGTATATCTCATCAGATCTTGAGATGCTTGAGCTAGCGCACTGTGGAATTTCTGTAAAACCTTGAAATTTAACTCATTGATATTTCACTTAATACTTGGAGGATATTGATGCTTGACCCCTCTAAATAAAGCTAAAAAAGATAGTAATGTCTAAAATCAGCCCACTCCTGCAGTCTTCACACCAGTGTGTGCAGAGAGATAAGGCCCACTCACTGTATAAACACTGACAGAAAATAATGAGAAAATCTTACATTTCTTATTCTTTAAAAAGTAATAGCTTTGTATCTACTGGGCCAATTCTCGTAATTTAAACTGTTTTCTCTTTCACAAGACCTCATCTTTGCTGTGTGTAAAAATCTTGCCGAAATACCCAAAATTCAATTTTGGTGTTTTATCCCTACAGATTGGGAACTGCGATACACCATTTAACTTTCAGATTTTCTTTCGAAAATACAGGTTTATCTTTTCCTTCTCCCTGTCTTATACAGCAGCTAGCTCATCGTCATAATTATGCCCGACACTGAATAAAGGATTGGTAGTCAGCTTATTCAACAGTGATATGTATTACCCAGTAGATTTCAATTTATCTCAATGGAATTGCGCATAATTCATACCAGGGTGGAAAGGTATCACAGGTGACGCCACCTGGTTGATCACGAGGGAAATACTACACGTCAGACGCCCATGTCAGACACACACACACACACACACACATTCTCGGTCTCCTGACCACGCCAATGCTATCTACGACTACGTAACCTGGTTAAACCCATAGCTTATATACTATTTATTTGATCTTCCTATATTCTCATGTCTTTCTAATTGGTGTCAAGTTGAAAATGTATTGGTAGCCTAGAATTGACGTCGTGGTGTCAAACTGGCCGCCAAGCCTGTTGCTTTTAGTGAATCATTTTGGAATTTGGTTTACAAATGAAACGAACATAAATGACAGCAAAACGTACCTTGCACTTAAATATTTCTACGAAACAAGAAACTGGATGCAAAGGCATCCTAATCAGTAATGCAATAGCCAAAAGTCTACAAGACAAATTTATCTTTCATCCTCTTCAATCTACCGTAATCTCCCGCGTATAAGGCGCGTCTTATACGAGGGGTTTTAGTTCTCATTGGATCCACAAAGGGGACACCAAGACATTTCTTTTGATATCTTACATGTCCCCTTGGTCATAATAGGACATAAGGGGGCCCAGGAGGGTCTGGGGTGGCCCAAGCTACACATAGGTTTTTGAATTTTAAAAATTCATTAGGTAGAACCAAAGTTATGAATTTTTCATTTTTTGAGAATTTTCCAAAACTCTAGGTGCGCCTTATACGCGGGCTGCGCCTTATACGCAGGAGAATACGGTACCTACGAAATGTCCACATCCAAAAGGCAACACAATTCTACCCAGTAAAAGTCTATTAGAGTTGGTTCACATGTTAATATTATCACTTATATACAGTGCTGTAGTTGGGAGTTCCAAAGGTCATGCTATTTGATTTTATCATGTCTATGATAACTTAAGACACTATCACTTGGTTTCATATGGCTAGATAATATTTCCTATTTCCTCAAAATAATCGTTGCTATCACAGCACCAGCAGGTTATCATTTGTGAAATATACCAATTGTTACTCGGTATCATATTGAACAATGGGCTTATCAAAGCCTGAACTGATTCTTGAAAAATGTTACCATACATCGAGCTTACAGCATACATGTATAAACAATCAATGATAAAATCTGAAACAGAGAAAAGTTTGTACCTATAACAAACCAGGTTCATTTCCAGCTACCGGTATATGGGATAGAATCTAGGTTGTCTTGGTCAGACCTTTTGACTTTTGTCCTACTTTTACAAAAAGATATATTTTGTCTAAGCAAACAAAGAAGTAGTCAGGAATCAATTTCAATGTCCTAACTTCAACTCCTAGATCGCGTTTAAACTAACTGCTAAACCACCTAACAATTAAACTACAAAAATATCAACAACCCATTAATTTTTCTTCTCAGAATGGATAAAACATTATGGTGTCTGCCTTCACTTTCTAGGTTGGACTGGGGCACTGGAAAAACATTTATGGTTTGCGCTTCTAAATACCTCTTTAATCTTAACGTAAATTGAACTCAATGGGAACGGACCACAGAATCAAAAAGCAATGACTAATGAGTAATGCACAGGCAATGTTTCTTCACTTGATGTCTTAGGTCAAAGTATATTTTTTCTTTTCCTTCTGTTTTGTTGTTGTTATTTTTTGTTTACAGTAATTAACGTAGTCAGCATCTTTATCTGTATCAGTGTGCCTAATCTAAGAGGAGTAGACACATATTCCAGCATGGTGTCAGAAGTGTCGAGTGTGATTGTGATCATCAGCACTTGATACACTGTCAGACTGTCAGAGGTGTAAAATGTCAAAAGTCATTTACAGCTATATGAGAATTTTCACTTAATATCCTTCAATGACAAGGTTAATCTCTCTGATTGTGAGGATCTCTCTGATTGTGAGGATGTTATATATCTGTGCCAAGAGCAGTGTGAGCACCCCCCCCCCCTACCTCCTACCCATCACACCGGGTATTTTATCACATAGATTTACAAAGGAAAAACACTTGAGTCATTTGGTATTTTACTCTTGATCCTCAGTGTGATGTCGTTCCCTTTGGATTACTGTAAATTTAGAAGCAGTACACCTTACACAACATTTACATGCGAAAAAAGATGGATTCCCAACCCAGCCAAACTACAATGTTATCACAAACCAGAGGTTAAACACATGAAACATTGAGCTTAACATAATTTGTTTCTTTCTGTGTCTTCGTATTACAATGAAATGGGTCTTTCAGGGGTAGGCTCCTGTCAAACAATTTATTATAACCCTTTCTTTTCCTTAATATAAATGCACATTTCAGTACTCAGAAGAATCGGATGGTCGTGAATCAGATGAGTTAAACCTCTGGCCTGGATATCACTTACTGCTATAGAAAAAAATCAAGTACTGTAAACTCCCGCGTAGAAGACAGGGATTTTAGACGCACCCGAAACTCAGCACATGCATTTTCGCGTATAAGACGCACATTTTAAGGCTGAAATTTGTAAGATTAGTACATTTCTATAGTAAAATTACCCCTCGTATAAGACTCACCCCAAACTTGAAAAAATCCTATAAGACCCCCCAGGCATTTGTTTGGCGTAGAGGATGCGTCTTATACGCGGGAGTTTGCGGTATTACCTTTTATAAGTTTATCAGAAGAACTTTGTTTATTGCCACCTAAGATTTTGATAAAGTCACTCAAACACTAGTTCGTTTCAAAAACTATTCCTGAACGTCACGCTCTTTTTATGTGGGAAACTTCCAAATAAAGTTTTATGCCTAAAATAGGATAAAGCTATGGAGATTCTTCAAAGAAATCCATTTTGTATCATTCCCTATAATGTGGCTGGGTTTGTGGGTATCCCCAGAGGCAGCAGAATTTGACACCTACCGAATCTGAAACTCCTCGATTTGAAGGCCACGTTGAACACCCTGGTTGTGACCCTTCTAATTGGCTACTGTCAGAGTCTTGGAATGATTGTGAAGGGTCAAAGCCGATGGGGCCAGCTACAGAAGGCCATGGAGTACTGCCCATGGCCTCACTGTCCTCTTGTAGAAAACTGTCATCTGTTTGGTCCTCAGCTCGCCGCTTTGACGTTGGTTCACCATAGTTTGTACTATCAAAACTGTCTGCATTTTCACTACCAACCCCATACCCCCCAGATATGTTGCTATCACTACTGTGTTGTTGACTGTCAGCAGTGGAAGTCCGCTTTAGAGCTCGTCTTTGGCCGGCTACAAATTCAGCAGAGTTTGCTCGGCCCTCAAGTTTGATTTGGGGATTTTCAACTATAGAACATTCCTCCTCAGGTTCTGCACTGGGCTCTGTTTTTATATTCAGTCTTTGCTGGGGGTCTGGTGTGCTATTGCCAATCTCACCACTCGACCTTTGTACTTTAGGGGGGCACTGAGTACTATCTTTTTCTGAGGTAGTATCAACTTGACGGGACTCCTCTTGACTGTCAGCAACACACTGTGTCACTGTGTCAACTGGAGGACTGTTTGAGAACTCCTTACTTATGTGGATAAAGAAGACATCCTTCTTGTCCACAGACACACCCAGGAGTCCTTCAACATGTAATTCTTCCTCAAACTGCACACTGTTTTTACACAACAATGTGACAGTATCTATGAGGAGATTCTTTATCCTCTCTTGGTCTGGCCGCATCTTGAAGATACATGCGCTCCACAGATAGTTAATATTCTATCCTACCCAGGATAGTGATGCGTTTTATGAGTTTCTGCAAAAGTGTAAAGATTGCTTTTAGTCACACATTACATAGACTTTAATACTCACTCACTGGTAAGTCCACCCTTGAAAATATGTCCGTTTTGTGTCCAGAGGGTGGGATTTTTCAGACCAATGAGGGAGGGAGGGATTTTTTTTTTTTTTCAGAACTCCGGAAATCTATTTTTCCCATTGTCACAAAAAAAATCGACCAAGCCTCTGGACAGGAAACGAACATATTTTTAAGGGTGGCCTAAGGTAAACCGTACCAGTCCCGGGGGATGTACCTGTTGTTCTAAGTTGCTCAACTGCTATTAGAGGTAGGATATTACCAGGTCCAATGATCACACATTCCACTTTTGACTTGCGCACGATCGTACCCTTTACACCAGGCTATGATAATGTGCTGGCTTTTTCACTGAAAACAGGTGGAATTATTACAACACCCCCCTCAGAGGGGTTGACAAAATTTTGACCCCTCCCCCTTGGTCAAGGGGTCAAAAGATTCTCCATCAAACAGACCAGCTAGGCACTTACATAGTTTTCAAGACTTTATCCCATGCATTTTATCTATTAAGCAATGGATAGATCTCATCAAAAGAAGTGGATTTGCTCTTTAAAATATAATGCAGCAATGTAAATTGCTGATAACTCGAAAAGTGAAAAGCCTGTGATTGGCTCCCATGGGCCATCCATAAATGACATCATGCAAAATTTGACCTTTTTAGACTCCCACTTCACCTTGTCATGTTTTTTTGCCAATTTTGCAATGCTGACGGTATGGCCACACAAAAAAAAATAAGTTGGTCTACGGGTTTTGATTTTGAAAAAATGGTGCGAGCAAGCGAAAAAAAAAATTTTTTCAAGAATTTTTTGGCGTCCAATGGATTCCTTGCTGGAAAAGTGAGGTGAGTGAAAATTTTTTATTTAAAAACAAAATTGCCAAACATGACAAAGAGAAAACTTGTAGAAAGTGAAGCGAGCGAAATCCGTAAACAAGATTTTTTTCAATGAAGAAAAAAATTTGTATTTCCGAAAAATATGGAGAGGGAAATTCATAGACCAACTTATTTTTTTTTGGTGTGGCCTATATGGAAAATGTATTTCATCATGCCGGGCCTAACCCCCCGCCTTCAGCATAACATCATTTGTGGATGACCCCCCATGAGTTGTGAACTCATCCTGTTGCATCACCACTCCCTCATCCAGTTTATTCGCACCACCAAGCCACTATTTGCATAACTCCCGCCAAAACTGCGCTATTTGCACCACATCGCCAAAAAAGGTGGGAAAGTTGATACATGGATCAACATCATATACCTTCACCATTGGAGGCAAAAAACGTCTTATGGCTGCCAACCAACTGAGTCTGTACATAATTGACAATTTCTCAAAATTAACAAAACTTGGTAATGAAATACCTTTTCCTGCAAGACCCGTATATCTCCTCCTTTAATGGCACTACAGATTCATTAAGTAATTCTGCCTCTTCAATAGGCCACACCAAAAAAATAAGTTGGTCTACGGATTCCCTCTTCGTATTTTCAAGAATGCAAATTTTCTTTGAAAAAAATCTTGTCTTTGGATTTCGCTCGCCTCAGTTTCTGAGAGTTCTCTTTGTAGTGTTTGACAAAAATTTTAGGAAATAAAAATTTTGCTCGCGCCTCCTTTTTCAAGGAGGAAATCCATTGGACAAAATAAAAAAAAAAAAAAAATCGCTTGCTCGCACCATTTTTTCAAAACGAAAATCTGAAGACCAACTTATATTTTTTGGTGTGGCCTTATGTATAAAATTTCCATCCTTTTTTAAACTTATTCACACCACCAAAATGACTTAAAGTGTGGTGCCCCAGGGTGTCTCCTTATAACTCGCTTTTCGAGTTAATGAAGTCTTCATGCCAAGTATAAGGGAAGTTATGACTGATCAAAGACCCCAAATTGTACCCCAAATTCTGCCAGTGTTAAGAGTTTAAATAGGGTCCAGATTTGTGATCAAGCATATCGAATATGCGAGTGGCTTAATCTCTTAAATCATTATTTTGTGCTTTTTTCTTTTCATGTACACAGTATGGAAGAGTTACCCAAAAGGGTTGAAAATCAATGTATCATATCAAAATTAAACAATTTAACATGATTCTATTTTGACTTAGTACCATCTGCAATTTAGCGATCAGACAGAATTGACGCAAAATTATGGAGTTTGATATGAGATCTTTAATTGGTCAGAATTTCTTTATATTGACATTTATAAGGGTCAGGTCGCCAGAAAGCAGTAGATTTAGTGTTTTTGGGGTTATTTTGGACTCTTATGGCTCTGGAGAGAGAATTTGTGAACCAATCTTGTCTTACATAGACTCATTTGATAGAGGACACTTAGGGCTATCAGAAAAATGTTAATTTGTGGTCATGCATCAAAAACTCACAGACTTGTAGCCTGCCAAAGTGAGAAAAATATCCAAATTTGTTATTTTTTGACTTTTTGTATATTTTTCAAGTGTCCTGTGAACATCTGGAGTATCCCAAAGTTATTTTTTATATTGTATATGATTATAGGTATCATTTCCATGAGGTTTTGACATGTTACTGAATGAGAATTTTTCATCATGTGTCTTTGAAAATGGAAATCTGTAATTTGTAATGTCCGGTACCTAAATCTAAATCAGTTATATTACATGGAAAAAATAAAGCTTCAACATTTTTGTTATTACCTATATAAAGGGACCTATTATCCCCTACTTTGCTGAAAAAAAAAATTGTGTGTCTATCAGCATTTGTCTCCATGTGAGAGCAGCTTATGTGAAATAATTCTGATAAAAGTACCGGACGTTACGTAACGTCCGGTACTTTTATCATCATGTAAGAGGCAGTCTACTGTGCATGCATAACTCAAATTTTGTTCCATTTCGTAATTGAAGTCAATTAAAAACATATTGGCCTTGCTATTGCATGTGTTTCCTATGCATAATGGGACATTCTCTATTACTGACAGCAACGTTAAATAGTGATGTAATGCCTCCACGGAGACATTGCGGGTCATTGCTGCCGCCTGGTGGCCTACCCCCTAACCAAGCTACTACACACGCGCCACCTACCTGGCGCCCATCACATTACCCCTCACAATACCTTCGTTCCTCAGTCTTCCATTGCTCGTCGCCCAGAGCGGTTCAACTTTTCCCCACCCACCCACACCTTTATCTCATCTTACATCATTAAGTTTATCTCTATCTTGTATAAATTCTCTTCTCCTTTTACATTATTTCATTTATTTATTATCCTGCTCTCACATAGGGTATTCTTACAATCAATACAAATCAGGTGTTTTATCAAATCGGTGTTTTATTCAACCACATTGTAACCTTTTACCATGTTACATAATCTTAATAAATACTTAAGTTTGCCAAACCCGCCTTACATTGCTTGATGGGGATTTGGACACGGGGCAGTTAACAGTAATGCCTCCATATTTTATCATTTTGGTACCAAAAGTTACATGACACAAAAGAAGCAATAAAAATGGAACCGGATGTCCTAAATCGGTATTTTTTGGTTTTCTGAGCTGAGGGGATGTCCCTTCACAAATGTGTTAGGGTTATATAAAGTAGTTAGAAAATTAATTTTTAAGGGCCTTCAAGGGCAAAATCTTACTTTCTGACGACCTGACCCATAAAGACTTCATTTAAAAAGGAAATCCACTTCTTTTTATCAGCTCTATCCATTGCTAGATAAATAATAGGCCTATACATGGGATTGAGTTTTGTAAAACAGACAAGGAACTAACATGGAGAAGCTGGTGGAGCGGTGATAGTGAATGGCACGCTAAAATTTTTATACTGTAGAATGTGTTGGAACTTTTCTTTTTTATGTGAGCTTTGGCCTTTATACCAAAAACAGCTTTCAAAGTTTTGAAGTAAGTTCACTTGGGGAGAATGGGAGGTTTGCCTGCATTAATTATTTCTCAAATAGATTTGTATTAAACCCCTTTAAAATGAGCTTATGTTTGTTAAGATTCTCCAATAAATAGCTTCAGAATGAGCTTGCAAAGAAAGGAGAGTTTAACACTCCCCAGTTTCAGCTTTATCAGTTTCACACCTCCACTGCAGCAGAATCACGCACTGGGGGAAGGTAAGTGCCTAGACCAGCCCTGTCCTCCCCACCCTGTTGTTATAAAATGATCACTACCGTACCTTAAAAGTGGTAAGGCCATTTAGATTTGCATAAATTTAAAGACAAACGCTACCCTGTGCAAAGAAGCCACCTTGTGCAAGGAATCAGAACTCATCAGTTATACTATTTTAATGGGCCTTCTCATCCCAGCTGGGTCACTTTACCTCTACATATTTTTTTCTGTTTATTTCTGATCACTATAAATGCATTTAAGATATGCATATGCCATTTGAATTCCCATAGGACCCTATACCAGTAGTTAAGGGAAAATTTACATTTTTGAAAAATTTACAACTTTTTCATTTCAATGGTGAACCTCCATTTTTCTTCTTTTAAAATATTTATAAAGATGTCCTTTACATGTTCAGAGAGTCTCAGAGGTGAATCAAAAAAAGATAATTTACCATAATGCAAAATATGAAAAAATGTTTTCCCCATTCATTTCTATAGTTAGAGGAGCTCTGAATCGGCTATGTCCGCCACAGTGCTAACGTCGGCGGACGTAGGTCCTCGATTCAGAGCGCCTTTAAGGCATTTTCAATAACAATTAAGTGGTCATAAATAGGGACCCTAGAATCCACTATGGGCACCACTTAGGGTAGTTGCAGTGGGAGCTGTGCAGGGGGCCAAGGCAGACTCTGCACTAAAACCCTTCTCTGAGGGAGTGCTCTTTAATATACCCGGTATGTTTACAGGTTAATAGTTGAATGTATAGACCAAAGAAAGGTCTATCCAACCATATACAACAAAAGTGCTTCCATGTGAGAAAACATAGGATTCTGCTATTGTCTAAGACATGGCATTTTCAGAATCTGCCAAGACCATGACGTTATCAATGCTACTGGTTGCTACTCGGTATTTAGGTTGGACTTTATCTCAAGATGCACTGTAAAAAATTTCAGAACAATCGGACGATGCTCTCACTTGCTCCATAAGGATTTTGTTGATTGAACGTGAAGCTCAGTGATCTCCGAGAGTAAGATCTAGGTCAAAGGTCAAGGTCAAAAGGTCATTCAACTACATGATTAATTAGGTCATATATCTATCTATCTATCTAGGATTTTTGGAATTTTTTAAAAACTCCTAGATTTTGGATGTCTTTGACTTTGGCCACAACTTCTTAGCTCTAATAGCCTCTATTATAATAGAAATGTATGGGTAGCAAATCCTGGGATTTATCGACATAAATTTCATCATATCTCAGGTTCTATGATAGATAAAAACAAAATTCCAAAAGATTTAGATCTCCTTGCTCAGGCTCTATCCAAAAGAATTGGTCAACTGTGGTATCTAATAGATTCCATTTTTTCTGGGGTCCCTATCATAAAATGAAAATAAGCATGGTGACATATAGACGGAACCATCGCTAAAGGAGCGATGGTAAGCGGTGGCACTGGTGTTGTGGTGGTGGAACTTTCAGAGTAGTTTCCCAAGTCCCCAATAAAAACTGGGTCCCTAGTCTTAAGTGGGGTTGGTCTTTGATATCTTAACTCTAGGACCTACATATTTGTTGTGTATTGTTTTGAAATGTAAAATCATATGCCATGCCTTTGATTTTTGTAACTTAATATCTGGGGCCCAGGAACACTAGGCTGAGCCCTCCACAGACTCAGTGGACATCAATTGCTGGGCCTCTGAATGAATATATCAGGGCCCAGTTAGCTTGGTAGGTGACATAGTGATTTTTTTTTTTTTTGCATTTTCCTATTCTTTATATATCAAGTAATACTATCCAGGGTTATTTGAGATTATCAATAGAAGATCTAACATTGGTCAGCCTGTACTGTAGCGTTTGTCTTCAATTCTATAAATTTCAAAACCTTGAAAATTTCATGGAAGTGGCTGAAGTGCTTATCATGATAACTCTTTCAAGTTTGACATTAAAGTCTCACTAGGCTACCCGGTACCAGCACGAACGATATAGGACTAGAGGCGGTGTCGTGAGTGGAATTTCCTAGGCTAGGGTACCTCGTTCACTTGGTTCTGTCGGGAGCAGCAGTCCCAGCTTCAAGCAGCATGATACTTTCATCCCGAAGGTTCAGAAAAATGACGCCTCCATCAACTTGAGCCGCATCGACAAGGTAACACTGATGACCCACGAAATACAGACGGTTGCTGCTTTGCTCTAGCCTCAATTGGACAGATTTGCATTGGACACCGCATTTTATGTTTGGTTTACACATAACATACTATTATTTGAAGAGAAAAAACAAATACAAACCGCATATAGAGAGAGTATCTTCAAGAGAATTTAACATAGCCTTGGTTTAAGTAGGTCATGATGTCGTCGCATACGCATACTTTGCATTTCACGGGAGAGTTCCAAAGTAGGGAGCATAGATAGGTTTCTAAATTCAAACATGCTTCTATTCCAAGACTAGAAATATAATTTCAAACGAGAAAATTGCTTGTTTCATAGTTAAATAGTATACAAAAATAGTCTTCTTTCATTGTTTACAACCAACTTTATCCTCTAACCAAACCTGCAGCACTATAAACACCGCCATATATACACTTAAATAAATGCTCCCTCAGAACTCTCCTTAAGAAGGCGAGTTTGAGCGCCAACATTCTAGGACGACGCACTGATTATGCCGGGGAAAGTCCCGCGACATTCTGCTAAAAATTCTCTGTTTAATAGGTAAGCCAGTATTGCTCCTCTAAATATTGTGCGCATTAATGTGAAGTATGACTATGTGAACATAAATGATACAAATTTGCACAGTTGTGTAGCGGGCATTGTCCATAAATCGGTGACAAAGGCACGCTTATCTGCTGGTCTAGAAAACTTCCCGGTCAGGGGACGCCGTTTGGAGATAATGGCGTGCCGGGGTACGCTAGATGTATCGCCGGCAGTCGTCGGGTAGACAAAGGCCCGTTTCAACCTCGAAGGGCAGAGATATTTTTCATCATATCCATCCAATTTCCACAAGCTTGTAGTCTACGCATACCTTTTGCATGTTTGTTGTAAGGTTATTTCTTGATGGAGTGATGTGCCATAGCACTCACATGAACGTTCGTTGTTACAAGTCTTGTGCATTTTTGATCGGTCTGTGACTGCGTTTTGACCTAATTTTAATAAGAGAAGTGTGAGGACCAAGATCTACCCTGAGGGTAGCGAAGTCAGCCGAATCTGGCCTCTCGCTCCCGAATGTGGGACCGATGGCCCTAGGGACAGTTGGCCCGGGACTGATGGCCCCAGAAAATGAGACTGATGGCCCCAATTTTGGGACTGATGGCCCCACTTTCAAATTTGATGCCCCTGTGTATAATATGATCAACTAATTCACATATATTTGTAATAGAATAAATGTTTACATGATGTTGACTGCTTATGGAGCATGTTTGGGGTATTTTAGCACAAGTTTGGAGGTGTTAGTGCCACAATAACCAATGCCTTGTGTTCATGTTTGGATTCAATATAGTAAGCACATCTGAATATTTTTTTTTTTTCAACATTTTTTCTTAATAATTATCTTTTTTTCATATAATTTTCAATAAACTGTAACATATAAACAATAAACTGTAGATATGCATGATTCAGTGTTCTCCACACATAGGAGGCACACAGGCGGGCTGCCCGTGTACTTTCACCTGCCGCCCGTGTGTCCTAGCTGGAAATCGGCCGCCCGTGTGCTTCTGGCTCTATGTGAGCTTTCTATGGTTTTTTGAATTTTGCAAATCGGCCAATTAGAACAGAAGTTATTGAAAATTAAGTACAAACTACACTAGAACCCATAAAAATGCATGATTTTGCATTGAAATTTTGAAAATTTTCTCAGTGGACAGGGAACCAACCCCCCCCCCAAAACATCACAGCGCCTCACTTCCAACACCACGCTAGGCACATGACTTGTCAGACAAAAATTGACCTGTGTACTTTTTCATCCTGTGGAGAACCCTGATGATTAATGAAGATAGGTGATAGATGTGGGATGGACCCTGGTTTAAAAGTTGGGGCCATCAGTCTCATTTACTAGGGCCATCGGTCCCACTTGGGGCCATCGGTCTCCGGGGCCATCGGTCCCTAGGGCCATCGGTCCCGGTACCCTCGCTCCCCATATGTCACAGTGCTAAACAGGTATTTTTAAAACATTGATTCTGAGGGTTCTACTGGGTGGATTTTCTTCAAACTAGTACCAAATGAAAGCTATGTTATACCTCTACCCCACTGGCACAATATTTTGCTTTATTTCCATCTTTTACGGACAATACAGACATATCATTTGGTGAATTTTGTGATTCTGTCAGACCAGCCTCATAATGGCTCATTGAGTTACTTGAGCAACCATGTACTTATTGCATAAAAAACATGACTATTGCCCTTTCTGATATAAATAAGATGACATATAATATCATGCATGAGTGTCCAACATGTAGACCTACATTTTAAGGGGATTTTGAGAAATATCGACTGATTATTAAGAGCAGGGCGGTCCTACAAACATATGTAACTTTAGATAAATTTTCCTTAATAAATCTTTGTTAAAGAAGCTAAAAGAACCTATATGGTTATTCTACAGTATCTTTTTAGTCAAAACATATTCAGTTCATACAGTTATAGTGCTGCGATTTTCTGCGATTTTAATCTAGTTAATGCATAATATCAATTTATTCAGCAATAAATCATTTTAAATTCTGACTTCAACTTGACATCTAAAATACTTATACTTCTACGAATTAAATGGCAATCGAGTATGTTAATCTCCTAAGTCTAAGCTTTAAGTTGGTGTAATTGGTTAGCAGATCAGCCATCTCTATCAGAATTTATCAGTAGTTATGTGGGATGAGGTCTAAATCTCCTGCATACAGTGCATGTTTAATGGGCGGTCTTATCTGAGAATTTGGGTAAAAGTACAGGGTGGGGAGTGACAGAAAGATTTTCACATTTCTAAATTTTAAATTAAAAAAAAATACTTCTAGTAGGTGTATCAACTTGATTCAAAAAGCACTAAATTGCAATTTACCAACTCTTTCATTTGATATATATGACTTGTGTATTTTTGTTGGAGTCCGGATTTCGGGCTGACTTCGCTACACAGGGCCACATCCACAACGCTCACAACCCGATTCAGCGATTGAGGAATATTGATTTGATTTGAAAATTCGACAAATTGATGGCATCTTCGCCATCTGTGAAAATTTTTTCAACCCCTTGAGGCTTGACAGGGGGGGGGTCAGAATCTTTTCAACACCTCTGATGGGGGATTCAAAATAATTTCACCTGTTTTCAGTGGAAAAACCTGCGCGTTACTATAGGCTATAAGGGGACGTTCGCACACGATTTTTGTCCCTTATGGGGGGTTGAAAAAATTTTATCCCTCGAGAGGGGGGGTCGAAATTTTTTTCACAAACCCACCAGCCCCCCCTGTTGTTAAAAAATGATCACTCCCTTAGGCTTAGGGTCTCAGATCTCTGACTAGACTTGGGGGAGGGTCGTGATTATTTTTTCCCCCTAATATGGGCCATATTGATGGGGGGGTCAAAAAAGAAAGCGTCTGTAAAAAATCAACCTCCCCCCGCCTGGCAATAAGGGAATGGTCATTATTTATCAACAGGGGGGGTGGTGGGTTTGAGTGGGGGCATAAAATTTTCAGACCCCTCCCGAGGGGCAGGGATGGAAGTCTTCAGGGAATTCCCTGATTTCAGGGATTTTGAAGCTCCAGGGCCCACTACATTCATATAGAAACCCAGGTTTTTGGGGCGAATATTGGACCATTTCAGGGATTTTCGTCCCCTGTGACTTTCATCCCTGTGAGGGGGGGGGCTACAAAAAATTTTGACCCCTCTTGAGGGGGACTAAAAAGATTCACCCTCTTTTTAGCAAAAAAGCCAGCGTGCTACTGTAGATCAGAGGGGTGCGAAAACTCTCCGTGCCTCCGGTGTGGGGGCCTGTTGGGAGAACGCAAAAAATTTTGACTGCCAGCGAGGGGGGGACGTAATAAATTTTCGCGCATCCGCGCGAAAACCCACCACTCCCCCCCCCCCCTTGATAAATAATGACCACTCCCTAAATGATGTGAGCCTAAAGCCTAGTACAGGGTAATATTTATGCCCGGGCATTCCGTCTAGTAATAGTACCATAATCTCCCACATATAAGATGCGTCTTATACGCGGGGTTTTAGTTCTCATTTTCTATAGGGAACAGAGCCATTCCTGTATGAAGGTGGCCATCTTGAAATCAGTTATGTAACTGCCCCCAAACGGCCATCTTGGATCTGGGAGAGGATTGTGGGTAATCTCTTACCTTGCCCTCCACCTACAGAAAACAATGGGAATTGATAAGACTGATAAACTACAATAGCCATGTGCCTCTATACGGCACATGGCTATTGTATTATTGACCAATGGGAAGCATCCCTGGCATTTACTGCGGAGACGGGGCTGAAGGTGTTAGTCATAGTGCAGTCGGGGTCTAATGGCGGCCTCCATAGCCTAATGTAGGCACTTACCTAATATTTCAAGACTTTATCCCATTAAACCTATCTAATGATCAATGGATGGATCTTGAGAAAAGAAGTGGATTTGCTTTTTAAATGAAGTCTCTATGTCAATTTTAAGTGGAATTACAACTGGTCAAAGGTACCAAATCAGACCCAGAATTCTGCCATAGTTAAGAGTTTAATTTGGATCTAATTTTGTGATCAAGCAAGATGAATCCAAGGTATACTAGATCACTAAAATGATTATTTTGGGCAATTTTATTTTCAGATACGCAAGATATACCCTCAAGAATGTAAATAATGATACATTTTATCATAATCAAACAATGTAAAAGCAAATTTTTGATGTCATCTTTTCTCTTGAACTGTGCGTTCTGACAGAACCACGGCAGAATATCGCCTTTGACTCAGGATGTTTGAATGATCATAACTTCCATTCAAATTGACATAATAACTTCATTTAAAAAGCAAAACCACTTATTTTTTATTATAGCTATCAATTTCCCACCATATAAAAGACATACAATAATGTCTTAATTGATAGGTAAGTGCCCAACTTTGGGGAGGTTGGGATAAGTGTCCAGAGATAATCTCACCCAAAAAGTTTGCAGGGTCTGTCAAACATACTGCAGCCCCTTAGAAAAAAAAATGAAAACATTTTCTAGATCATTTTTAACCATAGAACAGGTGGTAACCATTTATTTTTAGGTGCTCAATGATCTTCTCACCATAAAATGGTTCTAAACTTTTGGTTGAACTTTGATGGGGTCAAAGGCAAAATTCCCTGCATTCAACCTTGTACAAAAAATAATCATTTTAAAGGTCTTGCCAAGCCTGTTAAAATGAGCCCTTGTTTGTAAAGATCCTCCAGTAAATAGCTTCAGAATAAGCTTGCAAAGAAAGGAGAGTTAAACACTACCCAGTTTCAGCTTTATCACAGTTTCACACCTCTCCTGCAGCAGACTCACACAGTGGAGGTATTCTAGTGCCTACCTAATGTGCTAATGCCCTATATTAATCACCTTGAGTACCTGTCCAAAGTTGCTGATCTAGCCCCCGACTACCTAGCTAATTTGTTTGGTACTAGCAATGGCTCTGTTCCCTATACAGATTCGCAATGGCTCTGTTCCCTATACAAATTCTAAACAAGTATATATGGGTGTTTGAGCCAACATGCTGAGCCTCACCCCCCATGAAGGTTTGCTTCCTACGCCTCTGTAAAAGGTGCTGTTGGGGGCATAGCGAGTTTTGTAATTAATACACATAATTCCCTTTCCACAGGTGATGCTACCGGGTTCAACGTGATACTGTAGTTTTGGACAGAATACGCCCACATTGAAAGGCAGCTATACATAGAACACAAGATGCGGCCGGACCAAGAAAGAGTGAGGAATCTCCTCATTGACACTGTCACATTGTTATGTAAAAACTCAGTTCAGTTTGATAATGAACTTCATGTAGAAGGACTCCTAGGTGTTTCTGTGGACAAGAAGGATGTCTTCTTTGTCCACATTAGTAAGGAGTTCTCAAACAGTCCGTCAGATGGTGCTACTGTGACGGAATCTCACACAGACTCACAAGAGGATACCATAGAAAACTCCTCGGAATCAAATGATACTCAACAACAAAGACACAGTATTCACAACACTCCTACGGAGGATGACAGAGTATCTGTAAAGACTGAGGCTATTGAGAACCCAGATGATGGAGATGAGTGCCTAATAGTTGAAGAGCCCCAAATAAAACTTGAAGGTAGAGTTAGTCCAGCACAGTTAATAGCAGGCCAACGGCGGCCAGCCAAACGGACATCTCACAGTGGTAGCAATAACCAATATGGTGGTGATAATAGTTTACAAGGTGCTTATGGGGAAAGCAGTTATGGTGGCCCACAATTTCCAGGTATGGGAGAGCCTCCAGCAAAGCGACATGCATCTGACAGCGGTGGAGGGCAACATGATGACTACCAAGGAGACAACGATGACGGAGAAGGAACACCATGGCCTACACTAGCTGGGCCACAAGGATTCGACCCATCACAATCATTCCAACACGACTCAGATAACAGTCAATTATCTCTAGATGGCACACAAGCAGGCTGCTCCTCATGGTCCACCCCTGGACGTGGACCATCAGACTCGGTAGGTGTCTACTTATTATCTACTGCAGGGTTCTTGCGTCCACTCTCAAACAGTGCCAGAGATAGGGAAATCAGTGTCCTCCATGCACAGCTTATGAATGGGTCTCAACAACTCAGGAATTCTATACTTGTTTTGACTGACCTCCCTCCTGAATCTCAATTTCAAAGTTCTGCTGTTACCGCCAGTTCAATTTGAAATGGTGCGTCCGTAATCATAGAGTAATGATATGAAAAAATGCTGTTACTTGGAAACAAATTGTTTCGGGACAAGTGCTTCTGCATCTCTGATTGAGAGTTCTAAGTATGCTGTGGAGAATTTTGATTTAAAAAAATGTCAAGGAATATTATTAGACTTCTAGTTGTATTAATAGAAGATTGATGTTCTCAGAGATATTATTTGTGGATGGTGTCATTTACTAAAACAACATGGAGGTCATTGATCCTAAAAATATTTTTTTCCCGTACTTGAAATGTAAGTTCTAATATTCTAGAAAAAGCAGAAAAAGAAATAAATCAGAAAGCGAAACACCTGAGAAATCTCAGGTTACTCCCACTAAAAAGAAGTTTCTCTGTAAATGTACAATGTTTGTTGTCGAATTCAAATTGATCAATGTCAAATTTAGTGCTAACGAAATATCTGGATGGTATGGAAAGTGGACTCAACAAACCTGTTTTTTTTTCATAGTTGAGGGGAGAACCACTTATGGCCCTGGGTATTAAGTAGGTTTTCCTCTCAACAATTCTATACAACTTGAAGGACACCAAATACATGTGCCGGGTAGTATTGTTGGTTTTGGTCCGTAATCAGGTGGACATCCAGGGCTTGATTACACAACCAGAGAACCAGAACGAATATTTAATTCAAGAAAGGTTAATAACAATCGTTCAGTCAGATAATGAGATACTATGCCGATGGGAAAAAGATGAAAAAATATCTTATTCGTTGAAAGTATGATATCTTTCAAAAGGGTGTGAAATGATTTGATGTCCTTCAC
Source organism: Acholoe squamosa (assembly GCA_949317995.1). Taxonomy (NCBI): domain Eukaryota; kingdom Metazoa; phylum Annelida; class Polychaeta; order Phyllodocida; family Polynoidae; genus Acholoe; species Acholoe squamosa. The sequence goes on along the minus strand of OX439039.1, from coordinate 27,800,716 downwards.
GTTCGCTATTTTAAGTAAGAAGTAAGAAAAGTAACATTTCTTAATATCATAAATCTTAAGTATGGAACTTCTGTAACCATTGATCTAGAGGGAAGATCTCACCTATCAATTATTTAAAGATAGAGCTTTCAATGTCTTCAGGCTTGTCCATCCCAATATGTAATTGGTTGCACTTCTTAAGTCCAAATCCATTCACATTCAGTGATGCTCAACGACTCAAAAGTTGCAGGTCAGATCCTAATATTTTAGCGTCAAGAGAATCCTTCCCTCAAACAAATATTTTCAAGAGCCGTCTTTATGAAGTATTGGACACGGAAGATAAAGCCAAACTTACAACAAGTGATGGACAAACCTAGATAATTGTAATTTCTTAGACAACACTGAATCCATTTCATGAAGATTGCTATGTTGAATTGCGCTAGTTCAAGTGTGTGAACTTAAACCCATCAAAAGTATAACCAATAATTCAAAAGGGATTTATTATTTGGAAAAAGTACCAACTGATGTACCACCACCTTGAGAAGAATAAATAGAGGCATTTAAGCGCTGAAAGTAATCACTGTCAACAAGACCAACAAAATAGGAGGCTTGTCAATTTTGCACACTTGAACTACAAAATATGTTATTATGTATGCAATGAAGTATCAACTCAATGACACATGATGAGTATAGATATAACTTACGCCATTGCTAGCCATGTTCATGGGCAGATGGATTTAGATATGAAAACTGTTCGGAAATTTGTTTGTTCCTAGTTTCATTGTGTTGCTATTTAGCCTAGTAAAAAGAACGACTATAACTTTGAGGTGTTACTCCACATCATGTTGGTTGAGTTGAAACTGGTTAGATGAGATATGCACTGATTTATATGTGCACGATCCAGCTGTAAGTGTCTTAACAGATTTGATGTCTATGATCTGTACATGTACATATGTACGTACATGTACTCTGCAGCAAGTGATACTGTTAAATTTGGACATTGATTAAAGAAAATTCCAATTGAAGAAAATGCAGTATGTAAATACATGTGTAGCCTGAATTTCCAAAGAAAATGAAAATAGCAAAACAGACAAGAAAAAAACACTTACCTGGATCGTGATTTCAGGAAGATTGAGGTATAAACCACCAATGGAAAATGTAAAGCACATGAATATAGCCAACTACGGTAGTGTCTATTGCATTCGGTATCCAATTACATTTACACAAATATCCCGGTACATTCCACACTACAATGTGGAACATAAGAACACGACAAAACTGACAATCTAAATATCAAAATGCAACATAAGGGGTTTGTGGCATGTAAGGTATAGGGGGGTATAAGTGGCAAGAGCCGGGGCTGAGTTACATTTTCACCACATATTGGTTTATACCTTAGTCTTGTGTTTGAAAGGACGACATTATGACTGAAAGAAGAGACCAGGTAAGTGGTTTGATAAGCTTTTTTTTTTATGTTAAATGATAAAGTATTTTGGTACGATGTAATACTGGTAGTGAAAGGGAATGTGTAGGGAATTAGTCAAGGTTTTCCCTTTCAGCTGCTCTTGACCTAGATAGGCGAAAAGCTTTAGATACAAATGATGATAAAAGTGACACTTTAAGAAGCGACCAATGAATGCAGAGATAATTTATAGGCATACTGATATGATAACTCTTTCATTGGCTCTTCATAATTGTCGTGAATTACTGTATTCCATATATTGGAACAGTTGTTTCCTTGGATTGATGACGTGGAGTAGAACATAAAAAATAACTTTTAAACACACCCGTCGTGAAAGACAATATTGTCGTATTCTCAAATAAGATGGAGTTTGTGTATGATAACTATGTTATACCCCCGGTATACGAAGTGCTATATGTGGTATCTGAACATGGGATCAAGGGAAAACATAACAGGATGGAGGAAGAAAGAAGACTATGACATACCCCACTTTATGAAAATTGTGTATTGTTAAATGAGTAAAAAGTGTGAATATTACAACATCCGTATCCCTCGGACATATCTAAAAACAAAGTATTTTAGTAAATAAATTCCATAGAGAGAGTCCCCACAGAAGTTAAGCCAGACATTATTGAAAGAGACAGCAGTGATTCGGTTTAGTGTGAAAATCAACCGTGAGTGTTTTAATCCATATACATGTACTGTCCCTGCAAACATATCTAGTACATTCAGATCCCCCACTCATGTGTCCTCTGTCCTGTGGCAAAACTTTGCAATCACCAGATGGCCCAGTCCAGAGCATTTTTAGTCATGATCTGAAAAGTCACGATAAGACTTAGTTCAGCATAGAGCGCTCCAGTCTGACGATTAACCAGTGCTTTGTGTTACTTCGTGTAACAAAGAGTTTTTACTCGTCTTGCCTTGGTTCATTTCAGAAGATGGGCCTGAGCAATGAAGAGGTTTCTCTTGGAATAGAGAACATAAGTAAAAAGAGACCATGCAGACTTGAGTGTACAGTGTGTGGACGTCTGCTGACTGACCGGTGGAGTTTAGACCGGCACATGAAGAGTCATACAGGCGAAAAGCCCTTTCACTGCCCTTTTTGTCCACATAAGTCCAAACGTAAAGACCATCTTAAAAAGCACCTGGAAACTCATGGGCCTACTCTTCAAGGCATTGATGGAGGTGTTCTTGAAACTGGGGACCTCACGGATGGAGGCACTACCTTGACACTGACTTGCTAGTTGGGTTATGTTATGCCTGTTCCGAGGCAGTTTAGTTAGAGTTTAGGTGATCTGAGAGACTAGATATACGACATCTAAGAAGTCATCTTGTGTATTTGCAGTGTAGTCGAAGGCCGACTTCACACTTATGTGCCATTGATTGATTCTCCTGGTTTTACCTGTATCTAACAGTAGGATTAAAAGTGGAAACAGTATTGCTCCTTGACCAACAGTACTGCTACACTCAGGCTGATTTGTGGACTTTGATTCTTTTCAGATATTTGAACATGTGCCCCTGCCACAAGTTTCGCACACTGAATGGAATAATTTAGGGTTACATAGGGATACAGGAGCAAAGGGAAAAGATAAGGCTGTTAGAAACAATGAGTGTTTTGTCTGTGGTATGAAATTCAAGAGAAGCACTCACTTAGCCAATCACGCTGTCATCCACACAGGAGAGAAACCCTTTACATGCAGTCTATGTGGGGCTGCTTTTGGTCGGAAAGGCAGCTTAGACCGTCACTTAAAGACGAAACATGAAGGCCAAATGCCAAATACTTCCGGCAAAGCCAATATGTTCATGAAGAATTAAAGTGTTGCGAAGTGTATTAAACAGGGTCGGATCTAGGATTTTGAAAAGGATTTACAGGATTTATCCCCTAATTTTGGCTAAATTCTAGGGTAAAAAGAGTTACGAGTAAGGAAAAGTCTTTAAGTATAGGGAAAAGGGGGGGCGCCACTGAGTATTCAATGTACCGTAATCTCCCGCATAGAAGACGCACTGCGTGTATAAGACGCACCCCAAACTCAGCAAATGCATTTTCACGTATAAGACGCACATTTTAATGCTGAAATTTGTAAGATTAGTACATTTCTATAGTAAAATTACCCCTCGTATAAGACGCACCCCCAACTTGAAAAAATCCTATAAGACCCCCCTCCCCCAGCATTTTGTTTGGCGTAGAGGACGCATCTTATACGCTGGAGATTACGGTAGGAACCACTGGGAAATTATTTGAATTAAATTTGCCGAATAACACAAATCACAGAAACTAGAAATCCCCAAATTCTAAATTTGGCTGTTGTTCCCTTTCAGGGTCGTAGGTTGGGACAAATCTCAGGCATTGTGGATCCTAGAAAATATAAACATGCGTGTTCTCTGTGTGGGAAGAGGTTTCTCCGGAGAGGCCACCTGGAGAACCACTTCCGAACACACACAGGTGAAAAGCCCTTTGCCTGTCCGTACTGTGAATATTCCAGCAGCCAGAAGAGTGCACTGAATGCACACATGAATACACGACATGCAGACAAGTGTTTAGTGGACAGGCATGGGGTGCTTGGTAATTTTTCCGGATAGTCAAAAGTGATTTTTCATGGTCGAAATGGGCACGACACCCTAGTGATTAGCACTGATCCCCTTAACATATGTTTTCTCTTTAATGTGGAGGGGAAGATAATATTATGTCTAGACATGAGGAACATGAACATCTCAACTACCAAGTGGAATGTTTTTGGTGTCCATGTTAGACTTTTCTTTTATACCCAGTTAACTGCTAACTGTAGTTAACCTACCACAGTCCCGCGTATATGCGAGGTATTACGGTATATTGTGTTAGATATATGCATTTCAGTCATCAAGGACACTCATTGTGTAATAATGATAAGACAATATCACATGATTTATTGTGAGAAATGGGCATTACATATTCATATGGAGATTTCTCTTGAAGTAAGATCCTGCCTACCGGTAGAACTCTGTACATATAGGTAGGGAAGATATCAGAGGATTGTAAGGAAGACAAAAAAATGAGTTTTATTTTTGTTTTTTCATCATGCGTTGGACCTATAAGTAATTTGTGTAAATCTAAATAAAGAGATATTGGAAATGAATTTCCTTGTCGCCCTTTTGAATTCCATACTGTCTCAGCTCATTCCATTTAGGTATCATTTGATACTATTAAATAATGTATCCTAATGCAAAGTATTCACAGTTCTAAACCCCCATGTGAGTCTAAATGTGGATGTTCGTCCATTTACACATACAGACACTAGGTGATAGTGTGTCATCTTTGTGTTTTCAGATACAGTTGGACCCCTCGGCTGTCATGAATTTAACTCAGCCTCAGGTACATACTGGACCAGGCCTAGTTATGCCCTCCTGCCCAGTCTGTGGACAAATTCATCCCAATCAGCAATCCCTTAGTATACATCTCCGGACACACAAGCCCACAGTAGATAAGCCATTTGCTTGTCCTTACTGCCCTTACGCTACTAACATCAAATCTAATCTGAAGATCCATATGAATAGACTTTACTCAAAGTGTCCACCACGTTAAAGCATGGCTCTTTTTGAGACTCTTTGTTGCACGATGCAAGTGACATTGCGTTTTTCACCAATATAAGTGTCCTCTGCTATTTCAAATATTTATTTCAAGCTAGAACGTGTATCTTGATTCATTGTAGAGAAACGCTTATACTGCAAACATTAGGCAACGCACATGACATCAATCGTATTATTCCTACAAGTAACGATGAGTTAGTCTTACTCTTGATTGGGTTACCATGTGTTACACCCAGCAACATCTGAGTTTGTTGTGTGTATTTCAATGGAATGGTAAACCAAATGGCAAGGTTTATTTTGAAAAGAATAATAAAAGAGATGAAAATACGTCCTTACCATTGTAGCACTTTATCACACATTTCAACCTTAGCATTAAAAGATAACAAAGGCATCTATTGTTTCAGATGCCGCAGACTTACTATTTCTCACAAGAAGGAAGGAACTTCAGTGCATCACCCCCAATACACCAGTGTTCTATATGTAGAAAGGTGTGCGGGTCACGCTATGCGCTAAAAGAACATATCAGTATTCATACTGGTGAACGGTCATTCAAGTGTCCCCACTGCTCCTATGCCACCGGCTTCAAACACAACCTCAAACGTCACGCAGCCATTCATAAGCCCTTTTAACCTACTGGCAGGGGTTGATGTGTGGATCTTGGACACCTAGTAATTTGTGGTATCCAAGAAAACATGCCATCGATTGCGTTGTCAATTTCATACAAAGGGCTGGAAAAATATAAACACCCATTTTATTTGGAACTTGCACAAATCTTTCCTTAATAGCGAGCCAAGTACTGAATGACGGGCATCTCTCCTTTCAGATGCTGAGGGCTTACCATCTATCCCTAAGAGGAAGACTTCGGACAGCAAGCGTAAATCAGTGCTCATATTGTGGTAGGATGTGCGCATCGCGTTACGCCCTAATAGAACATCTGACTGTACACACAGGGGAGAAACCATTCAAATGTCCTCACTGTTCATATGCTACAGGCTTCAAACACAACCTGAAGCCGCACATAGCAGCTCACCATCGAACTGAAACCTGAATGTGCATGAACGTGGTGTTTCCAGGGAGACACAGAATTTGCACATTTAAACACTTGATATTAGAAAATACCAAAGACGTTAATTCTGCTATGTGTCCCTTAGTTCTCAGTAGCTGTATAGCTTTATAGAGTGCTGCTCCTGCCTTGTACATGGGTTATTATGCCTGGCAGGAATGGTACTAAGTTTTCTTGTACTTAGCAAAAGCGGCCTTTAAATAGAAGAACTAACTCCCGCACCTCTTTTTTCAGATGCGGGAGATAAGTTTCTCATACAGCCAAAGGTCAATCAAGATGTCCAGAACAGTCCACCAGTGTCCCCATTGTCAGAAGATCTGCCCAACACCTTTTGCCCTTAAAGAACACATGACCGTTCACACTGGTGATAAACCCTATACTTGCCCATACTGCTCTTATGCTACTGGCTTCAAGTATAACCTTAAGCCACATATAGCCAGACACGGGAAGCTAGCCCAAATCCCACACACTGGTGGGAGAACAGGCCAAACCCCAGAGACTACCACTGGTAGGGGAACCGGTGTCTCGTAATGTTAGGTACATGTATTGTTAAGGCTGTAGACGTGGAGATTGTAACCATTGGGGCCTAGTTATAGAACATCCCCTCCACTTTTTGTACCTTAGATCTCAATATGTTTTCAACAGTTTTAGTATTCACGGTTGTCAACAGGATCCATGAGTTAGTAACCCCATCGCTAAATCAGTTTGTGTTTAATGTAAACAAAGTATCACAGAATTACTTTCTGAACGCCAGGGTAAATTTGTATGGAAAGAGAAGAAATCCTCCATGAACGTTATTGGTGTGTGGATGGCCTATTTCTGGTTTCTATCCTTTGGACAGATATTAATCCGATAATCCAGGGCTTTGACTGTTAATCCAGGGCTCACTCTAATAATAGATGTTGTCTTCCATTCGACCTCAAAGTGTAGGTCTTGCTTCGTGTATGATGTAGTCTTGATGTCATGGCTGACAGAGTTTCCGTCATTTCTTTTCCAATAAACAATATCTTCTAAGCTGTGGGTGATGTAGAAAATATGACACTGGATGCAATAAACTTAAATGAAACAGAAATATACTCGTTTTGGCGTTTATCAAGCCAGGCCACCAATAATATCCTATATGTTTTATTCAAGGGCATTCCATTATCATTCTTTAGCAGCCATGCTGATTTCAGCAAGATTGTAAACTTACTGGAAGGCATCTTTGTATTTCAGATTCACCAGGCTTTCTCACTCTCCACGCCCCATGTGGCAATGAGACTTCCACCTGTGTTTCGGAGAGAGTCGCGGCTCATTCATCAGTGCTCCTTCTGTGGAAAGATCGTTGCCACCCCCTCAGCACTGAAGCTGCATGTGAGGTCCCACACTGGAGAGAAACCCTTCTCGTGTCCTTACTGCCCCTATGCCACTAGTCATAAGTCGAACTTGAAAATACACATGGACAGGACCAATTCCTCATGTCCCGGCCCCCCTCGTCAAATTCAGGACACTCAGCCACAATATCATACAAAACCTCAGCCTGGTGAATTGGATAGTGATAAATTGTAGATGCTGGCTATGCTCAGAAGGAAGGGTATAGAATGATACATTCTTCAAAGTATTACTGTAATCGGAAAATTAGGAAAGAGCAGAGATTGATCAAAACCTTATCGTAGTGAAAATGTTTAATACTTTTGCGTCATATCTTATTCTTAGAAAAAAGATGCAGTCTCTGAACTATAAGATAAAACAATTTTCCTCACTGTTATTTATTCCTTTGCTTACAGAGGATCTTAGATTTCTCGCCGGCGTTGGAGTACACAGTGAAACAAAATAAGTACCCTTGTAATGTGTGTGGTAAACGCTTCCCAAACCCTTCAAATCTGCAAATCCACATGCGGACTCATACAGGTGAAAAACCCTTCCAGTGCCCACTTTGTGGCCAGACCTTTGCTGAGAAAGGCAACATGAAAAGACATTGCAGGCTACGACATAAACCTTTATGGAAATGAAAGACAACCTAGCAGCACACACAGACATTCAAGTCGATGGGGTTATGAGGTGTAAGGAAACACCTAGCATATACATGTGTTTCAAAAGCAACTTTTAGGAAGGATTAGTTGTTAGCATCATTGATGGTTTGCTGTTGAGGAGGAAACATGCAAAATGAGATATGCGAGAATCAACCGTGGAAAATGAGTGATTCCCAATATTGATGAAGTTCAGTACTTCTATGCTGAAGTACTGAACTACTAAAAATGATGATTCTATTATTAAACAGCGAACCTTGGAATGCCACTCAGTCTAACATAGGGGTTGATACTCGTCCCCGACACCAGAACATACTGACCTGTGATTATTGTGGAAAATGCTTTGGTGGCACTGGAGATTGGAGAAAGCACATGCGAACACACACCGAGGAGAGACCTTTTCCATGTCCCCAGTGTGGATTGCGATTCACTGACAACTCAAACATGCATAAACATAGAAGGAAGTGTAAATCATAGCTTTAATTGAGTCCCATGCCAAACTAGAGGATTAGCATGCTCTATAGCTAATGTAGCTTGTGGTATGGGGCATATTGAAGTCATTTATGTTGAATTAAAGTTGATTTGTTGTAATTTATCTACAGTATGTACTAACGACCTCGTGATGAATAAAGAAGAGAAGGGGGGAACTATGACGGCACACCTTTTGTTCCTCTTTCCTATCCCCTCAGGATGTGTGTGGTGCAGATATGCGCAGGCACCGACATAATTATTCCTCTGTGAATTGTGTAATGTAGTTCTCGCCATGAATATGACCTTAGCTGTTGAAATGGCGTTAAACATCTATTACTCACTCACTCAGAATTATGATGAATCTGTCGGGTTGAGGATCACAGTGAATGCAGTTGGGCTACCTGTATCAGGTTTAAGACAGTTTTGTCTGCTATTGTTGCAGATCATTGAAGGGGCACCTAGATCAGGACCTGATAGTTTGCTGCCTTGGCACTAGCCACATTCTGTAGATGTACAGAGGGAGCCAAGCAAGGACAAATTCCCATGCCAAACCTGCGGAAGAGGTTTCCGTTTTAAGCGAGATCTGGATCATCATGTTCTTAGCCACACTGGTGAAAAACCATTCAAGTGCCCAATCCGTGGGAATGATTACAATATGCAGAGCAGTATGACAAAACACTGTAGGACTCAGCACTAAATAGGTCAGGGATTTGGGCAATACAACATAAAACTGGAGATTATGGTACTTCTGGTGACACAAGCTTAGATCACATTCTAAAACCATGTTGGACTACATCGATGTTAAATAGTATTCATTCCTAGCGTGTTACCAACAGCAATTCTGATGTTTTAACTTAAGTGTTGGCCAAATACATAGGCTGAGAATATTTTGTGATATATGTCTATATCTTGCTGTGTCACCGATCTGTGAAAACAGCTGATGGTGCTATTTTTGCTGCGCTTACAGGTGAGCGAGCAGAGAAGAGTATCGCCAGTGCCCCATAACCAATCACCTTGGCCAAACCTTAATGACTCAAACACTGCAGGAGGTGTATTGCATTATGGGGAGAACCGTTGTACATGCACAGTTTGCGGTAGATGTTTCAAGACTAAACAAAGTCTTGAAAGGCACCAACTCACCCACACTGGGGAACAGCCTTTTCAGTGTATTTACTGTGGAAGGCGTTTTAATAGGATGTATAACATGCGGAAGCATGTGGAGACTCTTCATCACGATAGATGAGGACTGAAAGGAAGAGTTTGAAGTGCCTTGTTATAAAGATTTAAGAGTGTGTTGAAAACTCAGTTTTGGGTTAATGGGAGGGTTATATATTTTAATTCTGCAGTGGCTATTACAAAAACTCAGCGATCTGTTTCCTTTTTATGTACGAAGTGCAAAAGATGTGAAGAAAACAGAAGGGGGAAGAGTAGATTGTATGGGACATGGTAGTGTGATTCAGGGCTTAGTCTACCCTCGCCATACACTCACCATACCCTCTCCATAAAGCTGGTGAGTGCCTTGGTTCATGACAGTATTTTTCCTGTGGTTCCAGATGGGCACAGAGAGAAGAGCTCTATCAGGACTTTCTGGTACACACGTGCGTGGCCCTCCTAACATAGGAATGATCCCACCCAGTGGAACACCTGGCCACACCCGGTTTACATGCCCAGTGTGTGGGAGAACCCTCACTACCAAGCAGAGTTTGGACAGACATGTGTACTCACATACAGGGTACAGACCATTTCCCTGCCCTACGTGTGGCAAGGGATTTACGCGTGCACATAACATGCATAAGCATTTAGTGACTCAACATACTACGGGTAGTACGCCATAAATAGCAAGGTTATTGTAATAGGATGGCGGCATCTTGTTTTTTAACTGGGTATGACTTAAAACGTGGATTGATCTGATACATCTGTACATCTCAGTTCAGTATTGTACCTTTCTATTATAGAAGAATATAGTATATCGATATGCCAGTGATATAAGAAGGAATAAATAAACAGACCTCTGGTGCTTTGCGTTGTGGTTTGAAGTACACATGAGCTAGGAAATAATGATATGTGTTACATGTACTTCCATCTAGATTCTGTACCCAATTCATTGAACATATTTGGAGATATCCTTAGAAACGGCATGAAGGTTTCGAGAAGTATTAACTCGGAAAGCCAAGTTTTAAGAGACAGGTAGGGGCTGGGGAAATTTTTAAGACCGGAAGTGAGCATTTCTGAGAAGAGGTGGTTGAGTTTACCCTCAAATTACATCAAATATGAGATGAAATGAAACCTGTCATGTGATAGTGTACATGTTCAAGGTCATGGAGGTGTAATATTTACCTCTTATAAGATTCTAACCTTTGTAAAATTTAGGTTTGAAAAAAGTAGGTCACCTGAAGTCCAACTTAGACACTTGGTGCACTCAAATGCTTTTCTATGGGGGTGACATTTTGGGTGACGGGTTTTCCCGCCCTTTTCAGCAGGATGGTGTTCTCATTGTTCATTATTAAGCCGAAAGGGGTTATAAAATTGAAAATGCAACTTTAAGATGACTACTAACAGTGAGAAAAACTAAGACGCTTTTAGCCCTATGTTAAATCCCATAGGAGGTACGAAAAACTAAATTTTCCTGCGTTTTTGGTCCGGAGTGGTGCAAATACTGTAAACTCCCGCGTATAAGACGCGTCCTCTACGCCAAGCAAATGCCTGGGGGGTCTTATAGGATTTTTTCAAGTTTGGGGTGCGTCTTATACGAAGGGTAATTTTACTATAGAAATGTACTGGATTTACAAAATTGAGCCCTAAGAGGTGAGTCTTATACGTGAAAATGCCTCTGCTGAGTTTAGGGTGCATCCTATACGCGCAGCGCGTCTTCTACGCGGGAGAATACGGTAATTGATGAATGATGATGAATTTGCCGTAATTCGATACACGCGCGCATCTTCATTGTTGTAATTTCGGCAAAAAAATGGCGGATATCGATTTTTTGTAAATTACAATATAGAAATATGATAAAGTATGGCAAGAGGATATCATTTGTATTATTAAAAAGATAAAAAATGATGTGTTCGCCCTATCATTAATTGGCTCAGGGACCATCCTGAGTCTATACAGCCGGGTAGGTGGTGGCATTGGAAAAAAGTCAGTTATACAATTTTCAATCTCAATTTTCTACAAGAAAGAAAGCATGTAAAGAAATAAATTTACCATACATGAGTAGTTCATGTATCAGTCTTTAGTTACAGTAAAGAAAAAAATTCAAAAATCCATCCATAAGTTCATACAAAATTAAAGAAATAAAAAAGTCATTTCATAAAAATATCTTCTCCAATCCTGTCCACCATAGGTTTACCTCCGGGCTGGACTTTTCTCTCTTTGTTCCTATTTGATTTGAAAACAGCGTCTAAAAGTGAGACGGTTTGGACGCCTTTCAAAAAACGCGGGAAAAGTTCGGCAAGGAGGGGTCGCGCATGCGCACAGAACCTGAGTCATGAGTGCTCTATGCAAACGTTACATTTTTTCGCATCCCAAAGGCCGTGGTGGTGCAAATTGACCCAAATACCCATGGAAATTGGGTCGCGCATGCGCAAACATAACCAAAAGCCAAAATGGCGGACAGCGAGACGATCAAGTTGTGAGGCGATAACTGCTGGATTATAACAAAATGGAGGAGAATTAGTGTCTCATGCCTTTTTATGGTTAATATGGATCCTTATTCAAGACCTGCTGCTGTTTTGCAATGCTTAACTCGCCAAGAGAAGTTATTCACCAATGAAAAAAATGAGCCATAATGGATGCATTCTCCATAGGCTTAGCCATTGACGCTTGAAGAAAACATGAGGTTAGTATCAGAAGGGGCCTAAAAGAAGAGATTAAGTGGCCTTTCGGGTTACCTGCATTGCAAAATGTTTTAGTAGGGGGGAACAGGTGTTTCCAGCTAAGGGGCAATGGGAGATGAATGTCATACCATAGTGTTTTCTTCTTGGTTGGATCCAATTTGAAAGAAGCAGTATATAATGAACAAGTAACCAATGGATAACTCATGACGAGTGTGTGTTAGTGAAGGATAATGACATGAGGCCGTAGGCCGAGTGTTATTAGCCTTTGCTAACACACACGAGTCATGAGTTATTCATTGACTACTTATTTTATACCACGAAACCAATAAATAATCAATAGAATACCAATAAATTCAAGTTGAAAACAAAAATTATTCCCCCTCCCTGGGACTCGATGCCAGCCATTGTGTGTACATGATCGGTACATACACCTCCTCGCCCGGCAGCGGACAGCGACAGCGGCCGTCTCAGCTCGGATTGCCAGCGGCACACGGCTAAAGATTTCAATGCGTCTCGCTGTTATGTTTGTGTATAATACACCTCGTCGCCCGGCAGCGGACAGCGACAGCGCACACGGCGAAAAAAAGATGCCTCTCGCTGTTATGTTTGTGTATTATACACCTCGTCGCCTGGCAGCGGACAGCGACAGCGCACACGGCGAAAAAAGATGCCTCTTGCTGTTATGTTTGTGTATAAAATACACCTCCTCGCCCAGCAGCAGACAGCGCACACGGCGAAAAAAGATGCGCCCAGACCGGGACTCGAGCCGTGTACCTCTGACGGCTGAGCGCAATGTGCTAACCACTTGACCACCGCGTCTCCTCCTTCTGCGCCCGACAGCGACAGCGCACATGGCGAAAAAAGAAGCTTCTCGCGGTTATGGTTGTGTATAATAGACCTCGTCGCCCTGCAGCGGACAGCGACAGCGCACACGGCTTTGTATCATAGCAAGACGTGGTTCGAACCGAGCGTATCTCGTCAGTCCCTGTGGCGCAATGCATAGGGTGTTGGACTAGGAATCTTAGGTTGCAGGTTCGAGTCCTACCATGGCAATGAAATAGTCTGTTGGTTTTAACATGTAACATATGACATGGGAGGACATGAGAGGTGTGCGGTTATCCTGGATAACTGCACGCCTTCCATGGATAACCGCATGCCTTCCATGGATAACCGCATGCCTTCCAAAATTGATGTTACAGCCTATAGGGTGTGCAATATCGACAGATATGTGGATGGGAATAGATACCAAAAAGCAGTGTGTAACCCACAAATCGTGGTATAACTCTGTATAATAGCATTATTCTGACACTCAATATGAAATGAATATAGTAAAGGATATGATATATTGTAGGCGACAGATTTTCTGACACTTGGTCCACCTATGTTAAGTACATCCAGTATCCCCCCTGCTAAAATATGAGCCAGCTGCAACCGCCTAGTTCACTCGTAACTCGCCAGGAGGCACCACCTCTATAGAACAGTGCTGATGTCACCTACATCCAATCACCTACTGTAGATCATTATTTAGCAAGGGAGACTGAGGTGTTTTTCATGAACAGGCATATTAACACTTGTGTAGTTAAAGGGAAATGGGGTGGAGGGACAGACAAGATGCAAGAAGTATTTCTTAGAATCAACAATGGACATGGGACTCCCCTGTCTAGGGAAATAATCATATACCTATGATCCCATAAAATTGCAATGCATGCAATTTAAATCACATTCATACCAACAAAAAAAAAGGCTCCTTTCCGAGTTACCAGCGATAACAATCGCTTCAGCACTCGTTTTTTGAATGTCTTTGGCAAACAACGCTGAGGGTTCAAGCATTATTCATCCAACAAACAGATATGACATACAACCCAGCTATTTTTGCTGCAGGTGCAGACAGGCAACGGTGGAAGCTTTTTACCACGACATCGCATCGTCCCACACTGGCCCATCGTCAATACTCCATCAGTCTCAACAAGTGCAGCATCTGACTATTCTTGCAATGAGTGCGGGAAAGTATTCAACAGAAGGCGGTGTCTTGACAGACATGTTCGCACCCACACGGGAGAGAAGCCATATAGCTGCCCGATATGCAGACGGTGTTTCTCTCAGTCAAATAACATGCAAAGGCACATTGAAACTCAGCATAGAGTGTTGTCAGAAGGGCCAGAGTGTAGGGTAGACTCGGGAAGCACAGATTCTGCTGCAGGTCAAGTTTAGTGCATCTGGGCTGACTGTGTCCTGTAAATGAAGGACCACATTTTGCATGAACTAAAGCTTATGGCTGGGACGAGGATTGGATATTTCAGTTCTCTATCCTTTGAGTTGAGATGATGCTTACCGACCTTTGGAACAGCCTGCTTATAACAATTTTCTTTTTCTGCGGTTCCAGATGAACAGACAGGATATTGAATGTTTCCGGTTTACTTGCCAAGTCTGTGGGAGAGACTTCAGCACAAGGCGAGATCTCGAGAGACACACTCTTATTCATACTGGGGAGAAACCATATCCATGCCCTGTGTGCAATAGACGCTTCAATCGTATGTCAAACATGAGTAAACATTGTAGGACTCAACACCCAGAATGGCATGCTATGAGAGCACATGCGACTGGACAATTATCAGCAAATGAAAATGATTTTGGTCAAATGACTTAAGTGCTAAACCAATACTCTCGGCAGTGGTATTTGTGATTTCCATTAAAAGAGAAGTTCTTGATTCCATAGTTTGTTTGCAAGTAGACTGATAAAGATAACTCATAGAATCAAAGACTATAGGTGATTATAGGATGATTTCATTGTACCAAAAATGATTTTGTCAGAAGTGTAAGTAAGGTATTCATTGGGATTCTCCAGTTTTGTCTTGAGGTGTAACTTCAGTCTTATGGCTCGCCTTTCCTGTGGTTACAGGTGACGGGTGGAGGCAGCAGGATGCAGGCTGTAGTTAGGGAACAAACGTGGCAGGGACAAAGATATAGCTTCGGCAGTAGGAGATCACTCTACTCAGCACAGAGAGAGTTCCCTTGTGAACATTGTGGCAAGGTCTTCAAGACAAGTTCCAAACTAAAAAGACATGTACCCACGCACACAGGAGAACAGCCCTACCCGTGCCCTGTCTGTGGCAGGCGTTTTAATGTTTCCTCCAACATGCATGCTCATTTGAGGACACAGCACAGAGATTTTACCAGAGATACAAATGTCTCTCCATGATTTTACTTAGACTCAATCATCTCACATCTGTAGTGTTGTAGTAGCTCACCAATGTGTCTTCGTTTTGACAGGACATCACTGACTTGATTTTAAAGTCTTTCATTAAAGTATGTTTAACAAACAGCTGGCTTATGACCCTTCTTTGCTGTGGTTTCAGGCTAGGTTTAAGGAACACCCATGGATGTATCACCCCATACAATTTCACGAGAACAAAGGAGCAGCTCAGGGACGACCAGAGAAGCGTTTCCCTTGTGGCTATTGCGGCAAATTATTCAGACTTGCGGGTGATTTGAAACGACACATCCGCACCCATACAGGTGAACAACCGTATGGCTGCATAGTTTGTGGAAGGAGATTCAGCATTTTGTCAAACATGCAAGTGCATATGAAGAGACATAGACCTAAAGATGAGGGATTGATCACAAACATACCTAAAAATGTAGGATTGACGACAAATACACGCAAAAATGAAGGGTTAACCACAAACGTACCTAAAAATGTAGGATTGACCACAAATGTACCTAAAAATGTAGGATTGACCACAAATGTATCCAAAGATGAACGATTGACCACAAATGTATCCAAAGATGAACGATTGACCACAAACATGACAACAAGCTCGTAGTAATGCCACTATAGATTAAATTCCTGCACATATGTTTGCATCAATTGTGAAAATCTCGATAATTGGCTCATTGCGAATCTCTGCTGTGGTTCCAGGTAAACCGACAGCAAGCACCCATTTTGGAAGTATTTAATGCTCAACATCAGCAGAATCTCAATCGAAGGGCTGGTTCTGCAGTGGGCTTCAAAATAAAGCGTTATGCTTGCCAGCTCTGTGGCAAACCCTTCAAATGCAACAGGGACCTGAAACGACATGTCCGTACCCACACAGGAGAGCAGCCGTATCAGTGCACGATTTGTCACAAGAAGTTCAATCAAGTTTGCAATATGCGTGTTCATATGAGAACCATGCATAACAATCCCACAAACTGAGCTGGTACAGCAAATCCGAAGAACTTCCTAAGTGCATAATCCCTCGAGTATACAAATATGCTTCTGTACAAATGAAACGACAGTGCTGATATAAAAAATTGTCTCTGATCAGTCAGTCCAATGTGTCATAAAGGAGAGCCAGACTTTTCCTTTCAATTACGATTTTAGTTAAAGCTTGCCATAAAGGAAGCAGTAGACTATTGTGTACATTTTACCATTGACTATGAGGATGACCTTTCAAACCAGATCATGAGATTTTCGTGACAAGCTTAGAATGGTAACTTCAATGTGTTGTAGCATTTGTTCTCGATTATTGGCTCATTGCGAATCTCTGCTGTGGTTCCAGGTAAACAGACAGCAGCCACCCATTTTGGAAGTATTTAGTGATCAACACTGGCAGAACCTCAATCGAAGTGCTGGTTCTGCAGAGGGCTTCAAAGATAAGCGTTATGGGTGTCAGCATTGTGGCCGGTCCTTCAAAGGCAGCGGAGATCTGAAAAAACATATCCGAACCCACACAGGTGAACAGCCTTACCAGTGTCCAGTCTGTCACAAGCGGTTCAATCAAGTTTCTAATATGCGTGTACATATGAGAACCTTACACAATAACAGATAACCATGCTGCAAAAGGTAGTTTCATTTATAAAAACACACCAAAAATAAAATAACTATATAAGTCCTTACGTATAAGGCATAGCGTTTGTCCAAGGACTATCCCAAGTGCACCCTAAAGGATTGTCCCCAACTCAAAGTCACCGTCTAATATTTTGAACAGTCCAATACCTGAAAATCAAAGACCAGGTACATCTTACAGGTTTGACTTCAGCTCACTGTGCGCCCTATATGCAAGGGGTGCCATATACACAACGAGTAACAGTATGTGCCGATACTTTTAAGACAAACAGTGTAATGAAGCAAAGCACCATATAGATGCTGTACCCCACAGAAAATATGTTGAAGCAGGGTCATGTTAGAACAGGTTAAGTACTAGTGTATATGCAGCATACATTGTTAACCAGGCAAACCAAAATAGCTTTTGACTTGAATATTAGACTTTCCATTCTTATATCTATCCTTATTAGAAAAGGTCTTACGGGCAGCAGTAGCTTTTTAACAGGTTTTTCCTATGGTTACAGGTGAAGGCCGAGGGTGCATCTTTCCTCCACACCCGGAACTTGTACAAAGGCTTTACCTGTGGTTATTGTGGTAAAAACTTTGATTCACGATATGGTTTAAACAGACATGTGCGGATGCACACTGACGAGAGGCCATTTGAATGCCCAATATGCGTCCGCAGATTTAATGATCAATCTAATATGAAGAAGCACGCTCTGTTATGTGAATCAAAGTGTGGAATTTCAAGAGGTCAGAATAAATCAAAAACAAAGCGAAAGTAGCATTACCTTCCTTAAAGAAAAAAGTCTGGGTTATAAATTTAATCTCTTATCTATCAAGGCATTCTGTTCATAGCTGTATTTTGAGGACATCTTCACCTCAAATGTAGTTTTTAGAAGAAAAAAAAAGAAAAAGATGTTAGTGAGATTTGTTGCCATCTCCTGCAGACCACAAGTTGTGCTGAAGTG
The DNA here is from genome assembly GCA_949317995.1 of Acholoe squamosa. Lineage (NCBI taxonomy): Eukaryota > Metazoa > Annelida > Polychaeta > Phyllodocida > Polynoidae > Acholoe > Acholoe squamosa. The sequence continues at coordinate 27,782,554 of OX439039.1, read as the reverse complement.
AATATTGTAAAGAAGCTTACAACCCAATCGCCACTCTTGCTTCTCATATTTTAAACTGTCCTCGTAACGATCTATTTTTGCTCCTGGAACAACAATTAATCATCAACTTACATGTAAGTATCGGTTGATTTTATATTAAAAATCAAAGTTGCCACTTATCTGATGATATATTTTTTTTATCTATTTATTTCTGGACACTTTCTTCATGAAAGTTTGAACCAATTATGTTACATGTACATGTATTCATGATTACTTGATGAATGTATGTACGCCAGTTTTCTTTACCGAGTATAAAGGCAAGAATAAACAAAAAATTGATCAAAGTTATGCGTCTTGTCTATAATCTGTGAAGTTAGAATTAATTATTCGTAAATGTTATCTTTTTGGTACTAAACACATGTTAGAGTGGGACAAGGTTTCAGTGTACTACACAGGCAAATTGGTGACTGATTTACCAATGCCTCTGCTTAATGTCCATATCTCTCCTACACTAACAGTCATTTCTGTCTTGCAAACCTCAGGGTTCTCGAAAAAATATCTCATGAATTTAGGAGGAAAAGCTTAGGCCCTTCTGCAGGTTTCAACCCTTATGTCAAGTGGAGTGAGGGCATCACGATAGGAATATGATTGTAAATCATATACCATTTGGGCATACCGCTGTCCTGTCACTACTGATGGCTGACAAGTTTTTGCTATGGTTACAGGTGGCCGTACAGTATGAACATACTGAACCACTGAGTGACCGCACTGTACGAAACCGCAAGAAAGGAAAAGTACCCAGGAAGAACCCTGCCCAATTCAGTTGTCATGTATGTGGCAAAGCCTTTATAGCAAAGTGTACATTGGAAAGACACATTCGAACACACACGGGAGAAAAGCCATACGAATGTCAATACTGTGGAAGGCGTTTTAATGATTCAGGCAACATGCTAAAACATGCTAGAGATACCTGCAGATACAAATACATGTCTGTGTAGATCGTTCTGAATAACATTACTTTTGTGAGAATACCCGAAATAACATGTACCCAATTTTTGGTACAATAGTGGCAGTATGAACAAAAGCCTGGTGGACTTAACCATAATTGTCCAAGTGAAATGTTATAAAAGTCAAACCGTACCATGTATTGCTCTTTAACTTGAACATATGCGTGAACTCCAATTTGTGTTGTTCTGGGGACACTACCGTGAGAAAATACATTAGATTTCCATCCTGAACTACTCACCCAATATATGACTTATGCACACCAGTCATGCATAAACTTTGTGTATGGATAGTGAAATTGAAAAAATAATCTCAATTCCGTAAATAATGTGTGATAGAATGCTGAGGAAGAAAACTGAAGTCAGAAAATTGATGTTACACTATGGTCATATTGAAAGGGCACATTTTAGTGCAGCCACAAATGCTCAAAGGTGTAGCTCATGCACAAATTTTCGGTATGGTTCCAGGTATTCACAGACAGTTCTTCTGCGTGGCGAAAATTGAGGGACCCAGAAGAACAAGTAAATGACTTGGGTGTCGCCGTCACTAGCGCTTCATCGCTTCATGAAAAGAACCAGTGTACTTATTGTGGCAAATGTTTCTGCTGGAGGTCAATGCTTAAGAGGCACATACGGACACACACAGGAGAACAACCCTACAGTTGTCCATACTGTGAGAAAAGGTGTAATGTCAAGTCTAACATGACACAACACATAAGGAACATGCATGAAGGGAACAATATGACACAGCCAGTACATACAGGAACTGATTTATTACTATAAGGGGAATGCCACTTTTCCTGGTATACCAGGAATTCCTGGTTCTCTTCTTTCAAGATTTCTGTTCTAAATTATTGGGAAAAGTCTCCAAAATACAGTTTTCCTGTTTTTTGCCAGACAGCCGGTGGCATCTCTGGGGGATGAAAAGCTGGGTCAGAACAAGATGTGCTTCTTGTATTGATGCAGATGATACCAAAGATGATGTCCAACGTTTTACCACTGAGAAGAAACCCGATAAATTGTAGAGCCTTATTTATTTAATAGTAAACGGGGAATGTTAAGTGACCCAGTGATGTATTTTTGGTAAGACCTATAATCACCGATCAGGATTGAGTGATAGGTCATTAAGAACAAGGATTCACTGGTAGAGATTGTATAAAGAAGAAAGTCTGCCTTTGTTTTTTTGTATAATAAATCTGGGTTGTAAGACGCGCCCTGAGGTGGGGGAAATGCTATAAGTCGCAGCCTGAAATGGTTGCCATTACTTACAATAATCTATGTAAAACCACATTGAGACATTCTGTAAGCCACACCAAGATTCTGAAATGGTGTACAACCCAGAGGTTATTAGCTTAGGGTGTGCCCATGTTTACACAAGAGTGCAAAATTATTTATTGTTTATTGTGTAATTTATTGTTGAAATCCTGCAAGAACATTAGACATTCATCCAGCAATCCCACACGTGGAGTAAATACATGTCTTTTTTCCTACGGTTACAGATGCTGCGCAACAGAATAATAGGCAGCATAGCAACGCCGCAGGGAGAGCGGAGGAAGAATGTTTGTCCCATTTGTGGCAAAGACTTCCCGTGGCCTGCCCATTTACAGAGACACATGCGAATCCATACTGGAGAAAAACCATTTGGGTGTCCAGCATGTGGGTTTAAGTGTAACCAAAAGACAAATCTGGAAAGTCACATGAAAATACATGCTCTTCAAGGAAAGCGTGCAGATGACAGTCAATCTCTGAAGAAAGAGTCAAACTGGGGACTGGCTGAGAGCATTGAAAGTCGCATGAAGCTTATACAAGCTTTACAAGGGGAGCAAACAGATGACACCTAGCATGCACAAGGAGAGCTGGATCAGTTAATGACGGCCCAATCAGAAATAAGAAATGGTCGAGTCTGTTAATCTTTAGGACTAGATTTGGCGGTCAATTATCATGTTGCAATTTATAAAATGATGGCTAGGGTGTAGCATTCTGGAGAGGGTGTGCCGTTTACAGACTGCTACATTGTTGATGACTTGTAGACATTAAGATAATGTGGAAATGGACCTGACACAAACAGATGTCTGAAATGATTTTTTCACTGGTTACAGGTAATCGTAGATGGAACCCCTACTCAAGCAGAATTCGTGGACCCCCCATGGCTGACCACTAATCAAAATGCCGGCTACGGCTTTACTAGCCAGCATCAGCAGACAAAATCTATTAGTATGGTCCTATGCACGGTTTGTGGGAAATCGTTTCGGAGGAAAGTTGATCTTGAGAGACATGTTCGAACTCACACTGGAGAACAACCATATGACTGTCGTTCATGTGGGAAACGCTTTAATGTGAAGTCCAATATGTTGTCACATGTGCGTAAAATGCACCAACAGACCAGCATCTCACATGTGTGAAAGATGCATCAATAGAGACTTAACTTGTTTTGTTTTTTTAGAAAATCTCAGAAGGATATCTCAGGATACCACCATGTTGATTAAAATCTGTGACTGCATGTCGAAGGCTTTTTATGTACTAAGATGTACATGGGTAACATCATAATGATTAAAAGAAAATGTTAAGTCTAATTTCCATAGTATAGTATGTGGATTACATGTTCTTCCCAGCACACATTTATCAATTGAAAGACAAATAAGAGGAGTACAGCTATTTTATTTCAGAAGAATGTGAATGTGCATGGATGTGCAAACCCCAGAACTGACATTCCAGATGAATAGTAGACCATCAACAATTGCCCCAGTTGTTATCAATGTAAATTATCTTTGCTGTGGTTGCAGGTGAAAGACCAGTCACCGGCTTTAGCCCGAGCACTTGCAATAGACATCCAGCCACAAGATCAGTTATTGGAACCGCACCCACATTCATGCGCGTTTTGTGGCAAATCCTTCCGCTGGCCGTCCAAGTTGGAGAGACATTTGAGGATACATACAGGAGAAACTCCCTTTGAATGCTCTGTTTGTGGCATGCGTTTCAATCAGAAATATAACATGGCCTCACACATGCGCAAATGCCACAAGGAGATTGTGGCGACGTGATAAAAAGTGGCTGAGAGATGTTTGCCAATAACGTTTCACAATGTGAATAGAACTGTATATGTATTATGATCAAGAAAATAGAAGGACGATAAGCTTCATCCTTTGCATAGTCAATCAAAGGAGAATATTAGTAGACTATTGTTGTGAGAGATTGCAGTTGCTGGTGGAAAAAAATAGATCCAGGTCACCATAGTGAAGATTAGAAATGTGTGACCCGTTAGAATTCAATCCAATCGAAGTATTCTTTTATCAGTGGTTTATTAAACTGGGGCATGTTGACTGTCAACGCTTTAAAGTCAATATGTAATAAAAAGTCATCATTTAGAAAAAGCAATTGTTCCCTTGTTAACTTATAAGTGTACCTATAACGAGTTTTACTATAACCAGGCAAGTTCGAAACGAGAGTTCATATTGAAAGAAGAATAGAACACTCCAGAGGTCAATAGAATAGATAAGATAATTTATACTAGTGTTTTCCTTTGATTGCAGAGTTTCTTTGTAAGCACTGTGAGCCATCCCAAAAAAGCAGCGCGGATGAGGCACGCATGTTCTGTGTGCGGCAAGTTCTTTGCCTCCCCATACAACTTGGATTTACATATGAGGACGCACACAGGTGAAAGACCTTATGCCTGCCATGTCTGTGGCAACAGGTTTACTGAAAAGGGCAGTCTCAAACGCCACGTGAAAAACCTTCACCCCATAGAGGTGGCCCCTGAGAAGGGTCCAATGAGTCACTCATGAACCTCACCAATATCAGTAGTAACAGTATTATGATTATAGGAATAGGGTCATATATAAAGCCTGCATTATGGAGCCAACATCAGCTTTACACGAATCCTGGCATGGTTATGTCATGGTCTTTACTAGACAACAGAGGAATCAACTATATGCTGGGTAAATCTGTGTTGCAGATAACAACCCAACGTGATATCACAAATATAGACATAAACCTTATAGGCAAATGTTCATGAGTGGGGAGAATTTTTGAGGGTTATCTCACGCGCCGATCAGGTGCCGTATCGCACGACGCACGCAGGGCGGAGTGCAATGCGGCACCTGATCGGCAAGTGAGATAACCCTCAAAAATTCTCCCCACAAGTGTTCATTTGCATTTATTTCATGTTATTTTGTTCTAAAACTGCTGAATTACAATAGAATTTACCAGAATGACTCCCCATGCGCATTGTTAACATCGCCATCTTGGAGCTATGATGTCATCAAATGGTCACGTGACCTCGGTGTGTGATATTTTCGCGGGTTATCGCACGGGGGGTGTGAGATACGGAGCTGCAATGGTAAGGCTATGGGCTGTCAGTATCTCGGGCATACCAACATGAAATAAAACTGTATTCAGCTTTTCCCAACACGCTCAATGCTAGCTGATAGACTGTTTGTGTGTCAGTTTCAGGGGACTTACACAGCCTCAAATCTCCCAGACTACAGCACTACCCAGTCCGCACAGAACAAAGTTACCTGTCAGGTGTGCGGCAAAGGTTTCCGAGCCCACTATTACTTAGACCGACACATGAGGAGCCATACTGGGGAGCAGCCATTTTCATGTTCCACCTGCGGCTTGAGATTCAATGACAAAGCCAACCTGAAACGCCACTGTAAAACTAAGCATAAACTGTAGGAATCAATTTGATCCGATGGGAAGTCAGAGGATTAACGAGCCCATGTCTAAAATACAGAAGTCTAATGACATCAAGTGTGATTGTGTTGCAACTACCCTCAGTCCACCGTTAAATTTTTCTCTCCTCTTGTGAGCATATTTACCTACACATATTCTGATCATCTGTTCCCACCCCGCACATAATTTCGTATAGCCTGCTGATAGACTCTTTTATCTCTCTGGTTTCAGTGGCCTTCTATAAACTCCAATGTTGGAGGCTTGTATGACAGCAGTGCTACACAGTCCCCACAGAAGAGATTTACCTGCCAGGTGTGCGGCAAGGGTTTCCCCGCCATGTATTACCTTGACAGACATATGAGGACCCATACCGGCGAACAGCCCTATTCATGTTCCATTTGTGGCCGGCCATTTAGTGATAAAGACAGCCTTAAACGGCACTGTAAAGTCAAACACAAAGTTGATACATAGGAAGCAACTGTGATCATTTGGAAATGTTGTAGATTCACAGGAGGACAATAGAGATCAACTGAAGAGAAAAGGGGACAGTTTATAGAACAAAATGACCATATACGCATGAGGAAAAAGAAAAAATAACGTTAATATAGTACTTAACACTCATTAAGCGATAAAATGAATTCATCAGATATAGGTTGAGGAAATAATTGTGTTTATTTCAATGCTACAAATCAGCAAGTAAAGTACTGGTATATATCATGGTTCATACTACATGCATATAATGGTTTAATTGTTAGGCAACTAAGGCATGTAAAGAAAAGTTTGTAACTCAATAGCTGCTTGATAGTGAAGAGGTAACGTAAAGTCAAAGTGCCGGATCACCATAGTACAAAGTGTGCCTTTAGATAAGAAACCGAAAAGTCAACAATGTTTAATACCGTAATCTCTCGCGTATAAGGCGCAGCTCGCTCGCAGCTTTACTTCTACTGAATGGATTTTGAAAATTCAAAAAGCTATGTCAAGCTAAGGCCCTCTGGGAATTCCTGAGCCCCTGTCTGTCATATTATGACTTACAGGGAGTGTAAGATATCAAAAGAAAAGTCTTGGTGTCCCCCTTGTGGATCCAGGGAGAACTAAAACCTCCCGTATAAGCCACGCCTTATACGCGAGAGATTACGGTAGATTGAAGAGGATGAAAGATAAATTTGTCTTATAGACTTTTGGCTATTGCATTACTGATTAGGATGCCTTTGCATCCAGTTTCTTGTTTCGTTGAAATGTTTAAGTGCAAGGTACGTTTTGCTGTCACTTATGTGCGTTTCATTTGTAGGTATATCTCACTTACTATCACATGAAAGGAGTTTTGGTTTAATGTACCGAAAGTGATAAAAATGTAAATAAATACCATTATCGTAAATGAAAGCGACTTTCGTTCTTGCTTACAGGACAGCCTGCATGCTACTAAAGGGGCCAGATACTCAGAGAACATTTATAAAACACCAACACAGTATTCGCGGAAATTCCCGTGCCAGGTGTGTGGGAAGTTATTCAAGACTCCATCTAATTTGGGGGTCCATATGAGGACACACACTGGAGAGAGGCCCTTTAGCTGTTTCATCTGTGGGCACAGGTTTAGTGAAAAGAGTAACATGAAGCGACATTTCATATCTATCCAGCAGCAGCCAGCACCAGGCGTGCATCCTAATGTACCCAAGGTTGATGGTCAAGAATAGGGTTAAGCGCCAATTGCGTACCCATGGCAGCACTGTGATAGTATGAGGCCACTGTTGAGCGTGTCTGTGTTCTGGGATGAATACACATATATTAAGGTCTTATCTGCTTACCTTGTCTCCAGCACCACTGATGTAGTTAGCAGTAATGTCCCCAGAATGATAAGCTAATGCTTGTATGTAATTGACCAATACACGCTCATCTGTATTAGCCACAGAGCACTCGTGAGAGATAATAAGCTTTTACACTTTATTGCTGATATTCACAACTAGTATGCACAACATCACAATGATCAGAATAGTGGTAAAATGTCCAAGTCAGAGAATGCTCCAATATCCAGTTTCATGGGCCATGGATATCTATAGGTCCTTACTGTCCTACTGAGTGGCAGCACTATCCATGGGTAGTCTCACACACAGTAATTCACCCTGATTTCAGCAACAGTTAGCAATCCCAAGTCCAATTGCTCTTCGTCTTCACCAGCAATATGTTCACTTAATTTCCCCCTCTAGATTGGCAGTCTGACCGATCTAATATAGTCCAAGAGGTCATGACCCCATCTATGTCATAGATTTGAGTTCAGGGTTGAACTAGGTTCAGCTCGTGTGAGTTCACCACCCCATGTCATGTCATGGCCCAGTCCCTGGCCTACAGTTCACAGGTTTCTGTGAGTCACACTGAGTTCATCACCAGTACATGGGTTCATACAGGCCTCGAGTCATAAGTTCATCCCAAGCACATAGTTCAACATAGGCTTTGAGTCACCAGTCCATCACTGACCCATAGTTCATGCCTGTTCTCTCCTTAATTACCATTTGACCTCAGAGCACTCTCCAACCTTAGTGTTCTTTAGTCTCTACCCATACACAATTATAGTTACCTTTTATCCTTGTATGATATACTAATTCACCTATCTAGCTCAATAAGGGACCTTAACACCACTTAATTAACCTATGAGACCACTTCCATTTTCTGGCTGCGAGATGTTATACTAGAAACATTCTTTTTGCTTTTTGGAAAGAAAATAGACAAAGTAAGAACTAATATTCTTGCATCTCTTTCGGTTCCAGGACGATCGGTCACCTGCCCTCACTGTGCCTCCTTTTGTGCACCTCCTGGACAAAGATTACAGTCTGCCATTGCAGCCTACCAAAAGGCGCTATGCATGTCAGACGTGTGGCAAAGCATTCCCAAGCCCGTCCAATCTGGAGCTCCACTCACGAAGCCACACCGGCATAAAGCCCTACTCATGCCCTGTGTGTTCTAAGCCCTTCAGTGAGAAGGGCAACATGCGCCGACACTGGCGACAACTGCACCGAGAGACTTTCCTCCTGTCATTTTCAAATCCAGGGGTAGATAATGACACTAGCCCAGGAGGTAATGACCCATGATGTTGGTTGCGTGAAGTTTTCCAAGTGATGACTTTCCCGTGTGCTATCATCTACCCCTGTAGTTCATTTAGTTAGTGTCCATTGCATTCATATTGCGAACAGTACCTACCGGTATTTATGTACTTTATATCCGGTTACCCCAAAACTTAACCTTGTGCATTGAATATTTCTCATGGATAGTGAAAGATTGATGACATAACCAAGTGGTTATAAGACGCTCTACGGGGTATTTGGGCTATTATTCCTATTCATATTCAGACAATGTGAGAGTATTTCATAATTAACTCGAACTGAGTTATAAGAGTCGGGTAAAAAATTGATACATTCAGTGCCTCTTAACAGTGAGAAAAACTAAGACGCTTTTCCGGTCTATGTTAAATCCCATAAGAGGTGCGAATAGGTTCAACGTTCCCGCGTTTTTGGACTGGGGTGGTGCAAATAACGATGAATGTTGATGAATTTGCCGTCAGTCGATGCGTCTGCGCGTCTCCAGTGTCGTAATTTCGGCACGAACATGGCGGATATTGATTTTTTGTTAATTTTAATATAGAAATATGATAAAGAATGGCAAAAGGATATGATTTGAATCAATATGTATCATTAAAAAGATAAAATAAATATGTGTTCGCCCTGTCATTAATTCGCATCACAAAGCCGTGGTCGTGCAAATTGACCCAAATAACCATGGAAATTGGGTCGGGCATGCGCAGATAGAACCAAATTCCAACATGGTGGACAGCGAAACAATCGATTTGTGGGGCTATAACATTAAAAAGACAGTGTGTATTCGATTCAATTCGATTGATATTGCCAAAGATGCATGGATTGTATTAAAAAAAATCATTAATTTCAAGTTTAATAGATATAATCTATCATTTCTTCGTCGAAAAAGCGACTTCCGGCAAGGAGGGGTCACGCATGCGCACGGAACATCAAAATTCAAAATGGCGGACAGCGAGACGATCGCCTTACAGTGCCATCGAAACTGCTGGATTATAACAAAATGGGAGGAGAATTACATATTTTCATGCATTTGTATGGCTAATATGTATCCTTATTCAAGACTTGCTGGTATTCGCAAATGAAACATACGAGCGATAATGGATGCATTCTCCATAGGCTTAACCATTGACAGTGATAATGCTCGAAGAAAACATGAGGTTAGTATCAGAAGGGGCCTAAAAGAAGAGATTAAGTGCCTGTTACTTGCATTGCAAAATGCTGTCCTATATTTATTACTACAGTTATTCAGGGTTAGACACTAACACTGACCCGGGAGCCGGGAGCCAATGGCCCGTATTTTCCGGGCCCATAGATTTCTCAAGCCTGACCTCCCTGTGGGCCCGGGATGGCCTACAGGAATTGACAGAGAAATCTTCATAAAGGTTAACCCATATGGGTATACTCATGTCATATATTATTGGAAAGAGAAAATCAGCAGGAAGCTGACCATCATATCTAAGTTAAACAGCAGATTGATACTGGAGAACTATTATTTTCTGTTTAAGACAAAGTAGACTTTTTTTGGGCCCACGATTTCATCTCCAGGCCCATAGATTTCTAAAACTACGGGCCCGGGTGGCCAGTGGCTGGAAATGTTAGTGTCTACCCCTGGTTATTGATTGTGGTTATAAAGCGACCAGATATCCATTTCTCAAGATAGGATCACGATTTGCCTATACATGTATTTTCATTAGAATAGATAAAATAAAAATTGTATTGCGTCTCAAACTCTGTCCTTCCATGAAGCATGTGAACAAGGATCTGGAATATGCGAGTAAGCAAGTGAAACTAGGGAAATAGGATTCAGTTTTAGAGGAAATAGAGCTTTGTATCATCAATCTGCCTACAACAGATATAATCAGTATACCCAGAACAGATACATGCACGCTATCTCAACTGGATGGAGACTTAGATAAGGCCGTTTTATTCTAATAACTTGGATTACGGATCCGGCGACGAGATTTTTGGCAAAATCAAAAACAATTTTTTTTTTTTTTTTGCCTATGCCCGACGAGATTTTTGGAGTATTTTACAAAAAAAAAATGGTTCTTCAAGAAAAATATAAGTTATCACTCATAAACACATCACATTTTGTCCATATTCGGAAATTTCTCAATATTTCTCCTGAAAATGCCTAAAAATATGGTATTACCAGGCCTTTTTTTTTTTTTTTTTTTGCTCCGGCGGTGGTGTGTTTTGGTTGTGAGATACGAGAAATGTGAGCCTTTTTTTTTTTTCCTCTGCCCGGCAACCAAAGTTGGATGTGAAAAATCCTGTAATCCAAGTAATCAAAATCAGGTGGCCTAAGATGCTAAAGCATAGAAGGAGCCCTTGTATAAAAAAAGAAAGGAAGAAGAAATGATACCTATAGTATCGTACTGAATAAATGCCTATGCGCTTATAGATTCAAAGGGTCCTTAAAGAATAGAAGACTATTTAAAATCCTATTTTTTCATGTAGGTATTAACGCCCCATTACCGTCGGCTTTCATTCAAATCCCCATGCTTAATAAATACAACAATACGGTAGCTAAAGAACTAATGTCTACTAATATTTTTGGTTACAGGGCGGCCTGGCATGGCCTCAGACCTATTCAAAGCAGACATTCAGAGGGGACTTAAACAATAGACAAACTCTTCCTCCCTCCAAGAAAGGTTTGACTTGTGAAGTGTGTGGGAAGGCATTTCTGTACCCTTCTAAATTGGAAGGCCATATGGCAACGCATACGGGGCAGAAGAAACATGCATGTCCTCTGTGCAGCATGCGTTTCTCAGAGAGGGGCAATATGAAACGACACTATCGGACTGTGCACAAGATGCAGTGAAGATGATGCATTGAAAGAATTACTGTGCACAAAATAGCTTGCAATAGTCCTTTTGTGTCTTTTATCCTAAGGGATTCAACCTACCGGGTAATGTGTATTGGTGTATAAACAAGAAATGTAAATAAAAATTGTTTAGTAATCCATGTGTTGGACACTACCGTAAACTCCCGCGTATAAGACGCGTCCTCTACGCCAAACAAATGCCTTGTGCGTCTTATAGGATGTACTGAAATTGGGGGTGCATCTTATACGAGGGGTAATTTTACTATAGAAATGTATTGAATTTACAAATATCAGCATTAAAATGTGCGTCTTATACATGAAAATGCTCCTGCTGAGTTTGGGGTGCGTCCTATATGCGCAACGCGTCTTCTACGCGGGAGATTATGGTATTTAAATACGGTTTGATTAGGAAGTTAGCGCTTGTGTGTATCATCATCACAGCATTTGTACTTTGACCACGACTAACAGTGGGAGATAAGACTGACTCGATCCTCCTTAGGGAACTAGAACCCAACAAGATAACTTATGGTGGTAATCAGACGCTGGAACAAGTTACTTGTATTTTTACCACATCATCCATATAAGTCATGTGCAAATGCTTGGAAGAAAAAGAGAAATTTAAGTGACTACATATTATGTACATACACTGTACAATAAAGATACTAATGATGGTACAATAATGCCGAGGTGGATAAGGAACTTTTCCTCATAGTGAACTTCTTTATTGTGCCTTTTGCAGTACTAACAAATCATCAACGAACTCGCCCTTGCGTAGTAAATAGTGATGATTGATGTGCTTTGAAGGGGATATGCCTGTGCATGCAACTTAGTAAACTAGAAAGAGTCGTGTATGTGTGATGTTGCCCAGCTGAGAGAGGAGTCACTCCTTATACTGTGGACGCGTGTCCCTTTGCTAGATCATGCTACCAAGTCAGATGAAGACAAAGCAAAACGAAAATTGTAAGCAATATCCCGTCTCCATCTGCTGTTTCAGATAATGTTCCGCACTGGCACCCCAAGTAGGTTACAAATGATGATAGATGGAAGCAAGTGGCGACAGAAACACGACTGCACCGTGTGTGGAAAAGTCTTTAAGGCACCGAGTAACCTGGAAGTACATCTGCGAACCCACACTGGCGAACGCCCCTTCGAGTGCGCCGTCTGCAGTAGACGGTTCGCACAGCGGTCACATATGGAAAGGCATATGCTCAAATTGCATGGGATTACACGGGATGCTAAAATAGAGAACCCTCCTGTTGCACAGGCTGAGAACCTAGCCAATACAAGCGAAAATAGAACTGATGTTATGACATCCCCCACTGAAAAAGAGTGATTACTCATTCTGATGGAATAAGGGATAACAGCTGTTGTCCTGAGCTGGAAGGAAACTGCAGTGAATGGCAGCTACTGTAGGGACAAATTGTATATACTTATTTAGGAAATCAAACAAGCCTCAATCCCTATAATGTCAAAATAATAATGCACAATATTTTTTTTTTGTTGGTTTTATCAGAGTAGGATGTATATAGCACGGTTGCAGCTAAATGTACATGCAAATTCTCACAATCAAAGAGCGATACACATTGTTACAAGAATGCATGCTTATTATATTGAAGCAATTGTAGGTATCGGGTAATGTATTCAATGGAGATAAAACCATCTTAAAAAGGTCAATCACCAGGCGGTGACACGGGATTAAGATGCAGACGGCGAGTACGAGGCTAAAGTATCTAGACATGGTACACATGTACTTAAAACTCGGCCTTATCGATCAGTGAATGACAAAAAAATCTTTATGACATATATCTTTGAAAGTTAAACAATAAGGATTTCATTTGAGTTTACCTATCCCAATAACTAGAAGAAATGTTTCATGAATGGTACCGGGTATATTAGGCACAATTATAGTTCTATCTCTTTTTTCTGAAGATCTTTTTTGCGGATGCCCAGAAGAATTACCGCTTTGAATAAACTTGACGTGTGTTTGCTCCCACGCAATTACAACCATAGATATCTCAATAGGACAATTTATTGTTAATGATTTTGAAATATATAATCTACATAATCATTACCTCGTCCACCTACAGGGCGTTTGTTTTGCTTTCCCACAATTAAATTCAATAATGGAAACTACCAGGTAGATCCTAGGACCGCATGTGAGAGAGCTTCGACTGCAAATGCATGCTCCTGATGTTCAAATATGTTAGAAACTTTGATTTGACAAAAGTTGTGATCTCCTTTGTCTATCTGGAACACAGTTGGTTCAATGGACGTTTTGGCTTCGACTTTTGATAGGAACAATTATCATTTGGAATGCCTCCATATGTTCGTAAGCACTGACTTCAATCTGCACATCAATGATTGCGAGCACGACCTTAGGTTTATTGGCCCAGGTCCTCCTGGGTCATTGGCGGCACCTTTTCGGTCAAAAACTGATGGTCATGAATTGGAACTTTAGATGGGAATCGAAATTGGGGGATAATTAAACAAAAAATCATGGAAACATAATCTTTAGGATCTAGTCTTTCATTGTACATGCAAAATTCCTGAAAAAAATTTTCATTAGCTATGAAAAATGCTGAAGAAAAAACCTTACATTCTCATGAAAACAAGGCTCCATAGGATTGCATTGGGCGGTAGATTTTGGGGGTAGAAATAACACATTGGCTCCTATGGGAATAGGGCAATTAAGATGCTTTTTTTTCAGCAGGTAAGGTGGAATTTTCTGTACAGGAGAGGTTAAGACCATTGGTATATGAGTGTGTAAATCGGACCACCATAATTTTGTTATGTCTACCGCCACACTTCCGGTAGAGACTTGACGCATGGGTGCAGAGTGACCGGTCATCTGATTTTATTTTATGAATAACAGTAAATTGATAGGGTATAATCGATTCAATTCGATTGATATTGCCAAACATGCATGAATTATATTCAAAAAGCCATTAATTTCAAGTTAAATCGATAGAATATATCATTTCTCCATCGAAAATGCTACTTCCGGCAAGGAGCGGTTTAGACAGAAATACAGAAAACGGATGCAAAGATAATCAAAAACATACAACAGAGGAAGGCCCTCAAAACTGGTGTCAATGACGTACAACTCTCTCCCACACAAGTTTTCTTCTACTCTTGCAGTTACGTTTGATGCACCTTGCGGGGGCTGCTTCTGATATGGCGGGAATAGTTGCAGGGCGAAATGAACCCGAGCGCACCAAGGGGAAGTTGAAACATGTGTGCCGTGTGTGTGGGAAGGCATTCCGGGCCCCTAGTAACTTGGAGGTTCACATGCGCAGTCACACGGGGGAGAAGCCCTTCCCCTGTCCAGTGTGTCCGCGTAGGTTTGTACAGAGAAGTGACATGCAGCGCCACCTACAGCAGGTGCATGCCAGCTAGAAGTAACAAGGCTGCCCTTATTCCATGGGAACTGAATGTGCAATTAGAAATATTACTTAAAGGCTGAGCACTTGTTTGTGAAGTACATGGAACTGGCAGAATGGCTTGAAGTACAAAGCGCGCCCATATTGAATTTGGAGTTAGACATACCTAGTGTACCAATTGCACATGACAGCTGGATGTTTAGCAAGAAGACTAAGGGTTGCAGCCTACATCTGATACCCAGTTTGCATTTAAAGACAATTGCATTTATTGTCAGGGTTCCTTCCCACTGGTCAGTTAAAAGTCAGGTAAACCCATTATTCTTTAAAGGTCAGTTAAAGTCAGTTAAGAAGATATTTTTGGGTAAAGTCAGTTAAAAATGGTATTTTGACTATTTTAAGGGGGTGATTGTTAAGATTTCACGCAAATTTGGAAAATTTCTTTAACATCCTCCCTTTGGAGCCGATGAATTTTTTCGTGAACCTCGTGAATTATCCAATATTTGGTCAAGTAAAAGCCAATAAATGTCAAGTAAAAGTCAGTTAAAACCATGACCCATAAATTGTGGGAAACCTGATTGTGATAAAATATTAAATATGGCCAGCAAGATTACCAGTATGGGTCTACATTATATAGAAAGAGTCGTGCGTGTATTCTCAATACAATTTTCAAATAAAGCATTTTAAGATATTGATTGAAACATTATTAAGTGACATAGGGAGAGGATTATGATCTATCCGATGTGGACTGGTCCTTGGAAGGGGTGCATGTGGGCTGTAACAAGCGATGTTTGGCATCCAACTCGTAACCTGGCATGGGAATGTGCTTTGGAGTGTGCTACCTATATAATTCTCATGAGATAAGTGCCTAGATGGCTGCACACACTGGACTATCCATATTGATCCTTATCCTTTTCAACCTTCAACCTTTGTTGTCTATGATTAGTTTATTTAGGTAGTTACGGGGGGGGGGGTATATCTTGTTCAGTGCCAAAGGAACAGGCTAAACATGAAAAGGCTTTAATGTTAACTATTATTTTGTACCGTAGCAATAGATAACTTCCAAATATAAGAATTTTTTTTATTGAAAATTCATAACCGGTACAATGCCATGATTTTCAGTACAATAAGTGCTGAGCCATATCTGGTACGCAGACTCATGGTAGGCCAGGTCATTCATTTCGCTGCAAGCAGACTATAACTCAACTTAACAAATTTACACAATGTACAGATATAAAAAAATCAGACATAATGTACAAACAGTAAAAAGTTCAGACATACAAGTGTAAAACATGGTATGTAAAGCACCTATACAACGGTATCATTTCATTCAAGAAGAGAGAAAAAGGAAAAAGCAGCATCAGAGGCACATTGATTTGGGTGTTTTCATTATGCAGTTGACAGTGCACAGAAAAGCTTTATTTTCAATACTCTTTGATGCTATCACTTAAGGGGAAATGTCTTGGAATTAAACAGGCATATCAAACGCACAACGCATATGAACAGAGGAAGATATTCCATGTAATAAACTGTATATTATTCGTTTTTATAGCAGAGTTAGGAAATTTGGAACAACAACAAATCAAAAAATACGTAAAATGTATACTGATACAAGGTGTAGGACAAAACATTCTGATGAAGACATTAGAAAGATAAATATCAATGCGTGTATGGTAATCACCAGTTCGTTCTGGGTTTCGCAGTTGAAAGATTTCTCTTGCAAAGGCTGTTACAGAAAGGTTTGTAAAGGGAACCTTGAACTCCTACCTCCAGTGCCTGCCTAATCATTGAAGTAAAATGGGGAAAGTATATCTTGATATTTTCCTATGGTTCCAGATGAGCGATACTGGTTCGCCGCCCAGTAAGGGATACCAAGTATGGCGCGGAGACCCCAATCCAGGAACAGATAACCGGTGCCCCTGTCCGGTGTGCGGGAAGTCGTGTTACTATCCCTCTAAGCTAAAGACACACATGCGGATACACACAGGAGAAAAGCCTTTCCAGTGTGTTTTGTGTGGGGCCCGGTTCAACCAGAAGGCGCATCTGGTGCACCATGTACGACGGGTACACAAGGAGGCACTGGCCGGTGATGTCTTAGGTATGGAGAAGGCACTCACTGACCAGGAGCAACATGACTGATGTACATGTACTTTAACCCTTCACATGGACAAAGCCCTGCCAAACGCAGCAATGGATACATGGACAAAGCTTGTGTTTAAATACAGAAGAGATGCATGAGTCAAAAAATGAGGCTAATGAATACCTGGTTAGAAAGGGCACTGGTACAAAAAATGGAACATCAGTTAGCGAACCTGCTTCAAACTAAGAAATAACTCTGATCAATGTTCTTGCCAGCATTTCAGGTTGATTGGCACATGCAACATTCTTTTCATATTAGACAGAAATTTGGAAATTTACATTAACAATGCTACAGTTAGAGAGCGCTAGGATCTACTGTAAACTCTCACGTATAAGACGCGCTGCGCGCATAAGACGCACCCCAAACTCAGCACATGCATTTTCGCGTATAAGACGCACATTTTAAGGCTGAAATATGTAAGATTAGTACATTTCTATAGTAAAATTACCCTTCGTATAAGACGCACCCCAAACTTCAGTAGATCCTATAAGACGCACCAGGCATTTATTTGGCGTAGAGGACGCGTCTTATACACGGGAGTTTACGGTAATTTAGAATCTCGCTCCAGGCATGTGGGGAAATTTTGAAAATTGCTATTTATTAAAGTATGATGTATCTCATGTGGGTGCGGCTTCTGTAAATAGATTGACCTTAATAATTGGTAAAAGTTCTGTAATAAAACAGATTGAACCTATGATGCATTTGTTTGTTAGTATCCGGATTCTCCTGAATGAATAACTTGCTGTTAAGCTAAAGAACCACATACCCATAGAAGGTTAACACTGCAGATTTCAGATATGCATGATGGACTATTTATGTGAAATGACCCTATCTTGGGCACGCTTGGTTAGCAGTAATTTGGTTTTCAGTGCTGCTCTTTGTGTGAGTTAATGGACATACAGGGGACACAGCCTCGTGTAGAGGATGAACGTTCTGTTTTGTGGTTCCAGATACAACCGATAAAGTCGTCCGCATCTTCAATGGACCCAAACATTACGTGGCAGATGCCATCCGCACCAGACTGTCCACAGAGGAACAAATACCCATGCAGTGTGTGTGGAAACTTTTTCAAGGCACCAAGTAACCTGGCAGTACACATGCGCAGTCATACCGGTGAGCGCCCAGTCGCCTGTTCTGTGTGCGGACAGAGATTTAGTAGGCACTGGTCCATGGTGCGCCACAAGAACACAGTGCATGGATTAGACTCCAGTGAAAGAACCCATCCTCAGTGATCCACTGACTTACCCCTAGGAGTATATCAACATTGGTACCATTGAAAATGGCAGCAGACTTCTAGTGATGATAGGAGATACCGATGAAACACACAGTCTTTGAAAAAAAGATTAATAGTTTGAATTTGATATTACTGTTTCAAAGAACGTTCAGAATCAGAAAACTCAACAATATTCAGTGTTAGCCATTAAGGAAGCCCCTCATGAAAATGTTAGTACCGGGGTCTGTGTGAAATTAGCCTTATTCTCATGAAACATCGTCATCTTACCCAGTGGCAGATACCATCAAAGCATATATACTGGCTTTGATGGGTTAGGAAGTCACACTCTAGGTATAGGAGGCACCTATTTACATTTGAAGTCAGGGCACGCCATTTAGGTGGGATATTTTTACATTGAACTTGTACCAGACTAGTCGCAATCAAGCCCTAGTTGCGCCTTATAGGTTTCTATCAAAGTCAGGATGCACCTTATAAGCTGGGTACTATGTTTTCCTTGAAAAAGTCCTTTCTGCTAATATCACACTCTGCAATTAAAACGAGCAATTGCTTAACACGGAATACGCCACTTTTCTGAACATTTCCGTAATTCTATGGGAACTTCCCATTTGGAACTGAGAAAATTTGGTTAACATCCGTAATCACAGTGATTAGTGAGTGGCATCTCTGTAGAGAGATCTTAGAATGATAATGATTATCTTAAAATAAGAACAACTTTTCTTGTGGTTGCAGATGACCCAGTACATGCAGAGATTTAGGGTGGATAACAGAGATAGAGTTAGGCATGGGCCAGCCTGTGAGGTCTGTGGATATCGAGCTCTGAATACCTCCAAGCTGCAGATACATATGCGGTCGCACACAGGAGAAAGACCCATATCCTGCCCAATATGTCAGCAAACCTTCACTCAGGTTGGCAACATGCGACGTCACTGTCGCAAGGTGCACAACCAACAAGGGTCTGAAAATTCACTACATTAATGGACATTTTATGATTCATAGCTCATAACAATAGATGTACATAGGAGCTGCTCACGCTGTATTACTGGTTTGTAAAATGATACCTTTGAAGAGGTAACTGACTAGATTTTCCAATGCCAAAGGGTTTTGCTAAGCCAGTTTAAGAATAGAAGTTGAATAAAGAGCATTTGTTCGGTCATACAATCACATATCTCATAGCGGTGATTAACTATACATTGGCGAATCATGGATAAGTAGGTATGCCAGTGGTTGATATTTTACTTTTCTGGCACCTGAGATATTTCATTTCTTAAGATCGATAGTTTCAAGATCGGCGTTTGGAGGGTTATTCATGCTTTCAGACCTGTTCATTGGGTCCCAATTGACATTCTGATACCAGTTCCCTGTGTGCTAAGATATATGACGGGTTCTAATGAAGACACATCTCAATATTGAACATTTATTTTAGAGGTTCTTGTGACAATCATGTCAAAATAAGTTCGAAGGAAAATAAAGTTATCCAAACTCATACCTGGCGGACTTTGTGCTTTAGTTACAGATTTTCAAGGGTCAGTTACAGATTTTCAAGGGTCAGTCTACATTTTACCAGTACTCACCAGGAAGTGGATCTTAGAAGTTGACTTCTACAAACCAGGGTCAGACGGCTTGCAGTGTGTGTGGGCACAAGGCACATAGTGCAGTGTGTGTGGGCACAAGGCACATTGTGCAGTGTGTGTGGGCACAAGGTACATAGTGCCTACCAACTTACAATCGATATGAGGTCCAACACAGGAGAGAATCCCTTCGCCTGCCCTGTTTATAAGGCAGGCTTCAGTCAGATGGGCAGTATGCACCGCCACTGTCGTACAAAACACAATGTGTGTGACTAATTCCTCCCAGTGATACTCAGAGCTGAATGTATTAAGTGCGTATGTATCATACTGCTTAGTATACAATAAGCTGTTAAGATCATGTCTGAAACTTGACATGATTGGATCAGGGTCTCACTGCAACGATACTTACTTAGGCTGTGAGAGTGATTCCATTTATGGAAGTCCTTTAAAGAACTAATGGCCCCAAACATCTCGCAAAAGAAACTAATTTCCTCCAACATATCGCAAAAAAAAACGTCATTTAAGCCATACCCACGTATCAGCTACAGTTAGTAGGGAATAAGATATGATTATTGTTAGTGGATGTACCGCTGATGTGAGTTTATTAAGTCGCAAGATATGCAATCATAGTTGTAGCAAGGATTGACCTTTTGGTTAAACAGATTTATCAGATTCTGGTTTGGTGGGCTGCTGCTATTTGTGCTTGTAACATTGAGCCCTACATTGAGTTTTGATATTAACAACACAAAAATGGACAAGAATTACTCCGCATTTCCAGCACGGAAGCTAGAGCTTTTGCGATTTATTGGCCCAGCCCCTGCTGGGTCATTGGCGGCGCCTTTTCGGTCGAAAACTGATTGTCATGAATTGAAACTTTATATAGGAATTGCTTATCGAAATTGGTGGATAATTACACAAAGAATCATGGAAACATATTCTTTAGGATCTTGTCTTTCATTGTACATGCACAATTCCTGGAAAAAAATTTCTTTAGCTATGAAAATAGCTGAAGACCTGACATATTTTACCTAGTTTCTCACGAAAATGAGGCTCCATAGGATAGCATTGTGCGGTAGATTTTCACAATAGACATAACACATGGGCTCCTATGGGAATTGTCCAAATAAGACGCTTTTTTCAGTATGTAAGACCGGAAGACTGTTTATGTAATGCGATGGATGCAGGAAAAGTTGGGAAATTTTCGTATAAGACCGTTTATAGACCGACCCTGTAAATCAGACCGCCATATGTTTGTTATGGCTATCGCATTTCCGGCAAGGCGAGTGTAGAACTCTATGTACGTAGTAGTATAGACAGAGGACACAGGCTGTTATGATTTCTATGTCTTAGCCTTTACACCAGCTACTGCATGCACCCTCTGACATACTATATATGTACTAGTCTTTACACTCTTCCCCCCGAGGCAGAACATCCTCGTGGAAGTTCGCACATGCGCACAGAGTGGTCCGTCGTAAGCTTTATTTTTCATATAAAAGTAAATACAGGCCATGTATTCAATTCAATTCGATTGATATTGTCTAACATGCATGGATTATATTCAAAAAGCCATTAATTCCAAGTTAAATCTATATAATCTATCATTTCTCCGTCGAAAATGCGACTTCCGGCAAGGAGGGGTCGTGCATGCGCACGGAACATCAAAATCCAAAATGGCGGACAGCGAGACGATCGCCTTACAGTGCTATCGAAACTGCTGGATTATAACAAAATGGAGGAGAATTACATTGTCTCATGCGTTTGTATGGTTAATATGGATCCTTATTCAAGACTTGCTGGTATTGTACAATGCTTAACTCGCCAGGAGAGGAGTTATTCGCCAATGAAACATGCAAGCGATAATGGGTGCATCCTCCATAGCCTTAAGCATTGACGACTTCGACACACTGTCACTATAGTGCCAGTCACCTACAGTAGGTCATGGACACTCCAACTATTTCTTTTTATATTAGGGGTTGGGTAGTAGACCCTGGGCCATATGTGATATATATCACACCGTAAATTTTTTTTGTATAAGTACCTGGTTTGGAATGACAAGTTACTCTGTTTTTTCAAGTGAATATTCATAATAAAGATGTATCGCAACTATCCATTGGATTTGGGAGTAACTATGAAAGCTGATTGATTATGCTCACAAGAAACAGACAGAAAACTGATATCCAAGAACTTACACCTAGTGGACTTTGTGTTACAGTTTCAGGTAGCCCAAGATCAGTCAGCACTCAACCAGCACTCAGAAAGGAGGGGATCTTTGATGCCAACTATTCGAGACCAAGATGACTCAATATGCAATGTGTGTGGCTTCAAGGCACATAGTACCTACCAGCTTACGATCCACATGAGGTCCCATACAGGAGAGAAGCCCTATAGCTGCCCTGAGTGTGAAAAGAGCTTTAGTCAGGTTGGCAATATGCGTAGGCACTGTCGTAAAACCCATGGAATCGAATTTGTTGGTAATTCAACAAAAGGAGCTTCTCATCATATACACAGCTGAAAGCATCAACTGACAGAATGTGTTAGGATCAAGATATCACTGCTTCAATTGAATTTGATCTATTAGGTCTGTGAAACATAGCTTATCAATATGCCTTTGTTAGGATTTGGGAGATTAGGAAGATACCTTCTTACTGTCTTATACAAATGTACTTAACAAACTGCTATGGTGACACCCCGTGGATGACACAACAGCATAGATAGCAGTTATGATTGTGTTTAAAAATGAGTTTCAGCCTTTTGTTATTAGCGTCCTTGTTTTAAGTAACAAGTTCCTTGATAAACAACTGTATACCCACTTAGAGAAAAAAAAAACAACGTCACAACTACATGGGAAATAATGCAGAATTGTGTTTTCTTTCATGAAAGAATCTAACAAAAAAGATAAAGTGCAAACACATCTTCCAAAACTCTTACCTGGTGGAAATTTGTGCTATAGTTGCAGATTGCCCACGGTCAGTCTACACCCTACATGTACCAGTACTCAGAAAGGAGGGGATCTTTGAAGCCGACTACTGCTGCTACAGACCAGGCCAGGGTGACATGCTGTGTATGTGGCCACAATCCACCATCTGCCTACCAGCTCATGATCCACATGAGGACCCACACGGGAGAGAAGCCCTTTGCCTGCCCTAAGTGTAACAAGGGCTTCAGTCAGGTCGGAAATATGCGCGTTCACTGTCGGAAAATCCATGGGATTGAAGTTTTCGGAGATTCAACTCAAGGATATCCTCATGGTGGACAACATTGAGAAAAATGTGCTTTGTGCAGTTGAGCTATACAGGTCTACTTTATCTTAGCAAAGGATCTTGCTGCTAATTCATGAAACTAGAGTGTAGGCAAGATACATGTATTTACACGATATCAGGTACTGAAGTAATGATGACTTTGAAAGCGTGTGAACCATCACATGAAGAGTGGTGGAGATATTAAGTACATTAGTAGTGAACCTTTTTTGGTTACCCTGTTGTTGTTTTTTGTCACTTTAATAACAAAATGGATCCCAATTAGAAAAGGGGAGGAGAGTCCTATGATTCTCTAAAAGAGCATTATGTTATTGTTGGTTCATCTAACCTTTGATGGTATTCAGTTATATGAAAGGATGGCATAGTATATTGAAACCATTGTTCTGTCCCGATATGTTAAGTCAGAACTAGTGTTCCGGACATTTGGTTAACACACAGCCTGTCGGTGATTGAACATTTTCAAAATGGTAAAACCATTGAAAGCCTGAAGACTGACAAAGTGTTGAAGGTGCAGTTTGGCCATGATCAGTATGTGTAGCTGCTCAGAATGGAGGACACCTTCCATACCCACTGATACAACGTAGTGTTTACAGACACCGCATGTCTATGGCCACAATGTCCTCTATATACCAGCTGACAATACACACACTGTCCCACGCTGGAGTGGGATCTTTCTGCACTCCTCTATGTAATCAATGCTATCGCCAAATAGGAAACATGCATCGGTATTGTTGGCCAGTACATGGTGTTTTAATTTCATAGGACTAATTGGACCATGTGTAGAATGTTTAGCTAACCTATCTAGTGTCATAACCCGCTCAATATTCAGATGATATATGACCTAGCCCATACCGAGGTAATCACGACGGGCACATCGACTGGTTTACAAACAAGGTCCCAGTCCCTTGGTCAGTCTTTAGGAATTGTCTAAATCAGACATTGAAGGCATATTTGTCACTTTGATCAGCAAACCAATAACACTATTGCAGTACAAATAACACCATGAGCCCAATGACAAACAGGACAATGTATATGGATAGAGCATCTGGGATTCCCCCTACTTTGATGTATACCCGTTTTCCCATGTTGACTTTGACAACGTAGCAGATTACTTGCTAGAGATTCATGACTATATGTTAGTGTTTGAAATAAAAGACCTTTTAGTTCTACATTAGTTTCAGTCTTACCGATTTCACCAAACATAGTTTCTCCACAGAGAATAAGGTACTAGTAGTACATGTACAAATGATGGGGAATGTCCCACACTGTATAGCATAAGCCTATTATTTTCCCCATAGAATGTCCCAAAGTATACTGCAATTGCTATTTAAGCGCAGGTGTCTCACAGGTCTCGTTCAAACACAGGGTACGATTCCAAGACACCCCAACCCCCAAAATAAGCCCAGGTCCTGGTACAAGCGCAACTGGAAGTTGATATTCATAAGTTCAGGAGAGTTTAAACAAGCAATTGATGTAATCTTATACATGTACCATGCCTTGCATGTTCTAAGTTTCCTTAAATAAGATGCATAGGCTACACCTTGAGACCCTTTTTTATCAAGGGTTGTTGTGTGTGTTTGAAGTTCCAAGACATTATTGTCTGATTTGTTCATTGCTATTCACATACACAATGGAAAAGAAACAATTATTCCACCCCTCTTCTTCTAGGCTCTGGAAAAAACTGCTAACTGAAATAAGTGTGGACTATTTTCTTTGCGCTTGCAGATTGCCCGTATTATCGGGTCTCCTAGAGGCCCTGTAGATGCGCTGTCGTTAACTCTGAGCACCGAGAGCCCCTTACGACGTAAATACATCTGCAATGTGTGTGGCCGAGGTTTCCCTGTACCGGCCAAGTTGGAGATTCACCACCGAACTCACACAGGAGACAAGCCTTTCAACTGCCATATATGTGGACATGCCTTCAGTGTCAGAGGAAACCTCCACAGGCACATAAAAGATATACATCGCAGTGACCCAATGACGATGAACTAGGGACACAGCCCCATAGCTCCCCACAGAGCATAACAGCTATCACGGTATCTCTGGGTCTGGGCATGGCCCCCAGTCGTGAAAAGACCAATACAAAGAGATATAAAACTTATTTAGGGCATTGGTAGAAAGATTTGATTTGAAATGACCTTGTGTTTGGCTTGCGTCGCTAGGTAGATTACTTTTAACAGAGTATGTAGCTGTCTGCAACTCTGGGCAGTTACATATGTAGTTAGAATGTAATCACCCTGTAGTGCAATTAGATGGTGGTAGATTTTTTGAAAAAAATAGGAGTTACTGTGACTTACTCTTGATTTTTTCCTCTTATCACAATCGCCCTTCGTGATTTGAGATGATAGTAGAAGTTCCGCTGCCCATCCAATGACATAAGGAGTGGCTGTCGCAAGGACAATTCATGATCATAATAACACATGTAGAGTACTTTCCAGTCAACTTAGGGTGAACTAATCGATTGCTTATCAATTGGCCTTCATAAAAAGCTGTAATCAACATATAGGACTAGAATAAAACAGTCAGCAACCAAAGGGAAAGGTTGATTTACTCACTAGGGGTGAAAGAAGTTCATTGCCAGACAAGTTGGACTCCACTGAAAGCATAGAGATTGAACAAAGAAATGCCAAAAAACCAGACTTAACACATGGAAGAGGTATTTGACTGTCTCTCTAAGAGCAAGGTTTTAGTTTGATTTAAAAGTATTTTACCAGTAGTTTTGTAGGTGGGATGGGCGATGATATAAAATCAATTGGGAACCATAGATTGGTAAACACAAAACAAGTTACCACCGCATCTCCGAGCCATAGGGAGAGATCTAGTGCCCTTCGATATAACTCACGTATTTGAGGGAAAATTCCACCTCGTGGATAAGTTGTGAACTTGCCAGTTGAAAATTGATCCAATATCTGTACAAAGTTTTGAATAAAATATATCGATACCCATGTCAAAGATGACATGAAGGTGTTTAAATACTGCTCTTATTCAGAATGCTGATTAAACCTCTCAGCCCCCCTCATTCGCAAAAGTTTGTGTCTTGCAGTTCACGCCTACCCATGACCTAACAACAGCAGGGAGTACTATGTCATATGGCGACTTCGACGATACGAGGAGCAAAATCAAGAGGAAATATGTGTGCCCTGTATGCAGCAAAGCCTTCCCAGTACCAGCCAAAATGGAGATCCACATGCGCACCCACACGGGAGACCGGCCCTTCGCCTGTGAATACTGCGGACAGCGCTTCAGTGAGAAGGGCAACATGCATCGCCATGTTAAACTCAAACATGGTGTTCTCGAAATGACCAGTCAGGCCTTTGCCTTACAGCACCAAGGGCAGTATACAAGGCCCAACCAGGATGACAGTAATATCAAGGATGAGCAATACTAGACAAATTTGCATAAATTGGACCAACTTACTGTCACAGAGAAATTGCCGAAAGACTTGCCATTGGTTTATGTAGAGCTCTACTTCTACTACTCCAAGGCATGGCCCATTCAAGGGTACCCTGTGTGTGAAATAAGATGATTAGGAAAGTTCATACATTTAACATGCTTAGTGCTTTTATATTTGAATTCCGTCATATGGATGAATATTGGTTGCCCATGATAGGCCAAGCCAGTGCCATGATTTAATTATGACAATCTTAGTAGATGAAGGACAGGGTATGGTGCCATAAGCAAATGGACATAGCGCATTCCTACGCTTTCTTTTCTGGACGTTTACCAGTGTAAAGAATATGAGCATAATGCTTTGGGTTTTGGGGGTTTTTTTCAATGTAATTTTTAAATTGCCTTCAACTAGAAGATTTTAGTGTGAACTCCTACTAAATTCCGTGATTTGCAAGTGAAAGTGATTATACGAGATTGACCCTTAAGCAGTCGCAAATTGAGCAATAAAAATGATTATAAGAATTAGTCCCACACATTCCTCAGCTGATACTTGAGTAACATTTAATCCAGCCCGCTTGAAGGGATGGTACATGTACCTGGCCGGTTGGTTGGTTGGTACAGAAACATTGGCTTGGGTCATAATGTAAGATGTGACCAAGTTTGAGAGTAAAGGGCTCTGCGAAGTTCACCAAGGTGCTAGTAACGCTGACGTTAGAATTGTAAGTTAAACTCGAGTGATTTAATAGGGCCTATTGAGTTTATGATATCCCAGAAAGAATGGAATATTACTGTCAGTGTTACCTGAAGTTGCTAATTAACATCAAGGGTCAATTTGATATTTTAACAGGACCTGGGAGGATGGGAAGACACTGGTCACGAGCGGACAAGCGTCCCGGCTCCGTACCCCCGCAAGAAGGAACATGTGTGCCCTGTATGTGGGCTGACCTTGACACGGCCTTCCCATCTCCAGATGCACATGAGGACACATACTGGAGAAAGACCCTTTCATTGCACTGAGTGTGGACGCACCTTCAATAGGAAGTGCAACCTCCTTACCCACGCCAGGAATATGCACGGTGGTGTGCAGGGCAAAAACACATAGCTAATAGGATGTAGTCATCCTTCATTGTTGATCATAACATACAGTTAGGTCATTGACAAGAACTCAAGGAGAACGAAGTCACTTCCTGTTCTTTTTTTCCTCTCTATAGTGGAGAGGGTACTAGATCAAGAATTTCTATCTAATCTTTTTGGTAATTGGGACTCGGATTAAGCAACCTACACACACGGATACGAGTATAGCCATTAGTGTAGTACAGTTAGCTATGACCTTCCCCAGTGTATCCAAACAAAGCTAGATAAGATGTGCATCAGCATTGCTCAACCTTAGATTAATACAAGACATTCCTATCTCGGCAGCTGATGGCACCTACGCAGCAGCAGCAGCAGTTTGGGGCAGGTAGCAGTACGCCGGGTGGGAGACAGCAGCTTGTGTGTAATGTGTGTGGCAGCGTCCAGAGGTCTGCTTGGTACATGGACATACACCTCAGGAGTCACACAGGAGAAAAGCCCTTCTCCTGCACCGTGTGTGGACGCTCCTTCAGCCACAAAGGCAACATGGTCAAGCACATAAAAACGCAGCATGGCCTAAATATGCAATCATCACAGAAAAAATAAATGGGTTACCTACTATAACTCCAAAACGGGAATCCAGCTCCTGATGCCAATGACCCCCTTTGTGACTCATTACAAATTTGGAATCAACGCATCGACTCCTCAGGAATACTGACAGAGTCAAATTTGCGTGACTCTCTACTTTGACTACTTTGTTAATGGAGTCAGAGGGTTGAATCCTCTTTTGAAAGAGCATGATATCATCACGCCCTTGTTATTTTCCCCATTGCTCCGATATCCGTCATATCTTGTAAGCTGTAAGTTATAGACTTCCAGGGTATTTTATACAGGAGCATTAAGCTGACAATCTAGCCTATCGTTGAATCGATTCTAGTTTTATAAAACGGCTGAGAAAGGGTGTTAGAGAGAAACTAATAAATCAAGGCACTCAATGAAACCAGTAAAACCCATACTTAAATCATGTTTCTGAATACAGATCCTATTCATGAGCCTGAGGAACCACACAAATCTGTACTCAACGTTAATGCTGACAGACAGTATCTCCCAGAGTTGTGCTACTGATGTTAAAGTACATAATGGATTTGGCAAAATATTGCATGGCAATTTGCTCTGACAGAGCCTTTGTAAACTGTAACTCTCACCCAGTCACTGAACTTACTGTATTAGATCAATACACGCCCTGAGTTTTTTCATGAGATCCTTGCTCAGTGCATGCATAAATGACACGTCCACATGTTTTATATCCCTTTTCCAATATGCATATATGTTTCTTCAATAAATACAAATCATGAGCCTTTAAGTGTTCACAAGGTTGATATATCTACTCTCTGCTAGGGCCCATTTATAGTTGTAAAATATATTTAACAGGCTTCAGATAAAAGTGTATACCACAATGCAATGCAATCATGCATTTCGTTCTGTAAACAGCAGCTTTGGTGTTTGTTAAATGATGTATAAGAATCCAACCAGTTGTTTGCTCCCTGTGAACAGTTCAAACAAAAATGACAACAATATACACTTTGGTATTTTACCAGGGGATGAAAGATGAAGGAGTGCATGGAGATGATGGCGTGATGCCCTCCGCAGGGCCCACAGATAGTCGGAGACATGAGTGTGGTGTGTGCGGCCTCCAAGTGAGGTACCGCTCTGTCCTCCAGGAGCACATGAGGATACACACAGGGGAGAAACCGTTCTCCTGTCCTGTCTGTCGCCGATCATTCAGCCGCCAAAGTCACTTATCACGCCACATTAGGACGTTACATTCAGAGCTGGAACAGCGCTTACCTTGACACTGCAGCCTGATGATGGAACAATCCTCACAAAATGGCTAAAATCTAATTCTACTACAGTGACAGGAGATCTGAATTCTCCAGTGCAACATGTTCACACTATGACTAGAGAAACTACCACTCTAAGAAGTCTTTCGAGACTAAGTCAGGTAGCAATCAAATAAAAAGGTTTTAATTGGATGCTTCTTCATCAAGCCAGTTATGTGTGTCTGTGTATTTTGAACCAACACTGAGAAACGATTACCGCGGCCTGGTGTTTATCTCAGATTTTAGCTTATAAAGCAGTTCAATACTTAGAAAAAAATGTACATTTTTTATGTGCTAAACCATAACCAAGAATATCAGAAATGACAACAATATCCACTTTGATATTTTACCAGATGATCAATGAAGGCCTCCATGGAGAGGGTGTCGTGCTGCATAGTCCAGGAGGCACCAAAGATGTACAGAGGAGGTATGCGTGTGACGTATGTGGTCTCCATGTGAAGTACCCGTCACACCTGGAGGAACATATGCGGATACACACAGGAGAGAAACCCTTCTCCTGCTCTGTCTGCTGCCGCTCCTTCAACCGTAAAAGTCACTTATTACGCCACGTGAAGAGCGTCCACGGATCACCCGACATCCCCTGATGAGGGATTGGTATTAGGAGTCTTATGGCCTCTTATACGTACATAAATGATAGAAGCTTAAAACAGTGACTGGTGAAGATAAAACGGTTCTCACCGAGCTGATGTGATTACTGATACTTAAGACTTTGGACTGGCTAGAGGAGGGGGGGGGGTGCCACTCTTTCCTGGTATACCAAGAATTCATGTGTTTGTTTGTTTTATATTGAACTATGCCTATGTCCTAGAAAATGTGCCCAAAATCGTTGGTTTTCATGGTTTATGTCGGCCAACAAGTGGCATCTATGGACCGTTACAAAGACGCCTTGTGGACGTGCATCATGGTATCTCGTCACAGTCTTTGAGGATATTGCATGTATAACTGGGAATTTTATACAGAAAAACGTGGGAAGTTACCCATGTTTTCAGTGAGGTGGATACAATAATGTACATACAATAATGTACATACAGTGTACAAGAATAGACGTAACATGTTATGTAGAACAATCTAAAATTGGTATAACTAGGGATGGGGCAGACATGTATTCATGCAATGGGAAAGGGATAAGTTAGTTTATATGAAAGGGAATATAATATGAAAGGAAGGGACATTACAATAAGTCTCAGTGATACTTCGGGCCAGGGTAGATTTTAATATTCTCCTTTCTTTTTGGTTCCAAAGACCTATCTATAGAGCGAACGGAGAAGGGTCATCATTTGATGATTACACGGCGTTGAGTTATGAGTTTTGACTATGTAGCGTTTAATCAATGTTATGAGACAGCACGCGTGGGTCTATGGTTTATTATACCACGATTCTGGCACTTCTGGTGCTGATATGTGCATATCAGCCGTGCATTATAGAGGTATATACCACCCATGTGCATTTTTGAAATTTTTGGTATATACTTTTTCGGGGTCAAGTTGGGAAATTATGGCAGCTATACAAAGTTAATCTAGCCATTTTTCCATTGTGAAAAATCGTCCAAACTCGTAGGAGAATTGAACCC
Source organism: Acholoe squamosa (assembly GCA_949317995.1). Taxonomy (NCBI): domain Eukaryota; kingdom Metazoa; phylum Annelida; class Polychaeta; order Phyllodocida; family Polynoidae; genus Acholoe; species Acholoe squamosa. The sequence continues at coordinate 27,751,482 of OX439039.1, read as the reverse complement.
CGGCCGCAGTGCTGGTTGGCGAGGACATTAGCCATAGCACCACACTGAACGGTGATGAAATCCAATGCGAAAGTAAATAAGTTCTAACCTTCGGTCCTAGTCCTATGTTTGCACTCAGTTTTTGTCTTGATTCCAACCTTTTCATGTTATAATATCAAAATCCCAAGAAGTATTCGATCCCTAGATGAAGAATGCATGCTAATTTTCTCGATTTTGTTCAATATAAATAAGAATTTAATGATTTTTGCATCGTAAGCGGGTCACGGTCCGACATATTGCGGCATGCATGTTGACCTATATCTACATCCGGGGCACTGACACTTTCGTCGGACAAGGAGGCGGGTGGGGATGGCCGGACCGCGACCGCTTACGATGGAAAAATCAATGGATTCTCCTTTATTTTGAATATATTGGACATAATAAATATGGAGGGATCATCTAGACTATCTTAGGATGTGTACCTGTTAATATCTCAACTTGTCATGGTTGGATTCAATACGAAAAGTGTGTATAAATACAGCGGTACAGGTCCCGGCAAGGAACAATGGCTTCGCACAGACCGACCTGGGGCGTATCGCTTGCACTTTCAAAATGTCTTCTTGTGCCTATAGTCTGTGGATATCAGGTAAGAAATTAATACAAAATGGAGAAGTTAGTGGTATAAACCTAATAGGTCATGTATCGAAGCCCACGGGCCATACATGCTGTATATACCCGAGCCGCTTTGCGGCTCGGGTATATACAGCATGTACGGCCCTAGGGCTCCGATATCCATGATCTATTAGCTTAATATTCCAAGACCTGCACAGCGGGGAGTGGAATGTTGAACCATAGACCCACAAGTGCTGTCTCATAACTTGATTAAGGCATTTATCTACTATTTCTCTCCATTTTGTATTAATTTCTTACCTTATAACCCCAGAATTAATCCAGGAGAAGAAATTTTGTAAGTGCATGCGATCCGCACGGTTTGCCAAGCCGTTGTGGCCATTTTGTCGTTCTGCCCAATATACCTCCACATTTACACACATTTTTCGGGTATAATCCAAGCATGTCAAGACCTGTACTTCTAGCACCACCAAATATACAATCTCTAGTTGGTGTTCGCCTACATTATGTATCCATTTTCCTCGAAATAAATGAGAATCCAATGATTTTACATAGCGATCCAACGCACACGGCCATTTCGTCTTGTTGACGAAGCAGGTAGGTGCCCGGATGTACCTGACCTACTTTTGGTTGAAGAACTGGGTCAGCAAGCTGCAATGGCTGGTGCCGACACGTATCACTATGGAAAATCATTGGATTCTTATTTATTTCAAACAAAATGGCGAAATTAGGCATGGCATGTTCATCTAGGATATCTAAGGATGTTTCTCTTTTAATAACTCCACCAGGCTCCATTGGATTCTATGCTAACGGGGTGTGTAAACATCAGGTATGTCGGAAAACTTTTTCAAATCCTCTATGTGCATTGGGTTCTAGCACCTGTTGGCTTGGTATAGTGGACAGCGAGCTCGTCTCCTGCCACAGCGGCCGGGGATCGATTCCCCGTTGAACCATAAACGGTTTTAATAGGAAATCAATGGCGTAGTTGACTTTGTATGCTTCGCCAATTTATTAACATGTCCAGGTTGAAACCAGCACCTTCTTGAAGATGAAGAAAAGGTCTCAGTGCGTTATGGCTGGATAATGAACCGTGGATTATAACAAAAAAGCACTGTCCAAGCCCAAATCTTTAGATAAATATAATCATTTTGCCATCGTTACTGCCCCTGCTTTAATTGAAATAAACATGTAAACCTCCGAATGTCTGATGGTGTGTCGTGGTCATTTTTTTTTTATGAAGTGGGAAGCATATCAATTGGGATGCTGTAAATCACTGGTTCCATAGCCTTACAATCAGTTGAAATAACCCTTATCCGACAATTTATGATATATCATAAGTATAGAAAAATCGGTGGGATTAGTGCTCATCTGACCGATTTACGTCTGTGGAACCAGCGCTTAAGAGGTGTCCCCTCCCCCCCCGTCCCAACCCGACTGATTCTCTCAGTCTTCATACTACAAACCATCTACAGTGTTATACATGTATACTTATGCACTAGATATGATATCTTCTGCAGCAGAAGTAACATAACGAATGCTCTCTGTTTCTAAAGTTACAGATGAGTTTGACGCCTGTGCTGACTGGAAAATCTGTCAAACCCCAAAGTCACCCCTGTCCCATGTGTGGGGCAGGGTTTCGGGGTAAGTCTCACCTGGAGAGACACCTGAGGACACATACAGGAGAGAAACCCTTCACCTGCCCCGTATGTCAGGAAGGCTTCAACAGGAAGGGCAATATGGAGAGACACTACCGCACACAACACTCATCTCAACATAGTTCCCATGGCATTGCCCAGCATTGAACAGCAAAATGACTTGGGCAATAACCAATATTTAACAGCAAAGTATCCTGAGCAATAGCTAATATTTAAGAGGAAAATGCCCTTGGAAATACCCAATGTTGAAACAGCGGAGTGCCTTGGCAAAACCCAATACTGAACAGTAAAGTGATGTTGTTACAGACTTAAAGACATTTAACACAGATCACTGCGTTGATTTATGGATCACCCTACAGTCAGTATGTGAAGAATAGCCGAAGAAGCATGGCTCCTTATTGCCGTTCATTCTTAGGAATAAACGGCTATAGGAGGGGACCCATTCTTAAATACAAGCTCTCATAGTGGTGCTTCCTCGCTCTCCATGTATAATCCTGTCTCATAGGTACAGTATTGAATATGCCTATACCTGGATTAAAATCTGCAAATCAGTCAAGCATAGAAGTGGTGGCAGTGGTGGTGTTGGTGGACCTGTTATTGTAGAGCCTGGGGACAGAGTGGTGGTAGCCCTGGACACCTCAGGCAGAGCCATGGTATATAGTATATCTAGCCCCCCCCCCACCCACCTCTGAATGGTGGTGGTGGCTGTGCTCCTGGGGTGGCCCCATACCTGCCTGGCACCACCTCCCCCAGCACCATGTGGTCATCTTCTGCTGGTGGGGCATTTCTCACCACCACTGGCTATTAACCCACTAAAGGCCACCTACATGTATATTTATGTATACATGTACACATAAGTATGATGCACTTTTTAGGAGGTTTAAGTGGCGTGGTATTGGATTATTTGGAGTCTTAGGACCATTTTCCATGTGTTTCGGCCATCTTGGTTTTCAGAAACACAGGGATCCAGGCCATATATGGTCAATTTTGATCTTAAAAAGTTATCAGATGGATGTTAGTGACCATTGGGACACCTCAACTACCCAATTTTATTGTTTGCCATGTGTGTTGGCCATCTTGGTTTTAGGAAACACAGGGATCCAGGTCATTTGTGGTCAATTTTGATCTTCAAATGTTATCAGATGGATATAAGTGACCATTGAAAGACCTCAACTACCTAATTCTATTGTTTTCCATATGTGTCGGCCATCTTTGTTTTAGGATACACAGCCTAGGGATCCAGGCCATACATGGTCAATTTTGATCTTCAAAAATTATCAGATGGATGTTAGTGACCATTGGGAGACCTCAACAAGCCTATTTTATTGTTTTCCATGTGTGTCGGCCATCTTGGTTTTAGGAAACACAGGGATCCAGCTCATATATTGTCAATTTTAATCTTCAAAAGTTATCAGATGGATGTTAGTGACCATTGGGACACCTCAACTAGCTAATTTTATTGTTCTCCATATATGTCGGCCATCTTTGTTTTAGGAAACAGGGATCCAGGCCATATATGGTTAACTTCGATCTTCAAAAGTTATCAGATGGATGTTAGTGACCATTGGGACACCTCAAGTACCTAATTTTATTGTTTTCCATATGTGTCGGCCATCTTGGTTTTCGGAAACACAGGGATCCAGGTCATATGTGGTCAACTTTGATCTTCAAAAGTTATCAGATGGATGTTAGTGACCATTGGGAGACCTCAACTACCCAATTTTGTTGTTTTCCATGTGTGTCGGCCATCTTTGTTTTAGGAAACACAGGGATCCAGGTCATATATGGTCAATTTTGATCTGAATAAAAAGTTATAGATGGATGTTAGTGACCATTGGGACATCTCAACTACCCAATTTTATTGTTTTCCATGTGTGTCGGCCATCTTGGTTTTAGGAAACACAGGGATCCAGGTCATATGTGGTCAATTTTGATCTTCAAAAGTTATCAGATGGATGTTAGTGACTATTGAAAGACCTCAACTACCTAATTCTATTGTTTTCCATATGTGTCGGCCATCTTTGTTTTAGGATACACAGCCTAGGGATCCAGGCCATACATGGTCAATTTTGATCTTCAAAAATTATCAGATGGATGTTAGTGACCATTGGGAGACCTCAACAAGCCTATTTTATTGTTTTCCATGTGTGTCGGCCATCTTGGTTTTAGGAAACACAGGGATCCAGCTCATATATTGTCAATTTTAATCTTCAAAAGTTATCAGATGGATGTTAGTGACCATTGGGACACCTCAACTAGCTAATTTTATTGTTCTCCATATATGTCGGCCATCTTTGTTTTAGGAAACAGGGATCCAGGCCATATATGGTCAACTTCGATCTTCAAAAGTTATCAGATGGATGTTAGTGACCATTGGGACACCTCAAGTACCTAATTTTATTGTTTTCCATGTGTGTCGGCCATCTTGGTTTTCGGAAACACAGGGATCCAGGTCATATGTGGTCAACTTTGATCTTCAAAAGTTATCAGATGGATGTTAGTGACCATTGTGAGACCTCAACTACCCAATTTTGTTGTTTTCCATGTGTGTCGGCCATCTTTGTTTTAGGAAACACAGGGATCCAGGTCATATATGGTCAATTTTGATCTGAATAAAAAGTTATAGATGGATGTTAGTGACCATTGGGACATCTCAACTACCCAATTTTATTGTTTTCCATGTGTGTCGGCCATCTTGGTTTTAGGAAACACAGGGATCCAGGTCATATGTGGTCAATTTTGATCTTCAAAAGTTATCAGATGGATGTTAGTGACTATTGAAAGACCTCAACTACCTAATTCTATTGTTTTCCATATGTGTCGGCCATCTTTGTTTTAGGATACACAGCCTAGGGATCCAGGCCATACATGGTCAATTTTGATCTTCAAAAATTATCAGATGGATGTTAGTGACCATTGGGAGACCTCAACAAGCCTATTTTATTGTTTTCCATGTGTGTCGGCCATCTTGGTTTTAGGAAACACAGGGATCCAGCTCATATATTGTCAATTTTAATCTTCAAAAGTTATCAGATGGATGTTAGTGACCATTGGGACACCTCAACTAGCTAATTTTATTGTTCTCCATATATGTCGGCCATCTTTGTTTTAGGAAACAGGGATCCAGGCCATATATGGTCAACTTCGATCTTCAAAAGTTATCAGATGGATGTTAGTGACCATTGGGACACCTCAAGTACCTAATTTTATTGTTTTCCATGTGTGTCGGCCATCTTGGTTTTCGGAAACACAGGGATCCAGGTCATATGTGGTCAACTTTGATCTTCAAAAGTTATCAGATGGATGTTAGTGACCATTGGGAGACCTCAACTACCCAATTTTGTTGTTTTCCATGTGTGTCGGCCATCTTTGTTTTAGGAAACACAGGGATCCAGGTCATATATGGTCAATTTTGATCTGAATAAAAAGTTATAGATGGATGTTAGTGACCATTGGGACATCTCAACTACCCAATTTTATTGTTTTCCATGTGTGTCGGCCATCTTGGTTTTAGGAAACACAGGGATCCAGGTCATATGTGGTCAATTTTGATCTTCAAAAGTTATCAGATGGATGTTAGTGACTATTGAAAGACCTCAACTACCTAATTCTATTGTTTTTCATATGTGTCGGCCATCTTGGTTTTAGAAAACACAGGGATCCAGCTCATATATGGTCAATTTTGATCTTTCAAAGTTATGAGGTGGATGTTAGTAGTCATTGGGATACCTCAACTACCTAATTCTATTGTTTTCCATATGTGTCGTCCATCTTGGTTTTCGGAAACACAGGGATCCAGGTCATATATGGTCAATTTTGATCTTCAAAAGATATCAGATGGATGTTAGTGACCATTTGGACACCCCAACTACCCAATTTTATTGTTTTCCATGTGTGTCGGCCATCTTGGTTTTAGGAAACACAGGTATCCAGGTCATATGTGGTCAATTTTGATCTTCAAAAGATATCAGATGGATGTTAGTGACCATTGGGACAGTTCAACTACCTAATTCTATTGTTTTCCTTGTGTGTCGGCCATCTTGGTTTCAGGAATCACAGGGATCCAAGCCATATATGGTCAATTTTGATCTTCAAAAGTTATCAGATGAATGTTAGTGACCATTGTGACACCACCACCACCAATACCACCACCACACTACTCCCAACCCTCACACACATTCCTTATTTGCATATTTTAATCCTGGAGGATGTTTCACCTCATAGGTATTGAATTATACATATACGGCCTCCACATGCGGACGTCATGTGGGAGAAAAAATATTTATCTCAAAAAGTGTTTCTCAAAGGTGGCCGTGTCCTGTCCGTATGTGAGACACAGGATACGGACTTTTATCTCTAAATGTGGCCTTTTATTTTAACATACGGCTCCCCACATACGGACAGTCCGTATACACATGCGGACCCTCCGTATGTTTGCTCCGCGAAGTTTTTTTTTTCGTAAAAGCCGCGTTCAACTTATGAGAACGGGGGAACCCCTTTCCGGTTTCCCCGTATGACGTCATAACGCAACTTCCGCTTTCTCCTTTATCGCTCATCAAACCGCCGACAAACAATACTAAGATGGGGAAGAAAAAACCCACTAAGGTGAGATACTTAAAGTTCTCTCTTTTTCTTGTCTTAAATATGATACCTCTTTTCTTTGTGGTCTTTATGAGGTCAAAAACAAGGCATGTCTTCACGTTTTTCATTCAAAACTTCGGTCCCCTCTCGACGCTCCCTCCTTCTGAAAGTGTTTTTTGGTTCAAGCAGACGCCTTCCCCCCTTTCTGTTCTTCATGTCGTGACTTAATCCTTTCAATAAAAGGAAGAAGGGATCTCCCTGTTCTTAGAAATATACCCCCCTTTCCACTACCCAGCTTAATTTGACTCTTACTGTCATCTAAGTAACAAAATATTAAATTTTGCATGACGTTAAGCAATTTCCATCAGGTAATTTTCTAGGTTGTACATGTTGCCATGTTTTTACCTTTTCTTGCACCGTAAGCTGTAATCTTATTCCAAATATGCCCCCCTTTTGTTTTTCCTGCGATGTCCAAATTGATAAAGATAACTTCTTCAAATTTTTATTAAGAATAAAGAAATTTTCTAATGCTGTCCCTTCCAAGGCATATGGCCGGTGTACGTTAAAATACAAAGTAATTTCCATTGGCTTCATATAGAGCTTTTCTTTTGTTTCTCCCTTCTTTTTATTCTAATTTTCAGAATTTCAATGAGTTAATGGAGAATGTGACGAATCTTAAAGCCCTCCTCCGAGAAAACAGAAGGCTTACGGGTCAAGAAAGTGACCCTGACTTAGAGGTATGAGTCTAAAATTACTCCCTGAATACATTTTTTCTCTCTTTTCTCTTATGGCATTGAAAAAAACTAAATTTATTTTTTGTAAACATATTCCTCTTCTTTTTTTAAGTATATATTTAAAGTAGAATAACAAATAGTTCTTCAGCTCTCAGACTATATTTTATTTTCCCTTATACTATATTACAATATGTCTATAAAACTTTATTTCTTTTTTCTTTTCCAGGAATCTGACAAAGACGAGGACGAAGATGAGGGAGTAGAAACTATGTACGAGGACGACGAGTTGAACGATGACGAAGAGCGACCTGAGAACTACCCGGGCGATGCTGGAGAGCAAGCAATAGCATACATGTGCGGCTTGCTTAAGCGGCAGAATCTCAGCATGAAGAGGCAAAAGGGAAAGCCTCCAAGCTCATCCCATCCATCCTTTTCTTCTTCCAAACCCAGCTCCTACAGTCAACGAAAAAAAGACTCTGAAAAGGTAGACCCCACATATTTTCCGGTCCCTGAATCCTCTGTTCCTAGAGGTAGAGGTAACAAAAGATCACGAGGCAGGGCTAGAGGATCCACTACTTCTGGCCGGGGGAGGGGACGTGGGTCACCTTCTCCTGACATATCAGGACGCGGTAGATCATCTCTGAACCAAAGTAATCGAAGGGGACGTGGTAGGTCTCCTGGAGTAAGTCTTCCTGCAGCTTCTGTTAGCGGTTCCATGCCTAAAAGTGCCACAAAAGGGGGGGTCCCTACCCCTAAGAAAGGAGAACACTGGAGGGAAGACGAGCTTGATTCCTTGTTGAAGGGTGCTAACCATCTTAAGCCAGTACTTAAAGGGCGCTTCAAACATAGCTCTGACGGAAAGGAACTAAAGAAAATGGCGTGGGAGGAACTAAGAGGTGAGGTTATATTCCTTTAAAATTTTTTTCTTTTTATATATTCCTCTTATGTTCAGTCTGATATGCATGTCGTCTGACATTGGTAGAATACATATTTTGCCTTTCCTTTTTTGGTAGAAATATAACTAATCTGTTGACGTAAAGGTGATATCTTTAACATGTAAGTTCACCTTCCTATATTTCAGACTATGTTAATTCTAATGGAGGAAGGCATAGGACACGTGAGCAGTGTCAGGACAAGCTTGGGTATTTTGTTCAAAAGGCTAAGAAAAAGGTAGGAATACCCTGTCCCTTTTAGATTCTACTGTATCATTATGCTCTATATATCTGTGATTTGTTAGTATCTCTGAAAATAATGAATTATGTTATTTAAAGAATAATATTTCGGAAAAATCTTCAGAGAGATGTATTGTCTGTTATGTGTACCTTTCCACCTTTTTTTTTTAGAGACAGGTGATAGACTCTAAGTATAAAAGCGGGAGTGGTCAGCGTGACGAGGAGGATTATCTGACCTCTTTGGAGCAGCAGGCATGTGACTATGCAGGCCAAGATGTTGTGCTAGGTGAGAACTGAATTTCCGTCTATACATCTGTCTTTATTTCATCTATATTCCACATAATACCATATATGCGACATCTGTTATCCATCACTATGCTGTACTTATGTATGTAGTAGTGCGACACCCTGCTCATGTTCAGGCATTGCCAACCATACCCTTCACCTACATATGACGATATATTGTATGGAACAGATATATATAAATCTTATTTTGGTTCCAGGAATACCCGGACTGAAGCCCCCTGGATTAGACGGTGGTCCTCGGTCGGACCTGAAGTCCTGCTATGACCCAAACCGTTCAGAAAAACCAAATTATGCTGACATCCCAATGCCGAGTTCAGCTATGGCTGCAGTAAGGGAGGGGGATCTACTCGAGGAAGGTATATACTTTTCCATTTTTCCATATACATATAAATATATATATATAGACGGTGTATGTATATATATATATATATATATATATATATATATATATATATATATATATATATATACATGTACATACATATGTGGACCACTATCACTTTATTTTTCAAGAAATTTGATACAGAAATAGAAATGTATATCTTAACATATATATATATGGTGAACATATACCTACTATAAAGTAGATATATCTATGTGTCCTTACATGAAGTTAATACAAATCTTTTCAGCGACTGTTCTCGTATGTTGTGATCTATTCAAATTTTTCAGGGGATGACGAGAGCTCTTCACACCCCCCACCAGGCTCCCAGGACGAAAGAGAACTGTACGAGGAAGATCCAGATGAGGTACCCGAGGACGATTACCACAAAACCCTACCAGAGCAGGATATACCTGAGGATGACAACGATCCTGTGACAGTCGAAGACATACAGGAAAAGGTTCCTCTTGAACCCCGCATATCACGGACTGACATGTTAAACATCTGCAAAGGATTTAACAACCTTATTAATGATGCTGATCCACAAAAGAGGGCTGCTGCGTCACTTATTTTTGCCTCAGACCCTCAACGCACAGAAAAGATTTCCATGCTAAGGAGGGCTTTGAAAACTTTGACTTCGGAGGAAAATGCTTCTGAAGCAACATCCGAAGTAGGAACAGCTCAACCTGCTGAATGCAGGACAAAAGCATATACGTCTAAACCCCAAGCTAGTCAGCCACATATCTCCCAACCCCAAGCCTCTGCCAGTCGGGTGCAGGCTACTTCTAGCAGAAGTCGGGTCAACGATATACCTAAAAAATCTTCCACAAATATATCGCCTTTTCGCAGAATGACCTCCCACATTCCCCAAAATAAAAAAAGGACTGCAGATGACGAAGGTATACAAGAGCAAACCCATAAAAAGCCCCGACATGCCCCCTCCTTCTCCAAGTTGCTCGAGGAGGAAGAGGAATGCTATGCAGAAATAATGGGGTCAGAAGAAATGGAGACTGAATCATATCAGCCTTCTAACAGTACACCTCTCAGTTCTCCTTCCGCTATGAACGTTGTTAACATCTCAGGTTTATCCCGTATCCAACGGGCTTCTGCCTCCAAGAAGAAAGAACTATTTGCTAAACCAAGGGAAGAGGATAAGATAATGAAAGAAATAGCTAAGTTCCAGAGCGATTATGTTAATGGTTTAAAAGACATCAGTCAGAGGATAAATGAGCATATGGACACCACGTCCACTAAAATAAAAGATACCCAGACCAGCTACGCAGAGGGCATACGGGAAATGGCTGAGAAAATGTCTTCCCACATGGCGAGAACTTGTGAACAAGCCGAGAAATGTAGGCGTCAGTGCCTGGAAGCCATTCAGGCAATGACCAACGACCTGCATGAGAAACTGGAGGAGACTAGAAATACTGCAGTAGCGTTCGAACGTCAGCACATAGCCCGCATTAAGGCTACAAATGAGACAATGTCAAATAACCAGTCAGAATTTGTGGAAGGAATAAATCTGGTAGGTACTGCAATACATGCCACATTCAAAAGAATGCAGAAAGGACAAGACTGTTTGGCCACTGGATTGTTAGGTATGACTGAAAGTGCCACAAAGCTATCAAGTAGTCTATCGGTCATCCTGGAAAATCAAAAAAGTTTTTTAGATGCACAGAAACAGTTACATTTGCAAAACTTGAAGTTAAATCAGGAGATTCAGGAAAACCGGAACCTTCAACTGTCAGCCCAAAAAGAGGCGGAGAAAGTTTGGAAAGAAATGACTAAGATGTCTGTGTTCTTTGCTGCTCAGTTAAACGCAAAATCAACTAAAGATATTTCAACATGTACCCCGACGGACAATCAGATAATTTCACAAGAGGATGAACCTCCACATGGGGATCAAATACCCCAACCTGGCCTACCACCCGTCCCGGAGAAAAATCCAAAAGCTGACCTACCTCCATGTGCAGATGAGGGTGAGACAGCAGGAGACAAACCTGTTTCCCCCAATGTCCAGGAAGACAATATATCCGTTAAATCTGACAAGGAAGAATGTTTGCCTGATAAGATGACAGTTAAATTAACTCACAACGACCCATCAGAAGGTTCAGCACGTGGTCCCTATTTTTTTTTGGACGCAAAGGACATAGCGGCCATGGAAGTGTCCGACAGCCAAGGTAAAAATGTTGTGTTCCTAAATATATTTCAACTGAAATTAATTCCACCTGTATTCTTTTCTGTACCATTGATATGTCATTCATCTTTTGAACTATAGAATTTCATTCCTTGTGTATCAAATTTGGTTCTCCATGGGTTTTCTGTTTCCATAATGTTTAGTTAATCTTTGTATTTACTTGAAATAAATAAGAACTATGTGTATTAATATGTATTCCTCTTTAAAACAGAGGAGCTGAACACTGGTGAAGGGGAGATACACACAGACGTCCAAGCCATGCAGGGTGCAACGATTGCCATTCCACCCGACACGGAGGTTGTACACGGTTCAGCTGTCTTTGTTCCATGTCAAAATGTACAGGGAGGTGAAGGCCCGTTAATCGTCCCTGCATCAGGTATAGGCCTAATATGTGCTTTATCTTTTCTAATGAACTTATTCTGATAAGTAACAAACCAGGATATATGATATTTATCAAACATGCTACATGTTTTAGCAGTTGTTCTTGAAGCCTGAAGTTTAAGACGCCCAAAGGTACCCCCCTTAATGCATGATCTTATATCCTTATAAAAAAATGACATGATAAAGAAACATGTGATTATATTTCCTGTGTGGCCGATTTATAGCGGTTACAGATGTTTTCACCTTCTCCTTTTTTCAAGCTATTGAAGCAATAGACCCAGATTCTAATTCATTGCCAGCCTACAATGTCATGTCAAATGAAGAAGTGGTATTTGTCCGGGAGGAGAACTTATGCGACGACAATCCTGAGCTGGTTTTAAGGAGGTCCCGTCGTGACAAGAAACCTATCAAAAAGGACTAATTTCATTTGTGTGATATATAAGAAATTAAAAACGGTGCTGTAGTTCAAAGTTATATCATATTTTATTGTTAGGCTATTTTGAATGCCTTAGCTTCAAGTATGTTACCTTAGTTAGGAGAATGTAATATACAATTTGAAGATATCACGTTCGAAGTTTCCACCTAGACAACATCATTTCATAGAATTGTACAGTAAAGGTAGAAAATGAAAGACAGAAATCTATAATAGAATCGTATATGTTCGAAGATAAAAAAAAGTTTAAAGCAAGGCATATTTAAGTTCATCACTTTAACTTTGGAGTCTACCTTCAGGACTAAATGAAAACTTGTATTCGTTAAGCAGAAATGATACATCTATATGCATGGTTGGAGTTATTTTCACTTTAAGGTAAATGGATGCCTCTTTTGAAAATTTCCTATGTACGCTCGTCATGTATACCGTTCATCAAAGACAGACATTTTTTATGTTAAGTTGAGTGAAATGGTACATGAGCAAAGATACTGGAAAACAAAAGATAAACTGATTTTTGATGTCCCATATACATAATAGTACTCGTTGCAAACTATTGAACAAAGACTTAACTTCAGGATGAATACATGTATGTATCAAGATATATTGATGCCAAACAGGCATTTTTGTTTCAGCTTCATGACATGTTTTAAAAAAGTCTGTTTCTTGTTATGGAAGTTCTCAGAATTAATATAATACATGGTGCATTCTAAGTAACAGATTATTCTCTATACATGCTAGGCAAAGAAAAACATTTCAGCACAGGATGTGGAAATAAAAAAAAAAGAGGTTATTTTAAATTTTATTCATTAAATTTTGCATGTTAGCTTAATTCATTACATGACATGGTTATGTAACCCATGTTTGTTTTCTTCAAGTCATTAGAATAAAAGTTTGCCATCAGAATTTTTTTCTTGTCCTTCTAATTGTCTTAATATCACATAACAGAATTACACTATTTAGTCAAATTGATTTCATTTAACTTATTCAGCGGGGATTGAAGTTATCTTGGATGAAACCCTTCCGCAGGTTCTCAAACTTAGCCGGGGGCTTACGGGAGACATTGTCTGGCTGGGTGATGCGTGGGAATCTTTGCTTGAACGAGTCCTTTTCCATACTGTCCTTTAATAGGGGATTGCGTGCCACCTTGGCGCAGTTATGTAGTGCCACACAGGACTCGATGACTTTTCCTGCTGTGGTAGGAGGATGGGCCAGATATCCCCCGCTGCTGTCCAGACAACTGAAAACAAAGAGAGAGACAAAATGGGAAAAATTAAAAATTGTACCAAGTGACTGCTTAAAGAGGATGATAGTTTTGACAGGAAAAAAGATATAAAGGATAAATGTAGGAAAATAAATAAATAAATGACTTACCGCCAACGCTGCTTCAACTGGCCTATAGTCCTCTCTACCCGACTCCTAGTCTTTCGGTGCCACTTGTTGTACGCCACATCAGCGTTTGTTGTCTCCACACGGACAGGGGTGAGGAGGTAGTCAGTGAGAGGATATCTGAAGGGAAAATATTTGGTTATTGTATATGGATTTCATATATATTTTTTCCTTAAGGATGTATTCCGAAAGGAGTTATGTTCAGCTAAGTTTGGCCAAAAAATATATAAATGACTTACCCAGAATCTCCCAAGAGGTAATATCCCCCGAACTGTTTTCTCTCTCCCAAGATTTTGATGTCAGACCCGTTGAGGCAGTAGATGTCGTTCTGAGACCCAGGATTACTGGCATCTACGTGTGTGATGAGGTACTCAAAGTCGCAGACAATCTGGGAGGAGTAAAAAAGGGACAAAAATCTTAATATATATATATGTATAAACTGATAGACATATCAAGAAAGAAATTCAATGAAAAAAAATGTACATAAGATATCCTGGTTCTTAGAAATATATTAGGAAAAGTAATTTACCATGGTATTGTAATAACCAGAGTCGACACCGTATATAAAGAATGGAATATAAAGTTACAGCCGTTGTTGTTGTTTTATTTCTTAGGAGCCTTAAGGACTAACAGCCACTGGTCATCAGTTACTCGCTTATACTGATACTTGTACTTGTACTTATTCTTGCTTAGAGACGCCACTCTGTTCGTGAGCTAGGACTAGCCACCGAACTCCCTTAAGATAGCTTACACGTAGGCCACCTGAGTGTCTGATCGCGTCTGCCATAAAACCACCGAACACCGCGTTTTATAGCCCCCGGCCGCCGACGGTGACGTCACAAGGCTGTGACGTCACCGCCGACGCCCCACCTAGCGGCCACAGCGGGAACCCGCCACCGAGCTTCGGTGGCCGCCGCCGAGCCGCCGGCCTATGTTTATTACATCCCTCCCACCTTACTTTATTCTATGGGTATAACATTTATAATAAACATTACTCGAGTGTCCAACAATGGCACCCGGGCCGTACAGCCTAAGGACTCGTATTACTTTGCTTAACCTAGATTCTTTTACCCCTATGATTACCGTAGTATGTACCAGGTGAGTACCCCCCCCTTATTATCATGATTATTTACAATACCTATGGGCTCCAACAGCGGCCCGCCCGTCTTTAACTCCCTAACTATATATTGTAATAACCCGACTAGCGTGTGAACGATTTACAATGACTTAATCTGGACTACCAGCACCAACAGTGGGCTGTTCCTAATTTGCTTATGCACAACATGTGACATCAATTATCATACTGTCTAGGAATAAACTGTTATTAATAAGAAACTGACCATGTTTGGTTTTCATGTGATAACCTTATCTCTACATTTATACACGTAACGAAATATATATACATCCGACCACCGGAGATCTGCGGTCTAGAAGGGCGCGGTAAAACGCTGCAGGAATTGGGGCCGTCCCTTCATTGTCCTGGCCACAGGGATCCTCCCGACTCTCTGGGCCGCCAGCCCTTATCTTATGCTGCTTGTCTTATGCCCTGGGGGCTTCCAGGGGTGTTCAGGGCCTGGGTTTCCTGGCAGGTACTCAATCCCCCACCAGTACTCCCCTTACCCCTACTAACCCCCTTCACACCCCCCTTCCCGGCTGTCCTTCAGCTTCCCGGCTGCGCCCTCCGACGTCCCTGCCATCCCTGCTCACCGGCCACTGCCCGTCCCCTCCTCCCCCACGCGTCTCTCACTCTCCTTCCTGGCAACCGCTCCTCCCTCCTACTGGCTCCCCCTCTGCTGTTCCTCCCTGACCATCCGACGGATCCGCTCCTCTAGGTCGCGGCTCAAGGGCGCCTCGGCTGGTCGCGGTGGTGGCGGCTGCGGGGCGGCCCTGGAGGGCCCTGAGAGCGGTGGGACGAAGGGTGAGAGGGTCTGGTGGCCATATCTCCCTTGTCCCTGGGCTGACGGCGGCGGTAGACCAAAGCCCGAACCCTGGGGCCCGGCCGTCGCAACTGCTCCTGGCGCCTGGGTGGGCGGTCTGCCCGCTGCAGCCGACGGTGGGGGTCGCCCCACTCCCGGAGGGGGAGGTGGAGGTGGTGGTGGGGGTACGCTTCCCTGACCCATCCCTGGGTCGTACCTCTGAACTGTAGTCGCGTAATAGTGTGTACGCCACAGGGATGGGCCCACCAGCTCCACCCACCCGTGCGCCCGCCCTCCTACGGGGGTGTATTCATCGCCCAAGTCCGGGGATGGAGCCAGCCCCACCGCCCACTTCTGTAGCTTGTCGGGGTTGTCCACCCGCCGCCAGGGGATTCGTTGGTAGGTATCCCCAATCCAAAGCGGCCTCCCCGCCAGCGGGTCCATTTCCTCCGCCCGCGGCAGGCCGGGGACCTCCACCCCAGGGATCCTCTCCCCCCACTCTTCCCGCCACTCCTCTCTCCTGGGCCCCGCCCCCCGGCGGCCCCTCTCCTCCTCATACCTTTCCTCGTACTCCCGGCGCCTCCGGTACTCCCCGTAGCTCTCGTTCCTGTGGGGGCCAGCCTCGTACCGCTGACTCCCCCGGCCCTCTCGCCTCGTCTCCTCATCCACTCTTCTCTCCTCCCGTCTCCTCCTCTCCCTTTCCTCAACCTGTCTCTCCTCCCTCTCTCTCCTATCCCGGTCCTCTCTCTCCTTCTTCTCGTGGGCCGCTCTCTCCTCCCTCTCTCTCCGATCCTCCCTCTCCTTCCTCTCCCTCTCATCCTTCTCCTTCCTTTCCTTAGCCACTCGTTCCTCCCTTTCCTTCTTTTCCCTAGTCGCCTTCTCCTCTTTCTCTCTTTTCTCGGCCATCTCCTTCCTTTCCCTCGCAACTCTCTCCTCTCTCTCCTTTCTCTCCTTCTCCTCTCTTTCTTTCTTTTCTTTATCCCTCTTTTCTCTGGCCGCTCTCTCCTCCTCCCTCTCCCTCTTTTCCTTTTCCCTAGCCGCCTTCTCCTCGTCCCTCTCCTTCCTCTCTCTCTCTTTCTTCTCCTTGGCCGCTCTTTCTTCCTCTCTCTCTTTCCTCTCCCTCTCTTTGCTGCCCTTCCTCGCCTTCTCCTCCTCCCTCCCTTTTCTGTCCCGCTCCTTCCTGTCCTTAGTGGCCGTCTCCCCCTCTCTCTCCTTCTTATCTCGGGGTGCCTTTACTCCCTCTCCTCCCTTCTTCTCCCTTTCCTCCGCTCCCTGACTAGCGGCCACGGGTAGCGGCGCGCCCCCCATCGTGACCGTGCGGATCTCGGCCTCGGCCTCAGGCGCTGGGCTGTCCTCGCGGTCCAGCCCAGTAAGGGTGATTACCCGCCTGTCGACCGCCTCCCCCGGAGGTGCCTCCTCCTCGTCAGAGTCCGTAGTCAGGGGCACGCTACGGTAGGCCACCGGCCCCGGACTGGGCTCCTCCTCCTCCCAGTCGAGCTCCTCCTCCTCCTGGCTGTCGTCCACCACTCGGGCGGCGATGAGGCCCTCCAGTTGGCTCCCCGGAGCCGGGGTGTTGTTGTCGGAGGTGTGGGGCTGAACGGGGGGCGGCGTGGTTTGTAAGATACGCCGCACCTGCTCCGGCGGTAGGCCCTGGCGGGGGGACCCCCCAGCGACCAATTCGCTCCCCCCCTCTTCTGTGTCCACCGTGGCAGGTGAGGGGCGGTCCAGCGACACCACCTCCCCCTCGGGGGTCCGCCACTGCCGACGTTGCAGGGCTTCCGCCAGCAACTGTCGCTGGTACCGCCTCGCCATCTCCTGGGCCATCCGGCCTGTCTGTCGGAGGAGACCCTCTCCGACCCCGGCTGGGGCTGGGTCGCCCCCCTCGCTCCGGAGCAGCGACCGCAGCAGGAGCGGGTCGCCCTCACCCCCGGCGGAGGGGGCGTCCAGAACCTGGTCTAGGATGGCCTCCGCTTCCGCGCCCAAGGTCGACTGGACGGGTGTGCACCGCCCCATTTCCTCCACCAGGACCCTGGCGGCCTCCCGGTCCTCCGCAGAGTGGTGACGGGACCGGCCTTGCCCTGTCGAGCCCTGAGCCTGGTCGCCCCCGGCTCCCGTCCGGGCCACCTTGCTAGGTGTGGCTGCCTCCTCTTCTCCCTCCCCCAACTCGATCCGGGGTGGATCGGCGTCCCACGCCTCCGCGGCCCCCCTCGACTCCGACTTCCGCTTTCGATCCCTCTGCGGCGAGCGGCTGTGCTCTCTCGGCTGCGGAGCCGGGCAGACCACACTGCGCAGCCGCCGGGGCGATCGACGCGGGCTTGCGGGCACGGGAGTCCTTTCCGTGGTCAGGCGGGCCGCCCTTCGGGTGCTGCTGCGGGAGCGAGGCCTGGGCGAGTCTCGGGCGCTGGCGGGGCTGGCCGCCGGGCTGTCCCCACCACTCTCGGTGGCCCTCTCCCCGGTGGTTGCCTCCTCGGTGGTCTTCCCCCCGTGGTCGGCGGCCTCCTCCACACGGTCGGTGGCCGTCTCCGAGGCGTTGCCCTCCTCCCCTTCGGGGTCCGCGCCAGCGCCCTCCTCGGATGGCGATGGCTCCTCCCCGGTGGCGGTGGCTGCCGCTCCGGTGGCGACCCCCCTATACCGTATGGTACATAGCGGTGGCCGATCAGCCTTGGACAGGCTCAGCCACGGGTGGCCCGGGTGTTGTGTTGACATGTGGGTCATGAGGTCGTCCCACCGACCCTCTTTCGCCTGCGCCTGGCATTTCTTCCCTGGGCAGTTCCACCCCGGCCCCTTCTCCGCATGGACAGCCTTCACATGCCGCGAGAGGCTATCCTTTCGCATAAATTTGCGGCCACAAATGGAGCAGGGGAGAGGCACCGACGACTTCTTCATGATGTCGGATTCGGTGTCGGTGTCTCTCTCGGGCCACGCCGCGCCTCGTTCTCGTCTTTCTAGGTCGGCGGTCCTAACGAGGTCGCGGTGTAGTTCCCGATCGCTACACCAGGCGGCCTCCGCGTCAGCCGTTGGTGTTCGGCGGTCGGTGGGTGTGGCCGTGGCCACCTCCATTTCCCGCCTCTGCCTTTCCTCCCACCGCCGATTCTTGGCCGCAAAAATTGCGACCACCTTGTCACTCATCTCTCCCTCCGGACCGATCGCAGGTAAGTCCCTCTTTTGTTGAGTCAATTTCCCCCGCCCCACCACTCTCTCAGTGCTAATTTCCTTTCTTTCGTTTTCAGGGCGCCACCCCCCACCGTGGCCAGCCGGTGGCCGAAGGATGAAATCCGCTTTCCCGGGCCTGGGGACCCTCACTCCACACCTTCCAGCCTCTCTCCGGATTCCCTCTCTCTCAGGTAAGACACCCCTGCCCTTTTTCTCCCCTTTTACGAGGTTCCAGTGCCAATATGACGCGCACAAGCGCCCTCCCCTTCTAGTCACCGCACCCATGGGAGCCGCCGAGTCGCCGGTGTCCCCGTGGTCGGCGGGAGTCGCCTTGGTTACCGCCGTAACACCCGGATGTGGCCCGCCTTCCGCCGACCACACTAGGTGGCGCCCCGGTGGCTTTACCCCTGCGGCCGCTCCAGAGGGCGCCACCGGTGGCCGCTCCCCACCGGCGGCCGACCCCGCCCACCGTACCACCTCTACAGGTTCCCCCCGCGGGGCCTGGGTCTTTTTCAGTAAGTCATAGTGAACCACTCGGAGCTTCCGGCCCTTTTTGATCTCCCAAACCGGCCCCCCCAAACTCCGGGTGATCGTCCAGGGGCCCGACCATGGCCGCATGAACTTGGGGCACTTGCCTACCTCTTTCTTAGGCAGCAGGTAGTATACCGTGTCCCCGACGGCCAGGTCCTCCCCCCTCACTCGGGTGGAATAGTTCCTCTCCTGCCGGCGGACCGCTTCCCCCATATGCTTTAAAGCATAAGCGTGGCCCTTCGCCATCCGGACCTGCAGTTCCACGGCGAACCCCTCCCCGCCCCCGGCTCCCTCCGGGTGGCCCCCTTCCGGCTGGGGGTAGATGAGGCTCCCAGGTAACAGCGTCTCTCTCCCCATCATCATGAAGTTGGGGGTCTGGTTGGTCGACGCCTGCACCGACGACCGATAAGCGGCCATGACGAACGGTAGCTGTAAATCCCAGTCAGCTTGGTTCTCGTCCACCGTCATGGCGAGCATGGCCTCCACCGTGCGGTTGCACCTCTCCACCAATCCATCCGACTTCGGATTGTAGGGACAGGTACGGGTCTGTGCCACCCCCAAGAGACGGTGCACCTCCCGGAACATCTGAGCTTGAAAATTCCTCCCCTGGTCGGTATGAATCGTTCCCGGTGGCCCCAGTCGGCAGACCACCTCCGTAACGAAGGCCCGGGCGACTGTTTCTGCCTCCTGGTCCGGCAAGGGGATAGCCTCCGCCCACTTCGTGAAATAGTCCATTACCAGAAGGATGTGCCGGTTCTTTCTCCCTGTCCTCGGCAACGGCCCCATCAGGTCCATGGCCATTCTTTCCAGCGTCGCCGCTACCGGCACATGTCTCATCATGGACCGGGGGGGGTGCACGGCCCCCTTCCTGCTGAGGCATTGCGGGCAGGTCTCCAGCCACTGTATTAGGTCCCGTCTGTAGCTGGGCCAGTAATAGGATTGCTGTAACCGTCGTAGGCTGCGGACCCTCCCGAAGTGGCTGCTCAGAGGAGCCCCATGCACTTCCGCCAACACCTCCGGCACCCTTCCCTCCGGGACGACTATCTGGCCGAAGGATCGGCCCCCCGGCTCCCACCAGACCCGGGTCAACACCCCTCCCTCTAGCCTCAGTCGCGGCACCTGTACCGCCAGCGCCCGCACGGCGTAGGGTTCCCCGGCCAATTCGTCCGATGCGGGGCCCGCGTTCTTCGCTACCCACCGCCGGACCCTCCCCAGAATGGCGTCCTGGTTCTGTACTGCCGCCCAGTGCTCCGCAGAGGACAAGACGGGACCCTCCTCCTCCCCGTCCCCCTCCGCCGTCCGGGGCCTCCCGCTGGCCTCCTCAGCCTCCGCCTCTGCGGCCGCCTCCCTCCTCGTTACTGCCCTGCATTCTCCCGGTTGGTCGAACAGGGGAGAGCCCCCCTCCCCCTCCATACCGCACTGAGTGCATGGCCGCCTGGACAATCCATCCGCGTTACCATGATCCCGCCCGGGGCGGTGTTCGATCACGTGATCGAACGTCTCCAGGAGTTGTAGCCACCGGGCCACCTGCCCTTCTGGTTCCCGGAAGCTCGCCAGCCATTTAAGGGCTGCATGGTCTGTGCGTATCCGGACCGGCCGCCCAACCAGGTAGTGCCGAAACTTTTTCACCGCGAACACCACCGCCAGCAATTCCCGCCTCGTCACACAGTAGTTGCGTTCGCAACGGCTCAGCGTCCTGCTGGCATAGGCCAACGGTCGTTCCCGACCCTCCTGCATCTGCGAAAGGACGGCGCCTAGCCCCATATCGCTGGCGTCCGTGTCCAGCAGCAGGCGCCCCTCCGCCCTTGGATATGCCAACACCGGAGCCTCACTCAGTTTCTCCTTCAGACAATGGAAGGCCTCTGCACAGGATCTGTCCCAGCGGAATCTTTTGCTCTTTTCGGTCAATTCCGACAGGGGCCGTGCGATGGCCGCGAACCCGGGCACAAAGCTGCGGTAGTAGCCACACAGCCCCAGGAAGGACCGGACATCCGTTACCGAGACCGGGGTGGGCCATTCCCGGACAGCTGCCACCTTCTCGGGATCGGTCCCGATCCCCGTCTTATCGATGCGGTGGCCCAGGAAGTTGACCTGTTCCCTCACGAACTGGCATTTACTGGCCTTGACCTTGAGACCGGCCTCCTGTAGCCGCTTTAGTACCGTCTCCAGCCGGGTGGCGTGTTCGGCGAGGGTGGCCGAGAACACGATAATGTCGTCCAGGTATACGAGACAGGTGGACCACTGCAGCCCTCGCATCACCACTTCCATCAAGCGTTCGAATGTCCCGGGCGCGTTGCAGAGCCCGAATGGCATTACTTTGAATTGGAACAAGCCCCGGTGCGTCACAAACGCCGTCTTCGGCTTATCCGC
This sequence comes from Acholoe squamosa, assembly GCA_949317995.1. NCBI lineage: Eukaryota > Metazoa > Annelida > Polychaeta > Phyllodocida > Polynoidae > Acholoe > Acholoe squamosa. The sequence goes on along the minus strand of OX439039.1, from coordinate 27,729,676 downwards.
CCCCTCCATAGCCACCTGCCAGTATCCCGACGCCAAGTCCAACGTGCTGAACCAACACGCCCCCGCCATCGAGTCCAGTGAATCGTCTATCCGTGGCAGTGGGTAGGCGTCCTTAACCGTCACCGCGTTTAGGCGGCGGTAGTCCACGCAAAACCGCACCCTCCCATCCTTTTTCTTTACCAAGACCACGGGGCTTGCCCAGGGACCCGTCGCCGGCTCTATGACGCCCCTTCTCAACATCTCCTCCACTTCCTTGTCCACGACCTCCCGTCGATGCGGCGCCAGTCGTCGGGGAGCCATTTTAATAGGGGCCGCCACCCCCGTCTCTATGGTGTGTGAGACCAAGTCAGTATGTCCCAGGTCCTCATCGCCCTCCTGGAATGCTGCCTTATTCCGGGCAATGAGCTGGATCCACTCCTGATCATCCTCGACCTGGGTTCCCCCCAACAACTGCTGTACAAGCGTCCGGGACCCCTCGCGTGGCCCCTCCTCGGTCACCATCCGGCACTCCTCCCCCCGGAGCTCCTCCTCCCCCACAGCCTCGGCCACCGCCACGTGCATCCCCTCATACAGGACCACTGGATTCGGGCCCGGATTGCAGACCAGGACCGGCACCTCCCCCCTCTCGGGTGTCACCAGGGCCCTGCCTATCCGAATCCCCCTCGCCATCTCCACCTTCTCCACTCCTTCCACCAGCATGTCCGTCAGTCCGGCCGATTCCGGCACACGCGCCTGTATGATCCTCTCCGTGCGACCCCTCACCCATTCCGTCCGCGAGCTCACCAGTCGGCAGGGCTGGGTCCCGTGCTCCTCTTCCGGCCACACCAGCCTCTCCCCGGCCATGTCGATCGTCGCCCGCGTCTGCCTCAAGAAGTCTGCACCCAGCAGGCCCGGGGTGGATATATCGGCCACGACGAATGATGTAGTTTCCGCGCGGCCTGCGCACTGCAGCTCCGCCGTCACCCGACCCTCCACCGGCAGCGGCTTCCCATCCGCCGTATGGAATGCAGTTAACACCGGTCTCAGATCCCCAGGGGACCCCTCCGCCTTCCACCACGCTGTGGAGAGCAAGTTGCTGGTGGCCCCCGTGTCCACCACTAAGTGGATGTCCTTGCCCCATAACGTCCCTCCGACCTCCAGGCCGTTCCCCTTCTTCTCCTTCCGACCCAGCCATTCTCTCCTCCTTTTCTCTCCATGGGTCTCCTCCCGGCTGGAAGAGGGGACCCCGTCTAGTTTTCCGAAGCCTTCTTCGTCGCCTCTCTCTTCCGAGCGGCCTCGACCCGCTTCCTCCAGACAGGGCAGTCGCGCTTAAAGTGGTCCGGCGCCCCGCACTCGAAGCAGCCCCGTCCCCTACTTGCCCCCTCCCCCTCCGCGGTTGCAGGGGCCGATCGGGCCAGGGACTCCCTCATCTGGGTGACCGCCACCCGCAGCTCTCCCATCTCTTCCGCCATTGACTTCGTGGTGGACCTGACCTTCACCGCCTTCGCCCGTTCCTCCTTAAGGTAAGTTTCCGCCCGTATACCCCTTTCCACCGCCCGTAGAAGAGTTGGAATCTCGCCCTGATATATCCACTGTCGGAGCTCCGTATCCTCCAGACATTCGACAAACCTATCCTTAGCCATGCCATCTACCATCTGGGCGTCTGCATTGGGGTAGGACAGCCGCACCAGTCGCAGGATCTCTTCCGAGAGGGTTTGTAACTCCTCCCCCGGCTTCCGCACCCGGGTGCGGAGCAGAGCCTTATACGATTCCACCTGACTCTTCGGCTGGAATCTATTTACTAGTGCATCCCGCAACTTCTTATATCCCCCAGGAGCCGCCGGCCGTTCCGACGCCAACAGCCGCCGGGCGACCCCCGACAAGCTTATTCCCAGGAACGTCCCCGACTCCCTTTCCGTCCATCCGTTAGCCATGACGCAGAGGTCGAAGTGCGACAGAAACTCCTCCAGATCGCTCGACCCGTCGTACTTGCCCGGCATCACAATTGGCTTCCGGGTGGCCCCCTCGCCCCCGGGCCCCGGCCTACCCGGGTGTATCCCCTGTGTCTGCTCTATCCCCAGGGGCGTGGAGCTCCTGGCCCCCTCCACACTCTCCGTCCTAGAGCTACTTCTGGGGCTGCCCTGCCTCAGCCATTCCGCCAACGGGTCTGTCCCCTCCCTTCCAATCGTCCCGCGGCCCTCTCTGACCTCCCCGTGGGCCCTGTCGGGGCCCCACTCTCGCGTCCGCTCCTCTCTCCGGTGACCCTCTGTATCACTCCCCGCTCCACCGAACACCGGGCCACCGAACTGGCCAACCACCGAACCGCCGCCCTTCCCACCGAACCGGCCACCGAACTCAGCCGGGCCCATTTCGCTGTCCACTTTAGCGGCCGCACCAAGAGGTGTCCGGTGAATAGCCACGCCACCCTTTACTCCCACTTCCTCCCCAGGCGATGCCTCCTCTGCCCTCCTGTCCGGTCGCTCCTCCATTACCCACTTCCTGTTGTCTGCTCCGGTGGCGTCGGTGGCGCCGGCCGCCGCAGCCACCGGCCTTTTAACTTTAACAGAAACCTCCTCATCCACAACCTGGATCAGTTCTCCTCGCCTACCCGCCCCTAACTGCTCCTCCAGGGCTGCCCTCTCCTCCTCCATCTTTAATTCGCTATCTGCCATGCCTGTGTTTCTACTCTGGTACACCCCGGTTCGTTAATGTAAACAACCACCGCTGTCACCAATGTAATAACCAGAGTCGACACCGTATATAAAGAATGGAATATAAAGTTACAGCCGTTGTTGTTGTTTTATTTCTTAGGAGCCTTAAGGACTAACAGCCACTGGTCATCAGTTACTCGCTTATACTGATACTTGTACTTGTACTTATTCTTGCTTAGAGACGCCACTCTGTTCGTGAGCTAGGACTAGCCACCGAACTCCCTTAAGATAGCTTACACGTAGGCCACCTGAGTGTCTGATCGCGTCTGCCATAAAACCACCGAACACCGCGTTTTATAGCCCCCGGCCGCCGACGGTGACGTCACAAGGCTGTGACGTCACCGCCGACGCCCCACCTAGCGGCCACAGCGGGAACCCGCCACCGAGCTTCGGTGGCCGCCGCCGAGCCGCCGGCCTATGTTTATTACAGTATTTATGCTGTAGTATCCTTTGTAACAAAAGAATTGATTTTCGTCTGCCACTACCCCTCGCGGACACTGTATAGGTACATGTGTCCCATCTATGAGTCCGAACAGCTTGGGCATTCTGTGTTTCCGATAGAAGAGCATCGCCTTGCTGTTCTTTTCCTCCCGGGAGTGTGGCCAATGGACATACTCTTGTAGGTGTTCATGGAAATAGTCAGTCACCTTCTCTACAGACCTACACACAGTGGATTTGGAGACGCCGTGAATGTCTCCTATGGAGTTGTAGCTGGCTCCAGTGGCGAAATACCTTAGGGCAATCAGGAACTGAAGAAAGCAAAGAAAAGAATATTGTTTTAACATGCCATAATAAAGTCAAAAGAGGTACAGTAAGGAAAAAATAGGAAAATAAAAGGATAAAAGAAGGATGGACTCCCACCTTAAGCCTATGTGGAACGGCATGCTTGCCCCTCAGGACCTTCTTTTTCTTCGTAGCGACATAGTTTTTGATGAGAATTCGGGCTACCTCTTTACTGAGACGGTAGCGCTGAAGAAATTTTTTCTCAGTGTAGAAGGACAAAGGATCCTTTCTCTCGTAATACTGCCTAGTAGTGTTCAGGATGTACCCAGGCATTTCTTTCCCTGGTGTAGTACGGCCAAACATAGGTCACATGACTTGGATTGAAAAGGAAGGTCACGACCTACTTAGGAGATATTCATGGGATGCGGGCTTAAAAAAGGCCGCATGTTACTTATTTCCCCCGTATGTGACATATGGAGGGGTACCTGACCCCTCCACATTCTAACCTGAAAATACGGAAGACATGTGGAAAACAGGTTGTCCGCATCTTGAGGTGAAACGCCCAATAAGCCGTATATGAATGCGGCCCTCCGTATGTGAAAAAAATGAATGCGGAAAATAGAACAGAAACGGTTTTTTTATATACGGCCCCCGCATGTCATATACGGCCCCCGTATGTTATGAGGTGAAACATCCTCCAGGCATAGGTTTACTCCATACTATATGTGGTCAATTTTGATCTTCAAAAGTTATGAGATGGATGTTAGTGACCATTGAAAGACCTCAACTACCTAATTCTATTGTTTTTCATATGTGTCGGCCATCTTGGTTTTAGAAAACACAGGGATCCAGCTCATATATGGTCAATTTTGATCTTTCAAAGTTATGAGGTGGATGTTAGTAGTCATTGGAATACCTCAACTACCTAATTCTATTGTTTTCCATATGTGTTGGCCATCTTTGTTTTAGGAATCACAGGGATCCAGGCCATATGTGGTCAATTTTGATCTTCAAAAGTTAGCAGATGGGTGTTAGTGATCATTGGGAAACCTCAACTACCTAATTCTATTGTTTTCCTTGTGTGTGGACCATCTTGGTTTTAGGAAACACAGGGATCCAGGTCATATGTGGTCAATTTTGATCTTCAAAAGATATCAGATGGATGTTAGTGACCATTGGGACACCTCAACTACCTAATTCTATTGTTTCCTTGTGTGTCGGCCAACTTGGTTTTAGGAAACACAGGGATCCAGGTCATATGTTGTCAATTTTGATCTTCAAAAGTTATCAGATGGATGTTAGTGACCATTGAAAGACCTCAACTACCTAATTCTATTGTTTTTCATATGTGTCGGCCATCTTGGTTTTAGAAAACACAGGGATCCAGCTCATATATGGTCAATTTTGATCTTTCAAAGTTATGAGGTGGATGTTAGTAGTCATTGGGATACCTCAACTACCTAATTCTATTGTTTTCCATATGTGTCGTCCATCTTGGTTTTCGGAAACACAGGGATCCAGGTCATATATGGTCAATTTTGATCTTCAAAAGATATCAGATGGATGTTAGTGACCATTTGGACACCCCAACTACCCAATTTTATTGTTTTCCATGTGTGTCGGCCATCTTGGTTTTAGGAAACACAGGGATCCAGGTCATATGTGGTCAATTTTGATCTTCAAAAGATATCAGATGGATGTTAGTGACCATTGGGACACCTCAACTACCTAATTCTATTGTTTTCCTTGTGTGTCGGCCAACTTGGTTTTAGGAAACACAGGGATCCAGGTCATATGTTGTCAATTTTGATCTTCAAAAGTTATCAGATGGATGTTAGTGACCATTGAAAGACCTCAACTACCTAATTCTATTTTTTTCAATATGTGTCGGCCATCTTTGTTTTAGAAAACACAGGGATCCAGGCCATATTTGGTCAACTTTGATCTTCAAAAATTATCAGATGGATGTTAGTGACCATTGGCAGACCTCAACTACCCAATTTTATTGTTTTTCATGTGTGTCGGCCATCTTGGTTTTAGGAAACACAGGGATCCAGGTCATATGTGGTCAATTTTGATCTTCAAATGTTATCAGATGGATGTAAGTGACCATTGAAAGACCTCAACTAGCTAATTTTATTGTTCTCCATATATGTCGGCCATCTTTGTTTTAAGAAACAGGGATCCAGGCCATATATGCTCAACTTCGATCTTCAAAAGTTATCAGATGGATGTTAGTGACCATTGGGACACCTCAAGTACCTAATTTTATTGTTTTCCATGTGTGTCGGCCATCTTGGTTTTCGGAAACACAGGGATCCAGGTCATATGTGGTCAATTTTGATCTTCAAAAGTTATCAGATGGATGTTAGTGACCATTGAAAGACCTCAACTACCTAATTCTATTGTTTTTCATATGTGTCGGCCATCTTGGTTTTAGAAAACACAGGGATCCAGCTCATATATGGTCAATTTTGATCTTTCAAAGTTATGAGGTGGATGTTAGTAGTCATTGGGATACCTCAACTACCTAATTCTATTGTTTTCCATATGTGTCGTCCATCTTGGTTTTCGGAAACACAGGGATCCAGGTCATATATGGTCAATTTTGATCTTCAAAAGATATCAGATGGATGTTAGTGACCATTTGGACACCCCAACTACCCAATTTTATTGTTTTCCATGTGTATCGGCCATCTTGGTTTTAGGAAACACAGGGATCCAGGTCATATGTGGTCAATTTTGATCTTCAAAAGATATCAGATGGATGTTAGTGACCATTGGGACAGTTCAACTACCTAATTCTATTGTTTTCCTTGTGTGTCGGCCATCTTGGTTTCAGGAATCACAGGGATCCAGGCCATATATGGTCAATTTTGATCTTCAAAAGTTATCAGATGGATGTTAGTGACCATTGTGACACCACCACCACCAATACCACCACAACACTACTCCCAACCCTCACACACATTCCTTATTTGCATATTTTAATCCAGGCATAGGTTTACTCCATACTATATGTGGTCAATTTTGATCTTCAAAAGTTATGAGATGGATGTTAGTGACCATTGAAAGACCTCAACTACCTAATTCTATTGTTTTTCATATGTGTCGGCCATCTTGGTTTTAGAAAACACAGGGATCCAGATCATATATGGTCAATTTTGATCTTTCAAAGTTATGAGGTGGATGTTAGTAGTCATTGGGAGACCTCAACTACCTAATTCTATTGTTTTCCATATGTGTTGGCCATCTTTGTTTTAGGAATCACAGGGATCCAGGCCATATGTGGTCAATTTTGATCTTCAAAAGTTATCAGATGGATGTTAGTGATCATTGGGAAACCTCAACTACCTAATTCTATTGTTTTCCTTGTGTGTCGACCATCTTGGTTTTAGGAAACACAGGGATCCAGGTCATATGTGGTCAATTTTGATCTTCAAAAGATATGAGGTGGATGTTAGTAGTCATTGGGATACCTCAACTACCTAATTCTATTGTTTTCCATATGTGTTGGCCATCTTTGTTTTAGGAATCACAGGGATCCAGGTCATATGTGGTCAATTTTGATCTTCAAAAGATATGAGGTGGATGTTAGTAGTCATTGGGATACCTCAACTACCTAATTCTATTGTTTTCCATATGTGTTGGCCATCTTTGTTTTAGGAAACACAGGGATCCAGGTCATATGTGGTCAATTTTGAGCTTCAAAAGTTATCAGATGGATGTTAGTGACCATTGTGACACTACCACCACCAATACCACCACCACACTACTCCCAACCCTCACACACATTCCTTATTTGCATATTTTAATCCAGGCATAGTTTTACTCCATACTATAGAAATGGGACAGGATTTTACATGGAGAGCGAGGAAGCACCACAATCAGAGCATATATTTAAGTATAGGTCCATTCCAAAAGCCATAGAGTTCATATATAATGATCTTTTTTCCTTGGATCATAATAGGAATATGCACGGCATTACAGCATTGCTGTGTTTACTTTCCTGAAAGTATGTTATAGATTAATAAATTGCAAAACACACAATATATGAAGGGCTTTTAGATACCGTATTAAAATAATATTTGTTCTGAAAATTTTGATCTAAGATCATATTAAAAATGTTGTAAATCAATTCTATACTTCTTAGAACATGATATGAATATGCACGGCATTACAGCTTTGCTGTGTTTACTTTGCCGAAAATATGGGATAAATTTCTAATCCGGGAAACGCACTGCAATTTAACTGCTTTTAGAATTGATATTAAACTCAGAATTGATCATCAAATTTAAATATGAAATCCTAATTTCTTGATCATAGATGACAGATCCTAAATTGAATCCTCTCAATTGCATCCTTAACACGGGCCTCTTGATCATAGATCTTAGATCCTAAATTTTCAATTGAATCCTTAACATAATCTCCTAACCATTGACCCCTTGTTAATCGGGTGCACAGTGTCCTGATTACCTCTACCCCATACTGATTGATCCTCGCTCAAAAAATTGACAATTTACCGACTCTGAGTACAACTCCCTGTATATCCTATAATGCAAGACCTGGTCTGAACCCTGCAGAATGTGTACTTCAAAGTATAGACAACACAGTGTTGACAGCCTTAACTAGACTTGCTTATTATTCATTTCGCTAGCTGTATAGTACAGGCAAAACAACAAATAACATGTAAACTCTTAGGTATTGTACACATCTAGTAGGAACAGACCGGGCCTAATCCCCAGAATATCATTGTACTGGTTCTAGGTCCTATTGGCCACTAGCTGGTCTCAGCTGGTTCCTGCGACCCACACTGATAAGGTGGGACCAGCATGTCCCTGTAAGTGGGTGTTAACCAGGGACAAGGTACCCATCATGGTATGTCTTATCAGTGGGTTTTAGCTCAACCAGCGAAATTCAAGATGGTGGCTCCACTAGGCCTCCATACTGAGTCCTATAGAAGAACAAACAATCATATATTACCCATACCCTTACTGTGCTCATTCCCCCATCACTAATCCCTAAGTTGTGACTTCATTTTCTCAAGATTAGTTTATTGCTAACACCCCCCAACCCACCTCACACACACATAGTGTAAAGAATGCACAGGTTGTCGCAGTAAAAAAACCCTAAATTACTGCAGGGTGCCCGATTATTACATCAATTTGATGTACACTTTTAATACCCTGATATCTGCTTCCCCTAGTTTTCTGTCTTGAGAAGGGATAAAACTGCAGGGCCTGCGCTGTTGTTCTAGATATTATTGGATGAGCTATCATGTTCCTCCTTTTTTTGGCCTGGCAGACCTTTCTTTATCTAGTTTGATTACAAGATTGGACTTGTTTGGCCTCTATGATTATTTTAGAGATGCTTTGCCACCAATACTTATGTTGTTGCATACCTGGACTTCTGATAGATCTATTCTTTTTGGTTGCTTAGACCTCTTACAAAGACATTAGCATTTTATCACTTGTTTAATGCCAGTAGTAGCTATAAGGTTGCACGCCTGTAAAACTCGTGTTAATGTATCAATGCCCTAATGCCACTCCCATTATAAATGTTACGGTGGTCTGTTGTTCTTAACATCACTTAATTTAGCCTCAATAATTAATCTACAGAATATTACGATTTAAGGAAGGCATGCTTTCCTCAGAATAAAAGCTGATATATAAAACAGGATAATGTGTCTCTAAGTAGTACATTGTTCTTGTTTGTGGACTTCCAGATGGAGCTGAGAGAGGCGGCAGGGGGTGCCCTGGGGTGGCAGATGCCGTCCTCTGTAGGTGCCAACACAAAGGACACCCAGGAGTGTGAAGTGTGTGGGGGCTTCTTCGCCACCCCTCGGGACCTTGAGAGACACTTAAAGACACACACTGGAGAAATGCCTTTTCACTGCCCAGAATGTGGTGAAGGGTTCAACAGTAAGAGGAACATGATGAAGCACTGGCGGAAACACGACAAAGATCAAGAGTGACACTGCGTATGCCTTTGATTACATAGATCTAAGATATAATCATGGTTTGTGAGTGGGTCCTAAACCAGTTTCCATCCAGTTATGACGCGTGAAAAGAAATAGGTCTGCAAAGTCCTCTCTAGAAGGTTTGTGGTTACAAAAACATTGGAGACGAAATAAGGGTTTTGTATATTGATGGACATATTTATTGCACATATGTTGTAAAGCACAGGTATCCTCATGTTCATGTTCACAAAGTGGTACAATGGGAGCTAAATTGTTCCACCATACCTGCTACAGGAAATATGGCCACATGTCAAATTTGAGAGCAGACGGACGATTGAAGCATATTTAAATGCTTTTGTACAAGATTTTGCCAGCGACAGTTCTACAGACTAAAGGATACCACATGTGTCGGACTATCAAGGGTTGGATTATTGAGACCTAATAACCAGAAACACCACGGCATGGGCATAAGAGTAGCCATATGGCTACGAGTATGCCCATGAAGTTGTGTTTTTGTTTTATTCTACCTACAATAGCAACAGCAAACAGATTTCTCCCAAGTTTGACATAGAAAAAGTACCAGAAAATATAAGCTCAATTGTCAAACTATGACGTTTTTCCCACACTTGAGTTCTGATCGTCATGTAACAGTGCTCTTTAGGCTATGGTACCCTTTCAATTTCTTTACAGACACATGCTCATTGCATTCGGTATCATCTTGTGGTCATTTTGGTTTTTGAAATTCAAAAATTGACCCAGAAATAAATATTTTAGAGCTAAAAGTTACAGGGGATGTTTGGCACATAATTGAACTACTTCCTCCATTTTCCTCCATTGAGCGTGGCGTACGGCAGCGTGGCGTACGACCGTCGTACGCCACGCTAACATATGACAAACAATGGTTAAGAGATATCATTTTCATATGCTTTGCTATTGTAGGTAGAATAACATGGGGAGACCACATAATATTATGGTGTTTGATATAAAGTTTGGATCTTGTAAGCGTTTGTTCAAAAGAAAGGGGTATATGGTGCTCATAGGTCGACTAATCTGGTCAGCTGTCTTCCCAGCTAACAAGGATACGTTGGGCCAACGTTGGCAATGGTCGGCACCATCGGCAGCAATATTCCAAAGTTGGCCCAACATTATGATAAATGTTGGCAGGTCTTCCATTAATGAGGAAATAACCAATGTTGGCCCAACGTTGGCAACATACTGTGTACCCAACCTCCAACAGAGGGCATTGTTGGCTATATGAAATGATTTTATCTGCTAAGATCCTTCAAATCATGTCATGATAAACATCAGATTAGCATGTATATTGAGTGTTTTTGATATCTTTAAATCCAGAAAAGTTAAATTAAAGTATTTATGATAAATGGTCAACAGTTTTATGTGAAATAACAAAATACTTGAAACATCACCACAAGGACACCCTTTTTAAGGCAATAAGAAGGAGTTAAGGTCTAAACTATGGAATGACATTGTATCACTCCTTGGCTAATACAGCTAAGATGAGGTGAAACTGGAGAAGTGGCTGTCTCTAGGTGTCACGGTAGTAATCCGCCCTGGTAAGCCTAGGACAGCTAAATAGTCCCAACTAAAAACAGTGTTTTGCTTGGTATAATCAGTGCCGGGGGACCTTATTTTTATCGCAGATTAATAATTTTGGTCCCAGAAGAAAGGTAACGATTTGGGGGGGAAAAGTTGCAAAAAATTTTTGGTCACCATGGAAACCTATTTTGTCAGAGAGGGGTCCAAGGTCACATTTGTGACTTGTCAGGGGCACCTGTATCATTTAATTTATTCAACATGGTGGTTTCCATGGCAACTGGTGCAAAAACGGATCTGACTCCGTTATGGTTGACCATGCTAAAAAAATCAAGAATGACTTCAGCTTTAATTTAAGCCTTTATTTATGAACGCCATCAAGTTAGAACCCGGTGGAAGATGGGGGGGAATCATAACGTCCTTGGCCCTATTAGTAAACTTATTTATTATAGAACAAATAGACCCACTAAGCCTTCAAAAATCAATCACTTTTCCCTCTCATTAAGCTATATGAGTGAGAAGTAAACAGCACAAAGGGGGTGGTTGGGGAAGGGGGAGTGAAGGCGAGAGATTAAGGTACATAATATGTGCACATAGCCTATGGAAAATAAAACATGTATGTATGTACTTTGGCAGATTTCAGTTACATAAATTATCCACGCAGGTATACTAGTAGGACAAAAAATCATAGTAGAGACATGGTCTTAGGAAAATTAAGATCTGATTTATTTATATTGCTATTTCATGTCCTAGACTAGGAATGTCTCTTGAAAAGAGGTTTAGCTAACTTATGTGTAAAAAGGAAGGGCCTGAGTTAATTCATCTAGGAGCAAAGTGAATTTTCGTAGGAATTTCCCTTTCTAAAACACTCCTCAAAACCGTGTCTGATTTTTGAGCAGGTATGATGATTTCCTACTAGGAAAATTCATCTTTGACATTGAATTGAAACTGAAATTTACACAAAAAATCATTGTTAGGTACGAAAATTATGTACCACAAAGATGAAAATGACAACTATAATCGCTGGGACATTATGAAAGGGGATTTAACGTACTTTTTCATTTTCATCGGTGGTTTTCTTTATGAAAGACCACCCAGTACTATCTCGGAAAGAGTTAAAAAGAAAAGTCTGTTGCTCTGTATATGGGTTCTGTGGTTGGCAGTCTGCATTATTAGGCAGCAAAATTACATGTGTAACGAAAGACTACGTAACACATTGAATCTTTTGGAAGCTAAATGATTATAGGCCTATGGTAGTAGTATTTTGGAAGGACCCTGCAGAAATATTTGGGCTGGTAGATCATGGCATAAATGTCTTTGTACATGTTACTTCTTACTCACCTTTAATCTATTCTTCCATAAACCAAGGGTTGTTATTAGGAAATTTTAAGAACATGGTATTTCTTGTCAATAATTCTCTCTGACCACACAGAGTCTGTATGAGAGGGAGGGGACATAATCATCCATAAACATTTTTGATACGCTCTAATACAATCCCATAGGCTTTCAATTATAATAAAGCATGAACATCATGAAAGAAAAAAAGAAACAAAACATCAAATTTATCGAAGTCAATTCCTAAGTTCCTGTGAAAATCTCAAAGGGAATCTCCTAGTGACATCATATCTTGAAGGAAAACCCCTATGAATCTATTTTTAGAAAAGAAAATCATCGCAGGTTTCATCGCAGGAATTATCGTATATCTGCGTTGAAACCTGCGTTTATTTTGCGATAATTTTGTGATAATTTTGTGCAAAATTGAAAGAAACTGCAACTATGATTTTTCCTGCATATTATGAAAGCACCCTCTACGATCATAGTGGGCTTTTTCATTGTAGCTCTTAATTATATTTCATCGTTGACGTACCTTATGAAAGACGGCCCTGATCACAAGTGGATTTTTGGTACTCAAACACATCATTTCTATTCACCAAAATATAGATTTCAACATTTTGTAGTTTTCAATGCCTTAACGAGGCCAATTTAATGAAATCAGAGATCCTTATCACTATTTTCACAGTTACACCTGCTTGACTATGGACCAAGACTTGTGAACCTTTACCACTTGATGAAACTATATTTATTATAGAACAAATAGACCCACTAAGCCTTCAAAAATCAATCACTTTTCCCTCTCATTAAGCTATATGAGTGAGAAGTAAACAGCACAAAGGGGGTGGTTGGGGAAGGGGGAGTGAAGGCGAGAGATTAAGGTACATAATATGTGCACATAGCCTATGGAAAATAAAACATGTATGTATGTACTTTGGCAGATTTCAGTTACATAAATTATCCACGCAGGTATACTAGTAGGACAAAAAATCATAGTAGAGACATGGTCTTAGGAAAATTAAGATCTGATTTATTTATATTGCTATTTCATGTCCTAGACTAGGAGTGTCTCTTGAAAAGAGGTTTAGCTAACTTATGTGTAAAAAGGAAGGGCCTGAGTTAATTCATCTAGGAGTAAAGTGAATTTTCGTAGGAATTTCCCTTTCTAAAACACTCCTCAAAACCGTGTCTGATTTTTGAGCAGGTATGATGATTTCCTACTAGGGAAATTCATCTTTGACATTGAATTGAAACTGAAATTTACACAAAAAATCATTGTTAGGTACGAAAATTATGTACCACAAAGATGAAAATGACAACTATAATCTCTGGGACATTATGAAAGTGGATTTAACGTACTTTTTCATTTTCATCGGTGGTTTTCTTTATGAAAGACCACCCAGGTCTGCTCTATATACAAGGTGAATATATCTACAGAGAGAAGAATATCATCTGACGGACATTGCATCCGAGATGCCACACAATATCCTAAACCAATGCCTCAGTTCAGGACAAAATCGGAAGGTCCTACCTAAGAAAGAATCTGTGAAGAAACTACATAGGGCTGAAACATGGCGTATTCCGTTAATACCCGGATAGCCTAGATCTTCCCCTGTCTTATCTACCCCATGCATTTACTGCTGTATTTGCGTACACCTTCTGCCCAATTTGATCCATTTTAGCATCTTGTTTTAATACATGTAGTAAAATGAAGCTATCGTTCGAAGAAGAGAAGTGAACATCATACCAATCGTATTTGTTTACACACTGAAACCTGTCCATTGCCGTATGAACACGTGTTAACATTGGATATATCATAGCAAGTTTATTTGCGGTTATTTCAGGTGCAGTTCCCCATCATGGGCGGTATGGGGCAGGCAGTGGTAAGCTGGCCCAGGACAGATCATACACCAAAAGCCTGGACCTCCCCACACACCAAGAGTAAGCTCTACCTGTGTGAGGTCTGTAATAAGGCATTCCCTTCTAGGTTTGGACTCAACACACATCTCAGGGTACATACAGGTGAGAAACCCTTTGCCTGCCCAGTCTGTGGATTGAGGTTTAACCAGAAGGGCAGCATGGAGAGACATTATAAGGGCAGACATGGAGAAACGCTGTCCAGTAAATCCTAACCAGATGACCATTGGGTGATGGACAAGAACTCTGAGGACAGACATGGAAAAATGCTACACAGTAATCCATACTCAGGTTTCGCTGGTACCACTGTGGGATCGATGCGATATGCCCGCTGGTAGCTACTAACTGACCTTATGACGTCACGAGTTCTAGTAGAGCTAACACGTGACCAGAATATCATTATCATAAATTATGATTTGCATATCACTCTTCAAGCATTGGCAAACTACAAAGCCTTGGTATAGGTGAGTGACCCAGGCGCATGTGCATGCCCATGCGCGTGGGTCACTCGCCTATACCAAGGCTTTGTAGCTGCCAATGCTTGAAGTTGCTAGCTACCTGCCCTATACCGAGTGAGGGAGGTGGGGCCGGGGACCAGCCAATACTCAGGTGGCCATAGGAGCCACTTTTACTAGTGATGGAATATATTTGGAGAAACGATGTCCACTAAATTTTAACCAGATGACCATGGGGGTCATGGAATAGGCGGGAGGATATGGAGCAATCACGTCCAGTAAATCATAAATGATGACTATAAGACTAAAGATTACTCAGCTTAATCACATTCGGATCCCATGAGGATCAGACACTGTAAGGGCATGCAATTTACTAGGTAACAATGGGGGTCCGATACAGTGAAAGTAGACAGAGAAACATGAGCCAACAAATTATAGACACTTATTTTATATGACCATGGAGGTCAGACACTGTAAGGACAGTGAGAAAATAAGACACAACAAGATGGCCATTGTCATTGTGAACAGGCATTGATGCCTAGCCAGTTTGTAAGGTGTGGAACACCCAGAGGCAGCATGATGGAAATATGAAAGGAAAGAATTATGGGCTTTACAAACTAGGTCTATTTATAAATATGTACACATGTATATATGGTTCATATCGATCTTGGCACTCAGACAGCAGTCATATGTAAATTTGTTTTTACAAAATAGAAATGTTAGACCTGTCTCTCCACTGGAATACCCCCGGTAGGCTACTTATCAAAATAGAAACTCGAGTAATGATTCCTATACGGGACTAGCACATTGCTAGTACTAAGGAAATCAGCTAGGTGGCTTATGTAGTCGGGGGCTAATTCATTATTTGGCCTCTTTGTGTAGTCTAGTTTTACAACCTGCCAATGAATTACTATCCATGGGATTTTTCTATGAATTATATGTATGGATTCTCCATGTCGACAGCTTTAAATAGATGGTCTAGAAATAGATTAACTCTTTGAAATAAAAGAGCAATAGATCATTGAAATTTCTGTTGAATACCACAGGTGAGTCAATCAGGCCATTGTCTACCTATCAGGGTTATCACCTTACTTCACACCTCAAACAATAGAGGGGTACTTTGGGTGATTAAGATAAGGGGCAGGATGCAGCTAATCAGTCTTATCACTGACCATTGTTCTGGAGGCTGATAAGAAATTTACCCAGAATGCCCTGCTCTGCAGTCGGGGGGCCAACCAAGATGGCGCCCTCCGTAGCCTAATATGCTAATGCCCTATACATTGTATAGGTATTTTCTGAGATCGAACTTACTTTATTTGCAACAAATCCACAGAATCTGTAGCATGCAGGTCGACCTGACATATTATGTTTTGTAGTTCATATCAAAATCCGTCAATGGTTCTTTGAGAGGGAGGTTATTAATTAATCATGGGTGTTTATACAACCCTACATATCTGTGTTAGGTTTCCTAAGATTCCATAATAGCTCATAATGTATGTGACCACAAAGGAGCATTTTTGTCAAAGGTAGGGGGTTAGCCTTATGATTTGAAGATGGATAGATATAATGTGAAACCATGACAATAAGATCTCACAATATTTTGAATTGTTTCAGGTGGTCAGTGCATTGCGAGTGTTCTCCCCGGGAGGTTATCCCACCACGACCAGTAGACCAGGAGTATGTAAGAACACTTGTTCAGTCTGTGGGAAGGTATTCTCCTGTCAATACAACCTCACCATGCATATGAGGATACACTCTGGAGAAAGGCCATTTGCCTGTCCTGTGTGTGGTATGCGATTTAACCAAAAAGGCAATTTAGAGAGACATCGCCTTTGTAAGAAGCATTGAAATATCTGCAACCAACTCTAAATGGTGTAGCCCCGTGCGATTATATTCTCGCACCAAAACGCAGCGTTTGTAGGGAATTTAAAGGTTTAGAAAACTTCCTCTTTTCTGGGAGCAGGAATCTTAAAGATGAAAGTTTTTATTCACTTCCGGCTAAATGGACGTCCCTTCTTACCCTTTATCATATGCCTGGTTCACCCATGTGATATGCGGGACCAGGCTCATGATATTCATGTCAATTGGAATGAGGCACAGGGAGAGTAAGGTCCCTTTTCAGTCAACCACCATTGAGTGCAATTTGAAAATTAAATAAGCTGTATTATATGTATTGTCTATGTCCCTCCGTTTCATGTTAAACCTCATAATGTCTGGTATTGTGGTGATCTAAACATATAGATATGTGGAAATAAATGTGACAACACGAATTGTTTCCTTGATCTTATGATATGTCAGTACATTGGGTCTAGGGGGGCGGGCACAGCCGGGGTTAAGAAGTATAGCTTGTCCCATTTTCAGGGGGCGTAGCAGGGGCACATGCCCCCTAGGCCCCCCTTGGATTCGCCCCTGGATGCCCGCCCCCAACCCTCCATTGAATAGACACTTTCAGTAGTCGCTAATGTACCCCTCAATCGTAGAATCTGTGGTAATGTCTTCATATCAAGAGACCAATAGAAGGCTCGCCTTCACATATGAAACATTGACGATTGGAGACTCACAACAGGAGAATTAGCCTGTGTTAGGTAGGACATCCGTTGCACAGTATTCAAATATTATGAGTCACATTTTGTTTCCATGACTACTGACATTCCTACGGCTAAAACGTTAGCTATAAAATGTGACCTCATTATACCAGGCGACTTTCACAAAAATTGCAAAAAAAAATCAATATCTCTGGGCAAAAGGGATGGATTGATGTTTTCCCTTCATATATGTAAACATATGGGCCATAATAAATCACATGTAAAAAGCATGTTCCTGTTTTTTTGATATTAAGAGAAATATGAACGATTACATTTCGGGGCCCAAAATGGAGACAGTTCCTACTTATTTTTTTCAGTGTAGACACTAAACTTATGTGTAATGTATGAAAACAGTTGAGAGTTGATCGTTATCTTAAGTTTCTCCTGGTTCCTTAATAGTTTGGCATGCTGGATGCCTTATTTATTTCCACTTCAATAAATTATTTAAGGTAGTTATTGATCGCGAAAGAAACAGGCAGCTGCATAGTCGGTCTAAAACACGCCATTTGCACTGCTGTAGTTGTATTCATAACGTCCCTGTAGGTGGCGCTGCTAATTTGTGGCACATGTGCGACGACCTACTTTCTGGGTCTTCACGCATGCTCTGCACATTTAAAGAGTAAACACAGCCATGTTGTTGTTGCCGATGTCGGTGCTTTCAGCCCTAATGTGTTGTTATTTGAAAGGAATATTGGTTTATTGTTGCAGTACACATGGATTATTGTCACAACTGGTCTTTGTTTGCAGCATGGTGCTGAGAAATTGCAGGAAATTGTTAGATTTGAACAAAGCATGACACTGTGTGCTGCGTGGCCCTGTTGGTGGTCCAAGATCGGTGGTCCGAGACCCTCTCTCGAGGATAAACAACCCCGGTTGGTTACCTTCTTTGCTTCTGGGGGGTCAAAAATGCTGGGGAAAGGCCAAAATGGCCTGAAGACCAAGAGACATCGTTGGACGATATTAAATAGGGTTTCGATAGAAAGCCGATTTTTTACAGGAGCCCATTTTTGTGATGTGATAGCTTTAAAACATCAATATCTAAGCCTATGCTATCATTAATACCCTCAAACATCGCTGTAGAGGCCAAATATCTCGATAACTTTGGACATGTTTGTCTGAGATGAAAATAAATGTCACCACGATGATCGCCAGCTCAAGATCCTTAAGTCATAGGTCACACTATGGGACAACTCCTATATGAGGTTTTCTGCCCCCAAACACCCCCACACCCTACCCCCAGTCTCCCCCTTCGCTCCACTCCATACCTCCTCCCAAAATAAAACTTTTTTCGACACTCTCTTTCCTAAATTGTTTAGATTTTTGGCCAGTCAACTCCGCAAAAAGAGCCTTTAGATAGGTACACTTTGACAGTGGTTCGCGCACACAGGGAGCATCTGCAAAAAGGCCTCTAGTGAAAAAATTTATTTTGTTTATTCTTTTTCGAAACCAAATTTTTAGGGGGGCATGTTCTTTAGGGGGATGAAACACCCCAGATTGATACCGAACACTCCATATCCGTGCATATTATTTTGCATAATTAGCATAATTATGCAGTGTCCTGGTACTTTTCAATATATAGACATTTTCTATTGGTCCCTTGTAGAATTTATATGCTTGCAAATATAAACTACTGACTTATGGTGACTAAGTATTGATATTAAAAAGATCAATAGCCTTTAATTCATTGGTGTATCATGCCTTAGCTTGAATGATGCACTCTATCTCAGAAACCATCAGGAATATGGATCTAAAAGTTAAAAAAATGGAATCGGCATGGTTGAAAATCTTGAAATCGATATATTACATGTCCAAATCTGCCAATAAACTACAGAGTAATGGGCATTGATTCATTTGTGCATCATGCTTTGCCTGGCATGATGCACTCTAACTCAAAAAGTATCAGGAATATGGGTCTATAAGTTTAAACAAATAGAATCAGTATGCGTGAAAACATTAAAATCAATATATTACACTTTGAGATCTGTCAATAAACAGCTGAGAAATAGGCATTGATTCATTGGTGCATCATGCCCTCTATCTCTGACTCCATCAGGAATATGGATCTAAATGTAACAAAAATGGAATCTGCATGGTTGAAAACATTAAAATTGATATATTACACTTTGAAATCTGTTGAGAAACAGCAGAGAAAAGTGCATTGATTCATTGGAACATCATGCTCAGATTGGGCCCCGATTGAATATATAAGGAATATGGATCTAAAAGTTTAAAAAATGGAATCGGCATGGTTAAAAATATTGAAATTGATATATTACTACCTTAAATGATTTATTGAAGTGGAAATAAATAGGCATCCAACATGTTAAACTATTAAGAAACCAAGAGTGCATCATGCCAATCAGGGCATGATGCATCAATGTACTATAATCTTGAAAGAAGAACTCCCCTCTTTCGTTACAGTCCTCAAGACTACATTATTTCAGTTTTAAGTTTTAAAGGCTTGCTTTGCTTGCTTGTTCCTGATCGTTGCTGAGAAAGGGTGCAACATGCCAATCAGGGCATATTAATATTATGCAAAATGTGACTCGTTCATTACAGTCCCCAAGACTACAGTATTTCAGTTTTGAAGTTTTAAAGGCTTGCTTCACTTGCTTGTTAGTATTAAATTACCCAGTTTGACTCGGTCTCTTTAGGATATCATGGATAACTCCCATTGTTGAAATTGACCTGGACATTTGTGGGCAGATGAGGGGAAAAGTCTTTCCCTGTGGGATTTTTAGTACTGGATTTGGCCACTATGGAAGCTACAAAGGCTAAAAATGTGAAAAAATAGACCATAAATAGTTTTTATGTACTTTTTTACATAGAAAAGGGTGGTTTTATCAAAAAACGTTCTTTTACCTGGCACTCATTGTATATTTGGAATGTAAATGGAATGTTTTGAATCCAAAACAAGGCCTAAATAAGGGTTTTCAGAGTGCCATGGCAACCAAAATTATATTCCAGATAGAAAAAAAATAATGTCAAGAATGGTTCATGGAGTTTCATACCCTGAAAAAAGCATGAAGATACCATTTCTAGATCCAAAGCCATGTCAGAATGTATGGAAAGAGATGGTCATTTTGAATTGATTATTCAAATCATTATGCTAATTAGATGCCTGATTTAATTAAAACAAGGAATAATAGAGCTTATTGGCTGTATTGATACAGTCAGGTCATTCCATTTTTGTGAAGCAATACCTCCAAGACTAGACAGGCTATCTACAAGTATTATACCTCATTTTAAAGCTGATAACATCAATTTTAAATTTCATATTTAACCTTGGAGGATCCTTTCCCCTCATCTGTCCACATTTAAGTGCGAGGGGTACGATATTTGAGATATTCTTGTGACTTCTACCTTAGTTCACTTACAGCATCTAACACCATGATAGTTATGCACAATAACTACCACCCTATTAGAGTGTAGGGATGTTTTGATCCGTCCTCTTACGGACTTATATTTCCACCACCATCTGACGATCCTAAACCTGCTGCCATCTGTCCCTGTCGTTGCAGGTGCTCCATCTGCAGTACCCTGGAGGAGGCCCTGGGGCAGGGGGCGGCGGCCGTGTGAGGGGGACACCCTACATAGTGTACCTGGAGCATAAGTCATGTACAGTATGTGGCAAACAGTTCCAGAGGCCTGCTGAGCTGGTGCGCCACATGAGGCGGCACACGGGGGAGAAGCCCTTCTCCTGTACCCTCTGTAGTAAGGTATTCACCAGGAAGTCCACCCTCAAGTCGCACGTACAGGCCATCCACGTGCTGCCAGGGCTGACCGCCACATCCCCTGGTGCTGGAGGTGGTGACCAGGACGGTGGCACTGGTCAAAGTACAGAATCAGAGACACAGTAATGTGTCATGCCTATAAAACAGGCGGCCAATTTAGGACGTTTCAGACAAGGAGGATTAGATCTCTACTATGACATGGGGATTTCCAAAATTGTGCACATCAGGGCGTACATACCATTGGCCTGTGTTGTAAGCCTTTGTAACTTGGCGACGAGAACGTCACAAGTTGCTCTCAAAAATGGATAACATCCACTTGTGATTCTTCATGTACTTTAAAAATTACCACAGGGATGAGACTTCGTAGATCATGTCTTTTCTAATTTTGCAAGTAAACAAATTATTGGTCGCATTGTCTATTTAGATTGTTAGAAAATGAGATGTGCATACCATATTGTATAATAAGCACCAATAATACTACTCACCAAATGCATACAATTTACACAGGTCTGTGTACGTGCTGCGTTAATAAATGGTATTACATATATATCGTATCAACCCTTTTGTATTTCCCTCTTAGTGGCATAATTCCATGTTCCAGTAGGTGCAAGCACAATGTCATGCATAGAGGACCCTGTAATTCATGAGACACAGAAACTACCTGCCGAATTGTATCAACACTGCCAACTGTAATTACAATATTCAGCAGTTGGCTATACAACTGCTAACCTTTGCAAAATATCACAAAGGGTATATTACATGTAATGTAACTAATGCTTTATCTGCAGATAAAGCATTAGTTACTATACATACATGATCCTACCGTAGTTTTAGCGATCTTTTTATACACCCCCCCCCCCTCCAACCCCTTTATACCCGCGTCAGTAACAGCGGCTCAGGCTGTGCCTTGCCATAACTCGACTCGACATATACTACTTACACTTTCGTGTGTAGTGTAAGTGCAGGAAATGGGGCTTGCAAACATGGTGAACAACCTAGGTTTGTCTCTATTTAATTGAGTGTAGTGGTGTTTGACACCTCACCACGCAACACCATTTGAAAAAGGACCATTTGAATCAGGCTAGATGCCATATTTAATGTAGAATTGCAGCATTTGCCTAGCAGTCGACACGAACCTAATGTGGGACATAGGAAAGCATTTTAAAACGTGCAATTAATCTTTTTTTAACTGTCTAAAGTATTTGATTTACTACTATACCATTTTTAGGAGAAGGTTGAATTAGTGGATGAATCAGAGGGTCTAAAGGGACTGAGTGTGGTTGAGTGAGTTGTAGATTATTAAATTAATGACGCGACAATATTTTCTTGCAAATCCTATTCAAATGTGTTCCATCCACTGTGATAACATTATATTTAGGTGTGAGTGAACCATCTGTTGGTATCTTTAGCTGATATGAGCTTAGAAAGGGGGTCATATGGGCTTATCCACAGGCATTTTACCGTGTATTCCCAATGGATGGACTTTATAGGTGTGCACTGCAAAACTAGGAATTTGGGTATAGATCTAACAATTCCTTCAAATATGAGTTCAATTATGGGTAAGGAGAGCAAATAAAGTAAGTACCATAAGAAATATGATTTATATGAACATCCTGGTTCATTTTTGAGAAGATTGATTTTTTAGCCCCAACCATCAGACTATGGATTAGACTCTGCATATACATATAGGCTGCTATTATGGTTATCATATCAATAACTAGCACACTACCAGCGGGCGTTGTACATTGAAGCACAGAAGGCTAAGGTTAGGTATCCTCAACCCCACATACACATTGTATTTATAAGCCCTAAGAAAAATGGTGGGCTTTAGGAATGCTGCATAACTCTGGTTCAAGTAGTACATGGTATCTGAGAAATTCTTCCAGTTTATGAAAGCTCGACGGCCAGGAATGTGCTAGAACAGGAAACAAGGTGTCTTAAAATAAGACGATTTTGATGACCTACATCAGATTACATTAGAATATAGAGAGATGTTTTTGAAGAAGTCTCTTTTGTAATAGGCTCTATGGCGAAGTCCCTGTTAGCAAAATGATAGCTGAAATGAGGGCCTTTTTCGGATGGTATTGTGGTGGTCCTGGGTCAATATCTTTCGATTCTTACACTGTCAGATATGCAAAGAGTAATATGTATTTCATGCATCGGCATGTATTTCTTGATGTAAGGACACATTGTAATTACTATGGTGATGGGGTTCTCCTACTGCACGGTTTTTGATTGGAAGGATGTTGTAATAAGTTTGTAAAAGTCTTGTGACCCAAAAAATTCACTAACATAAAAATACTCTATTGATTTTCAGACACCAGGTTATACAGTCAAGACAGAGGATGCTGCCCCAGTGGCCAACCAGTGCCATATCTGCGGTAAGGTCAACCAGAACAGCAGTCTTCTACGGCGACACATGCTCACACACACCGGAGAGCGTCCATTTCGATGTGACATCTGCGGGAGAAATTTCTCTATCAGGACCAACATGGAGAGACACAAAAAGCTGCACGCAAAGGAATTGAGGAGTCCATGGCAGGATAGGGCGTCACACAGTACTGTGTGAGATGTGTCACCATTTTTTGTATGAAGGGATCTGAGCGATATTCCATATTTACTATGATTTTTTTTTTAATTCTTGACACCCCTCCCCCCCCCCGAAAAAAAGAAGAAAATAGAAAAATTAATGAAAACGAGATCACGCATGGTGTGATTTGTATTTAAGAGATTGATTATAGGTCTATTTTTGCCTAATTTTTGATATGACGATGATGTGTATTGTGAGTAATAATAGTACACCAAAGGTGTAATAGCCGATCGGTTAATTGTGATAAATGTTTTTATATTAACTAATTGCTGACGAATAGTCCATAGGTACTGACATATTTTGACAAATACCAGTCAAGGCAGGATGCACAATTGAATCAATGGATATTTCTCTGTTATATTGACTAGAAATTTGCTGACAGATTGTGAGTAAATAGTGAAATGAATTGATAATTGTTGATATAGAGTGACTAAGTAGTGACGTATATTGACTAATTGCTGACAAATTGTGAGTAAATACTGATATGTAATGACTAATTGCTGACAAATAGTGAGTAATTACTAATACAGGGATGAAAGTCTTCAGGGAATTCCCTGATTTCAGGGATTTTGACGTTCCAGGGCCCTATACGTTCATATAGAAACCCAGGTTTTTGAGGCAAATATTGGACCATTTCAGGGATTTTCATGCTCTCTGACTTTCATCCCTGCTAATATATATTGAATAATTGCTGACAAATAGTGAGCAATAACTAACATATATTGACTAAATGCTGATAAAATGTAAGTAACTACTACCATGTTTTGACTAATTGCTGACTAATAGTGAACAATTACTAACATATATTAACTAATTGCTGACAAATAGTCCATAGATACTGACATATTTTCACAAATACCAGTCAAGGCAGGATGCATAATTGAATCAATGGCTATTTCTCTGTTATATCGACTAGAAATTTGCCGACAGATTGTGAGTAAATACTGACATGCATTGATAATTGGTGATATAGAGTGACTAAGTACTGACGTATATTGACTAACTGCTGACATATTGTCAGTAAATACTGATATATATTGACTAATTGCTGACAAATAGTGAGTAATTACTAATATATATTGAATAATTGCTGACAAATAGTGGGCAATTACTAACATATAGACTAATTGCTGACAAATAGTGAGCAATTACTAACATTAATACCACTATTCTGCCACCTGCCTTACTGTTATGCCCTCTCCTACCAGTGCATTATGAGAGCATATACGCACATGTTCATTCTTGGGATTTTTGGATATACTTTTTCGAGGTCAAGTTGGACTTAGAATATTTTGGGAGAGTGTTGAGACATACAAATTCAGTCTCGCCATTGTTTCAATGTGAAAAATCGTCTCAACTCGTAGGAGTATTGAACCCCAGCCACAGTGTTGGTTGGTGAGGACGTTAGCCATAGCGCCACACTAAACGGTGATAAACTGCAATCTTTAGATGACTTATTTGGTCGCTGGTTAAAAATGTGCAATTTGTGACTGCTTCAAGCTAGAATACCCTTAGGGTACCAGATGAAGCAGAATTTCCAGGCTGTAAAGCAGTAAGGAAAGTCCCAGCTAACTCGATCTGATTTATAGACAATTAAACAAAAATATTTGCAAAACTTTGTAGTGTTTTACCAACATGATTGTTCCTAATTTTTTGCTATTGAAGTTTTGTTTGATTTATATTTTGATAAAATGTTTTATAGCCTCAAAACTCATCAGGCATGCTGAAATGGTCATTGCCATTTTGGACCTCCATTCAGATAGATCGGTGCCCATCCTGGTGCTGTTTATGAGGGAAACATTTCGATCAGTGTAGATCTAGATCACACTCGATGAGTCCTTTAATTTGATAGGTCATACATTAAAATCAGACTCGTAGATCCAGAGATAGACTGAAAATCTACCTAACCTCCGAGAGAATCGGCTGGGAAAGTGTAAAATTGTTTGACATTGCTAAGTTATGTGTAGTTGCTATGTTACGCATCGCTAACTTACGCGCCTGTCATGATGCACATATTCAGAAATACAACCAGTACATTGATAACCCAGAGAATACTGGCAAGTGTAGAATTATCAAGATGTGTTAAGATGATCTCTATGACATTTATGAAGAGCGTGAATACCTAACGCATACAGAATCACCTAAAATTAGAACCATTATTGCTAAACTCCGGACTGACAATAACTGTACACTTGACAGCCTGTCAAGAAGATATAGAGGAAAGAAACCTGTCAATTCTAAGTGCACATTCTGTAATGCTGTGCAAGATGTCAATCATGTCTTCTTACATTGTAACATGCCCGAGATGAGAAACGCACAGTCAGTGTTTGAAACAAAATACCTCAAGTTCGTTGATTACTTTAAAAGACACGATGACACTAGGAAACTTTCTCAAATACTAGCAGTGGCCCCATATTGCAAATCATCTAAAAGGCCAGGAGCTGTAAACTGTATATACTCATATATAAAATCTGTCTACAACATTGTAAATGAAAACCTGGTGCTGACATAAGTGTACCTGCACATGTACATTAGTCAATAAAGCCATCTTGAATTTATTTGACACCAGGGGGCAGCATCAGAGTACTTGCTTTAATCTGGGGGGGGGGGGGCAGGGCATGGGGGGTAGGGGGCTGCAGCCCCTACGGTAGGCCTAGGCCCTATAGCATAACTCATTAACTGACGATATTTTTTAAATGTTTCAAAGACCAATTATGTTGGTACAACATTAGAGAGTGCTCTTCATTTATCAACAGAAGGCCCTATATTCCCATTATCAAAGCCTTTTCCCCCCACTATCTAGTGGCGAAGTCACTAGTAATGCATATAAGAAGCCTGTAGCACCTACCCGCTAGCGGTAAAGCTGTGTTTACACACACTGTCCGTATGGAATCCAACCATGACAAGTCTCCATATTAAAACGTACACATCCTTAGATAGTCTATATGATCCCTCCATTCTTATTATGTCCAATATATTCAAAATAAAGAAGAATCCATTGATTTTTCCATGGTAAGCGAGTTGCGGTCCGCCATTCGCGTCTCCCTCCTTGTCCGACAAAAGTGTGTCAGTGGCCCGGATGTAGATATAGGTCAACACGCTGCAGTAAAAAAAGACGCTAAGGAATGTCGGACCGCAATTCGCTTACGATGAAAAAATCAATGGATTCTTCTTTATTTTGAATATATTGGACATAATAAATATGGAGGGATTATCTAGACTATCTAAGGATGTGTACATATTAATATGGAGACTTGTCATGGTTGGATTAACTACGAAAAGTGTGTGTAAACAGCGGTACAGGTCCCGGCAAGGAACAAAAACAATGGCTTCTCGCAGAGCGAGGCTGGGAGGATCGGTGACACTTAAAAAATGTCTTCTGGTATAGAAAAAAGCAATCTATTTTGTGACGACGAATATTGAACACGTGGGGTAGTGTGGTGGGAGTTGTAATGTTGCCGAGGAGGCATGTATGCCTCTCGGCTAATAACACCAGAGCTCTCCCTGCTTTCATCACCACTTTCGCACTGGATTTGATAAAAAAAGAAAACATTCGTGGTCAAATTTTGGACTAAGATCCCTGCATATGGTGTTCAGATAACTGTATGGCACCCTTGGTTCCAGGGTTATTCAGCTGAACAGATTTTCATTGCATTCTATGTCACAGGTATGATGAAATTATGTGTTATACACCAATATGACCGTAATTGATGTCTCATTCAAATAAGTCCCATTTTATAAGGTGTTGCTAGGCATGGAATGAAAATGGAACAAAAAGTTCTTTTTTAGCTTATTTTTCTTTGAAGAGCATTATGGGATGGTTCTAATGATTGGAGAATTATAATGAAGTCATTTCCTGGGGACCTTTTTTTTTTTTTTCTTGATATTCCATTTACTTAGGTCAGGAGAGCTCTTCAAAGCTGCTTAGTGACTAAAATTCTTGAGGAAATTCGACGAAAATAGCACTTTTTTTTAGTAACTAATAGTTTTAGTATGTCATAATGGTGCATATCACGTGACAAATAATGCACCGAAATGTATTCAGCTGAATTACCCTGGAACTCTACCTTAATCATAGGAACTTTATGGGAGGTCTAGTCACTGCTCTCTGCATGTATTAATTTTTCTAGAAAACAGCACAGATTCTATTTTGCGAGAACAGTATTAATAGCTACCTTCAAAACGTTAGTTTCAGAATTTGAGATGAGCCTAACATGGTTTCTTTCATGTCGAGTGAGTGAGTAATAGATGTTAAAGGCAATTTCGACGGTTGGCTCCACTTATAAGGACCCTACTCTGTCTTTTCTGTACCCTCTTTGTGAGTAGTGCACTTTTGTGTGGGCACTGACACATTCATCTCTGAAATTGTGTAAAGTTATTTTTCACATTATGATCTTATCTGCCGAAATGGCATTACACATCTATTCCACCATCACTGACCAAGGTGGCTAAACTTTATTTAAGCTGTGTATAAGTGTTATGATAACTATCTGATGTATAAACCATCACCAATTTGCTGGTTGGATGCAAAGAGTGTCATTTTATGTAAAACATCTTGCTTGAAATAAAATACAAACTTCTATAGTTGATCTTCATATATTTATTCTGACAATTATGTACAACCTCCCAATTAACACATACACACAATGAACGCTGTGATTATTTACAAATAATGAAAATGAGATAACGAATTGGCCCCATTTTGACATGGTGATGCATAGACTTAACATTCGGTGGGCACCGCACTATCAGTGACACGATAATGATTCAACAACTCCATAAACTTCCATATACAATGTACAACTTAATACATCTCAAATGCTTATTCTACTGTTGACTGTAGATAAAAATCAAGTATCCTTTTGGCTTTAATTGACACACGATTGGCATATACATCTCATCGCATAACATTTCGTACACCAACACAGGCTTTGAACACAATGAGCAATTTCACATTTTGGGGTTCTTTCAATTCTCATGTAAGAATAGTTCTCACTGTGCTAGTGGAATGTGCTGGAGACTCCCTAACCAGCAGGGAATTCTACTATATATCTCTACCCCAAACAGCACCAGGCGGCACATCTCTGCCAGGCTAGTGGGATGGACTACCTTCCGTCAACACCTCTACTAGCTGAACATGTCCGGAGGGAAGTGGGAATATTTCATTTTAATAGTAGAAAAAAAAAACATGAAAGAATACAATGGGGTTTGCAAATGATTGCTAAGTCATTCTTCAGTTGTCGGTACTTTGCTTCAATGATAGTCCATTTATGCACACTATTTGTCAATTAAAGTCTATGGGTTAACACTTTATCAATAATCTTCTGCTAATGTCAAACAAAACATAGCATTTTGCATCTTAGGCAATGGCGACAGTCGCTTCATAAAGAATATTCTGGTACTGACAAAATTGTTTGTCTATATGGCTGGCAGGTATGGTTGTTCATATAAAAAAATCATTTAACATTCTAAATGAAAGCTTCCACGCAAAATCATAACTTCTTTCGAAATTGACACCTGACATCAGTCATCCAACTCGTATCAACACGTTAAAACTCATCTTGGATATAAGGCAAAGTGAACTAGTACAATTCTCGACATGAATGATTTTCGAGAAATAAATGGATTCTAAAGCAGGGATGACAGTGATGTTGAGAAAAAAAAATTGCGAACATTTAATGTAATGTGGACATCAATCACAATTCTGGAATTACGGGTATTAATATCATTTCAAAGCAATTTCATGAGGAGAGAGGGGGCATGGGAGAGAAACCGAAAAGGGAATTGTCTATGATTAAGAAAAAATAGAGGAAATTTTGATCAATTAAGCTATGTCCACGATCAGCAAGGAGAAAGAGAGAGAAATGAGGGGGGGGGGGGGGTAATTAGTACTAATTGTACAGTTCAGAAGGGGGGGGGGAGTAAAAGAACAGTTCATTTTTAAAAACATGCTAATTCGGAAAAAAATTAAAAGACTAAATTTTATATTGAAATACATACTAATTCGGAAACAAATACACTGACAGATATCCTGTGTTTAATCATGACGTGAGACGAATTAAAGAACCCTTTTAAGATGGGTTAGGGATACCCTTCAAAATCTGTGATAAAGGTTCAATTTATCAAATTACAGGCATTAATGTAATTTCAAAGCAATTTCATTGGGATGGGGAGAGAGGGGGCATGGGAGAGAAACCAAAAGGCGAATTTTCTATGGTCAAGAAAAAAAAAAGAGGAAATTTTGATCAATTCAGGTATGTCCACGATCAATCTAAAATCATATAAAAAGACAATCGATTTCTAAAATGATTGAAAAATAGGACAGAAAAGATAAAGTAAGACCCCTTTATAAGATGGGCTAGGGATGCCCTTCACAATCCGGAAAAAAGTTTGGTAAAATTTCAAATTTGTGGCAAATTAGCAAATACGTCGAAAAGAAAATTCATGAAACAACCTAAGAACTGTCATCCCTGTTAAGATTAAAACTGTACTATTTCATATTTCATCATAGATGTTGACGGTTTTGATTAACTCCATGATTTCTTTTCCCTCCCTTTTTTTAGATATTTCTATTTAAGTGTGTTGGTACATTATGAGTGGAAATAGCGGTAGGCGGTGAAGCCGATGGAGACTGCGATTGCTGCTCCTGCAGCACCTGCTGCCCAGGCCCAGTTTGACTGTAAAGGAAATGTAGCTCATATAAATCCACACTGATCTATCAACCATACAGTGTTAACTTGACCAAACTTGTTAACTTTGCCAGGACAAGTTGGCAACTCAAATTGACTCTTACAGGTTTAAGTCAAAATGGCCAAACGATGTATTATAGGTACAGAAGAATCTGGAGTAAGATAATTATTTGACAAAATGACAAAGATCTAGACTTACCCAGCCGCTAGCATCCTTTTGCTTCTTTTTCTTATCACCCGTCTGTCCAAGCATTCTTTGGTACATGGCCCGTTCTTTATCATCATGAAGTTTCTGCTTCGCTGTTAGTTTGGACAACTCGGTATGGATGGCCTGGAACACAAAAGTACATTATGAATGTTTTTTTACAACTCTACCATCATAAATAAAAAAAGCCATATGATATAAGCCAATATAACCATACTTTAGGTCGAGTATCATGTCCATTCTAAGAGCGCACATGTGCAGAGAAAAAAAATTCTGGTGCTCTAAAGCGGTTTATAATGAGCACACATCCCAACCCTAAAAATCGTTGTTTTTACCACAAGAATCTTTGTTTCTACCCTATCATTCTTAGCTCGTGGGTGAACTAGGGCAACAACATGTGTGCGCTTATTAGAGCAGGTGTCAAGGATGTGAGTCAGGGTGTATGAAAAATTCTGAAGATAAAGATAGAGATTCTGAATTCATTGTAAAATACTACAAAACCGTGATTCAAGAAAGGAAATTTGGGTAGATCCATGGATATGTCGAACTCTGAAAATTCTGAAAGCAGACAAAATTCTTAAGACTTACATCCCTGATTTACTGTGCTCTCTAGAATGAATACGTTATATGAAATATCTTCAATTTGACTTTACCTTGTTTTCTGGATCCAACTTGATGGCTTTCTTTAGGGTTACAATCGCCTCTTTCATACTGCCCTGTGAAGTTAATGCTTTCCCTTTCCTAAAAAGCGCTTTAACATTTGAAGGCTGTACCCTTAAGACGTGGTCACAGGATTTCACACAAGCATCGAACAACTTGATCTGAAATGAAGAAATATGACTTTTCAGAGCTGCCACTCACTGAAATCATCCAGATTATCTCAAAGGTCTATAGGAAATAAATGTAGGAATTATGGTGGTAACAAATCTGGATTTAATTCAGGGAAGGTGACATCTCTGCCTGTAGTGGAAATTCATTAACGCGAAAGAGTTATAAGCGTCGGGTAAAAAAATCGATCCATTCAGTGCCCCTTATCAGAGAGAAAAAGTAAGACGCTTTTCCGGTCTATGTTAAATCCCATAAGAGGTGCGAATAGATTCAACATTCCCGCGTTTTTGGTCCGGAGTGGTGCAAATAATTGATTAATGTTGATGAATTTGCCATCATTCGATCCGTCTGCGCGTCTCTATTGTCGTAAAAGTGGCCGTTATTAATTTTTTTTTCAATTATTCACTGTTATAATATAGAAATATGATAAAGAAGGGCAAGAGCATATCATTTGAATTGTTGTTTGATTAAAAAATTTAAAAATTACGTGTTCGCCCTGTCATTAATTCGCATCACAAAGCCGTGGTCGTGCAAATTGACCCAAATAACCATGGAAATTGGGTCGGGCATGCGCAGATAGAACCAAAATCCAACATGGTGGACAGTGAGACGATCGACTTGTGGGGCTATAACAGTAAAAAGATAGGGTATATTTGATTCAATTCGATTGATATTGCCAAAGATGCATTGGATTATATTCAAAAAAGCCATTAATTTCAAGTTAAATCGATAGAATATATCATTTCTCTGTCGAAAATGCTACTTCCAGCAAGGAGGGGTTGCGCATGCGCACAGAACATCAAAATCCAAAATGGCGGACAGCGAGACGATCGACTCTCGGTGCCATGCAAACTGCTGGATTATAACAAAATGGAGGAGAATTACACTGTCTCATGCGTTTTTATGGCTAATATGGATCATTATTCAAGACCTGCTGGTATTGTGCAATGCTTAACTCGCCTGGAGAGGAGTTATTTGCCAATGAAACATACGAGCGATAATGGATGCATTCTCCATAGGCTTAACCATTGACAGTGATAATGCTCGAAGAAAACATGAGGTTAGTATCAGAAGGGGCCAAAAAGTAGAGATTAAGTGCCCTTTCGAGTTACTTGCATTGCAAAATGCTGTACTATATTTCAAAATATGAAACCTTGTATCTGTTATCACAAAATATAATATCTGGAAATACAAAACTTGATATTTTATGAGCTATATCGTTAAGGCACAATTGATTTGAGACTTAATGCTTTGCGAGCGACAAATTGGGTTATATTTTCTTCTCTTGTTCTCTATCTCAGTGCAGATTTACGTACCTTCAGTTGGGAAGCTGCCAGATTATTGTAGCACTTTACACGCATATCAATCAACTGTTGGAGTTTGGCTGGTGTCTCTGAATGAGACTCGTCGCTGTCATCAAGGACGTTCAGGGCCCTGCACGCGATTGATTATACATTTAGTTTATCACACATTTCCAAGATACCATTAACCCCCTGGCATGAACCCTATGTGTAAGCTGCACTCACACATAAGCCACTCCCCGGCATTATGAATCAACTATAAGCCACAACTGGTATGTACTTGAAAACAGGTGGTTAAGTATTTTTCACGAGTATCAAACATTGCCCATAGGGCGTACAATGACCCTGTAAGCCACGGAAGGCCTCCGGGTCAGTCTATCAGCCACAGCTTATTATACAGAGAGTTTTATGTGGTACATGGCCGTTCTATAATCTTTTATAAATAATCGGTTGCATTCAAAAAGAGTTGGGCCTGAAATGGATTGTATATGGACATCACCTATAAATAAGTACTGCTCTTGAATAAGCATGTACTGGGATAATGAGCTCAAGAAAATTAACAAATCAATGCATTATAAAACTATGTCCTTGTCTTGACCTAGTGTCAGTTCATGTTTGTTCTTCAGTAAAATCAATACTTATCAGCGTCATTGTGGTGACTCTCCCAGGTTATTGAAATTGTTGCTTATGCCTAGAACTGATACCAATAACGATTTCCAAATGTGTCCATGCTCCGCCACCGCGAAAATGTAAAACCATCTACTTACTTGAGATATGAGTTGATTGCTCCCATATTTTCACCACGAGTGTAGTGAAAGTTGCCCCGCTCCCTTTTTTTATCACTGAATAAGAAAAAAAGGAAGGCATCTGAATATGAACTTGTCTTTTCTCATGGTATCAGCGTTCGTTAAGAGTGCTAACATCTTTTCTCTCTCCTTTTTCAATCTTGTGAAATGTTTTTGAGGGATGTAGACCACCGGCATTAGAACATAAGCTCTTACCTGTCTGAATTACATGATTTAGATTCATAATGATATATTCGGGAATTGATTTATTACTCATCAGCTTGGCAGTGAATGTGCACTGTTCCATAACTTAATAAGAAGTATACCTCCGAATATACCATATAGATTTGCATAAAAATTATCGCAGATGAAAGGAGACTTCACTTACGCTTCAGTGATACGTTCCTCTAGATCCATCTTTGCGTAGTCCACCATGCCGTGAACTTGAACTAAGTGAATTGTATAGACCAATGTTGCATTTGGTGGGATGTCTGGCTTTCTGGATGAACAAACAATATGTTATCATTATAATTATAGTTGTTTTTTTTTTTTTTTTTTTCAATTTACATGGCCCTTTCACACAACCGGCTTCAATTATCTTGGTACCATTCTATTGATATGCTAAGCCACTAGTACATCATGGCTGTACATATTGGGAGAAAGTTTTGGGTATATTAACATACTTTTTCAACATATTGCTTTTGCCCAGGAAAACGTCACCAGATATAAATTTTCTTAGCAAAACAAAATGAATGTCTTAAAACTGCCTCGAAACCCGGTTCTATAGGTTCAGGGAGCCCTGAGCCAATGACGGTATAACAGTATTAAACCAAGAAACTCACCGCCCTTGTTCTCCATATGTGTAATCGGAAGTGGCAGTTACTTCAGCGATCTCATCAAGTTGCATTAATGCAATGCTTAAGTCGAATGCTGTAAAGGAAGAAATTGATATGCTTACATACACAGACACGCAGAACTAATCACCAACTATTCAAGTATTGCATAACATAATGTAAAATGAAAAATGACAAAGCCTCTCACTGATGTTTAAAATTCTATATTCCCGACTTTAATCCACAAACTTATCATTTCATGAACTATGAAGGATGGGCAAATACTTTTTCATATATTCACCATTCTTCGAATGAAAATCCAAACTTGCAAAATAGATTTTTACCTTGCAAGAAGTCTCCGTCTCCAAGAACGCAAGTGAGTGTGTCGTCCTTTTCCACACTGGTTCCATCTAGAAGCTTTGCTGAGAAGTTCACTGTAATCTTTTCACCTTGGTTTGGTCTGGTCTCACGCCCTTTGCCCTCTTGTAGTATCTTCATAATACCAAAGAATAATTAGTACATACTTTTTCAAAAAATTGTATAGTGTGTGTTACACGCACTTTAAAAAGAAATAGCGCATACAAAACAACATACATTGTCATTGGATGTCTACTCATATTTGATAGAAAAGAGAAAGGAAACGAGACAAATCCCTTTTCCTTTCTCAAAGAGAATCATATATTGGAAAACCATTTGTAAACGTTATTCTTTCTGACAAAAATGATATTACAAGGACCACATACATAATGCAGTGCGTAAAGTGTCAAAAGAAGTCAACGGGCCGTGGTGATTGTCTGTGTAATCAGTCACAGACTGTCGTCCAGGAGATTGGACATTACCTTTTTGAGAAGCTTTCCATTGCCTAAAATATCCATAGGCTCGTCATCTTTAGTGGACTCCTCTACCTTGTTGGCTTCCGTTGATTCCTCCTCTGTGTTTAAGGGAGTACCTTTCAGAGTGGCTTCTCCTCCCTCTGGTGGTGTTATATAAACATCTGATTCTGTAGGGTGGACCGTCTCTTCTATTGAACTGCCATCCCCACACTCTATGCCGTTTAGTTGCATGCCTTGCATTGTTTCAGACTCTGCCATTATCCTTGTTGAAAAGACAAACGTGCAGGTATTACTAAATGGAATTGTTTCTGGATATTTGTTTCCCAACCGGCTATGTCCAGCCTGAGCTTAGCCGTAGAAATAATGAGAAATGTTGAGTTCAGGTAATGGGATTGAAAAGAATTAGCCTTAAATTATGGTAGATAGGTAACTGGTACCTTCGCAAGCAGGGACTGGTCTGAAGCAGAAATATCGGAAGCAAGTTATGTTGGTAACAAACATCTCAAAAGCAAAGAACTTTTTAATGATGTTAAAGAAAAACTTTGTAATTTTGTGATTTACAAATACGGACGGTCTCACTAGGGTTATTGTCTTTTTAAGTTCTATCAGAAGAGAGGGATATCATATGGTTCCAATTCAATTAGGAATGTAATTGCACCTGAGCTGTTCATGTTCTGAGATGTCTTATTGATTGCTTCCAAGGTGACTAAGGTTACAAAGTGTCAAGTATTCGCTAAACACTCAGAAGGTATTTTTGTCTGTTTTTCTTTCCTAGAAATTTTCTAACTGAACATATGATCTATGCTCTGGTTTCTACCATTCCCGTTTCTCCTTAAGTCCCCCCCCCCCATTAGAAATTTACTTTTCTTTAAATTGAACGTATAAAATTATCTAGGGTATGGCCAAGAAGTTGTGTAAATAGCGCCAGGGCCGATCATTAAATGCTAGCTGGAAGGGGGAGGGGCTAGGGGTGAGCTTGTTGGATTCTTTTCAGACAGGCAGTTTTATTTCCCAGCCCTACCCCCACAGGGCTCAACAAATCCCTATGTCCAGTGCCCAGGACACAATTTTTTTTTCTGTGGACACAACTTACTTTTGAAGTTGTGCCCAGTGGACACAACTGCCAAGCAATCCTTATATATTGATACAAATGGTTTCATACACAACATTTACCTGCTGGACACAACTCTGATTTGTTTCTGTGTCCAGTGGACAGACTGGACTGGTTCAAAACATATTTGTCGACCACTGTCCCACCAAGTTTTGACACCCCCGTCCCCTGAAGCCTGAAGTTTAATGGGATTTACCTACCCCCCCCCCCACCAATGAAGAAAAATAACTTGTTTCTTATCACCGAGCAATAAAAAAAAGTGATGAGAGAGGATTCTATTAATTTTTTTTAACAAGGTATTGATAAATGTCAAAGGACTTGAAATCTATGTAACTTCAGGGTTCTCCACAGGATGAAAAATCACACAGGTTATTTATTGTCTGACAAGTGCTGTCCAAGCAAAGTGCGGCATTGCAAAAAATATGTGTTGTCACATGCTAAGTAAAGTCAAGAAAATGTTTGGAATTTAGATGGGAAATGGTGCATTTTAAGGGGTTCTATTAAACTTTGCTTGAAATTTTGGATAACTTTTGATCTAATGGACCAATTTACAAAATTAAAAAAAAAAAACATAGCAAGCTCACAGAGAGCTGGAAGCAAACGGGCGGCCCATTTCCAGGTGAAGCACATGGGCGGCAGGCAAAAACACACGGGCGGGCCGCCTGTGTGCTTCCTATGTGTGGAGAACCCTGAACTTGTTGATCACTTAAAATTATGAAAATGGTTATTATATTCTTGGGGCCGAAGCGTTAATATAAAATTAATCGAGTACTTACCTGTAAGTATGAAGATTAATTGTTGTTCCAGGAGCAACAATAGATCATTGCGGGGTACATAGGAGATGCGCATGCGCAGATCCGTAGATGTCAGACGTCCGCTGGCAGTGACTCAATCGCTGAAAGAAATTTCGTTTCTGGTACATAGGAAATCAATATCTATACTATTCAATTGTCGTAGTTATATAGATGAATTCGTATCGTCGAATAAGACCTATATATAGATATTATATTCAAGAATGCTTGAATATTGTAGATTAATGATTATGCCTGACTGTCACTAATCTATTCATCCTAGGAAGGATGGGTGGGCCTATGTACCCCGCAACGATCTATCGTTGCTCCTGGAACAACAATTAATCTTCATACTTACAGGTAAGTACTCGATTAATTTTATATTCCAGAGCGCAACGATAGATGTCGTTGCGGTCTATCATAGGAGACTTTAAAGTTCAGCTGATTCACTGCCCATTTCCATAGTCCTATCTTATCTAATGTTACTAGTTCTCACAAACTTGTAGGAACTGTAACACAGGACTTTTTAGGAAAAGAAGTGAATAACTTTATTCATCCTGACTAAAGAAACAGTCAGGTTTCAAGAAAAAGTCTGTTTGGTTAAACCAAAAGAAAGCTTACTTTCATTTACCCTTCTTTTAGATTCAAAGAGGGCAAACAACAAATCCCAATTGATTTTAGTCGTAAATAGCACATTAGTCATGTGCTAGAGAGAGGAATTTTCCATTTGGGAAATTCATTAATTAAATTACCTCAGATTTTGAGTTTCTCAAAGGTTAACGGCTGCTTAACAGTATAGTACCTCCTGATGTTGTACAATCTATGTAGTTCTAATACTACATAATTTGAGATATATAAGCATGTTAAAGTTCTTTAGCAGACATAACATGCAGAAAAAGTACAATCTTGCTGGTAAGTATATAACAGTCAATTTTTGTGCAAAGTAAGCAGGTAAGCCTGCTGCACAATTTTTGTACAGACAAGTAGTTATGACTGTTTTTACTAAAAATAGTAGGCACACAAACAGCTATCACTTGTACACCCTAGTGGCATGCATATGTACCATATGAGCAGCTAAGGCTTGCTTGGTCAGTTACGGTATCATACATATCATTCTTGCGTAAGAAGATACTGCTTAAATGGAAAAAAGGGGGGTATGTACACCTTGTTGTACCATTTAAACAGCTTAATCTGTTAACACCCACATTCACAATGTAGAAAGAGATTTCTACATTATAATGTAGATTTAAACAGCTCACCATAAAGGTATGTTGTAAATCATGAGCAGCTGGTACATACATATAGGTGCGAAATATGATACCTACACATGTTGTACAACATAAGCAGCTATGACTGCTGGACAAGTATATTAATCCATATGTTGTACAACTTAGCACACTGTAATGTATATAAACCATCTACATATATAATGTGAGCTTCAGCTGGTGCAGGAAAAAGCGACCACATTTACTATGTAGAGAGTGGTTTCTACATTCATAGTGTAAAGTAAAACAACTTACAGTCTTTACATGATGTACACACTAATCACTAATACTAAATACCAGTATGGTATAGTATATTGACCTTTTGTAGCACACAAAAAACACTCTGTTTGTCTAGTGTCTTGATAGCTTCAAATGAAGCTATTACCTATACTTGTACAAATCAGCAACTATGACTTATTGTACAAGCCAGAACCACTAGGCATGGTAGAGTGACAGTACTTGGCTAGCTACTGCTGCAACAGTATAGTGTAAACAGTGAAAGTTGCTAATACTGTAAAGTGTACACATGTTTTACTGCATAGATAGGTTCAGCTGATATGGTAAACATATAAGCTGGCCAAATAAATAGCTAAGAAGCTAGTTTATTGGAACTATACGTTTGTACAATTTTGTCCTAGAAACTGGACATATTGTACCTAATCAACAGCTTGACATATTTACTTATTGTAAATAGACTACCTATGTTATCTAGCATAATCAGCTACCATAACTAGTACCACACAATTATGTGTATGTTGTACCAGAATAAACCGTTATGTTGTTTATACGAGCACAAGCAGTAACAATGATACTGCATACAGTATTATACACCAAGTACACCAGACATGTCCTAAATGCTGATTGGAAGATCAGCTTTCCAGTGTTGTGCCAGGGAGCCACATCTCTGGTGGTGCTGAGTTCGTTTTACCCACAAACTCTAGTAACAAGTCCTACCACAGGTCTGGACAGTTACAAAAATGAGGTTGAGACTTATACCAAACTTCTTTATTTGGTATGAATGATTAGCCTGACCCATCTTCAATTGACTCAGAGATATTGCAGTGGGTCTGCTTTATTGGTGGCTCACATAAGAAAATAATTAGTTAAAATACCAAAAATTATGTCCACCACCTTTGAAATAGCAAGGTGGATCAACTGATAGTCTCCATTATGAAACTACATCAGTGACAAATTTAGTATTTAGATTTAATTTCATTAACAAGGTCAACCAAGACTATAAACGAGAGTCTTAGTTCTTACATTGAAATAAATTTCACCAGTTGTGAAATTTTTTGGCCATAAGGTAAGGATATTTTGATTTTGCAAAACACTACCTATAACCTTGAATCTAGACACCGTTTCTTGAGACTTCTGCCCTCTTTAGAGGAGCAAATCAAGAAAATCATTTTTAGGCAAATGGTAGAGGAGATAGATTCAACTGCGGGTCTATTAGACCAGCAATACTAGTGCTGTGCCAAAGGCCACAGTTCTGGTGGTGTCAAGTTCATCTTAGTCTCCAGCTCCAGTAACAAGTCCCATCGAAGTACGGACAGTTTTACAGGAGTCCCTGTTTAGAATTTACCAATAATTCTAAAACAGTCACCTCACTCTACAGCCCTGGTGGTGTCAAAGTCATCTTTGCACAAATTCCAGTAACAAGTCCTCCCACAGGTTCGGACAGTTACATAGGAGTAGCTGTTAAGAATTTTACTCATAATTCCAAAACAGAGTTTATCAGGGTTAATGACATAACAACAACTATTTACTGCGGTCCTTTCGAGGGGCAGTTGGTAGCCATCTGATATCTAATATCAGTGAAATTGCTGGGTTTCAGCAATGGCTACCTCAGTACTCTTGTTTAATAGGTAAGATTTTGTCCTTCTGTCCTCTTCTGAGTAAACAGAAAAGATTTTGTTGGTGTAACCTGATACGTAACTCATTATTATCACCAATCTTTAGGTGAATTAAGATGAGCACACTACCTCAGTCAACCACCTTACCACTTTGGCCACCGGTAGACTTTAGTTTGTCAAAGTAAACTGAACACCAAGAAAGACATCCTAACCTAAGATAAATAAATTCAGAGAATTTATGACATGAGGTATAGGTTATCAGTAACTTGAGCACTCAAATAACCCAACACAAGCTAGGATACTTGTGGCTGCACATTGACCTCTATGATATTTCTGAAGAAATATTCTAATGTAAAACATTAAGTCTCTGTGATTTATATATCACTACCAAGCAGCTTTGTGGTTATTGGTGAGTCAACTGCAATCCTCATAGAATTCTATGACATTAAGCATGGCTCTTAAGCTGTTAAATACAGGCTTAAAGATTTTTACCATACTTGTGAATTTATTGGGCATAAATTATAGGTATATCTGAATTCTCAATTCACAACCTATACAAAAGTTTTTATGCCAGAATTTAGACACCATTCTGCCCTTCCAAGGGAGGCAGATCAAATTCTCTATCTTTCTCATCATAAATGGTAGAACAGAGAATTTCGGAATGCTGAATAAATCAGCTAGTTAATGTTGTGCCAGTGGGCCACAACTGTGGTGGTGTCATGGTCATTTTACACCCAATTCTATTAACAAGTCCCACCGCAGGTCTGGACAGTTACTCAGGAGTTACTGTTAAGAATTTTACCAAATTCTAGACAGTGGCCTAAAGGTAGGGCAAATACAGAAATCTCTGTACTCTTTAAGGGTGTAAGTAACCTGCCTGTTACAGTTTTCAAATAAAACAATTATTGTGTAACTGTCTACCTGATACTCAACTCATTTGGTCACCAGTCTAGGTGATTACTAAATAAGTACACTAGGGTGCCGCTATGGCTCTAGGTAATACTTCAGTGTATCAGTATATAGTTTCAACACCAGGTTGGACAACCTAATCCTGTGCTAGCATAATTTCAGGGAAATTATGGCAAGAGGTATAGGTATTGGAAACTTTAGTGCCCGAAAAACCTGACACAAGCTAACAGGCCTGTGGCTACCCATTGACCTTTTAAGAAAGTTCTGAGGAATTTTCACAGGTAAAGGTCTCAGTGATATTTGAAATCACTACAAGGCAGCTTATCGGTTATTGGCAACTGGCCAGGAAAACGGTAAAGCTGCCTTCCCAGGTGAAGCAGGTCATAAATTTCTCCACAGAATTTTTTTGGCATAAGGTATAGGTAATTTTGATTGTTTAAATCACAACCTAAACCACTTGATTTTGACACCTTATTAACAATCTCACCAGAGAGACAGGTCAAATTCTTTCTCTATCATTCTCACCACAAAGGTAGCATAGAGAAATTTGACATGCTGATTAAAGATCAGCTTGCCAGTGTTGTGCCAGAATGTCACAAATCTGGTGGTATCAATCATCTTACACCTTACTCCGGTAACAAGTCCCATCGCAGGTCTGGACAGTTACACTGGAGTCACTGTTTAGAATTTTACCCAAATTCTAAACACAGTGGTCTAACTGTAGAGCAGGCACAGAAAGAGCTGTATTTTAGGTGTAGCTAACCTGCTCAACTTTACTTAACTTGGTGACATGATAAGGCCATAGACCCTATCTAAAAACCAATCTTAAAATGTCTGGAAATTTTTTCCACCACAGTGAAAATTTTTGTAACGAATCTTTACCAGATTCTATAGCAGTAGTTAGTCTAAGCTAACAGCTACCAAAGAACATTTATTGGTGTAAACTGAAAACACAACTCATTTTTTATCACCAATCTTAGGTGAAGAACATGAGTAGGAGTGTTCAACAGATTAAATAACTTTATCTGCACTTATAGTGTATCAGTTTGAAGTCAACCAAGGAGGGGTGATCAACCTAGCCTGTGCCTCTGTACAGTCAGAGAAATAAGGCAAAGATATCACAATCTCACTCAACCCCAAGTAAGCTTGTAAGGCTTGTGACTGTAAGCGGACCCTCTGGAAAATTTTTTGAAATTTTTCGGCATAAGGTAAGGGTCTCAAGTGATTCTCTGACTCACTTTAATTAAGAATTAACAGGCTTGTTAATCTTTTGGGCATAAGGTGTAGACAAGTGATTTTCTAAATCACCACCTTTTACGCCCTTGCAAAGGCAGTCACAAACTAGCTCTGAAAAGCCTAGCTTTAGCCCTCCCCAGGGAGGCAGGTCATAAATTTCTCCAACTGAGAAATCTTTTTTGGCATAAGGTATAGGTAAACTGAATTATCAATTCAAAACCTAGACAGCCAAAAGACACAGTCATAGACAATCAGCCCTCCGCGAGGAGGCTAGTCTTTCAAATTTCTCTAAATGAGAAATTTTTTGGCATAAGGTATACAATCGTTTTATCAGTTTGATACACTAGATGGCGTCCTAGTTGACCCCTAAGCTACAGGGGCTACTCACCCACCCAGCCCCTGCAGCCCCATAGGCCTATTGCCGGGGCAGAAACACCTCTCACAATTATACTGTTTTGAAATTGAAAAATGGTTCCAAGAGCTTAGAAATCAGAGATATCTAGAGAGAAATAGTGTATCTAGATATCCCATAAATATTGGATTGGAAAAATTAACCAAACACCTTCTATAGCATTTCAAATCTTCAGGTACACTCTGCAGTGAGTAAGAGAGAAACTCACCATGCCCCTGTAGCAGGAGCATATTGGCTTGGTCGACACTAACGCCATCTACTGTATATCCTTGATAGAACTTTTGTATAGGTAAAATCAGATTTACAAGTATCAACCTATACAGCCGTGTTTAGACGTTCTTAAGACTTCTGCCCTCCCCGGGGAGGCAGGTCAAAATTTCAAACGAAATCGAAAATCAACTTACCATCATTGTGCCGGGGGGCCACAATATATGGCGGTGTCAAGGTCACAGTACACCCAACTCCTCTGACAAGTCCTACCACAGGCCGGGACTGTTCTATCTGGAGTTACTGTTAAGAATTGTACCCAAAATTCAATAACAGTGGCTATCTGTACAGCGAGCACAGATTCAAGCGTCTTATTTGGTGTTGGCAACCTCCCTGATACACAGCCATTTCATTCACAAGTCAGTCTGTGAGAACAGGATGGCTAATTGCCACTTCATTTCATCAGAAATTAATGTGGAGACCTGCAGCGGTCCGACTTTGAGTGTATCAGGCACAAAATAATTTTAATATACCAATAGGTTAAGTCCACCAGCTCAGATCATAGCCAGGTGGGTCAACAGACTGAACTCCA
Organism: Acholoe squamosa; assembly: GCA_949317995.1. Lineage (NCBI taxonomy): Eukaryota > Metazoa > Annelida > Polychaeta > Phyllodocida > Polynoidae > Acholoe > Acholoe squamosa. The sequence goes on along the minus strand of OX439039.1, from coordinate 27,686,290 downwards.
TCAAGAGGCAATCTGTGACAATCTAACCAGTGCAAAGGTCTACTAAAAATATTTCGTTTGATGATGTCAACTGAGGTTCCAGATCATGAACCTATGGGTAGATTGACAAACATCAAGTGTCAATCAGGCTTAAGAACACAAGCCTAAATTGACAACTTTTGTTAGTTTTGGGGACAAAAAGGTAGCCAGACAGGTACAAAGGAAGCAGAAGTCCTCCTAAGTAACCCTAAACAGGAGTGTGGAGATAGATAACCTCAAACACCACCCCAGCAGGCAGACTGGCACTAGAGTGACAGTAAGGCCTGGGTCTATGGGAACTACCTCGATTATCACCCAAAACAAACAAACATAACATAACATAAAAAACAATCCAAGTAAATTTTTTACAAGAAATATAGTAAAAACAGATACAAAAAGGAGTAATCTCAGTTTTTTGAAGAAAATCCGTCTTAATTAGGACCAAATCAACAATATAACCGAGAAAACGGCGGGCCGAGATGAAAAGTTTGGCGCCGAACCAGAAGTGGCTGGAAAAAAACGGAAACAACCGAGAATTTTGCCGCCAAACGGTTTTAAGTTATTGTCGATGTCGTAAAAGAAACGAAATTGTTTTTTCGTAGAAATAAGACATGAATTTCTACAAAAACAGTAGATATTAACAATATATTAAAGGATTACTCTTTAATAAAGCAAAAAAGGTGAGAAAATGCGCCCAAAAGTAGAACGATCGGGATAGGAACCCAACTGCTTCTCCGTACATGGCGGGAAAGCAGAGATCGTTACAATTTTGAGAAAATTAGCCTAAATAGGCCTAATTTAGACTTTTAAGGCGAATTAACCCCCTAAAAACAGAATAAAATCAGATATGAAAAATGGAAGTATAGCGAAATTGCTAAAAACTCGCTCGAATTGTAAGCCAAATTGCGAGACGTCCTCCTCCTATGGAAATACACAGCAGTCTGACATCTACGGATCTGCGCATGCGCATCTCCTATGATAGACCGCAACAACATCTATCGTTGCGCTCTGGAATTTGATACCAAACATGTCCATGCTGTGGTGTAAATTTACCTGAAAAATTCTATTTTTTTGACGAGAGGGGTGATGAGAAACAATTTTTCTTTTTTGAATGGCCTATTTGGTTATTATCTACGTTGGGGCATATGATGTCACTGATGAAATGACCATCCGGGCACCCCTCAATTCTACAATCCCCCAATCATGGCCGATGGTAGGAAACCATTCTTTAAGGCTGCATAAAATTGATAATCAGCTTTGCGGACACCGCCCGCACCCTCTAAAAACGGCCGCATACCTCCTTTTTTTTCACCTTTTTATAAAAAAAGGTTCAAAAATGCCTGCATGGAAGAAAAACTGTCCTGTGCATTTTACTAAATTTTCCATATCTCAGCTGTTTATTGGTGTAGAAACAAAATTTAAAATGTCTCTTGTTCCTTATATCCATGTACAGATATTAGACACCATTACTTGCACTGTTCTTATAAATATGTTTTTGTGGTTAATTAAAGTAAAATCTTTTAGTATTGTAAGGGAAAATTAAAAAGTGCCCTTCCCACATCCCAAGAAAAAAGCATAACAAATAAAATAAAAAGCTTCCTCCCTCACCCCTCTTTCGCAAAAAGTGTCCGCAAAACTGACTATCAATTTTATGCAGCCTAATTTAAAGTTCATTTTTTTCTCCCTTTTTTTTTAAAACAGTAGTCGACAAACCGCCGACAGGCTACAAGGCCCTTGTGTTTGTCAAGATTTCAAGACCGGGGCGGGGCAAATAAAATAAAATGTACCGGTAGCGGGGGGAACTATAATTTACATGACTAGAACTGTCATGAGTCTTTTTTTTTTAATGAGAATAGTTGGCGGAAAATTTCCTTTCTCCTGTTTTAACGGTACCTAGTAATCAGTTACATTAGTGATTAGTATATCGTAAGCTAACCGAGTGATACTTCCAATCCAAATGGACGTGATCAAGTGAGGCAATCCACACCACACGGTCGGCCTTGGCTTGGAGTTGGACCCACCCGCGACCCACCCTGGCCCTGGCCTGGGCTGACTCAGCCGCTGAGTGTGGCAGGCTCTGTTGTCGCAAGTGTCGACAATTTGTTACGGTCTGCTCGCACGTTTTCTTGATGCGATTGATATATTACATATTTGTCTTCACAAATAAGTGTGATCATCACAATGCTTAAGTTCACATACCTTCAAAGGTGATCGCTTGTTTACAAGGTGCAGATACACAATCCACTCCTGTCCGATCACTCCTGTCACCTTGCTCGAAAGTTCGTCGCTGGTAACTCGGGTACAACTGCTGTAAATAGTATCTACAAGTGACTGCAAGCTGGCCTCATCTCAATGTGGGGTAGATACACACTTGAGAGATTACAAATAACACTCTGTGCACGACATCGTTCAACTCTATTGCACATATCTCTTTACAAAAGAGTAAATTGTTATTTTGCTGATTGATCATCATTTCATGGAAAAATCTAATAAAAATGTAAAAGCAATAACTGGATTTTTGATTTGCAACTACACAGCCGATTGGCGGTAGCCGGGGACCAGACGACGGCCGCGCTGATAGTATTTATCAATTTTATATGCTTTGATAGAATTTTATCACCTAATGATTACCTGGGACGAAGTGTCCGTTAGTGATTGAGTGGGAAGATTTTCTTTTGGATATGTATATAACACACAGTACGCCTTTTAAGAGACGAACAACTTAAGTTGTGGGCGATAATACGGGAAGTGGTTGATTTGCTCCACCACTCGTACATGGTCATGCCACTCATGGGCTCTACCGAGTCGAGATGGCGCTGTAGTATCCCGAAAGTCGGACCATCCCAGAAGTCGGCCGAAATTTTCAAATAATTAATATGAACTTTAACCGTTTCATAATTCTATGGCGTAGGGACAGTATCATTAGGGTTGTTGTCCTTTCAAGTTCTATAAGACGAGAGGGATGTTATCATGGTTTTTATGTTTTCAAAAAATTATTTATTTTCATTGATTTTTGTGGCCCATGAGCGATAATAGGCTTAAAACATGGATTGTGCATGCGCAGCCAACTTCTGGGATGCGCCAACTTCTGGGATACGACAGCGCCACTGTCTGATAATCACTAATGCACTGGCTAATAGGAGGGTGAGCAGGCTCAGGGGTAAACCTGACACCAGTTACCCCTCACCCCAGCAGATTGATGATTTACACATAGTTATCATGAGAATTTGATGGGGAATAAGCTATGGCCTGAAGCTGAGTATTCAATAAAGTTATTGCCGTGATCTGTTCATGCTGACATGCATTTACTAGGGAGAAAGCAGGTGTTCATTCCAGCCAACACCAATGACACCAGTAACCCCTCACCTGGAATCCAGGAAGTGTCTGACTGCAGACCTGGTATACATGCTCAGTGGCCAAGCTCCTCCCCTTTACCTGAATGTAAACATAGACCTTGTTGACATATGCTTTGTGATTAAGGCAAATAAGCTATGAATGGATGATTCTCTTTGACAAAAATGAATTTGATTCTTTCCCATGAGATATTTTGGATGGTATGTGTAAATGATTTTGGGTGACATTGTCTAGAAACGATGCACCTAACAAAAAGGTCTTGGGGCAAGACTGAGGACTACAGAATGACACCACCTACCCCACACCAGTAGGGAGTGGTCATTTAATACTATTAATAATAGGGAGTGTTATTTAAAGGATTTAAAGGGAGTGGTCATTATTTAACAACGGGGTGGGGGGGGGGGATTGCTGGTGGGTTTTGATGGGGGCATCAAAATTTCAGACCCCTCCGGAGGGGCGGGGGCTAAAAAGATTTTGACCCCTCTTGAGGGGGGGCTAACAACGTTTACTCTCTTTTTAGCAAAAACACCAGCAACCTACTATAGATTAAAGAGGGGCGCGAAATTTCTCCGCGCCTCTGGTACGGGGGGCCGCAATAATTTTTGACTGCGTTCAGGGGGGGGTGTAAAACATTTTCGCGCATCCGTGCAAATAACAACCAGCACCCCTGTTGATAAATAATGACCACTCCCTAAAAACCTTACTCTTTTTAGCAACAAAAACTAATACATGTCAAAGAGGGGCGTGCAAATTCTGTTCGTCATTGGGGGGGCGTAATAATCTGTCGCACATCCTTGTCAAATTTGAATGTGCCTCCAGTACCAGGTATGGGGGGGCGCAAATATTTGGACCGTCGAGGGCGGGAGTCTACTGGTACTGTTGGGGCATAACATTTTCAATAGCCTGCTTAAATTTATGCACCACCTCCCCAGCTGTTCATAAATGATAGCAGTGGGGGGTGGGGGGGCAATAATTTTTAACACCTGTAGATCTACACTCTCCCTCCTAAAAAATCTTAAGGGCCCTCCGTGATCTATGAGACCAGTATCCTGGGTAGGTCACATGATTCTGTCCCCTGTAAGCCTAATCACAGACAAGCCTTTGGGCCTATATACCACCTACAGGCAAATCCGCTGTTGCAACAGACCCAAGCAGAGCTAGGGTATAAATATATTTTCTGTGAACACAAAAGAGTTGTAAAAGTCAGTGGAACTACATCCTGCAACACCTTAGATATTACTGTATTTGTTAGTAGCCATACTGTATATATAACTCCACTGGAGTTAAGAGTGCTGATGCTATTGTGTTTTGTATACATTAAGATAAATTACATTTTACCATTTGTAGCCAACCTTTCACTAGTTTAAGGACAGAACCTGTAGGGAAACTCTCCCCATGAAATGCCCTGCCATCTAGTGTGAAGATCATTCGGTGACCACATGGCCACAACAAAGCACAACAACATTGGCTCCGCCCACTTTCTAGACTAAAGCATGCAAGGAAAAATATAAGACACACAAAATATTCATTTTTAGGGAGGATGTGTCAACTAGATTTTAATATTTCAGCCATTGTCAGTAAAAAATATTTTTTTATTGCCCTTCACTGCAGATCTGCAACTTGACCTAGTTAGACCGTTCATACTCTGATCTAGCTATACACACACAGCCATTCTGAAACGTCGGTCGTGCTCTTGACTCGGTATGTTCGACCCCAGTCTCGCCCGGTCGGGATTCTAGGGAATACCTCTCTCGTGTATTCTCCCTGTCGGTAATGGCTACTGTTTACAGAGGGCACCACCTTCAATACACAATGAAATGCCAGGATATTGTTGCAAACAAAGCTCTCAGTGCTGTGTGCTCCCCTCTATGGAGCATAGGGAGGTACATACACTGGTCACCTGACCCAAATTCAACAGGCTATAGCAAGCTAAATTCTCATCAAAATTTCTTTAGCTTAACATATGTTCAACTTCAACATATATTCTCTAACATATGTAGACACCAAAGCCCTATCTATGGTATTTTTGAAGAAATCAAACATTTAAAGAATCTCGCCATAGGCGGCAATGGTGAAGATGCCCCTACTCGCCTGTGCTACTGCTGCTCTGCTCACACACTGGTGGGTAGGAGCAGGGCCCAGCGTAGCTCACGGGAATCGCTATCCGACAGGGAAAATAGAGCCTGTTGAGGTTCCCGAAACCGTAGCACTTTCTCGCCTCCTTTTGCGGAAATGGTTGAATTCCGGTGAAGTCAGCCGTGCATTTCAGTCAGATTAGAGATTGACATAAAAGCTTTAATTTCCTTCCTGTACATGAATTACTTATTGATATCAATAAAGAAACCACCATTTATTCATATATAATTGCTGCAGGGTCTAGATATATGCTGTTATTTTGTAATAATGGGTGTAAATAAACATGAAATGCATGGGTGATGTTATGACCATCCAAAAACCACAAAAGGACCCCAATATTCTGCCACAATAACCCATACCCCCGGTACTTAAGAGTTTAATCAGGGTTCAAATTTTGTGATCATGCTAGTTGTGGTCAGAAATGCCTGGAACACTTAAATCACTGTTTCTCAGAAGATATTGACACTAGGAACTTGAAATAAAAACTTGAGAAAAGGTCATTAAGCATTTAAGGGGTGGTTTCAATGACCTATGGCCTGACCTTGATCTAGGTCAGGTCAAGGTCATTTTATTGATTTTTTTTAGGCCCAGGCTAGGGGAATGTTCACCTGACTAGAATGGAGTTCACCCAGCCTCAGGGTCCAGGATCAGTACCTGGGGCCTTCCCCCTCCCCCACCCTCTGACTGATGTTCATACTTCAAAGTATAGCCCTACTAGTTAGTCAGAGAAGTCCTGGTAGTCAGCCCTCCAGTAGGGGCCACCTCCAGGTCGAACGTACCGTCTTTCTCCGGCGACCAGCCTACCTAGTTTGGTGGCAAACAAGCGCCTGCAGTGCGGTCGTATCCCAGAAGTTGGTGCATCCCAGAAGTTGGCTGCGCATGCCCAATCCTTGTTTAAGCCTATTATCACTCACGGGCCACAAACATCAATGAAAATAAATAATGTTTTGAAAACATAAAAACCACTCGAGGCGTTCGGGCAGCGGTTTTCTTACCATACGCAGTGCATTGTGGGTGGGGGTGACCTCGAACGCTAACTACACCACCTTAGCTTGTTCCCTCCACCCCCTTCCACCCCAGCCAGGTCTGGCTAGGTACCAGTCCTTAACTATGCTTGGAAGTGTAGTAAGTTGACTTGGGGATCAACATTGACCCACATGGGGAGGACCAATAGGGGGTGGCCTTACAAACCAGCATTGATCCCTCGGCCGTACTCCGAACGCACCGATTATAACATCCCTCTCTTCTTATAGAATTTGCTGGTATCCATCTGCCAGCTTGACTCACCCGCAACAAGCTAAGAAAAATAGTACCTCCCAGCATGCCTGTTTACCAGTGACGTAATCGTGAGACTATGAGATGGGGCCAGTCGAGGCATTCGTGGTATGGCCGAGGGATCAATGCTGGTTTGTAAGGCCACCCCCTATTAGTCTGCCCCATGTGGGTCAATGTTGATACCTGAGTCAACTTACTACACTCCCAAGCATAGTTAGGGACTGGTACCTAGCCAGACCTGGCTGGGGTGGAAGGGGGAGGAGGGAACAAGCTAAGGTTGTTTAGTTAGCGTTCGAGGTCACCCCTACCCATAATGCACTGCATATGGTTAGAAAACCGCTATTCCTAGATGAGCGAAAATGCTCGTGAGGAAAACTGCCCTTTTCACCCATGGCTAATACTTAGAATCTTCTGGGGCTGTCGTCGTAACCCAGACACCACTCAACCTATCAAAGTGTCTGGGTTACAATCGTAACTACCCAGTAAGTAAAAGTTGTGTGCAGCCTGTTGCAACTGGTAGCACCTCCATTTAATGGAGGTTAATCCTCGCGCAGGGCCCCCATAGAGGGGCTGCAAGGCTAACACTAACCACTGACTTAAATTGTTATTTTCGATACTTCCTCTTATCAAAATGTTTTTAAAGTTCACAATCTATTAGTTTACTAATTGATGATAACTCACTGAAAGTTTAGTTAAGGTATTATGAGGAGAACTGACAATAATTATTTAGGAAAGTTGGGGGGTGGGTTGTGCGGGATTGGCAGGTGAAAGGTGCAATGGAGTAAGACATTAAAAACTCATTCTATCAAAATCTACCAAAGGAATCTACTTCATATTTACACACAATGTCCGGGTATATCTTTAGGTGACTCGCTAAAAGTATTAAATAATTTGATGAAATCATGTTGGAGAAAAATGATTTTTACTTTCACCCTCATGATGCACCACATTGACTGGTAATGGTGGCCACTGGTTTGTTATTCACCTCCAAAGTATGTCTACTGTAGGTGCGTGGTGGCGCCCCCTGTAAACAAATCTTTGCTTCTCGTCCAGGCTAAATAGAGGGCGATGCCCTTTTTTGATATGAAACCTGTTGCACATGGTGTGCTTATCAATGGTAATAGATGATTTGTACCATATTTCTCAAGACAATTTCAAATATAGAGTACAATTTCAAATATAGTTAAGATTATACCAATAAACACAACCACAACAACAGAAGTAGAATATAAGTTGAGATTTTTATTACTCAAGGTAGATTCAATGATACAAGTTGTGCCTTCATCAGGTGAAATCTTAAGACAATATATCTGTCTTTTTGAAAATACTATAAGTAAATAATGATCAAATGTTCTGAAGGCGCTAAAATCAATTGAGCCAACATTTCATGTATGCACCTACCGTAATCTCCTGCGTATAAGGCGCGTCTTATAGGCCAAACAAAATGCTGCTGGGTCTTATACGTGGGAGGTAAATTGCCTTGAGTTTGGGGTGCGCCTTATAGGGGGGTTATTTTTACTATAGAACAGTACTAAACTGACAAAAATTTGCCCTCAGGGGGGGCCTTCTATGCAAAACAGCCCCCCTGTGAGTTGGGGGGGGCGCCTTATACGTGAGCTGCGCCTTATACGCGGGAGATTATGGTAGTCAGAAAGTTCTCGTGTTAGAATTTACAAGCCTAGTGCCATCATATTAATGTTAGTAAGAAAACTTAACTAGAATATATATCCTGAATAATTGCCAAATATGTAGGTGCTGAGGTCTAGTTTAGTTTGAAATAATCTTTATAAATCCGTCAGATTCTTTGTTTAAGAGATTAGAGTATAAGAGAAAGAGAAAGAAGAGGAAGTAAGAGTAAGAAACAAGAAATAGTAACAAGGGGTAAAGGGAAAATTGATATTGGGGTCAAATATCGATATATATCAGCATGGGCCATTCTTGTAGATGTTATTTTTGTTTTTGTCTTGTTGAGTCAGGGTAAGTGTAGAAGTCTCTAATGGGTCTGTCGTAGTGTGAATCACTGATAGGAATGGGACTGAAGGGGGGATGGGGGTTTATCTTCTCCTGTTGGGTGCATTGCAGTCAGGCAGTCTGTCAATAAGCTTCTTATATTTCCCATCATTCCATTGCTTGAACTGTTCCATTGATTTGATTGCTCTTACTGTATTATCTAGTTTATTCCAGCAGTTTGCTGCCCTATGCTCGAGTGAGTGTCTATAAGCAGGGTTCTTGGGCCTTTCTACTTTCAGTAAGCGCTCATCATGCCTCCTAGTTCTTATATTCCTCCTATCTATTGCCTCGATGTCCAATGACATAGAGAAAGCTTTTTGTAGGAGGTGCTTCTCTCTTCTATCTATCATGTAATTGATGCCAACCATTTTGTGTAGCTTATCTGTGTTTGTGGTACCGGCTTTCCATAAACAGGTTCTGAGACATTTATTCACAATGAGCTGAACTTCATTTTGATGTGTTTTCACACAAGGACTATAAATAACATCTCCATAGTCTGCAATAGGGATAAGCATGGTCTTTATAACATCTTTTGCTGCTTCTTCTGTCAAATTATTCCTGATTTTGTGGAACAGGTATGATTTGTATTCTAGCTTGTGTGCCACACTATCAACATGCTTTTTATAGTCCAGCATTGAGTCTAGATGTAGCCCTAGGTAATTGTAGGTTGGTGTAAAAAGGACATTATCATTACCAATATTTAATGTGGGGTATATAAGCTGGCGGCTTATGGCTTTGGTGTGGAAATTCATGGCTTTCGTCTTTTTCGTGTTTAGTGATAGTTTATTTTTTATACACCAGTCAGAAACTATTTCTAGGTCTTGGTTTAACATAGCTTCAGTGTTGGGATCTTGAGGTAGGTGATCAAAATATAAGACAGTATCGTCTGCATAGTGTTGCCACTTTACATTTTTTAGGGAGTAACTGAGGTCGTTGATATAGGTAAAAAATAACAAGGGTCCAAGGACTGAGCCTTGTGGTACGCCATGAGTTATTGGATTCTTTCCCTTAAGGGAAAGAATCCTGAGTACATCTATCTACAGTGTCTTAATTGCTTTTTGACCAAAGACCTAAAGTACCTGAAGTCGTTTGGGGCTTCAGAACGGCTTCAGGTACCTCTGATAAAAGTACTATAGGGCATCAATGACTGTCTCTCCTGTTGCCCGGCCCTAGTGCTATTATTAGTGCCATTTCCTGTCCATTTGGTCAGCGCCTACAGCGCCAAACACACACATGGTGGTCTCTCCTGTTGCCTGGCCCTAGTGCTATTATTAGTGCTGTTTCCTATTCATTTGGCCGGCGCCTACAGGGCCAAACACAAGCACATGGTGGTCATAGTTCTTTCCATTTCTCCATTCTCTGGTGTTTGATTGAAAATGTTGACGCCATTCTGTGTTTTAATTTGTGTTTTAATCTGTGTTTTTACAGTACATGTATTGAGTTTAAGGCTATAGCAGGTTAGTATTAGTGCTATGGTATGATAGTAATTACTCACTATTTGTTAGCAATTAGTCAATATATATCAGTATTTACTCACAATTTCTCAGCAATTAGTCAATATATGTCAGTACTTAGTCACTATATATCAGCAATTATCAATACATGTCAGTATTTACTCACAATCTGTTAGCAATTAGTCAATATATAACAGAGAAATAGCCACTGATTCAATTGTGCATCCTGCCTTGACTGGTCCAAGGTCACATTTGTGACTTGTCAGGGGCGCCTGTATCATTTAATTTATTCAACATGGTGGTTTCCATGGCAACTAGTGCAAAAACGGATCTGACTCCGTTATGGTTGACCATGCTAAAAAAATCAAGAATGACTTCAGCTTTAATTTAAGCCTTTATTCATGAATGCCATCAAATTAGAACCCGATTGACGCCAGTTTTATGGTGGAAGATGGGGGGGAATTCAGAACATCCTTGGCCCTATTAGTACCGTGACACCTTCTGTGTTTTAATTTGTGTTTTAATCTGTGTTTTTACAGTACATGTATTGAGTTTAAGGCTATAGCAGGTTAGTATTAGTGCTATGGTATGATAGTAATTACTCACTATTTGTCAGTGGTTAATCAATATATGTTAGTAATTAATCACCATTTGTTAGCAATTAGTCAATATATATCAGTATTTACTCACAATTTCTCAGCAATTAGTCAATATATGTCAGTACTTAGTCACTATATATCAGCAATTATCAATACATGTCAGTATTTACTCACAATCTGTCAGCAATTAGTCAATATATAACAGAGAAATAGCCACTGATTCAATTGTGCATCCTGCCTTGACTGGTATTTGTCAAAATATGTCAGTATCTATGAACTATTTGTCAGCAGTTAGTTAATATATGTTAGTAATTATTCACTATTTGTCAACAATTAGTCAATACATGGTAGTAGTAGTTACTTACATTTTATCAGTATTTAATCAATATATGTTAGTAATTGCTCACTATTTGTCAGCAATTAGTCTATATGTTAGTACTTGCTCACTGTTTGTCAGCAATTATTCAATATATATATTAGTAATTACTCACTATTTGTCAGCAAATAGTCAATATATATCAGTATTTACTCACAATTTGCCAGCAATTAGTCAATATATGTCAGTACTCAGTCACTCTATATCAGCAATTATCAATGCATACCAGTATTTACTCAGAATCTGTCAGCAAATAGTCAATATATAACAGAGAAATAGCCATTGATTCAATTGTGCATCCTGCCTTGACTGGTATTTGTCAAGATATGTCAGTATCTATGGACTATTTGTCAGCAATTAGTTAATATATGTTAGTAATTATTCACTATTTGTCAGCAATTAGTCAATACATTTTAGTAGTTACTTACATTTAATCAGCATTTAGTCAATATATGCAGGGATGAAAGTCTTTAGGGAATTTCCTGATTTCAGGGATTTCGAAGTTCCAGGGCCCTATACATTCATATAGAAACCCAGATTTTTTGAGCAAATATTGGACCATTTCAGGGATTTTCGTGCTCTATGACTTTCATCCCTGTATATGTTAGTAATTGCTCACTATTGACTAATATCTGACAAATTGTGAGTAATTACTGACATATATGGACTAAGTGTTGTTTTATAATGACTAAGTACTGGCATATATTGACTGACTGCTGACAAATAGTGAGTAATTACTAACATATATTGACTAATTGCTGACAAAGTGAGTAATTACTGACGTATATTGACTGATTGCTGTTATATAGCGACTAAGTACTAACATATATTGACTAATTGCTGACAAATAGTAAGCAATTACGAACATATATTGACCAATTGCTAGTGAGTTATTACTATCGTTTATTCATTAAAATACTGACATATATTGACAAATTGCTGATGAATTCTGAGTAAATACTGACATGTATTGATTAATTGCTGATATATAGTGAGTAATTACTGACATATATGGACTTATATTTATATCTATAATAAATACAGTATATTAATATTAAAAAATGTTACCTATCGAATATTGAATTCTAATCCTCAAATATTAACAAAGAATTCACTACAGCATTGCTGTACCTATCTAAAAATTTCTTAAAGATTAGTGTCTCAACGAATCATAAAACAATCCTTACCATTCAGACATATCAACATTCTCAAATCCTCAAGTAAGCGCATCCTCGTATCCTTGGTTTTTGAGAATATTGTTAGCTTTAGTAATTTGTGTTCTGTTGCAGAGGTAGTTTTTTGTTAGTTTCCTGGCAATTTTGATCGAAGCCTAAATGTAGCAATTTGTTAATAAGAATTTTGTGGTCTAAAGTATCAAACACTTTTTTGAAATCGAGGAAAATGGCTGTTGTACACTTGTTATTATTTAAGGAGTTGTATATATTATTTGTTAGTTTACTGAGACTGTCTATTGTACCTTTACCTGGTCTAAATCCATCCTGGTTTGGGTTCAGTAAATCAAACTCATTCAGGTAAACAATAATTTGTCTGTGCAATACCTTTTCAGTTATCTTTGCTGGGAGTGGAAGAATCGATATGGGCCTAAGGTTGCCTACTTCTGCTGGGTCACCACCCTTGGGTAAAGGGCTAACTTGGGCTTGTTATATATTGTTGATATATATCATAGGTTCAAAGATAGGTTATGCTGAAAAATTGAAATAAATAGTGATACTCCCTAACCACTATATAGGTGATGGAAAGTCATTATTTTTCTATTTAAATCAGTCTAAGGGAGTGATAATTTTTTAACAACAGGGGGGGGGGGCTAGTGGGTTTGCGTGCGGACGCGTGAAAAAAATTCCGACCCCCCCTCTTGATAAGTACAAATACAAAACAAAACACACCAATGTTACCCCAGACTTGCCCTCTCCAGCCCCGTCACAGTAAGGGCTGGCTTCAGACCTTCATCTGGGTAGATTGTCGCCCGGCCCCAGGCAGCGAGCTAGTTATCTAAGCAGAGGCTGTACTAGTTAGTACTGACCAAACATTATATTGGAGAGTGAATACACATTCAACTTCAATAACATTCTTATCTTGATCAAAGGGGGTAATAAAACAATAAAATGGAACACACATCCAGTGGCATATAGAGCTGATCCCAGGCTATTGAACTGGCATTAATGGACGTGAGGCTGATGAGTCCCACAAAATGTACCTATGTGGCCTTAGCATGTTCCTTTGTGGGCCGACCCCTGCTGAAGCTGATACCTTGCTAGTTAAGGATTGATCAGGTTTCTCCACACATAGGAAGCACACAGGCGGGCCGCCCGTGTCCTTTTGCTTGCCGCCCGTTTGCTTAAACTTTCGGGAATATTTTGTTCAAAAATACTTTTGTCATACAATCCTAAAATCTCTAACCAGAATACCATAAAATGCACAGTTTTGCATCTAAATTTCCAAAGTTTTTGTGAGGGGGCATGCTCCTAAACCCCCAAGATCTCTTGCGGCAGCGCCCCACATGCGCAACTTCCATGTGCACTTGTCTGGCAAAGAATGACATGTGTGCTTTTGCATCCTGTGGAGAACCCTGTTGATAACAGCGAGCTGATGGGTACCAGGAATTACGTAATGCACCCTGAAAAGTCGGCAGTGAATGAAAGGAATTTTCTCATTGGTCAATAATGTATCCCGCTAAGTCGGAATAAGGGAGTGGTCATTATTTATCAACGGGGGAGGGGGGGGGGGGGGGCGTAAAGAATTAAGACCTCTCCTGAGGTGGGGGGCGTAAAATTTGTTGTCCCCTCTTGAGGGGGGGGTACCCTCTCTTTTTAGCAGAGAAGCCAGTACGCTACTATAGATCAAAGAGGGGCACGAAAATTCTCTGGCGCAGGGGGTGGGGCACTGGGACTGAGAAAAAATTCTAGATAAATGCCACCCCCCCCCCCCCCCCCAGTTTGAGATCAGAATTACAATCTAGGTCCTCCCCCTAGGGATCTGCAACTTTTTGGTTCCTTGAAGGAGTGGTCTATTTTTATCGACGCGGGGGGGGGGGGGCAACAAATTTCAGAACCCTCTCTTTGGGGGCACCATAGACCATTCACTGTAATACCAGTTCGCCTCCAATAAAAATCCTTCATTATCGATTTTTTTTGTGCTATAGCGAATCCTTGCCCTACCATCAACTGCTATGATAATGGGATTTGATTTCCCTACAATTTTAAGAATTGAGAACCATCCAAAAGTAGAAGGAATGGTCTATGGTGTAGAGCGTATGCGTACCCGGTTATGTAGGTTTTAGAGCAAATCAATCATTTCCCCTTTGGCATTTTTCAGTGGAAAAAAACTGCCCATTACTATAGCATAAAAGGGCCAAAGAATAACCCCCCCCCCTGTATTTAGCCTGCCACACCCACTTGGGGAACATTCACTACCCCTGCTGTATACTGCACCATGAGGACTGTTTGTAGCTACATTGTATTTGTAGAGTCCTGTTGTACTGATGGTTATAAGCAAGTTTAAGATTTGGGTACTTGTAACGTGTATGACAATGTGTAGCATACCCTTCAGCATTGCTGTAGGCGTACACATTGCTATACACGTCCTGATCTTTAAACTCACAATTGTGAAATTAAGTATTTCCAAAATTCCTTCAGTCAGTGTGTTCTTCCTTCTGTTTCCTTGTCAGCCATTCTTGTTTGAATTGCAAAGAATAATTTTAAGCAAAGATATTGAGAAAAACCTTGACTTGACAAAGTCTGAGATTTGTCGATGCCCTAATGCAAACTCTCACTGTATGAGGAATGTGCCCCCCCCCCCAAACCCCTTGAGAATAACCCCATGCGTGACCCCCCCCCCCTCCCGTTGTATATCAATGATCTCTCTTAGTAGTGTGCGGGCTTTCTGCTCCCGCTCCCCGCCCCTCAAGGGCATACCTGCAAACTCCTCCGTTTTTGTTTTTTTCTTGTATGCAAGAGGGGCTGATTTTTTTTTAAATTTTTTTTTTTCTGTTAAATAAAAAGATCGCTCCGTAATATCTATGGATCTGAAGCTTAGTCACCCTCCAATTGAAAAATGAAATAACTAATTCTCTGAATTAGATTTGTATTTTGAGATCAAAGGCCGATACATTTTCACTGTAAAACCCTGCGTATGAGGCACACTCAGCTGCTAGCCTTGCCAAAACTTCCTGGTGTACATTCCTTAGTGTACTACCATGGTCTATGCATGCAAATCCCCTGGTATAAGCTGCACCTCGAGTGCTGGATTTGCTATGATCTAAGCCTCTTTAATATATAACCAGCGGCTTAAACATGGTGTATTCCGGTATTTCCCAAGCTTTTGAATGGTATGGTCTCACTATTTTTAACTCGAAAATAGTTATAGGAGATGACTAGGGTCCCCTCATTTTCAGTCATTTGGTGGTGCGAATAAGTTTAAAAAAAGATGGAAATTTTATATATAAGAGGCAGAATTACTTAATGAATTTGTAGTGCCATTAAAGGAGGAGATGTAGGGGTCTTGCAGGAAAAGGTATTTCAGTACCAACTATTGTAAATTTTGAGTGATTGTCTATATTCTACAGTCAGTTGGTTGGCAGCCATAAGACACTTTTTGCCTCCAATGGTGAAGGTATATGATGTTGATCCATGTATCAACTTTCCTGCCTTTTTTGGCTATGTGGTGCGAATAGCACAGTTTTGGCGGGAGTTATGCGAATAGTGGCTTGGTGGTGCCAATAACCTGGGTGACGGAGTGCTGATGCAACAGGATGAGTGCACAACTCATGGGAGCCAATCACAGGCGAGTAGCGGCTGTCTTACATCAGAACCCCCTCCCCCTGGCTTACTCCAGCGGTTCCTGCAGCCCCATCCCACATTCCAATTTATTGATTGCAATATTTATCTCCTGCTCTGTTGAGCAAATAAGAAAAAAGATTCCAATGAATGATTTAAGTCAAAAGCAATGACTTTGTGTTTTATTTCATATTCATAATCATAGCTCAACAGTACAGGATCAATTACTCCACTCATCCCCCCCCAAAAAAAAGCTTTTCACTTTTCGAGTTATCAGCAATTTACATTGCTGCATTATATTTTATATTTTCAGTTGTGATGGCGCTAGAAGGATGGTCAGCAATTGCTACAGTATATGATCCCTTGAAGGCTGGAAGTATCGATGGTACAGATGCAGATCCACATGACCGTGGTGTCATAAGGGCACTTAACAGTACATACCGACCAAACCGTGGGGTCGTAGGTAGGTCATTAGTACATGTTCTTGGGAGGTAGCAATGGGTCAGTAACCAGTATAACCCTTGTCAAGCTTATCTCTCCCCAAAGAAAGACACCCGTATGAGGTTCAGATTACATGTTTAGGGAATGTACGGGCAGGCAATAAAAGCTTATCAGGAAAAAAGTACTCCATGAATACCAAAAAAAGCGTAATATATATCCTGACAGATATTCTAGGGGGAAAAGGCTTCAGATAAGAAATGCATTATTTTTTTGTTATTTATCCGAGAGGAAAGGTGGCCCTCTAATACTTTTATGGCGAGTGCTATGTCAAGATGACATAGATTATCGTTCAGTTAATATTCAATACAGATAGGTGAAGTGCTCAGTTGGTATAGGGGACAGGGGTTGGGGATTTGTATTGGAGTGGGTTGGGATCTGAAAGGTCGAGTTACAGGGTTCCCACAAAATCCCCAGACTCAAATTCTTTAATTTTCCATAACATTTAGCTGATTTTGGACAGCATAAGGGTTGACCTGACAAAATTCCTGCAATCAAGGTGAAAAAAAGTCCATTCAAATGGATTTTGCAATAGATATTTAGTTTTCCCATTTCCCAGGACTCGAGATGAAATTTTCAGAAATTCCATGACTTTCCCTGACAACCTTTTATTCCATGACATTCTATGATGCATGGGAACCCTTAGTTACCGTTGTGAGAAATTTAACCTCCTCAATGTACGGTGGAAGTATATTACTTGACCGGCTTTCATTTATCCACAGGAGATCCTGCGTGCACAGTGTTTGTTTCCCGCCTACATCCAGATACCACAGAAGATGCTGTTAGTGACCACCTGGCACGGTACGGGAGATTAAAACGTGTCAAGCTGATACGGGACATTATCACAGGCTTCTCCAAGTGTTATGCTTTTGCAGAATTTGAAAGTGCCCGAGATGCCAGTCGTGCCCAGAGAGAAGGAAACAAAACGTTTATTGATGACCAGGAAATATTTGTTGAATATGAAGTCGAGAGAACTATGAAAGGCTGGGTACCTAGACGTCTTGGTGGGGGCCTTGGGGGGAAAAAAGAAGCAGGACAATTGAGATTTGGAGGTAAAGATAGGCCTTTCCGTAAACCTATTCTCCTAGACAAGAGAGAAATGGAATTTGGGCGTCCTGATGGGGACCGTTATCGAGGAAGGGACAGAACTTATCACCGAAGAAGTCGTTCTCCGGACGTAGAGCGTGCTCGCCGTGGAAGGAGTCGAAGCCCTGAGCGGGAACGTTCATCATACAGCTCAAATAGAGGTGATCGGTCACCTTCAAGGTCACAGAGACAAACCTCTAGGAAAAGGAGTAGGAGTCGCAGCAGGGAACGTTATAGCCGCCCACGGTCTGGTAGATTCTAATAGATTTGTTAATAAAAATGTTCATGAAAACCTGGTTTTGTTCATTACAATGTATACAATAGCAAGTAGGAGGTAGTGATAATGGAATTTTCTGAATGTGTTTTAGTTTAATTTGAATATATTGAACAAGTCTTCGATCAAAGTCCACTATTAACGTCTTGATTAAAACTCAATATCTTGAAAGACCTCAACGTACGATAGATCTATAGAGAAAGACACTAAATCTAAACCACGTTAAATAGAATACACTTTATTCATATACATATATACATTGAACACTTATGTTGGATATGGTATTTACACCTCATTGGCTTACACACTACAGAATATTTGGTTTCATTTTCACTCCTTGAATTTCCATTCTTGGCGACACATTGGACAGAGTTGATGGACTTGCTGGGAATTTAGCCATTTCACGATGCAGTGTATGTGGAAGCAGTGCGAACATTGTCCCCACACTGGAAAATGAGATCAAATTGGCTGGTTTTAAAAAGCTACCGGTATGTAATAGATTTAAAACACCTGATATCACAAAAAGAGAATAGGGATGATCCATTTACTAAATTAGCCCTTTAAAGGCCGCCGATGCATGATATCCATTGGTCGTCATGGTGCACCAATGAAGTGCTGGCAAGACTGCTTGCCAGCACTTCATTGGAGCATCATGCCGACCCTCAGGAAGTATCAAACTTGTAGGTTTGGCATGATGCTCCAATGAAGTGCTGGTGAGCAGTCTTGCCAGCACTTCATTGGTGCATCATGACGACCAATGGGCATGATGCACTGCTGCATGAGCAGCCTTTAAAGGGTAAAGTGGAAATGGGAGTGGCTTGATGGATCTACCAGGTATTCATTCCAAGCCCATCACCACATACACTATGATGTTACATACCAACAAGTAACACTATCTACAATGATGTTACATACCTAGTGGCGTTCTCGCCATGAATATGACCGTAGCTGTCGAAATGGCGTTAAACATCTATTACTCACTCACTCACATACCTAGTGGGCAGTCATCTCCAGGTAATTTGCAGTCGGGACAGCAGCCATCAAAGGGCATTCTACAAATTCCACAGTTGTCATCGTTTGCGACCCAACGCCATGTTGCCACAGCCGTCCAACTACAATTCAAAATAAAAGCAAATCAACCATCATAGAGCTATCACAAAAGGAGAGATTTGCATTAAACATCCATGGGGTTCTACACATGTCAGTATACTCTTATACAGACAGGTCTCCATGGTTAGTAACGGTCGGACAAACGTTTCTGAGTTCATCCCTCATACATTGCATATCTGAAGGAATGAAGGCCGATTAAATTTAGCTGAAGGCTTGAAATTCTTCTGTGTCAAAATTTCTGCCGAGCACATTACGTATATACTCATAAGTGCACTCAATATAATTTTCCTAATATTGCCAGTATGAATGAATATTGACTACTTCAATTACAATACACCGATAATAAAAAAATTGATTTGAAATTATATGAAAGTGATCCACATCTACAAGGCCGGTTACTGGAACAATGACCCCAAGGAACGATGATCCCACGGGAACGATGATCCCATTTTCTCCTCCCCAGGAATGATGATCCCATCTTAAGGAACCATGATCCCACATTAGAATATCTCTCATACCTAATGTTAACTGACCCCTGTGCACTAGTATTTTATGATTTGTTGGTGATTTATGCATGGAATAGAAATGATGAAAAATAATGACAAAAATGCCCAAAAATGTCCGAAATCGATTTTTTTTCATACTCCAGGCTAATTTAGATTACATACACATTAGGCACAATAACAACAGTATTTCATGATTTGTTGGTAATTTACCTGTACCTACACACACAGTAGCCTACTGTCACTATACCGGGTACCTGTCACTCTCAAATTCTGATGAAAAATAATGACAAAAATGCCCAAAAATGTCCGAAATCGATTTTTTTTCATACTCCAGGCTAATTTAGATTACATACACATTAGGCACAATAACAACAGTATTTCATGATTTGTTGGTAATTTACCTGTACCTACACACACAGTAGCCTACTGTCACTATACCGGGTACCTGTCACTCTCAAATTCTGATGAAAAATAATGACAAAAATGTCCAAAATCGATTTTTTTTTCATACTCCAGGCTAATTTAGATTACATACACATTAGGCATAATAACAACAGTATTTCATGATTTGTTGGTAATTTACCTGTACCTACACACACAGTAGCCTACTGTCACTATACCGGGTACCTGTCACTCTCAAATTCTTCCTAGATTTCATGGCAAAATCTTCATCTAAATACCACTTTGTCAATAACATGTTCAGTGATAAGATGCAAACACAATATATGCACATCTGAAGAGTGGAGCCATCATTTCTTAAGGATGGGATCATGGTTCCTCAAAAGGTGGGATCATCGTTCTGGGATCATCTTTCCTTGGGATCATCGTTCATGTAATCTACAAGGCCATGCACTACAGCATACCAATCATAAAACCTCATGTTTAAGCCGAACTTTATTGGTATTTCTTTTTTTTTCCCTAAAAGCCCAATAATAAGTGTCTCCATGAAACTTGGCTTTTAGCTGAGGTATGCTTTAAGATTTTACTGTATTAGGAAATCTGAACATACCCTAATGCCAGAGGAAGTCCGGAGAATATGAAATGAACAAAACAATGTCATGTTAGTTTTTTCTCAGATCTGTAGATAGGACCGACCATTAACATGTATTTATAGGCAAAAAAAAAAGTATGTTTCAAGTTACATGCTGAAAAAAATTAGGTAGGGTAGGTCGGATTTTTTTTTTTTATTTTGCAATTTTTTTAAACTAGTACAGTGACTCGCGATCGTATGACTCATGCCGATGACTTGCATATGACCAAATCGACTAAAAAAAAAACAACACCCAAAAATAAAATGTTTTCTTCAAATTTGCAGAAAAAAGCTAAGTTTGGCCCTATTTTGCTAGGTAGGGTCGGGTGACTTGGAACAACTTTTTTTTTTTTGGCCTTACGTGAGGGGTATTAGGTCATTACTTTACCAAGTTATCACTGAGGCCTAAAAAAAAAGTTCAGGTGACGGAGTAGAAAAACATTAGGGTTGGTAGGAAGGGAATTTTATTTCTGAGAACTTTTTTAAGGCTGGCTGTAAATTTTCGCGCTTACGCAACACAGATTTCATGTGCAGAATCATGAAAAAAGTTCCATTAGACTGGAGACAATTTCAGAAATTCCAAGGGAATAAATAGACCAGTCCGGACTTTCCAAGCTCAGATTCCATTTTCAAAAAGCCTGAAAACACGATGGCCGTCTTAATTTTTTATTTTTTTATTATTTTTTTTTTAGAAAAATGCAGGTACTGGGGGAGACGGAGGGCCTCCACTCAGGAAACGGGAGAGCAAAGAAAGGACCTATCAACAGGTGGGGGGGGGGCAGGCTGGGGAACTCTGCCTCTCTTACTCCTGTAGAGAGGCAGAGAAAGCTCTAGTTTAAAACTGGGGTTAAGGGGTGCTAACATGAGCTTGTGAGCACTTTTTTAAGGGGCCCTAGCATGCTAAAGCATACCCGCTTTAAAAAGTCACATGATCGCCCCTTGACTAATCAGGGCGTTGTAATTTTTCCACTGGTTCCTATGAATTTATGCACAATCTTTGAGCAGGTACCGATCATTTCTGTGCTACACACAATTTTACCACTAATACTTACGACTTTTTCAACTGCCTCAGATAGCACAACTAGTCTGCTCTCCAATCCACCCAATTTAGAAAGCAGATGGCTGAAAATGAAAATATTTTAGAGCACTTTTTCCAAACTCTGTCAGTGGTGACAAAAGTCAGCCTATCAAAGCACTGACCATGATATATTGGGTTTCCTCCACCTTTAAACTACAGCTTTCCTGAACTCTCACCGAGGAACAGATATGGGAGTTCAGGAATTGAGCTACAGCCCTCTTTTTAGATCAATAGCAAAAAAGCCTGTGCTACTATACAGAGATGCCACTTACTGGCCGACAAAAACCAGGAAAACTGGACTTTTGGACACATTTTCCCAGGAATTTAACATAATTTAATACAGGAATCTTGTAATGAAAACCAGGAATTCCTGGTAAACCAGGAAAAGTGGCATCACTGACTATAGATCAAAGAGCAAGAAATTCTTTTTATTGACCCCTTGACCAGGGGGGTCAGAATTTTTGACCATCTTCACCAGGGGGCGTTCGCACACAATTTTCAGTCCTGGGGGGGGGGGGTAAAAACATTTTGGCCCTCGTGATGGGTGGGCCAAAATCTTTTTTGCACATCCCCGCACAAACCCACCAGCCCCCCCAATTGTTTAAAAAATGATCACTCCCTTTAAAATCGTGCGCGAACATGCCCTTTTAACCTATAGTAGGGACTTGCATAAACCACTGCCACGTCCGCGCTGCGGACTATAGCATAGTATAGGGACTGAGCCATTCTATGGACATAATACTGCTGCAGCATGATGGCCCCAAAAGGTGAACACCCATCACCAAGAAAAAACATTATACACCATACACCATTGGAAAGCTAAACTTGTACATTTCAGATATGGTAGATGTAATAAAATATTTTTGGTGAATTAGATCCTAAGAAAAAAAGTTTTTAATAATTTTTAATTCAAATTGAATCATTTAATTTTCAGAATTTTAAATTGTTTTACCACAAGAATAATGCCTCAACCTTTGTGTCCTATGATTTAAGATATAAAAGGCATCATGAGCATCAATGTGACATCTCAGACTAATTAGGTCAGTAGGTCAAAGGTCAAGATGCAAATAGAGCAACTTAGTCATGGAACATGGACCAATCAACTTCTTCCAAGGATAAAATATTTGAGTCTAATTAGGTCAGTATGTTGACTTTCATATCGGAAATATAGGTCAACTTATAGAGAATCAGTACCCTATTTTCATGATAGCGTTTTTTTTTATAGGATTTATATAAATTGAAAAGAGTGTGCTGGTGAGGTAGTCCTCCTAGAGCAATGCACCAGACTTATCTGATGCATTTGATGACATCATCATTCTATGGTGTCATTCAGTACGACAGAATATTGCGCGATACAATATTATTATGCAAGGTACTGTTCTATCAAATGTGGAGAGTTTCAACTATCTGGCTGTAAAGATTTAACATGTGATATATATCACATATGGCCCAGGGTCTACTACCCCCCCCCCCAATATAAAAATTGGGCGTTGTGCATTGAAGCACAGAAGGCTCAGGGTAGGTACCATAAAACCCTCCATCAACCCTGTAGGGTCACAGGAATCAGCACTTGCGAAATATTGACTAATTACTTACAAATCTATACATGTACTGACACCAGTCTGTCATAATCTTCTTACTAAACCCCTTAGACCGCTGGCCCCCTGGTGTGCTGGCCCCCCGGACACCTGGCCCCTGGACACTTGGCCCCCGGACACCTGGCCCCCTGGAGACCTAGCCCCCTGGACACCTGGCCCCCTGGAAACCTGGGCCCCTGGACATCTAGCCCCCGCAGAAAACTTTATCCTTAGCATGCTTAGTTTATCGCTCAGTCCCCAATGTGTTATGTGTATAGCTTGGACACTGTAAACATTGCCTGCTGAAAAAAAGTTTCTCACTTGGTGATTACCCATAGGACTAATTTCATCGCCAAAATCTATCTGACCCATAGACCCAATGGTTAAAGAACTTGTAGTCAGTATAGCTCCCAAAAACATAACGTAAGTACAGCAGCTTTTTTCATAGAGAAAGACATCACTCACCATAAAGGACAAAATGTTGTCCGATAGATGAGATTTGAAACTTTCCTTTGGCTTTTAAAAAATGTGTAAACTAATAGTATATCACTGAATGATTACACCCTAAAGTTGGTGATCACAAATTTGTGGATCTGACTGAAAACCCGGCTCCAATAGCCCAGGGGATACCCTGGGCTAATTATCGATAGTGTCTTAAATTTTAAGGTGCACTGTAAAAGGTTGAGCTGATGGGTATATCAAAGTTGAAACAGTTGCGTAAAATTGTAAAATATTTGAATAATGAAGATGCTCTATGTATCTACAAACAAATGGTTTTGCCCATACTAGAATATTGTAGTTTTGTTCCAGACTCTGGTCCAAAAACCCTGGTAGATCATATCAGAAATGTTAGTTGGGTATGGGCTTAACCTCTGAAATTGTTTGGGAGTTAGGAAAGCACCCCATTTCCCCCAATGTATTATATCAAAACACCCATCTCATCTTCATTTCAACCTGTTCCCTTCACTCAAAACTTTTAAAACTATCTCTAGAATGGATGGTCATAGAAAGACAATTAAAAAACAGCATCAGAATTTCTGCCAATCAGCAGCCAGCTTAGATTAGTTTCCTCTGAAATAAGATTTCAGAGATCCTCTGGTCTCTGAAGGGTGGTTTGTCTCGAAAAGGCTAGAGGGAAGCACAAGGCATGCTTAATTTCACCTGCTGAAGCCTGAAGAGATGCCACTTTTCCTAACTTTTTAGGAATTCCGAATTTTCATTTCTATAGGTTTTTCCTATTGTAAATTGAGAAAATTAGGAAGATTTCCGATTTTTTTAGGATCATGGAGTGGCATCCCTGAGCCTGAACTATGCTCAGCCTTATGCTCCCTAGAAGTAGAAAGGGCATGTTGTAACGGTATCTATGATTAATGTAATTCTCTCTATACATATTATGACCACAAGTTGGAAGAAGCCTCTGGGATGTCTGATTTTTGGGAAAGTTTGAACATCTGAAAATAGACGGACCTCTGAAGGTCTGACATATAGACATTGTACAAAACCACTGCATTAGAGCTTGTGTAAGGGTGAAAAATGCCCACGATGTACACACGAGGACACCCATGACTCTAGGATCATTTTCATGACTATGATCATTATCAGGTTTCTAGATTTTATCAAAGTGAGGACTTCATATATCTGTTGGAAATACAGCATTGCTGTAATAGCTGATTGGTCGTATTTTCTGAATTCATTTACTTATGGTTATGTATTCTATTATCAGTTAGAAATACAGCATTGCTGTAATAGCTGCTCGGTCGTATTCTCTAGATTAATATACCGTATTCTCAATGGTTATTTTGCGTATAAGACGAACCTCTTAGGGCTCAATTTTGTAAACCCAGTACTGTTCTATAGTAAAATTACCCCTCGTATAAGACGCACCAGCATTTTGTTTGGCGTATAAGACGCGTCTTATACGCGGGAGTTTACGGTAATTCTATTATCAGTTATTGCATTATTACTGAAATGTTCTGGTTAATTGCTGACATATATTGACTAATTGCTGACATATTGTGAGTAGATACTGACATGTGTTGACTAATTTCTGATATATAGTGATTAAATACTGACATATACTGACTGATTGCTAACAAATTGTGAGTAAATACTGGCATATATTGACTCATTTCTGACAAATGGTGAGTAAATATATGGCAGTATTTACTCACAATTTGTCAGCAATTAGTCAATATAAGTCAGAACTTAGTCACTATATGTCAGCAATTATCAATACATGTCAGTATTTACTCACAATCTGTCAGCATTGACTCATAGAGCCCTCACCAGTAGGTGTCAACGCGCTCGGCGGGTTCAAGCCGACCGTGTGCCGATGACAGCTTAAACTCATAGCGCCGGGCAAAACACCGACCGTGTGCCGATAACAGCTTGAACTCATAGAGCCAGCACCGCGGCAGCCCGGTCGCTGTAGATTTGCTCGGCGGGCAAAACCCCGACCGTGTGCCGATGACAGCTTGAACTCACAGAGCCAGCACCGCGGCAGACTGGGAGGTTTACAATAGTGGGGGGGGGGGGGGGGGGGGGAGGGGGGCGCCTTCTACACGAAACAGCCCTGTGAGTTGGGGGGGGCGCCTTATACGCGGGTTTTTCCAGAAATCGATCCAGAAGAGGTACATGCGCCTTCTACGTGGAAAGGCAATCTCTGAGTTGGGGGGGCGCCTTCTACGCGAGCTGCGCCTTCTACGCGGGAGATTACGGTATATTAACTTATTGCTAACAAATAGTCCATAGATACTGACATATTTTGACAAATACCAGTCAAGGCAGGATGCACAATTGAATCAGTGGCTATTTCTGTTATATATTGACTAATTGCTGACAGATTATGAGTAAATACTGACATGTATTGATAATTGCTGATATGATTGATTTGTGTTTTACAGCACTTTAGCGGCACTAAGTGGCTATCCCGTGCTTCACAGGTTGATAATTTAACAGAGGAATGTGTCAGTGCCCGCGCATATGTGCACCACACACATCCTGAGAGGATAGGAAAGAGGAGATAAAGACCCTTTTAAGTGGGCTAGGGAAGCCCGTAATTGCTGATATATATTGACTAAGTACTGACATATATTGACTAATTGCTGACAAATTGTGAGTGATTACTAATATATATTAAATGATTGCTGACAAATAGTGAGCAATTACTAACATATAGACTAATTGCTGACAAATAGTGAGTAATTACCAATATATATTGACTCACTGCTGACAAATACCGTAATCTCCCGCGTAGAAGGCGCGTCGATGACAGCTTGAACTCATAGCGCCAGCACCGCGGCAGACCGGGAGGTGTCAACGCGCTTGGCGGGTTCAAGCCGACCGTGTGCCGATGACAGCATAGACTCAACAGGTTGACAATGCGGTGTGGCTTGCCGGGGTGTAGGGAACACGTGGGCCGATGACAGCATCGACTCATAGCGCTAGCGCCGCGGCAGACCGGGAGGTGTCGACGCGCTCGCCGGGGATAAGGCCCACCATACGCCGATGACAGCTTGAACTCATATAGCCAGCAGCGCGGCAGACCGGGAGGTGTCGACGCGCTTGGCGGGTTCAAGTCGACCGTGCGCCGATGACAGCATCGACTCATAAAGCCCTCACCGCGGCAGCCCGGTCGCTGTACGCCGACCGTGTGCCGTTGACAGCTTGAACTCATAACACGAGCAGCGCAGCAGACCGGGAGGTGTCGACGGGCGCTCGGCGGGTTTGACGCCGACCGTGTGCCGATGACAGCTTGAACTCATAGCGCCAGCACCGCGGCAGACCGGTCGCTGTAGATTTGCTCGCCATTTTTTTAAGCCGACCGTGTGCTGATGACAGCTTGAACTCATAACACAAGCAGCGCGGCAGACCGGGAGGTGTCGACGGGTGCTCGGCGGGTTTGACGCCGACCGTGTGCCGATGACAGCTTGAACTCATATAGCCAGCACCGCGGCAGACCGGTCGCTGTAGATTTGCTCGCCATTTTTTTACGCCGACCGTGTGCCAATGAAAGCTTGAACTCATATAGGGGGGTGGGGAGGGGGGGGGCCTTCTACGCGAAACAGCCCCCTGTGAGTTGGGGGGGGGCGCCTTATACGCGGGTTTTTCCAGAAATCGATCCAGAGGAGGTACGTGCGCCTTCTACGTGAAAAGGCCTTCTCTGAGTTGGGGGTGCGCCTTCTACGCGAGCTGCGCCTTCTACGCGGGAGATTACGGTAGTGAGAAATTAATATATATTGAATAATTGCTGACAAATAGTGAGCAATTACTAACATATAGACTAATTGCTGACAAATAGTGAGCAATTACTACCATGTATTGACTAATTGCTGACAAATAGTGAATAATTACTAATATATATTAATTAACTAATTGCTGACAAATAGTCCATAGATACTGACATATTTTAACAAATACCAGTCAAGGCAAGATGCACAATTGAATCAGTGGCTAAGATGTATATTGACTAATTGCTGACAAATAGTGAGTAATTACTAACATATATTGACTAATTGCTGATATTTAGTCAGTACCGTAATCTCCCGCGTATAAGACGCGCCGCGCGTATAAGACGCATCCCAAACTCAGCACATGCATTTTCGCGTATAAGACGCACATTTTAAGGCTAAAATTTGTAAGATTAGTACATTTCTATAGTAAAATTACCCCTCGTATAAGACGCACCCCTAAATTCAGTACATCCTATAAGACCCCCCAGCATTTTGTTTGGCCTAGAGGACGCGTCTTATACGCGGGAGTTTACGGTAAGTACTGACATATATTGACTAATTGCTGACAAATCATGCATTATTTCTGACATATTTTGACTAATTACTGACAAAATGTGAGTAATTACCGTAATCTCCCGCGTACAAGACGCGTCCTCTACGCCAAACAAAAGGCTGGTTCGTCTTATAGGATTTCCTCAAGTTTGGGGTGCGTCTTATACGCGGGGTTTTCCAACATCTCTATTGGGAAAACACCCCAAAAATAGGGCAATTAAAAAAAAATATTAAAAATTCTGTTTTTATACCCTTATTAATGGACTGATCGACTCATAGAGCCCTCACCGCGGCAGCCCGGTCGGTGTACGCCCACCGTGTGCCGATGACAGCTTGAACTCATAGAGCCAGCACCGCGGCAGACCGGGAGGTGTCCACGCGCTCGGCGGGGATAAGGATGTGCCGATGACAGCTTGAACTCATAGAGCCCTCACCACGGCAGCCCGGTCGGTGTACGGGCGCTCGGCGGGTTCAAGCCGACCATGGGCCGATGACAGCATAGACTCAACAGGTTGACAATGCGGTGAAGCTTGCCGGGGTGTAGGGAACGCATGGGCCGACGACAGCTTCGACTCAACAGGTTGACAATGCGTAGGGCTTGCCGGGGTGTAGGGAACATGTGGGCCAATGACAGCATAGACTCATAGAGGGGGGGGGTTGGGGGGTGCGTCCTATACGCGAACCCCCCTGGTGAGTTGGGGGGTTGTCTTTTACGTGTTTTTTTTTCTAAAAATCGATTCAGGGGGGTTGGATGCGTCCTCTACGCGAACCAGCCTACCGTGAGTTGGGGGAGCGTCTTCTATGCGCACCGCGTCTTCTATGCGGGAGATTACGGTACTTACATTATTGACTGACTGCTGACAAATAGTGAGTAATTACTGACAAAAAGTGCATAGGTGCTGACATATTTTGACAAGTACCAGTCAAGGCATGATGCACAAATGAATAAAATGCCATTAATCTTTTAAATGTCAATACTTAGTCACTAGGTGTCAGTAGTTTATACTTGCAAGCATATGAATTCTAAAAGGGACATATTCAGGTGTTTTCTTTAGCCAAAAAATAGTGTTAAAACTTCAAACTTTGATTGGGCAAAATGCATCTCTGTACTACTTGCACAGCATTGATAGGATGCAATCAGATGCTGTCTGTATGTTTTTTTCCTGTTATTTACTTATACCTCTGACAAACAGCACTAAATATAGAGGATGTCGGCAGAAAATAATTTTTCTGATATTTCACATTTACTACTACCATAATCTCCCGCGTATAAGACGCGTCCTCTAGGCCAAACAAAAGCCTTGTGTGTCTTATAGGATCTCTTCAAGTTGGGGGTGCGTCTTATACGAGGGGTAATTTTACTATAGAAATGTACTAATCTTACAAATTTCAGTATTAAAATGTGCGTCTTATACGCAAAAATGCATGTGCTAAGTTTGGGGTGCGTCTTCTATGTGCAGCGCGTCTTCTACGCGGGAGATTACGGTATTTAAACTTTCAGATCATTGCAGATATTTAGATTGCTGACAGAAAATTTTGAATATATTGCATTTAAAGGGAGTTCCAGACTTTTTTTTCTATTTTTTGGTTACCTCGGCAGTCTCTAATTTCGACAGGTGCAGTGAGGGCTACCACATTGAGTCAATTGGGGGTGAGCTCTACAGCCCTGGTCCCAAATAGACTAATATAGGGTACACATCATGTCTATGTACAAAAATACACTATACTTAGTGCAGATCTATGATTGGGATTCTTACAGCCTATACTAAAGGTACATCCTGTGTTAATTCTGACTGTATTGGTGGCAATTTAATTAGTGACAGAACATCAAAGTTGGGCTACTTTAGTATTGTATTGTACCATGTGGTCATAAGGAATCTCAAAATATTCATATGAATGCAAAGATCATAGTTTCTTCTGTCAACCCATGTAATATCATCCATATATATAACATTAGGCCCTTTTTTCACCTCAGGATGCACCCAATATCTCTGCACTGCACTAAAACCCAGAGCACACACTGCAGGGTTTGTCACCTGCATCAAAATATAAATAGGATAATGAATGAATTGTAAATAAATCTTGAAGAATACATTACACTAAACATTAAAGAGTGATACTGTATGTTTCTTATAAGGTATTACACATATTTGTCTTTACAAAGAAACAGCCCATAAGGAGCCATGTGCAGCAATACGCCTTCGTTTACCCCTTCAAATCTTAATAAACAGTAATGCCTTTTGTTTTAGGCTGTAAAACCCTTAATAATTGCAATCCATGAAACCCAAAATGTAGCAAAGGTCCCAAGATTATAGCCAGACATTTGATCCCACAGTCTGGTCATTTCTGCAGGCCCGGCAGCGATGGCCTCGGTCCCATGAGTTTTCGTATTGACTGGTTTGCGTCTGCTGACTGTTCTTCTGGTGTATATTGCCTGGAGTAAGGAGACCTACCGTAATCTCCCGCGTATAAGGCGTGTCTTATACGGGGGGTTTCAGTGCTAATTGCATCCACAATGGGGATTCCAAGACCTTTCTTTTGACATGTTACATGCCCCCTTAGCCATTATAGGATATATGGGGGCCCAGGGGAGTCCATGGGGCCCAAGTTACACATAGGTCTTTGAATTTTGAAAATTCATTCAGTAGAACCAAAGTTATGAATTTTTCATTTTTTTGAGAATTTTCCAAAACTCTAGGTGCGCCTTATATGCGGGCTGCGCCTTATACGCGGGAGATTACGGTATTAACCCATGGAATTATCAACATGATTGTATTTTCCAATATCATTTGAGTTACTTGTATGTAAAGGTCAAATTGTAATTTGACCATTAACTAAGAAACTAAGTTTTGAGTTTCAACTCGGATTTGATCTGACTGAGGGTTTTCTCACTTGTCTTCACCTCATAGGACAACCCTTTGTCAGATCTAACCCTTGTGAACCTTTGTCTATTTATTGAAAGATGCAAATATACAATGCCGGTTGCCATGATGTTCAAAACTTTTTTGCATACACTTTTCAAATGCATCAAAATTAATAAATATTTACAATAAATCGCAATATTGAAAGAAAAATCGTGATAATCGCCATAGGAAAAAGGTTGATGTCAATGACATCCCTACTAGTTGCCAATGCTGCATTAATAAGAACTAATAGAACTCAGGATAGACCTGTCACAAGGCATACATATAGTAAGCAGAAGATGACCTATTTTACACCTGGCATATCTGTTATCCTGAGATTCTAAGCTTTAATTTGGTGTATAGCATGTTTTGTTTTTCTTTGGTGATGGGTACAACCTGAAAAAGAGCTCTTAGCTCAGCCAATTTATAATGCATGCTGCAGCAGTATAAAGTGTATAGTATAGCTATATTGACATATCTTTCCTTTTGATGTGGTTTTAAAAGAAATGGTGCTTATGATGCCTTCACACCCACTCACACTTCTGAGGTTGTAAAACCCATCCTAGTAAGGGAGCGTTCATTATTTATGGCCGGAAGGGGGGCAATTATTTGGCAAAATGAATACCCAAAGAAAACTTTGCCCTCCCCCACGGAATAGGTTGAAAAAAACAGTGCCCCCCACTCTTGGAAAAGGTTGAAAAGAAAGTGCCCCTCACCCCCCCCCCCATTTGAAGATTCTCTTAAAGAATGCTGAGCCCACAGGAGATGTCTGCTGTGAAAAATGTATAAATCCTAGACCTCCTTCGTACCGTAATCTCCCGCGTAGAAGGCGCAGCCCACATAGAAGGCGCACCCTTAATTCAGAGAAGGCAGGTCTGCGTAGAAGGTGCACCTACTGCCTCTGAATGTGTATTTTGTTAAAACTCGCGTAAAAGGCACACCCCAAACTTCAGAGGTAGAGTCCGCGTACAAGACGCACTCTGAGGGGTTAGGGATTGCCTCTCACCAGCTTAAGACAAAGCCATTTATGATGCTGAGTATGTAATATCTTAGAATGCCACAAATGAGGTGTGAGCAGAAGTAGACCTTAACTCTAACATTGTATCATGAGGTTTTTTTTCCCAATTTGAGCATTCCATCAATGTTGTAGCATGTTAATGAATGAATATAAATCATCACATAGTCTGAACAAAGTTTGAATATCTTTTTGAATCATGCAAACCTAAGAGGTACTGTGAAATGTGTTAAAACCCTGTAGTGCTGCCACCTAGCATTAGCGTTTCTTCTAGAATTGACACCTGGTGGCTTCTATACAAAAGATGCATATTGGGAAGCTTCTAGATGCACTGAAATAGCTAAAAAATATATTTGAACCATGTTAAGATAATGTTATGTTTTTGTGGCTTTCCTAATATGCCACAATATTGATGAAATTCTTAAATGGAGAAAAGAAAAAGATGATACAATGTTAGAGTCAAGGTCTACTTTTGTTTACACCTCATTTGTGGCATTCTAATATTATATATTCAGCATCACACAAATTCCAGTTTGGCATCTCTCCCTACCCCGCATATAAGACTCGGGAAGATGCTATAAGGTGCACTGCTGATCTGATTTACGTATAAGACGCGCCTTATACGCGGGAGATTACGGTAGGTAGCCTTTGGGGTCAAGTTGCACACTTAACATTATGTATGGTCTGATGCCAGCCTTAGGCATGGTCATTTTGGCTTAAATTTATGCACTGGTAACAAAACTGATCAGCCTGCCTTTCCTGCAACAACCATATTATTGAAAGCGACAGGTTTGACTAACGGTAACGCCTATCAAAACCATCGCCTAAAACTCATATCTTCCTTCATCGAACCTGGGACAAAACTGTGTGTAAACTGGAGCCAAGACGCTGCCTTGGCATTCATGAAATATCTATACACTGTCATCCTGCAATGTTTCAGAATTCATGATGGTGGTGTTTGAAGTTAGAAACGGCAGCCTCATAGGTTTAGCCAAGGGACACTCTGTTACATACACCCATGTGATAACCCTAGCTGTTATCTCACACCCAGTCATAGCATTCTGAATGGCTACATATTGTCTTTTTCCATGTCAACTGGATTGAATTTTGGAAATCTCATGAGATACGGTAGATACAAAGGTTCACTTGCATTGAACTGACTGACTGAGGATTATACCATGTGGCAATATCTTGGAAGATAATCCTCAGTCAAACCGATTCTCAACAACCTTTGTGTAAATGTTTTAATTTCCACAGGTGTCATATGATGTGGTAGAGGAGGTTTACCACCATGCTCATACACCTAGCTCAGGTGCTATATGAGTAGTTCAATTTTTTGTGCCATCTATGATAGCATCCCCCACAGTAGATCTAGTCTTCTCTGCTTCATTTTATCCATTATCACCACAATGAATGAGTACTCAGTAGTCAGAGCCCTCTATTCTTACTACCGTAATCTCCCGCGTATAAGACGCGCTGCGCATATAAGACACACCCCAAACTCAGCACATGCATTTTCGCGTATAAGACGCACATTTTAAGGATGGATTTTGTAAGATTAGTACATTTCTATAGTAAAATTACCCCTCGTATAAGACGCACCCCCAACTTGAAGAAATCCTATAAGACTCACAATGCATTTGTTTGGCCTAGAGGACGCGTCTTATACGCGGGAGATTACGGGTAGTTCCATTTCACAAAGTTCCCAAATGGACACTCCAGGCTGCATTTATATGGGGGATATTTTTGCTTATTCCGAATCCTATGTTTTCACTTTAGGAGTGGACAATTGAATGGTACTATATGATGCAGGTTTCTACTAATGTAATGTAAAACAATGCTTAATAGCTACACCCACATAAAAGCTGCAGCCCTAACTTTGGAAGAAGAAATAAGCCACAACTAGGGCTTAAAGAATTACAGCATTAGTAGTACTGTTTTAAGTTAAACCTGTTTATAAGCCACATCCAGTTTTTACACCAATATCCTATGAGATGCCCCTAGTGTATGAAATGGTCTGTAAGCTGTGGCTTATAAACAAGACTTTATGGTAATTTTACCTCACCAATGACCTAATCGTCACCAGAGCTCTCAAGTTCTGGTTAAACCAAGGAGTGAGAATTTGCCCACAGTGCTAGGAATTTTCAAAGATCATGGAGAAAACCATCATGCGTCATGTGTGAGAGCGTGAGATGCCCCCCAAATAAGGACCTGCTCTTGCTACATCTGGACTACCCCAAATGTGTGAGACTCACACCAAATGTGTGAAAGTCAACAGTTCTGGGCAAGGAATTG
Organism: Acholoe squamosa; assembly: GCA_949317995.1. Taxonomy (NCBI): domain Eukaryota; kingdom Metazoa; phylum Annelida; class Polychaeta; order Phyllodocida; family Polynoidae; genus Acholoe; species Acholoe squamosa. Next base: position 27,652,119 of record OX439039.1, on the reverse strand, counting down.
GCAAGTGGTGAATGCTTTTTACTGTTGAGAGTTTATCACTTTGGGTAATTATGGTTCCCCCAGCGCCGAAGGCGTGGACAATTTTTGCCCCACTTGTTAATCCATAGAGAGACTACAGCACTTTACGTGACAGAGATAATACCCTGAAAAAAATTGCCCCCCCTCAGAATAGGTTAAAAAAAGTGTCCCCCCCCCATCAGAATACCCCCTAAAAACCCCTCTATTCAACATGGTAGTATTAAACTTAAAGCCATACTATACTGGCCCACAGTAATAATTGACCTTCTCTCCTAGGTCAAATTTATTCAGAAATTGACATACACTTCTAGGTCAAAGGTCAATGTACACAAACACATTGACCTTTGACCGTAGAGAAGTCATCTACAATGCTTTAGTAATCTGCACTTCGACTTGCCCTATTTCACCTAGGTTGACCTATTTATGGATTGACCTTATTTTACTAGGTCAAAGGTCAGTACACACAAACATGATAGGTATCAAAATATGTACCTCTTGCTGTTGGTGTTTCATGCAAAAATTCAGTGTTATATGCGATTTCCCATGAATTGTGAGAAAGCCATGTGATTAATTAGGTCATGCATGGATTAATCAGGTCAAAGGTCAAACTTAAGGTCAAGATATATAACATGCATGAGAATTCTGATAAATGAGAATGCATTAGGGAGCATACAAATTCTTATCTCAGCAGGTCAATTGTGTTCAGGTACTTAGTTATGTTTTGGCTTCGTAGCCTGACCTAGTAGGTCAAGGGTCAATTATAGGCTCATGGAGGTTGACCTTAATATCATACATCATGATTTATCAGTGGTATAGATATTAATTCTGATGGCAAGTACACAAATTATGAGAAACGTCTGGTAGTTATCATAGTTTGAACAGATTGACCTAGTTAATTAGGTCAAAGGTCAATCATAAGTAGGTCACAGGTCAAATGGGCACCGGGTATCTAGGGCATGATATCTGAATAATATATACTGAAAATTTCATGCAAAAATATGAATTATTGACTGAGTTATGTTAAAAAAAACCTCTTTCCTGTCTTTTCTGGCCCTATCTGGATCCCATTTTGATAATACCGTAAACTCCCGCGTAGAAGACGCGCTGTGCGTATAAGACGCACCCCAAACTCAGCACATGCATTTTCACGTATAAGACGCACATTTTAATGCCGAAATTTGTAAGATTAGTACTGTTATATAGTAAAATTACCCCTCGTATAAGACGCACACCCAACTTGAGAGAAAGCTATAAGACCCCCCAGCATTTTGTTTGGTGTAGAGGACGCGTCTTATACGCGGGAGTTTACGGTAGTCCTCTTATCAGATTAACCATTGTGTTAATGGGGATTGAGTGTCCATCAATTTTGGATCTTAGATTAAGATTGCTCGAGAACTATATACAGTAGAAAGACAATTTAAACAGCAGGCACTTACATAGAATGCTCAAAGTGTGTCGAAATTTATAGAATTAATTTGGCTGTGTAGATTTACTTGATAACTTTTAAGATCTCTTTGAATCATCTTCATATCTTGCATGAATCCAGAGAAATACACAGTTGAGCTGGATAGTGAGATATTCATCACTGTGATCACAGCCTACTGGACAGACAGGCAGTGCAGTCATTGATTACCCTACCAGAGGCCCACTCATATGCATAGGACAGAAAATTACATGAGTATTTCATGTCTCTTTGGGCAATGCTCCTCACGGACCAACATCTAAGCCCTTTGTAGAGTCAGTTTACAACATAATGTCCAGTACCCACAAGTTCCAAATTTCTCCAAATCACATTATTTCATTATGTCCTATAACATGTCTGTACATAGCAACAACAATAGTAGAGCAGCAAGTCCTTCAAAAGAGCCATATTTTAGGAGTTTAATTCGTAAGATTACTGAAAGCTATAACTTGTTTTATTATGTTGTCCAATGTCTCTTGGTATGGAAAAGTGATGTTTGACCAATGAAAGCTCGTGCAGTCACTGAGAAATCTGCAATTCTATACAACCATCTCTTGAAATTTTAGCCTTGTTTTTAAGAGCTAAAATACATATTGATCACCCTGTTCTGGCACTAATATTCATTTTACAAAAATTCCAATGGTACCTACCCCCCCAAATTCGGACCCAACAATCGCATTGGAGCCAACCATTTGTTGCTAGGACAAGCGGTTACCTAGCAACAGCTGATTTTAGCTAGTGTGTCAGTGATGTTTCCCGTTGTGCGTTTTGCCACCTACACTGGCCTCATGCCCTTACTGTACAGTGTGCGCAGAGCCGGGGTAGCGCAGGAGGACTTTGTTTGTCTGAAGTTCTAGCCATGGTCCTATCATATAACTTCGATTTGGGCCTAAAAAAATAAAAAGTTCTGTTCAAGTATCCCGACGTACCCTAATTTTTTGGCCAGACCCTAATTCTTTTTATAAATTTTTGGTAAATATCACCTAAAATTCAAGAAAAAGTCAATATATAGGCATGTTTGGTATCAAATTAAAGCCCACGCCGTGGGCCACGGTCTCACAAATGCTATGAGCTTGAAATAACCAACATTTTTATAGTTTTTAAAGTTGGTTAATCTTTTGAACCATGTACATTAATGTCATTTTGGCAGTTTTCGGCACTGCCAGCCGTTTTATAATGGACCATAAAGGTATCATGTACATGTACCTCCATGACTGAACGTAGTAGCACCAATACAATAGTAGCTCTATTATCAACTTTGTCAACCTGTGCATTTTCTAGGTTTTCTCAGTGCCTACTGCGTCCAGAAGAAGCACAAGGCGTTGTAACCTGCTGCTTAGCCCTTCTAATAGTTCTAGCCTATTCACGTTTTTGACTGTGTTTAATTAACGTTTTTTTGTGTTTTTTTTTGTTGGGGGGGGGCCTGAGTTTGATACACAGGGTGGGGTAGGGTGTAAGCATAATGTGCAGGGTGGGGGAGGGGAGGGGGTGTGCATGATATGCAGGGTGGGGGGAGGGGAGGGTGTGAGCATGATACGCAGGGTGGGGGATGGTGTACGCATGATACGCAGGGTCGGGGTGCACATGATGTGCAGGATGGGGAGGGTGTGTGCATGATACGCAGGGTGGGGGAGGGTGTGCACAGGATACACAGGGTGGGGGGATGGTGTACGCATGATACGCAGGGTCGGGGTGCACATGATGTGCAGGATGGGGAGGGTGTGTGCATGATACGCAGGGTGGGGGAGGGTGTGCACAGGATACACAGGGTGGGGGGATGGTGTACGCATGATACGCAGGGTCGGGGTGCACATGATGTGCAGGATGGGGAGGGTGTGTGCATGATACGCAGGGTGGGGGAGCCTGTGCACAGGATACACAGGGTGGGGGGAGGGTGTGCGCATGATACACAGGGTGGGGGAGGGTGTGCACATGATACGCAGGGTGGGGGGAGGGTGTGCGCATGATACACAGGGTGGGGGGAAGGTTTGCGCATGATACACAGGCTCCATGACTGAACGTAGTAGCACCAATACAATAGTAGCTCTATTATCAACTTTGTCAACCTGTGCATTTTCTAGGTTTTCTCAGTGCCTACTGCGTCCAGAAGAAGCACAAGGCGTTGTAACCTGCTGCTTAGCCCTTCTAATAGTTCTAGCCTATTCACGTTTTTGACTGTGTTTAATTAACGTTTGTTTTTTTTTTGTTGGGGGGGGGGCCCTGAGTTTGATACACAGGGTGGGGTAGGGTGTAAGCATAATGTGCAGGGTGGGGGAGGGGAGGGGGTGTGCATGATATGCAGGGTGGGGGGAGGGGAGGGTGTGAGCATGATACGCAGGGTGGGGGATGGTGTACGCATGATACGCAGGGTCGGGGTGCACATGATGTGCAGGATGGGGAGGGTGTGTGCATGATACGTAGGGTGGGGGAGGGTGTGCACAGGATACACAGGGTGGGGGGATGGTGTGCGCATGATACGCAGGGTCGGGGTGCACATGATGTGCAGGATGGGGAGGGTGTGTGCATGATACGTAGGGTGGGGGAGGGTGTGCACAGGATACACAGGGTGGGGGGATGGTGTACGCATGATACGCAGGGTCGGGGTGCACATGATGTGCAGGATGGGGAGGGTGTGTGCATGATACGCAGGGTGGGGGAGCGTGTGCACAGGATACACAGGGTGGGGGGAGGGTGTGCGCATGATACACAGGGTGGGGGAGGGTGTGCACATGATACGCAGGGTGGGGGGAGGGTGTGCGCATGATACACAGGGTGGGGGGAAGGTTTGCGCATGATACACAGGCTCCATGACTGAACGTAGTAGCACCAATACAATAGTAGCTCTATTATCAACTTTGTCAACCTGTGCATTTTCTAGGTTTTCTCAGTGCCTACTGCGTCCAGAAGAAGCACAAGGCGTTGTAACCTGCTGCTTAGCCCTTCTAATAGTTCTAGCCTATTCACGTTTTTGACTGTGTTTAATTAACGTTTGTTTTTTTTTTTGTTGGGGGGGGGGGCCCTGAGTTTGATACACAGGGTGGGGTAGGGTGTAAGCATAATGTGCAGGGTGGGGGAGGGGAGGGGGTGTGCATGATATGCAGGGTGGGGGGAGGGGAGGGTGTGAGCATGATACGCAGGGTGGGGGATGGTGTACGCATGATACGCAGGGTCGGGGTGCACATGATGTGCAGGATGGGGAGGGTGTGTGCATGATACGTAGGGTGGGGGAGAGTGTGCACAGGATACACAGGGTGGGGGGATGGTGTACGCATGATACGCAGGGTCGGGGTGCACATGATGTGCAGGATGGGGAGGGTGTGTGCATGATACGTAGGGTGGGGGAGGGTGTGCACAGGATACACAGGGTGGGGGGATGGTGTACGCATGATACGCAGGGTCGGGGTGCACATGATGTGCAGGATGGGGAGGGTGTGTGCATGATACGTAGGGTGGGGGAGGGTGTGCACAGGATACACAGGGTGGGGGGATGGTGTACGCATGATACGCAGGGTCGGGGTGCACATGATGTGCAGGATGGGGAGGGGGTGTGCATGATACGCAGGGTGGGGGAGGGTGTGCACAGGATACACAGGGTGGGGGGAGGGTGTGCGCATGATACGCAGGGTGGGGGGAGGGTGTGCGCATGATACACAGGGTGGGGGAGGGTGTGCACATGATACGCAGGGTGGGGGGAGGGTGTGCGCATGATACACAGGGTGGGAGAGGGTGTGCACATGATATGCAGGGTGGGGGGAGGGTGTGAGCATGATACACAGGGTGGGGGGAAGGTTTGCGCATGATACACAGGCTGGGGGGAGGGTGCGTGCATGATACACAGGATGGGGGAGGGTGTGCGCATGATACGCAGGATGGGGGGAAGCCGTGCACATGATACGCAGGGTGTGCACATTATATGCAGGATGGGGGAGGATGCATGCATGATATGCAAGGTTGGGGAGGGTGTATGCATGATACGCAGGGTGGGGGAGGGTGTGCACAGGATACACAGGGTGAGGGGAGGGTGGGTTTTAGCATGTCCACATAAAAATAAATGTCCAGCTATCCCCATTATAGGGGTGTGAGAATTTTTGCACCCACCCCCCCTCCTTTATCATAAAGTACCATGCAAACTTTTTCATTACGGGAGTGGTAATTTTCTAACAACAGGGGGTGGAATAGTGGGTTGGGAGGGGCAATTTTTTAATATAAGAATAAGAGGGGGGACTGAAAAATTTCAGACCCCTCAGAGGGGGGGGGGGGAAATCTTATCGTCGTGAACATGCTGAATTTCACATGCACCCCTCTGTTGTAAAAGATGACCAACCCCTTAGAAGGGTTAACATTTTTTGTGGTCTTTTTTGCCCCTCCCCTTTTGTTAAAAAAATGACCACTCCCTAACATAATGTGGGCCGTTTACACTATCCCAGCGCCGAAGACGCTGGTGTCATTGATATCTAGTCGTAGTTTCACGACCTCCTTGGGCGAGAACAGTAGCTTCCGACTGCGCTCACCCACGGATCTGAAGATCGTGGGTTCGAGCCCTGCCCAGAGTTGACTCAGCGGCACAGGAGGCGGTGACAAAACAGGGGTTGGGTAAAAACCATAACCTGTAGCGACCACAAGTGACTCCTGTGGGCACTGACACTGTGTATGTATCCTGTAGAATCAGTATAGCCCCATGGACCATGGAGGTGTACCCCCGGGGGTGTACCTCATGAGAGATCAGTACCATGGCATGGTACTGATGTCTCTAGGCCGAAATACCTGCCCAGGTAGCACAGAGACATTGGCATAACGTTGGGCCAACGTTGGCCCAACCATCGGCTTTACATAGGCTGCCCATCCTGCCTACGTAGGCCCGACGGTGCCAACCAAATGCCAATGTAGGCCCAACGTATGCTTTTGGTCGGCAAACATTAGCATCGGCAAATGGTCGGCCAGGGGCCGACCATTTGCCAATGTCCTGCCAACATTGGGCCAATGTTGGCATTTGGTTGGCAAATGCCACTGGTCGGGCCTACGTAGGCCCGATGGGCAGCCAACGTTGGCCCAACATTGGCCCGATGCGTCGGGCCAACGTTGGCAAATTTTTGTGTGCTACCTGGGTGCCTGCTTACAGGCAGGATCCAAAGGTGTCTGTTGGTAGTCTATCTACTCTGCCAGATTGGCTGAGTACCCAGTTCTCACAGAAGTACTTTACTGTCAGGTCCAATGCTTCAACCAACACCCTCAATGTATATCCAAAGATTCACAATATACAAGCACTTGAAATACTTGTGATAATTAATAATCTAGGTGATTTTCAAAACTCCCTCCCTTACTGCAAAACATTGTCGGCCATCTTGAAGCCAGGTGTAGCCACCTAGTGCCAAAGAGACTACACTATTCTTGGTTGGTTAGTCTTATGTTTCAAAAGAAGGCTAACACCAGGTAACACCCCAAGCATGTTGACAATGGAGGCCATTGAGGTAGTGATATCTATTAAAGCTCAAGATAAACATGTCAGATATATTGGATATATCTTATGCTTCAGTCATTATAAGCTGATGTATATGAAAACTACATGTTTTTGAATAGGAGGGACAACTTCCAGGAACTGACAGCGAGTACTTAGTACAGAATAGCCATGTTTTTGTGCCACTATAAGAGTTTTTTCATGTGACGTCAGTTTGCCGTGCATGAGGGTGTTGGAGATCCTCCACTGAAAACCCTACTCACGCTGCCATAGAAAATGCACTGTGGCGATAAACTACCCTTTATAAAATCTTTGATTTCTCCTAATCCTGTAGCTTGGTCAAAAAATCATTTTCACCACTTATATTAGAGATCTAGGGGAGCATGCAAAACTAAAAATTGTAAATGTCCGATTTATTTAAATGTTGAAAATCTTATGTGGAAGAATGTGCCGTGCGGGAGCAGCAGGGATAGAGCAGTGAGTGTCAGGCTTGCCTCACTCAAGTTAGACATACTTCCACTTCCATATTAGATTTTTAACATTTATATAAATCAGACCTTTATAATTCCTAGTTTCGCATTTTCCACTACATGGCTACTGTTACTGGTGAAAATGATTTTTTGATGAAGCGATATGATTGGGAGGAAATCTGGATTTTGTAAAGAGTAGAAGATTGAAATAGTAGAGCTAGACCTAGATTAAATCACTGTCAAATCTCGCACAGACCATCCTTTCACTTCCGCATAAGACTTTCAACATTTATTAAATCAAACATTCATAATTATTAGTTCTTCATACTCCCCTCTATCTCTAATATTAGTGGTGAAAAGGATATTTTGATCACGCTACAGGATTTGGAGAAAATCAGGATTTTATACAGGCTAGTAGATCGATACAGTAGTGCTTCCACCTAGACTGCAGTAAGTGTGTACCCTTACTTAGCCTTAGGATCTCCACCAGGGACGCCGAGGTGGTGAATACACATTCGCTGAAAAAGCTCTATAGTCTAGACTTGTATACATGTTCGATTCTGCCTGTAAGCAGGCAGGTATTTCGGCCTATGATCTCTCATCAGACTCATGAGGTACACCTCCTAAAGCTAGGGGTCAAGGGGGAGATTATCATCCAGCTCCTATAAGGCCTCGTTGAATACGGGCAGAAGCACCTCTGGGAATACATCCTAAATTATTCACTGTGAGTTGACATTTGCATTTATGCCATGGCCCTACGGATGAATTTGCTTTAAAATCAAGAAACACAACCATATTTACCGGTTTTCAAAGTGTCGAGTTGTCCCAGTGTCGCATGCAGAATGTCGCTACCATGCAAAATGTTTCCAGCGTTCTTCCAACAGACTTTGCACCTTCTTAATCGTATCATGCAAGATCAAAACATCTGATAGAAGAGTGATAAATTTTACTTAATCTCGAAACAAATAGTTTTTTCTTTGAAACGAAGAAACCATGAAAATATCCCTCTCCTCTTATAGAAATTGAAAAAACAACAACCCTAATGATACTGCCCCTATGCCCTAGAAGTATTATTAATGCAAAGTGTAACTTGATTTTCTGCAAAACATTTTTTCACGGAGCGACATTTTGCATATTACACCGGTTTGTTTTCATCCGCCATGACACCTTGCTCGACGAAGTAGGTCACATGATACGGAGCTAGCTGCTTCTTTTAGTTTCGATATAAATGTTCCTTGCGCAGGGCAATATCTTCTTTTTTTTTTGACATGGCGCTAATACTTAGATATACCTTAAACCATTCATAACATATTATTTAACTAGTTCAATCATTCTTTTTTTGTGTAAAACTTCTAATAACCATACCTAAATACGAAACTAGTTAGCTCTGTATAAATTTCAAAATGGCGCCGCTGAATATGCGAGGATCGTATTCCACCCCCCCCCATTGAATACGGCGTAAGTAGTACTAATCTATAGTGTCATCGATATTAGCCATGGCATAAGGCAGGAGTAACTAACCGGTAACACTAGTTACAGTGAGTCAGTGAGTAACAGCTTGGGGCTCTTGATGGGGGGTCCCCATGTCCCATGTCGATTTTAAGAAATGGCCATGTCATCATGTCGACTTTAAGAAATTGTCATGTCCCTTTGTTGATTTTAAGGAATGGTCATGTCCCTGTGTCGATTTTAAGAAATTGGCCATGTCTCATGTCACTAAGCAAAAAAAAGCTCATGTCGCCATGTCGATTTAGGGGTCTAGGGCCATTAGACAGAGATGCCCTTTCCCGAGCCTCCTCACGCCGTACAGAGCGATCTTAGAGTGGCAGATGGGTGCGGATCTCCCACACTATTAAAGTAGCGATGACAGCCAAATACAGCTCGGCTCTCCCTGTATCTGTCACAGTGCTAAACACCTGGTACTGCAAATTGGATTCTGAGGGTTCTAGTGGACAGAATTACATAAAACTGCTACCAAATTGAAGGGAAAATATCATTTTATCTGACTAGCACTTTCTCACTATCCCTGTATGTATTTTAATGGCAGCTGACACAGAGAGAAGTTGGGTAAACTTTATTTCTTTAGGACCAAATACCCCATAAAAATAGTGTTTTTTTGCTAAGCAGGACTAACATACTGGGATCTTCTCCATTGTTTTTTTTAAACCGGAATCATTTGGTTTTATATAGCTATACAGCAGTGATTTTTGGCGATTTTTAATCTCCTGAAGGTATTGCACCAAGATGTTCAATAAAAAGAAAATAAATTTGTGATTTTGACTTGAAATTTAAAATACTTACCCCCAATAATATGATGTTCCCTAGATATGTCAATCTATTAACTCTCAGCTACATTCTGCTGAAAACATCTAGTGGATTGACCTTTTCAATCCAAAGTTATGGATGAATAAATAGAATATGCCAAAATGCAGTGCATGCAGACTGCAGTACATGTTTTATTCTCTGTTTGGGGCAGCAGAGATGTTTGGTGCGGCATGACAGAGAGATTTCCACCTTTCCAATTTATAAAGTGGCATAACAAGAAATGCGGTTGTGACCGCGTAAAAAAACGCCTCCCGCCGTTAATGTCGGTATACCAGTGTTTGATGACATGTCTCATAAAAGCAGACATAAAGAAGATTTCACAATTATCAATTTCTCTATTCAGTAATTTTGTATTGTGAGACCTCATCACATGGGGCAAATGAAATCATCATAGCGCACTCCCGTACCGCTTCGCGGTACCGCCGCTACGCGGCGTGGGAGGCGCTAAAAAATGGTTCTAGTAGGAGTATCAACTTGATTCAAATAGCTATGGATTGCAAACAATTGCCCGATTAAAATGGTACATGAATCATCTCATTCCGTTGAAGTCCTTGCTTTTGGCTGTCATCGCTAATTAATTATTAAACTTTTAAACTTAAAGGGCCATCAGCTTAGCTTTTCTTTTAGGTGAAGCCTAGTTGGATCGGCGCCCAACTCACATACTTAGTGTCATTAGGGTCTCATCTGTGACTAGGTGAAGCCGTGACTGGGGATGACCTTGTAAGTTGCCGACTACGACCTCACGTACTCTAAAGCTGAAGAACAACACCAACTCCTGCCGCCCGCCTGGACAAGGGATGACCGGGACAGGGTCTCTCTGTCTTTCTATTAATATCGAATACTAAGTCTAAGTATAGATCTAGACTTCACTTACTTCGGATTTTGACTTTCATCTTGAATCAAGTTGATTTGATACCTATCCTTGTTGAATGTATTTATGACTGGTGCATTATGACTGACATCTTATTCAAAATACACGCTTGCACGGTTCCGTCCGCCATTTTGAATAAATTACTTTGATGAGTAAACAAACCGCGGTACGCACAAATTGTGTAGATGACCTACGTCTTGGTAAGCTGTGAATTTTGTATGAACTGCATTCTCAAAGGTTGTCTGCTTTTCACCAAGTGTTCCTAGGATGTGGTGCATGTTATCCTTGCACTCATTCTGCAACTTTGGCCAATAACTAATTGGAGAACAGTAATTCAAATCGAGATGGGCGAAAATACAGTGTTTCCCCATTACCAATAGCACAGCCATCCTTGGGTGAACACTTGGTGCCGTGGACATGTCTCACGTTATGTCTCACTGTCGGAAAACTATCCGGACGATCAACTAATCCTTCCAGAATCTAAAAGTAGACATCTGGACGATTCAGGAAAATATTAGTACGTTGAAATCTGAGCAGATTAAGTGGCATTTTTAGGCGATGATGCCGACGCTAAAAGTGACGCGAATGCATAGTACTATTACCAGGCTATGTAGGTAGGGTAGCCTGCAGTGTAGGGATGGGCATCCAAAAATTACATTTTGTGCCATCTAATCGACATCTAGAAAACATGCTGTTGCCTATTGGAAAAGAAAAAACTAGAGTAGAGGACCCTATTATCGGCACCTTAAGGGTAAATCACCAACCAGATGTTGGTTTTCTCATCTATGAAAAAATTCTTTATTAGGAGTGAATTCTCAGAGCCATGATAGAGGAGGCTTATAGGAGACAATATTCCATTATAATAATACATAAACCATTAGACACAGTAGGATAGCATTTGAGCTTGGAATAACTTTGCTAGCCCTTTCCCCCACTGATTAGTAGTCCAGAATCATCCAATACGCTGATAATAGGGCCCTGCCGATAATAGGGTCCTCTACTCTAGACATTTCCTAGACCTTATTTAAACATATCCCTGATTTAACCAGTCAATGTGTTTGTTTCAATGTTGACAAACTGACCATGCCCAGCAACATAAATCTTTTATATCAATGTTTAATTTTTACCCTTTCAAACATTATAGAAGCATGGCCTTTTCTGGTAAACCACCAGATGCCTTCATCAAAGGATCAACTTCCAGAACCTGTTATGCTAAGGATTGTGGTAATTCGGATTACCAGCTACGACAATGGTCGCAGAAGCAGTGCACAGTACACAATGTACCAATGGGGGAATGTCAATGTGAAAAGCCACCCTTTGAGTAAGTATATTATTAATAAAGATAAGGCTAGAAATAATTCAGCATTCATGTACATGTATACATCAGCATAAATGTTTCAAAAAGGGAGTATATATTTTAGCTTATTTTATTTAATGGCATGGGATTATTCATCAAAGGGGGGGGAATGAAATTTTTAGACCCCTCCTGAGCGAAATTCGAAAAATTAAGCCTAGGAGAACTTATTTAGTTTTAGCTTTGTTCACATAATGATAACTCTATGGAGACAGCTATAAGGCGCACCTACAGAATAATTTTCGTATTGGGGGGTTAGGCCTAATTTTCAGCACAGACACTAATCCACAGTAAACTTGAGTTATTTTACTTCTTTACCATGGTACTCCCATTACGAAATATTCAGGATTTATTTAATGACAGCTCATTTAGTTTTGGTCCACATGGGCCTATTTTAGCATTGAAAGTATAGGGAAATCACTGATACGGCCAGACATCAATATGCTTTATTTTCGTTTTACCCATTTAGGCTTCACCCCCCTAAAAATGCTTAGGAGGCTAAAAACTAGAGGAATTAAACTAATATTTGCCGCAAACCTAATGCAGAAATTCGAAATATTAAGGTCAGGAGAATTATTTTAGTTTTGACTTTGTTCACGTAATGATAAGTCTATGGGGACTGTACCGGTAGAAGCACTGAACGGAAGACTTAATATACGATTTTTTTTAAGCTAGTTAGGCCTACATCTCAGCACTGAGGTTAATACACATTAAACTTGTGATATTTTACTTCGGTCCCATCATATTCCCATTAAAAAATATTCAGGATTTATTTAATGACAGCTCATTTAGTTTTGGTCCACATGGGCCTATTTTAGCATTGAAAGTATAGGGAAATCACTGATACGGCCACACATCAAGATGCTTTATTTTCGTTTTACCCATTTAGGCTTCACCCCCCTAAAAATGCTTAGGAGGCTAAAAACTAGAGGAATTAAACTAATATTTGCCGCAAACCTAATGCAGAAATTCGAAATATTAAGGTCAGGAGAATTATTTTAGTTTTGACTTTGTTCACGTAATGATAAGTCTATGGGGACTGTACCGGTAGAAGCACTGAATGGAAGACTTAATATACGAATTTCTTTAAGCTAGTTAGGGCTAGATCTCAGCACTGAGGTTAATACATTATTAACTTTAGTTATTTTACTTATTTGCCATTGTATTCCCATTAAAAAATATGCAGTGGTTAATATGTTATAGCCGTTTTAGTTTTGGTCGACATGGGCCTATTTTAGCATTGAAAGTATATGGAAGTGACTGATACGGCCACACATCAAAATGCTTTATTTTCGTTTTACCCATTTAGGCTCCACCCCCCTAAAAATCCTTAAGAGGCTAAAAAGTAGAGACATTAAACTAATTTATGGCGTTGGTCCCATCAGGAAATTCGAAATATTAAGGCCAGGAGAAATTATTTAGTTTTAGTTTTGTTTATGTAATGATAACTCTATGGAGAATGTACTGGTAGTAAATGTGGACATGACTAATAATGACCACTCCCTGAGCATAGTTTTATATCTTGGGGGGGGGTGCGCGTAAGGTCCCGAAAAAAGAGCAAAAATTGTTTTGAATAAAGGAGACATTTCTGATTATCTAAAGTACTAAATCAATGTCCACTTTTTTTTCAGGTTATTTACATTTCCAACTGAAAAAAGGAATCCTGGTGACCGACAAATTTGGTTGAAAAATCTAAACAGAGCTGTGGGTGACCGCACAGTGAAGTTCCACGAGCCCTCTCAAAGTCAACGGGTAAGTATTGTAATAAACATTGGCCGGCGGCTCGGCGGCGGCCACCGAGGCTCGGTGGCCGGTTCCCGCGGTGACCGCTAGGTGGCGCGTCTGCGGCCGGGGGCTATAAAATGCAGTGTCCGGTGGGTTTATGGCAGACGCGATCCGACACTCAGGTGGCCTACGTGTAAGCTATCTTAAGGGAGTTCGGTGGCTAGTCCTAGTTCACGAACAGAGTGGCGTCTCTAAGCAAGAATAAGTACCAGTATAAGCAATTAACTGATGACCAGTGACTGTTAGTCCTTAAGGCTCCTAAGAAATAAAACAACAACAACGGCTGTAACTTTATATTCCATTCTTTATATACTGTGTCGACTCTGGTTATTACAGTATGTAATGATTATTTTGGGCTACTGCATTGATTTTAAAAATTCAAAAAGCTATGTATAGATATTAACAATCTGACAAAATTTAATGTTCCATTGAAACCTTTTAAGTCCACTCACAATGTTCAACATTATAGGCACACATCCCCTTCATATTCATTTTGCATACCAGGAAATTTACCTTTTTTTTCACATACCCAGGTAGCACACAAATATTGGCCGACGTTGGCCCGATGCATCGGGCCAACGTTGGGGAGACGTTGGCTGCCCATCGGGTCTACATAGGCCCGACCAATGGCATTTGCCAACCAAATGCCAACATTGGCCCAACGTTGGCAGGACATTGGCAAATGGTCGGCCCCTGGCCGATGCTGATGTTTGCCGACCAAAAGCCAATGTTGGGCCTATGTTCGCATTTGGTTGGCACCGTCGGGCCTACATAGGCAGTACTAAGTGGGAAATTGACCAGGCATATACATGGGGCAGGCTTATACATGAGGAACTATGGTAACTAAAAGTGCTTTCTCTTTTTCTTTTTACAGGTTTGTTCGTTGCACTTTGTTGATGGTAAGAAAACAATCCCGACTCTTAACCTAGGGCACAAGCGCAAGGTGACTGGTCTGAATGTGGAGTCTCCCCGCGACAAACGGGCAAAGGGAAGAGCTGCTGCATCAACTACCAGATTGACATCAGTTAAACCAGAAACATTTGAAAATGAGCAGCCGCCACCAGAGTCTGCACCAGTCCAAAACCGTGTTTGGACTATTCTGTATCGTTTTCTTCTGTCCATCATTCTTTCCTCCCTCCGTAAATGTCGCGAAGAGAATAAACGACTAAAGGCAGAAAACACAGTATTACGGCAAACCATTCGCAAACTGAAAACTCCCAAAGGGTCCCATGCATCAGAACTCCTAAAAAATGATCATGATGTCAATACCTTTACTGGAATCAAATCTCTCAGTCTCTTTCACAAGCTACTCAACTATGTGTCACCATTTGTGCGCAAACGGTGGAAGGGGGCAAAATATCTCAGCACAAAGGTTCGGAAGTTCACTTGCAGTCCCAAAAAGTTTGGTCCAAAAAGGAAGCTAAAGGCAGAAGACGAGTTCCTGCTCTGCCTCATGAAATTGAGATTGGGTTTGATATATGAAGATCTTGCGAAACGCTTCTCCATATCGATCAGTTTGTGTAACCAAATTTTTAACTCATGGCTGACTGCAATGTCCAAAACTATTGGTGCTTTGGTTTTTTGGCCCAGTCCAGAGCAAGTTTCTGCAACACTACCAAAGAGGTTCCAGAATATGAGTCAGTTGAGAGTGATAATTGATTGCTCAGAGATCTTTATAGAAACACCAAAAGACAGCATACTACAAAATGAAACATGGTCTAACTATAAACATCATAATACTGCTAAATTTCTCATAGGTGTTGCAGCAAACTCTACGATCACATTTCTGTCGAAGGCATATGGTGGCCGTGAATCAGACAAGGCAATAGTCAATGTGTCGGGCATGTTAGATAAGTGTGACCCATATGATATCGTTATGGCAGACAAAGGATTCAATATTCTCGACGAATGTGTGGCCCGTAGAATCAGATTGGAAATTCCGCCTGGTAAGAGAGGAAAAAGCCAAATGTCTGATGCTGATGTTGCTAAAACGAAAAAGATAGCCAATCGCCGGATCCTAGTAGAGCAAGTGATTAGGCGGTTGAAATCCTTTCGAATATTGCGCTCACAACTGCCAATATCACTGCTCGGCTCCATAGACAAAATGATTTTGGTATGTTCTGGTCTTGTAAATTTGATGGATCCAATCTACCGAACATAAAGACTATTGCCTTGTCTGATTCACTAAAGATTACCTATAGGCTATTCGATAAGACATATATCACACACCCATTCGACCTTCATCTCATGTCCATCTTCTTCGGTAATGTCCATACAGAGCAAGTGAAACCACCTCCGACAATTTTGACATTCAATATTTCCCTTGCAATTATCCGATGTATCAAACTTCATGTCACATTTGCACAGACTGCAGAAACTCACTTGTGGAAGTACAGGTCGTGTCAGAGGTGGTTTCACTTCTTCTGTTACAGCCACAGGCTGTATGTTCCCATCTGCTTCAGTGAGCTGTCTAATATATGTGTGATCCAGGATGTTTTTTCTGGTTGATTCCTCCATAGCAGCTTGTATATTGCCAGTGAGCAACTCTGCTGCTACATACCTACTCCAGTAGTGATCACACAGCATCAAGGTACGTTCCCAGTGACAAGCATCAGGCTTTATTCGTTCCAGGTGATAGCCATGTGCAGTGTATACGAAAAAATCGCAATACTTGAGTTCTAGTACACCCAATTGTGCTTGGATTTGGTAATAGAATGGAGAGGTTTTCGATAGTTTTCTTTCTCCGTTGTCATCAATGAAGTGGGGATATGCTGCCGTTTTGGGATCTGCAAATTTGATAGACTCTGGACACTTTATTTCACATAGTCCCTTTCCACAGCACTGGCACGATACCAACAGATCTGGAGAAGCTCCTATATATGGATAAACTTTATGAAGATGGAGGCCAGTGTCTGATGTACGAAAGGCCTTGTGCTTTCTCATTACCTTTCTGTACATGCGCTTGGCATGTGGCTCCATTGCCCGTCCATGCTTGATGGAGATGAAGTCATCAGGCACTTTTGTGTAGCCCATGAGCTTTTTAGTCAGACATGTTGTATCCTTCTTTTCTTCACTGACATTTCTGTTGAGAACTGTAAGTGTACGTGTGCACACTCCCTTAATATTGCTGGCAGTGATGCGACCATTCCGATGAGCTAACCACTCTGCTGAGTCTCCCTGCGACACAGTAGCCTTTGACAGAAGAGCTCGATCATCAGCGTTCAAGGCCAGCTTAACCTTAAGTTCTTTGATACTGTCGATCAAGTCATCCCCGGACTCCGAAATATCAATCGTCTTGGCGATCTCCATGGGGGTGGGGGGGCACTCAACTTTTGGTTCCTCAGGGAAGGGTGTGGCATAAAAGCTTTGAATAAAGCATGCATTTGGGAGATCACCCTTTAGTAACTCTGCCAGATCGTTCCTAACCCGTTCCGACTTGCTGACATAACTTTCTTGGCTTTTGGACATAGAAGAAAATTCATTGGCCAGCTGCCGGACTGACTTCTGATGATCGCCATGATCAGCATTACTATACTGCTCTTTCTTCCATATGTAATCAGTGAGTGGACGAGGTGTTTCTTTTTTCTTACTCAGCTGGCTGGGCACTGACCATACACAGGGCAATGATGTACAGCTAGGATTGGTAATGCCGCATCGTACTGCATATTCCACTCGGAAAAGGAGACCAGCCACATGGTTGCAGCTCCCATGCAGGCCTGATGTACATGTGCAATAGGCACTGTATATCCTTCCCCCAGTTGAAGTGTCACTCTTCTTCTCTACAGCAACCCATACTTGGTAGTGTGGTATGTTCTTCATAGATGGCTTGACATGGGCTGCAAAGAATCCTGCTCCAATGTTAGCAGTGTTGGGATGATAATACACCTCCCCCACATGCCCGTCTGTAAAGTACCGGTACCCTTTTCCTTCTTTATATTCATTGCACAAGCGATGGTAGAGGTTAGCCGAAGTCTTACTCTGAAAATATCCTGTGATGTCATGGAAGTAAACAGGAGGCCATAATAGTTTGTTTATTTCACTCAGCCACCCTTTTTCCAGTGTGAAGGGATCTGGAAGTGTGTCACCCCCGATACAAAGCTTGGACTTGTAATCTTGTAGGTTAATTCGCAGGGTATGTTCTTCGTTAGGGTCAACAGGAATCTTTTCCTCCCAGGCGATAAATGCTCTGAAATGGTAAAAAAAAAAGTTACCTGATTTGATTGTCAATTGTTGTATTTGATGTAGACATGTATCTTTGTTGGTGTAGACATGTATATTTTTTATGTTGACCAAAACTGAGCCTGATCTTGATGAGAAAAAAAATAAAATAAATATTACTATGAAAAGGCGATGAATAAAATGTTTGCACTGTATGAGTTGTGTTCAAATTATATTTACCAGGGTCCACTTGAAAGGATTTTAACACTTAGGAAGGTGAGGGGCTAAAATATCCCCAGGGATGGTTTGTAAAATGATGATGGGTTGAACATGTTTGCCTTCCCACTACAGGATAAAAGCTTTTGAGCATCCCCTTGTCTTGTCATGAATGACAAAATAAGAAAGATATTATGTTTGGTTAATGATTGGCAAGCCATCCACCATATCACTTGAGGTAGACTTTCCAATGACTTAATGATACCAATATTAACATCAATGATATCAATATCAAGATATAACATTTAGTATACATTCAGTACACAAAAATACAGCCCACCCTCAAACATGTCCTCCCCATAAAAACTCTCATAAAATAATGAGCATCCCCTAGAATAAGATCCAGCTGAGGGGTTGAAAATCCACCCGCACCCCCCCTCCCCAATGAAAGCTTTTGTAACATAATGAGCATCCTCTAAGGGAGCCTTCATTATTTATGGCAGGGGTGGGGGTGAGCAAATTGAGGGGGGGCCATTTATTTTCAGGGTATTCTTAGGGGGGCCAAATATTTTCAGGGTTTTCTTAGAGGGGGGGGTGTTTTTTTTTTACCTATTCTTAGAGGGGGGGGCATTTATTTTTAGGGTATTTATCCAAAATGCCGCAAATTTCGTCACCATAAAATGTCTTTTAATGTATCAGAGACTCCTTTTGAAAGATTAATGGTAATAAAATTGACCCAGTTCAGTGAAATCTAATTGGATGGAACTATATTCAGAGATCTTTTTCAATTGATCAATACAAATGTGCATTTCTTGTTGATGACTACCAGTACCCTGAAAATAAATGGCCCCCCCCTCAATTTGCTTACCCCCACCCCAGCTCAGGGGTTGAAAGTTTTTGCCCCCCCCCATAAAAGCTATAGTAAATTAAAGGGGCCCTGGCATTGTAATGCATGCCTGCATTAAAAAGTCACGTGATCACCGCTTGACCAATCAGGGCATCGCGATTTTCCGCTGATTCCCACGATTTTATGATCGCTGTTTGAATCGGAGAAATAATGACCATCCGAAATCTTTATAAAAATTAGGAGAAACCCCTGAAATCTGATTCAGCTGTGAAGTTGAAAAATCCCCCCCCCCAAACTTTGCAGTTAAAAAATCCCCCCACCCCAAACTAGAAGTTTTGGCTTTCTCTAAATATACTTGTTGATGACTACCAGTACCCTGAAAATAAATGGCCCCCCCCCTCAATTTGCTTACCCCCACCCCAGCTCAGGGGTTGAAAGTTTTTGCCCCCCCCCCATAAAAGCTATTGTAAATTAAAGGGGCCCTGGCATTGTAATGCATGCGGCTTTAATATTGCCTCGCAACGTACTGAACATAGATAGAGATAAACAACTAATCTGAAACTACTTTGTGACAATAAAAATGTGAAACCTCATTATTTTTGAATGATAGATACTACTGCTAAAAAAACGGCATTTTTATATAGGTTTAAATTTTACTTCATTAAATTCTCGAGGCAATCAGCCTAGCAGACCCGCGGCTCGGCAACGCATTAAAATTTGTGGACATGTATTTCTCTTTCATTTAACAGTAGGTATGTCTTACTAATATGGGGTCTGTAAATATGTATGTAACCTACGTTATACGGTGTTTATATAAGTCATATTGTAAGCATATACGCTGTCAGGCTTGAAAAATCAGGACACATGTGCCTTGGGCGATAATATAGGAAAGAACCATACTAAATCCTAGTCACAGATCTGAGCCCCTACGTTTTAGGGTCTCATACTCCGTAGACACTCTGAGGGAACCAAGTGTGTCTGTTGTAGTCTGTTTGGTCATTTCTCACAGAAGTACTTACTGTCACTGTCAGTGTCAGGTCCAATGCTTCCACCAACACTTCCCTCAAAGTATATCCAAAGATCCACAATTGGTCTGGACGAAAAGCAGACATTTGTTTACAGGGGGCGCCACCACCCACCCAAGGCAGACATACTTTGGAGGTGAATAGCACCACTGCTCACGCATTGGCAGACTATGCTGCGCATGATGGGGGTATACGAAATACCATTTTCCTCTCAAAGTACTTCATTAAATTATTTGAGACTTGCATCGAGTAACCTACAGATATGAACTGACATTGTGTGTAAATATGAAGTTAATTCCCTAGGTAGATTTTGATAGAGTGAGTTTTGAAATCATTACTCCATTACACTTTTCATCTGCCAGTCCCGCACAGCCCCAGCCCCCAACTTTCCGAAATAATTAA
Source organism: Acholoe squamosa (assembly GCA_949317995.1). Taxonomy (NCBI): domain Eukaryota; kingdom Metazoa; phylum Annelida; class Polychaeta; order Phyllodocida; family Polynoidae; genus Acholoe; species Acholoe squamosa. Next base: position 27,631,731 of record OX439039.1, on the reverse strand, counting down.
TGGCAGTTCTACTCATAATACCTTCACTAAACTTTCAGAGAGTCATAATCCATAAGTAAATTAATTGTGTACAAAGTTTGAAAACATTCTGACCAGCAGAAATTCTGATTTAAAGGAGGGCTAGCACGGCTAAGACGTACCCGTCTTAGGAAGTCACGTGACCACTCCTTGACCAATGAGATCGTTGCAAATTTTTAGCTGGGTCCCGCGAATTTATGGCGTGTCTTTGATCAGGTACCAGTAATGATATTTTCCGTGCTAGCCCCGCTTTAAGCCAACGGTTAGTGCCCGCCTTGCAGCCCCTCTATGGGGTCCCTGCACGAGTATTCACCTCCTTTAAATGGAGGTGCTACCAGTTGCAATGTGATGTAGACAACTTTCCCATACATTAGCTTGGTTTACGTCTGTACCAATACACAAAGCACTTGAAATACTTGTGATAATTAATAATCCAGGTGATTTTCAAATCTCCCTCCCTAACTCCAAATCATTGTCGGCCATCTTGAAGCCAGGTGTAGCCACCTAGTGCCAAAAAGACTACACTATTCTTGGTTGGTTAGCCCTTTGTTTTTAAGAGCAGGTTAACACCAGGTAGCACCCCAGCATGTTGACAATGGAGGCCATTGAGGTAGTGATATCTAAGCTCAAGATAAACATGTCAGATTTATTGGATATATCTCATGTTTCAGTCAATATTAGCTGATGTACATGAAAACTACATGTTTGTGAATAGGAGGGACAATTTTCAGGAACTGACAGTGAGTACTTAGTTCAGACTAGCCATGTGTTTGTGCCACTATAGACTTGTATACATCTTGGATCCTACCTGTGAGCAGGCAGGTATTTCGGCCTAGGGTCTCAGTGACCCCTGTGCAAGTAGATGAGACTGACACCCGGGGGACCACTCCCTATATGTTCTATAGTAACAATGTGCGTACATGGCCCATGACTAGGTACCCCTTTTAGCGGGGCAAAATTGGACCAAAATATATCCCTTTTGACGGGAATTAGCTTGGAAAAGTACCCCTTTTACTACTGAGACTGTTAGAGTGTAAGAAGACTAACTCTAGCTAACCCTCAATTTAGGCACCCTTTCAATGTAGTTTTTTTCATAAAACGTACCTCTTTCCCCATCATATTTTGAGATTTTTCTGAAAAAGGTACCCCTTTCCCGGCCAAAGTATTAGATTTTGCTTGAGAAAAAGTCAAGAATCTAGGAAAAGCAAAGACCTCTTGATATTAACCCAAACTTTGGTTCTAATTGGAAAATTTCAAAAATTCTTTTGCCATTTGAAAGCTCTTGAAAAGGGTACCCTTTTCTGCGACAATTGGGCCCAAAAGGATCCCTTTTAACGGGTCCGGGCGGATCCGTTCATGGGGCCTAAAAGGTACCCCCATGGGCTCTACCTCGAGATGGCGCCATGGTCTGATAATCACTAATGCATTGGCTAATACCGTAATCTCCCGCGTATAAGGCGCAGCCCGCGTATAAGGCACACCTAGAGTTTTGGAAAATTCTCAAAAAAATGAAAAATTCATAACTTTGGTTCTACTGAATGAATTTTCAAAATTCAAAAACCTATGGGTAGCTTGGACCACCTTGGGCCCTCCTGGGCCCCATTTTGTCCTATTTTGACCAAGGGGGCATGTAAGATATCAAAAGAAAGGTCTTGGTGTCCCCCTTGTGGATCCAATGAGAACTAAAACCCCCCGTATAAGACGCACCGTATACGCGGGAGATTACGTAGGAGGGTTTGCAGGCTCAGGGGTAAACCTGACACCAGTTACCCCTCACCCCAGCAGATTGATGATTTACACATAGTTATCATGAGAATTTGATGGGGAATAAGCTATGGCCTGAAGCTGAGTATTCAATAAAGATATTGCAGTGGTCTGATTATGCTGACATGCATTTATTAGGGAGAAATCAGGTGTTCATTCCAGCCAACACCAATGACACCAGTTACCCCTCATCTGGAATCCAGGAAGTGTCTGACTGCAGACCTGGTGTACATGCTCAGTGGCCAAGCTCCTCCCCTTTTAATACCTGAATGTAAACATAGACCTTGTTGACATATGCTTTGTGATTAAGGCAAATAAGGTATGAATGGATGATTCGCTTTGAGAATGAATTTGATTCTTTCCCATGAGATATTTTGGATGGTATGTGTAAAGGATTTTGGGTGACATTGTCTAGAAACGATGCACCTAACAAAAAGGTCTTGGGGCAAGACTGAGGACTACAGAATGACACCATCTACCCCACACCAGTAGGGAATGGTCATTAGGGAGTGTTATTTATAGGGAGTGGTCATTGCTTAACAAAGGGGGGGTGCTGGTGGGTTTGAGGGGGGGGCGTCAAAATTTCAGACCCCTCCAGAGGGGAGGTCTAAATAGATTTTGACCCCTCTTGAGTAGGGCTAACAACGTTTACTCTCTTTTTAGCAAAAAGGCCAGCACACACTACTATAGATCAAAGAGGGGTGCAAAATTTCTCTGCGCATCAGGTACAGGGGACGCAATAAATTTTGACTGCCTGCTTAAAGGCGCTCTGAATCGAGGACCTACGTCCGCTGACGTAAGCACTGTGGCGGACGTAGCCAATTCAGAGCTCCTTTAAATTTACGCACCACCTCCCCAGGTGTTCATAAATGATAGCAGTGGGGGGGGCAATAATTTTTAACCCTTGACTGGGAGGGCTCAATAATCTTTAACACCTGTAGATCTACACTCTCCCCCCTAAAAGATTTTAATGGGCTTCTGTGATCTATAAGGCCAGTATCCTGGGCAGGTCACATGATTCTATGCCCTTTAAGCCTAATCACAGACAAGCCTTTGGACCTATGGCAAATTGACTGTTGCAACAGACTCAAGCAGAGCTAGGGTATAAATATATATATATATATATTTCCTGTGAACACAAAAGAGGTGTAATAGTCAGTGGAACTATATCCTGCAACACCTTACATATTACTGTATTAGTTAGTAGCTATATTGTATTTATAATTCCACTGGAGTTAAGAGTGCTGATGCTATTGTTTTTTGTATACATTAAGATAAGTTACATTTTACCATTTGTAGCCAACCTTTCATTAGTTTAAGGACAGAACTTGTAGGGAAACTCTCCCCATGAAATGCCCTGCCATCTAGTGTGAAGATCATTCAGTGACGACATGGCCACAACAAAGCATAACAATATTGGCTCCGCCCACTTTCTAGACTAAAGCATGCAAGGAAAAATATAAGACACACAAAATATTCATTTTTAGGGAGGATGTATCAACTAGATTTTAATATTTCAGCCATTCTCGGTAAAAAAATAATTGTTTATTGCCCTTCACTGCAGATCTGCAACTTGACCTAGTTAGACCGTTCACACTCTGATCTAGCTATACCCATACAGCCATTCTGAAACGTCGGTCCTGCTCTTGGGTACCTCCTTTCACGCCAGTTTGTGTATGCACATGCTATCCATAATTCCATAAGTGGCCCCCCTGTTGTCCGGCGGGCGCTGACTCTTACCTGATGGGAGAGTCAGGCTTCCTGCATAGGGCTCATTTGTCAGGTGGCTGGAATTGTAGGACATAAATTTTTTATGTCAATTTCCTCTTAAAGATGGCTTCCTAAGACATGTTGGTTGCCATTTTGTGAGAAACCTTTAATACAGGGGCCCATATTATTTGGTTCTCGCAAATCTGTTAGCTTTCATATCAAGTTAAGCTGCCACGGTCGGCCATGTTGGCAGGCTTCCCTAGCCCACTTAAAAGGGTCTATTTCTCCTCTTTCCTGTCCCCTCGGATGTGTGTGGTGCACATATGCGTGGGCACTGACACATTCCTTTGTTAAATTATCAACCTGTGAAGCACGAGATAGCCACTTAGTGCCGCTAAAGTGCTGTAAAACACAAATCAATCAATCAATCGGCCATGTTGGATGTGGTTTCAGGTCTCACAACAGAGGTGTTATTCATGAAATAATGTTATTAGGGCATGCTTTTGTTACTATAACTCTATATGTTAGAAACAAAAGTATGCCCTTTGGTAGTTGGGGTCGCTGCCATTCACCTCAGTGTTAAATCCTGAATATGTAACACTCTATATCCGTCTTCATCTACCTTTTCTCATTGATATATTGCCTAATCACTGCAATGCTGAATACTAGAGAGATAACCAGTTTCTATGCTGCTTTTATTTTTCATAAAGAGTGCAGAAAAAGTAGTTTAGGGGTTGTTGAAAAGAGGATTTCAAAAGGACATTATTGGTTTTTGTAGCAGACAGACTGGCACCTCCAAACATGCCAGCCAATCAGATATGCGGTCAGCTGTGACAGACATCCTAGAACAACCTGTTGATGACATTTACACTTGTAGACATCCCCTCAGTCTTACTGAACAATAAACCCATTAGGCTGAATGTGACAGACCTGTTGATGGTAGCAATTCAGCCCGCAAATAGCACAGTATAGTATTCATCAAAGACCTATCCAAAACTGCTATGCTGAGCAACTGTGACCTAGTGGCTAGGCTGGTATGTGGTGGGTTTTTATGAATTTTCTGGCCTTTTAGATAGGAACCTCAACCATGCAACTGTCACCCCGGCTGGGGTTGAGCCTTATTCATAGGGTTTTGCAAAATATGCATTCTGGGCCAGGTGCGCCTTATAGGAAATCAGGTTGGGGTGTGCCTTATACTTAGGTCTCCAGATACACTGAGTACTACAGTAGCTCACAAATACCACCCGGAAGAGGATTTCAATCACCCTCTTGGAAATTTCTTTAAAAATCAGCACCATGCCTATATTTGTCAGCAATAATTCAAAATATGTCAGTAATTATACATTCTATAACATTAAAGCACAAAAGCATGCCCTATTAGTATACAAGATGTTACTAAACCTAAGCTATAGATATAAATTGCTCTATTTTTCATGAGAATCTGCTTGGAGAGTGGAGATTGACTTCCTGTCTGGCAGAAAATGCACCTGCTGATAGCTGCCCGTTGCAACCCACACGGCATGTGCCAAATCTTGGAAAAGGGTGCGATCTAAAAGTTTCCAACAAAAGACACTCTTCCCACTCACAGACAGCAAATCTAAGGTGGTACTCTTGTCAACACCATAAGCTGATTGTTGGGGATTTATTTCTGTCAAATGTTATTCTTAGAAACTTGCCGTTTCTAGAGCACCTGAAAGTTTTAGGTATACCAGTCCCAGCGACTCAGTCCTTAACTGAGTCGCGCCCAGTGACTACCCCCCTGGGGACTGACAGTGGTACTGTACGGTAGAACCGGAAGTGGCAAATACTTTGTTGACATGTGCTTGGTTTGTACATTTACAAAAAGAATTGAACAAAATCATGAAAGTCGATAAATATTTAGACTTATGACATGGCAGATACATTAATCGTTACTTTAGAACAGTACTGGAGTCCAGGAGATGTCGTATTCAATGGGGGTAGGCCAGACGATGACAGCCTCTCGCTACCGCTAACGGCTGACAGCAAAGTTGGCTGGCCCCATAGACATCAGAAAACTCATGAAAAAATATACTTTTCCTTCACTGTCCTTCTTCAAACTTCTCACAGACTTAATTTAACACTTAATTGTGTTCTTGTAAAACTTAATCTTCATTTTCATAGCCTTGATTATCTATATTTTGATAAAATTTAGAAATTTTAGGCTGTGACCTGGACTTTGGCACAGTGCCAAGGCAAGGCTTTTGCTGCAGCTTGCAGATATAAAATAGAGAATTATAAGTCAATCAGACCTTCCATCTGTCCACCCAAGCTCATCTGGCTACGGTAGTAAAGTATCTGATAGTTGTATGACTGAAGTTTCAAAAGCAGACATCAAGGAGAAGTTTGTTAAAATCCATTCGGTACCATTGGTACCGAATATTAAACTGCAACAAAGGCCTTTGCTCTCTGCCGCTCCTGGTAGGAAGAGTCGGCAGGAAGTTCAGCCTAAATGGGGGGTGATGGAATACAATGTGGCCGTATTCAATGGGTGTCCGCCATCTTGGATTTTGAACAGACCTGAGCTGTTTTTCTTCATTTAAAAGCAAAATAACCCCCTAGACCATGACATAAATGCGAGATGGGACTGGCGTATCTCACGAAGCCATTATATAATGGCTTCATGGCATACACCAGTCCCACCTCGGGGAATACAATGTGTATTTATGTCATGGCAGATACGATCGTTACTATAGAACAGTACTGGACATGTCATATTCAATGGGGGGATGGAATACAATGTGGCCGTATTCAATGGGTGTCCGCCATCTTTGATTTTGAACAGATCTGGTGAAACATATCCCATCTTAATGAAATTGATTGTGGTGCAACTTGAGGGTTCAAATTATCCAGAAATGTAAGTTATGGCTAGATTAAAGCATGAATAGAAGCAGGAGAGTGCGCCAAATGTTGAGGCGCACTCAATCTAAAAAAATCAGGCCCCAGTACGCCCAACTCACAACAAGTATGTGAGTTGGGCACCGATCATACTAACTAAATCCAACATTGCGCGCGTCTGCATGTACCATTCAGTAGGTCGTATGTAGGTCATATGACGTCACGGCTCCTGCTATAGTCTGATGCCCTATATTCTGGACCACATGGTTTCATATGAGATCTCTTCTTAGGGAGTACCGGTAATCATTTTTGGCTCAGGGTCCCCCTGAGTCTATACCGCCGGGTAGGCGGTGGCATTTAAAAATGAACAAAAGTTAATTTTTCATTTTACATTTTCTATAGGAATAGAAGTTATGCATTAATTAAATTGTTATAAATGATTATTTCATATATTTGTCTGTATATTCATGCAAGAAAAAAAACTAAACATGCACACATCTATTTACCATGATTATTTTCAAATAAAAAGTAGATCGATTTTTAATGATTCTCCAATCCACTTCCCCATAGGCTTAGGTTCTGGCCCGACTTTTCTCTCTTTATTCTTACATAGATTAAACAATAGCGTCTTAATGTGAGACCCTTTTGTTCAATCATATAAGAATAAAGAGAGAAAAGTCACTAACTCCAGGTGAATTGACATTTGTCTTGCTCAAGTGAATAGATTTATGAGGGAGGGAGATTTGGGAGCGAGGGGGCTAGGTGTCCAGGGGGGCCAGGTTCTCAGGGGGCCAGGTGTCCAGGGGGCCAGGTGTCCAGGGGCCAAGTGTCCAGGGCCAGGTGTCAAGGGGCCAGGTATCCGGGGGCCAGCACACCAGGGGGCCAGCACGCCAGGGGGCCAGCATTCCAAGGTGTTCAGTAAGATAAGATTATGCCAGACTGGTGTCAGTACATGTATAGATAATAGTCTCTATTTGTAAGTAATTAGTCAATATATCGCAAATGCTGATTCCTGTGACCCTACAGGGTTGATAGAGGGTTTTACGGTACCTACCCTGAGCCTTCTGTGCTTCAATGCACAACGCCCAATTTTTATTTAACAACTGGGGGGGGGGGGTCAGAATTTTTTCAACCCCTGTGTGATGCAGAGATGTCAGACCTTCAGAGATCCGTCTATTTTCAGATGTTCAAACTTTCCCAAAAGTCAGACATCTCAGAGGCTTCTTCCATCTTGTGGTCATAATATAGATAGAGGGAATTACATTAATCATAGATACCCTTATAACATGCCCTTTCTACTTCTATGGAGCATAAGGCTGAGGAGAGTTCTGGCTTCAGCAGGTGAAATTAAGCATGCCTTGTGCTGCCCTCTAGCCTTTTCTAGACAAACCACCTTTCAGAGATCAGAGGATCTCTGAAATCTCATTTCAGAGGACATGAATCTAAGCTGGCTCCTGATTGGCTGAAATTCAAATGCAGTCTTTTAATTGTTTTTCTATCACCATCCAATGTAGAGATGGTTTTAAAGGTTTTTAATGAGGGGAACAGGTTGACATGAAGATGAGATGGGTGCTTTTAGTATAATAAGTTGAGAGAAATGGGTGCTTTGCTAACACTCAAAAGTTTCAGAGGTTGAGCCCCTACCCAACTGACATCCCTGGTGATGGGGGGGGGGGGAGGGTCAAAATAATGTCAACTGTTTTCAGTGGAAAACCCTGCGTGTTACTATTAGTATAGGTTAAAAGGGCATGTTCACACAGGATTTTCATCCCATACGAGGGGGGGGGGAGGGTGATATAAAAAACTTTAACCCCTCGAATTATGTTGCCACCAACTCTCTGTAGAACTGAGGTGAAATGAGGGAGATTCCCAAGTCGACATCTGACTCCATCATCGTGCTGGTGCTGAGTGCTTTATTCAAAGAATGCCCACTAGGGGGTCTCTACTTTTACCGGGTAACAGATTCCTGCACTCATTGTCTTTTGGTTTGCTCATTCTCAACAGTCCTTCTCAAAACATAAGACAATATACTACATGTATAACATGAACTTACTTAAAATGAAACTAGTTACCACCAAATAACCCGGGCCTCCCTAGCCCACTTAAAAGGGTCTATTTCTCCTCTTTCCTATCCCCTCAGGATGTGTGTGGTGCACATATGCACAGGCACTGACACATTCCTCTGAAATTGTGTAATGTAGTTCTCGCCATGAATATGACCTTAGCAGTCGAAATGGCTTTAACATCTATTACTCACTCACTCACCAAATAACCAATACTACTTCTAGGTTATGGATTTACTCAAGACTTAAACTATATAACAATGTCCTTGCTTTCTCAGAGTCTTAGAGTAAACAGTTCTGCTTTACTGAATGAACTCTATAGTTCAGTATATAGTCCTCCTGGACAGTCCTCCAACTGTTTAGTTTCAGTTTCACTTGAAAAATAACACTAACTTGGAAATCTACATTTCTGTAGTTTCAGTTTCACTTGTTTTTCTTACTTAGTTACATGTTACACAGACTAGATTTATTATCAAAAATCTTTGGCAAATAGCAAACACTTCTGCTATCAAAATTTTGAATATACCATAAACGTAATCTTAGGAAGAGCGGTTTCTAGCACTTCATTCCCTGTGAGCATTTCATCCCTCACATGAGACTTTACCCCTCACTTCCCTAACTAATTCAGGGATATTGCCAGGATTTTTGCCAATGAGCCAATGGCGCACTTATGGAGAGATTGATGCGCCATTTAGAGACATAATGGGCCATGAAGTAAGGGTGACAACTGTTAGTATGGAAGGAGATTTCTCCTTGTGGACTCCAAATGACGTTATTTTGCACCTCCATGCCCTCACATGAAGGTCCCAACACAAAAAGAGGTCAAAATTCATCTTAAAGGTTGGAAAATGGGTGTTGGGTAAAGATCTGGGACTCAAAAAAAATCATCAAGTTGAGAGGTCGACTTATAGGTGTGTTTTTGCTTTTTGGCATTATGATTTCATATCAGTCAAATTTTTCTCCTGAGTTCGGGGGGGGGGGGAGGGTCGACTTATAGTTGAGGTTTTATGGTACAAAATGCTATTAATAAACTGTACAGATGAGTCTGATCCTAGTCAAATTAAGCCACCAATGTTATCTTAATAGGTCAACAACACAAAGAAAAAAAAATTAAGTGTGGCCCCACTAGTGTGGGGAGTGAAATGGTCATACTTACTCCAGTAAATGTTGTGCATATGTAAACTATGCATAATTGCGCTTTTAGCTATGAATTGAAAGAAATTTCATTATGATTTTGGGCCCAAAAAAATTAGTTTTGTCATCGGACATTTTGTTCAATAACTCTGGTCCTAATAGGAATTTAAAAAAAATTCTTTCAATTTTTGAAAGCTCTATATCAGGGGAAGAGGGATGGGCCAAATGGCGCACAATATGGTGCACTTGATGCGCCATTTTAAATATTAATGCACCTATGGTGCAGGGCGCAGCCCTGGCAATATCCCTGTTACATGTACCAGTATTTATAACAAATTGTAATCGATTGCACAAGACTTCATTTCCGATTGTGGGTTGGATGATGAGCAAGTTCATCTCAATGGTCAGCGGTAGCTGCTGAGGTTCTGCAGAAATAATTGCGGGCTGTGCTCCCTACCCCCGGGCCCTACCCTACCTCCAACTTAAGTAGGGAGTGGCCATTACATGTATTCATCAACAGGGCTGGGGATGGTGACTTTTTACACCCCCCTCGAGGGCAGTCAAAATTTCTGCCGGGTTTTGAATAAGTGCCAGTCTTGTATAAGCGCGGGGGGTAAGGGGGTGTTGAAATATCTTTTAAGCACTGAAAATAGATCTTGAATAAGCACCTGTTTTGTATAAGGGCCGGGGTAACCACCCCTCCAAATCTATAAGTGCCTGGGCGGTTTTCCATGACGATACGGTAGTAGCACACAGACTTTTCTGCTAAAAAGGGTAACTTTTTAGTATGTGCCTTTTCTATTTATAGATATATCTTTAAATAGAAAGGCCGACCTTCTTGGTCTTGGTGGTTGGGGTGGGTAGTTGTGTCTGAAATTGGAACATACATCCAGAGCCTCCCATAACTCACCCTCAGAATGTGTGGCCCGGGGGAGCACTCGCTATAGTAACCATGTATGTACACAGCTCTTGTTAACGAGGAGCCGCGCGTTACTGGTGTCACCCAAATGCACTGTTCTGAGACAGTATAGGTTTCAGGAGGTATGTCTTCATAATCGCTTGGAAATAAATGTATATGATAGCCATCCGACCATGAAATATTGATGAATGTGAGGCGAAGATGTTAGCCGTGAACCTACCATGGTTTTTAGTTAGGGATAGATAGGTACACGATAATCCTTCTAGTTGGAATATTTGAAAAATTCGAAAGCCCTTTATAAGGGTACCCCTTTTAGCTAAAATTCAGCCTAAAAAGACCACTTTTAACGGGTCCGGGCGGGTCCGCTCAAGGATCCCAAAAGGTACCCCCTTCCCCACTAGTTTGTGTACGCATATAGTATCCATAATTCCATGAGTGCCCCCCCCCCGGGTGTGTGGTAGACAACTTGTAGTAACAGGTGCCATAAGGGTCCCCCCACCCACCCAACACACTCTTCCCTTGGAGACCAGAATGTTTGCCCTCACCCCAACCCCTCCCACCAGCCACAGGTCGCTAATTATATCATATCAACAGCAGACAGCCTGGCTCCACCACCATGACTAGGCAGGGCTCGACAAATCCCTGTGCCCAATGCCCATGACTCAAAAAAAAAATCATTGGACACAGAATTTTTTTCAAGTTGTGCCCAATGGGCACAGCTGTCCAAAAGCTACTTAAGACATCAGCACAATGCAACACTGCTGAGATTATCTGGGTGTAGTAGTCTCTGAAACTTGTTTCACTAGACATGGGATGAAATAAAATCTTTTGGTTTATCATAAAACTATATGTGTGCCATTTAGCTAAATATGTACCGTAATCTCCCATGTATAAGGCGCGTATACGCGGGGCTTTAGTTCTACCTGGATCCACAAGGGGGACACCTGATTTTTTTTTGATTTTTTTTACCATACTCTAAAACTCTAGGTGCGCCTTTTACGCGGGGTGCGCCTTATGCGCGGGAGATTACGGTAATTTTGAGTATCGAAAGAAAGGGTCCTGGGCACAGAGCTTGTCTGCTGGGCGCAACTTTTTTTGCCCTTGTGCCCAGTGGGCACACAGTTTCCAAACTGATTTGTCGAGCCCTGAGATAGACTGCTATTTTTGGTCTGAGGATATTATTTACCTATTTAGGGCCTTAGGAATTCAAATCTAGAAAGTTTAGAGTGATAGGGATATTGAAAAATGGTTAGAAATGATATCAAAAACATCAACAGTGTATTATACCTTGCAACCTCCCACCCCCTGGTACATGTACTGCTCAAAATCCTGTCCCCCAGCCATAAAAAGGCCCACTATCAATCCTTGACCTTGATATAAAAAAGATTAATAACATTTGATTTATTAATGCTTCATGCCTTTTAGGGGGTAAGGGGAAAGGTTGGGTGGCTGTAAAGGGTAATACCGTAATCTCCCACGTAGAAGGTGCGCAGCACGTGTAAGACACACCCCAAACTCAGCACATGCATTTCCGCGTATAAGACGCACATTTTAATGCTGAAATTTGTAAGATTAGTACATTTCTATAGAAAAATTACCCCATGTATAAGATGCACCCCCAACTTGAGAGAAAGCTATAAGACTCCCCAGCATTTTGTTTGGCGTAGAGGACACGTCTTCTACGCGGGGGTTTACGGTAGCTTGAAACCATTCAGCCACAATGTGATGGTCAAAAATCATAGAAAGTGTGCAAATAGGCCTTGGTGGAGTTTTGAGAGGTCTGAGAAAAAATTATGTAGTATCTCAAAAATATTTGTTGTGTATTGTGTATAGGTCTTGGGGTAACTGCACATGAAATATTATGAGTTAATTATGAAAACCCTTGCTATGGCAATGCCCAGAACCTATCTACCTGGAAACGATGTCCTCCCGTGTGACCATTCGGGGTATTTTCCCTTTATTGATTCAAAATGACCTATGATATGCTTCTGGTCCACTGTTATTATATTTTTGCTTGTAGTGCTGGGTCTAATGGGTTGGTTTGGAGTATTGTAGTCAGACGTTATGGGCTTTTTGCCTTGCCCTCAGGTCATTTTCCTATAGGACCTAGCCTGGAATTCAAGTAAATCTCAGATTCTAAGATAATTATTTCTTTCTGTTCTATATAAAAGCTGAACAGACTATGATAGGAACTATTGATTATATGGAATACAATGCCCACGGCATGTACTTTCAGGTGGTATATAGTTTTGATGGGGAAAAAAATCTGTAATTTCTGTTCAAAATACCTTGTAGTTCATCACTCGCCTGGACATTATGTTCAGAATTGTGATCAAAATCCATTGGAAGTAGGCTCATTTTATGATAGCAGGGAATCAGCTGACATAGATAACAATGTGAATTCCATCATCTACTGCTCAAGATAGTCCAGATCTGTGATTTTCAATGAGATAAAATGATTATTTCTGTAGGGAACCAAACACTCAACATGGCATGTTACTCAATGGTCGCTCGCCCGGACACAATTTCACCTGGACAAAAAAACACTTCCCATCCCTGATACTGCAAAGGTTCAGCAGCAATCAATTATCCCATACATTGAGTACTAAGGTATATGTAGGGGGTAAATAACTGGCATAGTTAAGATATTTGAATATCCCTATTGTGCAGAGGAGGGGCAGGAATATTGAATTTTGTGTGAGGACAAGAAATGTTGGCAGAATCATGGTAAAAACCGTTAAAATCATTCTAATTTTATGATAATAAGGTCACATCTGACATAAGGAAACATGTTATTTTCATGATATACAGGTCAAAATGGTCTAGATCTGAGATTGTCATGGTAATATGACAATTGTTTCTGTAGAAAATCAAGCCCTCAACATGGCATATTACTCAAATGTCATTCGCCCGGACATATGCCAAGAATCTCTACAAACATTTATTATAAGTACACTCATTTTATGATATAAAAGACACATCTGACATACATAACAATGTGATTTCTGTAATCTACAGGTCTAAATGGTCTAGAGCTGTTATTTTCATTCAGATAAAATTTTAATTTCTGTAGGAAATCAACCCCTCAACATGGCATGTTATTCAATGGTCACTCGCCCGGACACGATTTCGCCCGGACAAAATAGCACTTCCCATCTCTGCTACTACAAAGGATGGAGAGTAATCCATTGTCCTATACATTGGGCACTTAGGTAAATGTAGGGGGTAAATTACTGACTTAGTTAGGATAGTTAAATGTGTTAATCCTACACAGGAAGGGAAGGAACATGATTTTTCGCCCGGACAAGGAAAAAGGGGGATTTTCAAGGAAAATCACTTATTGCCCCCTCACAGTAAAGTTTATGGAGGAAATCAAATTTTATTTTCAACATACTTTACCCCCAACATGTAGCAAATCTTTTAAGGCATAATTGAACCCATTTCACTTTTAGGTATTTAATGGGGGGAGGCCAAATGACCAAATCATCGCCCGGACAGACCACTTTACAAAAAGTAAAATGCTCCTGAAAAATAGAAAAAATCCGACCAGGAACATAATTTTTGCTCCTATTTCACCACAAGACTCCATAATTTACATAATAAAAGTGGACAGACACATACCTAGTCCTCATTCTACAAAAAATGATGAAATATGTTGATTTTATTGATTTTCCAAGCTGAAAGGGGTCAATTTTAGGGATGTTCAACCCCCTGGAGGTCAGAATATTGATATTGGACCACTAAAACCCATATATAACATCAAAAACTCATTGAGCCCAAAAATATGACCCAAAAAAAATTGGGGAAAAATCAAAATCCTAAGTGTAGGGGGCTGACTTTCACCAAAATTCCCATTTGCACACCTTCTGTGATTTCAGACCTGAGACATTTTGCGAATATATGCTGTCAACTGTTTGTTCCCCCCTCCTGCAAAAAAAAAAGTCACTGCCAATCTTCCCTAAAATAGCAGGGCTAATACACAAAAGGCACATCCTCCCAGTAAAACAGTTGTTACCGTAATCTCCCGCGTAGAAGACGCGGTGCGCGTAGAAGACGCTCCCCAAACTCACGGTAGGCTGGTTCGCGTAGAAGACGCATCCAACCCCTCTGAATCGATTTGTAAAAAAAAACAACGTACAAGACGCCCCCCCAACTCAGCAGGGGGGGTTCGCGTATAAGACGCACCCCCCCACCCCCCCAAAATTTAAAAGAAATGTTAAGTCTATGCTATGAGTCGATGCTGTCATCGGCCCACATGTTCCCTACACCCCGGCAAGCCATGCCGCTTTGTCTATAGTGTCAACCTGTTGAGTCTATGCTGTCATCGGCACACGGTCGGCGTCTTTGCCGCGGTGCAGGCTCTATGAGTTCAAGCTGTCATCGGCACACGGTCGGCGTCAAACCCGCCGAGCAAATCTACACCAACCGGTCTGCCGCGGTGCAGGCTCTATGAGTTCAAGCTGTCATCGGCGCATTTTCCCAAATGAGATGTTGGAAAACCCCGCGTATAAGACGCACCCCCAACTTGAAGAAATCCTATAAGACGCACAAGGCATTTGTTTGGCGTAGAGGATGCGTCTTCTACACGGGAGATTACGGTACTCTTAACTACGATGTAGTATTGAACTGTTGTATTTTTCTTACACTCCCCCCCTCATCAAGAGGGGTCTGAATTTTTTATGCCCCCCCCCCCACCTGTTGATAAATAATGCCCACTCCCTTAGAGGCCATAGACACATGGCATAGTAGTTTACGCCCTTTTGAGATCTCTTTCGAATGACACTTTTTCGCTTCCTTATGCTACAAAGTAGGAATTCCCCAGTCGCACTCCTCTTTGTCAAATCTACTTTTAGCTACTGTAGCTCAATTATCAGCTAAAGTATGCTTTCACCAGTCCATATTATGTAAATATGGCATCCATCTATTCAAATTTGCCTAGTTCTATTAGAAATTCACTAAAATAAAAAAGAGAGGAGTCCACACCCAAAGCCCCACTCCAGTGCGCTCTCCCAGCAGATCTCATCTATACGTCATAAGACTCCATACCTCTGCTGGGAGAGTGGAGGGAACTCAACTTATTGTGCTTGAGAAGGCAAGAAAGCGCCGTCCACTTGGGGTTCTCAAAAAAGCAAATAGGAAACGACATGTCCCCCGAGATATGTCCTTTCCTACATTAGTGGATTGCGTTGTTAACATTGTCTACCCTTACTAGCCTAGGCTTAGACTAAAATCTTAGACAAGTGTCATGTTCAGGTAACGCTACAACTATCTTTTTGGCCCTTCCCTAATTCTTATTTTGGGTCTTTTTGGAGTTTTTTTTTTTTACACATATCGAGACATGGAATGCAACGTTCAGATTCAGTGCTATACTAGTATAGTGAGTCTAACGTGTGAGCATATTTTGGACTCACAATATTTTTTGTGCGCATCAGGTATCAGAAAGTACAGTGTACCTGGTATGAAATGTTGGTAATTTAGGTTTTGAAGGAGAAAATCTTTCGCGCACTATCGATCCCAACAATTACCCCCCCCCTACTAAAAAAGGCAAAGACGTGCAATAAATTGAAAGTAAAGAAAAAAAATCTAGGTTGGGCCCTCTACTCTGACGACCATATTCGCATAATGATTTTTTGTGAGATGAAATTTCTAAATCGAATACTATATATACATGTACCTGGTATGACATATTCCTTTTTATCTTTTGGCAGACATTAAAGAATGGCTTGTCCATCATTCCATTTCCCGGTACCAAGTATGCACCGTGAGGGTGAAAAGCGTGAATTGTTTGCAGACTATGGCATCATCTCAGGGATGTGTCCAATAGTGAAGGATGGCAAGGACACCAAGCTGCTTTTTCAGAAAAACCGAGCCCTTGCATGTCCAGTGTTGTGTGCAGCTGGTCCTTTACTTCCTCTTCTTCCTCCAAATAATTGTAAGTATTACATAGAGGTTTGTATACTCAGATTGTAACACTCCATCATTTTTGCGAATCATAGACGATCTCTTTAGGACCTATAAATAATATGCACGAGAGCTTGAAAGTATAGATAGATACAGAACTATGCCTAAACAGTGTATGGAAATATGTTTTGATTCATTGAAGACCAACTCTCGCTAGGGTGGTGATAGGTTCAGAGATGCCACTTTTCCTGGTTTACCAGGAATTCCTGGTTTTCATTTCAAGATTTCTGTATTAGATTATGTTAAATTCCTGGGAAAATGTGTCCAAAGTTCAGTTTTCCTGTTTTTTGTCGGCCAGTGAGTGGCATCTCTGTAGGTTGAAGGTTGGGGGTTGTAAAATATTTTTTCCCCTTCTGATGGAGGGCAGGGGGGATTCCCACGGTAAAATCTTATTGGTTTTTTATTATCAGGTCTGACAACAAAAGAGCCGTGTCTAAGCCACCTGAAAGAATCGTTGGAAGAAGTCAAACAATACACCAGGGTTATAAACCACACGGTAAAACACCTCATCTTGATTCCAGAAAAAGACCTTTGACTAAGCAGATATCTCTATAGATTATTAGGCAATATCGGTTGATCTCTGTACAGACTTTTTATAGGGCAATGGATACCTAGCATGAACGCTAGTACATATATAAGTGACTATCCCTCTGCACTAAGTGAAATCCAATGGCGGTGCACACTAACATATCTGCTATCTCGGTATTAGGACAACGAATTAAGTTATTCTGTAGAAAAAAAAATAAAACACAGGCAACTACTTAAGAACACCACGTACAAGGCCTGCCTCATTCAGTTCTCCCAGGATCTACAAGGGAGAGGGGACCAAGCGCTTTCCTTTGATATATTACACCCCCCACAAAAGTTATGAAATATTATTTTTGGGGTAATAAATCCACAAACTCTAGGTGGTCTAGATGCGTCTTATAAGCCGCAGCTACACAGGAAACTTACATAATACATGTGCAATTCTTTTTACCAGGGTTCAAGAAATACGATTCAAAAGCTGAAGAATGCCAGGGTAGAAATCTTTGGCGCAGGATCGCAGTCACGATACCGGAAAACTATCACCAACTTAGCACACACAACTGCTAAATATAGAGACAACCCATACATCCCAGTAAGTATGCTATTAAATTCTGTAATTGTGGGTACAAATCACAGTGATTCAATAATCCATCTTTTCAGTATTCACCCAAGTTGACTAAGAGTTCACACTAAGATGTGGCTCATAGCAAAGCCCCAAACTCAGGGTTCAGCTTAGACGTAGTTGCGGTCTAGCCTATATACTGGATTTAGAGAATTGACAGTCACACTTTACTTCATTCATGTCGGGTAATTACTTACAAAGAAAATGAGAGAAAGCCCTGGGAAGATTTGCTATCCGGCAGTTCTTGTAGCAAAATGATAAGCAGCATTTTGATTTCAGGTGGTGAACACAGACTACACAGGCGGATGTATATCGGCACTTCAACACTCAAGTACCAAGTACTTGTGTTTCCCTACTGGACCCCAACTGGACACACTTTGTATCCTTAACCTGCGTCTAATGGAAGATAAAGTCTAGCACGTTTAATTTTCAACAGCATAGTTCATGAGGATTGAGTAACTGTCAGAATCAGATATACGGTAATACCTCACATATAAATCTCACCTCTTGGGGCGTCCCTAATCTGATAGTATGCCTTATATGTGGGCTTTATATCCTTTACTTTTTATCAAACTGCTCAAAATTAAGTCCTAGATGCTCTTTAAAGGGTTGGCCTCAACTAAGAGAGCTTCTTATATGAAGGTTTACCGAAGTCTAAGACATTGTGGTAGAACCATGCCTCAACACTGAGTGTGATGTCGTTCTTTAACCTCAGTTCAGTTCCCTTAATATGTATCTAAGCACTTTATGAACTCAGGACGGACGGTCGGCCAGAACTAGAATATGTCACGTCTTGGGAATATAAGAGGATATATCAAGTGGACACATCTGTGATAAATAACTCATGTAAGTCATCGTGCTATGTACAAAAGAAATGAACTTAATTCATCTAGCTTTGAAACTTGATGGATAAAACATGGCACAATACTTGATTGAAACGCTGTGTTACTGTGTTTTCCACAGGATATATCCTATAGTCTAATTCGTGCCTCCCTACCTCTATATATATGTTTTCATAAAGAGATGTAGCCGGTACTTAATTTGTTGGTTGTGGTCACAAGCCCTGTAGAGAATCCCAGATAGTTTGTCTCCTGCAAACTTTTTGGTTGTGAGAAGGATTTGATCTCATGACTGCCAAAGTGATATCAATTTAAGATATTCCGTTTGTTCTTTGAAGGCTATATTGGAGTGAGGAGTGAGACGAGCTGTCGCCTCTTACGTTTGCGAGACAGGGAAGAAGGAATTCAATTTAAAAGGAAAATGAGGCTAAATTTCGACGCAAAACCATTGAGCATTTGTATGAGGTGAGTGTGAATAGAAAATATATTTCTTATTGGTGGTTCCTAATGTGTAAAACACTTGAGGATTGTTGTTTTCTGTGTGTGTGTGCGTTTTTTTTTAGTATGAGGTATTTGTATCAAATCATTGTAACTGACATTACAGCTACAACCTTCTCGCAGTGGGGCAACGGTTTGTAATTCTTAACAAATCACTTTTTAGGAATAACGATTCTTAGGTACATGAAATGTGTCCTCTTCATTGACCAGTCCGTTTATAGAGGGTGAATGTGTGACATTGACGGCACAAGGTGACCTCCAACTCTGGGATGCTACAGGAAGTGCAGCCAGTCAGACAGGAAGTGTGATCCAGCGTTTCAATGACCCTGCCTTCTGGGGTCACGCTGCATATAGTGCCCATCCACGACAGCTATTTGTAACAGATAGAACAGGAGTGGCCGTATGGGATATGAGGGTGAGTAATTTCAACTTCATGATCCACTCTTTTGAGTGACACATTTATTTGACTTTGTTATTTACACTTCACCTATTTAGATATAGGATTTCAGGACTTATTGGCAAAACAGGGCTCTTGGCCTTGGGGAACCTATCTTGTTTGAGCAATTCAACCGAGTATTTCATGTTCTTCAGTACATACTGATATATGGAATCTACATGAATTGTGTACCTGTACCACCGTAAAACCGACCATATACGCCATACCCACCTTGTGAATAAGCTATAAGCCGCGCCTGAAAATTGCAAATTTAGTACGGTTCTATTATCCTCTTCCACATTGTCATGTGTGTGGCACCATTGGTTGATCTGACCAGTACCAGTGAGACGAGCACTGATGACAGCTGTTATCGTGGGTACCAGATTCACCCTAGAAGTCTGCAGTGAATGGAGAGAATTATCTCATTGGTTTCAAATCTATCCCGTCTGACTTGCGTTCTGGTGGGATACATTATGGACCAATGAAATAATTCTCTTCACTTACAATTCTTAGGGCCACCCATTGTGTTGGCTGTTATCAGTACTTATCTCGCCAGTACTAGTGTCAGTAATGTCTGCACCATTTGGACAAATAAGCTTGACCCCTGTAGTGTGAGAACCTCGTATAAAAGCCACATTCTAAGTGCAGGAAGTTCATGGTAATGGTAAGTGCCATAAAAAGTTGACTTAATAAAATATAATGACCTTACTAGATGTCACCAAGGAGTGAAGATTTGTTTGTGCTGCCTAGCATGCAACTGCGAAGCTATGATCGTGTAACAGCAGGACGTCCCCATCCGGTCAACCCTTTCTATCATCTCATCGCCACAGAAGAAACAATCTTGATGCTCGACCATCGCTTCCCAAAATTGCCGGTGAGTGTTTCATGAAAGCTTTTCAGGGTTGCATTCAGTCCTGCAATGCTTTAATAGAAGCACCAGCAGCTGACCTGAAGTCACACATTATGACTCAGATGTGAAGGGACACTGGGATGGTACGAATGAATTCTCTGTATATGTACTAGCATTGCCTATAGATCTTGACAGGAATGTAGATCTAGTATAGATACATGCCTATTACTTGGAACCATGATTTTGGACTTGACTGCTCAGTGTAATATCATTTCAACCCTCTATCCTATTTAATGATGACTTCATATCAACTGGGCGTGTTACTGATGTCACATATACTTCTATCACTTATTGTAGGTACTGCAATGGTGGCATACGTTAGCTGCTCCACCACAATATATAAACTTTGCCCCTAGTGTTCTACCAGACAGGAAGGAGGATGTTCTTCTTGTCTCATCCCAGGACCATGCAGAGACTGTGTGTTACCAGATTAATATGACTGATCCCAGTTTACCTCCAGTGTCTACGACTCCACCCTGGAGGCTGGCTAAACCTCAGTGAGTATGCATAAGGGTTCTAGCTACTTTATTGTCTGGGGATGGTGACTAAATTTTTATATACTAGTACATGTATCGTAATACCCATAAGCAAGCGTGTATTTTAGGATCAGACTGTGGTTGGTGGATTTTCCCGTGAGCTTGATTGTGAATGGGTCAGCAATTTGTGATCCGCCCCCCCCCCTTTAGCATCATGTGGTAAAATATCATCCTGCCTTTACAGGGTATAAATCTTTTCTCCCACCAAACCACTAACCCCGACCCCATCCTAGTTATCTAAATAGTAATGATTGCAAGGTATCTCATGTACTCGACATGTAAGCACATTCAATAAAGGCACTTAAACGCTTTATGTTTCCAGTAGAATACAAACTGTATCATTATTTCATTTGTGACTAGGGACCTCTATAACCTTGAGGGAGCTCCCTCTCTGACTGTGGCTGCGGAGGCTGTAGAACGGCGAATAGCTGCGCCGCTGGTTGGGCTCGCTGCTGTGGACAATGGTAGTGAGGGAGGTTTTTGTGCAATTCAGGTAAGAACTGCAGTATTTGTATTAAGTGTACTAAGTTTTATCATTTTCTAATTGGCCCAGGTCCTCCTGGGTCATTGGCGGCACCTTTTCAGTCAAAAACTGATGGTCATGAATTGGAACTTTAGATGGGAATTGCTCATCGAAATTGGGGGATAATTAAACAAAAAATCATGGAAACATAATCTTTAGGACCTAGTCTTTCATTGTACATGCACAATTCCTGAAAAAAATGTCTTTAGCTATGAAAAATGCTGAAGAAAAAACCTGACATGTTTGACTTACTTTCTCATGAAAACGAGGCTCCATAGGATTGCATTGGGCGGTAGATTTTGGGGGTAGACAGGGGGTAGAAATAACACATTGGCTCCTATGGGAATAGTGCAATTAAGACACTTTTTTTTCAGCAGGTAAGGTGGAATTTTCAGTACAGGAAGGGTTGAGACTATTGGTATATGAGTGCAGAGTGACCGTTCGTCAGATTTTATTTTTAAACAGTAAATGGATAGGGTGTATTCGATTCAAATCGATTAATATTGCCCGAAATGAATGGATTATATTCAAAAACCCATTAATTTCAAGTTAAATTGATAGAATCTATCGAATTCTCCGTAAAAAATTCTACTTCCGGGAGGAGGGGTTCGGGCATGCGCACAGAGAAGCGAAATCCAAAATGGCGGACAGGGAGACGATTGGTTTACGGTCCTATCGAAAATGCTGGATTATGACAAAATGGAGGAGAATTACACTGTCTCATGCCTTTTTATAGTTAATATGGATCCTTATTCAAGACCTGCTGCTGTTTTGCAATGCTTAACTCGCCAAGAGAGGAGTTATTTGCCATTGAAAATTGCGAGCGATAATGGATGCATTCTCCATAGCCTTAAGCATTGACGACTCGGACACACTGACACGTCTCATATGGTGGGTAACCTGGGCCATGAGTGCTCTATAGCACGCCTCAAATCTTTCATGTATTTTGGAATCTTGGCCAGGTGAACATATAGAATAAGTTCTGTGGGCTTTCTTAATATTGCAGTCTGCTAACTAGTGCCACATTTAGGGCTTGAAACAGGAAGGGGCATGCCCCCTCCCTCGCTAAAATGAGGGATTCACCCCAACGTTTTTGGCATAGTTAGGGTAAGCGTCTTAACCCACCACTGTTGACAACCAGGTGTTTGATACGACACATGTACATGTATGTTAATTTTCACACTAATCAATGGAAATATGTTGTTCACATCATACCTACTGTTTTACCAGGTAACATCCTATGGGGACGTGTTCGGGCAGCGCTATGTTCTTGGTGCTGCAGATATGGAGAAGACCTGGTGCAGCGGTCCCGGCTCCTCCCACCTGAAGCTATGTGGGAAAGATGCTAACATAGTCAGGGAATGGCACCAGAAACTAATTGTCTTGTGCCCAGATAAACCGACTAAATCACCCGAAGAGAATCAACACAAGTACACAAAGGCGAAAGATAAGAAAGCAGCCGGTGCTGCCTTGGAGTCTAAAAAGGCTGAAACAAGACTGTCTTACATGCCCGATCGTCTACAAAGTATGAAATTGTGTTTTTTATTAACTCGAAATTACTTTGACAGTGCCGTATTTTTTTTCCCACAAAATAGCCGTCACCTGTAAGCTTTCGATACTAGTGTAGCAGCCCCCTCAAGTTAGAAAACGTATAATCTTTAGTCCAGGACCCCCAGTCCCATCTTCCCTTTTTCAATTTTTAGTATACCTCATGACTGGCCGAGGAGTAAAAACCCTGGGACTAGAGTAATAGATCGATACAGCAAGAAAGTGTGACTTTTCAGAGAAGTTGTTGATTATTATTTTTGCCAATTTTGGACTTTTATGAGGTTGCCCTAATTAAAATGCAAATATTCATTAATAGTCCTGTCACATAATCCAAAGACGAAACTAAGGCAAAGTTTTTAGCATTGCACTGAGATTAACCTGAGTGCAACTTCATTCATGAAAGTCACCCTTTATTGCTGCATGGGTCTCTCAAACGTCCTTGATGTCTTATGTGATATTATACTTACTCATCCTATTCTCCAAACTTATTTACTACAGACTCATTTTGTCCCATCAAAATCTTTTTATGTCTCATTGTCTATCCTTCTAGGGTTGTTACCAAATAAAGAACCACATATGCATTGTAAGCTATGTGGGGACAGCTTGCGCATGAATAGCCTGGATTCAAACGCAGCACGAGTTTTTACAGGCAGTGAAAAGGAAGCGTCGTGTCCAGGTTGTTGGTGGAAAAACGACCACAGTACATCCATTTATACAGCTGCAATATCTGTGAGTCACGATTTTGTTGAATTATGAAGCTACATTTCCATCGCACAAATTTATTATGGCACATATATATTCAGTTTTATTATCATTTAGTTACTATAAATCATTGCTTAGAAGTCGCAACTCTTATATGATACAACGTAAATCCACTCCTATAAGTCGCAACTTGCAGATAGGATGCACTACGGGTGGGGCATGCTATATGGCCACATGGGACATGAGCAGCTTAGTACTAATTTGATTAGAACCATGCCTTATACGCTAGATTTTATGGTAGGGGCTTCAGCAGCTCAGGTGTTGCTTTTACGTGAGGTATTTGATATATAGGTCATGACATTAATGAATGGCATTAATGAATTTGTGGCTTCTAGCAAAGCCAGGGATAGGGGTGCGATCTTTTGATGTACTTTTGACCTACCGGTATTACTACTTTGTATAACTTTGATCTTTACTTACATCCTCTATAATCATTAATGCAGGGAAAGGCAAGTCCAGGAACAATTGACGAGGAAACTGTAGATGCCTTATTAGATTGGACCTCGTTTGAATCTGACCCCGAGAGGTTTACCAGTGCCAAGAGTCAACTATTGGTAAAACTTTGGGAAGGACAAGATATACAAGACCTTATGGGACTGAGAGTAAGTAGAATCTTGTACTAGGTATTTGATTTGAGACTGTTTAATGTTTTAAGTTAATAATTTTCAACTAAGGCTAGGGTTTTATATGTATAAGGGTTCACTGGATAACTCATGCGTTAAGAATAAACTCCCGAACTTCTCACTTCAATGGAGTGTATGGAAAACCAAATAATCACTACCCTGGTAGATATACATAGAAGTGGTAGATAGACGTATGCACATGCATCAAATTTGGAAAGAATCCAAAAATCAGGTCTGACATCTCTATATTTCAGGAAAAGGAGCGCCAACTGCAGGAGACCGAAATAGAATTCAGACGAAGAAGTATTGGAGAGGTTTATGGAGAGTCTGCAGAGACAGCAGGCAATGAAGCAGACATCAGTGGCCAGGAAAATAACCCGTCCAGAAATGACCCAGACCCAGACCTTGGCGTGGATGGACCTGGTGCTACCTTGACTCAAACTCAGAGGGGCATTGAATTACAGGGCCCGAGTGGTTATGTCACACCCAGGGCTTTGTCTGTTGAGCAGCATCCTGGGAAGATGATATTATCCGATAGGTCATTACCACAGTCCCAACTACAGGACGATTCTGAGGATTCTGATAAGTCGTTGGAACTAGAGTGTCCAGATTTAAACAGAATGACAGAAACTCTTTCACAAACCCCAGCGGGGAAGAGACCACGGGAGGCAGAGCCACCACACACTCATATAGAAGGGAGTCAAAGTAAAAGAAGAAGGGTGCATCTCAGTAGTGAAAGTGATAACATTAGCACACCATTGCCGATGTTTAGTCAACTATATGCTACACCAACCCCTAGTAAAGCATTTGCTACCCCTAGTAAAGCATTTGCTACCCCTAGTAAAGCATTTGCTACTAGTATAGGAAAGAGTCCATCACAAGTGACACCCTCACGAACGCCAAAGAGAAAAAGAGTGGGAACAAAGTTCCAATCTGTGATGGGATTTTAACATTTATTTCTGTTTATGAACACTTCATTTTCAGGGTCCTCATGATGATAGCAAAACTTTTGTATCGCATACAATGTACATATTTTCCCTTATACGTCAAATAATTAACATCACCAATGACTGTGCTGACAATCAGAGCAATACTTCTGACTTGGTCCAATATCATTCAGACAATACTAATGTACCTGTTGCTTTCAGTGATCAGAATAAATCTAACTACACCCAAATTAGTTTAAGTTTTCATTCCGAATACAAAGTTGAACGTATGAATACTGTTGTGAATCTTTATAACAGAGAACTCACCACCCCAGAGGCTACAATCCTCGAAAAAGGTTTGAACCTTTGCCCCACCCCCGGTTCACCCATTCTGGGGGACAAATATGATGACCTTGAACATTTTCATAATTCCCTCAGATGGAAATATAAGTTCTCCTCCCCCAAACAGTTAAGAATGGAAAAGAGGGATAGGGAATCGAGGATAAGAGTGATGGGCCCAATGTGACCCCTCCACTCTTAGACCGGGTTAAACAATCCAAAGCTCTTAGGAACATAGATGGACCTAAAGCACCCACTGGGGGATCAAGGTTAGAAACATTCATAACCACGAACGAACTAGAAATAGCCAAGGTCAAAACGGTCAGCCCTATATTTTACAACATTTCTAAAGAAGAAAAGATGGCTATGGAAAAATTGTCTGATGACAATTCCATAATCAAACCTGCTGATAAGGGAGGCTCAGAGGTAATCATGAACACATCAGACTACATAGCCGAGGGTTTGAGACAATTGGGAGATAACAAATTCTATAAAAAGATAGACAAAGATCTAACTGAGGAACATGCTATTAAAGTCAACCAATTTCTATATTCCCTGCATCAGACATCTGAGCTCTCCACCCAGATTTTAAATAAAGTTATTACAAAGGAGTTTAGACCCCAAATTTCTATCTCCTCCCAAAAATACACAAACCCGGCAGAAATCCTCTGGGTAGACCAATTGTTTCAGCCAATGGTTGTGCCACTGAGAGAATATCGGCCTTAGTAGACATCATACTAAGACTGATCGTCCCTCTGACCAAATCCTACGTCAAAGACACTGGATATTTTCTCAAACGTCTAGCAGAAGCAGGACACCAAGTAGAGGAAAACACTCTGCTTTGCACTCTGGACGTTTGCTCACTCCACACAAACATCCCCAATGAGGAAGGCAGACGAGCTGTAGCACGGTGGCTGATAAAATATCGACCAGACACACAGGTATTACCAGGTAAACCATCTAATACCAGCGTTTTAAGCCTGCTAAAAATGGTTTTGGAATTCAATAACTTTGATTTCAATGGGGACCATTATCTACAAGTGGGGGGACAGCAATGGGCACCCGGGTAGCACCCACTCTCGCAAATCTGTTCATGGCAGATTTCGAGGAAAGATTCGTCTATGAATATCCATATCAACCCACACTGTGGGTGAGATTCATAGATGATATCTTTCTGTTGTGGAATCATGGAGAGGACAAACTGACCATCTTCATTAATCACCTGAATGAGGTACATGATTCCATAAAATTCACACATGAGATATCAAAAAGCAACATATCCTTTCTGGACACTCATGTAAAACTAGTGGACAATGAAATTATCACTGATCTACACAACAAGGTCACTGATGCACACAATTACCTCCACTATCTATCAGCCCACCCCTTTCACTGCAAGAGGGGAATTCCTTATGGTCAATTTCTACGCATCCGTAGAATTTGTACTCATACAGATGACTTCATCAGACAGAGTCTGATAAAGGCAGCTCACTTCATGTGCCGGGGCTACCCTAAAACACTGATAGCCGAGTCCTTGGTACGGGCACTGGCCCAACCAAGACCCAATCCCAAGGACTATAGGGTGGAACCCAAGGTGAACTCTGCAGATGATGTAGCCATTCTGGTCAACACCTACCACCCATCGTTCAACGACCTTCAACAGAAAAACAACTGGGACATTCGGTCCACCTCAGCGCGTACAAAACCCCTGCATGGAAAGAGACTTATTGTTGGTATGCGCAAACCACCCTCACTTCGCAATGCCCTTGTGAAGGCAAAGGTTAACTTCCATCCAGAAATAGATGGCAAACACAAGGCGGCAATGAGTGGCAAAGCCTCCAAAGAATGTCAGAATAGCAAATGCAGACTATGCCCCTTACTAAACACTAATGGCATTATAACATCAGGCCACACAAAACAAACATTTGCTGCCAAGACAAACATTACATGCTGATGCAGCAATGTCATATACTGTATATCATGCAAACGCTGTGGCAAGCAGTATGTGGGACAGACCAAGCAGACACTCATGCAACGGTTCTATCCACACATTGGCAACATCGATGGAAAGAAAATGGGAACCGACATGGGTTTCCATTTCAACACCGATGGTCACCAAGGCCTCAGAGATGTGGAAGTCCACATTGTAGATTTCATACACAGAAATCCACACACCCACTATGCAAAGAAACTCCGCAATAAAATAGAGAGGAATTGGATGTTCAAATTGCACACTCAAGTCCCCTATGGCCTGAATTTAATAGATGTACCCAACTACTAAATCAGGAAAAGTAACCCAGCAACCCTTAGGATTTACCCTTAGGCCTTGTTCAAAAATTTTGATGATACCGGGTACATCCCCCCTCACAAATAAACTGTATGTGAAGATGGTCCTCATCAATTATAAAAAGAATAAAAATCAAAGATTTCTCTTAATTGATGAGACACCTTACATTACAAAATCACTGCATGTGATTTTACAACTGGGTTACTTGATCCAATCACATCAGCAACCTGAGCCATGTTGGAAATACCCAAACTGGACATTGCTGTGAGTCTCCCATAGATATTTATTTCATAATTCTTTTAATGATTTTCCTAAAACTAGCTAACAGGCATTTTAGATGAAAATATGGCAAAGCCATACACCTTGAATACCTCAATTCAACACCTGATGAGATCATTAGGATCGAAACCTTTATTCAATCACCAAATATACTTTAAAATTTAAATATATCCACCAAGAATCTGTTTGGTGAATGTCAGCATCTTACCTGGAGAGTGTCACTTCTCCAGGGGATGTTTGACCCCAGAGTGAGGCTCTGAGGTCAGGTGATCAACATTTTTGTGTACTACACAGTTGTTGTTACGGAGACCCCCCATAGTTACTGGAGGTGGGCAGTTGGCAACCAAGCCATTTGAATACAAGGTAGTGTTGAGGTGAGATGGGTTTCATAATTAATTAACAGCTATATCTCCATTTCATATTGTCCAGTGGGGACTTGAATGATCATCAACCATATAACATAGATATATGCATTTTATTTTTTTTTTTTATGTCAATGTACAGACTATCCTTACCAGTATGCCTTAGAAGTGCACATGTATTGAAAATAACGATTTCCATTATCATGTAGGCAGCTCGCGCATCTTCATTCAGCTAATGAGAAAAGAAGTCTTTCATGAAGCATGTGTACATAACCACTTCTATCTATGGATCATGTCTGCACCTCAAATCAATTAGAAGGTGTCTGCTTTTTTTTTTATCCATCGCCTGATTCTGGAGGTTTTATCATCGCATTAAGTTTGGCATCTGCATCTTGTACAACTCGAGCACAATCTGCTAGCATTTCTGAAGTTGGAAAGAAAATGGGAGAGAGGTATACCGTATTTGAAGTATCCTTTTAGCGTGCATGTGGAATATACCGGTATATCTGTCATTGCATCATATAAAGACTCACGGGCATATGTATTCTATTTGGGACATCTATACTATCCTTTTCATAAAGACACACTGTATTTTTAAGGCTCCTTTCAATTGGTTCAAAAGGAAAGCTGGTCAACGGATATAAACAAACCAAAAAATGTATACTCCATATCCTTAGCAATATAGTTAATCCGTGTGGCTTCCTTACCTTGTAATTGTTGTTCCGCATCCGCAAGGTTTGTCTTCTCAAACTCAGAAGGTGGCTTCCAAAATTCTGCCCCTACCCATGGTCCAGGGGTGGACAGCTCCATAGCACCACCACTGTGTCTGGAGCCTGGAAACGGCATACAATACGTGCCAATCTATTATACATGTATCGTCTTAATTCATCCATTGCTTGCCCTTTAATTAAGTGATGCCATGTACATCCCTAGATCTAGGTGTGGTGTTTAGCTTATTCCAGTGTTTGGGGTGTGGCCTATATGGTTTGGATTATACACACAGTTCTACGGTAATCGGAATCTCAAACCCCTGTGTGAAAAAAATACTGTCAGTCTAAGAATGTCATGACTTACCAGATAACGCAGCTTCAATTTCCTCAAAGATTTTGAAAACCTCACTTCCACGACCATGTAATCGTTCTCCTAGGATTAACAATAAAGGGACGTTAGCGTTATGAAAATAAGTAAGGTGTAGTAAATGAAGTGGCATACATGTATTGTATTCTAGCCGGACTCCATAGAAGTTCTGAGATACCACTTGATGAGGTAATTAAATCCGAATAGCCATATTTATCTTCTGGTAATATGTTTTTCCAGTATTATACTTGCATTATTATGTATGAGGAAAATGAAATGATCAATATAATGAGCTTACCGTCCAGGACGTGTAATTTTGGAAGGACATTTAACACGTCCGTTCTGTAGTTGTTGTTCATGCACACTGGATTTGAAATGCCCTGTATAGTATCTTTTAAACGAAGATCTTCTAGTTTTTCCAGGCTCATGAGACACCGAAGACTGTCCACACTAAAGAAATGACATGATGAAAAGTGATTTTCTCACAGAGATTTCTAATACTTATGTAGTGGTTTGAATGTATGGCTCGAATGGCTTGAAGTAAAACCAGACAAGGTATCTCGGGTTAGTGCAGCAGGCACGTATTTATTTCGGTGTATGTTTTACATCTACCTCGAAGTTGGGTGCATAAGGTGATATTAAGCTCAGTGGAAAGTGGTCCGACTCCGTTGGCAGGCAGAGCCAGACCAACGCCTTCCCTGGCCCCAGGTAGGAGCTGGAGCGAGGCGAACAGTGCTGCCACCACCCCGCAGCGACCAGGGGTCGTGAGGACCTCTAGTGACTACCGGTGATGGGCGCACCGCTCGAAACGCCCTCTTGAGGAAGACGCTCACACTATATCACGATCTACGAGCCCCTACACTACCCCCACCAGAATAAGGAAAGGGGTGTACAAAAAACATATTAAAGTAGTAGAACGATTTCATTATTCTACACTAAGGGCTCTAAGTAGTAAACAACAGTTCGAAGTAGAATGTGATTTGTGTGACGTCTTAATAATATGACTCGACCACATAAAATTTTTGAGGTAAATTAACTATAACAACACAGTATGAACATGATTACAAAAGGATTGAAACAAGTTCGAAAGAACAAGTTTAAATCTGTACATACAATTTGGATTATTAAAGTGTATGATTAGTAACATACCAAGTTGGTAGTTATTTATAATAATATATGTTTGTACATAACCCGAAAAGAAAATTTTTTATAGTTCACGTATGAACCCTATATATTAGGTTTTTTTTAACACAGTTTACAGTAACTGTGGGTTTTTATATTTATATCTACCACTATTGACCCGAACTAGTTAATGAACACATAAGGTTGGTACCTGAGGTGTACTTTAAAGAAAAATATACTTAAAATTATAGATATTGTAGGTTTGTAGCACCAATTAACAATTTTAATGGTAATAAATAGAAAAATATTTTATGAGATCAAACTTATTAGACTATTTTAGGTTTGATATGTCTATAGAGTAACTATTATACATAGGTAGGTAATAGTGGTTATGAATAATATACAATATAATAAACTATAGCAGCCCACCAGTGTAGTGAATCTGCTGTACAATGCTAATATACTTCGGGTTGTCTTCGGGGTTTTAGCTGCTTGTCTGCAGATCCAATCAGTGATCGAAGGACTTGGTGGTGGCAAGCCGCGTCGCTGTATGGTGTGCCCTGATGAAGATGGGAAGATGTAGATTCGTCCATTGGGTTTCCTGGGTCTGCATCCATCCGGGATCCTTCGAGGGGGCACAGTTCAGGTCTTACATAAAGCAATATGTTCATTAGTTCCCTATAGAAAATCAGGTCACCCCTTATAAATCAATATATCGTGAACTATAAGTCGGTCTCCATCACCGTCTCACCAGGACTGGTTTCTGGTTCGGAGTCCAGACTTATCAGATTTTGGACTACTGGGGCTGAATCTGGGATAGCAGCCGCACTGACTATTTCGGGCTTTGGGTTCGGGGTGTCGGCTGAACTAGCTGTGGCAGTAGTCGGGGCAGCAGTAGCAGCTTCAGTTTCCTTTCGAGGTCCTGCTGGGTCTCCAGGCTCAGTGGTAGAGTGCTTCGGGGTGGACACACTCATGAATCCAAAAGATTCTATGTCTGCCTCGAGCTGTCTAGCTTCCTGGAGCTTACTCTGGAGCTTCTCGAATGCACTTTCCGGAGTGCCATCCCAATCCTTCATGAAACAGCCGAATGCTGCCATAAATCGGACATCCTGGTGGTCGTACTGTCTCCTCAGCTCCTGGAGTTCAGTCTCGTACTTCAATTTCATGGCTTTCGCCTCATTTTCACGCTGGAGCGAGGCTTGAAGTTGGTCTCTCACTTGTCCCTGCATGTCCTGGGATATTCAAGCTATTTCCCGCCTCTGGATTTTGTGCAGGCATTCAAAAACACCTTCGGTCACACCACGAAGGTATCCGGTAGCCTGACTGATATGTTGGTCTTGCCATGCCTTAAAGACATCGGCCTGGATCTCACAGGATTCCTGTGTTCGCTGTTTGATGTAATCATCAGGATCCTCCAGTTCGAGGTTCGATTTCACCAAGTGCAGTACGTTGGTGGTTCTCATGTTCCTGACTGGAGGTGATGTCTGGGGAATCGTGTGAGAGTCGGAGCCGCTCTCGTAGGCAGAGCTCGAGGTGGCAGTGGCACTCGGGGATGGGCTATCGGTGCCGGGTGGTCGGGATGATCCCACCACAGCCCCTCTCTCGTCCATGGTGATGCCACGCCCCCTTCCAGCCTCGGGCAATGGCTGGGTGGGGTCCTTCATTACCAGTTCTCTGCCTGGTCTCTTCGGGTCCACCGGTCGAGTTTGTCCACGACCAGAGGTAGTTCCCCCTGTGGAGTGGAGACCTTCATGTGAGGGCATGGAGGAGCAGAATAACTTCATTGGGAGTCCATGAAGGAGGAATTCTCCTTCCATTCTACCAGTGGGCATACCAGATTCGTAAAAGGCAACAAACTCGGGGTTTCTTGTGTCTTTGGGTGAGCATGTGAGCAGCTGGTGTCCATATGTGCGGGCCCGGGCCTACATGCTGGTCCTTTGTCATGGGATTCCCCCTCAGTGAACCACGTCTGAGTGATCAAAGGCCATGGTTTGTCTGGTTTGTCTGGTCCTGCCTATGGGACTAGGCAAATAAAAGAACACTTGCTATCCTTCAAGAAGAGTAGGGGAGTGAAGCCCCGGTAGCGGTTTTCCCCCTCACCCCTCCTCATAGATTCGGTCATTCATCTCATAGATTCGGTCATTCATAGATTCGGTCACTGCTGTGTCGGGCAAGCAGCATATAAATACCTGTCCAAAAAGAAAAGAAAGGACTTAATGTCCTAGAACCCTTGAATGTCTGAGTTCCTCGATGGCCCGCGGACGTAAAACTAAACAAACAAACAAACCAGAGGTAGTGGCAGGACTAGCAGGTGGGCCCATGGGTTTCGGCTTCCCAGAAGGTAGTAGGGTCTGGGATTCGGGACCTGGTTTCTGGACAGCAGTCAGTGTCGGAAAGTCCTCAGGGTCTGGAGCCTCCTTTAGCTTCTGGAGCAGAGTATCGTCTGCCGGAGTACTCTGATATCCTGGGGTGGTATCCACGTCGCCTCTCATCCAATCGGAATGAGACAACATGGTCCACCCCTCAAACCAAGTCTGAGAATTTCCAGTTGGTGGTCCCCCCGAAGGTCGGTAGCAGCTCGAGTCCAGGGGTGAGACATGCTCCACACTCGTCAGGTCTCGAGATGATGTTCCCAAGATTTTACTGGGGTCAGGAGATCTCTTTTTATGATCAGGTGTCGGGGCTGGCGACTGGGACTCGGATCTCGGTCGCTTAGCATCCCGAGATCGAGGCTCATTGCCAGGGTGCGGACGTGGCCTCCCATTGCGGTCTATGGCATCGGGGTCTTTCCTGTGTACTTTGACACGCCAGTGCATTTCTGCAGACATGTCGAATCGGTGGGAGCGTACATTTTTGAGGAAGCAGGCGTCCTGCTTCCCCTCAGAGTGATCATGTGTCGTTCGTCGGTGGTCATTTGTTCCCATTTGGTAATTAAGTGCTCGTGGAGTTTGAGAGCTTTCAGCATGGCGTCACTGGCTTTGAGACCATGGACCTGAGCTAAGTGCTCGGCCATGCGACCTTGCCTCATGGTTTTTTAGGCCCTGACACCTCTGGTTCTGGTTTTTCTCGTTGGTGCACCTATACACCGGGGCATGGTGCATGTGATGCTCCACAAGGTGTCGGAAAAAGGAGTCCAGACTCTCTCTCTTTCTGATTTGTTGACACAAATCTTGAAGGGGCAGGTTGGGTTGGTCGGGGTCCAATTCGAAGCAGCATACTGCAGCTTCATACGGTGATCGAAGCCATAGTAAGACTTAGGTGTCTTAACCATGTCGCCTAGCGAAGCCACCCACACGCGATAAAATTACGCGAGGATTTTCATCCACTCCTCGTCGTCACTCTCGCCATCACAGTTGCTGGCAGAAGGAAGTGAATAACTGTCAGTGTAGCGCTGACAGTCCATGAAACATTTCGGGGTGTAGTCGGGGAATCCAGTCCGAGCGTTAACCCATTTGTTCAGACTGGATTCATCAGGAGCGTCCTTCAGGGGTTCCTCCAAAGAGTCAATGTTTTCCAGTAGTTGCTGGCTCATCTCTGCGACCTGCTGGTCTTGATCTCCATTGCCATCTTTGGGTTCTTCCTGAAGTTCCTCCTCCTCGACTGCTGTACTACTGACAGGCTCGGGAGGTACAGGAGTGACCTTTCGGGTAGTTCTCGATCGGGTGGATCTACCTGGAGATGGGGAATCATCTGTTTTGGTAGTCTTACCGCCTCGAGTTGCACTCCGGGAGCTTCGAGACGAAGCCGAGGCTACGGAGTCGTCGCTGTCCTCTGCCTTCTCCTCCACCAGCTTCTTTTTCCGGCGGCTCGATTTAGTTTTGGTCTCGGGCTTATCCTTGGATTCCTTTACAGCCTTTTCGACCTCCTTTCGTATCTTGGTTTTTCCGCTTCATGAGCTCTTTACGTTCTTTGTCAATCTCCTCTTGTCGAGCATTAAGCTCTCCGAGGCTCATCTCCTAAAAGCGTGGGCGGTGGTCACTTTGGTGGAGTAACAAGCTCCACCTTCCATGCTCGAGGCAGCGTCGGGGATTCTGCTGGCAGCGTCCCCATCACGCTGGCAGCGTCTCGTTCATCATGCGTTGCTCCTCTTTTTCAAGCTCGGGGTCTGCCAGTAAGGCATCTTCTTCATCTCTCACTGGAGAATTTTTCTGGGAATCGGACATGAACGCATAAGTACGTTCCTTGATTGTTCCTTGGGGTAACAGGACTTCGGGTGAATGCATGCTTGGCAAGCGCTCCTCGAACCCTACTAGGCCGTACAGCAGTGAGTAAACAGTCTGTGACCTAATTCGGTCGTCCTCGCAAATGGCGTCAACAACGGCGACTCGGCCATCGCTGATGCACATCACTTCTGCTAGTCCGAAGTAGTTCTCGAACCAGATGTCGGCAACGTCAGAAATCCCCAACTTGGTGCATCCTCGACAGATTCTCGTCTGCAGGTCATAGGGGATCAGTTGTGGTGGCTCGCCCTTGAGTCCTAGATACTTCGGTGGACAGTATCTATTTTTACCTGTGGCCGTCCGGATAAATCCTTTGGTCACATTCACGTATCCGACGGCTGGAGGTCGGTCAGGCAGAGTCACCGGGAGTTCGATGATGACCGAAGGTGCAGTTCCTTCAGACGCCTTTCGATCTAGGTGTCGCTGGAGGGATTAGTTCTGCACCCAGAAGTCGACTCGGGGAGAGACGACTCCATTTCAGTGGTGTCCATCAGCTCTACTGCTGGACTTCGAGGTGCCTCGTGTTGGGCTTGAAGTGGGGTCGGGTGCCCATGAGGATTGGCCGTTATGGTCGCCACCACCACCGACTGAGCCATATTTCGGGCTCAGACGGCTCAGGACTTGCCCTCCTTCGTGCAGAGACTAAGAGGGTGCAAGTTGTTCAATGGTATCTGGACTTCTTAACCGTAGAAACGAAGAGAAAACAGCGGCACGTCTTACCCCTGTAAGACGGTTGTGCCACTGCACTGCGCCACTCCGGGTCCCTGGTTCACTAGCGCCCCCTTTCCCGCTCGCGGCAGGCGTCCGTACTACCCCGGATAACCGAGGTTCGAGGCTTGGTTTTCTCCATAGGCCGTTGGTGGGACTACCTCCTTCTCTGTTTATTTCGACGGGAGTTTGGCAGAAAAACATGTAGCATCAAGCATACACACCAGACTAGCTGTCTGCCACCCACAGGAAACATAAACAGGGTGGTAATACGCGTAGTGGTCGTATTTCGAATCGTGCACGAGGCATCTCAACCTCCAGACACATAACAAAACATGTAGACAGGACTATACACTTGTTGTGAAGTAACGGCAGTCCGCCCAGCAATTCTGGGACTGCGCCTCACCTTTTGTTTTCATCTGAAAATCTCGAGAAGGTCCAGTGGAAGGTGCCAACGTCTTCCCCCTACCGCGGATTCTCCGTTCCGCCAAGACTTTTTTAACACAATTAGATTTTAAATTCGTGTCAGTGTCGACCTTCTTAGGTCGTCCCCTCTTAGGCTTCACGTCACCTATTCTTTTACATGGTCGGCCCCTTTTTCGTCTCGGGGTGTCCTCTTTCAATTTCTTTGCTAATTCATTAGTCTTCATTAAGATCTCGTCCTTTTCTTCATTCAGTTTTCTTGAAATTTCCTCACACTCGGTGTTAGCGGCATCGCGCCCTCTCGTTGGGCTTCCCTAGCCCACTTAAAAGGGTCTATATCTCCTCTTTCCTATCCCCTCGGGATGTGTGTGGTGCACATATGCGCGGGCACTGACACATTCCTCTGTTAAATTATCAACCTGTGAAGCACGGGATAGCCACTTAGTGCCGCTAAAGTGCTGTAAAACACAAATCAATCAATCAATCGCGCCCTCTCGATCTCCTTAGTCTGCATACATTGGACTTATTCATTCGACCAGTTGCCAAACACTAACAAATTTGGAGAGCAGTTCGTTGCAGAATGTACAGTGCTATTGTAAGCGTGTACCACGAAATCACATTGTTCGTCCCAATCGTCCTGGCAAGAATTTACCAAGAGTTTTAGGACTTGTATTAATATTCGATTAAATCTCTCTACCTGTCCATCAGACTGAGGTCTGTATGGATTAGTTCAAGTTTTGCAGATGGCTAAATAATGGCACATTTCTTGCCATAAGTTAGACTCGAATTCTCTTCCTTGGTCACTGTGCATCATTAAAGGTGCCCCTAAGTGTAGAACCCATCCTCTCACGAAGGCACTTGCACAAGTGGCCGCTTTGTGGTAGGGTAAAGGGTATACTTGAGTGTACTTGGTGTAGTAGTCGGTCACTACCATCATGCATCTTCCCACATGGAGTAGGTTCAATTCCGCTGATGATATCAATTGCTACTCAAGCAAATCGGACACCAAATAGCTCCTGCATCAGGGGTATTTTTCCCATTCCAGGACCAGGTTTGTTCTTACCACATTCGGGGCAGGTCATCACCCATCTCGTGATCCGGGCTTCCCTAGCCCACTTAAAAGGGTCTATATCTCCTCTTTCCTATCCCCTCAGGATGTGTGTGGTGCACATATGCGCGGGCACTGACACATTCCTCTGTTAAATTATCAACCTGTGAAGCACGGGATAGCCACTTAGTGCCGCTAAAGTGCTGTAAAACACAAATCAATCAATCAACCCATCTCGTGATGTCATTGTGCATGCCTGGCCAGTAATACCTACGAGCAAGGCATTCTAAGGTCCTCTTCTTCCCGAAGTGTCCACTGGTTTTATGTCCATGACAATAGAACATAATATCTCGTCTTAGTGACATAGGTATCACTATTTGTAGAACCTTATCATTAGTAGGGCAGGTTTTCCATCAACACAGTAACCCGTCTCGAACTTCTAGCTCGGTCCATTGGGCTAGAAATTTACGAGTTTCCCTGTCTTCGAGGGATAATGCAGGCCGTTCAGGCTTAGCATTGGTGGTCAGGAACGAAATCACTCTCTTGATTGCGGGGTCAGTTTGTTGGAACTGTTGGATGGTCTCTGTTGGCCATTCTACAACATTTTCCATACAGGCATACGATAGGGGTTCGAACTGTCCATTTCGAACTGCAGCGACTACCACATTGTGGGCACCACAATCATCACATTTAAGGAGCCACATCAGGGAGGAATGGTCCGCTCGAAGTGTGAAATCGGTGCCCCACAGAAAGTGTCGAAACTTTTTGGTATACACCACCACAGCCAGTAACTCTCGTTTGGTGGTGCAATAGTTTCGTTGTGCCCTGTTCAATGTGTTACTAGCAAAAGCAATAGGTACCTCGACTCCATCCTGGACCTGCGACAGAGCTGCACCAATACTATCATTGCTAGCGTCCGTATCCAATATGAAATGATCATCCACTGTAGGATATCTCAATACTGGCGTGTTGGCAAACAGGTGTTTTATTTGCTCGAAGGCTGCATTTTGTTCATCACCCCAGGGAAAGCGCTCTTTTGCCCTACCTGGAGTCCAATGTGCTAATATTTGTAAGGGATAGCTCACTTTGGATTAATTCGGAAGGAAATCTTGATAGTATGAGCAGAACCCTAGGAAGGTTCTTATTTCCTTCGCATTTATGGGTTTCTGCCACTCGGACACCGTCTGGAGCTTTTCAGGATTGGCTTTTACACTGTCAGGAGTTATGATACGACCAAGATAAGTAATAGATGTTTTAAATAGATTACATTTCTTAGCCTTTAACTTCAGACCATTAGCTAGTATCCTTTTTAGGACTAACTCGAGGTTGTGAGTACAGTCCTCGAAAGTCTTCCCGAATACTATGACGTCGTCGAGGTATACCAAGCAACTCTTCCAGAGAAGGTCACTTAGCATCTCCTCCATCATAGCCTCAAAAGTGGCTAATGCATTACACAGCCCAAAAGGTAAAACGTTGTACTGGAACAAGCCCATATCGCTCGAGAAGGCAGTTTTCTCCATGTCCCTCGGGTCCATCCCGATTTGCCAATACCCAGATTGGAGGTCCAGGGTACAAAAGTATTTGTTTCCCCCTAGCGAGTCCAATGTCTCATCTATCCTTGGCAAAGGATAGGAATTCTTCTTGGTTAAGCCGTTCAACTTCCGGTAATCTATGCAGAACCGGATGGATCCATCCTTCTTCGTAGTCATGCATACGGGGCTAGGCACAACCTCCTTTTCCAGCTGATCCAGGATTTGCCTCTCGGCCTCTAATTTCTTCTTCAGAGGTAATCTCCGATAAGGTATCTTGAATGGCTTCGCATCGCCAGTGTCAATTGTGTGCAACACCTTGCTAGTTCGACCTCCCAAAGTCCCAGGTTTCCTTTAGGCATCATAGTAGGTAGATAGCATAGCTCGAAGTCGTTCCTTCTCTGACTTACTTGTCAGGGAAGAATCCTCCATCAACTTTTTTAGGTCGTCCGGTAACCCTCGAACTGTACCCTCAGGCAGTTCGGTCTGGAATTGAGCTTCCGAAATGTGTTCAGTCAAGAACATTTCACCAATTTTCTCATTTTTCTTCAAATAGATAAGGGGTCGCCCTCTATTCATGATTGGAACTACTGTCCACGATCCATTTCCCACTAGAGTGTCAGCAGACTCTAGCTGTAGGCTAGATAATACCTCAGGGTTAGGTTCGAACACGGTATTCGATCCTCGAAAAGCGTTGTTCAAAGAACACAATACATCGCAGGCCATTCCAACTGGAATTCTCACAGTCTGTACTACGGTGGCTACCGAAGATACATGTCTCAATATACATGGGATCTCGCAGTTGTAAGGTTGCCGAATCTTCAACATCCCAAAACAGGGATCCAACACAGCACCAAACAAGCTTGCGAAATCCAAACCGATTATTCCATCGTCACTTATGTCGGCAATGGTGGGATTCATCACATACTCATAGCCCCCCATTCCGATCTGTATGAACGTCTTGCCAAAAGTCTGCATCTGGCTACCGTCGGCCGTGCAAGCATTAACACCAACAGGTAGTGTTTCACCAGATTGAAGAATTTTCTCGAGACACACGAATGGCTGGCACCAGTGTCAATCAAAAATTCTCCAGTCCGCCGCTTCACCGATACAGCAATGTATCAACGCTTCCCCCCCAAAGGAGAGGAGTTCTGTGCAAATCGGAGTTGTTCCTGAGAATCTCCCATCCAAAACACTTCAAAAAGGTTACACATGGATGGTTCGGGGGGAGGTGTGCCGCACTCACATGCATCAACTCTTCAACCCAACCTCCCTCTTCTTCTACTTAGGATCTCTCCCCTGGGTTCCGACCCTCACTTGTCCCTACCCCGTCAAAGCCCCCGGCTCGGACTGGGGTGGGAGGATCCTTCCCACATACCAGTCCCCCGGAAGGTACTGACTAACTTGGACTCACCAGTGGTGGCATTTTGGCAGATTTTCGGATTACGGATCACATCCTTTGCTCTTTAGTTTTCCTCTTCAGGCTTCTCCTCTACACAATTAACTCGGGATAGCACGGGTTTCGGAGCCGTGCACTTGTGAGCATAATGCCCCATTTCTTGACAACGGTAGCAGCGTAGCCTGCTGCGATCTACTCTTTGTCGTTCAGGTGTAGTGTACATCGTCTCTGCGAACGTCTTCATAAAATCTTCCATCATCTTTTTCATGTCTAGAGGCTCAGATGGAGCATGGGCTCTCGCTACAGGTTGCCTCGGAGGGCGGCTTATAGCCATCTCCGCATTTCGAGTATCTGGGACAGGTCTAGACTCCCCTCGTGGTCTGTTGGCATTGTGATTTTATATTCTCCGAGGAATATACTTTCGTTTCACATCTCTTTTTACCTGTACGGTGGAGATGCTTCCATCCTCCTCCTCGATCTCGATGATCTCGAAATCATTATCTACGACCTCGGGGTGAGTCAGTTGGTGTATCCCTGACATGGGGGTTGTACTCGTACTCACGCAGACTTTGGTATTCGAAGTCTTTATCTCTACTTTCCCTGCCATGAGGGTCTTCTTCACCGTTCAGCACTCGATCCCCTCGAACAGGTCCATTAGGGTGGGGTTTCTACCCTTTCAAGCATCTAAGGCTGCTTGTTGTTGGTCTTCATCGCGAAGTCCCTGTACGAATTGTGGTAACAAATCGTTCAGAAAGTATTTGTCCGAAGGATTGGTGCCTGGACAGACCCTTTGTAGCAGAGACTGTAGCTCGTATCCGAAAGCTTGGAATGATTCTTGAGGTTTCTGGGTTTGTTTCTTGAAGAGCATGAAAGGATCTTCACTCACTAGGTTGTACAGCAAAATGCTGGTAATCTCGACTAGCTTCTGGAATGTCCCTCTTTCGCAGTATACTTCATTCCATTTCTCGACGGCAATCCTACCTGGACCATGTTTCAGGCAACAGATCAGGTGTGGCAGGGCCTCCTTGGGGGTCCATGCATTACATCGCATGTCATCAGTGAAATTCGAGAACCATTCTCTCCAGGTTTTTACGCCTTCGTATATTTTTGGAAGGATGGCCTGTCGTCTGGCCGCGTTGTTAGTGCGCACCAACTTTTGACATTGGTTGACACTCCATTCCCTAATGGTTTCTTCACTATGTGCAGTGTTCGAAGTGTTAGCTGATCGATTCAGCATATCTTCTAACATGCTGCTTTGGGATCTATGCCTCGAAGTTCCCCCCGTGGCACCACCAGCTCCTTGTGAGGGAGGTGTTGGCCCTCCGGCAGCCCCGGTTGCACCACCCCCAGTCGTGTTCTGGTTTCCCGTACCTAAAGGTTCGGGCTCATTCACTGAGTCATCGTCATATGACAATTCGAAGTGTCCCTCGTCCTCATATTGGGTGTGATTGTATTCAATATTGTTGTCATCCTCTTTACCTAACAATTCTCCAGCCAAGCTGAATCTTATTCGACGCTTTTCAGATTCATCCCGGCT
Organism: Acholoe squamosa; assembly: GCA_949317995.1. Lineage (NCBI taxonomy): Eukaryota > Metazoa > Annelida > Polychaeta > Phyllodocida > Polynoidae > Acholoe > Acholoe squamosa. Next base: position 27,590,225 of record OX439039.1, on the reverse strand, counting down.
AGGTTTATGCATAGGGTCGTAAACACCATCATTCCGAACATGTGCATCTGCATTTTCATTTACAAATGGGTCGTATCGGTCTGGCTTCTTCAAAGCTTCAGCTGGCGTCGAGGTTACTATTGGTGCAGTACCAGAAGGTATATCCTTATCCAACATTTCTTGTTGATATTTCAAGTCCATTTGTGTTACTGATGCACTCGTGTCGGTTTCGAAAGATTTATTTTGATCCTCGAGACATGTCTTATCAATTGTAGCATGATCCTCTATTCCAGACACATATGTGTCCAGGGCATTTTTCCTTTTTGTCAGGTTGGCAATTTCGAGGCACAGCTCTTGCTGTTTCAAAAATAGATCTTGATTACTATCTTTCATGGATTCCATTATGTCTTCATTCTTCAAGATACATTGATCTCGAATTTCTAAAAGCTTATCTGGTTCGTATTTATATTGTTTCATTTCGGCCTTTATTCGGTCTGCCTCCTTTCTCAATTCGAATTGTAGAAGTGGCTTCCTGTTCTTCTAGGTCAACTTCTTGTTTGAGTTTCTCGTTTTCCCACTCTGATTTAGCAAGTTCAAGTTTCCTTTGGATCACATACATTTGTTGTTCTAGGTCTCGATTTAATCGCTCTTTTTCTCATGTTCTTTCTTCTAATTCCTTGATGTTGTTCATCAGTCGTTGTTGATCGGTTTCGTATTGGTCGCATTGTTTTTCCAGGTTCCTGAGTCTCAAGACCTTTCTTTCGGAGTCTTCAACTCTTGGTAGACCCTGGTGTAGTCGGACTTTATTCATTGCATCGTCTCTTAGCTTAGCTTGCTCGCACGAGTAATTGGCTGCTGATTCTTTAACATTTCTTGAACCTCCTATGTCGAATACCGAAACATTCAAGGCATCCAAGGATCGTATAGTATCAGGTGTGTGGGTTTCTGCCCCGGCCGAAGCTGTTCGTTGGGCATCTACAGTCATCATGGTTATTGGTGTCAACTGTTCTGTAGAGTCTGTGCTTATTCTGTATGTAGAATTCGTGACCGGAGCAAGCATTTCTCCTGATTGGAGATTTCGAAATACTCTTTCCACTTTTGGTCCACTTATTGAAGTGTACCCTTTCATTCAGATTTGGCTTGCACCATCAGTATAATCAGTTTCATTCATTGTGGATCCCAAGGTGCTCGAACTTCTATCTCGGGATCCATCGTGCTCGTGTTCGGCCTCCAGGGCCGCGCACTAACACCAAGAACTGGTCACGGCACCAGTGTAGTGGTTCAAATGTATGGCTCGAATGGCTTAAAGTAAAACCAGACAAGGTATCTCGGGTTAGTGCAACAGGCACATATTTATTTCAGTGTATGTTTTACATCTACCTCGAAGTTGGGTGCTTAAGGTGATATTAAGCTCAGTGGAAAGTGGTCCGACTCCGTTGGCAGGCAGAGCCAGACTAACGCCTTCCCCGGCCCCAGGTAGGAGCTGGAGCGAGGCGAACAGTGCTGCCACCACCCTGCAGCGACCAGGGGTCGTGAGGACCTCTAGTGACTACCGGTGATGGGCGCACCGCTCGAAACACCCTCTCGAGGAAGACGCTCACACTATATCACGATCTACAAGCCCCTACACTTATATAAAGGGGAATATTGTGGTTTGATGACAGAAAGTACTGGTAGGTATATACTATGTAGAGTACAGAGATTGTTTTGTATTCTGCTATGATGTGTTAGTGATGATTCAACAAATGTTTTTACATGCATTGGGAAGATATAGCTACTTTATAACATCCTAATATGAATTCAAATGGATTTACCTGCCTATCAGATTTCCCGCCAGGTTTAGTTGTCGCAGACCATCTAGAGATTGTAATCCTTCTGCATAATGGATACAGTAAGCGTGCTTGTTATAATAGGAGATATAAACCTGGTCCCATTAAATTATTAGAGTTAATTTCCGTTGTCTTTGCTTTGATTTCTACGGACTCGTATATATTTATATCAATTTATTAATTACTCTAACCCTTTGATTATTAGTGGCATTAGGTCGGACAATAAAAATTTAATTAGAAATATCTGCGCATACTATAGATCAGTTTATGTTTACCTAAAGACGATATCGTATTTGCTGATAAATTTAAGACGCTGATATTTGCCAAACCGGCGAGGGCAAACAATTTACTAATACTGTTTCTAGACAGGTCTAGACGTTCCAAGTTCAAACACTCTCCAATGCATCCTAAATCGCTGATATCTGAAAGAAAACCAGAGTAATTTTTTTCCCTTTAAAGAAAATACATTAGAAATACATTAAACAAAAAAGGGACGGACTAGAGAGTTATGCGATCTGAGGTTCAAAAATGCATTTCCCTAATTCTGACATTTTCACACTATGTTCACATTCATTGATACCGGTAGCTACCATAAAACCCTAAGTAAATATTTAGGGACGATGGTTGGGAACCATCCACACCAGACACTACCTTGGACTCAAATGGCTTGGTTGCCATGCCCACCCACCGGTGATATCAGTGGTCTCCTCTCCTCTGATTGGTCCAAATGGATCATCAATGGAGTGTCATCAAGGGGACAGGGTCATACCCTGACCTCTACTTCCTGTTAGAGCAGCTCACTCTCCCAGTTTAGTAAAAACTCCAAACAGTTATTTAGAGTTATTTAGGATGAAATTTCCAAAGTAGGTGACTGAATCAAGGTTTCAATCCTTATAGATCTCATCAGGTGTCAAATTAAGGTGTTCCACAAGGCATGTGGCTTTGCCATTTTTTCTTCTATAGTTACAATTTGCAAATATAGGCAAAATTCCACTGAGTGGATGTTGGATTTGGAGACAATTGCATTTCAGAAAAAAAATACAAAATGATTAGGTCATCTAAAATGACTGCTCATCCAGGGGCAAATCTGAATGAGTCCAATGATCATTTGTCAATGGTTCCCAAAGGAAGAATCTGCAATGGGCAGGAGGGACGCACCCAGTAACAACAACATTTTTGAACAAGGCATAGGAGGGTCCTCCCTTCTTTCCGGATGAGTTTCTGACCTAGTAGTTCAGAGCATCTCTTAGGTTCAGGCCCTAAAAAACAACAACAAAAACTAAAAAACAAACAAGTAAACGCTTATGTGGCGTATACACAGGATTTTATCATTGATAAATTATCTAAACCAGAAAGACGATGTACAAAGTTGTATTTACAGAAAATGCTTTCTTGCTATAGTAATCTGCTCACCTTGTTCTCTTAGAATGAGGGAATGAATACTTTCAATATCAAACTCGCCACTGCGTGTTTTCAACATCTGTTTTGTTATCTTGCCGTCTGAAAGTCAGAAACACAAAGTCAGGTGAAGAGAACACTGCTATAAACATAGGTAGATCTAGATAAATCAGAAGATGAAAAAACTGTGATTTATATGAGAGAATTTACGGTACTGGCACATTTTTCCAAATTTTCCCATGTCCAACTTTACGTCTTTAGGGATGAGTAATTTATTGCCAGGTGGGGTGGGGGCTTGTTAGATATAGGGGGGGGGGGCATTTCGAAAAAGAGCCCCTTGGTGGGGGGGGGGGGTGCTAAAACTCAATAAGCATGGGTGTGAAATCTTAGCCTAAAGGCGGATTTCAGCATTTTTCATGCTCACTAGAAAAATAACATCATCCCATATTAACAAATTCTGATATCCAAAAGGTAATTTTTGGCCTCCTTGTAGATCAGAAAGTGTTATACTAACTTATACTGTTACTATTTGACCATTTGAATAACTTTTATATATGTAAAGATATTATTCACAAATCTTTACGAGGCTGTTCAGTGCACTTCAGCCTAAATGGGTTTTGGTATTTCACACCCCTTATATTAAACCTTTATACTGGGGGAGTCAAAACTAAATATAGGCAATTCAAATACGCTTCACGAAGCATCATTCCATGCGTGCATCCGATTTTTTTGATTTTTTTTTTAGGGGGGGGGGCATCTTGCAAAATCAGTTCTTAGGGGGGGAGGGTGGTCACAATCATTTTTGTCATAGTTGTAGGGGGGTCGGAAAAAAATCTGCCGATCTGCCAAAATCCATCAAGCCCCCCCCCCCACCTCAGCTGGCAATAAATGACTCGTCAATTAAGAAACGAGTCATTTATTGCCAGGTGGGGGAAGGGGGGGGGGCTTGTTAGATATAGGGGGGGGGGGGTCATTTTGAAAAAGAGCCCCTTGGTTGGGGGGGGCAAAACCCAATCAACCTTCACACGGGGGGGGGGGTCAAAATACCCATTGTGATGCGTCATTCCACACATGTATCCGATCTTTTTTTTTTTTGGGGGGGGGGGGTCATTTTGCAAAATTAGTTCTTAGTGGGGGGGGGGCACGATGATTTGTGTCATAGTGGTGGGGGGGTCGGAAAAAAATCTGCCGATCCGCCAAAATCCATCAAGCCCCCCAGCTGGCAATAAATAATGACTCGTCCCTAACCCATTGGCCATTATCCCATATCATAGTCGTACTTGTCAGATTTTGATTAAGTCTTTAAGACCCCTATGTCGTACCGTAATCTCCCGCGTATAAGGCGCAGCCTGCGTATAAGGCGCACCTAGAGTTTTGGAAAATTCTCAAAAAAATGAAAAATTCATAACTTTGGTTCTACTGTCGTACTGAATGAATTTTCAAAATTCAAAAACCAATGGGTAGCTTGGGCCACCTTGGGCCCTCCTGGGCCCCATATTGTCCTATTTTGACCAAGGCGGCATGTAAGATATAAAAAAAAAGGTCTTGGTGTCCCCCTTGTGGATCCAATGAGAACTAAAACCCCCCGTATAAGACGCGCCTTATACGCGGGAGATTACGGTACATGCCGATTTTTAACCCATGACATGGGCCATGTAGAGGCCCCACATGCCTTGTGTATAAAGCTAGGGTATAAAGGGATTGCAAACACAGACCCATATTAGATGTCATGTAAGATGGTCTTGCTCATGTATCGTATGCACTATATAGTTGGATCGGCGCCCAACTCACTGTATTGTGATAACGTAGTGGATTGTGAGGTCTCCGCCGGTGACAAGACAGGCAGAACATCCATTCACTTCAGTCTAGAGACTAGGGTGGGCGTGGTTGTGTGAGTGAATTATTGATCAACGCGGTTTTTTCTAGTCTATGCCTAGTTCACAGCACTACCAGCCTATTCCCTTTGGGTTGTGTGCATCAGGGCTAGGCATCAATGGTGTCTATTGTATCAAACAGCGTCAAAACACAGATAAATTCCGCTGGCATTCCGTTGCTACACAAACTCCTGGGAAATGTTGCCGCCGACGAATAAGCATAGTCGGGAACAAGATACAGACTTCCGGTTAGTCGCTGGTAAATTTAGACTATTGAATCCAAATATTGGGTTGTGTAGATAAAAATCAGAGACTACAATATACTTATCATAATAGGTAATAAGTAGAAAATTTGACCTCATAATTACCTTAACAGCGGTCTTCTAAACTCAAACAGGTTGATACTCGCGAACGGAGTCATGCGAATACAACCAGACACTTGAGCACATGTCATGAAACACACTGATAAACAAAATAACGGTATGTTTTTATATTCTGAGTTCTTTCTCATGCATTAGTAGGCCTAACCTTTACTTAGGTATGTTAACAAAATTTTCAAATGTAATAGATCTAGATCTCTTTGGTTCTCGCCCAGGATGAAAAGCTACATTTTAGAAACAATGTTTTTGGAATTTTATTCTATCATATCATGATTTTTGGCTGAGCTATGGACATTTTTGTAAGCAAAGGTTGGGTTTTTTTTTCGTCAGAATTTTAAACTATACAAAGAGGATTGAGTTGTCACCTTTACATGATTTTTTACTCATTTTTCACATCTGCTTTACCCTAGAAATATTTCCTCAAAGCCAGTGAAGTGTGCATAATACTGTTTAAATGAAGCTTATCCGGCCTCTAGAAGCAGAGATATGGATTTTTGAAAATAAAAAGCTAGGAAAACCATGAAAATTGCATAAAAGCATGGCTCTAGCTCGAGTGTACACTCTGAGGTGTACACTTTCAGGAGTACACTCTGGAGGGGATGTGTACAACTGCTTTCTCAGGGAGTTGGTGTAGTGCAAACTCGCAATCGTCCTTTAAAAAATAAGCAAATAGCCTCGATGCAAAGACATTTTTGGCAAAAATAGTTCTACGGCGTAGGGACAGTATCCTTAGCCCTTTAATTGTCTCTAGTTCTATTAGAGCTTGGAGTATGATTATTTGGTTCACTATTAATCCCAAATGGCAATGTCCCAGCTGGCATCCAAACAGATGCACAGAATTTTTTAGGCTCCCCCCCTACATGGCAGTAAAAAATTTGTGTGCCACCCCTCCCCTTTTTATTTTTTCATAAAAAATGACCACTCCTATATATGTAAGTACGCTAACCCTGAAAGTGTACACCTCAGAGTGTACACTCGATCTCGAGCCATGGTGCATTCGAAAATTGCCCCAAATTATTTGATTACTTTAATTTCCGCATCCTAGAAACCCATGTTAGCATCTATAGATTTGTTTCATATTTGGCATACCGGTACTTAATATTTAGGTAATTTCCTATTAAACTCTTTTTGAGTCACTTGAAACATTCCTTCATATAAATAATGAGGTCTTAATTAGACATTGACCTAATTATGCAGGTAATTAATCAACCAATTAGAGTTAATATAAAATTCAAAAACTAAATGAAAGGTTATCACAGCAGCCCCTTCTTTTCACATACCTACTTTACTAACTTGTTCTTTAAAACTAGTATAGACTCTAGTGACTACCCGGACCGGGTACCCACATATTATTAATGATACTGGACTCTGGTAGTAGAGATCATCAATGTATAATGATATACCGCGGTAATGTCTAATGATATATCTACAAAATATGCTGCATTGCACATGCAGCCTACAATAATCATATAACAACAATCACAGGATAAGGTTTACGATTAGTGCACGACTTTTCAATAATCCACAATAGTTGTCAATACTGAACTACGGGGTACATATCAATATATTATCATATACGGTATGGTTTGAAATGGTAGCTACCGGTATTCATTTTAAATTTAAGGAACCATAGGAAGCATATATTCTATACCGGTAGCATCCTATTAAACTTCAGAAAGACAATTTAAGCCACAGTTCCGTCAGTAGGCCTATTAGCCATTACGCTATACCGGTACACTGTATAGAGTTCTTTCACGTGACGTCCATTTGCAGTGCATGATGGTGATGGAGATAGCTGCCATAGAGAATGCACTGTGACAATCAACTACCTTGTACAAAATCAGGAATTTCTCAAAATTCTCTTGCTTGATCATAAATTCCTTTTCACACCCAATAGTAGAGATATAGGGGAGCATGGAAAACTAATAATTATGAATATCCGATTTATATAAATGTTAAAAATATTATGTGGCAGGGGAAGAAAGTGCCGTGTGGGATCAGCAGAGGCAGAGCAGTGAGTGTGAGGCTTGCCACTGTGGCAGTCTACTACCCTGTATAAAATATTTGTTTTCTCCTAAAACTGTCGTAATCAACACCATCCTTTAGGCAGAAATAGTAGAGATATAGAGGGGCATGTGAAGCTAAGAATTATGAAAGTGTGATTTATATAAATGTGAAAAATATTATGTGGAAGTAGAAGGATGGCCTGTGCGAGATGTGAAAGTGAGAGACTTGCTTCACTGTGGTGATCTACAACCCTTTATAAAATCCCGATTTTCTCCAATTCCTGTAGCTTAATCAAAAAATCCCCTTTACCAGTAAAAGTAGAGATGTTGGGGAGTATGCGAAGCTAAGAATCATTAAGGCCAGATTTATATAAATGTTGAAAATCTAATGTGGAAATGAAAGTTTGTCTGCCTCGCCTAGACTGCAGTGCGTGAGCTGCCTATTGTTTCCACTTGAGATCTCCACCAGGGCCGCCAAGGGTGTGAATACACATTCGCTGAAAATGCTCTATACACCCACCCCCCTCATCCCATTCAAAGTGGTAAAAAATAGAATATGGCGTGAGAGTAGATAAGAATCTGATTGATCTCTTATGTGTATTGGTGACCATCTCCCCTGACTCCCTAACCTGGAAACCATGGTCGTCTCGCAGAGTGTATACTGTAGTGCAGGTACAAACACAGGCATCTGGTCAGCCTACTGACTCCCCTCCCACCTCCTTCTTATTAGTATACCTGTACCAGCGGCTATGACGCTGTGATAATGGACAAAAAGTTAACGAAACCCTGAGCGATTTTCTTTCTGTAGAAGGTCTTATTTATACTTCTTTGTAGCATCAAATTTTGAAACCCTCTTGCAGAGAATACATATGCATAGAACTAAAGGAATAATAGAAATTATGGATAATTATTTTTAAGCTTTTACTAATCACGCCACGGTTTCACCAAGGATTGAAGAGTGTGAGAGACTGTCGCCAAGCAGAGGCAATCCTAGGCATAGTAGTAGTAAGAGGGAGTGAAGGCTTTAGTCCCAACTCTCCTTTGCCACCCGTGAAGGGCCTAGGATCAAAGAGGGCTACCTCAGTAACCAGGTCTTGTCCCAAGTCTCCTTTGTCCACCTGGGGTGCCAATGCACAGGTAGAAAATTGGGGGAACCAGCAAATGCAGGTTCACCCTCTGACCTTACATATAGAAGTAAACAGGAAGCCTCACCGGAAGCGGGACTGACCTCGTGAATCACGCCATCAATACTACTTCCGTTTTGACAGTTCCGGTGGCCAGCATTCGAGGGCCGAGGTATTTTATATATGGTAGTTTAAATACACATAGCACGGATGTGCATCTCCTCAGCCACACTACCCCATTATCTCACCAATCAGATTTGCCCGGCTGTTCTACTAAAACACCCTGTCATCTAGGGAGGATAATGCAGGAGCTGATATCCGTCTGTAGTGTAGGCAGGTCTGCTGTGGTCTGAAGCATTGTGAATATGTAAACAATGCTTGTCTAGCATGTTTTACATGTGTCATATTGATCAGATGCAATTAAGTCAAGTGTTTAGTATGCTGTAAATAGCTATATTCCAAACGGCATCAATATGACAAGTGGGGGTTTAAAATAAAGGGTAAAAAATTGCCTATGGGGCAACCATCGGCTTTACATTGGCTGCCCATCCTGCCTGACAGTGACAACCAAATGCCAACATAGTCATAGGCCCAACGTTGGCTTTTGGTTGGCACACATCAGCATTGGCAAATGGTCGGCCACTTTTACCAATGTCCTGGCAATGTCGGGCCAATGTCAGCATTTGGTTTGCAAAATGCCAATGGTCTGGCCTACATAGGCCTGATAGGCAGCCAATGTTGGCAAAATGTGCTGGGCCAATTTCGGCAAATTCTTGTGTGCTACCTGGGCTTTGTTTACAAAGTCAACATCTCTTTTCAGAATTCTTTTCAAATTGCCAACAGAAATCTAAATTCATATTTCATTTCTCAAATGTCTATGGATACATGAATAGATATCCAAAATATGAGAAATTACAGTCTAAATTTAGGGATGGCGTGCCAAAAGGCCTACTATTGAGGATGTACAAATGATTTGACTTTTGTTGCAGTTATCTAAAAAACATGGACTTCAAACCGATTGGACACATTGAATCAGGGTTCAAGTTCAAAAATGGAACCCCACGTCAGCCCACTGTATGTGGAGCGGCAAGAGCACGTCTTACAATTAACACTGACACCTATAGCAATCCGGAGCACTCTGTTGAGGGACTTGAGGAGTTTTCACATGTCTGGTAAGAACAATACTGAGTAAGTTTTACATTGATACGAGAATCATATCCTTGGAACCCAGGCCAGGTGGTTGGTTACTTAGCCCTTTTGTCTACTTTGATGGGATCCATCGTAGATTGCTATCCACAGTTCTTCTTACTCAATTGCACAATGGTTTCCCCATACCAATAGCTTTAAATAAATGAGCTCGTAATTAATCCAATGAAAAATCAGGTTCATGAAATTGCTGTTTCCTTTAAAGCTTCAAGATTTTATCGTTCATCGTTACGTGTGGGACAGTGTACACATGCTTCACATTTATTGTGCCCAAGGCATGCACTTTTATCTGAGTAATGGAAGATTTATTTATTTACAGGGTAATATTTGTCTTCCACAAAAATAACAACCCATACAAAAAAGCCAAAGTAAAACCTCCTCGTTTGAATGGTGCTAAAGTTGGAGTGTTTTCGACGCGGTCTCCATATCGGCTCAACCCAGTTGGACTGACTTTGGCTAAAATTGAAAGTGTTGAAGGTATTTGGACTATTTGATCAGAAACCTACTGTTTCCCTCAAATACATCTTGTCTGTAATCCAAGCTAACACAATGAAATAATGTTTATCCACAAGGTAAACACAATAAGGCTTTCTTAGCTGTTCCCATTGTTCTTACTTTCATATTTATAAACATATTGTTCCCGGACTTCATTATTTTCGATAAACTTAGTTTGCGATTTCATGTAGAATGAATTTAAAAAAAAGAATACCTTTCATTACTTTCAGGGGCTACAGTTCACTTGTCGGGGGTGGACATGTTAGATGGTACTCCAGTGTTAGACATCAAACCATACATCCCACTTTATGATCAACCGTATATGACCATGCCACCTGGTGCAGAACTTGACTCCCCGCCAGAAGGACCTGAGCAAGAATGTGACGAGAACAATGTACAAAATGAGGACCTAGTGTTGGCTCACTATGACAAAATGCTAGATCATCCTAGTGCTAACACTTGTCAACAACACGATATTAGTGAACTAAACCCAATCACAGATGCATGTCAAATATCTACTGACTTGGATACGTCTAAAGGGAACTGCAAAAATGGCAGTGATAAGGAAACTGTAGCTATTGAGTCTGATGAGGTGAAAAACATTTCTCGTGAGACCATTGTTGAGAATCATACTCAAAAAGTAAAAAGTTCTATTGTGCAAGACAAAGAAAAACCTTCTGGTGCCAGAAATCAAACTGTTCAGTCTGTTGATTTGGCTACACATGATATATCGCTAGAAGAAGGTGAAGGTGGGAGTCAAGATCAGGTAGAGTTTGCGGAGTGGATCAAGACGCCACCATTCCACAAACTAACTGTACGGTGGACGCCCACTGCAGAGGTACAGCTACAGCAGTTTTCAAAGGACGCCCTCGATGATCATTATAGACTAGAATTCATTAAGTCTACAGATGAAGCAAAGAAAGCAGTTCACGACATCTTGCATGCAGATCCACGGTCCTCCTATCGGAGAAAGAAATGTGTTGACCGCCTGTACTTCTTCATGGTGGATGTGTTACATGTTACATGTTGGTTCAATGATGATGAGAATATTGCAGAAGTTGTCCGGATTAAACCAAATAGAGAAAAGATGCTACAAAAACTTGCCGGGTTCAAGTGATAGTTTGTCGCACTAATCATTTTTTAAAGATTTTTTTTGAGGGGTGGGGGGGGGGTGGATTCAGAATATTTGCCTTCATTAGACATCGTCCTCACAAGTTTTTGCATACGGCATGTGATAATTTCAGATACATAAATGTTACAGGAGTAATTAGGGATGTCATTGACATACAATTTTTGTCGATTCAGATTATCATGATTTTTTGGTCTCGATATTCCGATTTTTCCCGATTTTATGATGATACACAATATTTGTTTCAATAGGGCCAAATACTTGTAAAAACTGGGAGAGAGGGGTATGGAATAGGAGCCAATTGTTGGCAGATATGCCAAAGTACCCTACACAAAATTCATGAATTTTGAAGCAAGATAATGTAGATATGGTCCACTTGTCATTTTAAAAGATATCATAGCAATGAAACTATTAGAAGGTATTGAATTCACCATCTTGCCACTACCTTTAGCAATAACTTACATATGTGTAAATGTGCAGTTCTTTCCCAGAGATACATACTTTAGAGGCCTTTGGATCTAAGGGTATCAACTTACCAGGGGAAAAAATATCACAATTTATTGCTTGAGGATTCACTGTCCAAATAAAATTGTTAGAATGCACATAACACCTACCTTCCTGCAATACTGAGATTGTTAGCTTCAATTTAATACCAAATATGTGTATATGGGTGTCAACAAATGTCAGTGCTTTCAACCCAAAACATCTTTCAAATATGATATTATTATATATCGATATATGAGTGATGTCGATACGATATTCACTATTTCAATAATGACGATACTTCGATATTGTTGATATCGACGACATCCCTTGTAAAAGGAAGTGAACTATACCATGCGAATTGTCAAGATAAAAACTCATTTGCTTCCCAACGTTATCCAATGTAAGTATTGCGTATTGCCACGACTCTTTTAATGTTTTATTTGTTGCGCCAGTGTCAAAATATCTAACTTGATTGTAACCCAAAAAGTCTGCATATTACCGGTATTTAGAATAAAACTAGTGGCTTCGCCACTAGAGATTGGGGCAATAGGCACTATCAATATCTACTAGACCTGCGGGTTTCTGAAGCCTGTTTGCCAGAGCCTGGGCCAATCTCATCAATACCTGCATGATTCTGAAGCCTACTTACTAAAGTTTGGGGCAATTTCATCAATACCTGCGTGATTCTGAAGCCTACTTGCTAGTGTTTGGGGCAATCTCATCAATACCTGTGTGATTGCTAGAGTTTGGGGCAATCTCACCAATACATGCATGATTCCAAAGCATGCCCCAGTGCCGCCCCTGGTGTCTTATATTGGAAGCCCGTAATATTGGGATGCGTAACATAGCAACAGCTTGTAACATAGCAAACTCAAACAATTCTACACTCTCATAGCAGATACTCTCGGAAGTTTGAGTTTCATTGATTATCTCTGTAACTACTTATCAGATAATAACATATAACCTACCAGATTAAAGATCTCGGAGAGTACATTTTAGATCCACACAGATTGAGATATTTGCTCCACGAATAAACATCAGTAAGGGCTCCGATCTCTCCGAACTGGGATCCAAAATGGCGGCTATTTCAGCTTAACTGACGACTTTTAAAACGTTTACCAAAATACAAATTTAAGAAAACTACAAAAGTAAAATATTAGGAACAATCAAGTTGGTAAAACATTGCAATGTTTTGAAAATATATTTGTTAAATTGTCTATATATCAGGTTGAGTTAGCTGGGACTTTCCTCACTGCTTCACAGCATGAAAATTTTGCTTCATCTGGTACCTCACGAGTACTGTGGGCTAAAGCAATCAAAGATCCGCATTCTATAACTAGCGATCTAATAGCCCATTTTTTTTATTTAGTGTAAACAGGTGAGTGGGCGAGTAGGGCTGGACTTTCTGAGGTGACCATTCGTCAAAGCAGTTGAACTACGATTTTGGTCAAATGTATTTCAAATGCAACAGGTACTGTTTGCTCTGTGACAGACTTGCGTAGTATTCAGAGCTCATTTTTAAAATGGGTCTATTGCCTCTGCTCATGCATTTTAACACACCAGCCTGTCCTATCGCAAATCTCCCAGAATGCTGTTGTATGTTATGAAGGAAATAAATGACTAATTGGAGCTGCCTTATTTTAATGAATATCAAATAAAGAGACTTCGTCATAACTAGTGTCTTTTATGGAAAATGAGAGAAGTGTAGTAAACACAAAAAGGACCAGACGCAGCCAATAAAGTTTGATAACAGTAGAAGGTGTTTGGTTTATTTCTTTCTGGCCTTATCACTAACAGTTCTCATTAATTGACATCAATTATCCTTGCTTGTATTGAGATGCACCACCCTTGCAGGTCTCCACCGATCGCAACCACCGAACCCGAAGTCACCGACCACACTTCTGCCACCTGCAAGTCTCTTATTGCCCTCCCCTCTCGCGACCACCGGACCGCCCTTATATGGCGTCACTAAATGTGACGTCACGAGCGTGACGTCACCGGTCGCCACCGTGTCGCCCCCAGGTGGGACGGACCCTAACTAGCGCTCCCGTACCGGTGGCTACCACCGGACCGATCGCCCCGACATTACAATTATTATACAAGTGATATGATCACTACACTCTCCCCTTATCATTTCAAACTTAGGTTGTAGAAAATATATCCGTGAATCTTTGCCATAGTGGTCAAAGGTGTTACAACATTTACGCCGGTCGTAACCGCTACATTTTAACATTTATACATTTAACTGGGGACTCCTACAATGGGCCCCCTCTTATTACTATAAACTCTTATATGTGAACTTGGGTAAAGTCTATATCAATAGTCCAGAACATATAATACAACATCCGGTCTAGATGGGCGCTGTTACACGAAGCTAACTGGTAGACGTCCCCTGTCCGGCCTCGTCCGGCTGTCTCCCTTGTCCCGGCCCTCTGGTCGGTGTCTGCTTATGCCGCCTCCGCTCCACCCTGGTTGGGACGGGACCGAGGCGTCTCGGTGACCCACGGGGGGGGAGGGTTTCCCGGCAGGTACTCGATCCCCCACCAGTACTCCCCCACCCCGCAGGCCCCCGACTACCCCTCCCTTCTCCCCCTTCCTTGCTTATGACCCAGTCAGGTGGTCTCTCCTCCTCCCCCTTGCATGCCCAAGCTGGACAACAAGTGGAGGCCCGTCGGCTCCTCCACACCCAACCACCAATGCCTCTCTTACTCCGGACCCCCTCAGCCTCTTCAAAGATGCCGCCCGGTCACTCCGTGAACTGCCCCCCACCTCTCCTGTTCTCAACCGTCCCAGTGCGGTTTGGACTGGGGCGGGCGGGACGTCTCCTCCCGTATCATGCGGCGTATCCGCTCCTCCAGGTCCCCTCCGAGGTGGCCCGGCCTGTGACCCGGAAACCTGGCTGCTGCGTGAGCTGGCCCGGGGCCCGGAAATCTTGCTGCCGCGGGCGCTAGCCCTGGTGTTCCGGACGCCCGGAGGGTTGAGCTGAAGGCTGGTGCTGGTGGTGCGGGATATCCTGCAGGTGTTGCCCCGGTCGCGCCCCCTGCTGGCCGCGCTGCTGGAGGAGGAGGCGGTGGAGGTGCCATATCCTGGTTCCCCCTTGGAGTATACTTCTGGACGGTCGTAGCATAATAATGGGTTTGCACTGTCGACGGCCCAATTAACTCCACCCAACCGTGCGCTCTTCCCCCTACAGGTGTATACTCTTCCCCTAAGTCCGGCGATGGGGCCAGGCCTGATGCCCACTTCTGGAGGCGATCCGGTTGTTCTACCCGCTTCCAGGGTATACGCTCAGGGTGCCCTACCAAGTAGTGGCGGAACTTCTTCACCGCAAAAACCACCGCCAACAGTTCGCGGCGGGTGACACAGTAATTCCTCTCACATCTACTCAATGTGCGACTGGCGTAAGCTAAGGGCCACTCCCGACCATCCTGCACTTGAGTCAGAACAGCCCCCAGCCCCAGGTTGCTGGCGTCGGTGTCCACCAGGAGCCGTCCCTCTGCCATCGGGTAGGCTAGGATAGGGGCACTCACTAACTTATCCTTGAGCACCTGGAAAGCTTCCGCACAGTCTCGGTTCCAGGAAAATTTCTTGTCCTTCTCGGTTAGTTCCGAGAGCGGCCTAGCTATCGAAGCAAACCCCGGCACAAAGCTACGATAGTAGCCACACAGGCCTAGAAAGGAGCGTACTTCCGTCACTGAGGTAGGCACCGGCCACTCCGACACGGCAGCTATCTTCTCAGGGTCCGTGCCAATCCCGTTCCTGTCGATTCTGTGCCCCAGGAAGCTCACCTGTTCCCGTACTAGCTGGCATTTGGTGGCCTTTATCTTCAACCCGGCCTCCTGGAGGCGTCCCGGGACCAACTCCAGTCGCTCCGCATGCCCCTCCAAGGTCTCGGAGAATACAATGATGTCGTCCAAGTACACCAAACACACCGTCCATTGGAGACCCCTCATGACAATTTCCATCAGCCTTTCGAATGTCCCGGGGGCGTTACATAGCCCGAAGGGCATTACGCGAAATTGAAACAACCCCCGGTGGGTCACGAAAGCTGTCTTGGGCTTAGCGTCCTCCTCCATAGAGACCTGCCAATACCCTGACGCCAAGTCAATGGTGCTAAACCAACAGGCTCCGGACATTGAGTCTAAAGAGTCGTCTATCCTGGGGAGAGGATAAGCGTCTTTCACTGTGACCGAGTTCAATCGTCGGTAGTCGACACAAAATCTGACACGGCCATCCTTCTTCTTCACGAGGACCACTGGGCTCGCCCATGGGCCCGAAGCTGGTTCGATCACTCCCTGTTGGAGCATCTTGTCCACCTCCTGATCGACAACCGCCCGCCTGTGTGGGGCTAGCCTGCGGGGCGCCATCTTTATGGGGGCCGCCTCCCCAGTGTTAATCGAGTGTGTCACCACGTCTGTATGGCCCATGTCCTCATCCCCCTCTTGAAATGCCGCCCTGTTACGCTCTAACAACTGTATCCATACAGGATCCTTCTCCACTTTAGTTCCCCCTAGTAAGACGGTTATGAGGTCGTCGCCCGTACTGTCCCGACTGGCCCCGGAGCCCCCTGAGTTATCCTCCGTTACCAGCCGGCACACGGGCTTGCCTACTAACTCCACCTGACCCAGGTGCATACCCCGGTAGACCGTGACAGGGTTAGGCCCCGGGTTACAGACCAACATGGCAATCCTAGTAAAAGGAACAGTTATACAGTCAGAGATTCCACTAAATACCCAACTGCAAGCAGTAGCATCCCAAATCACCTGTGAAAAATCTGTCACTATCTGTAATTTATATTGTCCACCATCACTGCCCTACCCAAGTCTACAGGACTTGACAAATCTAATCAAACAACTACCCAAACCCTTCTTCCTCCTTGGGGATTTTAATGCCCACAATACCATCTGGGGCAGCCCCAGAAATGACCAGGAAGGCATTCTCATTGAGGATCTCATCAATGAACAAAACCTTTGCCTGCTGAACACTGGAAAACCAACCTATTACAGTGCAGCCTCTAAAACCTGGACACACATTGATATTACACTCTGCAGCCCATCCATATTCCTGGACTACTCCTGGGATGTTGCAGAAGACAGTCATGACAGTGATCATACCCCAATCCTTATAGAACACATCCATCAAGGTCCCATGGACAAAATACCTAAATGGAAGTTGTATAAAGCAGACTGGGAGACATTCCAGGAACTCAGTAAAAAGGAACTCAATCTCGAAAAGCTACTACAAAAGGAAGACCCTATGGCTACCTTTACAGCCACCCTCCAAACAATAGCAGAAAAGAGCATTCCAAAAACTTCCAACAAATCTAAAACCAAAGATAAACCCTGGTTTAATGATGAATGTCGAGAAGCCCGCAAGATGCGACTAGAAGCTGAAAGGACTTACAAAAAGAACCTAATCATACCCAGTCTCATCGCCTGGAAAAGGGCTAAGGCACACGCCCGAAGAACCTTTCGCCAGGCCATGAAGGAAACCTGGATGGCCTATGTCTCCAAGGTTAACAGCAATACACCAATGTATAAGATCTGGAAGATGATCAGGAAGATGAAAGGCAAAGACACTACGACATATGTGCACCATTTGCAAATTGGTAGGAGAAAAATAACAGATACCAAAGAAATTGCTGATAGCATCGGTTCAACACTGGCAGAAACATCTTCTCTAAATGGAGGCACACAGAGCTTCAATGCTCACCGGAGGAAGGCAGAAAGAACGCCCATTGACTTTGGCAACAACAGAGATGAAGACTACAACCTAAAGTTCTCAATGGATGAGCTGAAGACAGCCCTGGGGAGCAGTAACAACAGTTGCCCAGGTCCAGACAACATCCCTTATGAGTTCCTACGACAGCTACCAGAACCCTCAAAACAGTGTTTGCTTGGTATCATGAATAACATTTGGGAAACAGGTACCTTTCCACCACACTGGCGAGAGGCCATAGTGCTTCCATTCCCAAAACCAAGCAAAGACTTGTCAAACCCAAAGAACTATAGACCCATAGCTCTAACGAGCTGCATCTGCAAAACCCTGGAAAGAATGGTAAACACCAGACTGGTCTGGTACCTAGAAAAGAAAAAGATCCTTAAGACAGAGCAATGTGGCTTCAGAAAGGGTCGCTCGACACAGGATGCCCTAACTACCCTCGAGACCTATGTACGAGATGCCTTTATAAATAAGGAGCAAGTGGTAGCAGTCTTCTTTGATCTGGAGAAGGCATATGATACCACCTGGCAATATGGTATCCTTAAGGACCTCAAAGATGCAGACCTGAAAGGTCGGCTCCCTGATTTCATCAACCAATACCTATCAAACCGTTGCTTCAGGATCAGAGTAAACAACATCCACTCTGATGTCTTCAATCAGGAGTCTGGAGTTCCACAGGGAGGCATTCTCTCAGTGACCCTATTTCTGTTGAAGATGAACAACATCGTCTCTAAACTGGAACTGAAGCCAGAGATAGGCCGAACATTATATGTTGATGATTTCTTCATGTGTTTCCGTGGCAAGAGCCTGAGAACCATTGAACGACACCTCCAACTTGCCATAGATGAAACAGTGAAGTGGGCAGACCAAAATGGCTTCCGATTTTCTCTAGACAAGACATCAGTTATGCACTTCCACTACCGCACTACAACAGACAGACAACCAAATATTGAAATCAACAACAAACGTATTTCTGTAGTGGAAAATACCAAATTCCTTGGGCTAGTCATAGATCGCAAACTTATCTTTGATAAACATATTAAGTACCTCAAGGATAAATGTAACAAAGCTTTCAACCTACTGAAAGTAGTGGCACATCCATGCTGGGGTGGAGACCAGGACACACTCCTCAAACTATATAGAGCACTGGTCCAGTCTCAACTGGACTATGGTCTGTGTGTTTATGGATCAACCTGGGCGTCATACCTAGCAATGGCAGAGCGGATCCAGAGCCATGGACTACGCATTTGTTTGGGAGCATTCAGAACATCCAGAATTAAGAGTTTGCAAGTGGCTGCTAGAGAACTACCCTTAGCCCTTAGACGAGAGAAACTCTCCCTTGAATATGCTATCCGGATTGCCACAAATCCTAACAACCCAGCCGCAGCATTGTTGACAAACCCCAAGCACAAGGCAAAATATGAAGCAAAGAAGAACCAATACATTGCACCCCTTCGGGTGAGGGTATCCCACCTATTAGAAGAAGCGGGAATGTCTCTGGATAATGTACTTAATGTAGAGTACCCGGAAATGCCCCCATGGACATATCACAAACCAGAGGTCAGAATGGACCTTACCGCGCTTAAGAAAGGGGTAACATCTAGCACCACATATCAAGCAGCATTCAATGAACTGCGTGATAGTTACAGAGATCACGTACCAATCTACACCGACGGATCACATATGGCAGACAAAACAGCATCTGCAGCCGTTCTAGGACCCCATGCCTTCAAAGAACGCCTGCCAGACGAAGCCTCCATCTACACAGCAGAGCTACATGCGTTATACCTAGCACAAGATCACATTGAGACATCAGAAGGCAACAACTACCTGATTGTATCTGACTCCAAATCATCACTGTCAGCAATGCAGCATAGCAAGTGGACACACCCTCTCGTGAAAAGAGTGTTGGAACGACACAATAGTCTTGCTCTAGCTGGAAAGAAGATAGCGTATGCTTGGGTACCAGGCCATGAAGGAATCCATGGCAATGACCTAGCAGACGTTGCTGCCAAGGATGCAACAAATCAAGTTCCAATAGATATGCCTCTACCATCAGAGGACCTCAAACGGAAAATCAGGAAATACATCCACCAAAAGTGGCAAGAGTCATGGGACGCTGAAAGAGACAATAAACTCTACAAAATACAGCCCAAGATAGGCACAACCAAGAAAGCCAAATGCAAGAGCAGAAGAGAAGAAATTGTCATGAACAGACTAAGAATAGGCCACACCAGACTAACGCATTCACACCTGATGAAGAGAGAACCCAGACCGCTTTGCAACAGGTGTCAAAAACACCTGACGGTGGAACATTTCCTTGTGGAATGTAGCCAGTGCCCCATCAGGGCACAATACCATCAATGTACAACACTGAAAGAGTTATTTGATACCTGCAGACCGGATACAATACTTGCATATGTCAAGAACCTGGGATACTACAGTCAAATTTAAACAGTAGAAACTTTCTTCCATAAAACCTTTAGGCACAAATAGCCATCACCAGTAGCTGACGTGCCGTTAAACACTAACTAACTAACTAACCAACATGGGCACCTCGCCCCCTCTTGGCATGGACACTGTGCGTCCCACCCGGATTCCCCTTGCGCCCTCCACTCGAGGTAAGCCTTCCACCATCACTTCCTCCCCTTCAAACTCTGGTGAGACACGGCCCAGAATCACCCGCTCGGTTGCGCCTCCCACCACCTCCGTAGCAACGCTCACTATCCTGCAACTGCCATCCACGACCTCCCTTGGCCATAACAACTTGCCTTCTGCTAGGTTTATGGTGGCCCGCGTCTCCCGCAGAAAATCGGCGCCTAGGAGCCCTGACGCCGCAATGTCAGCGATAATAAATGAAGCGCGTTCATTCCTTGACCCGCATTGCAGGACCGTAGAAACCTTGCCCTCCACCTGGAGTGGTTTTCCATCGGCGGTGTGAAATGCCGAAGTGACCGGAGCCACCTGTCCAGGGGATCCCGCCCCCTTCCACCATGCCGTGGACAACAAGTTGCTAGTTGCCCCGGTGTCCACCACAAGATGGATGGATTGTCCCCATAGCACCCCCTCCACCTCTAGGCCGTTTCCGCTCTTTTCTTTCCGTCCCAGCCATTCTCTCTGCCTTTCGACCCCCTGGGCCTCCCCCCGGCTGGCGGGGGAGACCCCGTCTAGTTTCCCGACGGCTTGCCCTCAGCATCCCTTTTCTTTGCCGCTTCCACTCGCTTCTTCCAGGCCGGGCAGTTACGTTTAAAGTGGTCTTCAGCCCCACACTCAAAGCATGACCTCCGCGGCCCCATTGGTGAGGTCCCGGTCTTGGGTACCTGGCCCCCTCTAATTTCGGTAGTTAGACCCGCCAGCCTTTCCTTGATCTCAGACATCTCCTCGGCCATGGACAGTGACGCGGCGTGGACCTGCTTACTTTTCTCCCGCTCCTGTTTTAGGTATGCCTCCGCTTGTACCCCCCTCTCCACAGCCTGGAGCAAATTCTTTGTTTCTCCCTGATATATCCAGTTACGGAGTTCCCCATCATCTAAGCATTCCACGAACCTGTCCTTGGCCATCACGTCCACCGTTGTCGCGTCTGCGTTAGGGTATGACAGACGGACCAATCGGGATATCTCTTCGGATAACGTCTGGAGCTCTTCTCCCGGCTTCCTCACTCGGGTGCGGAGCAGGGCCTTGTACGACTCTACCTGGCTTTGAGGTTGGAACCGGTTTATCAGTGCCTCCCTCAACAGTTTGTACCCATTCTCTGATGCTGGTTTCACGGCTGCGAGCAACCGTCTCGCCACCCCCGACAAACTGATCCCTAGGAAGGTCCCTGCTTCTTTCTCCGACCATCGGTTGGCTAAGACACAGAGGTCAAAATGCGAGAGGAACTCCTCCAGGTCACCTGACCCGTCATACTTTCCCGGCATCACGATGGGCTTGCGGGCGGGGCTGTCACCCCCGGCCCCTGGGGCCTCCTCCCCAGGAGTAGGGAGATCCCCCACCCCTACTGGCGATGTACCCTCTCCCCTGTACTCGAATGAGGGGGTGTTCCTCCGATCCCTAGATAGCTCCGGCCCTCTCCTCTCCTCCCACTGATCACCCGCTCCCGAGTTACCGCCTTCTGTTGTTCTCCCCGTTCTCTCTTGTTTCCAATAAGTATCCCCTCCGGTGGGACCACCGGCTCCATCGCTTGCACCACCGGGTGTACCACCGGACGCCCCACGGAACGGATTATAACCCCTCCTGGCGAAACTTCCACCAGCCCCAACTTGTGATTTAGCCGCTCCGTCCAAGAGCTCCCCCAACTCCTTCTCCCCCGATTTATCCTCCTCTCTCTTCCACTCCTGCCAATTTGTAGCATCTTTCCGCACTCCATACCACCTTTTACCACCACCGGTCAAGTCGGCGGAACCACCGGACGCCACCGGGCCGCCGTTTTGCATCTGTCTCCGAAATAATATCTCCTCGTCCACTATTTCCACTAGAGATCCTTTCCTTCCCTGACCTAGACCTCCTTCCTCCCCTCCACTATAGTCACTATCAGCCTTATCCATCCTTTGTAAATGCGCGGGTTCGTAAAAGCAACAACACCGCTGTCACCAATGTAGTAAACACAAAAAGGACCAGACGCAGCCAATAAAGTTTGATAACAGTAGAAGGTGTTTGGTTTATTTCTTTCTGGCCTTATCACTAACAGTTCTCATTAATTGACATCAATTATCCTTGCTTGTATTGAGATGCACCACCCTTGCAGGTCTCCACCGATCGCAACCACCGAACCCGAAGTCACCGACCACACTTCTGCCACCTGCAAGTCTCTTATTGCCCTCCCCTCTCGCGACCACCGGACCGCCCTTATATGGCGTCACTAAATGTGACGTCACGAGCGTGACGTCACCGGTCGCCACCAGGTGGGACGGACCCTAACTAGCGCTCCCGTACCGGTGGCTACCACCGGACCGATCGCCCCGACATTACAATTATTATACAAGTGATATGATCACTACAGAAGGAAATAACTACCTTCAAATTAGATGCCAAGGAAGGATTTTGCACCATAAAGTCACTTTGGCCTTAAATAAAAGATGACAAAAATAAGTTGTAGTGCCGAATTCCATGATGAATGGGAATTTGTAATTTTTGGGTTTTAATATCTAGCTCTGGTATAACTCATAGCGTACCAACATTTGCCCTGACTTTCAATATATGAGAATTTCCACCTTCGCATAAATAACACCAACACGATTATGCAATATTTTCGTTTATTTCACTTGCAAAATATACAATTTCATGGAAAAATTTGAGAGCTGCGCAGTTTGAGTTGGGATGCATTATCCAGATTCCAGCAGAGCCACAACTCTCTATAGTGAAAACTACCCTATACAGAAGCCACTAAAAGCAGTGGAGCAACAAGACAGAATGTAAATGGTATATATTTGTTTCCTCTTATGTCTGCAGGAGCACACAGAGACTGGTAGGGAAAACATGTGCTGATATGCCTTTCGATGAGGTAAAAATTGCCATTAACTTCGTGGAAAGATTTACATTCATCCGGAAATAGATCCATTCTTCACAGAAATAAAAAAACAAAACAAAAAAAAACGGAAATAATCAGTTTTGTACAAACATGTGCAGCGATGTTACATTATTTTAGACACACCCGGTGAATGGTATGCATACAAGATCACAACAACGACAATTGTCACTCTCTCCGGATCTTATTCTGTTATTTAACGCTTAGTCAGGCATGAAAAGGTTCAGGAGCAAGATGATACTCCTCATGATTCTTCACTAAATTGTGTTTGGAATGACTGGAAGTAAAAACTGACAACATTTGTAAAAAAAGAAGTTTCAACTAAGTATAAACCAGAGCAGGGTGACGCATTTTCTCCTCCCAGAGTAGGTTTGGACACAAACCGATCAGCCCTGACATGTGGTTTACATTGTATATATTTCAAGTGATTGTGGATGGAAACAATAGTTCTTCAAGTCAAGAACAAGCAAACCTCCAGAGAAAGAACACAAAGACATCAACTACACAACATTAGGTTGAAAAAAAGAGACAAAGACCTAAAGTTATTTGAATATGGAATGTTAACCTGACTCAAGTCACCCAAACCTGGAAAAACATGTGGTGCTTTATATAAACAAAGATAACAAAAGAGAGAAAGACTACTGACAGTTCTACAAATGTAATAGCTGAACTACAGCAGAGTATATAAACGTTCATCATCAATCGACAAGAACTCAAATTTCTTGTAGCCTTCACAAAGATCTGAAAATACATTGCCAACAATTTCATTAGTATTTTCCACAACGAAGCATTCAAATTCTATCTTCTATCCCAACTATAATCTATTCAATAAAGATATCTAGTATATTTGACTTAGCCTTATTTCATTTTGCAACAATCAAAGAGTGCTAATTTTGTCACATAGCAGTCAGTCTTATGAAGGTTTATCCATATGCAGGTACACGTGCATCAGTGTTAATAATATCGAAGGGTTAACAACCATTAAGTTATGCTTCTCTGAAATAAGGAAACCTTACTTAAATAAGTTCTTTGGCATTGGTATTTCATTCCCCACGAATGTTGTACATTTAGGCCACATAGGGCTAACTAAGATATTGTTTTTTCATTTGCTAGTTTTCATTACCCTCTAATCACTATCATTTCAATCATTTATAAAAAAGGCTGATTTTCAAAAAAGATAACGTGAGAAATTGTGCAGCATGATCATCAAGTTGCATTAGATTTAAGCAACAATAACTCATATCATACCCCGATACAGCAGTAAGTTTATCTGCTGAACTAACAGGTTACAATTTCCCATTGTTTTTTTTTTTACCTTTTATACTCCTTGTATTTTCTTTCTTTACATGTGTATCACCAAAAAGCTGCACAGTAGCCAATAATTACCATAATTATATAGCATAGCCTCTGCACTACATGATTCATTTATGATAAAGCAAATGATAACATTTCCATACCCAACTGCATTGCTATAATAATAATAATAATAATTCATATCTTTGACTGTAAAATGAACAGAAGCAGTCTTTATGTATTAAATATGATAGCATGTGTATACGTTAAGATATGTTGCAGTTATCTCTTGTTCTGTATGTTGACAAAGAACTGCCTCATGCTTGAATTGCAACAAAGACAATAGACATCTGATCAGATTCTTCGTCCAACTCCTGCAAATTTTTACAGAGTAAGCGCTTGGCAGATCTTAGGGCTACTGCAATATAACTGGATGAAATTACAGTGTTCTCAATGTTCTCATTGTACCGAAATCGTCGTTGGTGAAATTCAAGCATAACCACATCTGTTCTGCCCTGTACATTGATAGCAGTACTGTTCCTATCTACAGTTTTAAACCAACAAAACCTGTAGTCAAGAGTGTTCTATGCAGCATCGTGTAATCTCACTGTTCAGACTCGTCAACAAACACGACACTGTACTACATGTAGTGCAAGGGGTAATGTCAGTAGCAACGCCTCCAAGGTTGGTGTAATGCCTCAATGTATTCACGTATCATGCTGATCCAACATAGTTGGTATCATAAAGGGTCGATATGATGCACCAATGTAGGATCGTCCAGTTTCTCGCCAGAGGTACATTGACGCTTCAGCGCGACAATGAATATGAATGTTGAGGCATTATGCCACCATCAACAGGTTAGGAACTGAAGGCCCGGGTATAATATCGGGTTTGAATATTTAAATCTAAGGGTATGTAAATTATGAGATTTCATACCAGGGTTATAACCCATGTAGCAGACCTATAAAGCGTCCTTATGACATGTGTAAATAGAGTATAATCAATTACTGGGAGTACATGTATAATATGTGATAGTGATGATTGATAAGGGGTCCCCTAGCATACACAAGCCAAGGCACATGGTTCGTTACACAGCTTGAGACATGATTCTAAACTTATATAGACAACAATGAGAAAAAAAAGAACCTCCAAATGATACATATATGAAACAACATAATGTGCCACATCCCACGGTACAATATTCTATCCTATGTTATACAAAACTAGATGTGCAGTAACTGTGTTCAAGTTTAGTATTTATCACAATTTTAACAGCAAATACTAACTTAACCTAAAGGATGTAGCGATGCAATCAATATGTCAGGCTATATAATGATTTTAGGGCCTGGTTCCCCATAGAACACAATGCTTACTCAGAAATAACACTTTACCGTTTTCCATACTCACAACTCAGAATAATTCAGTGCATCTTTTGCAAGGTGCCTTTTTTCTTTCTCGGAGACAAATGTCACTTACACTTCACTTTTATTCATACTAACGAAATAACGTTGAAATAAGTGCAAAACAAAACGAAACTCTGGTACCTTGTGAGTGACTTACAGTGATTCTGTGATAGACAACTTATGTACATGAGAAAGGAGAAGGAAAACACAATCAGAGTACACTCGGGTTTGTGTGAACAGAGTCTAATGTGATTGTTAAGATATTTACACTAGAATATTTATATAACCCTGAGTCAGATATAAAGGTTAGTAGTGAAACAGTGTTAGCGCTTTGGAAGATAACAATTGTTATGTGTGAATCAAGTGTCCCGTCATGCCCTAATGAAAATGAACAAATGAGTGATTTCACGAATCTGGTCCAAGTGAGTGACTACAAGTAGAAATGCGTCAGCTAAAACCTGCCATATTTCACCATATCCTACTATGCTTGATATTCATTGCTCTCTTAACTGAAACCCTGGTAGTCTGACGAAAGTTAGGTTTGATAAATATCTCAGGTTTGCATATATATATATATATATATATATATATATATATATATATATATATATATATATATATATATATATATATATATATATATATATATATATATATAATGTCGGATCAAAAATGATAGCAAGACTAGATCTTTCTTATCTTTCTCTTTCAAGGGGTATTAAAAAGTATGGTAGGGATAGCGGTAGGTTTTAGCTGATTTTGTAACCGCCAATTGACAGGTTTCTTTTATATTCTTTGTTTTTTTTTTCTGAGAAGAAATAAAAAAGAAGAATGCACAGCTAACCTAAAACACAGATGCTGTAGATGTGCAACTCAGGAAATATAATAAATCTCTGACATTTGACTTACTTCTATAGCAAGTAAAAAACTCAAAATATGACTACCGATATTACATCTATTCAAGTGCAACTTACATCATGTAAACTGTTCAACAGCTTCAAAATAGATAAATCGCGTTATCTTAACATTGTGTGTGCAAGTCACTTCTACGGCTACAAAATTGTACACTGCTAGACCATACAAGCAATAATCTCTGACATCCAGGTCAAAATATCAAACACAATTGTACTGATAAATCCCGCCACCAAAACCGCTACCAATAATCCTGGTCGAACAAACAACGCAAACTTGCATTATGGCAAGCCGACAAAATATCGCGACGGTAATGTTGCCTCAGCACAAATAATGAAATGCTTACTCAATATTAAGGCCGAAATGCTTAGGTCTCCTGTGAAATTCAGCAATATTTGTGAATTAAGAAGACCTTCACGTGTATAAGAATATATATGTATATATATATATTTCATGTAAAAAAGTGGTAGACATTTCCAGTAGCACAGGCTAGTGTTCACTGACATGCTCATCTCACTGAGTACACATATACGCAGTTATAAATATAGCCAATTGAAGATAATATAATAACGTGGCAATTGCGAGTATTTTATCTGAGTGTGACCCTTACAAGTATTATGATATTTGATGATTACTACCAGCCCGAAGTTGTGCATAAACCACCTGCCAAAAAGCAAAACAAAGTAAAGCTTGCATGGCTAATATCACGGATATATCTGCCCTACTATGGCCAATTGTGCGATCTTCATTTACTCAGTATCAAATCTCCCTAAAAAATACCAAAGTTTCAACACTTTGGAACATCAGATCAGCACGTGAAATTGAAAAGATCTAGCTTGATCCCAAGGGGAGGGAGTAAACGCTATAAACAGTCGGCATGAGTAAGGAAGAGAGAAAGCTGTCAGTGACTCGCCCCGCTGTTCAATGAGTCTACACGCCACTGTAAAGTAGAAACTCACCGGATAAATTGGACATTACTAGCAGTTCTACCCTCTATAGGAGATTCTCTCTGACATACTTGACTGCCAACACACTATCCAGCTGGATCGTACAATAGTTCAATAGTCACAACATACATTGAATTCAACCAAGGTGTCACACAACCAAGATGTCCGAGACATTAGAAAAAGAGAAATGCACACATCATATATAGGGCTTGTATACATCATATATAAATAACTCAGTATTTGACATTGGACCTAATAACCATTGAGACCCTATTTTGTCGTTGTAGTAATTGACTTGTTCACAATATGACAGCTTACAGGATCAACTGTGTGGACTCAGATCTAAGAATGAGATATTCTTCAACTTCGGTCTGGAAGAGTCCTCTCCAATCACGTTTGATGACTTCATGGTAGCTAATCCTGATCGCTACAAAATGCTCACCACCGAAGGTTGCAGCGGTGAAAATGGCAGTTGCACAAACCTCTCAGGGACTCTCTCCTTCCCTTGCCTCTTACCTTAAACATTTTTTCAAGTGTACAAAATGGAATGCATGATTAGCATGACTTCAGTCTCTCGTTCTCTTCATTTTACATACTCAACAAGACGTTAGTTTGTTCGTTTTCCTTGTGCACAATATGTACACAAGATGACAGCAGTGAAAGGTTTGTGATATAATAATTATAGCAGATGTACAGTGGGGCCGCAGCATGCATGTTCAACTGGACTACACACTACTACATGAGTCACCGCCCTGTGACCCCACTATGTCTTGTCCCTCCTGCACCTCCATGGGGCGGTCAGGCAGGGATGCTGATGACGTTGTGGTTGTCGTGTGAGGCATTGCACCTAGAACGGGCACTGAAGATGTTGTATTTGTAGCATGAGGCATTGTGCCGAGCAGAGACACTGATGTGTTCGTAGCGTGGGATGTTGCACCTGACGCTTCCTTTGGAGACCCTGGGGAGTCAGGGGCTGGCGGTGGTTCCACTTTTACTGTACCAGACACCTTTACTTGTTTGGGGATTGGGGAATCTGAGTGGTCTGAATCCACTCCACCATTCCCACCATCACCATTTCCACCAGATCCTCGCGGTTTTCGCTTCCGCGAATAGATCTGACCCCGAACTAACGACAATGGCCGATCAACCTGTTATAATGGAAAAGCACAAATTAGTATTGTTCAGGGCATTACTTACTTGTTATACAAATGAAAAGAGCCTTCTCAGAATGTTGTTCATATTGCCTTGTTTTAATCAAGGTATTTATCAGGAATATTCTGCACATGAAATCTAGCATTAGTTTTCATTATCTCATTTCAATAGTAAATGCAGTACGTATATCACATGCAAAATATCTTTCCTGAATAAATTCCCGGAAAGTATAACCGGGTATGTTAATAACAGTAAGCTGGTGACAAAGACAAACTGCTAGGTGACAAATACAAAACGGAGGACTGGTTAAAAGTTAACATAGGAAGTTAATACCAAATTTCAACTTTGACCGTTAACTCTGCTGACTGAGTTATATCTCTGTTAGTATAGAAAAGACAACTACTATAATATGCAACAGGTAATCTTTTGTTGTGACAAATATCGCCCATAGTAATTCCACAGAGAACATACAGAACTGTATCTGAACCGGAACGGCTGTCAACAGAGATGGTAAAATTTAAACATTTGATTCATCTTGCCGCATACCATATGCTATGTCCTTCATGTTCCTTCATCAGTGTAGTAGAACCGCTCAGAACCACATGACAAACACTATAAGTAAGGAAGAACCTCAAAGTTTTGTACAATCAGGTAAGTTTCTGTTGGGATCATTACACCTCACATACCCGCATACCAGTTGTGCGTTTTCTTCCAAAACTCTGCTTAATCCAATTTGTCGTTGAAATTGAGGACGGGCCAGTCATCTCAGAGGGAATCGCGAGTTATGGCATGACTGCTTGAGAGGAAGCAGCCACCCAGTAGTGCTTCCCTTATATTTGATCATTAAATACTTGAGGCTGAAGTTCTCTGTAAGAAGAAAGTAGTCTTTCCATTGCGCCCTTTGGTAGGCGTTAACTTATTTCCATAGTGCTTGGGTTGGGAATCAGGTGACATCAAGCTCTTAGTGTCCTAATGGGTTCTTACCTTGGAGTTGTTTCATTGGCTTATTCTCCATTTGAAAATCATTATAATGAGCATAGTGCGTGAATCATAGTGTCGCCACACGTTTGATTTCAGGGTCCATTGGCAGCATTGATTCGCTGCAATCTCTGTGCACTTCATTGGCTGAATCAGTACCCAAGGTTTAGCGGATATAAATACACAACAGCTCTAATATTGGAGAGATCACTTAGAGGTATAGCGAGGGAGATAGATTAATACCAATAACCACAGTGAGAATGAGCGGGGTTGTGGGGGTAAGGGAGTCAGCAGGCAGATGCTAAATAGAAGAGAGAGTCCGACAGTACATAGGTGAACACGTGGTACATTTACATTGATTCTTATACCTCCCCCCAGAGTCATTATCTAGGCAGCAAGCAGAATCAACTGGGAAAACTGGAGGTATAGCAGTATTTCTAGAAGTCGCGGCAATTTGTTATTGGATTCTTGATGGAAGAATGTCTAAGCTATTAGTCTAAATCACGTTGTTGTTGCAAATCATATGACAGATATTACATAAATTTTGGTCAGGAGCAAGGTAAACATAAATCCCAGACACAAATCAACCAATACCAGTCTTAGGCTAGCAATATGTCAGTTTTATGAACTACCGGTAGAGATATTCTATATATGAACTAGAGATATTCTATACATATTGAATTCTTTTTCTAAAAGTTTTTCTTAGTTCTGGTGCTTTTAATTCCATCTAAGACGTTATCTGTTTTATGCAATACTTCCTTGTTTTAACGAACCCCACTGTTTCTCTGTCGATTCTCATGCGTTTCTATTGTGATGTAAGATTTTTTATCGTTAGTCAGTGGAAGATAATCCAGGGGCAGGCACTGACTCTTTAATGGTAGGTACCAACTGCGGAACTCTAGCCCTCCTCCATTTGAAATAAGGTTTTTTGGCAATTTTAATTAGAGATTTCTTGGAACACAATGAAGGAGTTTCAATAGTAACCAGTGTTCAAGCGATTTATATCGCAGGTAACTCGGAATGCTTTGGTCTGGCCATTTTGACACTGTAGTGACAGCATTGCGAAAGACTAACAAGTCTAATATCTGCCATTTCTTGCATACAAGGAAATCAGAGAGACGTGTGATGAAGAGGTACATACCAGAGATTATATAGAGCTGTAGTAGTTCTTAATATTAAGAAATATCTCAAACAAAGAAGAAACGTAGTCCATACGTATTGCGCGCCTGCCATTTTGGATTTTGCCGTCAACCGGCTATGTCGTTCTATCTTTGAAAAATGTTTTCAAATCATTTCTATTTATAATTAGGCCAGTCTGCATGGATCCATCTTTTTTTCTCTACGCTGTAACATATTATCAAATTTATTTCAATAACCGCCATGTTTGTATCAAAGTAAGAAGCAATCGGAATGTCGTAAAAGTTCAGCCGCTCGGATGATTTTTGGCAAAAACTTTCCAAGACGAACACGAATCGTATAACCGAGGATTATAGCACCAGATTGAATTATTTTTAGTGCGTATACAGAGAGAAATGTCCAAAAGAACCATAGAAACAAGATTAACATGCAATATATCATTTTCCATTACATTCTGATCACATACGTGACACCCAACCCGCCCAGACCTGACACCCAAAATGACGCCTCCATAGAAAAGCATTGAGTGCACCAAGCGTCTAAGTTGGATTTCAGGTGACCTACTTTTTTTCAAACCTAAATTTTACAAAGATTAGAATCTTATAAGAGGTAAATGTTACACCTCCATGATCCTGAATATGTACTCATCACATGACAGGTTTCATTTCATCACATATTTAATGGTTTTCATGTAATTTGAGCTCAAAGTCAACAACCTCTTCTCAAAACCTGCTCACTTCCGGTCTTAAAAGTTTCGCCTGCCCCTACCCGTCTCTTAAAACTCGGCTTTCCGAGTTAATTAGTTGTGACAAGTACTAACAGCCCTCTGATTTTTAACTTTCATTTGATCAACAGCCTCAGCTTTTTCCATTTTTGATGCAGTGGAGGCCAGCTTTTCACAGGGTCGGTACCCAAAATCGGGTGAGTGCCCCCACCCCCTAGAAGATAATACAAATAGTGTTAAAAGCCATTTATGTGCAAATGAACATGAAATATAATAACTTACATTATGTAGTTTGTAGTAAAGGCCGCATGGGTTGCACACAGGTAATCCCTCTGCGTTCCGTCTCCACAAGGTTGTGGCTGTAGCACCACAGTTAGAGCAGCATACCCCTGATCGCCTTGCCACACTTGACGAAAGGCTGCGACCCTAGTAAAAGATGGACGTTGTAGGAAGGACATTAAAATCACATTCAAGTAACTAGCTACTGGGCTTTTACAGTAACTGTAAACATGGTAACGAAATATAGGCTCAAGAAGAAGTCTCATTTCCTTCCCATAAAATGTCTAATTTTTTCCTTCTAGGATAAACCACTAGTTTATCTTAACTACATTCTCAGTTTCATAGAAAATGATTTATCATTTTGATTTGCACACTGAGAGAGAGGGAGGGAGGGGGAGAGAGAGAGAGAGAGAGAGAGAGAGAGAGAGAGAGAGAGAGCAAGCGTCACTCTCTTCAAACACTTATATTTATCTAATGATGGGTCACAGAGGGCGAAGCAAAATACAACAAATTATATAAAATCAATTGTCCTTGTCCCCAAATACAGATATTAAGATTGAACTTATGATATAGATCACATATGGCCCAGGGCTTCATGCAATGAATTGATTTTGCTATCTACAACCTGTGAGTACAATATATAAGTAGAAATATGTCACTCATATCTCAGTTGAGCTACCCACACTGATAAGTCAAAATTAATATCTATGCAGTTAATATTTAGCATAGTAAGGCCATTATCATAAAGAACCAAGGTGAGAATCTGCTATATAAGCCCTTTTTCAGTCTATTTGTACAGTGATTTTTTTAATCTTACTCAAAGCTGAAATATGATTCTCTTCTCTTAATCTCCATCACACGCTGTGTCAAAATGTTATACTACATTGTCTTGTACTCCTAGTATTAACAAAGATAGTGATTGTCAAGTTAAACATGCAGGTAATGCCAGTACTGGGACTGAACACACACATTGCAACTCCGTTTACGCCTTCCACAGCTGTAGGCAGCCAGTTGCCGGACACGGCATCAAGGCAAGGCCTAAACATGATCTGGTTGCAGTAAAAAAGGCATAAAAACAGCTAAGGGCAGTGGGTAGACAAGTGTCAGGGCCACTGTGCAGTGTTTCGCCGCCTTTCTGTGTTTTATTCTGTGCTTAACCCCTACCAGCTTGTCTGAGGCCAGGGTATAGGCGTTGTACAGAAAACTTTATCCTTAGCATACTTAGTTTATGGCTCAGTCCCCAATGTGTTATGTGTATAGCTTGGACACTGTAAACATTGCCTGCTGAAAAAAAGTGTCTCACTTGGTGATTACTCATAGGACTCCATGTGCTAATTTCATCGCCAAAATCTATCTGACCCATAGACCCAATGGTTAAAAGACTTGTAGTCAGTATAGCTCCCAAAAACATGACGTAAGTACAGCAGCTTTTTCGTAGAGAAAGACATCACTCACCATAAAGGACAAAATGTTGTCTGAAAGATGAGATTTGAAACTTTCCTTTGGCTTTTGAAAAATGTGTAAACTAACAGTATATCACTGAATGATTACACCCTAAAGTTGGTGATTACAAATTTGTGGATCTGGCTGAAAACCCGGCTCCAATAGCCCAGGGGATACCCTGGGCCAACAACATTTTTGTGTCCATAATCATGTGGTCTTGTTCCGAAACCATCATTTTCACCATGGGATGGAATAGCACTTGGTTTACAACTCTGCATCGACCGCCCAGGATCGACCTACATAAATGTGGGCTATCTTTATACACCAAACCACCTGTTACCACCTACAACCCCCATCATAATAAATGAGACACGCATATCTGAAGATGATACTACCTTTACCATTAACTATATAGTAGTGGCCAATAACTTTTAATGTCATTTCGATATGGTGTGTATTGTGTAGGTTTCGGGGGGGGGGGGGGTGCCCAGTAATAAGCAAGTATCTGCCTTATTTGTCTGGACTAAAAATTTGATAATCTAAAATATTATGTGTATATTCTAATTACCGGTAAGTAAAATACATGTGCACAAAATGCATGCTTTTACGTATTTCAATTTACAAATGTTTAAAATCCAGAATCTACAGTAGTTACATGGGAGGTGTGTGGTTTACAACTTTCTACACAATGATGACTGAATGTGTGTGTGTGTGTGTGTGTGGGAGGGGGGGTGCGCGTGTCTGTGTGTGACAGTGTACAGTGATGGTGAGAGTGCCCCAGGCAGGCCCCAGATGCTGGAGTAATGAGTGTACAGGGGGGCCAGCACTCAGGTGTGGCCGGCCGCCGCTCACAGCCTGACACCACTCCCTGACCACTACTGGGGGCGTTCATAAACTCTGAAACTGACCCTACATGGCCATCGAGGCCTTCCACCATCAGATATGCTAATTGCAGATAAGATAATATGCCTGACAGTTCATTCACCATGATTCTTGGGGGGGGGGGGGTGAGGTTACGCTATATCATTATAACACAAGTCAGCATGTTCCATTGTATCAAGCAATTTGACCAAAAAAATATCAGCTGGAAAATGGTTTATCTAGGTACCTCTCAGAAACGATCAAGCATGCTTTTCTGAACACATCCAATCAAGGTCAGCTATGCAGACTTACCGAATGCCTAGTCATAAACATATCTAGTGGTTAAATTTAATACTGGATGTATCATTCTATGAAATTCAGTGTGTATTTGGAGAGTTTAATCTCTAGTACATGTGATAAACAACCATGTTTTTAAGCTCTTTTTTCAATTATATATAGATCTACATAAAGCCGACACATAAATAAAATTAAGTCACCATCTAAAAGGTGTCAATTTCTACTGTAAAATGGAGACATATTAAGATTCTCATCCGTCGAAATGTAACAAGACAAAAGGTTCCATACCTTCCCATCTGGATCATTGCTGTCGTCTGTAGAACTTGTTGGACTCGAGAATGAATAGAATTGCTGAGAGCTGACATATGATGAAGATGACAGGGATGGAATCTGAAAAAGAAGTTAAAGAAAATGAATTACTCTAATACCCTGTGTGTATTAGCTGCACCTTGATTTTGGGAGAATGCAGGGGCATGCAAAGGGGCTATTCCTTGCTTATAACATATAAGCCGCAGCCTGGCTTCAAGGTGGACTTATGGCTATATGCCACACCAAAGGCTCTGAAATGGTCTAAAGCCGTGGTTTATATACTGGGTTTTGTGATGAATAGATAAATAAAATCAGAATCAGGTGTTTTGTTTTTTTGCATATCAAATGAAACTTTCCTTCTGCCTTGAGTTTAAGCCGAGATGTACTGATGTAATACCAAACAAAATAGTTTAATCCTGCAAACTTCAGTAAGTACCTGTAATAATGTTGATTCTGATCCCTTCGCTGGCGATCTTTGGACGCCAGAGAAGTCTAAAGCATAGGGAACGGCTGCAGGCATGTATGAGGCTAGGGGTAGCCCAAGGCCTGAGTTGAGCAGAGACTGGATGGTGGCATGAGGGTCAGCTGAGCCCTTGGTGGAGGCAGGAAATCCCTCAATACCAGATAGTTTATTTTCAGTTTGTGAATCTGGATCCTCAGGCTCGCCCTTAATCACCACTAGAGGACTGGGTCCGTCTGAAACACTGATCCCAGACAGATCTAGGCTCCCCCCAGTCATCCCTGCGGCCTTCCAGGGGGTTTTCTTCTTGGTTGATTTTACTTTAGTTGCTTGCTGAGTGGGGCTGCTGGTGCGTGAGTTGCTCCGAGCAGATTGAGACTTGTTACACGTCAGGGCCATGGGCTCCTCTTGTTCAATGTCTTGCATGGATGTGATCATGACATACTTCTGGTTGGTATTGAAAGGTTCCTTTCCCTCACTCAAGCCATTAGTAGATTGTGAAGGGTTCGACTTTTTAGCAGGTTCTAGGTCTATTGTCAGTGGGCTGAAATCGGGTTCAGATTGGGGGGAGGCGTAACTGGAATGGGTGGAGCCGCTGTTGCTGTAGGCATATTTCATTGCTGCAGCCTCAGTAACACCTGGCTCGGTCACAGAGGATGCCTCATCGGCCCGAGACAGATCTGTGGAGGGGCGGGGTTTGTGAAGATCCACCGGCTGGTCTGTCAGGGGCACAGGGGAGGAGCTGGAGGAGGGGAGGGAGGCTCTGGTCGTCATCTCCTGTCGGTGGTGCGTGATGGGCGTGGTAGGCACTTTGAGAATATGTCTGTTCATGTTGACGGCACGGATCTCAGAATCGTTGTCGCTGATTGCATTGTAAGAGGGAGGCTGTGTGCTTATCTCTGGGGCCTGATCCACAGCCATCACTTCCACCTGGTCGTTATCTTTGCTGTCTTCTTGCCGAGTTTGAGTTGGAAGGATCTGAGTCGGGGTGCTTGACTTTCTGGGCGCCTTGCTAGGTTTGTTTTTCCTTTGACGGGCACTCTGTTGCTGCTGTTGTTGTTGGGAGGACAACTTGGCGATGATGTCCAAAGTTTTACTGCCCCGACTCGCTGAACTGATGGCCGGTTCAGGTGTGGATTCCCGGGAGTTCATGGCACTGCCTGAATCCCTGTATTGCTGATCAAATGCCGACAGCCCGTTGTCTTCATCAGTGAGCGTTTTGACGATGTTATCTTTGATGCTTACCAAAAGGACCTCATTGTGATCCACGGTAATCCCCAGCAGTCCCTCCACGCTGATCTCTTTGTGAAACGGGAGCCCGGTTTTGCACAGAAGCGTGATAGCCTCACGCAATCCGTGGCTCACCATTTCTTTATCGGCCTTCATGATGTCGCCCATCGCTTTCCCACAAGATAACAACATGGAACCTACTTCAATCTGACATCTGAAAGAGCCGGCGATGAGCGGAGGAGCCCAAGGATGAGAGGTAGACACGTTGCGATGGCGGCGTATCGAAGTGGGACACAAGCCACAACCAGTCCCCACAGCAGCCACCACAGTCACTGTTATCGGGCGATCTTAGATTCCAGCCACGGTCCTCTTTCGCAGTTCCCGCGAAAAGAAGCACTTCATTTTCCACTCCAG
Organism: Acholoe squamosa; assembly: GCA_949317995.1. Taxonomy (NCBI): domain Eukaryota; kingdom Metazoa; phylum Annelida; class Polychaeta; order Phyllodocida; family Polynoidae; genus Acholoe; species Acholoe squamosa. Next base: position 27,553,235 of record OX439039.1, on the reverse strand, counting down.
TGTGGTGCTAGTGTTGAAGGAAATGTTTATCTATCCGGCTATGCTTATCTCGGCGCAGATGGGTCAGGTCAGCGACAAAAGATAAGAACAAAACATAATCAGAACTTCTCTTATCAGGATAGATTACACCTGTGACGACTCGTTTCCTGTTCACAGGTACCCGGATGTAAACAATCATTTGGACCTCCCCGGCTGGAGAGCTCCACAACCACGTGTCATCTAACAGGTGGCAGCAGCACGGTTTGACCGGCCTGTGTTCGGAGAGTGACAGTAGAGTAATATAACAGTACAGGGAGAGAAGCTAACCCTTAGCTGGCAACCTGCTGCAACTCTCATACTCAGGACAGGCTTGTGTCAGTCTAATTTCCCATCCTCTAGATGGCGCAACATACAATATGTCTATGTAGACACCAGATGGCAGTGCAAGCTGGTAAATATATCTTGTGAGTCCCCACAATGGGCCCCTCCATGCAAATGCTGACCGAGTGGACATAATTTGATTGGCTATAGACCAAAAGGGTATATCCCCAATCCCAAAATAAACACTACTGTACATTTGACAGCTGCCACTAGCCTAGGATTCACACATACCTATTATCTTTTCAATTCATTCATTGAATTCAGGTACCGTATGAAATTGCAAACATAACTTATGAATTGAATGTACACTAGACTGTATCAGTAGGGACCCAGGCTAGTCAGCAGCTAAACTATTGGTAGGGGGCCTACCAGGTCTAGACCTAGGCTAGGACTACTTGTTTGTTTACAACCTCAATGACAATGTCAAAGGGCCAGTTGTACTGGTAGGCCAATGGAGTGCTCATTATTTCAACAGGGGGAAGGATGGTTGCTTGTATCAATTTGTATGTTTTCAGGCCTTCTAGTGGTGTTTTAATAGCAAGTGGAAAGGGTGGAAGGGGGTGAATTTCATCCTTTTTAGAGAGTGGTCATTATTTATTAAGAGGGGGGGGGGGTAAAAATTTCAGGCTGCTCTCGTGGGGGGGACTAAAAATCTTTGACTGCTCCTGAGAGGGGGGGGGCTAAAAAGAATAACCCATTTTTTTGGCCATAAAGCCCGCACGCTAATATAGATAAAAGGGGGGCGTGAAAATTCTCCGTGCGAAAATTCTCTGCACCTCTGGCGCTGAGGGGGGCCGCAAAAACATTTGACTGCCATCGGGGGTGGGGAGGGTGTAAATATTTTTCGTGCCACCTGCTCATAAATCACCACTCCCTTAGGGCTGAGTCATTTATCGGCAGCTCGGGGGGGGGGGGGAATTGATGGATTTTGTAGTCTTGGTAGATCTAGGCCTAATGCAGGCTTTTACGATAAATGGGGGGGGGGGCATTTTTAACCCTCCCCCCCACCAATATTATATGGTACCTGTAATCATGCCCCCCCCCCACTAAGAATTGCTTTTCCAATATTTAAAACCCGACTCTTTTCATTGTTGGCCCACCCCACCCCCAGTGTGAAGGTATATTGGGTGTTGGGTGTTGGACCCCCAACCTGGCCCCCTGTTGTTAAAAAATGATCACTCCCTAAGGGGCCATTCATAAAATTTTACCATTTTTGACCCCCCTCCCCACTTTTGCCAAATTTGCAATGCTGAAGGTACCCAGGTAGGACAGAGACATTGCCATAATGTTGGGCCAACAGGTTAAGGCCACACCAAAAAATTTTGTTGGTCTATAGATTTCTTGCACCATTTTTCACAAAATGAATAGTTTCTTTTTATTGGAAAATGTTCTTGTCTACACACATGACACATTACTTTCTTTGCAAAATCACTCTTTTTTGCCAGAGACCTGGGAGCCAAAGTACTAAAGGCACAAAAATGGCAGACCCCTCTTATGAAAGCCAAGACTTTAGACATTCAGATCAATGTTGTTTTCTGTCATATTGCTCTGAAACTATATCATAGGTTTATCATGTATGAATTACAGATTGTTTTTCACAAGACTCTGTCTTCTAAACAATTATTAATCAGGTCTATCAATCAAAAGTAATCAAATTTTATTGATTGTTTTCATTATTGAATTTGGTTTTTTCTCTCTTACTTTTGTTTTGATAATTCTCTGCCATTGTAACCTACATTTCTGACAAAGAAACATGATGCAGAGTAGACTCATTTAATGAATTACAGGAATTCATAATTACATTATTTTTCATGTATAACTAGGTCAAGTATGGCAGAAGAAGCCTTACAGCTTGCCCGGGATGGCCACAACTTCTTTTTGTATGGTCCAGCAGGCACTGGGAAGTCGAAACTCATTGGACATATACGGACACAAGCTGTACAAAATAAAAAGGTTTGTTTATTGCTTTACACAGCCATAATGTTAAGGATATTGTTGTCAAGGGAGTATCATACAAGGTCATTTTCTGAGCGTTGACACTAAAACATAATCTGTTCATGTAATGTGATGATTCACATTAAATATATAACATTGACATGATAGAGTAAACAAGTACACATGCTTCGACCCATTACTATTCCAAATCTACATTGATTTTGTTATTCAGGTTGTTTTTAATTTTCTCCACTCTTCAGGTGGTTGCCTGTACAGCCAGCACAGGGATAGCGTGCACCCAGGTGCCAGGGAGTATGACATTACATAAATGGTCTGGGATGCGGCCAGGACATGATGGAATGAGGATGATAAACTCAGAGGCAGAACATCGGTAATTGTTTACAATTTTCTTCGACATGACTGCTTTACATTCAAATGGTCATTCTAGGTAAAATCAAGTTTGTTACACTAAATCCATATAACGTTGGGAATATTCCTCTAATATACCCTGAAAACTTATGATGTAGGCTGCTATGAAGTGTTACTATTTGCATCTTTATACTTCATGTAAGGCACATTAGCCATACATAACCTAGACCAATGATTAAAGATTTACGGTAAAAAATATGCCTGCTTATATGTGGCCTAACAAAAACAGCCTGGACAATATATAAACTGTAAATGCAGAAAATCTTCACTAATAATGCCCAAACTGAAACCACAAACATTGTTCTAAACAGCATCAAAACCACAGACATGGTTATTATTGATGAGGCCTCAATGGTGTCTGCATGGCTTATAGAGCAGCTGGAGCATAAATGTCGAATGATCCGCGACAACCACCAAATATTTGGGGGTTTACAAGTAAGTTATTAAGAAGTAATCTATGGTATACCATTATGTAATTAGGAATGAAAGTCATGTGACAATTTGTAGTTTACCATGCATCCATGTCCTATTCGCAAGATAGAAACCTATGACTAACATGTATGCACTTAAGGTAAAGTAATACAAATAATGTTTAAGATTCCTGATTATCCATATTTTATATTTTACTTATAGCACCTTTATTACAATCACTTACATTGAAATGTCAGGGGCATGTTAGAATAAAGTTGCTCACCACTGAACCAAGTGAAAGATTCTTTAATTCAATGATAACAAATAGTACAGCTAAATTATTGTCTCACTTTTACACGGATAATTTTTAGGTATAAGAAAACTTAAGTAACACTGTTAAGGAAAACACATGGGTCATTTGCATTCAATTGTTTGAAATAAACATGATGTGATGTATACCATGGTGTATTATCCCTACATATATTTCCACAGTTAAACTATAGGTTAAGATTTGTGATCCTTTTATTTCAGGTGGAAAAAAAGAGGATCCCTTTTGTGAAGTTCGCTGACAGGCATCTTCATTTAATTTTCACCTATTTATAACAATAGCTTAACTCATGATAAAATGGTATTGATTTAATGACAATAACAATAATAATAATAATAATGATTTGATACTGTACACAGCAATCTTAAGTACCAATCTTCTCCTCTGAGTGTGCCTTCTTTCCATATAATAGTAAAGGTGTTATGGTTTTATCAAACTTTTGATATCTTACAAAGCAATCTTGAGTATCACTCTTTCACTTAACCTTGTACAGCATATATTTATGTTCAAATCATGCACCATATAGAGATGATCAGGCATAATCAACCCTTTGTATTTGAAAGTTATTACAATTGAATTATAAAGGTAATTCTAGTTGGGGACTACCGCCAACTACCGCCTGTGCCCTCTGCTGCCAGTGGTGACCCTGGATACCACTGTTTCACCTCAAAAACAACAAGCGAGTTTCATCGAGTGGAACTAAAGAAAATATTCAGACAGTGCGATCCTCAGGTACATTTGTATTTACCCTGCTTAAGGAAAAGACTGATTGTTCACATATATAAACTTAATTTTCTCAATACAGTTGTCATATTATATGTAATTCCCCTACAAACATAACTTCTGGCATTCTGAAAAAGAGATGTATGCAGTAATCTATACCATTCTGTATAAGTTATCAATAGAATCTTCAACAATGGTGTGATTTTGTTGCTCTGTAATATTTTTCTATCCATTTATATGATAGCACTTAAATATATTGTCTTTATAAAGCTAATTCAAGCCATCCAGGCAACAGCAGAAGGAGGAATCTCTAATGAAGTGAGGCAATATCTTAAAACTCTGGAAAGGCCGTTGGGCATGGAGGCACAGAAACATCTTTTCTCCACGAATATGGAGGTGGACCTATTTAATGCTGAGAGGTGATCATAAGAGAATCAATATTCCTAGCAATTTATTATTAAGTTGTTAACGATATACAATTAAAATCTCATTAAATTATATATCTTAGAAAGGATATGTCAACCGTTTCTATCTTTCGATCTACATTGATATCAACATATATTGATCACATATACTTAAATCTAAAATGTATCCACTAAGACACCAACAGTGTAGGATATTACTTCATCATGTCCCAAACAAACTTTATAAGGTGCCTTAAGAATTGTGAAACATTCAGCTGTCTATAACATGATATGCATTGTCAGGGACAGGAGAGCCATAGGAACCCTCAGCACAGTACAATATAATGCTTAATAGTATTGTGTTAATTTTATCCTGTTTCAGGTTATGCATGCATTGGTGGTAGCTCTAGAAATTGGAGATGTTGAGTTCATGCATGTTTTCAATAGTCATTCCCATTTGGTGATGGTATATCTGAATAGGTTTCACATGATTCCAAATATATGTATAAATCCTTCATTGTCTCCTTCCATATAAAGAGACAATGAATCACACAAATTGAGATTTGATCCCACTCTTAGATGTATACCGGGTGAGAAAGCTATCCATAAAATCAAAAATAAAGGTAAGTGCTATACGTTTGATCGTCAAGACCTTATAGCCCGGTCAGTATTAACACACATCAGGCCTGGGTAAGTTTATAATATAAGGTAGTTAAGTTAAGCATTTTAAATGCTGTCATGCCAAAGAGGTTTATTTTTGTGGATAATGCACAGACTAAACTACCCTTTCTACAGGCATGGGTTTTTCCAACAGCTTGGTATTTGGGAAAATAATTTGGGTACCGGTGCAAGTTATGCTAAGGACAATATAAACATGTATAATTATATTTTGAGAAAAGTAACAATGAGTACTGTAGGTATAGGAGTTGACAGAATATAACATTCATTAATAGAGATAATTGAGAGCCATCATATATTATTCTCAGGCTTCTTGCTATGGAAGGTCCTTTCACAACCTTGACTGCACAAGACAATGGCAGACCATCCTACTTAACCAATTGTCAAGCACCAAAGGATCTGCTTCTCAAACCAAATACCCCTATTATAATACTAAGGAATCTGAATGATGTAAGTTTGAAATATTCAAGTGATGAATATAAATTTCATACAGCATGGTTCCCACAAAGTTTTCACACCAAAATGCAATAACATATCCATTACTTTACATGACAACAATTAAGAATTACACATAATTATCAATTTCTGCCTATAATCAGATGTGTTCTGATGATTTACTCTATATCCATTATGTGTATGCAAGTGTACACTATAGTTCAAGTGTACATTGCTTACTCTATCTACTTTCTGAAAAAAAAACAGGTTCTCCACAATGGCACGCTTGGGATTTTCCGAAAAATGAAACAAGGCAAGGCAGTGGTGGAAGCAGACAACAAGGTGTTTGAACTGACCCATGAACTGTTCACGGAGGGATCAGCAAGTAGGCTGCAATATCCAATAAAGCCTGCTTTTGGCCTTACCATCCACAAATCCCAGGGTATTTGTAAACATTCCTGTAATATACATGTTAGCTAATATGACTATTGTGATACGTTATTCTAATGTGTTCAACATATGAAATTTCCGCAGAACATGATAAGATAGGTAGACTGTGTTAATGAACTTTACTCTTTTCACACAGGCATGACACTCCAGTCAGCTGTAGTGGACTGCCGCTACATAAACAAACCAGGTCAACTGTCAGTAGCACTAGGAAGGGTTCCAAAAGTAAGCAGTTAAATTACACAGACACAATGATCATGTATGTGTACATTTATCACATTTTACATGAAATGCTTACAATATTCTAATTATCTGGGACAGGGTTCACAAATAGAGCTGAGGAATGTCTCCTGTGTGAAATGTCCTGAGCAGAATACTGTTGTGAAGGCCTTTTATGCCAACAAGGACCCAGTTGAAGTTCTAGAGGACAGATCATGTTGCTGCAACCTTGTTGAAGGTATTTAAGATATGATACTTTTCTAGTGCTACATAGCGTATGCCTACAAGTTGAAGCTGTACCTAGGAACCCAAACTTCCCATAATATAGTGCTTTCAATTAGGATGGTCACTCCTAAAACACAAATCAATATAGCATGTACCAAATAATGTATCAACACTGAATATTCTATGAAGTATTATGTAATTCCTAACATGAAAATAACTATTTCAATATCAATTGGACTGTGTTATGTGTTTACTTCCTAACTATAAATGCCATATCAATGCTTTGTCCATTGTGTTCCAAATAGCCAATATTGCAAATCTACCGCACCTGTTGTATGGACATCCTAGAGTTAGGGATGCTGAACAAGAAGGATTCAATGACATCCCTGGTATGTATATTTAATATTCAGGTCGTGGACATAATAGTATGGAGTAAAATCTGGCTAAAAAGAGGTCAGAAATAATAAAACTGGTTTATAAACCGAAATTGCCTAAACATTTTATACACATGCATGGTTATGATGTATATGCATCCACATCAAGCTGAACACCAATCTTCATATGGTGTTTATTAACCCAGGTTATTCCTAATCCTAATGTCGTATCCATACACACTAAAGAAGGACCTCAATTCACACATTTTACTCTGGTAGTGTACACAATACTAATTCTACCTTTAATTGTAAATATTACCTTTGTCAGATGCTGTATATTGGGTCAAAAATTACATTGCTTATGGATACAAATAAACAGTATGTCACATGACTCGATTACTAAGAATCATATAGGATAATTAGACATAGGTGCTTGGTATGTTGATGACCTAAAAACATTACAAGAAAACATCTTGTTTATATATATATATATATATATATATATATATATATTGTACTTATCATTTCGCAGTCAATGTAGAGAAGACCACCATCAGTCTCTGGCCCAATTCTGAAGACCCACCACAAGGTATCTATCTTCTAACAATGTCAATGCCATTATTTTACTGCACTAATATAACCTATGTTCTTTCAGACAAATATAGAGAACTGTCACAGTGATTTCAATAATTAGAACTTGAATCTTGTCTGACACTTCATTACTCTTTCAGGAAGAAACAGAGAGACTGCAATGAAACTGTGGGATGCACTTGACCTGCCGAAACACCTCCAGTCCTATAAAGATCTCCCAACATCTGACACAGTAACCGCCTTTTATGACAAAATAGATAAACGTTATGGAAATCTACGCACACGAATTGCACAAAGCACCTCTGACAGGCAACGTTCCTTTGTTATGAACCATCATATCTCAGACTTTCTTACATTTCCAACCACACCTTTATTTCTAACATATACAGCCAAGCTCTTTGCTATTGCATCACCATCTAACGAACACCTTGATGTGGCTGCCATCTTTCTCCAACAATTGAGATGTCAGTTAAATATAAATCTTTCCAATGACATTCAAAATCAACAAATCCAAAAAGAACAGAAGATGCAGAAAGATCAACACCCACCGCCATCAGATGACGGGAGAGGAAATTTGCGTTATCTGGGAGGGAGGAGTGTTTACAAAGTCAGGCAAGCTGTTTTTAAGAAGATACAGGGAAAGCTGTACAAGACTTCACGAGACGAACTGAACAAGCTCCGTAACCAAGTGTTTATCCTTGATAACCTAATAGCAGATGAGGCCACCATCTTAGCATCTTCCTCTGATCCTGCAACCCTTCATGTCACAACATCAAAACAAAATGAAGCCCATTCTCTCCTACACATAACAGATGCTTGCTTTGAGTTCTTCACACTCTTTGACAATAGACGACTTGACCTTGAATCTCAACCACTACTCATTACTCAAGGCTCATTAACACCACAGTACATCATTGACCATTTCCGGACTAATCCAGAAATCAAATCGAAATGGGACAGTTTGTTCGATCACCCCTCTCCAGCTTCAGATCTTGTATACACTGAAATAATAGAAAGATTTGTCCATGTAGGAAACAATCAGTACCGCGCTACTCTCAAAAGAGAGTTCAATGTATCAAAGCAAAAGGCACTTCGTGTTCACACACTTATACCACAGAAACGCAAGTCAAAGTCAGCCAAGCAAGTTCCAAGCAAGTTCCAACGCAAAACTGCAACTAGGACGCCAACTCCAGTCTCCTCTACAGTTTCCTCTGAAGTTCTCTACCCAATTTCCTCAGCAATGACCACTGATCTGACAGTTTCCTCATCTGACCACCTCTTTCCAAATGTACCACCGTTTAAAACCTCTGTTGGAACAAAGCCAAAACATTCCTGCGCACCTACTTCTTGTTGCAGCATCACTTCAGCAACTACGTACTACACTATTTCCAAACAGCCTCCTGTCAAGTATACCCGATCAATTCTCTGCTCGCTACCATCAGCCACCATCTCTAGCTCAAAATCAGATCCTAATCAAACAGCTTCATCACCTACCCACACTTTATCAAATGTACCATTTCAAACCCCTACTGGAACTAGTCCAACACTTTCCTTCACATCTACTTCTCAGGCTTTCAACCAAGCGACAACCAATTACGCCATTTCCACAGTTCCTCCTGTTAAGCAAAGTCAATTGATTCTCACCTCTCTCCCATCAGCAACGACAAGTCATTCAAATTTGCCAGATTTCTCATCTGCCCACACTTTTCCAAGTGTGCCACCATTTCAGGTCTCTAGTGGAACCAGACCAACACCCTCCATTCCAGCTACCATTCCAGCTACCATCACTTCAGCAAACACTAGCTACAGCATTTCCAAAATCCATCCTGTCAAGTACAGTCGATCAATTCTCAGCTCCCTCCCATCATCAAGCACCAGTAGGTCAAAATCTAATTCAAATATGACAGCTGCATCACCTGCCTACACTTCCCCAATTGTGCCACAAAGTCAAACAAGTGCACCACCTGCCTACACTTCCTCAAGTGTGCCACCACTTCAAACCTCTACTAAACACAGAACGACACCTTCCTCTGGATCTACCTGTTGTCCTACCATCACTTCAGAAACCAGCAGCTACAGTAATTCCACAGTCACTCCTGTCAAGTACAGTCGATCAATTCTCAGCTCCCGCCGGTCAGCAACTACTAATGGGTCAAAATCTATTCCAAATTTGACACCTGCATCACCCGCCTACACTTTTCCAATTGTGCCACAACATCAAACAAGTGCGTCACCTGCCTACACTTTGCCAATTGTGCCACCATTTCAAAACTCTACTAGACACAGAACGACACCTTCCTCTGGATCTACCTCTCGCCCTACTATCGCTTCAGGAACCAACAGGTACAGCATTTCTACTGGGTCAAAATCTATTTCAAATTTGACAGGTGCATCACCTGCCTACACTTTCCCATGTGTGCCACAACATCAAACAGGTGCACCACCTTCCTACACTTTCACAAGTGTGCCACAACATCAAACCTCTATTGGACAAAGAACACCTTCTTCCGTATCTAGCTCTCAGCCTACCATCAATTCAGTAACCGCCAGTAGGTCAAAATATCATTCAATGTTGACAGCTTCATCACCTGTCCACTCTTTTACAAGTGTGCCATGTAAAACTGCTACAGGACACAGACCATCACCTTCCACTGTATCTACCTCTCGGCCTCCCATCACTTCAACAATCACCAGTTGCAGCATATCCACATTACCTAGTGCACCACAACGTCAAACACCCACTAGAACTAGACAAAAGCAGTGTTTCTACTCTACTTCTTATGTACTTCCAACTCCTGTGAACCCTGTGTCATCTGTCACCAATACATCAGTGCTTTGCAGCGAAGTAACAGCTTCCTTCGCATCTGCTACTCACCCTGTCATCTCTTTGACCACCATCAGTTGTACCTCACCAGTTGTATCAAGTACGGCCCACATGCTTTCATCACTGACCAGCAGTGCTACAACGACAATCACATCTGTCCAATCAACTTTTTCAACAAAATCAACTTGCATCACACCTACTTCAAGCTCATCTTCATCATCAACAAATACATCAAAGGGCTGCAGGTTTTGCACAAACTACAATAGACAAGATAAGTGGGTAGAATGCAGTAAATGCAACAATTGGATGCATGCAATATGCACAAAATTAGCTGTTAAAGACTGGAAGAACATGAATGACAATGACGAATTCTTTTGCAAAGCTTGCCGTAAGGAGCTCAAAAAAGACCCTCTATATGCAGATGTGTTGTGGCATGCAACATGGGGCATAAGGTTGAAAAATATGTAAAATAACTTATAGTTCATCAATGTTACATAATATCTCAAACAATATCTAGGATACATAGGCAGGTTTGTTAAGCAGATAGACCTCTCTTGGATGGATTCATCAAAGCAAACGGTGTGAAGCTACCTGTATTTGATCTCCTTGCTGACGTCTTGGATGATGCCCCAACAAGAATAGAATTGATGGTTTTACCATATTGGAGAACAGTGGGATTTGAATTTGAACCATGGAATAGAGCCCGCTGTTGGCAGAAAAAGTTTTCAACTATGTCGCTATTGAGGTTGGAGGGGTAGAAAGCTTGTTGTCTATTGAGTAGCTCTTCAGCCATGGCGGAAAATGCTTTAAGCAGGTATACAATGTCTTCTTGAGTTTCCGAGGTTAGGGTTGATGTTGCATCAGAAGATTTCCAGTTTTTAAAGAAGTTCAAAACTTCAGGCAGCCTTGTTAGTCTATTGTCGTTATGGGACGATAGTATTTTGGTGTTGGTGAACAGTGAAACAATGAAACTGGTTTTCTCAAGAAAGGCTATGGGTCCATCAAGACTGCTAGGGTTTGCTAAACTTTGGGCATATGATTCCATCAAGTGAAGCATCCTACTGTCGAGTACTTCCTCGGCGAGACGATTACGCATCTTGTCGTTGTTTTCCAAGTTCAGGTGCTCTTCTGTGAAATGAACATGAAGCTGATTCATTTCACGGTTAGTGGTGAGGTTCCATCTCAAGGCATCTACCCACTGTTGCCACACAACTGGTTTGTTGTCAATGAGTAGATACCTTGTAAAAGAACCTACACCACTGGAGGCAATATTGTTTCGTAATCGTTTGATCACATGCTTTGGATCAGGGATGAGAAGGTAATCTTTGCCATGGTTGTAGATGTTACTGACTTTAAACTTCACTCGATCTGTGAGTTGGTGCATTAATGTCCTATTAGCTGAAGCCCCATCAAACATGATGTAGTCTATGAAGAAGTTGTGTCTGTAGAGGTGGAGAATAGCATCTGAGATGATGGTCATGAGCTCAGCTGCCGTGGTTGAACATGTAGCAAAGAAGGCTATTGGAAAAATGAAATTTGTGTTGCCGTGAAAAATCAATTGTAAGACTTGTTTTGCAAGGGTAGGTTTGGCTTTTTGGCGGATTATATTAGCTATGGCGTTCCCTTCAGATCCCAAGTCTGTCAGTCCCACCCACTGATGCTTCCCCCCTTTGTTGTCCATTTGAATATCTTGTTGTACTGTCATCTCATCGAAGATGAGTCCCCCTGTGAAAATATATGTAAATAAGATTGGTTCAGCTGTCTTGATTAGCATTTATAATTTTTCTTTATAAATATACTTTTGTCTTACAACCTGCCTACATGTTTGAGGAGAGCCAGTAGCTAGTATCTTGGCACTTTGTTTAATGTCACTATTACATAACTAGCTTTGAATATTTACTACAATTATACTAAAGTAATCGGTATATTTCAACCAGCATTTGCTGTAACTTACATCTTAAAATAACATACCTCGACAGCCATGCTCTGGTACATTCCTTTCCTTAGCTGCCATCTCCATCCACTTGAGATGGTCCTTTTGAAAACCTGGCTTTTGGTCTATGATGTTTTTTACTTCTTGGAGGCGACGTACTGATGGGAGGATAACCATTTTGGAGTTTGCGAGATTCATGTAGGGTGTGGGTGCCCTGGTATATAGTTGAAGGCACGTAGCCAACACATTCTTATTCCACCTTCAAATTAAGAAAAAATATTGGAGATGACTTCTGTTTTTGTAAAGGTAAAAATACTACCGTAAACTCCCGTGTATAAGACGCGTCCTCTACGCCAAACAAAATGCTGGTGCGTCTTATAGGATTTTTTCAAGTTGGGGGGGGTGTCTTATACAAGGGGTAATTTTACTATAGAACAGTACTGGATTTACAAAAATCAGCCCTAAGAGGTGCGTCTCATACACGAAAATGCATGTGCTGAGTTTGGGGTGGGTCCTATACACGCAGCGCGTCTTCTACGCGGGAGAATACGGTAGATGTTATCATTCCTATCAGAAGTGTAAAGTATCATGAGTTGGTATCCATATTTCAGTGTGCTTACCGCCTTGCATAAGGACTGCAGGAAACATTCCTGAGTTGGTCCCAGATAAAATGAACCATTTCTTGAGGTATTCCTTCGATCTTCATTATATTTTCTATGATTCCCTCAATCAGATCAGCATAGTTTTTCCTTGGTAGCTGTGGAAACAAAAATTAACTATTTGTATTAGACTGCTGAGGAGTAAAGTATAATATAAACTTATTAATTTCAACATATGAAAATATAAGTGTTGATATGTGCATTCATGCATGGAGACACCTTTGCAACCTGATGGTGTGATAAATACCAAACTGCAGAATAACTGTCTAAATCTACAGAACAAACATATAGAATTATAGTTGGTGTATATTGATTGTGGAGAATGAAGGTGAATCAGATAGATAAGAAGAGAAGCATGATCTGAGTCCTGCCTAATATTAACTGTTTTTTAACCGTCATCATTGGATCATTCGAGTATTACTAGAATCACTCAAATTGGTTACTTTATTATAGATTATTATTCATTACAGTGTATTCATTAATATATTATTGTATTGACTGTACTGACTTCTTGTTGAAGTTGGTCTCCTTCATCAGCTGATGTTGGATCGTTCATTGTCCCATTGTTGTCAAAGGGGTGTGCTGGAGGAATCTGTTCAAATATTTCATGTGGTTGTAATAACTGATCAACAGTACAGTGTAAAACAGAAATGTCATGTGTTAGAGTTGAAATTAGTAGTCTCATTTTGCAAAATAGAATTTATTGTGTGTGGATACACCAATAATGATTTGCGCCAATTGATAGTGTCGATACATTCCAGTAGTTGATATTTCTGTGTTAAGTGTACTCTTCACTTGTTCTTTGCACAATATACCCTTATTGCTATTTCTAATTTCTTGATCCTAAGGATTCTTCAAAAGTAGCGATGGATGAGAAACCTCTTGCTGCGTGCGCTGCCTGAAATAGGTGGAGGCATTACTGCTATGCAATCTTTCTTATCTGACTACTTCACTGTCAGCAAAATGTTAGGAGTATTGTCATGTTCATATATTTTTGTACTGATTGTACTCACTTCATGTTGAAGGGGGTCTTTAGGGGGTGACGTTGGATGTTTAATTCCCTCATTGTCATCAATTGGGTCAGCTTCAGGAACCTGTAAATACAGTAATTATCTGGTTATAATGACTGATCAAGAGTGTATGGTTGATTCCTCATTCTTGTCTAGACAGTCAGCTAGTGTTTGAGCTGCCAATGTCCCATTGTACTGAATGGGGTCTGCTAGAGGTAACAGTAAATTTATGTGGTTGTAATAACTGATCAAGAGTAAAAGTGTACAACTAAGATAAGTGGGTATCTTTGACATTGAAAGAATGCCTGTGTGGATACACCATATAGGTTTTAAAAAAATATTGTTTGTAAAAGGTTTCTTGTGTACATTTCAACCTGAATATTGTTGTCTTATTGATATACTATACAGGTGTATTCATGTAAAGTACACCTTTTGTAACGATATATCAACAATATCATGAGGAAGGTGGAAAATAACTTTATCACACGATTGTATACTTGTATATTGTCCTACAGAATCCTGACTGGAACAAGTTATGGGATACAGACAGTTTTGTGGATGTCAGGTACAATGATCTTAGGTGGTAGCAATGATTGAGATACCCCTTGCTGGTTGCGCTGCCTGAAATAGGTGGATGCATTACCAATGGTCGATGGGTTATCTTTCTTATCTGTCTACCTGACTGTACCCTGTCCAAGGAAATGGGATGATTCTGATTTACATTGTTGGCAACAACCTTTTTTGTAGTATTCTTTCATGTCTTGTATGAATGATTGTGTTGAAGATTGTATTTATGAACTGAGGATTGATCATAATGTCATCAAGCGGGACAGCTGTAGGAACCTGCGACAGTAACAATTACCTTTTTGCATTTATTACTCAAGTGTGATGTGTTAAACTTGTAGCTCATTAGAAAATGCTTGTCACCTGTAAAAAGTACATAATTGAATATGGTTTAATGTATGAGTACTGCAACATTCTGAGTAGAAAACCTTCTGTTTTTTACACAGACCAGGTGTTCTTTTATTTGACTGGTTTAATTGACATGGTTGATTGATTAATGGATTTAATTTTTTAACATTCAAAGGTGCTACCACCCTTTGGTACTGCAAACCAAAAGAAAGTATTTTTGAAAGATAGCAAGTGTTCTTTTATTTTCCTGGTCCATTGACAGAGCTAGTCAAACCAGGGCCTTTGATCATAACCAAAACTCAAGCCTGTATGGTCCGAGCATATGCCACAAACTGGCCACATGGTCACCTCAAGACGTTTGTCATCTTTCACAAATCTGTTATGAATTCTGGTATGACGACCACAGTGACTAAGGAACGATGAAGTTATTCTGCTCCTCCATGTTTATCATGAAAGTTCCCACTCTGGAAGAGGGCCATCAACCATGGCCATTGATCACTCAAGGCAGACATGGCATACACATGGACTGAGTAATAGGTGTTTAACACATTTTTGAACTCTGTGGACTCCTGATGAAGTTATCCTGCTCCAATATACCATCATAACCAAGGTCTCCAGGAATGAAGAATAGTGACCTATAATTTCCTGAATCCAAGATGTCTTCTATCAAGGTGAGTTTTTTTCTTTCTTTGCAGTTATGGGCCTATGTGATGTCTTTTGTAATGAAAAAGTCTTTAATACCAGCCAGAGAACAGTCGAGTGGTTAAACAGTTTGTAATATAATTACTTAACTTTACAGTACCTGATCACTGTCATCAACTGCCTGCCTGTTCTCCGGTGATCCATTCCGGATGCAGTGGCGTGCTTCATCGCTACTAGCATTCGAACATCGTCCCTGTCACAATGTAAGACACCCTATTGCTGTTTCTTGTGAAATGTGTGATTTGAGATAAGGGTATTTTAGACTATTTACACAAACAGGGGCTTCAAAGTGAAGTGTCTCATTGAGTAATTTCTTTTTTTGTTAAGTATATTTTGCAAATAGGAAAGTATCTGTATGTTATCGTGATCCCTAACTTGGTATGGGTAGGTTTGAGGTGTTTCCATTTTGTAATATAATTTCTAATTTTACAGTACCTGTTCCCCATCATCAGCTGCCTGCCTGTTCCTCCCCGATGGTTGCCTTTTGCCACTCTGGATGCAGCATGCTTCAGCCATGCAAGCGTTTGCACATTGTCCCTGTTACAATGTAAGATACCCTATTGCTGCTTTTTGTGAAAAGTGTGATTTAAGCCAAGGGTGTTTTAGATTATCTATAAGAGTAGAGGCTTCAAAGGGAAGGCAAAGCTTCTGTATAGTGTAAGTAAGGCTATATTTGTAAGGGTATATTTTTCAAATTGTAAAGCTAGTGTGTAGCTTGATCCTAAACTTGGTATAGGTTGTTCTAAGGTGTAAACAGTTTGTTATGTAATTTTTAACTTTACAGTACCTGATCGCCAGAATCAGCTGCCTGCCTGTTCTTCTGTGATGGTTGCCTTTTGCCATTCTGGCTGCTGTGGGGTGCTTCTGCCTTACAGTCTTTCGCGGGTTTTCCCTGTTTTGATTTGACACAAATATACATAGAGGCCATCTACAAATTATGTCATGCTGGGGGGTGAGGCCTGGCATGACGGAATTAATTTCCCATATACCTTCAGCAAAATTAGCAAAAAATGTGATGAGGGCGAGGGGTGCCAAAAATGGTCAAATTTTGCATGACATCATTTATGGATGGTCCCATAGTGTGTGAGTATCGACTATCCTATTTTTCAGGTGGTTGGCTTTTTTTTGGTGGCAGTTTGATAGTGATTAATTAATAACCATGATCTATTAAGGTATATAAGGGGTGCACCAAGACTTTGCTTCGAGGCCATATCTGCATATATTGGATGTATATATAAGCTGGGTTTTATGGTACATTATTCCAGGGTAGACATTAACCTTTTTAGTCACTGGCCACCCGGGCTAACAGTATCAGAAATTCATTGGTCCGCAGCAAAATCTTAATTTGTGGTGATATTTTTGAAAAGGTTTTAAAACTGGTAATTCTATTCTAGGGCATGGGCGAAAATACCATCCCTCTGGCCATTATTTTCCCCTATGTATGATCTGAGAATTAATGTCTAGCAGTGCCCAAATACCCAGATAAAAGGTGTGGGAGGGGAAAACCCACTGGCCTCCCGGGCCAGTAGGAACTTGTTTCTTAAAAAAAACACTGGCCACCAGTGAAAACTATTGGCCATTGGCCACCAGGCCAGTGTTAGTGTCTACCCCTGTTATTCATTTCAGTATAATACAATGCAATCTTCGTAACCCATTGAGGGCTGATGTTGAAAATACTCAACATCCATGCAGGGGTGGATGTGGAGTATAATTGACATGGTTATATTGATTATAACAGCCATGTTTGACATAGATCAAAGTGGAAAAGTTCAAACCTATTTAAGACCTGGCGATTTCAAATTTGAGGAGTTTAGAGTGAAAAAGACAAAAATTATAAAAATGATATAAAATTCATGGACATGCAGAACCTTGCCCCCTAGTAATCGGGCCTCTAGCCTATACAAATTCCAGTATATCCAGCCCTTAATGGATTAGCGGGTATGGCTTACCTTATTTCAATGTTTTAGCTCTACTCAGTTGTCTAACACAGGGATGTAAGTCATAGTATATGAAAAGTTCGGAAGATACACAAAAATGCTGAATTTAATGTAATTTATTACATGATATTGATCTGAGAAATCTGTAGGCATCCCCAAACTGTGAAAATTCAGAAATCAGACAAAATTCTGAAAACTTAGATCCCTGCTCACTGTAATTGACACATTAATACTGTTTTTCTCATGGGACCACAAGCCAAGAATAACCAGAAACTGTGATTCTACATCCCCTGCATAAATGTAAGTTGAAGACTACTGATATCATGATACAGCATTGTAAGTTGAGATTAAACTATACTGTGATAGTGCTACTTTATGAAGTAAGAAATCACAAACATACGGCTTCTATGGGTCCTGTAGTGGTCTCAGACATGCGGTGTCTCTTTGCTAGTGGTATTTGTTCCTCTTCCCGGTTGCATGTATTTTTCTTTCTAAGTGCTACCTAAAATGCCAATATAGATGCTGTACAGCAATTCAGTAAAATGATAATTAAATGTGGAGTTTCAGAATTGTGTCAAGTGTTAAAGTAAACTGATTGTCTTATTTAGAAGTATATGTCAATTTATTTATATATAAAAAAGGAACAAGGAAAGTAACACCTCTTGGTAGATTTCATTGGTATTGTGTGACTGGGTTTATTCCAGAAAATAATTTACATGATTGATGTTTTCTAACAAGCACTCTGTTTTGCATGTACACTTCAACTTTCCTTTGTGATAAAAAAAAAGTGAGGCAATAAACAATATCAAATACACCTAAGAAGCTGGTCATACAGCACAGGAATGATTTTCTGTTTAGATTGTGTTCCCCTGTACAATGTACATATTAATTGCAGCCTTAGGAGGTAATTATATAGCACAAATATATTTTGTATGTACACCCAGTACATTAGATCCTTAGCCCAAAGGCCTTTGTTCTACGCGAGGTCTTACTTTAGAGATTAAGGTATATGGGCTATTGTGACAAAGGTGTAAGATTTTAGATATATTTAGCTGGTTAATGATTCAGCTTATTATCTAAACCAGGATTGTAATGGAATGTTTTTATTTGGTCTGAGTTGATTGACCCTCATATGCTGTGACTTTGTCATATATGCAATGTGATTGCTATTTGAAAGAGGTCTAAATTGAGCCTCGTTGTCACAAAAGAAGAGTTAATACATTTGGATTTACATGGTATGCTTCTCTGCTGATGAGGCCCTGGGCACCACCATGGCTCCATAACAAATCTAAACATCTAATAAGGGCCGAAACCAGACGGGTTCACTTAATCTGAAAACCATTCTTAGTACCAAATGTTAAAATTGACCAGACAAGAAAAGACGAAAGTATAGAGTATTATTGTATAAATACCGTATTCATTCAAATAAGCACATCTGGTCTAATAAGTGCACCCCCCTCTTTGTTTGCCCAACCCTGGTGTATGTCAAATCGGTCAAATGATGTGTAAGTATTCTCATTTCCAGTGCAAAAGCAACAATTGTATGCTTTTGGGGGTGCGCTTATTAGAATTAAGACTTCTAATAATGTTTTCGGCATTTAACAATTAATTTTCTGCACATATGCACTTATCAGAATGAATATGGTAAAAAAAAAAAAAATGAATATGGTATAGAAATTTATTCAATTTTTCTAATTTTGGCTGTAATGGGGGAATGCAATGGTCTGATTTGTCCTAATACAGCAAGCAACATTAATAGAAATCATTACCTGATTGAGGTACATTATCTTATAGAACCCATCTGGTCCAGAGGATTCTGCTGCAATATGACCTTCATTTGAATTTTGTTCCAGTTTAAGATGGGCAATAGTAAGTATTATTTTATTTACCTGGTCCATAGGCAGGGCCAGAGAAACCACACAGCCTTTGAACAGTCAAATGTGGTTCCATGACAAAAGACAGGCAACATATTCCAGATGATTAATTAGTGAAACTATTATTTTTTTACACATACCTTAGTGGGCTATGGGAGGCGGAGGGTTTGATGGTCGGTGTGGTTTCTATTTCTGCTTGTGGGGACCCGCCTTGTTATAGTTCTGAGGAGGAGACTGGAGGGAAAGTGGTGTTCTTTTGATAATTTAGATGGGGTTAGTCTTGAAGTGTAGTACACCCTTGAAATAGGGTGAATCTTTTTAATGGTATTTAACTCGCATTCCAAAAGGGGTAGCTTATAGTATAATGATCAAACTCGGGATTTCCACCAGTTATGTTTTAACCTCACTCCAATCTCCACTTGCGGCTTGAATTTCTCCACCAGTCCATCTCCACTCACAATGTTACCATATTCTTGGGGAATAATCTAGTGCTAGCATCAAGGGTAGAGCTTTGTGTCTAAATTCCTATGCCCATATGGAAAGAAAACACAATTGGGTATTTCATCTCCAAGGGTTTTTATTGAATCGAAATATGTGTGCCAATTCAAAGTCCAATACAACTCGGAATCTAACGTCGATTTCACATTTCAATTTGGAAGTCCTAAACATACGCCTCACAAATGACATGAACTTTTGAAGCCCATTATGGCATAACTCCAGGTTAAATCAATAATCACCAACGAATATCACCATCACAAACCATTGAGGCCTTAGAACTGCAGTATGGCATAACCTCAAACCAAATCAATAACTCCATGGTGAGATGTTTCAAGTGAGCATTGAGAATACAATAATGTGTAGTGAGAGCCAATGAAAGCTGAACAATTCTAAGTCCTTCAGATGTGTGTGTCTCCTCTATGTATGTTATGAGCAGATCTCTCAGTTGGTGTGTTTGAGATCTCCAATTGAACAAGTCAAAAACCTCATCAAATGAAGTCAACACTCAATAGGATACAAGTATGATCCTCAATTGAATAAGTTGTGGACCCAGAACGTACTCCAAAAAAGTGGCCAAGCCCCAGTAAATACTATTCAGAACCTCAATTGAATTCTGCTTGTGAACTGCCAAATATAAATGTCTTCCCCTCTGATTCCAGGACAGACCTTGAATCCCTTCCTTTGGTACACAGTCTGCACCCCACTTCTGCAGTGCCAGCCTTTATACTACCAGACCACCGGTGGTTTTGGTCTTTGGTCACTCGACACCCTGCGGCCATTGACTGCCATACCAGAGGACACACACACACACATACCCACTTATAAGGACTTCACCTCTACTGTGGCCACCGGGACCCCCAGGAACTACTTGGCTCCAGTCCAAAGCAATGACTCAGCCCCCACAGTCACCTCCTGTATCTTTTAGGGCTAGAACACATCGCGGCCACTCTGAACTTTATGTGACTGAGGACTTATAGTGACATTACAGCATGTAACTGAGGATTTATAGCAACATTATAGTAACACTCTTGCTTGTTCCTGGTGACATGTCGTATTCAAAAGTTTCCTACCTTCGGATTAGGCTTTATATAACAACCATTATGCTTTATACCATAACCATTTCAGTATGCTACTGGGATATAGACAGTGTGAAGGAACCTCGTTTCTTTATTTTATTTCCAGGATTACTATTGTAATTCCCCAAACAATAGCGATCGCTTTGTCGCTCTTCACGATTCCCTATAACTCATTAGGATGGTAGTTGCATAGGTGCAAATACATGTATTATGATGGTAAGTTAAGAGTAAATTGGGTTGCAGTGTTAATTTTGAAAGGACAAATCATGTACATACTGGTTCTAAGGGTCCTGTAGCTGTCTCACACACCCGGTGTCTCTTTCCTAGTCGCATTTGTTCTTCTTCAAGGTTGCATGTGTTTTTCTTTTCCAGTGTAACCTGAAATGCACATAGTATTTGCGATTTTTGTGTACATTATTCCAATAGACTAAAATAGATATTTAACTTTTCCATATGGATGTTGTGTATCAGAACAAAACAATCATGTCACTATCCTTTTCCAGAAGTGTGTAGTTTCAGCAGGTAACTATTAAGTAACAATTCTTTTGAATGATATTCAATTGGTGCATCTATGACAAAGAAGAATCATCTATATTAAAGAAACCTTACTTCCAAACAACACAGGCCTTCAGGGTTATTGGTGCCTCCAGGTGGTGTTCGGTCAGTAATTCTAGTGCAAACCTCATCTATATTGTCATCTGGAGGAACTGCAGCTGGTGGTTGAACCTTTAGTTAAATGAGAAAAGTTATATTTTTTCAAGTAATCATCAGGGCAAGAAAATAGACAAGAGATAATAGACAATTATTATTTGTGATAATAACACATTTTAAAATTACACATGTGGTAATTTATCATCACTTTGAAGGCACTGCCAGAACCATCTGGTGCAGAAGATTTGTACTGAGTTAGATCCCTTACCTTACGTTTATCTGCTTTAAGTTTATTTTTTGTTACATTGCAACAGGCAGCACAAGGTTGTTTTGCATCTGCAAATATATGGATCAATACAAAGAGAATGTGATTTGCAGTTATTAGAGTCAAGGGTTACAAATTGTTTAAAGGACAACATGCACATTTCTTATCAAGGGTTAATTCCATTATAATAACCTTCTATATACTTTATATAACAAAATGGAATTTGAAATAGATTGATAAGTCAACATTAACTGTCCATGTGAGCTTATTCTGTTGGTGTAATGAGAATCTCTTCAAATGACTAAAATAAAAACAGGAGTAGTGCCCCCTTATGGATAGTGTGTGCATAAGGTACTGATGACGTCATCAGTACCCTTATCAGTGTAGGCAACCATGGTCACTTAGGGTGACTGGGGTGCCCTCTTGAGGGAGAGTGTGAAAACACTCATTGGGAGATAAGACAAGAACTGCATTTGTCAGACCACAGAACAAAAGTGGGAATATTTAGTGAAAAATAACAACTTTTGTCATAACAATTTTCTTTACATAGATATGACAAGTTAAAAGCATGTAAATATTGGTTTATCCCAAGATTTAGCTTTTCGTGCATGGTGACCTTTAAGGACTCTACAAATGTTGAGTCCCAAGAATATATACTTGATGGAACTGTATGTATCATACATCAATACAGGTGCACTTCATGATATTCTGAAAATAAAGCTTGAGAAGATAACATGTATTTACTCACTCATAACCTTGACAATTCGATGACATCCCTTGGAACGTACAGTCTGAACATCTGCCCCAACAGCTGACTGTTTCAAGAAATGATAGTATGGTCACAAAATATAATAGGATTCAAGTATTGTTCTAAAAAGTCATTCTAATTATACTCATGAATATATTGTGGGAACACTTGTGCTATGGGAAGGACCATTGTATGATTATCTGCACTAAATTACAGAAATATGAATCTTATAAGTTCAATATATAGGACCATGTAATAGGATAGGACAGAAAATGGTTATAATCATTGATATCCTCCATTTATGATATGTGCTATTCCTCCTTGTTCTGTTGAAAGGCTTAAATTGATAACTGTCAAGCGAATACAAGTTGAGGTTTTACCTTTTCTTGTACTGTTCCCTTTGATTTGATAGTTTCCGTAGTGCCCTGGCATATCTTAAGGGCTATTATGGTCATACCAAGAGCTAGGATATGCTCTTTTCTATGTGTCAAGGTTTCAGGTATGCCATAAGAACTGGTATTTACTGGCTGTCCTCTAACTGATACCTAGAGACAAGAGACCTTGTTATGAATTCCGAAGATATATCATTGGGAACAAAAGGAATGTACCAGAGATGAATTGGCGTTATTAGCTTGTAACTGACATTTTTGCAAAATTGAGTTTACTTCTGTTTTATCATCTATTATACTCATATGTCCCTACTATAAGTATCAAAGCTCTGTCTATGATGTTTGTGCCTACATGCCCCAAGGCAACAGGGTTATGTCAACTGTCACAAATTACAATGTTGTTGCACTGAGGCGACAATATGAAGTACTCCAGATAAACTTTGATAAATACCTCTATGGAACCATCAGCATAAATTTTAAGACATCTCTCATGACAATCACCTTCATAGGCAAATGTATCTGGTGATCTGAAAAAATTAAGCATGAAAATTCATATATCAACAAGCAAGAAGTATGGATAATCACTGAAAGGTACCATATAGGACACAAAGTTGGATATTGAAGATTTGAGATTAATGCAATACTAACTAAGTAATGTATGGGCTAACAGGCACCGAATGGCATGTATCGTAGGATATCATAACGAGTGGCCATAGGCCCGAAGCGGTTAGAAAAGACCAAGGGGTAGCGCCTGCGGTGTAACTGCTTCAGCTTGATCAACGTGGCCCAGCTAGCGCAGGGGGGCCACTCCAAAGAAATATAAAAACAGCACCGCACAAACAATTCTATACAATTCTTATTTGTCTCAATTTTGAAGCACATTACCTAACACAATCAGGACTGGATTCAGAGCGCCCCCTACCAAAAATTTGGGGCCCTGGTCCAATAGGATGGGCCCACTATAAGATTAGAGGTGGTACACCTAGCCTAGCCCCTATGGAGAGTTCAGGGCTGAGTTTTTCATAGTCGCGAATATTTGGGGGGTCCGGGGGTGATCCCTAAATTTTGGGTGACTCGTCTAGAGCCCCCCCTACCAAAAATTTGGGGCCCTGGTCCAATCGGATGGGCCCACTATAAGATTATAGGTGGTACACCTAGCCTAGCCCCTATGGAGAGTTCAGGGCTGAGTTTGGCCCTGGTCCAATAGTCGCGACAGGCCCCAAATTTTTGGTAGGGGGGGCTCTAGACGAGTAACCCAAAATTTAAGGATCACCGCCGGACCCCCGAAATATTCGCGACTATGAAAAACTCAGCCCTGAACTCTCCATAGGGGCTAGGGTAGGTATACCACCTCTAATCCTATAGTGGGCCCATCCTATTTGACCAGGGCCCCAAATTTTTGGTAGGGGGGCTCTAGATGAGTAACCCAAAATTTAGGGATCACCGCCGGACCCCCCAAATATTCGCGACTATGAAAAACGCAGCCCTGAACTCTCCATAGGGGCTAGGGTAGGTGTACCACCTCTAATCTTATAGTGAAGTTGGCCCATCCTATTGGACCAGGGCCCCAAATTTTTTGTAAGGGATGCTCTAGACGAGTATCCCAAAATTTAGGGATCATAGCCAGACCCCCGAAATATTTGCGACTATGAAACACTCAGCCCTGAACTCTCCATAGGGGCTAGGCTAGGTGTACCACCTCTAATCTTATAGTGAAGTTGGCTCATCCTATTGGACCAGGGCCCCAAATTTTTGGTAGGGGGGCTCTAGACGAGTAACTCAAATTTTAGGGATCATTGCTGGACCCCCATAATATTAGCGACTATAAAATACTCAGCCCTGAAGTCTTCACAAGGGCTAGGCTAGGTGTCCCACCTGCAATCTTATAGTTGGCCCATCCTATTGGACAAGGGCCCTAATTTTTTGTTAGAGGGGCTCTATACGAGTATTCCAAAATTCTGACTCCCCCCCCTTAACCCACCAGCCCCCTTCCCCTGTTGTTAAAAAATTATCACTCCCTTACGATATAGCTTATTTACCAAGTGGTGAGTGGCCCCCCTCGTCCACCGCGCCGTTCGAGCGGCGCAGTGAATGCTACCCCTTGGTCTTTTCTAAACTCCATCCCGTAGGCCACGAGTTATGATATCCTACGATACATGCCATGAGGTGCCTGTTAGCCCATACCTTACTAAGTTTATTACACGATTAATCAATAAAAAATCAATAAATAATCAATAGAATATCAATAAAAACAAGTTGAAAACGAAAATCCTTCCCCGGGACCTGCCATAGGCATAGTGTGTGTACACGATCGGTACACACACCTCGGCGCCCGGCAGCTGTTGGTTTAGTCTGAATGCGTCCCGCAGTACCGTATATCCTCGTGTTAAGGCCTGATCAATTTGCCACTTAGTAAGAAGGTTTAGGTACTAATACAAGCCTGGGCGTACAAACGGGGAAATATGGTATGTAGCTATGGGTCAGTTGGCTTGGCCTCGGCACCCAGCTAGGCTTGCTTTGTTTTGAACGTGTCCCGCGTCTCACGGTTATGCGAGCAGTAGCGACATAGGGGGGGGGGTCACAACCCAGAATGCTGGGAATTTTCACACTTTGAATGTATAGTAGTTATATGTGAGTGACCTCCCCGGGCTTTGTATCATATCAAGACCTGGTTGTAGCCAGCCACCACCTGTCAGTCCCTGTGGCGCAATGCATAGGGAGTTGGATTAGGGATCTGAGACTATAGGTTCGAGCCCTACCCTGACCATGAAAATTTTGTGGGTTTTAACATGTGACATATGACATGTTAGGAGTGCTGATATCCACCCCAAACCGTGCTGATATCCACCTCAAAGAGTTCTGATATCCACCTAGGATCTGCTCAAAAGGGGTCGCACAATATGCAGGAATATCAGAACTGGGATATCCAGAAAAAGCACCCAAAATCACAGAGGTCGTGTAATAACCCATGATATCATAGAAGCCAACACCCTGCATAATGGATAAATTTAAATTTGGCTTGATATGGAGGAAACAAATATTTATACCTTTTTCTATATATGCTGTGGCATTGGTCTCATGTTGAACTTTCATAAGGTTATATATAGAAAATGTTTGTGAATAGGATGAGAATTGAAAATTTGGCTGACTTACCCCAAGGTGAATCCTAGAGTCTCCAAAACTGAACCAATGCTATCTTCCGGACCCAGAGGTAGTAATTCTGGACTTCTCCATGACAGACCTTGTTAATAAAGATATGCAATATATTGTCATACAGTGATCCTAAATATACATACAAACTCTTAAGGGACTCTGACAAACAAATAGATATTTGCTCAATTAGCACAAATTGTGTGACTCCAGTTTCACCAAAGAGAGGGACCTTGTGTTCATATTGATTTGGTACACCTCCTACTTCCTATACTTAGGGGCTGTGTACAAATTACGTCATGCTTTTTTGGACCATTTTGGACCCCCCTCCCCCCCTTGTCATGTTTTTTGCCAATTTTGCAATGCTGAAGGTATATGGAAAATTAATTCCGTCATGCCGGGCCTGACCCCCCCTCCCCCCCTCCTGCATGACGTCATTTGTACACAGCCCCCTATGTAAAGAAGTCGTAATAAACTATGTGATGATTGCATCAACTAGGAATCACTTCTTTGTTCTGTGTTGAAATTACTCTTTTCAGCATTAGGAGAAAACCTCAAATAATGGCCAGATCTTGTTTAAGAGACAGGGGGAAATGATGCTTTCAAATATACATGTATTACCGTAAATTCCCTCTTATAAGCAGCAGCTTATACCAGAAATCAAATGAAATTGAGGTTAATATGAGGTTTGCAAAGCCAGGGTGCGCCTTATACGAGGTTATTTGACACTATAGAATAGTACTAAAGTACCAAATATCAAGCCTAAAGTGCAGCTTATATTATAGTTCTCTCCTCAAGTCAGGATGCAGCTTATACAAGGGATACAGCTTATATGAGAGAAATTAAGGTAGCACCAGGGCATTTAGACATAGCGATAAGGTATTTCTGATGTAAAAAGGTCACGAAAAGGGGTGTTTGTTAAAAAGCAATGTAGATTCCTGAAAACTCCTCCATTTGTGTTAATGACAGCAGCTCTTAACGCTCTATTCAAGTTATGAACAGCATAGATCTCATAAGTAAGGAAAACAGTATGGAATGCTAAACTAAAATGATTGGGGGTTGGTTTATGTACAATAAGAAAAAAATACTCTGACCCTGAATCACTCTGCAGCGTTTCCTGTCGCCGATTCGCTTGGTTGAAGTCTTGCTGCTCGGAAAAGTATGTGCCAGTACTTTTCCTAATGAATTCATGTTGACCGTGGCTGGATGGGAGTTATTGAAGTGTTGCAATATTTCATCTAGGGGTATGGCATCACTGCCATCTGCCACAAGTAACTTGGTATGGAGCCTGAAAAAGACATTATTGGTAATTTTTGTATCAGTTTTGATAACCCTATAAACTTTCTCAATATGTATGGGGGTTCAAAACTAAATATTGCCAATTCAAGTACTGTATATTATCTCTTATTAGTCGCAACCTCGTACAAGCTGCACTCGCAACATTGGGATAATCTATAGGCCATAGCCAAGGCATGAAAATTGTAAATTTAGTGCTGTTTTGTAGTGTAAAATACCCATGTGTAAGCCGCACCCTAGATGTTGGCAATTGCTATAAGCCTCTCAGTCATACTTTATCCCAAATTAAGACCACTCTCCGGCTAACCCGAACATCCTTGGAACACTCCCCGCCTAACCCGAACATCCACGGAACACTCCCCGCCTGACCCGTACATCCACGGAACACTCCCCACCTAACCCGAACATCCACGGAACACTCCCTGCCTAACCCGTACATCCACGGAACACTCCCCGCCTGACCCGTACATCCACGGAACACTTCCCGCCTAACCCGTACATCCACGGAACACTCCCCGCCTAACCCGTACATCCACGGAACACTCCCCGCCTAACCCGAACATCCACGGAACACTCACCGCCTAACCCGAACATCCACGGAACACTCCCCGCCTAACCTGAACATCCACGGAACACTCCCCGCCTAACCCGAACATCCACGGAACACTCCCTGCCTAAACTGAACATCCACTGAACACTCCCCGCCTAACCAGAAAATCCACGGAACACTCCCCGCCTAACCCGAACATCCACGGAACACTCCCCGCCTGACCCGAACATCCACGGAACACTCCCCGCCTAACCCGAACATCCACGGAACACTCCCCGCCTAAACTGAACATCCACTGAACACTCCCCGCCTAACCAGAAAATCCACGGAACACTCCCCGCCTAACCCGAACATCCACGGAACACTCCCCGCCTGACCCGAACATCCACGGAACACTCCCCGCCTAACCTGAACATCCACTGAACACTCCCCGCCTAACCAGAAAATCCACTGAACACTCCCCGCCTAACCCGAACATCAACGGAACACTCGCCGCCTAACCTGAACATCCACGGAACACTCCCCGCCTGACCCGAACATCCACGGAACACTCCCCGCCTGACCCGAACATCCACGGAACACTCCCCGCCTGACCCGTACATCCACGGAACACTCCCCGCCTGACCCGTAAATCCACAGAACACTCCCCGCCTAACCTGAACATCCACTGAACACTCCCCGCCTAACCAGAAAATCCACGGAACACTCCCCGCGTAACCCGAACATCCACGGAACACTCCCCGCCTGACCCGTACATCCACGGAACACTCCCCACCTAACCTGAAGATCCACTGAACACTCCCCGCCTAACCAGAAAATCCACGGAACACTCCCCGCCTAACCCAAACATCCACGGAACACTCCCCGCCTAACCCGAACATCCACGGAACACTCCCCGCCTGACCCGAACATCCACGGAACACTCCCCGCCTAACCTGAACATCCACTGAACACTCCCCGCCTAACCAGAAAATCCACGGAACACTCCCCGCCTAACCCGAACATCAACGGAACACTCCCCGCCTAACCTGAACATCCACGGAACACTCCCCGCCTGACCCGTACATCCACGGAACACTCCCCGCCCGACCCGTAAATCCACAGAACGCTCCCCGCCTAACCCAAACATCCACGGAACACTCCCCGCCTAACCCGAACATCCACGGAACACTCCCCGCCTGACCCGAACATCCACGGAACACTCCCCGCCTAACCTGAACATCCACTGAACACTCCCCGCCTAACCAGAAAATCCACGGAACACTCCCCGCCTAACCCGAACATCAACGGAACACTCCCCGCCTAACCTGAACATCCACGGAACACTCCCCGCCTGACCCGTACATCCACGGAACACTCCCCGCCTGACCCGTAAATCCACAGAACACTCCCCGCCTAACCTGAACATCCACTGAACACTCCCCGCCTAACCAGAAATTCCACGGAACACTCCCCGCCTGACCCGTAAATCCACACAACACTCCCCGCCTAACCTGAACATCCACTGAACACTCCCCGCCTAACCAGAAAATCCACGGAACACTCCCCGCCTGACCCGTAAATCCACAGAACACTCCCCGCGTAACCCGAACATCCACGGAACACTCCCCGCCTGACCCGTACATCCACGGAACACTCCCCACCTAACCTGAACATCCACTGAACACTCCCCGCCTAACCAGAAAATCCACGGAACACTCCCCGCCTAACCCAAACATCCACGGAACACTCGCCGCCTAACCCGAACATCCACGGAACACTCCCCGCCTAACCCGAACATCCACTGAACACTCCCCGCCTAACCCGAACATCCACGGAACACTCCCTGCCTAACCTGAACATCCACTGAACACTTCCCGCCTAACCAGAAAATCCACTGAACACTCCCCGCCTAACCTGAACATCAACGGAACACTCCCCGCCTAACCCGAACATCCACGGAACACTCCCCGCATGACCCGTACATCCACGGAACACTCCCCACCTAACCTGAACATACACTGAACACTCCCCGCCTAACCAGAAAATCCACGGAACACTCCCCGCCTAACCCAAACATCCACGGAACACTCCCCGCCTAACCCGAACATCCACCAAACACTCCCCGCCTGACCCGAACATCCACGGAACACTCCCCGCCTAACCTGAACATCCACTGAACACTCCCCGCCTAACCAGAAAATCCACGGAACACTCCCCGCCTAACCCGAACATCAACGGAACACTCCCCGCCTAACCTGAACATCCACGGAACACTCCCCGCCTGACCCGTACATCCACGGAACACTCCCCGCCTGACCCGTAAATCCACAGAACACTCCCCGCCTAACCTGAACATCCACTGAACACTCCCCGCCTAACCAGAAAATCCACGGAACACTCCCCGCCTGACCCGTAAATCCACAGAACACTCCCCGCGTAACCCGAACATCCACGGAACACTCCCCGCCTGACCCGTACATCCACGGAACACTCCCCACCTAACCTGAACATCCACTGAACACTCCCCGCCTAACCTGAACATCAACGGAACACTCCCCGCCTAACCCGAACATCCACGGAACACTCCCCGCCTAACCCGAACATCCACGGAACACTCCCCGCCTAACCCGAACATCCACGGAACACTCCCCGCCTAACCCGAACATCCACCGAACACTCCCCGCCTAACCTGAACAATCTGTGGGAAAATCTGCACATGAATTGTCACTTTTTTGAGATTACCGGTACTGCTTTTCTCTGTCATTTTTATCTTAGTTTCTCATGTCACATGTCACTTTTAAAAGGGGCCAATTTAGCCCCAAAATACAATACCGTACATGAGATTCTGCCACAGGGGCTGTGTACAAATGACATCATGCTTTTTTGGACCATTTTGGACCCCCCCCTCCCCCCCTTGTCATGTTTTTTGCCAATTTTGCAATGCTGAAGGTATATGGAAAATTAATTCCGTCATGCCGGGCCTGACCCCCCCTCTCCCCCCTCCTGCATGACGTCATTTGTACACAGCCCCACAGCTACGTCCAGGGCAAACAAAAACGCCCTCTCGCGATATATTTGACGGCAATCTAAGGGAGTGATCATTTTTTAACAACAGGGGGGGGCCGGTGGGTTTGCACGCAGACGCGCGAAAAGATTTTCGACCCCCCCCTCTAGAGGGGGTAAAATTTTTCGCCCCCCCCCCATAAGGGACAAAAATCGCGCGCGAACGTCCCCTTTTAGCCTATAGTACTCGTGGGGTTTTCCACTGAAAACAGGTGAAATTATTTTGACCCCCCCCACCAGAGGTTGAAAAAATTCTGATCCCCCCCTCAAACCCACCGGCCCCCCCCCCCTGTTGTTAAAAAATGATCACTCCCTAAGCCATCTTCCCTTGGGCCTATGACTTTGAGACTATATTTTTCAGCTTTTTCAGACAATTTCCTACAAGATACACTATTGACTTTTATTTCTAGGCCTATTTAAACCCTAAATACTAGAAGAAAACACTTTGACAGTAGGTACTGCCACTGTGCAGTATGGGTTGTCAGGCAGTTGTTTGCAGCAACCCTCCCATTGCTAGTACTCCCGCTGGTGCGCGGTCAGCGTAACCCTTGCCGACAGCAAGAATAACTTTGGTTCTAATTTGAATATTTACAAAATTCTTTCAGATCTAAGGGAATGGTCATTATTTATCAACAGGGGGGGGAGGGTGGGTTTGAGGGGGGGGGCGTAAAATCTTCAGACCCCTCCCGAGGGGGGGGCTAAAAAAATTTTGACCCCTCTTGAGGGGGGGGCTAAAAAAATTCTCCCTCTTTTTAGCAAAAAAGCCCGCGCGCTACTATAGATCAAAGAGGGGCGCGAAAACTCTCCGCGCCTCCGGCGCGGGGGGGCGCAAAATATTTTGACTGCCGTCGAGGGGGGGGCGTAAAAAATTTCCGCGCATCCGCGCGAAAACCCACCACCCCCCCCTGTTGATAAATAATGACCACTCCCTAAAATGCTCAGATCCTGATCCATGTCACTGTCGCATTTTTAAGGTCTCTGTCGCACGTTTCTTGTGACATTGCGACAATTGCCGACCCCTGTTACCCGTACTGTGGACTTGCCGTTGCAGGCACACAGAGGCGGGAATCACAATTTCAGCATTTCTCAGATCCCCCATGTCTGGCCTCGTATGCAAATGAAGTCCTGAGGGAATCCCACCTTGCCAAATGTAAACACCTGAACATGAATGAATGAGATCTACCTCTATACATGTTTGATCATTGATCTGTCACATGTACAGATATAATTGAGTGTTTGGAAACTTACCAGTATGTTGACATGGCTGGATGTTTACTGTTTCTCTAGAAAACCCTCCTTTGTCCACTGACAGTTGACAGGTAGCCCAGCTTTGGCGACACATTACCCACAATGCAACACGCACGTGTCTTTGTGTGGACAAAGGAGAGTGGGGACTAAAAACTTTTTTTTCCAAAAGCACAAACATACAACTTGTGGCCTAGTGTTGTCATATTTTGGTCCAAAATGACCGAAACAGGCTTGATTTGGTAAAAATATATTCATTTCTGGGTGGACAAAGGAGAGTGGGGACTAAATTAGTTCCTCATGCACACACCAGGGGCACCCTTCACACGCTCTTACTCACTACCCCATTTCCTTTTCCGGCCCCACTACCGGAAAAGGAAACAGCGCGTGGGCAGCAGTGGTGGCGGACGCTACCAAGACGCTACTCGGTGCGTTCGGAGTACGGCCGAGGGATCAATGCTGGTTTGTAAGGCCACCCCCTATTGGTCTACCCCATGTGGGTCAATGTTGATCCCCAAGTCAACTTACTACACTTCCAAGCATAGTTAAGGACTGGTACCTAGCCAGACCTGGCTGGGGTGGAAGGGGGTGGAGGGAACAAGCTAAGGTTGTGTAGTTAGCGTTCGAGGTCACCCCTACCCATAATGCAATAGATATCCTTTGAAAACCGCTGCCCGAACGCACCGACTGTCCGCTGTGGGTGATGCGCTCCCGCCACTCTACTGACGCCCGCATGGCGCCCCTTTGGCTTTGGAGAGGCATTTTCAAGTAGCAAAAGCTAAGAATGCTAGACCGCATGTTTGCGATGAAACAATATGCTGGACCAAGGCATTCTTTATAGAGTTTTCTCCGGTCGCCAAATCTCGGCCGTTTCTCGTACGTTCACGCAGCACTCAGTCAGGTTCCACTTCCATACAGTTTTCCCTCTTTGTGATGTTTAATTATATGGCATTGACAAATTACCTTTACACTTCTCAATTTATATCTGCATATATTTGGGAAAGGGATAACTATTTCTAAAAGATATATATCAGAGAATGCTGAGATCTGAATGATTATTGAGATAGATGAGTTGAACGTGAACTTCACAAACAGGTAAAAATGCAGGGAACCTGACTGAAGGCTGCGTGAGTTCACGAGATTAGGCCGGGGATTTGCAACCAGAGAATACTCTATACATGTACTAGGTAGTCCTATCCTACAACGAAAAAAAAAAACGCCATTGATGCCCCTAAAAAAGAAATTGGTAGGCCCCTACGGTACATCGATCATATTGGTCCATATTGAATCCTTTTGAACGTTGAGAAACATTTGTTATGGTACGTAATTACAATTTGTTAACCTAGAAACAATAGCCCCCCCCCCCAAGCCTTTCCTTTTTTATCGTTGGCAAGATAACTGTGTTAAAGGGAGCTTCCATAAAGTATGTACGCACCCTGAAGGGGGGTCGGGGGTTGGGTCTTGCCAAATGCACGGGGTGGACGGGGGGGAGTCTACAGGCATTTTAACATACTCTTTATGTACGCATTCCTAATTATTTGCACAGAATAAAGGCTGAATAACACCCTACATTTCCATATTTGTAATCAGTGTATACACCAGTTGTGGAATGGGGAGAAAAATGTCAAAATGTAAGGGGGAGTGCATTGAGTATTAATGAAAAGGGGGGGAGCAGGGGAGTTGGGTCCCCTGATAATGGGAAGGCCCCCGAGGTAAGTTTATATAAACATACACATATATATGATGAACTATATAAATGGCGGGAGGATCCTTGATTGAAATAAAATAATTATAAGGGGTTGGCATTCAGAATAAGACGCATGCTGGGGTCCAAATGATTCCCAGACGATGTGGCCAAAAGACTATATGGCCATGGCCAAAAGCATGGATAATGTGCCCAATTCCTGTGGACAATATTTGACTTGCCCTAGCTCATAGGGCAATTTGAAACTTGTCTTCAAATGGCCTGCATCTTGGCTTCTTATGCAGGCCATTTCCCTCTCATGCGCACCATATGAACATTGATTCTGCCAGCCAGCCATTAAGATTCTACGTTGGCAAAAGCTGGCGTGCTGGCATCATTTCTGCAACACTGGGGTTCACAAAGACTTTACCTTTAATATAGGTGGGGGGGGGGGGGTCAGAAAAGAACTTTGCTTCCACCAAGCCCCCTATATTCAGTACTTGTTTCAGAATAATGAATACTCATTTTTAGACTTCTAGTAGTTATACAGTTATATACATGTAGGATGAGAGGGGTATGTGCATCTAAAGTGGGGAAGTGTGTGTGTGTGTGTGTGGGGGGTCAGCTTGGCGATTGAGTATGTAATTTAGGGGTAGCAGGTCTGCCAGATGTGTACATAATGCAACATGGGGGGTGGGGGGGGGTCAATTTCCCAGGAAAAAAAAATGTGTACATACTTTATGGAAGCCCCCAGTAGTATCATGACAGTGGATGGAAAGTATGGGGCATTGTCTGTATGTATACAGTATGCCAGTCTGCATTGGAGAGTATGTGCGTAATGTAGAGTAACCGAAGGATACACAGCGTCTATTGATACCAGTTCAATATTGACACACTATGACGGGCTAGAGAGGGCGAGCCTGTAGGATATATAGTCTGTGTGTATTTCATGTTGAAAGCAGTGGAATATTAACATCCCATAGGTTTAACCCAGGAGCTCCGTATCTCACGCCCCCATAGAGATAACCAGTATCCTGTATCTCACAGGCACTAGCAGCATGCCTAATGGCCACAAAACCATTAAATAGATATCTTCTTTTTTTTTATTAGGCCACTCACTAAATGCAGAGTGTTCTGCCTGGACCTATTTCAAGTACATCTATTTTTGCCATTTTAAAAAGACTTTTTAACATAACATTATCTGATTAAGATAACATTTTGGCCTATCTATCGAATTGTTTTTATTTATAATTTGACCACAGTTGAATGATTTTATGCAGCCAAAACGTTGGATCTTGGGTAGAAATGCGGGATTCTATGTTTGAGCTCCACATATTAGGGATATGTAATCAATACGAAAAGAATTATGAAAAATTATTAAAATATTATGAAAATTTCATTTTAAAAAAAATCTGAGGTCGACCCACTTTTGCTGAGGTAGGTAAGTGCCCGGAAACCAAACTTTTTGTTACTTATGGCCGACCCCCCCCCCCCCCCCCACACTTTCGCGATCCAAATCCATTGTCCACCACTGTATTTTAGGTGTATAAACAATGACCACTTTTCGGGATCTGATGGACATACACCACCCTGTTATTCGACAGGAATCCACCACCCCCTTTTTGGGATCTGGTGGGAATCCACTGCAACCGCTCTCGAGAGTCGGCCCAGATTCAACTCATGGGCAAGCGCCGGGGAGCAGCCAAAAAGTGTGGTAGATGGAGGGGTGTAAATTTTGGTTAATTCCTATATAATCTTTAGAGCCATCCTAAAATAAAGTGTGGGGAATGCATCCCCTACAGCCCCTTCAGCTCCATCGGCATCGCCACTGCCGAGTGCCCCGCCCCCCCCCCGACGTAGCACCTGTTATAAGTCATATTCCGGGGGGGGGGGCGGAAAAATTTCAGACCCCTTGGAGGGGCGGACGAAAATATTTTACCCCCCCCCCCCCGTTGTTAAAAAATGACCACTCCCCTAAGCTCTTGTAGTACCCCACGTATGAGGCGAACCCGGCGTATATATATGAGGCATTCTGTGTCCAGAAACATCCTATTAGACATTCTGCACACATCGCAATACCTACACTGAAAATATAGGCTTCTACTAAGGTGATCACTCTTGATGAGTTAAGGTCCTCTTTCCCTATTGATGACCTAAGGTATTCATTATGATCACCCAACAGCTGCCCAAGGTCATCACTTTGATGATATTTTTCTACCACCAGGGGGCCCTAGTATACAATAGTAGGATATGCAATGTTTACTATGTGAGCTATCTTGAATGTGTATCTATAATATGTTTGATCATCAGTGTCTGTAGGATGAATAATGTGAAAAATGTAATCACAAGGGAATGTTAATTGATCAAAAAAGTCATTTGGTCAAAATTTTCAAAGACAAAAGCATGTTTGATAATTGACACCTCTTTTGTCACTCAAACAATAATCATAACCATGGGGATGAGCTAATATTCCTTATACAAACAACTACATACATGCCTCACCAAAGCATCATAAGTCAGCTGTAGGTGCCCTCAATGGATGCTTGGATGTGGTGAGGGAAGGGGATAATTATGCAAATTTATGCAAAGATCTTAATTAATTGAATTGAATTGTATTTATTGCACGGAATCGTCCCAAGGGGACGTTTTTCAGTGCACACATTTGGAACAGTACAGATGCTCAGTGATGTGGCAGATCCTTTGGTGTGGAGACAATCTCGTAGTTAAGAAATGAGTTTTGTAGGAACATGCTGGACAGATAATATCTATGTTAACTTAGCAGACAATACAAGTAATGTGTAAGCAATAAATCAATGCAAGACAAGTTGTTGTCAACAATATAATTAGTACAAAACAGCTAGTGCAAATCCATGCCCAGCGTCAGCGCCGCAAGAAATTGTCCACGGCATGCTTGAAACGCCTCTTGGTTGGGAGGCGCTGGATTTCATGGCTAAGTGTATCCCAAAGAGTGACACCACGGTAATAAGGTGATTTTTGGTAGAAGCTCGTTTTAGCCCTGCGTTTGGCAAATTTGATTTTTCTGTCACCCCTGGTCCTTACTTCTCTCTGGGTCTCAGCCTCACGATTTACTGACTTTTTCCACATTAGTGTTAGTAACTGGAAGTCCCGTCTGAACTCGAGAGGGTCTATCGAGCACTGCTTATGTAGTTCAATAATACTAATTTGCCTGATGCCTATGCTTAAGCAGACCCTTAAGGCATGGTTTTGCATTCGCTGTAGTTTCACAAGCTCGTATCCATGTGCGCTGCCAATATAGAATGAGCAGTACTCAATGCTAGGCAATATCATTACCTTATATACACGTAGACTGATTTCCTTAGTCATACATTTCCTAAGTTTACATAATTTGTATACTTTATTGCCCATGGATTTCTTTACTTTTGATAGATGTGGGGCCAAGCTTAAGTGACTGTCCAATTCCGCACCTAGATAAGTGTAACTTTGGCAGCTAGGGAGTCTGGTTCCATTAAGGGTTATATTAGTGTTACCTAAGTTACCAATTCTCGTTTTTGACCCAAAGAACATAGTCATGCTTTTTTCAGTGTTGATGGTCATATAGTTCTGATTACACCACAACCCCACTCTGTGCACGTCATCTTGAAGGAGGCGCTGGGCTTCCAGTGGGTCTGAGTGGGATGCATATATGACTACATCGTCTGCGTACATGGCAAATTTACAATTTTTTATGCAGTCAGCCAGATCATTTATGAAGAGGACAAATAAGAGAGGACCGACCCCAGAGCCTTGAGGTACCCCAAACTTTACTGGCGATTGGTCAGAGAGCATACCATTAGCCATAGTGCCGTGAGACCTATGGGCCAGATATTCTGTCAGCCATTTCTTAAGTTTCCGGTGGATATTAAGCTGACATATCTTATGAATTAGAGTGGGGTGGTGGACAGAATCAAAGGCCTTGCAGTAATCTATAAAGCAGGCAGCTGTGATACGTCCATCGTCTCTGGCTTCATAGAGATCCTTAACAACTTTAAAGACAGCATCAGAAGTGCCTCGACCAGGGCGAAAGCCGAATTGCGAAGCACATAGGACAGATTCTACTTCCAAGTGGTTAGATAGTAATTCATGGATCAGTTTTTCCAATAGCTTCCCTGGTAAGGGGAGCAATGTTATAGGGCGCCAGTTTTTTACATTTTTACAGTTGCCTTTCTTTGGTATAGGGATTAGAGTGCCAGCTGACCAGGCGTCAGGGAAGATGCCTTTATTTATAGAGTTTTTGAAGATAATAGTTATTTCTTTTATTAGAAATAGAAGGGCATCTTTGAGTACGCGGCTGTTAATACCTTGCAGTCCACAGGACTTGTCAATGTTAATGCTTTTTACTAGCTTTAGCACATCTTCTTCGTTAATAAAGGAGGAAATATCAAGATCTTCTTCCCCTTCGACAGGATCCAGGGCATGAGCTGGTGGGTCATTGCCATTAGCGGGTAGCTTGCTAAATAGGTCGTTTCCTATGCTTGCAAAGTAGTCATTAATGTACTGAGCAGTGTGCTCTATAGGGATTCTTTCGCTAGTGAGCTCGTTTTCCAGTTGAAGTGTCAGATTTTTTGTAATGGGGTTAACAAGCTCATTGATTTCTCTCCAAAACTTGATTGGGTCACCTTTAGATTGATCTAACATATTTTGAACGAATGTACATTGACCGTTGTCCAGCTGTCTCTGAATCCTGTTTCTCATTCTACGTGCTGCCTGCAGCAGAGCAACATTTTTAGTAATTTTATATTCATATAATAACTGATGGCGGTCATAAATTAGTTCTACCATTTCATCTGAGACCCAAGGTTTACCTTCCTTCTTGACCCTAAAAGATCTGACAGGACAGCATGCATCAAGGTAGTCAATGAGTGCTTTATAGATGAAGTCCCACTGGACATTTGGGTCTTCGCTGTCATGGAAGTCCCGCCAATCAATGTCACATAGATATTCAAGCAAATCAGATTTAACGTAATTTCTATATGATCTACCTGAGAATGATCTAGGGTCATTATTATCTTTAGCTTTTTTCCTACAGGCTAGTACAGGATAGTGATTTGCTATAAAGCAATTGAGCGGTTTACACAGACTAACAACATCACAGTTTGTTATCATATGGTCAATACAGGTTCCACCCGTGGCAGTTTCATTTGGGCGGGTTATATCATCACATAGTCGCTTAATACTAAATTCCCTACATAAGTCAAATAATTCCTTTGAGGCATGACTGTTCCTATCACGTGTATTAATATTAAGGTCACCTACCAACCATAACTCGTACTTAATCCTATCTATGCGTCCAAGGATTTCTCTAAGTTTTTCAATGAATGTGTCTACGTCTTTGTTCGGTGGTCTATATACATTCAAAATTATTATATTTCGGTAAGTAGGTTTTTCAAGCTGGAACGCTTGCACCTCAATGCAGTCATGCATTATTTGCAGATCCTGTCTAGTAGTACAATAGGGGCTGAAGAATTCATTTACATAAGTAAGTAGCCCACCACCAGTAAGCTGTTATCCTTTAGGTCAGATCCCCAGGTCTCACAGATACATAGTATGTCACAGTCGAGGCTTAGTTTGATGTCTAACAGCTTCTTCCTGTTTAGGCTACGGGCATTACAGATAACAAGTTTAACTCCTTTTAGGCCATCTATGTAGGCTTGGGTATTCACCAATTTTTGTTTTCTGAGGTCTGGGTTCATTTCCTGAGCGGTTTGGGAAATATACCCCGAGTTGTGGTACCAGGGGTATAATAGGCAATAGCCGAGGAAGAGACTCAACCTAGGCCAGTGCCCAGTAGAGGGGTGGGGGGTAATAAGTCTCAGAAGAATGGTGCTGGGGCTCCGCAACCTCGCAACATTCTGGGAGCAGGCAGTATCGTGGGCAGTGTGGGATATAATTTGGAGCACAGACCTTAGAAACAATTTTGGAATACACGTGGGATGTACCTTAAGGTAGGGTGATAGAGATATACAGACCATATACAGACATGTAAGTAAATAGAACATCATCAGTGCATTCAACATATTAACAAGTATTTAAGCAGAGGACAGTACGACAGCAATTATATGAATGGCCCAATGGGCAGTAAGTCACTCGTGTATAAGTTTTAGGACGCCGCTGTTCACGGTATGGTGCAGTCAGCTTCTCAGCGCCGTAGGAGGAATACTTAACGTTATAGAATTGTCATTAAGGTTGGATCCTACCTTCAGGCGCAGAGGGGATAAGTACTACCAGTTGTATATAGAGCAGCTTGCTTTAGTAGGTGGTGGCTCAGGCAGTGGCTATGCCAGCGGCTCTGGCAGTGGCTCTGGACCAGCTGTAGCTGGGCTGATCTATAATGATGGTAGAGTTGACTGTGTTGACAATGGGTAGCAGGAGAACGTAGGTGCTTAGGTAGAATACGAGTTGCTGTTCAAGGTGCTGTGTGGATCAGATTGAGAGACAGGTTATGAAGTAGCCGGTGAGACAGTTAGGCATTGTCAGGGTTATTTGTGGCAGAGGGTTACTGTAACTATCAAGGGAGCAAGAGGGTTTTATTTATGGTGCATTGTTTAAAGGTCAGGACAGTCTGGTACCAATAAAGTTAACGTATAAGGGCTTACCATCTAAGTAGGCATTGTGTATGAGCAGTGACATGGGCGGTCCTAGAAAGGACGAATCCTGTGCCATTGCAAGAGGCGCTGAGGAGTGTTTTTGGGTAGGAGACTGTTCTTAAACATACATTTACCCAGATTTTGACCAATCGATCTTTTGGATCCATCATCAGGATGTGTCCCGTCTGAGAGGCGGTCATACCTGTGATCAATCATATGGCGTTTGCTACACCGCATGTGGATATAATGGTCTGGACGGGGTGTTATATACCCATTGCAGTTATTTAGGTTAACGATCCTGCGGTTCACCAGCCTAATCAGATCATTCAATAGGTCTTGATGTGGGTGTCTAGTAGTTGGAGAGGTGGATAACTTAACTCCATAGATGGTCGAAATAATTACCTCAACTCCCGGGTATTGACTGGAGACGCGGTTCTGCGCCAGACTATAGAGATGTTCAAGTTTCTCAACACTTAGATTTACATCCATCGATTTGCTGCGCATTTTTACCTCCCGATTGAAATTTAAGTAGGTGATGTCACAGATACCTGCGTTCAAATAGATGCAATTGATATAAGGGTGAGTGCTCAGGTAGAGCATAGCTGCCCTAGAGACCGCAGTAATTTCGGCACCTTTGATTGTGCGGACAGCTACTAGGTTATCATAGAACTGCGCGATATGTTTTTGAAGCATTTTAGTACGTCAGTCTCCAATCAATAGAACGTTTCTTTCATAAGACAGCCAATATTGCCACTTAGCTGGACCTTCCTGAGTCGGTGGATTGAGGCAATGCCGCCTGTGCGACCATGTCAGCGCCATTGCTATCAAATTGGACAGGTAGGAGAGTGGCGTATGTCGGTGTGTAGTCAGTGGATGTCAGTGTAGGTATGTCCGGGGCCAGGCTGGGTTGTGCGGAGGGTGCAGGCGGGAGTTCAGGCGGTGGGGCTGTCGCAGTCAGTAGGCTCTGGACATCCGTAGGTGGTGGCATTGGGGCAGGCAAGTTGTGTGTAGTGGGTGGGGGGGCATCTGAAGGGCCATCAGGGGTTGGTACACTGGTATTCTGTGCTTGCAGTTGCGCCTGTATTCTATCCAGGTCTGAAATTAGATTTGCGCTGGGCTTTAATAATCGCTCTCCTTTCTGAGAGTAGAGTCCCACACTTATTTAACCCAAAGTAGGTACCAGTAGCCCATTTTGAGTCCTCATTATAAAGTACCCCGGCACCCCAGTAGTAATCACGTGTGCTCTCCACATAGTCAACGTCATAACTGACAAGTCTGTCGGCTAGCTCTTGGTTTTGTTCGTATTTGCAGGCGATAATTCTTTTCATGATATCATACCTAATGGTCCACCATCTGTGTCCAGTTGGGAAGAAGCATTTTTTAGACCATTTCTTTAGTTCAAAGGGGCAGGTTTCCTTTAGAATTTTGTCTGCATGGTCATCAAAGCCACCATATAGAGCCTTGTTATGAGCAAATGCTTGCTCATTGCACCAATATTCTTGTTCCTTACCTTCATAGCCAGTGCTGAGTAATGGGCGGTACTTAATTGAGGCAGTATACATGTTAGAAAAAGGTGCACACGGGCCATTGAACACTAGACCGCAGTTGGTGATCTTCATCCTCTCAGTGCCTGTCTTGGGTCGGGATAACATTGAGTC
This sequence comes from Acholoe squamosa, assembly GCA_949317995.1. Classification (NCBI taxonomy): domain Eukaryota; kingdom Metazoa; phylum Annelida; class Polychaeta; order Phyllodocida; family Polynoidae; genus Acholoe; species Acholoe squamosa. Next base: position 27,510,965 of record OX439039.1, on the reverse strand, counting down.
CCGGGATAATTTCTCTTGATGTTCTAGGTGGGAACGGATTTCATCAGTCAGGATTTCTGGCGGCAGTTCATCCCACTGGTTATGGTTGTATTGGGTTCCATCAACGTCCATGCCGTCTTCATTAGTAATGATTAGGAAAGTGCATTTTTCTCTGTGATGGCGGGCAATTTCCCGAAATTTCCAGCGCATGTTTCTAATGTGATGGGGCTCGTCTCTGTTAAAGAACACAGGGATTCTTTTCCCATCCGGCATCATCTCTGGGCGCAGAGTAAGGCAGTGCTCCAGTGCTCCAATAGTGGTGAAGGAGACAATTACTTTGGTGGTTCTGCCTTCAATAGGTGGGGTATCCGTAGGGCGTAATCTATTGGTGCGGATGATTTCATCGGCTGAAATGGTACCTCCTCTTCTAGCAATAATAGCCAGGATTTTTGATTGTAGATTCTCGTCATCCTCCTCATCTAGGCCAGCTACAATCATGTTTCTATTTTTAGCTGTGGTGGTGTGAGCAAGATCAGACTCCAGTGGATAGGCAGCTTTCCCTGGGGTCGCACCTGAGAGTGTCGGAGTAGCGCCTGGGAGGGGCCATTGTTTGTTTGTCACAGCAGTGTTAGAGTCAATTAGTTGTTTGTGCTGCTTTAGTGTGTCCTGCATTTCTTTTTTAAATATCTCATTCTCCTCGTTGCGTTTGTCTTCAATCAAAGATTTTGAATCAAAGTCAGATCGTAATTTGTTTATGTCAGTGATGAGATTGTTCTGCATTAGCGCACATTTAGACTCTATCTCTCGCTGCATATTTAGCACTTGATGGGTAGTGGCTAGGCCGCTGAGTGTGTTTTCTATTTGTAGTTGACTCTGTTGTATGTCTCTTAGAATGGTGGCCAAGTCGGGTTGTGCGTTGGAGTGTTGAGCATTATTTACATGTCCCCATTGAAGTTGCTGGTGCATTAGGTTTACATTGGCATTTGTGCTGTAATTGTACTGAGGTTGTGGATGTGATTGGTAGTTCTGCTGCTGTTGCTGGTGAATATTTTGGTGGATATTAGGCTGACTAAATTGCGGTGCATTGTCATTGGGGGGATAGTTGACTGTCACACCAGAGTTGGCCATGGCTGCCGATACTGAGGCGGTGGGGCTTGTTGGATTGGTTATCTGAGCCTGCATTTTAATAATGGTGTTTGAAACAGATGGTAAAGCGCTTGGTAATATGATAGAGTGCCTAGGGCACGGTTTCTTTGGCTCAGTGCATTTAGTAGGTGAGGGTAAGGGGCGTTTCTTGGTAAAGCTACTGCGGAGTGGGGCAGTGTTTTCAATGGGCCCTTTGTTCTTTGTCTCGGGTGGCAGTGACTGCATAACTGCCAAGTTCGGCAGAGTTTTTTTTATCAATAACCAGACTGATAGACCACAAAACTGCACCTACCTATTCTCCAGGAGTTAACTGTAACTTTGGAACCCTTTCCAGATAATTGTAGAGGTCATTCCATATAACGTACAAGTGGTAGGCGAGAAAATATGCGGAGCACGCCAGTGCACGTGTTACTCCTCGGCCATTTTGAGGCAACGCAATCATTCACAAACTCCTCTTTAATCAGTTCAGACAGGTACTCTGTAGTGATCACCTAGGGTGATCACATGTGATCACCTAAAAGATCATGGGGTACTCCCCCTCGGGACCATCAATAAGATGACAAAAAGTGATCACTAGAAAGTACCTTTTAAAGCCTTATCTTTTCAGTGTACATGTAGGCCTTAGTACTGTCAACCCTCACTTTCTTGACCCTTCCTCGGTTGGGTGGGCTGAAAGCCCAATAAGCCTTAACACTAAGAGGGGGGGGGGGTCAAAATTAAAATATAGGCGATTCAAGTACTCGAGGTGGATGCCAAATGTGTATGGATACCGGGATGGATACACTCTAGCCGATTTCAAGGGGGGGGGCATTTTGTCATCTTTTATTTATGTTTTTCCGGGGGGGGGTCATGATAACTTTTATCATATTGGTTAGAGGTTAAGAAAACAAATTGACTCTGCCAGCAGCGGCAGCACCCCTGTAAAGTGGAACAGTTTCAGATCGAAGGGCCAATACACATCTGAGTTCAATTGAATTCTCATCTAGATCAAAGTATATGAATCGAGTTTAAGGGTTCATAAATTAAAATACGAACTATCAGGACGCAGAGTTGACCCTAGGCTTTAGCCTATTTATTTTTTCCTGTTGATCCTAGGCTATTGAACTGTGATTGAGGTCGAAACGTCTAAGCCCCTTGATTATATGAATAGTTAGGCCTGATGTCCATTGGCTCACTTTACTTTCCAATGCTGCATTTATGCATCATGTTGCCCCAATAGGCTATTGGATCTGGACCACTAAATTCGACATCGCGACATGGGCATTTCATAAATTGACATGTATTTAATAGTTATATGTGACATTTTTAAGGGTTTTCCTTAACTTTTGACGTGGGATATACATGTAGTAGATTTTTAGAAGTGACATTGGACATGGGAATTTAAGTGCCAAATGATGTGACATTTTAAAATCGACATATGTCACATGCATGGGCCTCCTCAGAGACACCCACCCCCCCCCCTCCACAAATAGGTTGATGCAACCCATCCCCCTTAAGGACGAGTCATTTATTGCCAGGTGGTGGGGGGGGGGGTTGTTAGATATAGGGGGGGGGAATTTTGAAAAAGAGGCAAAATTCAACCTTCCCACTGGGGGGTCAAAACTATAAATATGGGCTATTCAAATACCCATCTGGACGCATCATTCCATGCACATATCCGATTTTTTGGGAGGGTCATTTTGCTAAATCAGTTCTTCACATAATGATGATCCTCTAATATTATATTAAGTCTCAGTGTACTAACAGTGCTGCTTTTCCTTGGCGGCAGATTGGTATATACCTTGCAATTGGAGTTTCATTCACTCCCAGAGAATGAGCCACTTTACATATCCCTCCTATAGATGTTTTCTATACACGAGCTACTCTGAACTGCTCTTGTCTGGATTACTTAACGCTCTCTGATGATTCCCCTTTACTACCATCACATTTATGTGGCCTTAAACTGACCCTGTTCTAATTTACCTGAAAGGTGTCATCCCAGGGCTAAGATGGTTTATTTACCTGTATGGATATTTAGGTCGGATGGGATGGGGTTCTATCTATGCTAACTGTGTGTTGGTGAGTAGTCTGACATCCCAGGGTCGTGTATAATATATTATTTTGTTTATACCAATCTCTTTCTTTGAACCACCAAGATCTTACATTCACTTTTTCCTGTTACCTTTTCAGATGTTGATGCCAGTTCATATGTTACTTCCAAACACAGAGTGAAGCTCTACCACATAACACTATCATTTACTAATGTGTATTTCAATAATCCCCTCAATAAACCCTTTTAATACAGGACCTCGCCTTATTTCTTCCTTACTGCACATTTAGACGATGCCTTAATAGGGGATTGCAGGGGCACTGATTACGTATCGCGAGGGATTCTGGGATTGTGGACGCGTTACGTACCAAAGGTCAACGGGGTCAAATTGAGGGACGCTGATCATTGGCTGACATAACTGGGCCACGCGGAGGCCATGTTTACATTCTGCACCTGACGCTTGAGCACTGAAGACGCCCATCCCCCCTCCTCTGCACTGACTGTACACATAGACAAAGGACCAACGAAAACTTTCTACGCGACGCAGAAGACCACTCGTCTAAAGCAGAATAAGGACACCCAGTCTATATTGGAGGAAAAGTGGCTGTAGCCTTTGTAGGGGCAGATCCTTGGTTTTTGCGCAGCTCAGGTCGAAAAGAGCCATCTTGTTTACCACATCAGCTGCTGTGAGTGTGAGAAGCTATCGCCCACTATATCTGCCTGTAGCCTGTGCTGAACCTTGGATGAGGAGGGATTGAAGGATGCTGGGGTTATTCGTGGAACGGGAACCGCGTCCAACGGGAAGCAAAACAACTTCCCCACAGCGGCAGCAGTCCAGAAGATCCTCAGGGAACACCCCCTCCCACCCTGAAGAGGCTGATATGAGTACCAGCCTCTACTCCATGTGTGAGTATCCAGTGTATTCTTCAATTAGGCTAGGCCTATGGAACGAAAACCCTACCATCAGCCATTAGATCAATGCCTGTTATTCGCCTGGTGATCTGGTGCGCAGTTGCTATGGCTACCCTGACCTGAGTTTAAATTGTTTCCATGCAACCATTGAATAATTGAGGTAGGGTATCGATTCTCGTGGGTTTCCAATATCCATGCAGATAATGACATGCAGTAGGCCATACCTGCATCTTGTACAATGTAGGCCGATTGTAAGAATTGCCATCATGCAAATAGACTATGAAGACCTCGAATGATATATAGGTCCATGGCCATGGGTCTATTTTGGAAGTGGTATGTATATATATATATATATATATATATATATATATATATATATATATATATATATATATATATTTGGAATTACTCTCACAAGGGGGCAAATAACTTGTAGACCCGTCTGATAGTCGGGCAACAATAAAAATGTTAGTGTCTGCGTCCCGGGCCTGCATGCGAAAATCCTCCACCCCCTAAAGCTACAGTACCTATTACCGTGCGCCCCCCCGCCACTCAATCGAGACCTCCCCCCCCCTTCCCACACACACTCCCAGAGCTCGAATTCTATTGGGATCCGGGGGTAATTAGTTATCGTCCTCTGGTTGCCAGGCCCTCTCTCCCCCCCCCCTCCCTCCAAAGAATTCCCTCCCTGCATTTGTGAACATTTAATTTAAATATATAAATAGATAAATTAAATTTAATGGAAATAATCACAGATACCCCTGCCAAGGCCTAAGGCTGCCATCATTTAAACTATGGTTGTATCTTATAAGAGATTAACTGTAAAGCCTCGGTTTTCGTGAGATAGATAAGATAGTCAGGACTACCTGCTTGATAATGCATAGACATGTGCTTCTGTGAGATAAATCCCAGAGATGATTTATTGTGTATACATGCATATTCTAGCATTGGTTCCTGACAAGAATTACTTTGGGTGGGAGGTTGGATCTGTTGTCATCCGTCAGATCCAGTTCTGTATTTTAAAGACCCAACAATATGTTGTGTAAATTTTACCCTTTTCGTGTTGCTGAAGTGTTCTCATTCGTTATCGAGGACAGGACATGAGCACGTGTTCAATGTTTTGGTCGCCTTGTGGCCTAGATGGTAGATGGCCCACTGCCAAGCTTTGTTGGCTCGGGCCAGACGAGGACACATACACTCTTGTACCGTTGGCAATAGACATCACGACACAAAGGTAAATTTATATAGATCAAGCTACCTCCTTATAAAATGTCGTCTGAAGTGTGTTCTCAAAGAGTGCTGTCATATGGTTGCTGGATGTGTGCTTTGGATTTGGGAGATGGTAGCGCGATCGAGTCATCCAATACCAGTGGGCGTTCCATAGAGAAGGAATGAAGGGGAGGGGGTCTGGTTGGTTTGGAAATATTATTTGTATATATCTTTTAGCACGGCAGTACTGAGCAGGAAATTATAATATAACGAACTGTCACAGTTAGGAAGCAAGCAATATACGCTTTCTTAGTTTCCCTCTATCACTTCCCGTGAGCGAGCATAGGTGCACCCATAATTTTGCTATATCCATTCCGACACAAAACCATGATACAAAATCTCCTCAAGCGAATCAAGGTCTTCCAAGGTCCATTATTTGTAATTTTAAGACAATGTCATGGGAATACACACGGTTAGACTGCCTCGGCACTTTGTGTGGTGGTGATGTAGCTTAAATATTGTAGTGTAATCAGGGATACAGGGGACCATATCTAATCTACTATGTAGGCCTGTGACAAGAGGAACACTTGTCTCCACATACCCGATAAGGATTAGCACATTCTGTCATTGGACGTGTACTCATTGACCCTTTGTAGAGTTTGCATTATGATTATCCTCCGTTAAATGCCACCCTCTTAACCATCAGTAATACTTATACCTTTGTCATAATGCATCTAAATATTCATTATGATATACCATAACAATTACAGTTTTTTGTGCTCTCTTATGATAGCAAATTTTGTCCCCTTTCCATCCTCTGCACTCGAAACCCAGAGACCAAAGGCATCCCAGTTATATTCATATTGCAAATTTCTTAAGAGAGAGAGAGAGAGAGAGAGAGAGAGAGAGAGAGAGAGAGAGAGAGAGAGAGAGAGAGAGAGAGAGAGAGAGAGAGAGAGAAAATAATGTGACACACCTAATACCATAGCTGCCATTATAAAGCCAGGAAGCAGGCCTATCTGATGCATAGTATGACGTCACAATTGGTCAAATGCATCAAGATATTGATTTCATAGCACTGCCCATCTACAGATACATGCTATACTGATGGGTGCATGTGACATTTCTTATTCCCTTTAATAATCAACAGACTTAGCAGGTTTAATTATTAGCCAATGAGATAGTCCCAACTATTCACTGCGGCCCTGTTGGGGGCCAACTGGTACCCATCTGATAGGTGTTATCAGTAGAACTCGCTGGTAATAAGCTCCAGCAATGGCGGCGCCCATGGGACAACCTGCTAAGGGTCTATAATAATGATGTTCATATATTAAAGTGTTATAATCATAAACATGAATGCAACAGCCTCCAAGCTTAAACATACACCACTTTAAGCATTTTGACCAATTGTGACGTCATACAATGCACCAGTTGGGCCTGCTTCCTGGCCCTATGATAGTAGATATGATAATAAGTATGCCACCGTTTTTTTTTAATCAATATAGAACCTATCAAATGAAGTCATTATGAAAAAAGGGTGGTCTTTTCTTTTAAGCCTTTATAATATATTAGTACTTCCGGTCTTGGTATGTCTGTCTGTCTGTCTCTCTCCCTCCCATCCCCTACGTTAATGAAATGGACTTAAAAGTACTTCTGGTCTCTCTCTTGGGGCATTTTCGCGGGACCCAACCCGGGCGACCGGGTGACTTGATCTGGTACATCCGGGGTGTAGCTGTGGTGTATGCCCGATGGGTACAGCCGGTCGACTGGGTTAACCGGATCGGGGCACGCGAAAATGCCCTTGAATGATAGAAGAGAGACTAAACAGGCCTATATTTTCCAAGTACTATTTCTTTTCCTCGTTTGAAAATAGCGGGGGGAGGGGGGTATGCATGGTGGCTGGGGGTTAAAATCTACTGCTAAGTCATACTATGATTGCCCCGGGTTTACACCTACTTCCATGTACATGCTGTCCCATATTCTCAGTTCTTATCAGTGCATGTTGCCAGAACCAGCTCCACTCCCGCTTGTAATCAATAGGATTCGATTCCCAAAGACATCATATGACATGAATGTCTGAGGGCATTAGTTTTCAAAACCCGGGTCTTAAAATCAATCCCCGGCTGCGCCACACATAGCTTAGAATACTAAACTCTCATCTCTGCACCGCCGTATACAGAGATGAGAGTATAGCTAAGCTACGCCACACAGGGTAGGCCTACGTATAGGTTCGGCTTCAACCCACTGTGTTTTTATACATGTATTCGCCTTTACTACAGGGTATTATGGTTTTACAGGTGGTAAGCAACAGATAGAGAAAACACATTACTATATTAACAAATGCTATTACATGTAGTGGACCAACATGTGGCCATCGTATGTGAATAGTATAACGGTGAATGCTATATGCACAGCATGGTGCCCTTATTATCAGCTGGGTGTAACAATATTTTCACGTTAGGGGTCTACATATTTTCATGTGTGTTTATCAGTTGCCCTATAGGGCCTAGGCCTATTGAGTATTTATGTATCATGTCACACCGTAGATCTCATAATAGTCTACCTGCAAGGCAATGTTAGATGTGGACGAACCAGGCTGCAAAATGTGTTGAAACCGAAACAATACTAGCTAATACTAGGCCTACTGGTATTTTCTTCTGATAAATTAACCAAGCTATTCCCACAATACTCAATGGATTCACCTAAGCCTAAGGGAGTGATCATTTTTTAACGGGGGGAGGGGGGGGGGGTGGTGGGTTTGCGCGCGGATGCGCAAAAAAGCGTCCCCTTTTAGCCTATAGCCCGGAGGGGGGGGAAGCACTTTAATTTTTTTTATACGGGTGTGTGGCTGAACCCATGAAAACCCTTAGGCCACCTGATTTTGATTACTTGGATTACAGGATTTTTCACCTCCAACTTTGGTCGGGTAGAGGAAAAAAAAAAAAAAAAAAAGCTCACATTTCTCCTATCTCACAACCAAAACACCCCACCGCCGGAGCCAAAAAAAAAAAAAAGGCCTGGTAATACCATATTTTTAGGCATATTCAGGAGAAATATTGAGAGATTTCCGAATATGAAGGGCAAAATGCGATGTGTTTATGAGTGATAACTTATATTTTTCTTGAAGAAAACAGGTGAAATTATTTTGACCCCCCCTCATCTGCCATCAGGTGCCCCCCCCCAGTCAAGGGGTTGAAAAAATTCTGACCCCCCCTCAAACCCACCAGCCCCCCCCCCCATCCCCCCGTTGTTAAAAAATTATCACTCCCAATGGGTCGGATCGGGGGGGGGGCAGTGGAGATTTCTGAGATGAAAAAAAGAAGAAAGGGCATTGCAGGTTCCTGCGTCAGCTACTAAATTGCATACTGTTAATTTGTGGAGCCCATGTCACCCCGTGGCCTCAAGCTGTTCAACATTTGTCAGGTGCTTATTTTAGCCATGACGGCCTACTCCAGCCATCCGAACCACGTGCACTTGTTTAGGTTTACACCACGTTGCCTCATTTTAATATCACATGACTCGGTCATTTGACCAATCACGAACCAGAATTTAGTTTTCTGCTCCGTTGATGTCGTGTATCTGGGAGAGCAAAGCCATCAACGCACACCGGGCTTTGACCATATATGGCCAAATTATAAGCACCTTTCCGATCTTGATCACCATGGAAGAAAGTCCAAAACGCAAATCTGCAGAAGGTAAGCATTCTTGGTTCTAAAGCCAGGCGAGATGGAAGAGATTGTACAACGTTGGGAAGAGCGGAGCCGCGCATTAGCGGAGAAAGAGGCACGGTCGGAAGTGTTGACGGGAATTCAGAGGATGGTGCTGGGTAATGGTTCTTTGTGTTTTCATCCGTAATTTACTGGTTTTCCGACAGATATGGGGTGATCTATACCCATCGGTTGTTGAGATTCCGTCGATGAAATCTTAACCCAGGTGCCTGCGCTCTCATTGAAGTATGGGAACATGAGAAGCAGACTGTTATAATATGTCAAAATGTTATCTATATAATATTTCTAAAGACTTTGGTTACCTAGAATGATTATTTCTAGTCCTGTTAATATTGACCAATCAGAAGCCAGCACCACCTGTATGCTGCAGAGAGTTGTTTGTCCTTGACCTCACACTGAATACACTGTCATGGCCGACCAGTCTAGATCCCAGACCTGTGTTGTAGTTTCTATCTAAATACCTGACTCCCAAGTTGGTGACAGCGAATAATTTTGAGAGTATGTGGTAGATGGATATCTAGACAACACCTGGAGGTCAGGATTTTTGCCGGATGGTCAAATGGGAAAGGAGATGTAAACAGATTATGGTGTGGTATTTTCATATGAAATGTATACATGTGCCTAGGGCTACAGACCTAAGGTAAGACAAGCCTTTCTTTCATATTGCACACCCACCTGCTGTGTTGCCCAATGCCAAGTCAAGCTGAATTCACCAAGGCAACATAATTATTGACAGTTTCTGTTGTAAAGTGACTGGAGAGAGACTTTGTCAGTGTCACTGCTCCAGAGCATCCATACTCCATAGCCAGACCCATAGCCACCTGTCTCAGTGAAAGTGTCTCAGAGAAAGCCCCTATAGACTACATTTCCTTTTGTTTTATTCTGAACCATGGCCAAGTTTAGTCCCCCTGACCCGTTCACCTTTGAGGAGCCCTCAAAGTGGCCAGAATGGAAGGAGAGGTACATGAGGTTCAGATCTGTCACTAAACAAAAGAATGAGGATGGGGATGTCCAAGTGTCATCACTGATTTATTGCATGGGTAGACAAGCTGAGAACATTTTTAAGTCATTCCGCTTCGACCCCATCGCACAGCCAACCGCTGCCGTACCACATCCGATAGACCCTAAAGACAACTTCGATGTAGTCATGAAAAAGTATGACGAGTACTTTATACCTAAAAAGAATACCATTCACGAGCGTACAAAGTTTTACCACAGAGTCCAAGAGTCAGGCGAGTCGATCGAGTGTTTTCTCCGAAGCTTACATGCGATAGCGGCGCATTGTCGGTTTGAAGATAAGGAGGATGAGCATATTCGTGACAGGTTCATCAGTGGCCTGAGCGACAAGACAATGTCGAAGAAGCTCCAGCTCGAACAGGACACTCTCACCTTAGACAAAGCGGTACAGCAAGCCCGACATAACGAGCTCGTCCAGATGCAGAATGAGCCATCAGCAGCCGTCAACGCCGTTAGGGATGGTGGAAGGAGAAGAAGGAAGCAAGGGTCGTCAAAAGCTGAAGGTCAAAAGTCAAACGGCCAAGGTCATCGATCGAATGACCACAGTAAGAAGTCAAACACGAAGAAGTCGAAGCCGAAATGTGGTAACTGTGGTTATGTCCACCGATCGTCCGAACCAGACGCATGTCCAGCGATTGGTAAGACGTGCAAGAATTGCAACATGAAAGGTCATTTTCAAGCCGTATGTCGTCAGAAGGTCCAAGAAGTCTATGGAGATGACCAGCAGGATGATTACTTCTGCGGATCCATTGACTGTGACGATAGCGACCCAGCATGGAAAGTTACTCTATCCATCGGGGGTAGTCAGCCCGTAGACTTTAAGATTGACTCTGGTGCCGATGTCTCTGTCATGTCATACTCTAAGTATCTAACGCTGAAGCCGAGACCGCCGCTCAGCGAGAGTACGTCAAACCTTTCAAGCCCTGGTGGTCCTTTGAGCTGTAAGGGAGACTTTACAGCCAAGACGCAGGTAAAAGGAATATGCTACAACTTCCGTGTCTTAGTCGTCGGAAATGAGGTCGAATGCCTTCTCGGGAGAGGAGTGGCGTCACGAATGGGACTCATTTCTAAACTAGACAGTGTCAAGATCGTCTTAAAGGAAGATTCACAGCCTTTTGCAGTAGCAGTTGCCAGAAGAGTACCCATTCCGGTTCTGCCTAAGGTAAAGGAGGAGTTAGATCGTCTCCTCACTTCCGGCGTGATCCGTGAGATCACTAAGCCTACAGCATGGTGTGCACCCATGGTAGTTGCAGTGAAGAAGACAGGCAAAGTGCGTTTGTGTGTCGACCTGAAAAAGTTAAACGTCAGTGTCAGACGTGAGAGGTTTGTTCTACCGACTTTAGAAGACCTCACATCAAAACTGTCAGGAGCCACCATGTTTTCCTGCCTAGACGCCGCTAGTGGATTTTACCAAATCCCTCTGGCTGCGGAAAGCCAAGAATTGACAACGTTCCTGACGCCCTTCGGGAGGTACTGTTTTAGACGATTACCTTTCGGGATTACGTCGGCGCCAGAAATCTTTATGCGAAAGATGACGGAGGTCCTAGATGGGCTTGAAGGTGTTTTCACCTACATGGACGACGTCCTCATCTATGGTAATACTCCAAAAGAGCATGACGAACGACTAGCTACAGTGCTAGCAACCCTAAAGAGGGCAGGATTGAAGCTGAACCAAGAGAAGTGCTCTTACAGAAAGACAGAGTTAAAGTTCTTGGGACATAGGTTCACAAAAGACGGAATTTCAGCCGACTCAGAGAAAGTGGAAGCAATTGCCAAGATGCCGCCACCATCGTCTGTGACTCAATTGCGACAGATTCTCGGTATGGTCCACTATCTGGGGTCATACTTGCCGGATCTACATGTAGTCACTCGTCCTCTGAACGATCTGCTGAAGGGAGATGTGGAGTGGATCTGGGGTTCAGCCCAGAAAGAAGCCTTCGCAAAGATGAAGTCACTCATCTCGTCAACTCCCATATTGGCTTACTATGACGTCAACAAGCCAACCATAGTGAATGCAGACGCCAGTGCATATGGTCTAGGGGGAGTACTGTTACAAGACCATGGAGGTATTCCTAAACCCGTTGCCTTCTGTTCAAGAACACTAAGCCCTGCAGAACAGAAGTATGCACAAATCGAGAAGGAATGTTTAGCGAGTGTGTGGGCGTGTGAAAAGTTTGACCGGTTCCTCTGTGGACTGGAGTCCTTCACGCTGGAGACAGACCACAAGCCGCTCATTCCTCTTATCAACACCAAAGACTTGGATAGTGTGCCGATAAGATGCCAGAGACTCCTCATGAGACTAATGAGGTATAAGGCACAAGCAAAGTATGTCCCGGGAAAGCAAATGTATGTGTCAGATGCATTTTCCAGGAGTCCAATGTCAACGAAGGCCGTCAGCAGCACGGCTGAGGAAGTTGATATGTATGTTCAGTCTATCGTAGCTGGGTTTCCTGCAACCCCTCAGAAGAGAGACGATCTGAGAGTGGCGACGCAGAATGACTCAGTGTTACAAGCAGCGATAGTGTTCACCTTGACGGGTTGGCCTAAGTATGAGAAGGATATACCGGATGGCTTGCGAGAGCTCTATGCTCATCGAGCAATGTTATCAGTTGTAGATGGACTACTGGTTTTTGGTAGCAGGATAGTCATTCCAGCAGCCAACAGAGCAGAGATTCTTCAAAGGATCCATGATGGACATCAGGGAGTGACCAAATCATTAGAGAGAGCCCGTTTAGGAGTCTGGTGGCCTGGTTTGACGGCAGACGTCAAAAGGGTCGTTGGCTCTTGTGAACATTGCCAGACACTGAGACCAACTCAGCGAAAAGAGCCGTTGCTGCCGACACCTTTGCCACAAGGTCCCTGGCAGAGGATAGGAGTAGATCTCTGTCAGTTCAAAGGGAAAGACTACCTTGTGATGGCCGATTACTACTCAAGATGGATAGAGGTCTTACGCCTATACAAGACCACAGCCAAGTCAGTGAAATACCGCATGGAAGATGTATTTGCCAGGTGGGGTTCTCCGAGAGAAGTTGTGTCGGACAATGGTCCCCAATTCGTCTCGGCGGAATTCAAGTCCCTGATAGTAAAGCATCGGTTTAATCATGTTACGTCAAGTCCATATTTGCCCAATTCTAATGGAGAGGCGGAACGTGCAGTCCAGACTGCCAAGCGAATTCTGAGTCAAAGTGATCCTTGGTTAGGTCTGATGGTCTATAGAGACACCCCAATTGCCGCCACTGGATGTAGCCCGTCTCAGCTCATGATGGGTCGTCACATCCGCACAACATTGCCAGTCATTCCTTCTATGTTGGAGCCAAAGTGGCCTGACAGAGAGGCCATTCTGTCAAGAGACCAAGCTTATAAGGATTCATACACCGACTACTATAACAGTCAACATGGTGTTCGCCCTCTACAACCACTACAGGCGGGGGAAAAAGTTGTTATGAAGAGAGATGACCAGAAAGGTTGGAACCAGCCAGGAGTCATCAGTGGTGCCGCCAACGCTCCGAGATCCTACATCGTGCAGACAGAGTCAGGAGTCGTCCGGAGGAATAGACGCCATTTGGCACCGAAAGTATCATCAAGCACAGCGCCAAGTACGCCAAAGAAACCAGGGAGCCCGCAGATTCAACCACCTCCTGCGAGTCCCATACAAATGTCAGATACCGCTGGGAGTGAAGCGGATGTTGAACCAGCAACAGCAGTAGCCGCTCCAGAGCCACGCCGGTCCTCGAGAGCTGTGAAGAAACCTGAGCGGTTTATTGAGAACTGTTAGATAAGCTGTATGAGTCATCCTCACATTGGTCAGAATAACACCAGAGGTTGACTTATGGGTATTGAGCAGTCTACTCTAATACCCAAGGGATCTTTCATATGTCATGTTTCTCATTAAATATGTTCAGTCATATGGTCATATCAAAAGACTCAATAACAGTCATATTCAAAGACTTAGTCATGAGACATTTTGAACTTTCCTTAAAAGGGGGAGATGTTATAATATGTCAAAATGTTATCTATATAATATTTCTAAAGACTTTGGTTACCTAGAATGATTATTTCTAGTCCTGTTAATATTGACCAATCAGAAGCCAGCACCACCTGTATGCTGCAGAGAGTTGTTTGTCCTTGACCTCACACTGAATACACTGTCATGGCCGACCAGTCTAGATCCCAGACCTGTGTTGTAGTTTCTATCTAAATACCTGACTCCCAAGTCAGACTTCAAAATGGGAGTAAGGAAGATACTCTCACTCATGAGATGTAAACAAACATTTAGGACACTGTTGATGGTCAGTGCTGGGAGGGAGTGTTGTGGGGGTGTGGTGGGCCTGCCAGCTGCCAGCTCTCCCGCTTTGATAACCTGAGAAACTGGGTCACTGCATTGAATGCAAGATAGTGACGCCTATAAATATTAGAAATTAATCAGTTGCACTCCGCACGCACTGCTCAGTCAAAGCTTTTGTTCATAATGCAGAACTCCCCAACTTAACCCAACTGTCCCAAGTCTAGATTGTACAAGATTAATTGTATGGTCTATGGAGCCTTTGGAGGCGGGGATAGACTAAAACTAGTAAAAGTAATTAGATTTTCGCCATATTCACACCAGAATCCCATAATGATTTGTACTTTTCGTATGTGCAAAAATAGTAGGGGGGTCCCATGCATATTTTTTTGAGATACAGAAGTTTCAATCCTATATACTATATATAGGAATATAAAGTGATTTGTCACATAACTCCCCAAATTCATATCCAGAAGTAAATAATTCTAACTCCTTCAGCACTTAGATTTTCAGCATATCTTTTCAGTAGATACAGTATTGACATAGGGTCCCAGGCATATTTCTAATGTTTTGGATGATTAAAATAATAAATGTCAGGATATGGTTAGAGTAGTGATATCTAGTTTACATAGTCTTTTCTAGGTGGTCATATACAGCAGCCCCCATGGCTAAGATGACATTGTAATTTACTCCTCACATAATAACCCTAAAACGGCTTTTGAGAACCTGCAAGCAGATCTAGATACACTGGCTGAGGCTTGTAAACTCAAAGGTCTCACCATAAACCCTAACAAGACACAGTTCTGCTGGTACTGTGCAGGCTCTCAGTTTCATAGATGCCCGTCTACTCTACCTACTATTAATGGTCAACCAATAACCCTTGTTAAATCTTTCACCTATCTTGGTGCCGCTATTGATAGATGTCTTACCTTTGAAGATCAAGCCAAACTTGTACGGAATGCTACTAATTTCCTCTGCTTTAAGTTAGGCAAAATCAGATCCAGCATCTCTTCTGACACAGCCATCAAGATTTTCAAACAAAACATTTTACCTTAGTTTGACTACTGCTCTTTTTTAATAGATTCCTACACACAGAAGTGGCAAGACAAAATTGGCAGGATTCAGAATAGATGCCTCAGGTGCTGCCTGAAACTCCAAATTAGGGGTAACTCTGATATCAGTCTCCATCAAAAATGCTCTACCCCACTCCCACAGATTGCGTTATTATTATGTGTTAGATTGTATTCCTAGTACCGTAGTTATAAACAGATTTTAGGATATGCAGGGGCATATCCATGCTTAAATCACTGATTTACATGATACATTTCACATTATCATGTCAATAGGTCATCTTGATGTGGTTGATTTGTCAAAACTGTGCTAGAAGATAGTATATAATTGAAATTTACCTCAAACTGTACCTTGATCATGATCATTTATAATAATGCATTCAATAGAAATGGTTCCTACAAGTGCCACCAGATGGAGACAGTATACCATTCATATGCACTTGCTATATGTTTGACTTTAGAACAGATGTTCAAACTATGTTTAGATAATGTTATGATTTCAAATTCATTCCCTCACATGCTACAACATTGATAGAATGCATGAATGTAGAAAAAGAAACCAAAAAGACTGATGCTACAAGGTTAGAGATAAGTTCTACTTCTGGTCACACCTCATTTGTGGCATTGAAAAAAAAATTTATGGTCAGCATCATACCCGCCAATATTGAAACCCTAACTAAGGCTATCCCCAACTATAAGGGGTCCCTTGTATGCAGGTCATGCCCAAGGTGCGCCTTGTACGTGAACCAGACCCCCTGAATTTGGGGTGCGTCTTATATGTGGGGTTTAAAAAAAAACAATTCAGAGGATGTAGGGGGCGCCATCTACGTGAACCAGCCTTCTCTGAGTTGGGGGTGCGCCTCCTACGCGGGCTGTGCCTTCTTCGCGAGAGATTAGGGTAATAAGGAGATTACATCAGTATCTTATTAGCCTCCTATTGGTCTTAAGTAAATTCACCAGAGGCTGTTCAATGTTTAGAGAATAGACAACGACATTCTTCACATCGAGACCCTCTGTAGGCCTATAACCCACAGAGATTGAGACCTCTGTGCGTTATAGACATACAGAGGGTTGAGATGTGAAGAAGGAGTTGTCTATTGTCTTTATAAAACTTTCTTTATCAAAATATGCTTTTATATCTCCAATATTGAATGGAAATACACTCCCAGTAGTACTATGACCTTGCTCTGGTGTGCACTGTACTCCTATAATGCATGCAAGGTCACTTCTATTGAGCAGCAGTGCACTACACCTCGTTTTATAATGTGACAGACTATAATCCAAACCTTCCACTACAACCATGTCAGTCTACAGGTACCTTATACACAGGCTACTGGCCTAAGTTGGGGCCCCCAAGGGGACCCCCCTGATGTCACAAGGTTGCAAAAATTCAAGGCTTCAGGTCACATTTCATTTTTTTGGGACATTAAACATACCCAGTATCTAAAAATCTCAAAATTCAAGGCCTCAGATGACATGTCATTTTTTTAGGGGTTGGACATATCACATGTCACTTTTAAAAGGGTACAATGTCGGAATATCACCTCAAATTGCAAAATGTCACCATGTCGTTTTTTACCCCTTGGGGGCCACTAAGTTGGAAGTTTCTATCGCATTTTCAAACTTATATTGCCATGATAAAAGCATTTCAACATTGTAAACTTATACATATTTTTTTCTGTAATTTTAGCTCTTGACATGGAGCTGCCAGACTTCACAAGTCCGGATGAGATGTCCAGTGTGACACTCATTATAGAAGGGCAGAAGTTGTACGTACACCGGGAGGTGCTCGCCGCCTGGTCTCCTGTCTTCAAGTCCATGTTCGTGAGAGACTTCAAGGAGAAGGACGCCAGTGAGATCGAGCTGCCAGGAAAGAAAGTGGATGATTTTGTTGAACTTCTGCACTGCATGTACCCGCCTATCAAGCCCATCTCAGGTAATAGCAGAACCCATATGCAATCGGCCTCATTTAGCCCTGTCTTTGACCCTTAAGCTCTGGACTTTAAAGGCCGCTAATGCAGAGTATATCATGCCAATTTGTCACCATCAATGCACTAATGAAGTGCTGGTGAGTGCTCATCAGCATTTCATCTGAGCATCATGCCAACGCTCTGGGAGTATCAGCCTCGTAGTGTTAACATGATGCACGGATGTAGACTTTGTGAGTTACTCGCCAGGGCTGCATGCATGCATCATGGTGACCAATGTCATGATGCATTAATGCATTAGCGGTCCTTCATTAAAGGGTTAAATACTGACAAGACCAGATAAATGTCATTGTGTTCTGGTGATAACACTTCTAAGATTGGATAGTTGACACTATGACAAAAGGAATCAAGAGTATAATGTATACATGTACATGTAATGTTATTAACTCGAAAAGCGAGTTATAAGGAGACACCCTTGGGCCTTGCACTTTCAGTCATTTTGGTGGTGCAAATAACTGTTTAAAAAAAGATGGAAATTTTATATATAAGAGGCAGAATTACTAAATGAATTTGTAATGCCATTAAAGGAGGAGATGTAGGGGTCTCGCAGGAAAAGGTATTTCATTACCAAATTTGTAAATTTTGGGAAATTGTCAATATTGTACAGACTCAGTTAGTTGGCAGCCATAAGACGCTATTTGCTTCCAATGGTGAATGTATATGATGTTGATCCATGTATCAACTTTCCCGCCTTTTTTGGCAATGTGGTGCGAATAGCGTAGTTTTGGCGGGAGTTATGCAAAGAGTGGCTTGGTGGTGCGAATACCCTGGGTGAGGGAGTGCTGATGCAACAGGATGAGTGCACAACTCATGGGAGCCAATCACTGGCTTTTCACTTTTCGAGTTATCAGCAATTTACATTACTGCATTATGTTGATTACAACTGTGTTACATTTATGTTACCGGGAGATAGCATGTGTATATATGAATTAAGATATTTCCATAGTTTACTTCTGCAATACACAGGTAAATATTTTATGATGAATATTAAAGGAGTTAGAAGGGGGCTGGAACCACATTTACTATTGTGCTAATACCAAACATTTTGTATTTTCAGATTCCAATGTTCACCAACTACTTCCATTAGCTGAAGAGTACCAGATCCTTGAGATAAAAAAGAAGAGTGAGGAGTACCTGCTGACTAAATCCGGCAGCATGGAGCTGCTTGTCACTGCCCAGGCATACAGACTCGAAAACCTCCTCGCCAAAAACATTGAGTATGCACGCAAGAAGAGCTATGCTGAACTTCAACGGGACCCTCACTTTGCCAGTCTAGAGCCTGAAAACTTGATACGTGTCCTAGAACTGCGGGTGCTGGACCTAGAAGAACTTGTTGAACATAACAAAAAGGTAGCCAGTGAGAGGGATGCACGGCTGTATGGGTGTATCACTGAGCTTGCGTCCGGCTATGGGAATTTCTGCACAGACTGCAAGACACGCAAGGTCAATGAAGCCTGCTTCAACTGCCTCAAAATGTTCAGAGAGAAAGTGAAAGCCAAATGTGAAGAAGCCAAACACCTGAGGACGCCTTATACATAAACTGTGACCAGTTATACCCCTGTTGGTTGTCTGGTATCAACTTGATAAACTCATGTACTTTGATACAGAACTGTCTGAAAACGTCATAAATGAGTATTTTCAAAGGACAACTCCTCATTATTCACGAAAAGGTACTAAGTACCAACACATGTCTCTGTTAAGATATTGTTGCACTATTTCAATATTATTCTGTTAATGTGGTTAAACCAATGGGTGCTCTCATATTGAGAATACTAATTCAATGTTTCTTCCGCATATTCTGTGAGGAAAATGATGGGTTTATCATATTGATATTTCCTAGATTTTCTTTCCTTGTCGACATTAAACTGAACCGTTGACTTGTAAAGCTCTTCAGCAGAAATGGCGTTATTTGAGAATGAGGAAGATGGTGGTCTCTGGGTAATATATGTTTACAGGTACAAGAAACGTGGCCTCAAACATACCATGATAGTGTGTATGCCTGTATCAAACTGATATGGTTTCCAATTTGGAAAGTATGGCATGTATGTACATAACTGTATGTGAATACAGAAGTCCCACCCAGCTGAGTTCATACACAGGGATACCACATGTGTCTATTGAAGATACTGTTCAAACTTCAAGCTGTAAGCTCATTACAGATCTATGGAAGTTGAATCCCATGGTAAAGGTTTATGGTCCTATTATTTGGTGACTTCATGTGAGTCAGCTTGATACTTGCATTGTATGAATAACTTGACTTTGGCACTTCTGTTAGCGCTACGCCACAGTATTGCCAACTAAAGAATAACTAAAATGAGAACAGCCAGTCAAATGTTGGTGAAATCGATAATTCAATGATACAACCGGCAACTGTCAATGCAAATAACCCTCGCTCTGAGCTTATTATATAGGTGCTGCCTAACTTGCTTCAAATGCGTGTGATTGGGACTTAAAATAATTGCTCAGTGGCTGTTCATGATAGGGGTGGACAACATATCCGAGAGCTACAAAGTAGGGAAATGGTATACATGTATACGTTTTCATGTATGCATGAAACGATACTGGTTATATATGGATTGATAAGTAAAAAGGTGTCTTTGTCGATTTAATTCATTATCTTACTTCCATTGTAAATCTTTTTAGCACGTATCTTGCTTTGTATGAAAGCTTAACGGTGCTGGGGTGTATTTATTTAATTTACCAGCACGTTCTATTTAAATTGTAAATACTGTTTTTAATCAATGTTTTCAAGGTGTGAAATATTAATAAATTGTTTGACATACATGGAGAGTGTTCTAGTTGGTCAGCATGAAGAAATAGTACACTTGAAATCAGCGGAATTTCACATTAAAAATTCATCCAAACATATATCATATATGATAAATCAGTTACTTTTGACCAACTTCATTCTGCGTTTTGAACCAGGTTAAGTCGCTTTCAATTACTAGTAATCTAGAGTCCCACAGTGAGATGACTGGTTAGGAATATAATTGTATATTCCAGCTGTCTAATATGTCATACAGGAGTACTATGTGTGTTGTTTCTATTTATATTAGTTATTACTATCAATGTATGGAGTACTTTTAATCACTGTTGGCTTCAGTAGTACAGATACATATGTACTATAATTCTTATTCATAGTTTTCATTGAATCAGATTAGTTAAGATCGAATGAAACGCAAGAAATTTTATGATAGTATTAGATGCACATATACTACAATACTTTCTGTGAGGGATGCTTGGTACTATTTCAGGTGTTTACCATCTTAACCATTATTACGGGTAATGAAAACATTGAAAATATCTTGGTTATACTATCTCGCTGTTATTTACCTGTAACTGCAATTTGATTATATCTGCATTGTTATACCTGCACATGCTTATAGGCAGAGATTCCCCTTTTTCTGATTAACCAGGAATTCCTGTTGTTTTATCAGGTTGGGATTTCTGTACGATGTTCTATCAATATCCCGGGGAAGGTGTCTCAAAAATCGTAGGTTCTCCCAGTTTTTCATCGGCCAGCGAGTGAGTGGCATCTCTGGAAAGAATTCATTTTTACTGTGTCAGACTTCCATCTGTATATTTAGTTGCGATTGAATATAGCTCTTATATCAGTTACACACATATTTATTATAATTGTCATATTGCAATTGTATAATGCCATTCGTCTATAGCTCCTTTGATGTTTAATGTTCCCAGTACGGATTTCATTATGCTGGTGCAGACATTCCAGTGATATGGAAAATGAGTTGCAACCTCAACAATGTGTCAATGCCATCTATTGTTGAAAGTGTTGTTTGATTTAGAATCATTATCAAAGAAGTCAGTTTTGTTGAATGAGAGAAATGATTGTATGATATTTAAGGGAGTGCAGGCGCATTTCTATAGAGAAGACTGTATAATGTATGCTTGCGGAATGAATAAAACGTGCCTATAAAAGAGGCTGTATTTTTTTGTTGTATTGATAAACTTAGCAATTGACATTTGAAGACACTGAAAATGGCAGAATAACAATAGCATCATAGACATACGCAGTATTATCTACAATGGTCTAGTATTCCCAATACTAGTAAGCAAGTGATTAACCAGGACTTTGAAATCCACCACTGAGACGAGTGTTCTTGAATGTAAAACGTACCAGTTACAGATCTGAGCTTTCTTGTGTGTAGGAACAGCCATCCTGTTTGTCATCTCAAATTATTATTCAAAGAGAATTTGATGGCCTGAATGGTAGCTTAACTGTTGGTCCCCAGTGATCACCTAATATACTGCCGCTTCTGGTGGCGCATCCACATCCACTCATTACTCCCGATAAGGGATTAAAAACTATTGCCCCTTTGATATAGATAAGGGCTTCTGTGTAGTTGAATGTGTATTTGGATTTGGTGAAGGTCACACAATCTTATATGATTACTATTATCCACTATTGCTAGTGGGATATGTTATACTTCCCATCTAGGCGAAATTCACAAGCTCCCCCTAGTGTAGCGTCAGCAAAGATTGTGGTTATCTTTTCCTGGTTTCTTTACAGGGGTCGCCACCGTATATGCAATACATCAGATACAACAATGGAATAGGGGCCTACACGAAGTGGAAAACTAATTCTTTGCTAAAAGTTCCCATAACACACACCAACAATACACGTTGATAAAGAATCTGGTATAGATTATCCTGTTTTTCTTCTTTTAAGTATGAATACAAAAAATGTAATAGATGTAGGATTCTAGACCCATACCCACTCGCTGGTTAAGGTATAGCCCACTGATAAGATATTCCATGATGGGTACCTTGTCCTACCTTGTCCCTGGGTAACACCCACTTCCAAGGACATGCTGGTCCAATCTTATCAGTGACTGTTGCAAGAACCAGCTCCAGATCCGCTTGTGGCCAATATGAACTGTGCTTGGCTGAATGTGCATGGAATACACAACATACTAGTATTGCCCGTCACTACTGCAGTAAAAGCTTGCTCTTATAGACCCAAAACAGTCTGTAGCTAGGAAAAGGCCCCTGCTTTGTTGTTATTTTGTCTCACTGTGTTTGCTGTTCTGTGATTTAGGCCAAGTGCATTTTGACTAGAATGAATCTCGAATGTACTTTTGAAATCGAGGTTATCGTTACGATTGCATCACATACTACAAATTAATAAGTAATGTGGCTTTCTCGTCATGAATATGACTTTAGTTAGCGAAATGATATTTAACATTCCGTTAGCCAGTGTAATCTCCCTATGCCATTAGACTAGCTTCTGATTTTCCAAGATGGAATATATAAAGAATCCAGGCTCACCAATCTGTGCATAATTGACCACCTACTGTATATATGCCTTTTCTCTTGTACATGCCGTTAGTTGAATGTCAGGTGTTTGATAAAAGTCTCCCATTGGGAGGTCCTTAGGTTTCGACCACAACATTCCCACCCCACTCCACCCCTTTCTAAGAGAGGTCATGACTTGGCCCCAGGTGTGCCTCTTTTTCAACCTGTCTACTGACCATGTTCCTTTATAATCACCCCCATTAAGATGACACGCACCGGTCAGTGAAAGAGTCGACTGCCTGCCCGTTATAACGCCTCAAGCATCCTAACAAAACATCAGCCCCCAATTTTCTTTTGTCAAAAAAAGTGGGTTCAGCATAAGAAAAGCTGTCATCGATTGGCGTGTATGGCGTGTACAAGGTGGAGTAGAACTTAAAGGACCTTCTATTCACCAAGGATACTACAGTATCTAAACTTCTTGCTTTCACCCCCAGCTTCCCTCCATCCCTCCCCTCCCCGAATCTCTGTCTAACTATCCATCTAGTTGTCTGTCTGTCTGCCTCCCCCTCCCTCTCACTGTCTGCCGTTCTATATTGTTATAAACGTATTTGTTGTCGCTGCTGTATTTCCACATCAGAAAACCCCAAGTTGTATAGGCTTAATGGGAAATATCCCCTCCCCCGTTAGATTATAAGGGCAGAATGAATTAAGACGCTAAAGTTTGCTGAAAATGAAGGCATTGAAACTGTATCATTTCAAGTCTATTGGCTACCTATGTTATGATTTTAATTAAGTGACATATGGCAACGGGGTCAGCCATTGAGACTAGGATCTGGCTATTAAATTGGCAAGTGCATCGATGTCCTCCTCTAGTTTTAAGGGAATAGTTATAGGAGACTAGGGCAAAGACCCCTAAAGGAGTATATATATATATATATATATATATATATATATATATATATATATATATATATATATATATATATATAAAACATTCCGTTAGCCAGTGTAATGTATATGTATATGTATATATATATATATATATATATATATATATATATATATATATATATATATATATATATAGGTGTAGATAGCCGAAGACAAAGCTACAGACTCTCTGTCCGTCTCTCTCCTTCTCCCCCATAGGTCCAATTTGTGGTCAAAGGTGCGTTAAATTCACCATAATTTCCAGATGTGTCACTGATGTAACCGGAGAACCTCTACTCGTCGTATCCCCTTTAATGGTCAAATCAATCCAAATCAGGAAGGCATTGCTCGCGGCGTTCCGCTAGGGGTGGGTGATTTTAGGGGTCCCCTTTTAGGCATAGCGCACATTGGTCAGCAGGGTGCGACGGGTACACCAACGTTTGAAAACCATGGGAATTCTGAGAAGACGGTAAAGATGACAATGGGTTAATTGGATATTGTAAATTTGTTGATTGAACCAGTGCAGTGGGCCTGTCGTTCTCACAGGTTCTCAAGTATCACATTGTGATCAGGACGATAGGCATGCCCTATTTGTTTCCACACCTCTACGTACATTGTATTTCATAGACCTTCAACTTGAACAGCAATTCTACCCCTAGGCATTGAGGGATATTTTCATTGGAGTGGCCATTTCCCATGAATGCTTTCTTGTTAAAATATTGGCGGAGAATTTTTTTATAAGGAATCCAGTGGTATGCTTAGAATTATTCCATCTCCACTGTAAATGTTCTATTTTTGGAATGTTCATTGCCATGGAAACATACAAAAATTGGTAGATAAGACAATTTCTGGTTGGCATGGAAACCACTCCCCTATCCCAATTGGGAATTTTTGCCACAAACCCTTTTTGAAATTCCTTCAGGAACCCAGAACAGAAAACAGAGCTCAGAAATTCACTCTAGAACCAATTTTATGACAAAAACATCACATTTATTTGGTTATTTTTCCACAAAACAGTATTTTTTTGCATTATTAATGTTTATAATAGGATATAATGCAATTAGAGCTTATTTCCCATTTTCAGTTGTACACACCAACCTAGGTCTGACAAGCAATTACAGCATTGGGGATATTTGGGGATATTTTAGCTCAAGATATCTCATTTAAAGCCCTTGACTTAAACCTTAAAAAGCCATTTCCCCCCCAGGAGGCATGTTTTCCCTCACCTGGCCACATGTAGTTTTCTTTGACATGAACAGTTTTTGGCTATAGGTCTGCTAACGTCTGCTTTAAACGTAAAAAGAGATACGCCAAAGTGTGTGCTATCCTATATATACTCTATCATCTTAACATTTTTTTTTTTTTCAATGCTGAAACTGCCAAGAAAAACGCTGTCCACTAACTTTCTTGAATCCAACCCTTTCGACACGTTCACAAACTAAAAAAAAAAAAAATACAGAAAAAAAAAGAATTCGAATCCCTTCCTTGAGGAAAAGAATCTTACAGCAATCCTACATGTGAACACTCTTTCAGCTAGTGCCTCGCCTTCTCTCTGGAGTTTGTGCATTAAAGCTCACATCTATTCTCATCCCATAAATTGTTCGGGTAGACAGATATTCAAAATATGTTACTCTTAATTGTGGATCAACACGGTAAAAGGTACGCCCGCCAGGGGATGCGTGGGCATACCTTTTACCGTGTTGATTATACCCTTGGAGACACCAGTTCAGAGATGGCAGAGTTTCAGATTTTCTCTGATTTCAGAGTTTCAAAGGTGATCTTTTACTACAGAAATAATAAGAAAAAAAAATTAGAATGAATATTTTATAATTCTGATATTTCTTAAAGATCTACCCAACCCTAACTGATTAATTTTGAAGGTATTTGTCACTCTGATTATGGTATAACCCCACTTCTGAGGTGCCCAAAAATAATTCTCAGAGTTTCGTCAAATATCGAACTGACATCTCTGCCAGTTACATTGCCTAGCAAATTCAACTGAATATTAACAAAGATTGATTCCATGACAGTTGTTGGACTAATGGCAGCAGTAATCGCTCTATAATAGGCAGATTGAAATGTAATTTATTCAAATCCGTTCTGTAACCCCATGGTTCAAAAGTCATATGAATTGCAGATACCGTTACATGTACACAGAATTCTTACAAGTAAGACAGGTTGGACAATCAATAATGGATTGAGATGAAAAGGTATTAAGGGCCAATTATAGTCTTACCAGGTATAAGCGACTCAGGTAACAAGAATTCACAAATTGAATTTTGAACCATTCATTTAGTGAGTATCTGTGCGACTATATATGTCAAACACCAATCAGGATTTAACCGTAGGGCCACTTTTTTTTTGCTTATTGGATTGTGGTAAAAATCCGCTACCAAGAGGTCACCCTTAAAAATATGTTCGTTTCCTATCCAGAGGCATGGTGGATTTTTTTGTTAGAATGGGAAAGTTTTTTCCTGGGTTCTGAAAAAATTCTTTTTTTGTTGTACATCAGCACAAGAATCTAGGTTTCCAGTCACTAAATCTTAGAACGTAATGGCAATTTCATGCCGCCCTAGCTTATGATGTTCATGACAAATAAAAGTATTTGGAAGTCAACAAGGAAGAACACACCTCCGTGGGGGATTTTTAATTCCCCATTTAGCCAGCAGGGGGCATTGGAGGGCAAAATAACTCTAAAATGATTATAAAAATACATTAAGCTAATTCTTTTTATGGAATTCACTGGTTTGATTTAAAATGCTCCATTTTGGGTAGAAATGTCCCATATTTGGAAGGCAAAATGAACATTTTTCATGCAAAATCGGCCTATATGCCTGTTCCTGGTTGCCATGGCAAAGCGTTTTTTTGACATATCAAAGGAGGTGATTCTGATGGAAGTTGAAAAAAGAATGTATTCTAATAAGAATCCTTGGAGAAAATGACACAGAAAATGTTACATCATTTTTTTTTTGGGTATTTTTATCAATATTATTGTGAATTTAGTGATTTTTCTGTATTTTTCCTGTTTTCCTCACGCGCACTTTTCATGTATTTTTAGGCTATTTTTAATTCAAAATTTTCTACAATAGGATCCAATAATAATTATATATTTATTGCACCATAACAAATTTGGTATTGTTGAAAAGCTCTTGACATTACGAGTCTTTTGGTGTCCAAATAATATTAAATCTCTAGTGCCCTGTTGAACATACATGCATGCTTAAGAGCGCACTTTTGCTATTCTGGACACGTAAGGGTTAAATCAAAATCTATGATAAAATTCATCATATTATTATGTATTCTTTATGAAAAAGGCTGATTTATTGTGTTTTAGAGATTATGGTCTACACTGAAAACTTATACATATATAAAAGTAATCATTGAAGATGACTTTTGTTAATCATTTGAAAATGATGACCCCATCTCATCAAAGTGATGGCACAGAGTCATCATTTTGATGACATACTTCTGTCACTAGGGGCCTCCACTATACAAAAATACAGAATAGGAACTATCTAAAGGTAATCTATGAATAAATAGTTGCATTAATCCAGACAATAAATGTCTGTGAAATGAAAGGTTATCATAAAACCATCTCATAGGGACTCAATTGATTCAAGAAAGAAAAAAATGGCAAAAATTCCAATGACATTAAATGATTTAGCAATTTTTTACACATAGACACCTCTCCTGTCTCTGAAATGATAGTAACAACTGGGGGAATCAATTCTTGCTTGTTATACATATATATATATATATATATATATATATATATATATATATATATTATGTGACCAATCATGATGCTTAGGAGGGTCAAGGATAAAGACCTACCAGTACCAGGAGGGGGGGAGGTAATTATAAACATATTTGAAACCTGATAAAATGCCCAATTTGGCTGTACACCTATCAATCTGAGCATGTAAGCTATATTGTAAAAGGTAATCAATATGATGACCCTTTGTAATCACATATGATTACCCAAATGATGACAAGGTGCTCCCCCCAGACGGCGTCAAACTGAGCACCCTAAAGTGATCTACACTGATTAGTTTCTACAGCTATAAGTTTTCAGTGTATGATGTATTCAGAGCTTAATCTTTGATATCAGATATGAATAAAGACCTATGTTTTTTAAAGAGTGTTAACATTGTCCCCCCCAAAAAAAATCCTCCCTCCCTCATGTGTCTGAAAAACCACACCATCTGGACAGGAGACGGACATATTTTTTAGGATGGCCAAATTTTTGGCAATTTCAAAATCCCCCCGTTATTTTCCAACATCTGGGGGTAAAAGTAAAGAAAGAAAAAGTCCATGGTGATCAACAAAGAGCCAGCAAAGGTAGTTGCCCAAAATATGCCTTTGGTAGGAAAAATTGTGTCTTTTCATGTTTTTTTTTTGTTTTTTTTGCGTCTGGCCGACCAGAATCTCAACTTGAAAATCCCATATTATCCACCAAAGCATGGCGTATACTACACTGGATGAAAATCCCTATAGCATTGTAGTCTGATGTCTGCCATGGGTACCAGGGGTACCCTGGTGAGCAACACAGGAACTACAGCCAAATGTCCCTCTTCATGACTGCCTGTAGATGTTGTTTTTAGCCCACTTATAACTGTCACAGCACTTTGATTTAAAAATTGAAGGAAACCCCTTGATCTGTAGTATTTGATTAAAAATGTTTGATAATAATTGTCAAGGGGGTTCCTTTTTTTAAAAAAGGCTCTAAAAGTTCAGATTTTCCTAAAATTTCATGGAAATTTACACCCCCTGTCAAAATTCTCCCTATCAGATATCAGTTAGAAACCATTTTGGTTCCAAAGTACAGTTCAAGGGCTATTCAACCCTTTTTGAATGGGGTTGATATGAGAATGCTAAGTGACAGAAAAAAACCTGTCCCCCATTGGTCACCATGTGGGATGTTACCCTCTGAACCTTACTTTTTTCTCTGAGAACGGCAATTGGAGATGATTAATTAACCCACTTATAAATGTCACAGCACTCTGATTCAAAAACTGAAAGAAAGCCCTTGATATGTAGTATTTAACTGACACTGTTTCATCAACATTTTTTGGGGGGTTCAATTTTCAAAAAAGGCTCCAAAGTTTCGGATTTTTTGAAAAATTTACCAAAATTTATACCCCCACTTAAAATTTTCCCTATTAGCTATCAAATAGAAACGATTTTGGTTCCAAGATATAGTTCAAGGGCTATCAAACCCTTTTTGAATGGAGTTGATATGAAAATGCTAAGTGACAGAAAAAAAACCTGTCCCCAATTTGTAAATACTTGGGATGTTACCCTCAGAAATGTACTTTTTTCTCTGAGAACGGCAATTGGAGATAATTAATTAACCCACTTATAAATGTCACAGCACTTTGATTCAAAAACTGAAAGAAAGCCCTTGATATGTAGTATTTAACTGACACTGTTTCATCCAAATTTTTTTAGGGGTTCAATTTTCAAAAAGGCTCCAAAGTTTCGGATTTTTTGAAAATTTACCAAAATTTATACCCCATTTTAACATTTTCCCTATCAGCTGTCAATTAGAAACCATTTTGGTTCCAAGGTACAGTTCAAGGGCTATCCAACACTTTTTGAGTGGAGTTGATATGAAAATTCTAAGTGCCAGAAAAAACCTGTCCCTATTTGTAACTGGCTGCTGGAAATCCTGTTTTTTTTTTTATCTGAGGATGACTGACTAATGAATAATTATTTTGCCCTATTTATAATTGTCACAGCACTTTGATTTAAAAAATGTGAGAAAGCCCTTGATTTCAAGTTTCTAATGAAGCATTTCATAGAATAATACTAAATGGGGTTAATTTTTAATAAGCCTAAAACCTAAGTAGGGGCAATGTTTAGGGGTGTGGCCACCTTGTGGGAGAGTTGGGTAATACTAGTTCACAGTTCTGCCACTAGGACCAAGTGCCATGTCAGGGAAAGGTGGCCAGCACGTTTTCTTGCTCATCTCTGTATACATGTCTCTGATCAAAGTAACATGGCCTAAGCATGCATATAGGCCAACAGAGTGCACATCATCTCAATGCACTATATACCAGTTCACATATCTGTTCGTTACTGATATCATACTTTATCTTCCATTGTGCACCTAAGTATGTGAGTTCGACCCATATTTTTGCACTTCACTTGGATATGGAGATATAGGCCAGCACTCAAGATGAACCAAGCACCTATAGATTTGTTGAACTCTGTTATGATGAGGATAGCCAATAAACAATGGCACTCTCTGAGGGTTCATGGCAGCTCACACTGTGCCAAGGGTACCACATATTCAAGGGGATATAAATCACATTTAATATCATGGGAAAAGGGATGTGTAAAGTTCATATAAGTTCTCTTGCCCGCCAATCACAATATCACTAGTGTGCAATGATTGGAACGTCCCAATTAAAATTAACTTTTCTATGTGTGTCTTTCTTTTTTAATTGACACCAAAAAAGTAGGCGGAGGCTCCCTGTAGGTGCCTACTCAGTATGTTGAAGTCTTCATGCCCCCCCCCTGCCCATGAATAATGACAGTCAATATGTATTTTAGTAGTATAAATATTAACAAGGTTAAAGAAAAAGAAATTTTAAAAGTCTCCTATCCACCCATCCCATAATGTATCCCACTTTACCATAACTATAGTTGTGTGGTCTAAACAATAGAGGACGGACCACTGACCATCACAATATTGACCAAGCCAGACCGGATGTGCTTAGTAGTGGAGTTGGGGCCCGTACAACCAGAATACAAAGGGTGAAAGCTGTGGTCCGTGTATGGACTGAACTTGGAGACAAACAGATAAGTGCAGCTCCATCCGCTTAGGGGGTATTCGAAGGACAAAGTCACACAGCCATGTGTATTTAACAGTCAGTGGATGTGCAGGTGCATAAGGACAATGTCCCAAGTATAATACTGGCCCCGGGTAACTGGCCCAAGAGGCTCAATTTAATTGGAGGCATGAGGATGGCATTTTAAAGTATATATATGTTAGTTTTCAAGACACTTGTGTATTATGATGTTGATTGGCAATAGTTGTATGTGAATTGTTGTATGCCAACCTGTTCCAGCACTACATTGTAATACAATTCCATCTATCAACACTTCGGGTCAATTCCATAGCCTTTTTTTGAACGACATGCATAGAAACAGGTGCATATAATGTGTACATATATAGAACATTTCTCCTCACGCTCATCCCCGCTCAGTTCACCAATGCGTCCACTATTTACTATAGACATCAGAGAAAGACAGACTGATTAAGCTGTCAGATTGAATTAAAAATAGCTTGAGGTATTTTTTTTTCAGATATAGGTCTGCAGCGTTGTTTAGCGACCGGATCTAGTAATAAGGGGGAGCTGTCAGTCGGAATCAAGGCGATTGTCTTCATTTTCAAATCAGAGATTTGGCCATTGTCCACGATATCCGCTGATCTGACCGTCTTAACAAGGATTCTGGCAAACAAGAAAAGGATGTTGAGAACGCTACGATGAGATGAATATACCCTTACTTTATAATAGCTATTGGATATCAACGATAGCATCTGTAGGCCTTCATCCTTTTAACAAGCGTTCAACAATATCCGCAGTTCACTTTAATACGCAGAGAAAATAACTGACATTAAGTGTGATACTGAAATATGATGGATGCAGGGACTTGGTAACCGATGTGTGTCATGGTCGGGAGTTCATGAAAGTATATCCTGACATCACTGCCAGATGTATGGCTTAAGGTGGATAGCGGGAATAGCCTAAAAGTGGATAGATTTTCTCCATATTCTCACCAGAATTCCAAAATGATATGTTCAATCCACATATGCAATAAAAACATGGGGGTCCCATGCATATTTTTGAGATACAGAACATTAAAATCTATATAAGATTATAGAGCAATTTCTCATTAAAATCCACAAATTTATATCTGAAAGTGGACAGATTTTTTTCTAACTTCCTCAGCACTTAGATAATAAGCATATCATTGCATCAAATGCAATGCTGACATATGG
Source organism: Acholoe squamosa (assembly GCA_949317995.1). Lineage (NCBI taxonomy): Eukaryota > Metazoa > Annelida > Polychaeta > Phyllodocida > Polynoidae > Acholoe > Acholoe squamosa. The sequence goes on along the minus strand of OX439039.1, from coordinate 27,479,408 downwards.
TCCCAGGCATATTTCTAATGTTTTGGGCCATTAAAAAAGATAGAAAATCAATTTTCAATACACATTGCGAGGGCACCTATTTTGGACATTTTAAGGGCAGGTCATAACAACAGTCATTAGGGAGGTTTAGCACCAACTGCGTGGCCAGTAAAACGCAGACGTACAGCATACCTACAGCACTGGTACGTCTGCGTTAAAATAATGAGCTACGGGGAACGTACGTAGTGGTTGCTAAACCTCCCTAGTATGGAGCAGTGGTAGCACGTTCATATCAGAAGATCATGGGTTCAATTCCTGGCCAGGGTAACTCTTGAACAGCTTTTTGAAAAACGGTTTCCCAGCTTCCACGAAACGTTTTTGATGAATCCTTCAATGCTTTTCCATCATTCAGAAATTGGTTAGACCTTCAAAACTCTTTTTAAAACTCTTTTATTGACTTACAATAAACATAGGCCTACTCAAGAAAAAGGGAACAGATTGTCATGGCAGGACTCGATCCCCCAACCTTTCCATTAGCAGTTTACAGAGTAGCCACGGGATCCGCTGCAGCTGGGGGACCATAACTCTGGTTTTAACATACATTATCAATTTGAAATGCCGCCATCCACCTTAAGTCTTATTGAACTTATTGATATATGATGAAGAGAGAAAGTGATAATTATTTTTAAAAATTGTAAACCAGTTTCTAACACTTCCTGGCATCCCCAATGTATGTCTTTGTGTTCCTGCAAGGCGAATCCGATTGGGGCATATGGGGCAATGAACAGACAGTTTATTAGATTCATACTTTTAATGAAAAGGGGGTAAATCCTTATGACAACACCGGAAATAAAGATGTGCACATGTGGAAGTGGTTTGAAAAATCAATCAGTGGTGTAGCCACTAAGTTGAGGCGTGTTGGTGTTGGGGTCTGTAGTGTAAAGGTGTCCTGACTGGAAGTTTAACTGACGCCTACTGTACATTCCCCATATGTCTCCCAGTTGATTCGAGACAGTTTATTCTTTTGAATTTCATTGATCGACCAACCAGGCAGATATTGGATCCCATATATTGTATAAGAACAGTCCAAAAGCGTACCCGTGCACCACTGAGAACGCCAGAAATGAAATGTCATCTGAAACCCTTTTTGTCCGCTTGTTTGTTTTCCTTGCGGGTGGATCGATAGAATTGCATCACCAGCATACATGTATTTTTATCCACCTCAGGAAGTCATTTCTCAAACGCTAAGTTTTGGGCACCCGAAAATCGTACCAACCTGACCTGGATCAGAAGGGAATTCTTGGGTACAAAGAGTCAAACACTACGACTGGTGCAGATATAGAGTCTCCACTCCACCGGTTGCAAATCTCGGGCCTTATCTCGTGGATTCACGCAGCCCACAGTCAGGTTCCATACCATTTTCCTTCTTTGTGATGTTTACTTCTATGTCCTCTGACAAGTCACCAATTTATTTCTCATTTTATATCTGCATATATTTTGATTTAGAATGACTGTTTGTAGTACATTTTTATCAGAGGATGTTGAAATGTATCTGTTTATTGAGTTATGTAAGTTTAAAGTAAACATCACTAAGAGGGGAAATTGGATGGAACCTGACTGTGGGCTGCGTGAATCCACGAGATAAGGCCCGAGATTTGCAACTGGTGGAGACTCTATAGAGGGACAGCTAGGTATTTCTCAAACCCTACGAATTGAGACTGCCCACTACGAATTGTACACCCCCTACGATCCAGTCCGATCGTAGTGAGGGGGAGTGGGTGACCCTACAATATATACCTACGATTGGCTATACAGCAGCATACCTTTTCCTTCTATATCTGCACCAATCATAGTGATTGACCATGTATATACAAGAATAGCCCTACGTGAGAGGCAAGGTCGGTACGATCTAGCAGGGACCTAATCGTTGGGTTTGAGAAATGACTTCCTGGCCATGCATTTGAATTGCCAATCGTAGACAATTAGGGCCCACACACTGCCCCTCACTACGATCTGACTGGATCGTAGGGGGTGTGCAGTACGTAGTGGGCAGGCTAAAATCGTAGGGTTTGAGAAATGCCTAGCAGTTCTGGTAATATCTGGGTACTTGGATATGAACAAATGAGCACAGGAAGTCATTTCTCAAACGCTAAGTTTTGGGCACCCCCAAATCGTACCACCCTGACCTGGATCAGAAGGGGATTCTTGGGTTGGCAGGATCAATCTCTACGATTGCTACAGCTATAGAAGGGAAAGGCATGCAACTGTATGGGCAATCGTAGGTAATGCAGGTTTACCCACTCCCCCTTACTACGATCTGACTGGATCGTAGGGGGTGTGCAGAACATAGTGGGGAGGGTCAGATCGTAGTGTTTGAGAAATACCTAGCAGAGGGGAGAAAGACCAAGAAAATAGTGTTATAAAGACATTTGTTAAATGGCTTGGTGATGACAAACAATATTTATTTTTCGATTTGCCCAATGCAAAGTCGAAAACCTTCAATGTGCGATCCAGAAAGACATGGTCAAACAACTAGCGGTATATCCCAATGAGAATTCCAAGATAAATTACCATTTATATGCATTTACCCTTGGCCTTTGGAATCTAACCCATTTCGGTAAACAATATCTGTCTCTAATGGGCCCCTTGGCCACAATCCAGGCATACATAATGCACAGGGGACCATACGGCACTCCGGAGCGTGACAGGTGAAGCTGTCCGGGGATAGAGAGACACCTGATCCACCTGGAGTATGATAATTAGGATGGATTATCTCCACCCTGGAGGACATGGACCGTCTGGGTAATGTCACTCCAGGTCGACAGGTGATGCCAGAATAGGTCTGGAGTGATGGGGAGGGGGGTGCAGGGATTACTGTGTATCTCCAGGACGTGTTCAGACTTGATGCCAGAGGGCCCATTGTCCCATAGTGCATCATGTCACTCCTCAATGATACCACCGGGATTATATCTGATTCTAATAGAATAATAACCTTTTTGACAAAGGCAGCTGAAACATTCGTGGTGCAAACATTCATATTTTTGAAGCGTCGGGGGTAAAAATATTCACATTTTCAGTGGAAAACGAAGAAGAAAACTATATAATAATAATTGTGTGTTTCCAGTAACATGGCTCAAAGATTTGGGCTATCACAGGCGGAGGGGAATAGAGGAGGTTATGTTCTAATGTTGGGGTTTGGGGAAGAGGTAGGAGGCTGCTAAGCTTTAATGGGGGGGGGGGGGAGTTATAAATGGAGAAATTGGTTTTAGGAGGCTTCTTTTAATTGGGGGGGGGGGTTTAAGCTTCTATGATGGGGGTAGCTTCTTTTGGGGTAGCTTGTAATGCAATAATCGAACTCGGGTTTCCACCAGTTATGTTTCTCCTCAATCCCATCTCCACTCGCAGTTTAATTATGTACTTGGGGAATGATCTCAAGTAGAAGAGCTTGTGTTTAAATCCCATAGCCCATTTGGAAAGAAAACACAATTGGGTACCTCATCTCCAAGGGTTTTTATTGAATAGGTATATATGCCAATCCAAGGTCGAATACAATTCAGACTCCAACGTCGATTTCACATTTTAATTAAGAATTCCTAAACACAAGCCTTAAGCAAGAAGCATTTCAATAAATTAATCCAATTGATTTCAAAGTCAATGGTGTCAATATCTATAAACCTCAAAATTGTGGCATGGACTGCAAGAAGGGGTCTTAGAACCCTCTGCACTAAGACCCCTTTTCGTAGATTGAGTCACAAATAATAATGCCACCACATTTCATCAATAACATCATATACCCAATCTCGGGCATGAGTAGTTTCCATCGTGGTTGAATGTGCCCAATTCCACACAATTACAAACCTTTACAAATTTTCATCTTCATTAAGGTTCCAATGCGAGGGTATTTTCCAAAACACAAATTCACAAATATCATTGAATTTCAAAGCCTAATCATAAATGTCTATCACAATACACAATCACACACCATGGTACCTTTGAATCCCATTATGGCATAACTCCAAATCAAATTAACATGAATTCCATCATGGCATAACTCCAAGCTAATTCAATAATCACCAACGGCTGTCGCAATACACAATCACAAACTGTGGGTATCTTCAAATTCCATCATGGCATAACTCCAAGTTAAATCAATAACTCCATAGTGAAATGTTCAAGTGAGCATTGAGAATATAACAATGGGTAGTGAGACCAAATGAAAGCTAACCAAATCTAAGTCCTTCTGATGTGTGGTTCCTCTATGTAATAAGCAGATCTCCTAGGGCGTGTGTCTAGATCTCCAATTGAATGAATTTAAGACTCCAGAAAGCACTCTAGACAGTGACCAAAGCTCCAGTAAATACTATTCAGAATTTCAATCGATTCCTACTTGTGGACTGCCGAATATAAATCTCTCCCCCTATAATTCCAGGGCAGACCATGAATCCCTTACTCCTGAGCACAGCCTGCACGCAACCCCTTCAGTTCCAGCCTTATATACTCCCAGACTGCCGGTGGTTCTGATCTTTTGCCATCCGACACCCTTTGGACTTTAAGCCTGGAGGTGCTCTAACAGATCATTCATAGAGGACACACCCATCCACTCATAAGGACATAATCTCCACTGCTGCCACCGGGACCCCCAGGACCTACATGGGCAAAGTCCAAAACAATGACTCAGCCTTCACAGCCACTCCTGGCATCCTATAGGGCAATAACACGCCGTGCCCATTCTTGACTTCATGTGACTATAAGGACTTATAGTGACATTGTTTTAACTGTTCCTGGTGACATATCGCATTCAAAAGTTTTCTTTCTTTATATCATACTTCATAGTAAACCCTTTATGTATACTACGGGGATATACCTACAACACTTAGTATGAAGCAACCCCGCGTCTTTATATTATTTCCAGAATTACTATTGTAACTCCTCAAACAATAGCGGTCGACTTGTCACTCTTCTCGATTCCCTATAACTCAGATTTAAGGTAGGTATTTGGATTATTCTTTTTTGATTTTGTACAGAAATGTATGGGCAGACATGCCATATTCTTTGATTTTATGGTAGAAATATGAAGAACATATGAGAAATGTAGATGATATGTAAAAGGTAAAATTTGGGTGAAAAATCATGGAAAATTCAAAGAATTCCCAAAAGTCCAGGGTCGGCTCTCTTTGGCTGGTGTCAGTTGAGTGACTGGAAACAAACCTTTATTTATACCTAGGCCTACTATATAGTCGAATGCTTTGATATAAACGGGCATCCATGGAAATAATGTTCACGTATGAAACCTCGAACATATACTGGTAGGGGCCTAAATGAAATTCAGGAGAATAAGAAGGGATTCTTCATCTTTGTATGAGGAATGCCTGGTAAAATGAATTGGGCTTACATTTACAGGTCCATAGATCAGTAGTCTTTCCATGCCTTGTGAGTCCTAAAAGGTCGACTCCCACGTGGTGAAAAATACCTCAAATATCTCTCCAATTTTGTCAGTTGTGTTTTATGGCCTCACTGGTGCCCTAAATCGCAAGGAAATCATGTAATATCAAAGTCCCCCTGCAGGCTGTGGTATAAGCTTTTAGATCCTTGCGATTTTGGAATATTAAACATGTCAGACACAGATATACCCATTAACCAGGACAATATACATTGAAAGTTCGTTATAATGAGCTCTGATATAAGGAGACCTTGCCTATAAGGAGCATAAATTATATACTTGTCTAGCACCAATGTTTTCCCATACATTTCTATAGTAATAAACCCCTGTTATAATGAGGGAGTCTTTACTGTAAACTCGGTTATAAGGAGGAAATTTTGAAACATCCAGGATACCAGACAGGTAAATGGAAACGTCCCAACACCCCAGGTGTTTCCTTTAGATGTATTCTACATCTGTTGCAGCTCACAAGGCCTACAGAGGAGCGAGCAACTAGGGCCGTTCTAGCACCCCCATCCCCCCCCCCCCCAATGCCCCCCTCCCCCTTTGAAGTCCCCTGTCCCTACTGCTGCTCACAAGGCCAGAGGAGCGACCAGGACCGTTCTAGCACTTCACAGGGCCTCCCTATAATGTCTCCCACCCCTACTGCGACTGCGGCTCCCAAGGCCAGAGGAGCGCCTAGGGCCGTTCTAACAGTTCCCAGGACCTCTCATTGATGTCTCCTGCCCCTACTGCCGCGCACAGGGCTAGAGAGACAACCTAGGGCCGTTCTAGCACCTTCTATGGCTTCCCTTAGTCAGGTGAACAGCTCAGCAGCCCAGGTATACTGCTCCTTGTGTCAGAGGAATGACTGACTGATATCTATAAGGAATGTCTATTGTTACGAATTACTTAATTACGTTAATAAACAGTCATGCTATCAATGTATTTGTGTTTGTACACATTGTAATGTGTTGTGGCTAACATGTAGCTTTGCAGTATCCCATGCATCAGCTAGGTTGACCTTGCTTATAAGGAGACCTTGCTTATAAGGAGCAAATTCCCTTTTTTCAAAGTTCTCCTTATAACAAAGTTTTACTGTATTGCAAATGCCTTCCAATAAAACACAACACTGTCCTTGTGTTCTATGTTCCCTACTGTAGTTACACCCTTTGCGAATTTGGGGCATGTCCCTAAATCGCAACAGATTCAAAATCGCAGAGATATTTCAGCCCTTTTTCGCCATGTGCAACTAAATCCTTTTGTGTCTATATAGGTCGAATCCCATGGGATTCGACCTATAGACACAAAAGGATTTAGTTTTAACGGTCTGACTATGTAAGAGATTTGGTTTATTTCTATACAAGTGTGTCAGATTCAATAGGCTCCCCTGACTCTTTCACTTGGAGGTCCATCCTTCACCCCCTTTACCTGTCTCCAGTCTACTTTGACATCCTGTGGATCATAATCACTCTCCTCAGGCGGAAGATCACAGGCCCTGGGGGGGCACTGACCCTCGGCTAGGGTACCAACTGTGGTACTGACCCCGCGGAGCGGTGGCTGTCGATGCGTCAAAGGGGGAAAAAAGGGGGGGGGGGGGGCTGTTGACTCAATTATATCTTCAGATTAGGGGGCTGTTAATGTCTATTATAACTTGCATAGAAGGAAAGTGACTTGAATGTTCCATGCTATCACTCCAGGGTGGTTAAATCCTTGAGTAGGACTGTCAAAGAACCCTAATTTTCATGGAAGCGGGCCTCAAAAAGGGGGGGGGTTGTTAGCAGACTTCTTCAAAAAAGGGGGCTGTAAAAAGTGAGCTCTTCTTTAAGGGGCTGTAAAATGGCAAAAAAAGGGGGCTGTAGTTTTGCAGTTGGTACTACTAATCAAAGAGTCAGTGCCCCCCCGGGATCACAGGTCCCTGGCTCTCTTCATGCTCACAGCAGTGGACACAATTGGTCAAACTTGACATCTATTCACCCCATCCAGTATATTCATCCCATATACACACCCCTATACATTCACCTTCAGGCCTACAGGTGAATTGATACACTTCACGCCGTTACCCTCAGACATCCCTCCTTTACCACCCGCTCTCTCGGCACCCCTTCAGCCATTGACAGATCACAAGACCCTTATATCGTGACCCTGCTGTTTGTGTAACTCTCTCCTGTAAAAGGCTGAAAAGATAGGCGGAAATTGAATAACCAGTGATCATCTGCAAGGATAACGCCACTGTGCGCCCCATTCTGTGGGGGCTCACCCCTTCCGGTGCGCCTTTATATATTTTGGACAGGTATGCATAGGCCTATATTGGTTGCTTCTGACATAATCACACCATTTAGTGCAGCTAATTATTGAAGCTCACGTGGGCCAAATATGGCACATCCATGGATGCTTGATGTTGGTATACCGCAGGGGCGTAGGAAAAGGGGGGGGGGGGCCAGGGGGGCCTGGGCCCCCCCAATCACGAAGGAGGTGGGGCCTGAGTATGTCTGGGCCCCCCCCAATATTTTCCAAGAACTCATAAACACAAAGGAAAAGAAGCTAAAACTTTACATCTCAAATTAGATTATTATGGTGATGTCATAGGGAAAATGGGGGTCTGAGCCTAAAGTCAGACCCAAAATTTACCAAAAGTTACTTTTCTATATGAAGTCTATATACGCATTATATAGACACCATCACGCATCAGCCGACAATTCAAGGTGGTCGCGACGTTGCCCTCGCTGGGCCCCCCCAATGAAGATTTGCTTCCTGCGCCTCTGTACCGTCGGTATCTTGTTTTCAGAACGGATATTCTCTTCTTGAGAAGGAAACGCAAAGTCTTAATCCATCCACCCTGAATTGCCAAAAAGGGGAGTCTGGATTAATTTGTATTGGGTGTAAGCAGGAGTGGAGCTGGTTCTGGTGACTTTCACTGATAAGCTAATAAGATGGGGACCAGCATGTCCCTGGAAATGGATGTTATCCAGGGTCAAGTTACCCATCATGACAATGCCTTATCAGTGTGTTTTGCCATCTTTGGCATAATCAGCGAAATTCAAAATGGTGGACCTGCTGGATATTGGTCCAGGCTCCCATAGGGCATTAGCACATTAGGCTATGGAGGCCGCCATTAGACCCCAACTGCACTATGACTTCACCTTCAGCCCCCGTCTCCGCAGTAAATGCCAGGAATGCTTCCCATTGGTCAATAATACAATAGCCATGTGCCGTATACGGACTTAGCAGGTTTAATTATTAGCCAATGAGAGAACCCCAATCTATTCACTGCGGTCCTTCGGGGACCAACTGGTAGCCATCTCATAGGTCTTACAAGTAGAACTTGCTGGGAACAAACTCCAGCAATGGCCGCGCCCATGGGACAACCTGCTTCCTCTCTATAGAGTCATCTGCATGATCCCCTGGGACCTTATCCGCCATTTACACTGACCCTCTACCCCACCAATCCCTACCGATAGGAGGGATATATAATATGCTCCCGGGTATATGCTTCATCCCCAGCTAATAAAATATGTGTTGTTTGATTATGTCGTTTATTGGCATTAATGGGCTAACTGTCAATTTCGCACAATAGGACAAAAATGAATAAAGCATGCACTGCTCACTTGAAAAGAGTCTGGAGGGTGTTGCTCCTATATATTGTAAAAAGAGCTGTGAGTATGTGCCCCCTTTTGTAAACAAGTCGTGCACTGCTTCACCTAAGTACTTGCACTCACCACTTTAGTCTGAAAAGTCACCTGCCTTGTTTGAAATAGAGAGAGCTGCACTACCAGGTACCTACTCATGTCACACGCTCTATAGTTTATTATACTGACTGACACTACTGACTTCTCCCAACTATAGGTATCTACTCAAATCCCCATTTTTTAGCACCATACTTGAATGACCACTTGTGAGCAACAAAAGGGACAAGTTATAGCTACATGAAAAAAAAAGGACTGGAAACAAGGGCATTTTAATCAGCTCTTCCTTTTACTATAGGAGCAACACCCTGCTGAACATTTATTCCTCTTCCTGTTAGACTGATCGCAGTCTACTGATCGCCTTCTACTCCAGCCTCACGTTTATATGCGCAACACACTTTGACGGTCGTAACCTTTGAAGCGATCAGCTTTCCCGTCATGTGCGAAACGTAAGTCAGCCAGTCAACTTGTCTAAGGCAATGGGTTATTCAATGAGCGAAAAATTACCCTTTTCCCCTTATAGGCTAGGCATCATATGTATACATAAGAACATAGACAAACATGGTGACGTTGGCTGAAGGCTTTCCTGTGCGTGTCCAGTTGTGAAGGTCCTTTGGGTTGGAGCTGAGCCGTGGCAAACTGGTTGGGCTATAATGGAGGCAGGCAGCCTAAGTCAATACTGTAAACTGCTGTGAGCGTGACCCGTGACAATGACAAAGAAATTGTAGAAATAAGGCTTATCCTTGCCACAGGGAAGTCTATTCAACCTACCTACACTGTTAAAAATCTTCCATAGAAAAAAAAATGAAGAATCGTTGGCAACAACGGGTGCCAATCTTTCATCGTTTTTTTAACGGTCGCCATTTTTTAAAAGTCACCGTAATTTTGACGGACTTTCACTGTTATTTCTAAACAATGACTCACCATATTTTTTTACAGACTTTCAACGTTATTTCTAAACAATGAGTAATTAATAACACATTGTTTTGGCTTAAATGTCATCCAAAATTGGCTTTTCATATGAATATTCAGCATATGATATGCCATTCTAAGGATTTCACTATAAATCCACAATGGACTTTATTATCTTCATATAATGTTTTGGCTCCACATTCAATTCATCAGGATATCTTAGAGCCAGGACAACAGAATCATTATGATCATGAATGAGTCTTTGAAGACACATCATTTCATTGATAGAGTCACAATCTAAGAATATAGATTACCTCTGACTTGTGATATAGTTTAAGAACTGCAGTAGTATGCCTATGTATCTTTTTCTATTCTCACTAAATGGGTGTCTAAGATACCTCTGTTACTCCCTTTTGCACCATTGAGATAGATTGTAGATTCACAGATTTCTCATAATGAAAATGATAAAATATACTTGCAGTTTAATAACATGGTGCATGAATCAAAGTGAAAGCTCTTTGAATTTTGTGACAGTTTGGTCTGTTTAGTATCTATGACATTGTAGAAAGTCTAAAAGTGAGCCTGAGGCCACCTAGTGGAAAGATATGAAACTTCTGAAAAGACATATTCACTGCACCGTCACTCAATCTAAGGGTGTTTCATTGTAATAGAAATAACAGTGAAAACCCGTAAAATTTAACAATGATTCTCTGTAAAATCTACGTAATTTTTTAACAGTATAGACTTACCCCTCAAGGTTATTAGTGGGGGCTGTTAAGGATTCCAGGGGAACCTGCTGGACAAAACTCTGAAAATTTGCATATGGGCTCATTTTAACCCCCTCTTTCAATATAGACGGGGAGCCAATGCGAATTTCACACGAACCCCCAGAAATCTAAGATGGTCGCCAATTAGACATATATTTTCAATCTATTTCTCTAAAATCCTTATTACTCAAGATGCAATGTCTCAAAATAATGGTATTGACTCCCTCTTTCAATCTAGGTGGGAAGCCAGAATGAATTTGCATCCGAACCCCCCGAAAATCCCAGATGGCCGCTAATTGGGCATCAATTTTCATGTTTTTACTCTAAAATCCTTATTTTGTTAGCAGAACTAGTCATGTGATACCTCTGGTTGGGGTGAGGGTGCTGAATGTGGGTGGGTATTACGCTGGTCCCCGCAGGTATTTGAGGGCTAGATACCCGCTGGCCATGTCTGATGACATTCTCCCTAGATCATGGGGAGAAGTACTCTTGGTCTCCACTAGATGGGAGTATTTCTATTCTCCAATCACAGACTATATCCAAACATCTGTATAGGAGAGACAGGTTAACCATTGGGGTACTAGGATGCCCTCTTGTGAGTAAGGGCTAAAACAGGGGATGATTGACAGCTAACTTCTTAGACATGGCCTGCCTGTATGATGTCCCCAACATAGAGGCAGGTCGCCAGCCAAGGTGGGTATCACCTGGGGAGGGGGGGCGGTGGTGTCAGTGCAGGATTGGGTACCAACTGTGTTAGATGTACTGATCGAGCCCTAATACAGGCTCGGTCAGACCAGCCCGATACCGCTCCCGCTTTTCTCCCACTCTTCGTAGGTGTGATAGCCGCTGGCCGAGACTGGCCCTAATACCGCTATCCACTCTTCTGAGAAGGTCGAATCCCACTTGGCGAAAAATGACTCAAATATCTCTGCGATTTTGAACCTCTTGTGAATTTGGAACCTTGCCCAAATTTGCAAGGATATAACTGCAGTAGGGTGTATAGAACACAAGGGCACTGTTGCGTTTATTCATGTACTCCTTTGGTTATTTTGCCTTTGTTGATGTTTATATCTCTGTGGATTATGTATTTCCTGGCCTAAAATCGCAAAAAAGTGCTTGTGTTCTATTCACCCTACTGTAGTTATATCCTCGCGAATTTGGGGAAGGTCCAAAATTCGCAAGAGATTCAAAATCACAGAGATATTTGAGGCATTTTTCGCCAAGTGGGATTCGACCTATAGGGGTGAAGGAAGCTTACAATGAAACAAAAGAATAAAAATTAAAACCTATTGAAATTGGCACAGAAATAAGGGGATCTTGACATGCACGGAAGACTTCTATAATTCCTCAATATACGTTTCCTCAACATGCCCACGTCACAGAAGGCCCAAAACGGAGGGCTGTCATCTGGCTTTTGAATTAGTCATAAGTAATTTGGGGGCTGTGTACAAATGACGTCATGCAGGAGGGGGGGAGGGGGGTCCCACTGCCCATGACCAAGCATGACAATGGGGGGAGGGGGGGGGGTCATGGGCTGCATGACATCATGTAATGAAAAAAAAAACTGCAAGTTGCTTCAGTTTTGACAAGAAGAAAATGATTTGTAAAGGTAGGGAAGTTTAATGCATTCATCTGTTATGAAATATATATTACCTATACAGGCATGCTTTCCTCCGACATCCTACTCAATGATTGTCACTGCCATCAGTGTCAGTGTTGGTCCACTACTCTATCCTACTTCTAACCCAGGCCCCATACCACTTTGAAATGCCCTTTTAGTTGGACTCATTTAACCAAAGGACCCCATATATAGGTTGATCTATGCGGGTAAGAAGTACCCTGGCATTGAGAATTCAGTAGAAAGATTCAAATGACCCAACTTCTATTCTATTTGATAAATTTCACAATTCAAAAACCCATTGGTAATTTAGGGATTGCTCATTACTCATCAACAGGCCTGAGGGGTGGGGTAGATTGCCATACAGACGTGCAGAAATCTGAAAATGATGACCCCCTCCCCCTCGGACAGATTGCCCTGGTCATCCCTCCTACAGTAGATTCTACAGTAGTTCACAGAAAAGGCATAACATTTTTCTCTGCCCCCTTCCCCACTTTGAGGTGTCAAAATTGTTTTCCTCCCTCCCCCCTCAATCTGCATCCAGCTCCCCCTGTTGATATATCACAAACTGTCCCTTGGAAACAAACAGCTTATTGTCTCCTTTTTCTGAATGGGACTCTAGGGGTTATGCCTTATATTATGCCTTACAGTAAAATGATTGTTTTGTAAGTGTGATCTTAATTATATATGTGTAATCATATTACCACACTTGTAATGTTACACTTGTAATTCAGTGAAGCCACTGTAACTGTCGGCTAGATCAAATTTCTTCTCTTATTTCCTTTCCTTTACCTCTCATGAGGATGTGAGGTAACAGGACCTTTACCCCCTGGACATTTGCCCCCAGACATCTACCCCAAACCATTTACCCCCATGGATATAATAAAGGTCGAAAAATTAGGGTAGGTAGTAGGTAGGTTTTTTTTTAGGTTGGTGCTTCTAGAACTTCTAATTTTTTTTTCGACCGATTACCTGAACACAACAATGTTTTTTAGGCCTTACCAATTCACACCTATTATTAGCCCAGCACAGTTTTGGACCAGGGACGGTGGAAAAAGCCCCACCTGTTTCCAGCACCATTAGGTTTACCCAATATATACATGTCCCTTTGAACCATCTCAATTTGCTATACTCTCTTCATGTACTTTGGGCCGGGGGGGGGGGGTATCTCTGCATGACGTCATGTTAAGGGGGGGTCAAGCATTGTATGACGAAACATGACAAAGGGGGAGGGGGGGGGGTCAAAAATGGCCAAAAAAAGCATGACGTCATTTGTACACAGCCCCTTGGTTAGCTGTTTAAGCGCTAAAAGCTAAATGGTAAAGGACGGGGGACCACCCTCGAAAGTGGTAACTTTTATCTCTTACTACGTCTGCCCACATGCCAGGTTCTTTGAAGATTCAGAGAAAAGGTGACTTAAATCTTAATGTTACAATTTTAGGGAGCATATTTAAAGGTTTATTTTGGGGGGATTGTAGATGCAAAAATTTGATTGGGGGTTCGGGGACAGAGCCCCCGAAAAAGGTTAGTTCTTAACTCTATGTCCGTTTTTCAGTGGTACCGAATGCACCGTTCATGACCTGCTTTTGGGACTGGTCCCCCGTCATTTACCTTAAAAGCGCGGCCGTTAAAGCCCCCCCCCCCCTCTGAGAAAAGAGAGGAAAAGGGGGGGGGGGGGGTCAGGGTCAGACTATCGGGGATGTCGGGTGGCATTTTGAACATAAAATATACAAAAGATGTGTTACAAATTTTAAAGAAACACATGAATCTTCTCTTCTTTTCCCGTAAATTGAACCGTAGATGCATGTGTGCTCATTTGAAATGAAATCTCAAGACTGTTGACAAGAACAGGTTATCCGATCCTACTATAGGTCGAATCCCACATGGCGAAATATGGCTGAAATATCTCTGCGATTTTGTCTGGTAACAGATTTGTGTTGGAAGGCCCTTATTGAGCCCATTAAACACAAGGACTACTGCAAACTTTACCTATACCGCTGTGAGATTCGGAATATTAAAGTTGATCAATCCTTGCATTTTATGGCCCCCACAAGGGCCATACAACGCAACACACAAAATCGCAGAGATATTTCAGCCATTTTTCGTCATGTGGGATTCGACCTTTAAACAGGGTCCCTGGGGGAAATGTTCATCAAAAGTTTCCCTCTATGAAAACCGAGCCTGCAGTGTGCATGCCTAGGGGAATTATAATGGTCGTCGCTCTATTAAGTAGTATTATAACATTCTGCAACCCTTTAGATACGAACAAGTTATAGACTTATATCCCAAGTCAAGGGGCATATGGGGGTTTACCTTCAGCTAGGCAGCACACATTGCCCAACATGAAAAGAATGCCGATTTGGTCTTAGCAAACAGGATTTGTCTGGCCAATGTTAAGGATTCAACCAGATCATGGCGAATGAGCCATGCTAATAAGATCAAGTCATGTTACCTGATTGGTGTGGCGGCTACTGGATTGCACACAGAGGGCATATGGTGTAAACTGGGGTGGTGTGGTCTGCAATGTTTAGACTGGAGAAACATACTTTTGGGTATATGTCTCAGGGTCCAATTGGTAATGATGTGTATTGCATATATGTTTTCGTACGAGCCATGGCCATATACAAATGTACTCTGTAAAACAAATTGCACAAAATCTTGAATCAACATAACTAATTTCAAAATCCTTGTATTCGGTGATGATAAAGCGTTGTGCTTATACCCTAGGATATCGTATGGTCTATTTATTTTATATGAATACAGTTCGATTTTTTTTACTATCAGGGCTAGAAATTTCCCTGTATGAATGATTAAAACTTACAAAATACTGTATACTAGGATATAAAGCAAACCTCCTACCAACAGGAGATGCTTCATTACCTGTGAGTCTGTGTTGGGGCCCACACAGGTAGACCCCCTCCAGTCTGCATTAAAACCTCTCCATAGGGGTTCATCCCTGCCTGCCCCACTCCGCTCTGCTGGGTTGATATTGAGTCTGATTTAATGTGGTCAACTCGTGCACTTAATCTCACTTTCCTCCGCTCAAATTGATTTCAGTTCTCTTTTGATACATCCCCCACCCGTGAGGTTTTGACATTGGATGGGTAATTTAACTAATGTGTTTTAGACACCCACGTGGGAGGTTTCAGTATTAATTTTCACTGGATGGTGGCCATTGGTAACATTTGTGTTTGGAATTTCAGCAATTGCATTTTTGTTAGGAGGCTCTGTTATAATCAATACGTTATAGGGAGGCTAAACCTACCTATGGATACCAACAGTATCGACCTCTGTCTAACAACATCCACACCTTAATATATTGATTTATGTCCTATTCCACAACGGGGGGGGGGGGGGGGGAGGGAGGGGATGCAAGTTGCCAACGTCTACAGAAGGTATAACTATTTTTGTAAGAGTGGCGAATCCAGGATCTGGAAAAGGAGGGGGCGCAGACCAAAAGGAGGAGGTGCACCCCCTATTTTTGAGCAAATTTTGGGTCCAAAATATGTTATTAAACTCTCAAGTACTGGGAAAAAGAGGGGTGCGCACGCCCCCCTCTAAATCCGCCACAGTTGTAATGATCACCCCCCCCCCCGGTCCGAATACTAGAGTCAGTATTCATAGTAAGATCTTTACTGTATAGACTCTGTCCATGCACTGTAAAAAAAATTCCGTAGAAAAAACGGAGATTCTCTGGCACCACTGGGTGCCGGCCAATCTCCGTATTTTTTACGGTCACCGTTTTCTTCAAAATCACTGTTTTTTTATCCGGTACTTCTTCGTTATCTAAAAACGTTGATTTACCATTCTTAGATTAACTGTAATTCTCAGTTACCCAAAAAACGGAGATTCTCTGGCACCACTGGGTGCCGGCCATTCTCTGTAATAACTACGGTCACCATTCTCTTGGAATTACTGTTATTGTAACGGAGAATGTCCTTCACCCAGTGGTGCCGGAGAATCACCATTATTTCAAGGGAATACTTCAAATCACTGTCATTTTGATATGGCATCAAAGGATGGATTATGGTATTTCTATAATCCAGTTCACTTGTGGTCCAATCCCTAGTTCCATGAAAGCATCATAGAATAGTTCATCACACTTTGTAATTACAATCTAGGGGCAGACAGCACCCTAGGATTGCTACAAAGCAACATGCATGGCTGGGTGGACATATATATATTTCTTTTCACTACAGAATAGGTGTTTGTCTCAACAAAATATCTCACAAAAGTAGATTACCATACCATTAACCATATTCTCACAGCCCCATTATTGGCCATCAATGTTGATGGTGCATTTAATTCAAAAGTTGTAAATCATTATCATTTTTTGATACATTAAGAAGTGTCTGTACAGTAGACACCTCCAGGAAATCTCATCATGAAAGAGGCTGCCACCTGGTGTGATCAAACTAAACAATAATCAAAACACAAATTCCCCGTAAATTGATAAACGGTTTTTCGCTGTGGTAGATTACGGATATTCAATATTGATAATTAGTCACTACACTACTTCACCGTAATTTTCACTGTGATCCTCCGTAAATACATTACAGACACAAAAGCATTTTTTATTCACACACACACACACACACACACACACACACACACACACACAGGGACTGATACAATACAAAAATCAAACCTTTTTATATGTATGGGATATTTTTTTCTATGCCACCACCTACTCTCAATTGAAGAAACTGAAATATACTATGCATTATTATAAGTGCTTTGGGACATACAAGCTTTCACACTATTTAGGAAAATGTATTTTTCAGAACATGTTTTCTGGGTTTCCTTGTTATATGCTCAATATCTACAAGGTTTCACCAGGATTAGAATTACAAGTTATGCCAAACTGTGGTTCATGGTAAATGTTTTGAAATATACTGAGTCTCACCAGATTCAGGAAAAAGGTGTTTCTCTGTACTGGTTTACAGGATTTCCTTGTTATATGATCAATATCTACAGAGTTTCACAAGAATTGAAATTATGGAGATTCTTTGTAAGTATTAAAAATGTGCATTACCGAAATTGCTTTAATATATACTCGGTTTCACCGTATTCATGAAAAAGGTGTTTCTCTGTACTGGTTTACAGAATTTCCTTGTCATATGGTCAATATCTACAGAGCTTCACTGGATTTGAAATTACGGAGATTTATTGTAAAATTAAACAGTGAATCTCCGTCTATTCAACGGAATATTTTTACAGTGTGCAGTTGAGAAAGATATTTGTCATAAAAAAGGTTTATAATATTCTAACCTATATATTTGGAGTTTTTTTGTGGTTATTTAGCCTCTATAAGTGGCTGTCTGGGGACAGCCACTAATCATTCAAAAGGGATTTATGGCTCACATGTAAGCAAAGGGGTTTCTGCAAATCCTTTGACAGCATGATAGTTCAAAGTATGCCAAATGGGGTTCACACTAAATTGGAGGTGTGCACATTGCCATAGATTTAATATCAGTGTGTTGTATGTTAATTTATCTATTTTCAGTTCCTCAAACCCTAACTGTAATTGTGCACTCTTAATTAGCTATACAAGCAGTTTCTGTAATTGATAATTAAGGGAAATGAGTGCCATTAGATATGTGTATGACATATAATGTCATACCATGAAAAGCTAAGAAGAAACACATTGGCATGAGGTGTAATTGAAAATAAAGTCTTCATTTACTATTGTTACTCTGTGTATAAATAGACGTACGACAACTCCAATCTAGTTTGGGCGAATATTTTATTGGACCTGGCCAATAAACATACATAACCAGGCCTAAGTAACACAAGAAGAAAGAAAAAAAAAAATCTCCAATGTGAGACCGGTGGTCCTTCCTGGGGCTAGGCAATATGGCCGACTACAAGGCCACCAGTGAAGGAACCTGTTACATAACAGGTGAATGGAAGTGGTGACATCTGGTAATACAATTGGGAACTGCTACTGCCCATTTATCACCACTTATATGCGCGCATATAAGTAGCTTATAAATAGACGTACGACAACTCCAATCTAGTTTGGGCGAATATTTTATTGGACCTGGCCAATAAACATACATAACCAGGCCAACACGCCAAACAGAATGGAGAACAGACGAAAAAAAAAAAAAAAAAAAAAAAATACATAACCAGATTTTACACGAATAAGGCGCTGACCATACGCCGATCAAGATCGACACGAGCTTGTTTGGATTTTGTCAAATAATGCAACACACTCAATGATTTCCAGTCACCAATGTTCTTGATGTCCAATAGACTGAACCCTGCATCTGCCAAGGCTGATGCACCTCCTCTTCGTAACGAGTGTGAAGACAACTTATCGATGCCTGACTTGGCACACAACTTGTGCAATTTGCCTAAGTACCATGAGTAACTGCCACGACACCATTGGCCATTTTTCATGTACGACACTACTTGTGAGTCACTGGATGGGTAGTTCACCATAGATAACAGCAAGGTCAGGTAATGATGAAGGCAGAAGATAGAGTCATAGATGAATGTGAAGGGTATGAACAGGACCCGCTCCTTAAATGAAATAGTCTTTGTACGGCGAAGTCTGACGGAGACCCCCCAGACTTCCCAGGTCAAATCTGACAAGCAGACTGCCAGTCCTTGTTCAACCACATTGGACTTACGTAATAAGCCTCTGAAGCACATGATAACAGTGATCCAAAATGCCACATCTTCAGAACATGACATATCCAATAGTTTATAAATACGCTTTAAGTCCTGCACTGACGCTGGTCGCGCCTGGTCCACATGATCACCTAGGGTCCTTCGGATACCTCTCATAGTGATGTAGAGTTCAAATGTATTAGGGTTGACATGTGAATAACCTAGGACCTTGTGCAAAACCCAAAGTCCTCCTAGGTACTGTTTAATAGAGCTGTAGCGCAGTCTCTCAGCCAAGTGTGTAACATATAACAACACAACTTCTATACTAGCGGGGAATGGAACAAGCACACCATATAATATGCAAAATTCCAAATAAGAGTTCCATTGGCTCTTTCTAGTACGCTCCGTGGCTCCAGCCATCCACTGTGACTGGTAGTTCCGTAGTTTGTGAGTCAAGACATCCCCTGCAGCAGAAGTCATTTATCAGAAATGAAGGCAATCCTTTTGCACACCTTTTATCCGTACAGCGCGACAAAAAGTCAGGAAC
The DNA here is from genome assembly GCA_949317995.1 of Acholoe squamosa. NCBI lineage: Eukaryota > Metazoa > Annelida > Polychaeta > Phyllodocida > Polynoidae > Acholoe > Acholoe squamosa. Next base: position 27,459,862 of record OX439039.1, on the reverse strand, counting down.
AATATTGTCTTTAGATTTAACGCGAGTAGCAACAATATGAAAATTATGTACAACTGATAACCAAAATAATTCTCTTATCCACCACATACAGCGAACACTCCGCGATCTGCCAGTATTTATCATGCGTTGGACTTGGGTATTGTCGGTTCTGACTACAACTTTTGTATCCGACCAATCATTTCCCCAACGTTGCGCTGCGGCAACCACTGGCCAGACTTCCAGTAGGTTAATGTCAGCTGTCTCATCATATTCACAAGGGGGTTTAACAGTATGATATAATGGAAAGCGATTATACAACTGATTGTAGGCAGGTAATTTCCATGCACCTACTAACCAATCACCATTATAACATGAGCCAAAACCAGTTAGTGATGAGTCAGTGTCTACGATAGGATGATAATCAAAGGTACGTAGGATTTTTGCAGAACCATTGAATACATAACTGAACCTTTTCCACCAGCGGATGTCATCCATAAACCAATCAGGTAGTTTGACCACCGTGACACTGTCGGCCATGTATTTGAGTAGGTTAATGACTCTACGTGAAAATGTTCTGCCTCCCCGAATAACTCTACTAGCGTGTGCCAAATGACCACACAGTTCTTGTAATTCTTTTTTGGTAGCAACAGTTTTACCCAAGAACTTGTCGATCAGTACCAATAAGTTGTCTAACTTTTGTGGGGGTAAGCTGATTTCCATTTTCACTGTGTCAATTACCAGACCCAAATACTGGACTTTGGTAGCAGGGGTTAAGATTTTTTTCCATGCAATATGGAAACCGAGACGTCGGAGCAGATCTACCAATATCGCCTGACGCCTCGCACACTCCTCGTAGTTGTCAGCCACAATGACAAAGTCATCCAGGTAACCGAAAACATTGAAAATACCTCTACGATTCATACACCGGATGACAAACTCGGTTAGTTGAGTAAAGATAAATGGAGCACATCTAAGACCAAACGATAAGGCTTGATCTTCGAAATATTCTGGTGCACCGTCCAGACTCCACACAAAACCTTGCTTGGAACGATCGTCCGGATGAACAGCCACACTGCGATAAGCAGATTGGATGTCCAATACACATAAAAACGAGCCCTCATGTATGACATCAGTAACACTATCTACTTGAGTATAATGAAACGGTTGGCAAGTTGTGTACATAAAGTCATTAATACTTTTAAGATTATCATCGGGATCACCACGGCTGCAATCTGTTATGGGTCTTAAGCTGCCATCTGGTTTTAAAATAGCCCCCAGTGAATGTACACACTGGGGTCTACTAAGAACCCTTTTGACTTTACCATCAATTAACTCCTACTTTACCAGATCGTCCATTTGGCATTTTACACCTTCTTTGATTATGGAATGGTAATTTTTTTGAAAATAAGAACCATCATAATCCACATCAACGATTTTGAATCCGTTACGAACACCGTCTAGGATATAAGCATAGTTACCATCAACTTCCTCAAACCCCATGCATTCATCAAAGAAGGCGTGTGGGTTGAGTTGGAGGCACATGCCATCTAAGACATGAACGGAATCACAATCCAAAGGACAAGGTCTAAACCATTCAACACCATCGACAATTCTGGAAGTGTAGATAGTAGGAGTTAATATAATGTCTTCCGTCTTTGGTAATGAATCTGAAGAATTGACATGATTTGAATAACAAGGAGTTACGAATTTGTTGACATCCCATAATAAACTATATTCAAGTTCACTGGTATTATCAGAATCACTGGTATTGTCAGAATCGGAAGATTTTATAATTCCACCATCTATGCCAAACTCCTCGGAGACACTGACCCCTGAATCAGAATCCACTAAGGCCTGATATCAATCATTTGATTTTTTCACAGTGCACTTTAGTTTTGTGTGATTACCCCCACAAGAGCGACATACATGTGGGTGAGGGCAATCTTTGGCGTTACAACCATTATCACCGTTAAATGCATAGCAACAGTGAATTTCATCTGACTTTTTCTTTTTGTTCTTTTTCCTCTTACTACTCGATCCCGCAACAGTACCAGCACCACTTTGAGATGGAGGCTGGATACCAAGAACATTACATAAGTGCTCGGCACTAAGATTCTCAAGACCAACACTGTTTGAGAAGATGTCGTGATCGAAATAGCAGAATGTGTGTTCACCAAACGATTCTCCCCTTTCACGCATCGCAAGATCATACTGAATGAGAGCATCCTCATTGTAGAATGCTTTCTTGTCAGTTAGGAATTTAACATGTTTACCATAGTTTTTACATGGGAAGTTTCTAGCCAACATGCTATTCAAGAGACCCATGCTAGCAGAAATAACATCATTCAAGGCGGGTTTTTTTACTTTATCATGCGGCATGTGCTGTTCAATGTCATAGGTCACAAACTTACTGCCACTGGCATTGTTCGGTGAAAATATCACCATTGGGGCGCCTTGAGCTTGGTGTTGTAGTTGCTGGTTAGGATACCATGCTGTTGGGTTATGTGGAATTTGAGGTTGCACAGACTGAACACCAGGAGCCTGGAACAGGCTTTGTTGATTAGGTATGATTCCTGCAGCCTGGTACTGTTGTTGTGGGTTAGGAATAACGCCAAACTGATATGAAGCCTGCTGCTGATGGGATGTTGGGACTGGAATCCCATACATATGAGAAGTAGTCGGGTTACCATATACCATAGGTGTAGGTGGGAACTTTAGCCTGCCATCCGGTGCCCTAAATTGACCCACACCAGGCCAACTGACAGTCTGACTAACAGGTGTGACAGGTGGGGAATAAGGTGTGCCATCTCTGTAGAACAGCTGAGGAACAGTGTTAGCAGCTACACCACCACTTCTCCACTGTTTCCACAGTAGGAACTCTTGATAATCATTGTCTAATTCACCATGGGAATGACTTTGACCCACTGGATAGTCAGGTTGATTGTCTCTGGGGACCGGGTGATTGTACCGGGAAGGTGGCTTGTTATCGCGGGTGAGCGACTTGTTTACTTGGGTATTTCCCTCTACTGTAGGCAATTTTTTACTCAAGTTGGGTAATTCAAACATACCTGAGGTGGTTTCAAGGCCGGATTGGCCTGCGGAGGGTCCCATAACTTTAGAATCAGGCCCTAAAACAGTGTTTGCGGCCGAAAACCGGCTTTCCGGAAGTACAGGGCGGCCATTTTGGGCTCCGCAGTTAAAGTTAGAGCTGGCTTGTGATTGGCCAGTTTGGAAGCCTGGTGTGTTCGAGTCACCACCTTTATTCCTTACTGTATCCAACTCTGATGAGTTCAAATACGTAGCACTAGCAGCAAGAAAAGAAGTTTGGGCCTCGAACGCACCTAGGGCGTTCGACCCACCACTTTCGTTCCTTACCGCATCCAGCCCTGAAGGATTCCAACATGGTGCACTAGCAGTAAGAGAAGAATTTTCACCCTCGAACGCACCCATGGCACCTCGCCAAGCCCGTACGCCTTCGTTTAATTGGCGAAGAGATCTGTTATTTTCAGCCCTAAGGCTGGCCAACTCTAGTTCCAACTCCTTGCGTTTACACATTTCATCAATTTTTGATTTCCTGGCCCTTTCAAGTTCAATCTGATGCAATAATTCATTTTGTGTAGATTCCTCCCCAAGGCTGCTAAGCTCACCATGTTGACCGTCCTTCCCGTGGGGCGGCCGGTCGCTCTGCCTGGCCTCCGTGGCCTCCTGCTCGTCACGCTCGGCTGAATCCGCTGAACCAGGTAATTTTTCCGAATCCTCCGGAGAATGACGTTTCCCCGGATTGGTCACCCCACAATTCGGGCACTTGGCCGCGTTACCATGGTAGGAAGTATCACAGGCCACGCATTTAGTCATGATGACTGAGAAAAAAATCTCCAATGTGAGACCGGTGGTCCTTCCTGGGGCTAGGCAATATGGCCGACTACCCTTTTTTTTTTTTTTTTTTTTTTTTTTTTTTTTTTTTAGTAAATGTTTTGAAATATACTGAGTCTCACCAGATTCAGGAAAAAGGTGTTTCTCTGTACTGGTTTACAGGATTTCCTTGTTATATGATCAATATCTACAGAGTTTCACAAGAATTGAAATTATGGAGATTCTTTGTAAGTATTAAAAATGTGCATTACCGAAATTGCTTTAATATATACTCGGTTTCACCGTATTCATGAAAAAGGTGTTTCTCTGTACTGGTTTACAGAATTTCCTTGTCATATGGTCAATATCTACAGAGCTTCACTGGATTTGAAATTACGGAGATTTATTGTAAAATTAAACAGTGAATCTCCGTCTATTCAACGGAATATTTTTACAGTGTGCAGTTGAGAAAGATATTTGTCATAAAAAAGGTTTATAATATTCTAACCTATATATTTGGAGTTTTTTTGTGGTTATTTAGCCTCTATAAGTGGCTGTCTGGGGACAGCCACTAATCATTCAAAAGGGATTTATGGCTCACATGTAAGCAAAGGGGTTTCTGCAAATCCTTTGACAGCATGATAGTTCAAAGTATGCCAAATGGGGTTCACACTAAATTGGAGGTGTGCACATTGCCATAGATTTAATATCAGTGTGTTGTATGTTAATTTATCTATTTTCAGTTCCTCAAACCCTAACTGTAATTGTGCACTCTTAATTAGCTATACAAGCAGTTTCTGTAATTGATAATTAAGGGAAATGAGTGCCATTAGATATGTGTATGACATATAATGTCATACCATGAAAAGCTAAGAAGAAACACATTGGCATGAGGTGTAATTGAAAATAAAGTCTTCATTTACTATTGTTACTCTGTGTTTTACCATTGAGTGATCTTAGTCTCAATTTGCCAATATTGAGACGATACTCAGTTAAGTTGCAATTTGGTTTTTGAAGCAATCTCCACATATCGACTTTTGATTTAAGACTATCCTATCATTTTATGTAGCCAGCTTTTCTATGGGACTAATCGCATGGTGGCCATATGAAGTTTCTACAAGATCTATCCAGCCATCATTTCACTTCGTGTCTCCCACTGTCCTCAGATACAGAGTGGATTTAGTAGATATTTTGAGAGTATGGCTTGCACGTTCGGCGTCAGCATGCAGAACGGTAAGTGCAGATTAGTTAGTGTACTGGATGTTAGCGTTTACTCAGATGGTCGTAATACGATCATTTTGCAGATAGAAGCATGGCCACAAGGCCCAACTTACCTTCCACCTTATGCAATGTCATAATCCTGTAAGGGTAAACCAATGTTGTGATGCACTCTACACCACTACTAATGGGTGGATGGTAAGAGAGGTGACTGGGTCCAGCTCCCAGATCTCACTCTGTGAACCAGGATCTATACGTGCACCAATACATCCAGTAAGTCCGTCTGTGACATTAGGGAGTAGTATTTTGTTAACAACAGGGGGTGGGTGGGTTTGGGGGGGGACAAAAAAATTCAGACCTTCTAAGGGGGGGACAGAAACATTTTCGCCCCTTTTGAACGAAAAAGCCCGCGCGACTATAGAATAAAAGGGGGGAACGGACAAATTCCTGACCCCTTAGAGGGGGGACGGAAAAATTTTAGACGCGCGTGGAATTTCACCAACCCCCCTGTTGTCAAAAAATTACCACTCCCTTAGGATTAACGGAATAACAGTATAAATGCGTAACACTCTGAAATCTACGAAAATAACTTTTGTAGATACATCTCTTTTGTTTGAACACAGATGGCAACATTTGTAAACGAAATACATGATATGATAAGCATTATAGGCTGGCAGAACTTGATTATAATTCATTGTACAAAAATGCATTAATACAAAATGTACAGAGTGAGATGGACAAATCTACCCCTTTGCAAATACAAACACGTGTTGTACTTTGAAGGTCTTCCTATTTGATAAACAGTTTAATTTGTTTATATCCACACACTGTGCAGTGGTACTTACCTTTTTATGTCGTCATTTTGTTATTGCTGACATTTACCGATGTTGATAGAAAAATCTTATTTCCGACATATGGGATGCATTTGTACATGTAGGCCTCGGCTTATTCACCCTGTTCCTTGGGGTTTGGGAAAGGGCGGTTGTTTACACTACAACTTTTTATGTACAGGTCCTTTTGATATCAGACTAACTCGTCGGCTTAGTACAAGAAGGTTGTAAATACTTCTGGGCCAACAACCCGCTGGGCACAGAAAATTGTATCGACGTCGACAGCTGATTGATATGTGGTGATAGTGCTGATCAACCTGTCTTCAAAATTTTTTCAATGATTCCATTTCAATTTTGTCAACCATCGGCGTTTCAACATCAGTCTTCAGATCAGCAGTTGACACAGCAACGTTGAAATATTGTTCTCAATTCAATGTTGATTCAACATTGATTTGTCACCATTGTATCAATAATATCAATGTTGATTCAACATTGATATGTCAACTCAGAATCACCTCACAACTATTAATGTTGAAACAATTTTGTATCAACATAGAAATAAAAACATTGAATTAGCACTGATGGTTAGATGTTGAATCATTGTTGATTTGATTATCTTGTATCAACTTTCAGATTCAAACATGTTTCAACATTAAATCAACTGTTGTTTCAACGTTACTGTGCCCAGTGGGCAGGTAAAATGTACCTTCGCGAAGGTGCTCAATGATGTACTGTTTCCTTGTTGACTCACATGCAGTTACAATCTTCTTGTGCTAAGGCGACAGATTAACATCATTTATGCCAGCGTGCATTAATTCAATTGATGAAAATGAAATCATAACAAGACTTTAAACCCAAAATTTAATGCATGTTATATGAAGATATACACATGAGGATATGTCATCCGTACGATATTCTCAGTTCTAACATACTGTAAATAGTTCACAAATGATACCTTAATAATTTCGAGTGGGGATGGCTCAAGGAGTTGAGGTTGCCCCACTACACTATCATCCCTTTTACCACAAATGTCCTTCTGTCAGGCCCCGGCCCACATGGTTATAAAGTGACAGTAACATATTGATGGTGTGCTTTGATAGCAACTACCCTTTCTGTATCCTTAGGCAATATCCAACGCACAAAATACCAGTAAAACAGTGGCACCATACACATCCTCGTCCTAATAGATGAAAGTGTGGGCAGGTGGGGCGTGTCTGGAGGGGCTCCAGGGTAAAGGGCTGCACCCACCTGTCTAACACCGAGCACCCTGGAGAAGAACACGTGATACAGGCCTCGGGTACAGACCTTCCCTGTGACTTGCCACCCTTCACCTCACACTCTCTACCCCCTGTGGTTTATTTTGTGTAATGTGGTTATTTATATTGACCCTATTTCTGCTTGGCTGTGCGTACATTTGACATTTATTAAATTGGTCCTTATGCAAGGATACAGCATCACTTATCCAAGTGACTCAAACCACCTGGCAGGGAAGGAAAGTCGATATTGGGAGTTTCTCAGTGAAAGTATAACGGTCCCAGCTGAGCAAAGAAAGGCATGGGGGTCAGATATTGGCAAGAACAATAGAGCCTTCAGTCACTGACACGTGCCATATTGGATTGGAGACACTCGGTTCTCTGTTTTGATGGGAATTAGTCAAAAGCTGGTAATTAAACATATTAATCCACGTCAATGAGGGTACTATGTAAATACTATTACAGGGTCTATTCAGAAACCACTGAATGCTGTACTTACTTTTCTCTGAGTTCTTTAGGGATTTCAATTAGAGACTTAGAGACTCCGATGGTATTGTTTGTATATGAAGAAACACTTCCCCAATAGAATAGAGGGTGTCTAGAACTAGAAATACGGTATATCTATGAAAGTGTAAATGTACTCCTGTAAATAACGTTATGCTCCGGGGTTATGCTTGAAATTTCCCACGCTTCCATGCTAACTTCCCGGCCTGTGCATCCTTGGGGTCACAATTATCTATCTACATGTAAATTGTGATTATCACATTATAACTGTGAGATTGTGCTCACACCCTTTTTCTTTCCCCATGTGAGATCAACGGTCTTCATCCTTTCCTCTATTCGTTTTAAAACAGGGCAAAGGAATGAAACAGGAAATGGTTCCTGATTAAGGGAGTGGTCATTATTTATCAACAGGGGGGGGGAGGGTGGGTTTGAGGGGGGGGCGTAAAATTTTCAGACCCCTCCCGAGGGGGGGGCTAAAAAAATTTTGACCCCTCTTTAGGGGGGGGCTAAAAAAATTCACCCTCTTTTTAGCAAAAAAGCCCGCGCGCTACTATAGATCAAAGAGAGGCGCGAAAACTCTCCTCGCCTCTGGCGCTGGGGGGGGCGAAAAAAATTTTGACTGCCGTCGAGGGGGGAGCGTAAAAAATTTCCGCGCGTCCGCGCGAAAACCCACCACCCCCCCCCCTGTTGATAAATAATGACCACTCCCTAACCTCAAACATTTGTGATACGTGTCCGACTCACTCACGAGTCCTGCTTCAACTTGACAAGTTGTCACATGTAGAAGGGTGCTTTTCCGTTTAACATTCCATCCACCGGTCTACTTATATATGACCCGTCCCGTGCGTCTACTATATTGTATGTGTCTTTTGGACAATTGATCCCCTATTCCATCTTTAACATCAATACCCAATGTTTCATAGTTTGATGATATAGACATTAGGTAGGATGCACGTGTATTCATCATTTGAATCTGCCCCTGTTTGAGGATTAGAAATACTTTTCCATGTACATGCCCATGTATAGGATTATGTATAAAGCACATGACCTCACCATCCTTATTTTCAAACGTGCAAGGGATGACCTTTGATGATCCTGTTAGATTTCCACTTTTATGTTTCGTACAATACATGTAAGTACTCATGTATATCATCACGCTTGACAAAAATGATGACACGCATTTATATATGTCAGCAATAAAAAGGTCCTTGAGTCAGGTATGGTTGATGAGCTAAGAGGAGCTAAGGTCAATATTTAGAGTAGGGTCGATATGTATGTATATTTGTGTACTTCTTAATAAGGGCTCTCTTATGCCATGGTTCATGTGTTAGGTAATTCATGAGACTATTGAAACTGATCATTCTGAACGTGAAATAAATGCATACGAGGATACCTGGAGACATTAGTGAGGTGGTGCTCTCAAAATAACTATTAGGTATTGATCTACACACACACACACACACACACACACACACACACACACACACACACACACATATACATATATATATATATATATATATATATATATATATATATATATATATATACGCTTCCTGCTTCTGGAACCATACATTTATAGGCACCGAAGATGGGCCATGGGCCATGTGCCATTATATGTCATTTGGATCACTATTCAGGCCTGTCATTCATGTAATTAATTACAAGAGGACTTTTTTCATCCGATGGACAATAGTATGATAGGTATTTAAGGAAGTTAGCATATTGCTGAATTCGATTTTCCAACAACTTTTCCAACACTGAAAAGAAATGGAAAAATAATGAACAAATAAACCAAAGCAAACAAAACACATAACAGAATCTACCAGAGTTCTTCTTTTTACATAGATAGCACTAACAGGCACCTCCCTATTGGCTGGTAGCCCCATTTCAAAGATGCCCTGGGTGTTTCCTCCTCAGCCATAAGAGTAGAACAGTGGGGATGGTTATAATTTATGGTAAAAGAGCGCACTGGCTGTTTGACTTTGCTTTGAACCTCTTTTTATCCCATATCTTCACCAGAGATTCAAGCACACAGCTGGTAGAAGGGTGAATTGTGGTAGGACCTCTAAGGGAAGTGGTTGATCTGCCTGCCCATGCAGCCATCTTTCAAAGTGTTCCCACGGTTATAGAGCAGACCACCTACGTCTGCACATATTAGCCAGTGGTAGTCTATGTGCTTGAGTCATGTAAGTATATTCCACCATCCGATCCAGAGAAGACAGCCAGATGGTGCTTGTGTTCACGTGCCGACCACAGGATAATTGTGTTATACCCACTGACCTCACACTCTCCTATCCTGAACAAGTCTCAATATGGAGATGAAGTTATAAACCCTGGTCTTTAGATGGCACTCCCAGCATCGAATCTAGAAGGGCAGAACCCAAAATGTTATTGTATATAGGTTGGTGGACAGGGTCCAAGCTATTTTTTTTCTATGAAGCTGCCCTGCTGGTACGGGAGGGGGGAGGGGGAGGGTTACTCAACGAAACTGCTACACCATTGTCACATCCCCCAATCTTTTTGAAGTGAGATGTCAGCCCACGGTTTTTGTGCCTATACATGGGTAAAACGTGACGGTTGTGATGCTTGTGACAGAGGGGTTTTAAAAAGTGACAGTCGGGACGCAGGGGTTTTAGGAAATGACAGACGGCGACAATTTCAAAGGTTCCCAGTACATTGGTATATTCATAAAAAGTGACGGCGTTACATCCTGAAAATTTTGAGCACCCCTGTATAGGCACGTTTTTGACTGTGACTGTGAAGTCTTTTCTCCAATGCCATGATTGTATAGTCCTGGGATTCATACATACATAAAGTTCCATCGTTATGATATCAATTATATCAGTTATCACAGCAGGGGAGGGGTGAGGCTGAAATAAAGTCTGCGTGTGTGCACACAAAAAGACGTACATAAGAAAGCTTGGTCAAAGTGACTTATTATTCTTAGTTGCTACTAATTATAACTAATGTGTGACACACCTATGTTAATCATATTGACTACCCAGATTATTTTCCGAGGTATCTGCCGGGTGTTTGCACCTGAAGCCTCTGTGGATTCTTTATCTGTAAAATCTCAAAACATCAGCAGTTATCAACATCTACAGTGGCATTTGACCAATGTACGTGAGTAGCTTGAAGTATGATGGAGTATAGTTCACTAATGACCCGTGCATTTACCCTCACACTGAGTGAGTGGCATTTGTGCACTGAAAAAATAAGGCTTAAAAGACAGAAAACCTAAAAGTGCAAAAACTAATCAGTACTGATCATTTTAGGGTGCTCAAAATGACGCAGATGGGGAGACTACCCTTTCATCATTTGGGTAGTCATAAATGATTACTAAATTTAATCATATTGATTTTTTTTCACATGTTTACAAAAACCATTGGGTCAGATGTATGATGAGGCAGGGTAATCATTTTGATAACTTTTCAAATCTTGTCTTTTATGACAATATGATTTGAGAATGGTATTGACCCCCTCCTCCCTTCATTACGAAGTGCATTAATTAGAGCTGGCCTACTCCTTGAAAATATGCCCATTCAGACATAGGTATTTCTGATACCAAAAAAGGTGTCAATGCTCTTAAATTTTTATTTTACTTCTAATCTGATTTCACAAAATACCTTCTAATCAAATTTAAATTTTACATTGTATATGTATATATACCCCTTCCCTTTTTGTTTTAACAAGTTGTCAGGGACAGAAAGCTCCCCTCTCAATACCTGTCACAACACATTCCTACTGGAGATTCTGACCCCCCTGTAATCTTCTTTCACACCTTGTCCCAACTCCAGGTAGACTGTAGTAAACATAGGCCACCACAAACAATTCAAAATTAACAAGCAAATATGTATTAAAATACAATATTCTTATAATATCATAGATGATTCCACATATTGGGCTGTGTGGGTTGTGTATTTGTGTATATTGATGTAGTCTTACTTGTGTAGATATTAGTAGCTCACTCCACTAGTCTCGTGTATTGGGAAGACTAACTCTAGTGGTATGATGTTGGCTTAGCCCATTCTCATAACCAACACCAAGACGCCAGTACAAGTCACTATTTATTGTTAACTCGTTATCCACAGTTACAGTTGTTTTATCAGCTCCACTCAACTCTATACAGCTTCAACGACATCAGTCTAATCATACAAACAGTTTGTGTCCAAGTGGCTAAGTGTAATACTAAGTACTAAACAGCTTCATCCCCGTCTACTCCAGGAGTATGTGTTCCTTCCTCGACAGCTCCCACAATACTGACTCCTCACCTGCTTCTCACTAACCCACTACACCTTTACTCGCCATGTACTTGGCTTACTCATATCTTTTCCCTTACAGAATTCTCCTGACCGGTTCTTGTCCAACTCCATCATCGCCTGCTGCATCCCATAGCTACCACAAACCCATCACAGGACTCCTATAGCACTCTCTTATATAGCACACAATTATTACATACATAGTTGTACCCTGTTATACCCGTTCATTATAATTATTGCTTATTGATGACAAGACAATATATTAGTTTCAATTTATATAATGTTACGAAATTACATTTACATATATATATAAATATATATATATATATAATTATTATTATTATCATTATTATTGGACAATGGGAGAGAATCTTCTTTCTTGATTGTTTTGGAAACGAGTGATGATTTGAACTAACGGACCCTCGTTACAGGACATGGACTTTTGGGGGATACATCAGACGAAGATGTGTGTTGGTATGCATGTCACCTCAGCCCTCAGACGATGCCATCTCCACTCTAACAATCACACTGTTTGCAATAGTCGTAGAGGAGCCGCAAAGTGGTCCTGAGGGGTGATTTAATTCGTAGGATTACTGAAAGCTACAACCTGATTTTTTATGTAGTCTGATGTGTCTGGATACAGAAAAGTGACGTTGTGTGTGTAAACTCTCGTGCAGGTACCTAGAAATTCTATGGAATAATCTCTTCAAATTATAGGTGCCTTTTTTATGGTAGGAAAATATACAAATCCATCTGTCATAACTTTAATATTGATGTTATAGAAATTCTGATGGTACCTACCCCCCCCCCTAAAGTGGACTCAAGGAAAATGCTGGTGCCTTCAATTTGTTGCTAGGACAAGCGGTTACCTAGCAACGGCCACTTTGACCTAGCAACAGGTCCTTTCTGAGACATTTATCAATAAGGTTTCTGATGTAATCTAGCCTCCTAAAATTGACCAAAGGAACACACTAAAGCTTTTTATAAGTTGCTAGGACATGCAGGTAATCTTTGCCTAGCAACAGACCCTTTTGCTTTCAGAAATCGACTACACTTGGAATGAGTCAACAATAAGGAAGCGACTATATATCTAGATATGATACTGTGAAGGTCAGTACACTAATTTAGAGTGGTAGCTGCCCCCGCCCAAAAAAAAATGAAACTAAGGAATAAACAGAAGCTCTGTATTTGTTGCTAGGACACACAGTTACCTAGCAGCAGGCCTAGCAACAGGCCCTTTCCAATACATTGATCTTCTGAATGTTCTAATGATACCTACACCCCAAAAATAGACCCATGAAAGATGTTGAGACTTTCCATTTGTTGTGAACCTACCTAGCAACAGCAGCTTTGTCTAACAACAGGCCCTTCCTGTGACAGGCCCTGCTATGCTTGGGATGAGCCAAGGAGTTCACAGTATGGAAACAAATTCTAATTGGTATGATGATGCACTGATATAAGTTGACATTTTATCAGAGATAAATCATCATTACTAAATACTTTGGATGAATAAGGATACCCCACATAAGGTGCATACTATAATTATTTATGAGGATAGATTCCTAGTGTCACTTGTGGGACTGACTGCTAAAGTTTGGGGTGTGCTACCCTCTCATCCCCAACTGTAAATTGGCTATAAAGACCACTGTAATGGGTGCAGTATAACCCTCATAGGCTCATTAGATTTGTACTAACAGCACCTACCACTGTTTTACAGAAATAGAAGAAATCTACTGCAAAACACTTGGCATAGCCTGACAGTATATATAGGCAAGAATATCATACTATAGAACAGCACTTAACTATACCACCTTAAACCAAGCCCTGTGTACACCTTCTATAGTATCTCTCTAAGCTCAGGCTGCACATTTTTCAGCCTACTGCCAAGTGTTGTATTTTGGAAAACACTGTTAGGTCTTTTGCCCTGAAACTGAGGAGTAATTCATGGCAAAGGAAGTATTACCGGAAAATCCTGGTCATAAGCCTATCCTTTGTTTGCTATATTGAGTCAAGAACAGCTTCTAAATTCTTCCCAAAGTCTCCCCCGGCCTATTTTTTTTCTCTATATAACAAAGAGAACTTGCTTAAAACATTACCCCAAAATTGGCTCATAATATTATTTCCTCAAAGTCTACTCCAAGCTTATGAATGAGGTTGGCTTATAACCAAGGTTTTACGGTAAATCCTCCTGACAATGGCCTAATATTTTAAGAAAGATTATGCTTAGTATATCCTGCTTACACCACAAACACTGATGTGATACAGATTATTAAGCAGTGATAACTGCAAAGTTGTTCTTTGCACTCCACTGACCCTTTTATGACGTTCCCTGAACTGTAATTCCACAGACAGCATCTTGAACAGGGACTCCCCTGACCTTTGAATGCTTAAAGATTTTGCATCTACATATTGGGAGACACTGATGAGGCCTACCCCACTGAGAGTTAAGACCATAGCTAGATATTGGCTGCAGGTTGTCAGTCTATGCTTGGCAACTAAGACTCAAACTCCCAAGGAATAATTGAAACCATGATTAGTTACCAGTGTTACTTACCACAAAGGCCCTAAAATGCATATGAAGTCACTCCACCATCAAGAGCAAAAGTTACCATTATTGTGTAATATTAATCTGTACATATATACCTGTAAATCTCAGAAATACATATATCATTTAAAGTTACCTGCCAGAAAAATCATTTCTCTATGCTCTCCCTGCATAAAGACATGATACTAGGCATGCAAATCCAGAGGTCAAGGCCAGAGGTACATAGCAACACTTCTATGTGATCTGTACCTGTTAACTCTATGTTATTTTCTATATTGGAAGTCCAATCCCAACAGGAGTATAACCAAGTACCTATCTGACCTCTGCTTGTGGATGCTCAATGATTAGGGAAGGATGTGCACGAAGGATGTACCCTGAAAGAGCCCATACTTGCATATCTTTTTATTTATTTATAACCTTATTATATGATCATTGGACAGGAAAGTGGCATGCTAATGCTTTATGTGAGCCTTAACAACTGTTGTGTCCATATGAATGTAATTAAATAATTATTGTAAGTGATTGCACCTATAAGGCTACACTCATCTATCTTGGTGATAAATACCCTGTCCCACTATGACTAAACTACAGTAAGACTTGGCTACTCAGAGCATTGTTTTAATGAGCACTTATTTAGAATGAGCATAATTGAGTGGCTTTAAATATTTTCATATATTTCTATAGTTAATCAAGTCCATTTTTTCTTTTTAGGAAATTCTTGATATTTTTCAGATTTTTCATGTTTATGTGTATGTATATTTGTCAGGAATGTATGTCCATATTTTCCTGCTTGCTAAATGCAGTATTCCCTGTCGATATTCTTCTCATATTTTGAACCATAATGACCAATGAAAAAAGATGTGTGGGCACTTATGATGTTCAATAGCCGCACACATGGATAAGGTCTCAGAAAAGAAATCCGACCTACCGACCCTAATTTTGTAGACTATGTTACCGGAAGCATATATGCAATTTTGTTTTAGCCTCATACAAAAGAAGCATAGCCTGTCTCGTGATGTTTGCCCATGCACCTCTAGATCTAACCGTTTGACATTGGTACATGTTTTAAGTGGTTTACCATCCAACGGTTGGCATGCCCGTTATGACAAGCATATTTTCCTTCAGCTGTAATACGAGAAAGCAATTTATTTCTCAAAAGATGATCATTTCCTGAAGTTAAAAGCGTACACTATACTTATTGATGACGGGAAGACTGAAAAAAACTTATGTCGACCCCAGCCCTATAGCTCGGTGATGTGTTTGCATTTGGAAATTCCATATGATTACCTGCATGACACCCGGAAATTGCATATGTCATTATCAGATCTATTCGTTCATCGTTTTGACCCAACAGGTTAAAAAGGGGGAGATGCAGACAGAGCATATTATAAGGCATGCTATATGCTGGGAAATGTAGTGGTTCTCAGCTTTATAGTCCATCTTTTTTTTCAACATGAAACATTCAAACGCGTGTTTACCATCATCCTGGTGTAACACTATATGACACATACCACTCGTCAGGAGAACTAAAACATAACCAGCCCTGAACAACAGACCTCAGGAGAGGTTCGTCTTTTAGCTGACAGCATTCCCGTTTCATGTGCACTTGAAGTAGTCGATCTCACCCCGGCAAATTGTTTTATAGTTGGCAGTGCTTTACCGACTGATTACACTGAAAAGATGGGTCTATATGGGCTAAAGTTGGACAGTATCGAAGACTTAAGATCCTTTTTCTATGTTGATGACCCGAGGTTATCATGTTGATCACCTTGGATCATCAAGGTTTCTGCCACACCAGTGGGGTGTTTCAGAAGCAGGTAATGTTTACAACCGGTCATAAGGAGATATGATAACAGTTTTAATAGTGATTGTAGGCTTATACCTGCATGTGTTTCTAAAGCATTACCATTACCTTACTGTGTCTATATATAATATACAGCAATACTAGCGCCCGTCCGCCGCCGGAATCCATCACGTCAGACAGATAACCGCCTCCATCAGGATGGCGTCTGTGCACCTATACTTCTACAGGGGGTGGCAGGGGTGGGGGTCGACAAACAAACTGACTCCAAAATCTGTTTCTTGTGGCACAACACACGGATAGGATGGGGTGAGGGTCTTGTGGGGTTATTGTGTGGTCACCAGTAGTCTTTTTCTCCCTTTTCTTTCTCGGGGCAGGATGGTGGGGCGGGGGTGGGGGTATGTGGTAAATATACAGTAATAATCGGCTCTAAAATTGATTCATCTTTTTTTTTTCTGACGGTCAGATGCATGACTTGAAAATACATACTCGGTTCAAAGCACCAAACATCAAAAACGGTCTAGGGCAGGGTAATGCTACATGGGGGAGGGGGGAGGGGGTGTTCCAGAGGGGTGCCTAGTACGTCAGAGGGGTGCCTAGAATGTCAGAGGGGTGTCCAGTGCATCAAAGGGGCGCCCAGTGTGTCAGAGGGGTGCCCAGTGCATCAGTCAGTCATCCAATACATCAGAGAGGTGTGTAGACATTTTCAAGAATTATAGGACATAACCCATGTATTCACAAATATCAGAGGACTGACACTAAGAATATATTTTTATTGATTTATACCAGGACAATGGAGATGTTTCCTGGTGAAGAAATTAATTGTGTATAATTGTATTTATATTATTTGTGTGATAAGGTAGGATCTATAATAAGATCCCGGTTGACATATTTTGTACAGAAAATGAGAAATTTTTTCTGATGAAGCCTAGAAACTTATGTAAAAAACAAAAAAAAATTGAAAAAGTCATAAAAGTGGTGATGCATAAATAATGGTGTGATACTTAGCTTTGAGTGGAACAAAGCATTTTAGTTCCCAAGGTGTAATATTGGGATATATGTGTGTGGATTCATTATAATGATGTAACATTATATAAATTGAAACTTATATATGTGGAATCATCTATGATATTGTAAGAATACTGTATTTTAATGCACATTTGTTTGCTTACTTTGAAATGTTTGTGGTAGCCTGTGGTTACTACAGACTACTTGGAGGTGGAGTTAGGAAAAGGTGTGAAAACTTGTCAGATTTAGCCATAATCCATACAGGCTGTAGTGGTGCAAGCTGGGACTTACTTCAGGGTGTGGGAAGCTAGGTATAATGGAAGGTGCAATAGCAATGTGTGAAATCTCCTAGAGGAGGAGTATATATAGAGTTGACTTCTCAGTGGAGAGACACACCCCTTACCAGAGTCAGGACAGGATATCAGGACAGCACACAGCAGCCAAGAGCACCATGGAGGAGGCATGGTTGAGGTTTGGGTGTAGCTCCGTGCTGGGCCAGGAACAGTTACATAGGTGCAGTAGTCCCAACAAAAGGACCTTAGGCAGGTATGAGGTTGAGTTACACCTTGGAACTGTGGAGTCCAGCCTGGACTGTCTCGGGTGGGTGAGGTGCTAGGAAGGCATTTTGCCCAATAAAGTATTGTGATCTTTACTTTGATTCTGCTTTGTATTGTATCCTTGCTCTATGGTGTTGGAACAGTTGTTGTACATCCACTGTGCTAATGGTTTTGTAGGTGCAGATTGTTGTAATCTGAGTGATATAGCTATGTGCTATGGAGATATTGTTTGACATTTGGAATGTAAATTGAGAGTTGTACATAATTGAAACTATTGAGAATAACTTGTGACATATTGATAAAGATATCTCTCGAGATAGTGAATAACACCAATAAATGTATTATGAAACTGCATTCCAGCTCCCTTTTGATATGCAGTAATACATTTAGATCCCAAGGATTTTGATAGTTATTAGTAACTGGAATATAGTATAAAGAGTAATTTAAATGTTAAGGGGAAAGGACTTGATTCCGCCCCCTATTCCAAATCTATCCGGAGTGGGTGGTTTCAACCTCCCCCTAACAAATGTTAGATTGAAATTTGAAAGCTAAAATATATGTTGTTCCAGAAAATCATCATAATTTTAGCATCCATGGAACTATTTATGGTACACACCTACCAGAAAAATCCTGTTTCAAGCCACACTTCCATCTGGTGTGTAAAGGCAACACCGTGTGTCTACCCTTAGTCAAATTTACTAACGGATCTTGGTCAAAGTGACTAAGATCTCTTAGTGAAAGTGACCAAGATAAGTTAGCTTGCCTGAAACTCCCAGCAGATACCCTGTTCAAGATTATGCCCAGAGAGTGAAACTCATTTGGGTAGTCAATGTGACTAAGAAAACTTAGACCTCCTTGGTTATTTGTTAGTACTAATTAAGAATAATAAGTCACTTTGACTAAGTTATGTGCGTTTTTTTTTAATGTGTGGGATTAATCATGCCTCGTATTCAACATAAACTGCTAGCAAGATGCCAAGCAACGCTGCCTACGTCCTCTCAGTTTTTTTGTCATGACTCAACCGGGACTCAACTCTAAGTTTGAAATAATCCTAGCAGCCTCCATAAGTTAAGGACTGTACAACGGTGGTGGTTGTTACTTCATGTACATTTGGCCCTTCACAGTTGAGTTCAATTTCCCATGTGATCAATGGGATTATGTAGTCGTGCATTATTACTTAACCCAACTTAGATCTATACTGGAAGTAAACTCCAGGTATCAGCTAAGTCCTTGTCCTGCATGGTATTCATCTGATGTTATACATGAACGTTAGACAACTGTGTGAATATGCAATATAGTACATGCACCCGTATGTCATGACTGCATGCGGCCTATCACGAAATAAACTAAATAAAATGAGATAAATGAAATTCACATCGCGTATGAAATCTGCAAATGCGCGCTCACGATAGGCGAAGCATGATGGGCGAGTCCACTTTTGGGGTGCAACTTTCACCACAACTCGTTAGAACGTGACCTGTACGTGACATTCCGCGAGCAGAACCGCGACCACTGACTTTGTAACCTCCGCCTGCCTTGTAGGACAGATGGCCTTGTTTTATTAGTGTTTCTGACGCTAGGAATCCTGGGACGCGAACATGATATGGCATTTCCGGGGGAGAGATAGATGGTGGGGACACACATGAATGTAGTAAACATAAAGTGCGTTTTTTATATGTTTTTTTTTCAAGTTAGAATGCACAAACGCCTTCCCATTTCATAAAGATCCTTGTGGTAAATTCTCTGTATCAATCACCAAACACCAGGTACATGTATGTCTACATTTTACGTTTTTCTTTCTTTCAGTGAACATCTTGAGATATTTAACCACGCAGAGGCATCGGGGAAACTTGAAGGTGGGCGGGGCGCAAGGACCCCGGCTGTCACACTAATTTCTTATACATTTTTTATAGGTGGAGGGACCATAATTTAAATGACAAGTTCAAATATATTATCAGGGTATGATCATAATCAAGTTACTACATGCTGTGTCCACCAGACTCATGAAACACATAAAAAAAAAAAAAAGACGTGATTTAATGATCCCAGGGTTTTTTTTTTGTTGAACATGTAGCAGGACTTAAACTAGAACCATATGTTACAATGCCATCAAGAGAGTAATAACAAAGTGTATAAATCTGTACATATTCACAATAATGAACGCCATGCCTGTTGGTATGGAATATTGTGCTATCTGTCATATTCTGACATACAATTTTAGATTTTTCTGTTAACAATGTTAATGCAGAAACAATAAAAGATAAGTTTGTCTTTTCTATATTATAAATTTTGGAATACTATCCATTCGGTGGTATTACCTTTTAGCAATCACATCAACATACATTACACTCACACACATAAATAACATATAAAACCTATATACACAAAACACTTCAAACAACCCATTTTGGCACCAATCATTCAACAAATGCATGTAAATCTTTCTATCGCACTGCTATGTAGCAAATATATGTAAATCTTAGAAATTAGAATATACTTTCTTTTACATATCTGATCGTTTACAAACCTTTATGTACCACAAGGGGACCATCCATTAATTACATACGCACTAAGGGGGTGGGGGGTCGAGCCAAATGCGTACATGTGCGTACAGGGGGGGGGGTCTTGGGCTATTTTGGAATACTCATTGTGTACGCACATGGGATGTTTTGAGTCCAAATTTAGGTTATTTTGAGGATATTTTGGGGTGTTTTAAAGGGGCATTAAGCTTATCTCCCAAGCTCAACCATCAGTAGTTAAGAAAGGTACCCCTCAATTACATGCATGTATGGGTATAATTGTAAAAAAAAATATAGTACAAAATTGCTTCTGATAGAGGCCTAAATATATGTGGATTTGACTTTGGGTCAGTGACTTGAGTATGTACGCAGGGAGGGGTACATGGTGCAACAGGGGGTGGGGGGTCAAATTTTGGGCAAAAAGTGCGTATGTAATTTATGGATGGTCCCATTAGACACTAATATTGATCGATATCTGCTCACTCCTTTTATTTAAAGTAGAGAATCGTGTCTCTCTGCTTCCAAATGGGATAACAGTCAATGCCCCTCAGTGATAACTAATATTCATATCGGACCTCACTATCTTGACTTAGATATGAAGAGTACAACTGCGGCCACATTATCATTGTGGAATTCACAAAAGCATTCATTCAGGGCTGTCAATATACTGCTGTCTACATAATGATAAACCACTCCATCACGGTTGAGTATAGATTGTATATCAATATTTACAATTTGGCCGGATTTAAAAGTAAGGCACATATGAAGTCAGTATATATAAATCTAAGGGGTGCTTGCATCACTTCCGGTTAAACTTTTGGCACATTTATGTTTACCTTTAACGGTCAAAGGGTCTCTGACAGGTGAGTCATTGAGTGTGTAACTGCCCTCATTTTTATGGGTATGTGTCGACACTTATTTGGCGTCAGGGCACATACTGAAGCGTCTATAAAGGGCAAAGCCCTTGTCGCCGTACTTAAAGACCTTAAGTGTCCGCTCCTCATCAGCCACAACAAGATGACCGCGGCCGTCCACAGCAATAGCACCAGGCCCGCCCTTGAGGCCATCCCCCCGTGATAAGAGCACCTTGAGGTGTTTGCCACTTGAGTCCAACATGTAGACCTTCTCATTGTACAGGTCGGCAATGAAGATGTACCCCTCACTGTCTACAGCGATGGAACAGGGGAAGAAGTGTCGATCACCTGTGGGTGAGTACCGCCAGAGGACGCGTCCGTCTGTGGCACTCAGCGCCACCACCCGCTGCTTGTAGTCGTCGCCGACAATAATGTCTCCCGTCAGAGGGTTGACAGCTATGCTGTAGGGGTGCTCAAATAGCTCCTTACATGAACCAGAAGTGCCGCCATAATTGGCTGATCCACCACTAGAGGCGCCATTGTTGTCCTTGGAGGGGATACTGTGGAGGTACCCCTCCTCCTCACTATGTACAGTCACACAGCGCTTGTCGGTACCAGCGATGTACATCCGGCGATCACCAGTGGACGCGGCCACACCGGCAATGTTAGCCAGGCATTTGTCCCTCACCCGACGCACAAAATGACCTTTGGTAGAGAAGACCTTGACCTCTTGGTCGGCATGGTCTGAGAAGGCCACATTACCGTTCCCCAATAAAGTTACGTCAATAGGTTCCTTCAGAGCACCTTTACCGGCTGTACCAAGCGTCCGCTTCAGATTGCCCTCAGAGTCAATCAGGTAGGCTTCCTTCAGGTCAACCACCACAAGGTCACCTTTCTTAGTGACAGCCACACCGGAAATCCACTTATTCTTCATGAACTTATCCAGTTTGAGACTGCGCACTAGGTGGATGCCAGACTCAGGTGGCTTTGGTGGTAGTTCCGGTTTGGGGATCGGCGGTAGCGGCCGGTTCCGGTAACGCGACGGGAGGGTATTGGTCCGGTCACGCGACCCGCCGTCGGCCCAACCGCCACCAGGGTTGTGTCCGTGTGTGTTGTGACTCCTGTCAGGTACTCCCACACCACTACCACTGTGACTACTCACCCCACTGTCCTTACTACCCACAGAGTTCAATGAAGATGCCACACTAGCATGGATAGATACACAGTTCTGGAGGTTCCGTGGTAATGTCTCACCCTTCTTTAGATGTATGCTCATCACAGAGCCATAGTTATTAAAGTTAACGTCTGTTGTGGGAGGTACACTGTGAATGTAGGTAGATGTGTCCTTAGGGGGCAGAGGCCAGCAGGGGACGCGGTGGTCGTCATAGCGTCGCTCGGACACTGAGCGCGTCATTGCAGGCAGGTCGGGAAGGGAGGGAGGACAGAAATCTCCAGTCCCTAGGTCTCTGTTGATGTTGACGCTGCCGCGCGGTCTGCACGGTAAAGTGTCACGTCGCGACATCCGCTCAGCGGCACAGGGTCGGGGGCTACGACCACTACCACTCCACTCCAGGCGCTCCTTGATAAAACCCCACATGTCATACTTGTTCTCCTTGTTACACTCGTCGTCGTCAGTGTCAGCAGAAGGACGTCGCCGACTTGACAATCCCCGCCGTTTACTCTTCCCTTTCATAATGTTCGCCACTACACTATTGCCTTTCTTCCCTTTACCTTTCCCCTTAGCTGCAGTGGCGGCGTTTGGTGGCGGGTTGACGCGTACATTTATGTAGCGTTCTGGCGTCGCCGACCGCGACCTGTTTACGCGGAAGTTGACGTTACGTTCCGGTGTACAGGAACGCGACCTGGCGCCTGCACCAGCACAATGAAACAGTCCCCAGGCGCCGCCCAACACGCGGTGCCGCTTGCCCTTTGTCTTCTTGCCGCCCTTTTTGTTACCAGACGCCGACACAATGGATGTGCTCAGAGCTACTCGCCGCCCCACGCTGGTGCTCCTGCCGCGTGTGGACTGACTGAGCCGGCTGCTCACTACCCTGTTCCCTGTAGCTGCCTTCCCCGGCCGACCACCGCCTGTTTTAGCGCCAGATGAGGTGGAAGTCAAAGCCTGGAGGACGGAGGTTGCACTGACAGCTGTCACCGACCCGTTACGGTGGTTCACATACGTCACCGGCTCCTGCCGACCCTGTCCGCACCCACAGGAGGACGAGTTGGCGGTTGGGGCGGAATGCGGGGACGAGGTGCTGGAGGGCGACGTGGGCACCGAGCAGGAGGAGGACGGGGTAGAGTTACAATAACTCTGGTAGTCACTGGAGGAGGAGGAGGATGTGGGGGAGGCTGGAGAGGTGGGGTGTGAACAGACAGATGGGGTGGAGACGCTGACCCCGTCCTGTGAAGATGATGTCACCACTTCCGGTTCCTCCACGGCCGGTGGTGCCGCTAGGTGGTGCTGGTGGTGGGTGGTGTCAGCGTGGAGGTGGCTGAGCGGGGTGGTGGCAGTATCAGGTTGGTGGGAGTGGTTGGGACGCGCTGGTGGCGTCTGTGACCGTGGAAGTGTAGACTTTTTAGCACGTTTCCGTAGTCTCCTCCTGAGACTGGATTGCATCCAGGTGTAAAATCCTCCTGCCCCACCTCCACGGTGACCCGCTCCTGCGTCGGCCACGCTGCCACTGCTGCTTCCAACTCCACTCCCCCTACTACCTAGTCTAGGTGACACACTCAGAGAGCGCTTCCTCCTGTGACCGGCTTTGGTATTTACCACAATCACCCTGGAGGATTCAAAATCCAGATCAGATGTCTCCAGGGGGTGATCAGAATGTTTGTTTGGTGACAGGTCTAAGATGTCCTGTAGTGTGACCTGTCTGGAGGCAGCAGTAGTTCCTCCGGTAGCTGCTCCTACCTCTGTTAGACCCAGTGCTGTCACCACAGGTCGGGCGTCTTGTGCAAGGTCATATGACCCCTGTCGTCTCACACGGGGTCCCTTCATGGTGTCAGTGGACGTTGGTGAGATCAAGTTTGAATCATATACCAACAGCCAACAGAAAGTCACCTCCAGGCGACAGGTGAGTTCTGATTGGCTGGCCCTGTCATTCAGAGTAAATAAATCCAGACCAGGAGGTCTCTGGGGGTTGGTGCTATCACTCCAAATCAGGTATGGGATATTATCAGTGTAGGTTATAGTTCACATGATCATCTATACACACCACTCAGAGGTAGATACACTGTAACTAAACCCAAAGTCAAAGGGTTCCGATCCCTGTGCGGTCCCTTTAACACTCGGCTCACTATCTCCTGCACAGAGGACCTCTATCAGCAGTCCTCACCCACCCACTCTGTTCGACCACTGGATGGTAGCAAGTTTGGGGCCAGTGGGACACGTAAGCCTAACACGGAGAGCAGCGAATGGCTAATCTCTATCCTCCACGACCTGTTGAGATAATGCACATCCGGTGGTTGAAGTGGGCTGTGGCAGGGATCAGAGATCACGCCTGGAGCCAAGAGTAATGATAACAATAATGTGAGAGGTAGTAGATCAAATGTGTCCAGATTTACTGAAGTATTACAAGGAGAGTAGTCTGCTTTAATCATAATCCAATGATAAATGACTGCATGACTGCCCTAAGTCGACTGAAGTGTAGAAGCGTGATTAGTATCTGGTAATTTCTACATGTCCCCGACCCTACAGATAGTATGGGGTAGAGTATATATGTTCAGTATGGACTGGGGTAACTATGGAATATTGCAGTATTAGATAAATGACTGGCTATCACTCACAAATCCAAATTCAGAATAAATGAACAGCACAGCTCCTATACCTCAGGCTTAAATAATGGTATATGCCATGTAGTCGTGTGGCATTCCCTGACACCCACACACATACATTCAAATAGGAACTGCTGGTCCACAAACAGTGTATACATATATGTAACACATGTGTATGTATGTATGTTTTCTTGGGCACAGTCACATGCTACAGTCACCACTCCTCCTGGCCATACATGGTGACTAAGCCTTTTCATAAATAGATGCTGTACATAGAAGTCTCACTGTCAGAGTCACAGTATCATTGCCATATCAATAATGTCTCAATAATAATAAACACAATCCATATGTATTCCTGTAAGTGCTTCAGAGAGGTTTGTTCTAGGAAAGGTCAAGTCCTACCCCAGTTCACCTATACAATGGCCTGTTCCAGGCACCTATGAGAAAGGTACCTCCAGTGTATATACCCCTCCAGGGCTGATCCCCAACTGGGAGATATGTAAGCTGGGCCAGCCAAGCGGTAAACAGGGGTGATGCTGCTGCTGTAGTGTTGGCGTGATGTGTGGATGTGGGTGTAGAGAAAGTCAGAAACTAGCCTCCCAGCTTCTCTCTGGACCTCTTCCAGCCCCTTACTCTCTATCCCACATATGTCCTTATTCTGTAGGGCCTATATAGATCACCACCAGTCTCCTCCAGACACGATATATAGTACCTCCAGACAAGTTTTTTTAACACATTCCTTCAGCAGTTTATCATGTAACACATTCCCCCTGTCCGTGCAGATTTTTCAATAACTTGTTACATATGTGTAGAGTCTGAGGCAGCGCTCACAGGAATGGTATTGCGGAAGGGCCCCTTTAAGAAAGACCAAACCCATGATACCGACCGAAGTTTCCCTGTGCATTGGGGCATAACCGTGGGGGCGTGGGGTGGCTGTACCTTTGAGAAGTCCTCACTCTACTGTGTCAAGATGCGGGGGCGATCCCTCTCCATCATTGTCATGGTGGGTCCTGCCTCCTCTTCCCCTCTTTAAGTCTTTTTCCCACTGGGAAGTAAGACAGGTATTTAAATCGTTAAAGGGACAGACGAAACATGTCCACTAGTATGTGTTTTGTATTGTATATGAATCACCAACATCAATATATCCAATAATCTGGTGGTGACTCAGTCTTGTTGGATAATCACTTAAATCTCCAGCACTGTTTAAATACTCCAATGTACCAGTCCCAAATGGGGAAAGAGCTGGTAGGTGTGTGCCCTTGAGTAATGTTTGGAATAGTAGAAATGCTAAACTGGCATTCCAACCCAGTTGTACTCTTGTGTGTGCAGACGGCATTTCAATGTAAATCAGGCCTGTGGGTACGGTTGGTGGTATATGAAGTAGTATAGGCCTATACCTGGCACGAGACTGCAGCGCCACCTATACCAACACGCCCCCTCACGCACCAATGGATGCGCACCTGTAAACGCCAAGGCGGATGCCTGAATGCACCCTAACGGAGCAGAAACACGCCCGCTGATTGGCCCAATAGGCTCCCGTAACCTGTACAGCGGCTATAGGGTCACGGGGCCACTCCCTCATCCATGAATGAATGAGGCTGGTGGGCTTTCATTATGTATATCCCTCCCTTTAGACACCAACTCATCCCACCCTAGACTGGCTGCAGTCCCCGAGCTCTCCTCCCAACGTCACTATACCCCCCATGCCTCTCCTCCTCTGGCTGCTGAGCTCAATTCACTAGAGGTCTTCTTAATTTTTCTGTTTAAAACATGAAATCATTTCAATTTTTATTTCAATTCTCTTGCATAAAAATTGAGAGACTTGAGCAAGTCTAATCCCACCCCAGCTACAGGCCCCTCATCTACTACTTCCTGTGGAGTTGTGTACTCAACTGTGATGGATGTGTTACCCCTAAAATATGTAGCCCCCCCCCCTCCCCAACCCGTCACTCTTGAATCTCATCCTGTACAGGCCCTTTACATCAGCTTTGAATTTTGGTTTCGAAATGTGCAATATGGCATTACATCACACATGGAATGAAGCATATCAGAAGAAAAAAACTGCCATACTGTAATGGCAGGGGCCTCTTTAAAGAACAACCCATACATACAAAAATCTTCTTTTTCTCCAAGGCCAAGAAGAAATAAAGTTGTGTTTCCAGTAACATGACTTGAAATTGTAGGGTCGGTAGGTCGGAATTTTTTTTTCTATTATTTTTTTTTACAGTTTTACATAGGAAATGTTAGGGCACATATCACTGAATTTATCAAATTCTTTGATTTCATTGTAAAATAATGATGGGAAAATGATAACTGTGAGAGAGGGGAAGAACACGAAAAGGGTACAGGAAAAATCCTCAAAAAGTAATGAACATTTTTTTAAAATGTGAAAAAAATGAGACAAAAATCATAAAAAAAAAGTTTTTTTGCCCCTGTTTTGCCAGTGTCGGTCGGGTGACTGGAAACAAACCTTTTTCTTTATTTTGCCCAATCAATAGTGGGAATGTGCTATCCGTAGCACATGTCCAATTTTATTTGTTAAACGAGTAGTACACTTAAAAGAACAGGAAACGAGTCGGGACTGTCTAGAGTATATAACCTTTTTAATGATTGGTAGTCTTTTTTAAGATCTGTTGTATAGGGGTGAAATTCACACTTCAAACAGTTGGTCTCAGGTAAATAGATATTCCACGTTGATAACCGCCTGTCTTGCCTTAACAATAGAATGAGACTTCCATTGGAAATACACCAATACAAAACCTACTCATATTGTTAGTTGTCCATTATTCGCCCATGATGGGAGTCCCGTGGGGGAGTGGTCATTCTTTAATATCAGGACGGGGGCGGAGAAAAATTCCATTTTATATAGAGCCTAAGTGGTTTTGATGCTAGATATGGAAAATAGGCCCAACATTTGATAATGCAATCAAAATGGTGACAGACAATAGGAACACTGAAGGATGCATTGTTTTACAAGTTATAGATACATGTAGTTGTCATTTCTTTTTGAATATTTTTCACATAAAAATTACAGTATACACATGGGTCTACTACTGTCCTACAATATATCTATAAAACAATAACTTTGCTGAGACAAAGGAATTTTATTACAGGCATAATGAAGATGCATGTACTCATACGTCGGACGGCGTCCCTCTAGTAGCACCTTTGATCAGACGCAACTCACCCATTAAGGTGTGAAGTTCACACGATAGTAGACGATACAAACCCCTCACGTGTGTAACCATTGTCCGGCACCTCCAGTGTATAGACAAACCTATAAGTTAGCCTCCGGGTCGCCATACAGGTGTACTTGTATATATATGCTAACAGAGCGTCATGACCACACTACATGTAGGCCTCTATGGAGTATGGGTTTGCTGTTTGTCTGTGCATGGGTGCGGCGAGGGAGGGGGTCTAAGGTCTAATTGACTGAAATAGAAAGCTACACTGATAAAAATAGAGTCTAATATCTTAGTCAGTAGTGACTAACTTAAGGTAGTCAAATGATAGTGCGATTTTTGGCTATCCCTCTATAGTAACTTGTGACTAACTTAAGTTAGTCATATAGTCAATACATAGTCATGCCTTAAATCTATTGGAATAGTGCTTAGTCAGATGACTATCATTTTGTTGCTAAGCAACATTTAGTTAGTAAATATGACTAATATGTACAGTCACTACTGACTATACCTGCAAGCAAACATTTACCCAATCAAAGATGGCTGCCATATGCCTTCACATTGATGAACAGTTTGAATCCAAAATAACTATTTTTATACTGAGATGGCCACAAATATCACAACAAATTTATAGATTACTTACCTATCCGTTAATGACCGGACATATTGAGTTTCCATGGATGGACAGGTTAAGATGATGATTTAGCCTGATTGTAATTGTCTCCTCCTAGTCCAGGCAACCATAAATATGTGCACTTTCTGGGTGATTTTTTTTTTGTGCTCAGAAACCTGTGACATCATCAATATGTGAGCTCTACATATAGACAGAATGACTATCTTTCTGACTACTATGTGACTAAGGTATATAGTCATCTGACGATGGGGCTCAGAATATGCGGGTATAGTCACTACTGACTATAGGTTTTATTATCAGTGTAGTCTAAGTAGTCTTGGCATCTGTTGGCTTCATTAAGCCCACACAGCTCTTTAAGCTATTTAAAAATCAAATTCCGTATAAAATTAGAAGCTGATTCCATTGCTGTCAAGAGAGTATAATGTAGAACAGGCCCATGTCCATGCGTTCGTACATTATGAATGGCATTATATGAATTAAAATACACCTCCGTGAGAGGACGAATGTCAAACTCCCACTTACAGAGTTCACTCCTTCATAAACTCTGCTCCTTGTGGACTAATGTCAGTTACTTTGGCCATTCCCATACATAGTCTTGCTAGAAACCTATGGATAAAACCAAGGTTAGTGCCTGTGGCCCTGTTTTACAGGTTAATGACAGACTAATGACCTAGCCTATACATGACATTGCGTGGTTCCATCGACCTTTAAGGCCTGTATTGAGTTTGAGGTCAACTTATTCTGTCTGCATGCCCCAAGGTATAGTTATATGCATGTCCTCTGCCAAGTATACTCTTCTGCATACACTGTCTATTTATAAAAGAGGAAACAGAAGACCGACGGCAATAAATAGTCATGTTGGCAGCCCAAAGTTGTCGAAAAGGAGAAGTCCGTGTCCCATCCCTTATTGTGGAGACTGGCGGGGACTGTCCTCCATGCAGCCACAACTATGTGTGGTAATCTAAACTAGGTGAATAATATAAAAAAAAAAAAAAAAAAAGGGAAAGGAACAAGCAGACGCCATGAATGCCAATATTCCTGTAGCCCAAATTCTGCTCTGTCTGTCTACTCCTTTATGTACATACATTGTACACTTTATTTACCTTTGTGTAGGCAGGAAACACACACTGTTTAACCTAGGAATACGCACCACTGGCTAATATGTCTTTATAGGCTTCACGGATCGAAAAAAATGTAACCTGTTGCTCAATGGGAAAGGCACGTCGAATATGTGATTCCAATGAAAGAGACTCTTGTTCTGTTTGATATTTGAAAGCAAAAGTCGTCTTTGCATTTCAGTCACGCACAAGGTGACATCTGTTGTTGCTGTTTTTATGCATGAAGAGTCGTTATGGTACCGTCATCAGGTAGTTCTACTGAAGACGCGTCAACTATATAGACTCAAGTTTTGGTTGATTTATAATGTTGCACTCTAGGTCCGATTACGCTAGTTAGCTGTTTTTATTATGCCCTTATTTTCCCTTGGATGACTGAGTAATTCGCAACTATACTGATGTTTCCGTCTATATAATGACCATAGGATGTCAAATGAATTAAAAAGAATAAACGTCATACTTTCATATATATATATATATATATATATATATATATATATATATATATATATATATATATATATATATATACATACATACAGTCTACGATCTTGAGTATGGATTTCGCTCGCCTCACTTTCTAAAGAGTTTTCTCTTTGTAGTCTTTGGCAAATTAAAAAAAAAAAAATTAAAATTTTGCTTGTGCCTCATTTACCAAGGAGGAAATCCATTGGACAACAAATAATTCTTAAAAAGTTGGAAAAAAAATTTTGCTCGCTCGCACCATTTTTTTTTAAAATGAAAATCTGTAGACCAATTTATTTTTTTGGTGTGGCCTTACCCATATACCGGTATCGGTAATACACATGAAACACCCAGTCTGTCTTTAGACTTAAGTGACAAATGTTTATCATGGGGTATACCATAAGGTCATACACAGAGAAAGGAACACAAAACTCATTCTTCAATCAGGGGTGTGGTTACTTTTTAGTCAGGGCACCGACAGAGCTTAGACTCGCTTACGACATGAAGGATGTGCGGCACGTATAGTCACTATGGGCAACTTACACCTTTTCCAAACCCTTTCTTTTTTTTCTAGAATTTATCCAAAGCGGGAATTCAACCCTTTAACTGTGGGCCTTTGAAGGCATGTGCCTTCGCCGTGACGCACTACGCATGCACGTACACACTGTAGCTCTCAGCTGGAGTGACAAACGTGGGTCTCTGGCTCCCCTCCAAGGCATGAATTACCCTCCCTTATGCCACACCCAACACACGCCCTGTGTGTGTCTCCTCCAGGCTGTGAGCACTACAGGAGGAGGTGGAGATGATGACTGATTGGTGACACCTGGCGGTGGGCGTCCTGTGAGCTGCTCACTCACCTGTCATGGCGGCCCACCTGCTGGACACTGACAAACAGGCTTTGTGCTGCTCACTGCCTCTGTGATGTGTGACCTGCTTACAGCTAGAGAGTAGCTATATTTGTAGAGGCTCAGGCAAAATCAATAAAGTTTTTGTTTCACGTTATATCTACCAAAAGTCTAGGAAAGAAAGATTTGATTTGATATATTGATCCATTTTTAATCTTATTTTCACTCGGGTTTAGCCAGAGAAGCTCCCAAACCACTCCTCTGCTACTCATGAGACATTCATAAAGACTCATGAACTATTGAACGCATTGTTAACAACATAAACTTGGCCATGTCTGTAAATGGTCGGCCCATTTGGTATAGTCTAGGCTGGGTCACATGAGACGCACCTTTTATTTATTAATCATTTTACCATATTGCGGATCTATAGGTTAGATACTGAGCAGAATGGGGCGTTTAACTTATGGCGAGGGCAGACTTATAGCTGGATGTTTTTGACAATTTGCTTTTCGCAATGTTGAATTATATAGACTGAATACAGTTTGGTGCTATAACCATGCAATATATATCTATTACTAGAGCAAATCTATCCCGTCATCATTCTCTTAAGGTCTAAAAAAAGAGGTTTGTTTCAAGTTAGCTGACCGACCCTACCCAGCAAATTGTTGTGACTCCTCGTCAACCTGTGTGAAGTGGCTCACACATGTCGCTAGATGGAACACGACGTCGCTATAGCACAAGATCACCAGGAATAGCAATGGTGGTGATCACATGGCCTCACCTCAGATGGCGAGGATGGTGATCACTCAGACTCACCAGGGATGGCGACGCGGGTGATCACTCACCTCGCTAGATGAAACACGCACCTCGTCATAGCACATGTTCACCAGGGATGGCGAGGATCGTGATCACTCATCCTCACCAGGGATGGCGAGGATCGTGATCACTCATCCTCACCAGGGATGGCGACATGAGTGATCACTCACTTCGCTAGATGAGACGCACACCACATCATAATGCACATTCACCACGGATGGCAAGGATTGTGATCAGTCACCTCGCTAGATAAAACGCGTACCTCGTGATAGCACAGGTTCACCACAGATGGTGAGGATCTTGATCACCCACACTCACCAGGGATGGCGTCACGAGTGATCACTCACCTCGCTAGATGAAACGCACACCATGCCATAGCACATGTTCACCACGGTTGGCGAGGATCGTGATGACTCACACTCACCAGGGATGGCAAGGCGGTTGATCACTCACCTCGCTAGATGAAACACGCACCACGTCATAGTGCAGGTTCACCATGGATGGCGAGAGTGGTGATCACTCAGACTCACCAGTGATGGCGACGCTGGTGATCACTCACCTTGTTAGATGAAAAGCTCATGATCATCGACATTGGTAATCATGCAGCCTCACATCTGCCAGATCAAAGTATGTTTTGCCAGAGAAGGTATTGCCATATGTATCTTCCCTCTAACCACAGACAAGGTGTTCATGTTGATATTTCCCTATATATTTTTCCTGTAACCAGAGAAAAGGTGTTTATGGATAGTTGCTTTCATTTTAGAGATACCTCTATCTAAATTCAATTGATATTCTCTCTATATAATCTTGTTTGATTCAACTCTGAAGTATTACATGGAAATCAGTGTGAAACAAAGCACATTTGATACGTATGGGACTTATACTTCATGCCCACACTTCCTAGATAGGCTACATGTGGAACAGTGGTGCTGTCTCAACACCTTTGGCAATGGTGGTGATAAGTTGCCACTGTGAGTGAGAGTGAGTGACAGATGATGCAATCCTCAGAGAGCATTGACTTGGAGTGACACAAATTCACGCATTGAGTGAGACAAAGGCTGGCAATGGTGGTGATAAGTTGCCATTCTGAGTGAGAGTGAGTGACAGATGATGCAATCCTTAGAGAGCATTGACATGGAGTGACACAAGTTCACGCATTGAGTGAGACCAATGTTGGCAATGGTAGTGATAAGTCGCCATTATGTGTGAGAGTTGATGCCAGTGGCACGGGAGTGGTACATAATCACACAGTGAGTCAGATCCATGTTGGCGATGCTTGTGATAAGCCGCCATTCTGAGTGAGAGTTGACAGGCAGTGGCACATACTCACGCAGTGAGTTAGATCCATGTTGGCGATGGTGGTGATAAGTCACCATGCTTTGTGAGGGATGACAAGGGGTGGCACATACTCACGCAGTGAGTGAGATCATGTTGGTGACTGTTGTGATAAATTGCCATGCCATGTGAGACTGACACAGAGTGGCGAAAGATGACGCAGTGAGTTATCACTCAGAAAGGAGTCACCATTGATGACCAATCATGGCGACAGATAACGACAATTTGCTGGGTAGCAAAAGAGGGCTGATCCTGGAATAATTTTTTTTTATTTTGTGAATTTTGGTCATTTTTTTGCAGTTTTTAGGCATTTTTCCCGTAATTTTCATATTTTTTCATCAATTTTTCGTGGAGCTTATCTAGGTCCTTATCTATTGGTATAGAGATCATAACAGTCATATCTTTTACATGTACTTCACATATCTTGTGTTTTTCATGATTCTACTGTAAAAACATAGAATCCAACATACATTTCTACACAAAATCAAAGAAAAAAAAAAAAAAATCCGACCCACCGACCCTAGATATGTGACAAAACCTGGGAAATCATAACATTAGGGGAAAATACCTTTTTTCAAATCTATGTCATCAGCTAGATTTTGGTGCTTTTCATGATAAAATACTCCAAATAGCTACAGAAATATAAGGTCTCAAACATGGGATGTCAGCATAACATAGGGAAATTTCGGATAGCCCCTACCTAATTTGCGTATTGAAATATTGAGGCATAACACATAAAAAATGATTTTCAGTTATGAAAACCTTATTAACAGGTTAATAAGATGTAGTAACTTTTTATACAAAAAGAACAAATTATGTTTTCCATGGCAACCGGATGTCAACAAATGTGCTAAATTTAGGGGAAAACATTCTATTTAGATTCCAAATAAGGACATTTTAGAAGGAAAATAGAGTATTGGCTATAGCATAATCAGATTCATCAGAAAAAGTTACCCCAGAATTGATTTTGCTTAATTTTTTACTCTTTTGGTCATATCTCCTTAAATATCGTATTTACAGCATTTGTGGGTATTTCCCTTAGCGTTATGATTTTCACCATTTCGTCACATATTTGAGGCATGTAACTGGAAACACAACTTTTTTTTTTTTGACCTAATGGCAGACACCAGATGCAGTTGCTAGATGTCGAGCCTCCCTGGCTCACAGGAGCGTGCACAAAATGATTTAATGGCATTCTGACGGGATGTGACGCCTTTGCCTCACCTGACCACAACATGGTGAGTAGTCGAACCAGAACCTTCTGCAATCTTGGATAATCTTGTACATTTGTAAGCCAGAAGGACATTAGCCTAGAGGCTATACGCAGTCACCAAGCAGGTATTTTGTGTATCACCATGTTATACATTACATGTATATGTAGTATATAGCCTATGTTCCATGCATAGTACACCAAACCTCTGCTGGGGTGCGCCAACAGGTCACGTGATACACATGTTGAGGCCCCACTGTTGGCAGTGACCTTGGCTGTAACCTTATTCGTTTTCTCCCCCTTTGACCTCTGAAGTCATAAACATTTGGGGTCGATTTTCTGACTGAGAATATCCTGATTTCAGTACATGTGTATAATGCAAACCTGGGCAAATGAGGCAATTCTTTTTTGTATCTTATTCTAAGGGCTGGGTCTAAGGACCAGTGCTTCAATAGACCCACCAATTCAATTTCAACGTGCACCTTTCTTTGTTTTTCTTCGGAACAAGTGTTGGTAGCTGTAAGGATGCAGACTTTGGGTTGTAGACTTGGTAGACTTTCCAAACATCTGGAAACATTGTGGGCGACTATAACACCATCTGGTTCTAGCAGATAACAACCCACTCCACACCCTAACATCTCTACGTTAGCCATTATATACCCCCTGGCGATAAGGGGGTGGAATAAGGGTAGAGATTAAATATGTAGGTGACTGGACTTGGTATAGATGCTAATGTGCGACAGATTTCAGAACCATACCGTAGCGGCCTGTTTAAGCGCCCAGGCACTTATCTGATTTCAGTACCACTTCATCCCCTGCGCTTACAAGACATAGAACATGTACTTAATGTAAATTTCAATTTTAAAACCACTCTACCACGGCGCTTATCCGAGACTGGTGCTTACCGCTATTTAAACAGCCGGGTTAAACAATTCTATCCCGGTGACCTCAACCCACCTCAAATTAACAAGTACAACGTAATGGCCAAAGCAACGGCCAACCCCTTTTCATGAATCAAATACTACCAGGATCCATGAGGAGCACTCTAGTGCAGGTCCCTCCCTCATTTGTTGCACTATATTTCTAGTTGCCATAATACCTATGCCCCATCAGGTGGAGTACCCCTGGTGAATAAATCCAAGTTACAGCATGCCAAGGAATGTGAGTGGGATCTTTTACTGTTTCAGAGGACATCACTGAAGTGGGTCAAAGGATCTTGGCTCAGTATAAAGTTTGCTCTTGCCATAACCATCTGAGTAGTATGTGAACTGTTTTGCTGACCTAAAATGTAGAATGTGCTGAACTGTTTGGATTTTCACTAATGCCTATTATGAGTATGATGAGACCTCCCACACTCACCTCCAACTTAACCTGTGTCAATCTCTCCTTTCATCTGCTTTCCATCCTACCATTTCTTGGATGTGCTTGCTAGTCCCTGGATTTTGAACAGGAAAGTGACCTCAAACTGAACAAAAAGTCAGTGGCGGATCCAGGATTTGGAAAAAGAGGGGGTGCATCTTTTTTATTTGGCATTATGAACTCTATGAAACCAATACCATAGTAATATAAACATACTTTAATAACATATCAAGGTATGACGGAAATTATAATATTTGCATGTTAATTATGTAGATATTCAAAGAGCATTTTCGAATATACTCCTACTCAATTGCATCATTTGGCCGTCTGGAAGTAGACCATAGCAGAGGTGTAGGAACCAAATCTTGATTGGGGGGGGGGCAGGGCCAAGCCCAGGGGGGCCCTGTCGCACCGATCGTAATTCATCGGAGAGAGTGGGCTGACACTTATTCATGGGTATATAAGATATATGTATTAAAATATCTTTGATGACTTTTGCCTGTAATTTTAAGCCCAGGCCCCCTTTTCCCATTGTGCTACAAAATTTGTGAAAAATTTGGGGGAAATCTTTGCATTTTATCCTGGGTCTTGACAAAATTTAATATTGGGGGGGCCCAGACATATTCAGGCCCCACCTCCTCTGGGATTGGGGGGGGGCCGGGCCCCCCTGGCCCCCCCCCCCTTTTCCTACGCCCCTGGTTATGTGCAGATTTCC
This sequence comes from Acholoe squamosa, assembly GCA_949317995.1. Lineage (NCBI taxonomy): Eukaryota > Metazoa > Annelida > Polychaeta > Phyllodocida > Polynoidae > Acholoe > Acholoe squamosa. The sequence continues at coordinate 27,423,227 of OX439039.1, read as the reverse complement.
ATAAAACTACACAGACCAGTGTTCCACATAAACAGGCAAAGCTGTTGAGAGTAAGAACCAAAAGCAGAGGAATCCGACAGGGGTGTGTCATTAGGTGGCCAGCCCAACGTTAACCATGCAGTTACCCTCATGCAGTACCCCCCCCCCCCCAATAGCCTAGGCCCTATTAGTTCAACATAACTCTAAACATTGCTTGACATGAAAGAGAAGATGGAGGAGTGCTGACAGACTTAAGGATACTTCTAGGTTTGACAGGTCGGGCCCCCTCATACCTGCCCTGTCCTTCTCCGGGTCGTGGGTGCTATTTCATGTCTAGGGTTTTGGACTGATTGAGTAACAGCAGCTACTGAGTATTACAGTAAGGGCAGGGGATGTGAGCGAAATAGAAGACAGATGTATAGACAAATACACCTAGATTAATTGGATAGATCCCAGTAGGCAAGTACCCGTAGTCTCTAGTGACATACATTAACTTCTAATTTGAGACCCATGCACGTCTCCATTTCCCCTCTTTGATTGGGAGAGAGCCCATGTCCACTTTTCCTGTTCCTTTGTTTTCCCGGGCTTTTTTCCCTAAGCCCCTGGTGAACTTAGCCGTGGTCCTTGGTCGCAGGCACCTGGCCAAGATGTACATTTGAGGCGTGGATGTGGCGAAAACAGAATATAACAAAGCAGCAGCCAGTCTTGCACTATAGCATTGGTTGAGGGACTTGTACCGCCGAGTTATGACAAACAGATAGAAGCCAGGTGCATCGGGCCTAGGTAACCCAAAGCAACTCTGAGCAGCTCCCACTGAGGAGGGAGGTGCTCTGTGTATATCATCACTGTACATCATGTAATTACGAACATATAATATACAGTCCAATGCTGAGCGATATGTCTCATAAACCAGACTCCAGGGCCCCCCTATATTTGTTCTAGCTTTACTTAGTCAGCAATAGCCCCATACTACATACTACCCAGGGGTATGTTAGGGACGAGTCATTTATTGCTTAGAAGCTTGATGGATTTTGGCAGATCGCCAGATTTTTTTCCGACCCCCCCCCAAACACTATGATCAAAATGACCGTGACCCCCCCCCCCCACTAAGAACTGATTTTGCAAAATGATTCCCCCCCAAAAAAAATCGGATACAAGCGTGGAATGACACTTCGCGATGGGTATTTGAATTGCCCATATTTAGTTTTAACCCCCCCCCCCCAGTGTGAAGGTTTATTGGGTTTTGCCCCCCCCTCCACCAAGGGACTCTTTTTCAAAATGACCCCCCCCCCCCTATATCTATCAAGCCCCCCCCCCAACCTGGTGATAAATGACTCGTCCCTTAGGGAGTGATCATTTTTTAACAATAGGGGGGGGGGGCTGGTGGGTTTGAGGGGGGGGTCAGAATTTTTTCAACCCCTTGACCGGGGGGGGGGGGGTCAGAATTTTTTTCAGTTTTCAGTGGAAAACCCTGAGCGTTACTATAGGCTAAAAGGGGACATTCACGCGCGATTTTTGTCCCTTATGGGGGGGGTCGAAAAAAATTTACCCCCTTAAGAGGGGGGGGTCGAAAATTTTTTCACGCGTCCGCGCGCAAACCCACCAGCCCCCCTCTGTTGTTAAAAAATGATCACTCCCTTACTCAAACTCTCACCATGCATGCAAAATGCAAAATGAATTCAGGGCCTTACCTCGGTATTTGGTCACATGTGAAGAGTTTTGAGAAGATCGCAGAGGGTGCTACTGGGGCTCCCTACTGCTGACCCCTAGGTTATATGGCCATGGAAGCACCACTAAAAATGATCAGAGTCCAACTATGGCATAATCTTAAAGAGTAAGTGGTTTATTGATTCAGAGTATCAATGTTGACCACCTGGAGGCGACTGATGATCTCCGAGGGCTACTCCCGGGTTTATATCCCAACCCTGGGGCAGCACAGGAAGTAAGTGTCTCCATGGTGACTGGTTGGTACATACAGTAAACAATGCATACTATTGGTGGGGAGTAACACATGGTAGTAAAGCTAGCTGCTGATTGGTGCAACAGGAGCTTTCACCAGCCTACTGACCCTAGCTCTTTGAGCTGTGTTACTGGAAACACACCTTTTATTTTCTTTGGCCTAAGTATGTAATTCATTAAGGTGTGAAAGCTGTCATCGCTTTCTGACACAAGTTTTATGTATATATGTCCCTATTTGGTAATAAGGTAAAGGTAGAGCTTAATGCTTGGCGTCTTATGAGGCTATAATCCTTTGGCTTTCTTAGAATTATGCTGTTGCGGCGGTACCAGCATTATTGATAGATTAATAAAGTCCATATTCCATCTGTTACATATTTCATATAAAATAAATCATAATATATACAAGTATTGATAATACATTCTTATTATAATGTGTATTTGTCCTTATTGCGGACTGTTTACCATCTATGTGGTTATAATTCATTCATATATAATATCACATATTAATAATAATCATCATAACTGTTACGTAATAATACCAATAGGGGTCATGGATAGCTAGTAGTGGCAGATAGTAGGGTGACAGTTACTAACTTATACATTTATCTTATATCGAGGGGACCTCTACAGAGTCTACTAAATTGACTGTTAAAAGTCATAGACCATGAATGGGACCAGGGGTCTGGCAATTCTTGCTCTCATCAAAACTATATGAGATCACCTAAGAATAATGTTGCTCACAAAAGACTTGTATGATTATCTAAGAGTACTACATGCATTACTACTCTTACTCTTTTCCGACCTGTAAGATCATTGTTTACAGTTATCAGTGATAACCGCTGGTAACCAGCTTCAGCAATGTCAGAGAGAGATTAGTTGGGCTGTCGGTTGGGAATTTTAGGCCGGGATTTTATAGTTCCAGCCTGTAACTCATTCCGTACCTCCTATGGAGGGACGGAATGGGGGCTGCGTCAGACTAGGATTTTATAGCTTAGAAATATAAACTCTCATCTCTGTGGCCGACGTGAGATCTCACGGCGGCACAGAGATGAAAGATTGGATTTCTAAGCTAGGATTTTAGGGCATGGGCCATCGGCCCCGGGAAAGCTTCTGAATATTTCCTTGGGGTTGTTACCCGGGGGTTGTTAGGGAGCGGGGGTCCGGGCTGAGGGGAATTCAGGCAGAAAGCCTTACGTTAGAGAACAGTTTGAAATTCTTCCTTCAAATTTGCACCCTCAGAGTACAGACAGACATGACTTACAACACGACGTTCGGAAACATCGTCTTCCTTTTACATCTGGTACAGGTGGGCTTGTCAAAGGTCACGGCGTATACATGCTATAGAGTGGGTCTGAAAATGTTAGGTGGTACTCCAGGGTGGCACCAGGCTCTGACCCCCCACCCGACACCTCTACGCTACTCTCCGCTCCAACTGGTAGATAGCCGTGGGCCGAGGCTGTGGTGGCACCCCCTATGGGGCGCGCAGTTGTTTATCCCATTTAATTCCCAGACCACATTAATCTGACACTCACAGTATCTCTACGAGTGTCTTTTTATAGGGCTTAATTTCTGCAGGCTTTTTGTTAACTTTTTTTTTATTGTCATTCATCTCAGAAGCAACATGATCTGCCTGACCAAATTTTCGACTGCAATACTACAATAAATGCAAATTAGGTGATATGTTCAATCAGAGTGTATACAGGGGATAAAACAAAATCATAAGGCCAAAAAAAAAGCTGTGTTTCCGGTAACATGGCCCAAAAAGTTGAGGTAGGTAGGTCGGATCTTTTTTTTTTTTTAATTTTTTTTTGGTCCAAGGTCTCATATAGTCATTCTTTCCTGAGTTTTCACTAGTGGATGTTAGAAAAGTTCATTTCCTGCATGGAATATTAGAAAACCATTGGGAAATATGTCCCTACATGTCGAATAACAAATTGGGAAGAGAATGTTCGAAAATTTTGAAAAACTTCAAAAAATCTTTAAAAAATCAGTAAAAAATTGAAAAAATCTTAAAAATTTCTGAGGTCGGCAACGTTAAGCATCAATATAGTTAATGCGCGTATTAATCACCAGAGGGAGCCTAGTCCCCACACCTGTACAGGTAGACTGGTGCAGGTGTGCTGACCCAGTTATTACTTCACCCTGCACGCTGCAGGCCTGCTGCTGGCTCCATGCTTGTCACAAAAATTTAGCCGAAATCAGGGCAGAAGAAGCAAGCAGGGTGGAAATCAAAAAGCTGTCCAAAAGACAGGAGCTACAATTAGAATTGGCATCGATTCGTGCCGAAAATAAAAGGATGATCAGGGATCTCAATGACGGCGTTCGGGCATGGCAAGGTGCTATGTCAATTTATGGCGATGGGGTGAAGGGTCTGCAAGGGACAGTTCACCCCAATGCCACTCCTATGGATATGGCCACGAACCGTCCACCTGATGGTCTTTATGACAAAGACAACTCACCTCATGATAGCCAAACGGTCCAATTGGGCCCAAGCGTCTCTGGGGCTTCGCTGGTACCCGGCGATCAAGCTTTAGCAAGCCAGGCACAAGCGAAACTAAATATTTGCTGCGGAGGCAAAGATACCGGTCTTTCCTGTTGACAGTTTTCAGGCATCTAGCACAGCTATTACAGGCCAAATAGGCCTGCCGCAGGCCCCAATTGTCGACAACCTGTACTACAAGGACTCAGCTGGTATGTTCCATGAATTTTCTAACCCAAACATCCCCAATGATAGTCAGAATAGCTCAGGAGATCCATCGCTCACCGGAGGACCGGTTGTCAACAAAGCCTCCGGTGGTCGCACGCTCACCGAAGGTGCAAGTTATCAAGAATATCTGTTGTGGAGGCAGGGTAAATTAGTTGGCAATGCTAAATCTGGTGTAAATAAAAATGTTATTGCTGCGCCTCAGGGTTCTCGACCGCTAGGTGGGACTGAAGGACCCACACCCCTGGGGGAGGGTAGTACTCCTTTGCATTTGGCAGAACCTACTAGTAAACCTCACCGTATTATCCACAATGGAAGTGTATATGAACTAACTAGACCAGCTGTACCTGCAACACCCAAGAGAGTTATCCACCAGCGCCAGGTTTATGAGTTAGTTCAATCACCTACAGCTACCCTCCAATTGGCATTGGCTCAACAGACGCTTCAGACAGGATTATCCAGTGCGGGATTATCTACATCATCACTAGGCCTTCTAGATGGCAATACCAGCAATTTGTTTACAGCTCAACAAGTTCAAGGTATGCCTGACCTGGATTGGTTAAATAATTTTAAAATGCTGTCTGATACTACGAAACGCAAGCGTTCCACTAATAAGTTATGCCCTGACTGTTTCATTGATGTTGACAAGAAATTCGAAGAAATGAATCTTCAAGAGCTGGTCAATGGCATGAACTGTGTTGCGGACTACATAAGTAATTCCAATCTCCCCAGGGTCAGTCTAGATGGCTACAGAGCACATATGCGATTTGTGTCGTTAAAGGCTCAAGGAAATGCTTTCTCATCCAAAGCGCTCTCTAAATATGATCATAAGGTAGTGACGGATGTGATAGAAGGCAAATTGGCTGATTTTGAGGCAGGGTATAAACCAGCCATCAAAGCGCATTTGAGTGCTGAGCATATGTGGGTCGTAGAGAATTTATCCAATCCCCATTCCAATTCACAGGATAAGACCAGCACCAGGAACAGACGCCGGCATCAGCGTGGACAGCGTTCTGACAACAACAGCGCTGGTTGGCCTACCGATGTGTGCTGGAAGTGGAATCTCAGGTCTTGCGCTTATGACCCATGTTATAAAAACATGCCTGTGCTACATGTAGGGGGCAACACAAGAGTAGGTTCTGCAAGAACGATGATTCCAATGCTGCTCAGCAAAAGTCTTCGGGCCCTCATGATAAGCAGGATAAACACAAGCCATGACTGGATGATTTATGTTGGCTGTGGCCGGGGAGTGAAAATATAATTACATGTGCACCAATATTATCAAATTTGTTGAGCACCTATGTTGATTTTGCTCCTTTGTGGGACTGTAATATTCCTTTGTTTGTCCAAGGAGTACGCGCTCAATTTAAACCGTGTGGCTGGCGCAAAATGTTATCAGGTGGTGATGACCAGGTGTTTGGTAAAGATGCTTGGGATATTAATTCTCACTATTTATTAGATGGCGTCCTACACGGCTTCAAGCTGGTGGACCCTGGTGCTCCCGTTGAAGGATATTTCTGTAAAAATTATTCTTCAGCCACTAATGATGCTTTCAAGGCTATTGACGCTATCGTATCAAACGAGTTAGAGAGTGCTAAATTATCTGTTGTTAAGGAACAACCAAAGTGCATTCACGCGCTAGGTACGGTCACCAAATCCGGTGGGGGTTATTGTCCAATTACTGACGCTAGTAGGCCTTTAGAGAAAAGCATTAACAATTATATGGATCAGACCTTCCATTCGTTTAGCTATAAGTCAATTGACAAGGTTTTGGCCCTGATGACACTCGGCTGTTTCATGGAGGTGACAGACGTCAAAAGTGCATATAGGACGGTTTTGATAAGGCCTGACGATAGAACCCATCAGGGTTTATTCTGGAATGATGAATATATCCAGGACAATTTCATGAGTTTTGGTACGTGAGCGGCACCGTACATCTTTAATAGCATTTCTGATGCGGTCGCTCGCTATATGGCTGCTAGTGGTTTCTCCTACTCCTGTCTGAATTATTTAGATGACTTTATCGTTCTGGGAGCCACTTATGAGGAATGTAAAAATGCTCAGCTTTATCTACACACTACTTTACGCTCTCCAGGTTTCTATATAGCCTATGCTAAGGTTAGCTCACCATCGCAGGTCCAACGCTACCTGGGTATCGCGCTAAACTCACTGCTGATGACACTAAGCCTCCCACAGGATAAAATAGAAAAGCTACACCAGGAGCTGCGCTTTTTCACTGGTCGCCGCAGGGCGACAAAGCGGCAGCTGCAACACTTGTGCGGCATAAGCCATTGTTCAACCCTGGTGCGCGGTGGGAGGACTTTTTCACATCGAGTCATCAACATGCTACGCGCCTTCACTGCTAGGAAGAGATATATAAATCTTTCTGAGTCTTTTCAAGAAGACCTACGCTGGTGGAACCAGTTTGCTGCATGGTTCAACGGTTCCGCCAAAATAATCCATCCCGCCCCTTATGTATCGGCCATATATACTGATGTGTCTGGCACGGGATAGGGTGCCATACATGGACTAGATTGGATTTGCGGTCAATGGTTTGACAGTTTGATTATTGAGTCTGATCAACACAGCCATTGTTTAGCACCTCCCAGTATGAAAATCCCTGTTAACTTCAATGTCAGAGAATTGTACCCGGTATATGAGGCATTGGAGCGCTGGGGCCCCTCATGGAGGGATTGTAAAATATTATGTTTCACAGACAACACTCAAGTGGTGGGTGCCAAAAACAAGGGCAAGAGTGACAATTTTGTTTCTATGTGTTTACTGTGTAAAATGTTCTGGCTAACTGTTAATTTAATTGCCAGCTAATAGGGGTCCACATACTGGGCAAAGACAATATTGTTGCTGAGGCGCTATCCCATGTTACATCAAGTGATATACCACTATTTGTGTGTTGCAGGGGTGGAGGATCGAACCAGACAACTGGACTTCGAGGCTTCTGAATTGAGAGCTCTGGCTTGGGCTCCTAGTATGTGGCGGACAAAAGCCTCACAGTGGAAACGCTACATAACTTTCAGCTTTTCAGTCCTTACCCCAGCTTTGCCTTCAACTCCCAAACACTTGTGTCGTTATATAGTGGACCTGCCCAAGAATCTGAAATATTCAACAATTCAGAACTATGTTAGCGGAGTGATTTCCCTTAATGCTTATTTTGGTTATGATGCCAAGTATATCTGCTCAGACTTCTCCTTTATCATGACTATGGCAGGGATTCGACGTGTGTTAGGTGATCCCGAGCTAGTTCGCCCTTCTTTTACACTGAAGGATATTCTAAGTATGTTTGCTTTTGTGGACATGTCAAAACTAGAGGATAGAGTCTTGTGGACCTGTCTCGCCTTAAGTTTCCGAGGACTACTGCGCAAATGTAATATCGTTCCCGATAGCACTACGGCTACTGGTGTGCATTACCTCAAGAGGGGCGCTGTGTCTTTCACTGATTGGGGCCTGGAAATAGCGGTGTCAAGTTCAAAGACAATACAACATGGTCAACGGGTACATAAAGTACCTATTACTTTTGCGCCAGGTTCCCCACTGTGTGCAGCCAGCTTGATAAAACGACATATGGCTGAATTCCCTAGCAAGGATCCGGAGGCCCTAGTGTTTGTATTACCAAGGAACAATATCCTCACGCCTGTGACATATCCAATTTTTTGGGATTTCTAAAAAGGCTCATGAAATCTGCTTCGTTACCGAGTGAACGAGCTGGCTTGCATTCATTCCGCAGAGCTGGAGCTCTTTATATGTACAATCTTGGTCTGACAATCGAAGATATCAGACAAGCTGGAGATTGGGCCGGTATGGCTGCTCTTCTATATCTGACCAAACCTTATAGCTCCCGTATTGACACTGATTATGTTGTTTCCAATTGCTTGTAAAAAAACTTTACCATTTAATTCTTACTTGGAGTTTGCCGGTGTTCAGTTTCACAGGTCCAAGTCCAGATACTTAGTTACTTGTTCCTATTCTCCTCGTAAGGATTAATGTTAAGCATCAATATAGTTGATGCACGTATTAATCACCAGAGGGAGCAGGTACTGGTGCAGGTGTGCTGACCCAGTTATTGCTTCACCCTGCACGCTGCAGGCCTGCTGCTGGCTCCATGCTTGTCACAAAAAATGTTCATTATTTCTTTTTTTTCTATGTTATTTGTTAATAAATAGTCCAGATACTTAGTTACTTGTTCCTATTCTCCTCGTAAGGATTAATAAACCCTTTTTTGGCCTAATAACGACTGCATGCTGAAATATCTCATACTATGATGAATTGCACATGAATGTAGATAATGTAATGAACCTAGCCCAGACTTGGCTGGCACTTTTCTTTATAGGTGTCAAATCTAAACATCGTTTTGACCTAATGAGAGAATGTGTCATGATATTCATGAGTGTCCATTGACACGTGATAAGTAGTTTGACCCGAAGTGTCATTACTCAATAGAAATGAACACAATTACAGGGGTCAGGCAGTCGCTCACATGGTTTCATTGTGACTCAAGTGAATGTAAGCGCATATACATATCCTATAGAGAGTTTGGATTCTAGCCAATAAATTATACGTAACATACGACACGTGTAATGAGGCATACAATACATAGATATGGCACGCGCCTGGGCCATAACATGTAATGGGATTGTTATGTCTATTTTGTTCCCGGGATTCCTTTAGGTAGATGTGCCTAAACATGGGGGCCAAAAAAAATTGTAAGTTTCCGGTAACATGGTTCAAAAACCTTGAGGTAGGTAGGTCGTTTTTTTTGCTGACTAATATATATGTTGGCTTTATTATTGATAACCATCACAGATAATAGATTTTAACTATTGTACCAGCCAAAACACATAAAGCATCAGTAAATATCTTGGATTCTTTGCTTGGACGCAAGGGAAATCTCAAAACATTAAAAAATATGAAATATTATGTGAAAAATTATGAAAAAATATCGGGAAAAAAATTTCTTCAAAATTTCTGAGGTCGGTCCTGTTGGCTGAGGCAGGTCGGGTACCCAGAAACCAAACTTTTTTATTTAATTTTTTTTTTGGTCCGGGTAAAAAGTGACGGTCGTGACGCTTGTGATGGAGGGGTTTTAAAATCATGATGCAGTTTTTTTTTATTTATTATTATTTTTTTTTTTTTTTTTAGAAAATGACAGACACTGATAATTTTAATGGTTCCCAGTACATTAGCATATACATTCTGAAAATTTTTAGCACCCATGTATAGGCACATGGATCCCTTATACGAATACCTGTATTACAAAATGTCTACATTCTAGTTCACAAAGGAAATACACGTACCATATTCCCATATTTAGAGGTAGCGGCCCTCCTGTAGGTAGGCATTTTAGAGCATCGGATGTAGGCTAATAGACAAAAAAAGGCTTTGACCGCTAAATAATAATACACTGTAATAAACGAAAAATCGATGATCACATGTATGACCCTTCATGTCTGTCAATACGCGCCTATTTGGTATTTATCTACCTTAGTTTATCATGGAGCACTCATTTCACCCTGTACTATCTATGCATAGCTATGCCCTGTTATGGGTGTGGACCACTAAAATCGACATAGCGACATGGGCTATTTTAGGCTTAGTGACATGAGACATGAACACTTTCTTAAAATCGACATGGTGACATGAACACTTTCTTAGAATTTACATGGGGACATGGCCATTTTTAAAAATCGATATGTGACATGGGGGACCCCCCCTCCCCCATCCACACACCCCTACTGCGCAAATGTAATATCGTTCCCGATAGCACTACGGCTACTGGTGTGCATTACCTCAAGAGGGGCGCTGTGTCTTTCACTGATTGGGGCCTGGAAATAGCGGTGTCAAGTTCAAAGACAATACAACATGGTCAACGGGTACATAAAGTACCTATTACTTTTGCGCCAGGTTCCCCACTGTGTGCAGCCAGCTTGATAAAACGACATATGGCTGAATTCCCTAGCAAGGATCCGGAGGCCCTAGTGTTTGTATTACCAAGGAACAATATCCTCACGCCTGTGACATATCCAATTTTTTGGGATTTCTAAAAAGGCTCATGAAATCTGCTTCGTTACCGAGTGAACGAGCTGGCTTGCATTCATTCCGCAGAGCTGGAGCTCTTTATATGTACAATCTTGGTCTGACAATCGAAGATATCAGACAAGCTGGAGATTGGGCCGGTATGGCTGCTCTTCTATATCTGACCAAACCTTATAGCTCCCATATTGACACTGATTATGTTGTTTCCAATTGCTTGTAAAAAAACTTTACCATTTAATTCTTACTTGGAGTTTGCCGGTGTTCAGTTTCACAGGTCCAAGTCCAGATACTTAGTTACTTGTTCCTATTCTCCTCGTAAGGATTAATGTTAAGCATCAATATAGTTGATGCACGTATTAATCACCAGAGGGAGCAGGTACTGGTGCAGGTGTGCTGACCCAGTTATTGCTTCACCCTGCACGCTGCAGGCCTGCTGCTGGCTCCATGCTTGTCACAAAAAATGTTCATTATTTCTTTTTTTTCTATGTTATTTGTTAATAAATAGTCCAGATACTTAGTTACTTGTTCCTATTCTCCTCGTAAGGATTAATAAACCCTTTTTTGGCCTAATATCGACTGCATGCTGAAATATCTCATACTATGATGAATTGCACATGAATGTAGATAATGTAATGAACCTAGCCCAGACTTGGCTGGCACTTTTCTTTATAGGTGTCAAATCTAAACATCGTTTTGACCTAATGAGAGAATGTGTCATGATATTCATGAGTGTCCATTGACACGTGATAAGTAGTTTGACCCGAAGTGTCATTACTCAATAGAAATGAACACAATTACAGGGGTCAGGCAGTCGCTCACATGGTTTCATTGTGACTCAAGTGAATGTAAGCGCATATACATATCCTATAGAGAGTTTGGATTCTAGCCAATAAATTATACGTAACATACGACACGTGTAATGAGGCATACAATACATAGATATGGCACGCGCCTGGGCCATAACATGTAATGGGATTGTTATGTCTATTTTGTTCCCGGGATTCCTTTAGGTAGATGTGCCTAAACATGGGGGCCAAAAAAAATTGTAAGTTTCCGGTAACATGGTTCAAAAACCTTGAGGTAGGTAGGTCGTTTTTTTTGCTGACTAATATATATGTTGGCTTTATTATTGATAACCATCACAGATAATAGATTTTAACTATTGTACCAGCCAAAACACATAAAGCATCAGTAAATATCTTGGATTCTTTGCTTGGACGCAAGGGAAATCTCAAAACATTAAAAAATATGAAATATTATGTGAAAAATTATGAAAAAATATCGGGAAAAAAATTTCTTCAAAATTTCTGAGGTCGGTCCTGTTGGCTGAGGCAGGTCGGGTACCCAGAAACCAAACTTTTTTATTTAATTTTTTTTTTGGTCCGGGTAAAAAGTGACGGTCGTGACGCTTGTGATGGAGGGGTTTTAAAATCATGATGCAGTTTTTTTTTATTTATTATTATTATTTTTTTTTTTTTTAGAAAATGACAGACACTGATAATTTTAATGGTTCCCAGTACATTAGCATATACATTCTGAAAATTTTTAGCACCCATGTATAGGCACATGGATCCCTTATACGAATACCTGTATTACAAAATGTCTACATTCTAGTTCACAAAGGAAATACACGTACCATATTCCCATATTTAGAGGTAGCGGCCCTCCTGTAGGTAGGCATTTTAGAGCATCGGATGTAGGCTAATAGACAAAAAAAGGCTTTGACCGCTAAATAATAATACACTGTAATAAACGAAAAATCGATGATCACATGTATGACCCTTCATGTCTGTCAATACGCGCCTATTTGGTATTTATCTACCTTAGTTTATCATGGAGCACTCATTTCACCCTGTACTATCTATGCATAGCTATGCCCTGTTATGGGTGTGGACCACTAAAATCGACATAGCGACATGGGCTATTTTAGGCTTAGTGACATGAGACATGAACACTTTCTTAAAATCGACATGGTGACATGAACACTTTCTTAGAATTTACATGGGGACATGGCCATTTTTAAAAATCGATATGTGACATGGGGGACCCCCCCTCCCCCATCCACACACCCCTACTGTACACCCATCCCCTGCCTCTGACCTCTCATGCATCTCTAGCTACCTACAGATCGACTGTGATTAATGAGAACACCTGTGATTATCACCATCCTTCATCTGTCCAGGTATAGTCCCCACCAGTAGGAGAGCACCCCGGGAGAGCACCTGTCTGCAGACACGTATCGAGCCGTATCAATCAGAGATTACAGTGATTAGATAGATCTGTCACCCTGACGTCAACCTTCAGGATGGCGGGGGAGGAGGCTTCAGCTAATGCTATAGCAAAGACCAGGTGACAGCCGACTCTTAACCCTCTTTAATTCACGGCTATTAATGCATGCGTGGAAAATTCATCATTGAGGCGAATAAATGCTTGGAAACTTCAACTGGTATTTAGTCCAAAGTCCCACTAAAACCCGAAAAGGTCGGATCATTTATTTCCAGGTTTGGGGAGGGGGGGGGGGCTTGCTGGATTTAGGGAGTGGTCATTTTTTAACAACAGGGGAGGGGTGGTGTTTTTTTCAGGTGGACAAGTCGGAGGGCCCTACCCTATGTTAAAAATTGACCACTCCCTTAGGGGGAGAGCCAAAGTATCACTTGGAGGGAGAGGTGGGTAAAACCCGATGATCCTTAGATCTTTACACTGGGGGGAGTGGGTGATTCAAAACTCAGGGGCGGGTCCAGGGGGGGGGGGTCCTGGGGGTCAGGACCCCCCCCCCCCCTTTGGTCCACCCATAACATGTTCAAATGTGGGCCCTAAGGGGGACCCCCCCTTTGGGCCCACCCAAGGTGTCCACTTTGTATACCCCCATTCATGGCCCCTATCTCTCTTTGATATGGTTTTATTGTTTGTGAATTTTACAATTTATAACTCTACAGTATCTAAAATCTATAAAATTTCCACAAAATTTACTAATAAGACCCAATAGGCATCTAGGCATGGGATACTGTTTGTTCCCCCAGGTAATTTTCTATTAGATTTATATCCAATTAAAATTTTATTCATCACTTGGGGTGCATCAAAATACTGTGTGCTGTAATGAGTTGACATCTTTTTTTGTGAAATTTCAAAGTTTTCTTGATGGTAGGCTCCAAATCACTTTCAAGTAAAACTACTAGATTCACACCCAATGATACAGAAATTCCTTAGATGCTTAGACTACCGTGTTTAAAACCAATATTTCAAAAAAATTTCTTGGGGACGAGCTGTCAAAACTCTATCAAAGAACAATGTATGGTATCAGGACATAAATTTGCATCCCTTTCCTATACCAAAACATTTTAAATATAGGTTTGATGATTATGTTATAAGATTTTCTTTGGGAATGACCCAAAACTCCACCAGTGCATAAACATACTCCTAATGGTACACCAAAATGCTTTAAACTTCAAGGTTTAACATCATTTTTCAAAAAACTTCAGGCCCCCACCCCCTTAAGGAACAATATCTAAAAATACTACATTCACATCTGAGGCTAGTTGAAGCCCTTGAACTCAAGATTTTGACATCTATATTTCAAAAGTTTTCTTGAGGGACCAGCCCCTAAAACCTCACAAAGGACAAAGCATTACCACATAAGATTTGCATCCCCTTCATGGAAACCTACCCATCCTAGGTTTACACCAAAATGCTTTAAAATTTGGAGTTTGATATATATATTTCTACAATTTTCTAGGGGACATGCCAAGCCTCCCTAAAACACCATTGTGCAATCAAAATTCAATAAGATTTCCATTCTCTGTTCTCATAATCATGGGTTTACTGCTGATGGTACACCAAAATGCTTTACTGGATTAGGATCTAGAAATGCATCAGAATGCACTGTTTGATATCTAGATTTCAAAATTTTCTTGGTGGAGACACGGAGAGGTCCTGCCCTGCAAGGGGGACTAAGATACTCGGGACCTGGGCCGGTATGGTAAATACAAGTGCTTCGACCTGCTAGCACTTAGGAACTTGGAAATAGGTGGCACACACAGCCGTTCCTGGGAACAGGAGCCTATATGGGTTGTGCGTGACTCAGTACGGTATACATGTGGTACTGTTCACACTGGACTGGAGGACCGCTTTTGGGCAGATGCGGTCGAAGCTGGTTGGGACGAGTGTAGGGGTTGGTTCCCTCCCCGGGTGCATTGAGCCTCCAGAGGCCAGCTTACTTGGTGGTCACTCCCCCTATGTATACCATACCACATCGCGCCGTTGCACTTGTGATGTCGTGGCGCTGCGCTTGCGCCATTACCCCCCATAAACCAGGGTTGGACCCCCCCCCTTTTCAAAATCCTGGATCCGCCCCTGAAACTTTATGCAGTGATCTCAGCCACTCACGCAAATCGTGATTCTAAAGAAGTCCTCGTAGTGCAGACTCGCGAGCGTCACTGTCAGAGCAAATAGCCTTGATCCAATTTTTTAGCGCCTCCCACGCCGCGTAGTGGCGGTACCGCGAAGCGGTACGGGAGTGCGCTATGATGATTGCATTTGCCCCATGTGATGAGGTCTCACAATACAAAATAACAGTGGGAGGCGTTTTTTTACGCGGTCACAATGGCATTTCTTGTTATAAACTAATAGTTTTGGCAAAAGTAGTTCTACGGCGTAGGGACAGTACGCTTAGCCCTTTAATTGTTTCTAGTTCTATTAGAGTTTAGAGTATGTAATCATGGTTTGTACGGCCTTACTTATCTGGATCGAGATTAATGCTAGATCACGTGACTAGATAAGCTGTACCACGTGACTACGTGGACCTCTTGATGTCGCACGCTAGCCATCCACTCATCCCACTCACAAGATGACATAGGCCAGTAGTGGCTAACCTGGAAACCTTGGACGTCTTGCAGAGCGTATGTAGCGTAGGTACAAACACAGGCAGCTAGTCAGCCTAAGTAGTGGCAGGCTCGACCACCCAGTCCGGGAGGGAGGAGGCTTCAGCTAATGGTATCGGACCACCAAAACATTCTGCACTATAATTTAATGTAACTCATGCACCCGTAAAAGTGAAATTTCACCTTTCAAACACTCCAAATCACTCAAAATCATGAAGAGGCACATTTTCCCCCTCTCTGGGTGCCAGATCCAGACGTCGTTCACCAACCCAGTTTTTCTGTACGTGCATATGTTTGAACCCATCCCCATTTTGGCCTATTCTGCACACAATTAGTGATTATTTCCAACCTTTTTTTAAATCAATATTTTGGGATCCTAGACAAAGGAGCTGTCCCTTGTACCCCATATATTCTGAATCACAACAGGTTAAACATTTTATCTGTGCTTTTTTTAAAAGTTTGCAATGATTTTGAACTCTAATATAGACCAATCACAGCCCTCCAAGTCCTAAATCCATACATCTCGGTGTATTACCGGAAGTGACGTCATCATCAATAGTGGTACGATACCTTAAAGGAAGCGGTATTTTATAATTACCTGGGAAATATGTCTCTCACATGTCCTTATTCCCAAACCAGTACAAAAAGTCCCTCAGAAATACATTTCAGCTTCTCCACAGGGGGTGTCTTAATGCCTCGGCTTACCGAGAATAACCTTGATTTTTCTTCATTTTCACCCCTCCGTCAAATATCTGCTTACCACAAAGGAACCGATGAGCACAATGACCTGATAATTGGTATCCTTATTGCCAAAGATTTATTCTGCATGGTACAAATGCCAGGTTTGGGGTTTCAGTTTTTATTTCTCAGAAATCTACGCTAATATAGCAGAGGAAAATAATGAAAATCTATCAAAAATCACAATTTTTGGTCAAAAAACTGATTTTTCAGAGACTTTACCTTGCTCAGAATACACTGTACTGTCCATATTTCATCTCCCAATACTGTTAACGAAATCTGTTCAAAATTTCATGTATATTTGAGCATTTTTAATGGTTTAATGGACCTTAATGGGGTTCAATACTGAGGTGGCTCCATATTTCATCTCCCAATACTGTTAACGAAATCTGTTCAAAATTTCATGTATATTTGAGCATTTTTAATGGTTTAATGGACCTTAATGGGGTTCAATACTGAGGTGGCCTTGAGATATCATAACTGTTCAGTCAGCAGTTATTTTTTCCGACCTATTATCAGCACCTGTCTCCTATTATCGGCACATTGACCTACATTACTTTCGATTTGGCTCATTAATAAAATAGTAGGCTATTGTTTTATATGTTTTCCAGTGTACAGATTACAAAACAGGTGAAATTATTTTGACCCCCCCCTAGTCAAGGGGTTGAAAAAATTCTGACCCCCCCTCAAACCCACCAGCCCCCCCCCCCTCCCTGTTGTTAAAAAAATTATCACTCCCTTAGTAACATTGGTTTAGGACCTCAGATTGATCAAAACTGCTGATAATAGGGCCCTGCTGATAATAGGAGCCTCTACTCTACAAATTAAATTTTGGACACCCATCCCTACTCAGTGTGAGCAAGGGTTGAAATGCACGAATGTCAGGGAGTGGTCATCATTTATCAAGGGGGGGGGTGGGGTTCGCATGGACTTCACTTTGGTGCATAGCTGGCAAAACAAAGAAATATATAGAAGATTCACGATTCCTGTTCTGCCAAAACCTTCCCCAATGCCCCATGGTGGCCTACACCAAGAATCCTGCCCACATTCCACATAAATCATGAGTATTCAGTGTTATTCTGGAAGACTACAAATCCCCTGATTCACTCACTGCTGACGGACGCCACTGAGCGACGTGACATGACTTCGCCGCCCTATACCGAGCGTGGGAGGGTGGCGCAGGTTTCCCGTTTACGTCTAGATCCGACCACGAGCTTTCCGAGCTGCCTGCATCTACTATAGCTCAATGCAGCAAGTTGGGAACCTAAAACTTAGTTTTTCCTGAATTTTCGCTAAGAAATGCTGTAGTTTAGCCAAAAATTATCCGATTTACACAATATTTGCAGCAAATGAAAGATGAGACTCATTGCTTTCAGGCCAGGGTAGATGTAGGGGCCCTGTTGGCGTAGTTCCTAACTCGCTGCATCGAGCTTTAATTCGTAGAGGCTCGAACTGTGGGGCCCTTCCCTACGGGCGCAGTTAGGGAGTGATCGTTTTTTAACAACAGGGGGGGGGGCTGCTGGGTTTTTTGCGCGGACGCGCGAAAAAATTTCAACCCCCCTCTCGAGGGGGTAAAATTTTTTCGACCCCCCCCACAAGGGACAAAAATCGCGCGTGAACGTCCCCTTTTAGCCTATGGTAAGGCGCGGGGTTTTCCACTGAAAACAGGTGAAATTATTTTGACCCCCCCCATCAGAGGTTTTGAAAAAATTCTGATCCCCCGGTCAAGGGGTTGAAAAAATTCTAACCCCCCCTCAAACCCACCAGCCCCCCCCCTCCCTGTTGTTAAAAAAATTATCACTCCCTTAGTAACATTGGTTTAGGACCTCAGATTGATCAAAACTGCTGATAATAGGGCCCTGCTGATAATAGGAGCCTCTACTCTACAAATTAAATTTTGGATACCCATCCCTACTCAGTGTGAGCAAGGGTTGAAATGCAGAATGTCAGGGAGTGGTCATCATTTATCAAGGGGGGGGGGTGGGGTTCGCATGGACTTCACTTTGGTGCATAGCTGGCAAAACAAAGAAATATATAGAAGATTCATGATTCCTGTTCTGCCAAAACCTTCCCCAATGCCCCATGGTGGCCTACACCAAGAATCCTGCCTACATTCCACATAAATCATGAGTATTCAGTGTTATTCTGGAAGACTACAAATCCCCTGATTGACTCACGGCTGACGGACGCCACTGAGCGACAATGGAATAACCCCAGCTCAGCGATCCTTCGCAAGTCACGTGACGTGACTTGACTTCGCCGCCCTATGCTAGACCAGGTTAGTTGTGTAGAAGTGGATTGGGTCGCCAGCGCGGCAAAATCACTAGTGGCGCTGCCGTGAGCTAACGGAGAACTAAAACATCGTACCCGTGCCAACTCTTCTCTGGTGTTACGCTCTTCTTGGCAAACCGGAAACTACTGGCACTAAGGACGCTTTCCGGGCTTCTGCAGTCTTTACTTTAAAATTACATTTATGGTAAGTTCTCAAGTAAATTGAACAGACATAACAGTGGGTTGTGATTGTGGCAAGTGCTTTGACCAAACTGTTAAAGATCCACTTTACTGTCACTGAAATTGAAAAACAACAGAACAGAATTTGACAATCTCCCAGACTGGGCCCAGACTCGGAAGGCTTGTTGTCAGCATGTGTTATTAGGGAGTGGTCATTATTTATCAACAGGGGGGGGGGTGGTGGGTTTTCGCGTGGATGCGCAAAAAATTTGTACGCCCCCCCCTCGACAGCAGTAAAAAAAATTTGCGCCCCCCGCGCCAAAGGCGCGGAGAGTTTTCGCGCCCCCTCTTTGATCTATAGTAGCGCGCGGGCTTTTTTGCTAAAATGAGGGTAAATTTTTTTAGCCCCCCCCCTCAAGAGGGGTCAAAATTTTTTTAGCCCCCCCCTCGAGAGGGGTCAGAATTTTTTACGCCCCCCCTCAAACCCACCACCCCCCCCTGTTGATAATAAATGACCACTCCCTTAATCCCTTTCAATCCTTTTTTACTCCGTAGACGCTCTGAGGGAACCTCAGAGACCAAGTGGGGCAAGTATGTCTGTGGTGGTCTGTTTGGTCAGCCAGATTGGCTGAGTGCCCAGTTCTCACAGAAGTACTTACTGTCAGGTCCAATGCTTCCACCAACACTTCCCTCAATGTATATCCAAAGATTCACACTACACAAAGCACTTGAAATACTTGTAATAATTAATAATCCAGGTGATTTTTTAATTCTCCCTCCCTAACTCCAAATCATTGTCGGCCATCTTGAAGCCAGGTGTAGCCACCTAGTGCCAAAAAGACTACACTATTCTTGGTTGGTTAGCCCTTTGTTTCAAGAGCAGTCTACCACCAGGTAGCACCACATCATGTTGACAATGGAGGCCATTGAGGTAGTGATATCTAAACTCAAGATAAACATGTCAGATTTATTGGATATATTTCATGTTTCAGTCAATATAAGCTGATGTACATGAAAACTACATGTTTGTGAATAGGAGGGACAATTTCCAGGAACTGAAAGTGAGTACTTAGTTCAGACTAGCCATGTGTTTGTGCCACTATAGGCTTGTATACATCTTGGATCCTGCCTGTGAGCAAACAAATCCGGGAGTTTCAAATCAAGACATCAGGAGACCTCTCAATAAAGCTCATTTTCTGCCTCCCGCAAACATGCCAAAATTATCAAACTTATCGGAATATGACATTAATACGTCATACAATACACCTAGTGTTATTTCGGGGCATGACAAACTTGTTAACTGTCCAAAAACATTCAATGACAAAGGCCTGAGCGATATTACAAGAGCTTCCTGTAGGCTTGACAGTGGCCCTACGGACGGTTACATGACAAATTCTGCCCCTTTTTACTCAATGGTTTCTAAACCTTTCCCTTGCCATATCACCCCTAAGAGCTACAAAACTATCTGGTAGTTATAAGAGATGAGATTCTCAAAGTTTAGTCTTAAAATAGTGTTGAAGAATTATTCTACTTGCCACTTTTGTAGTGGCTACTCCTGTAGACTGATTTTCGTCTGTGTCACGGGTTGGCCGTTCACACTTTGTTGTTCAAACAGCGATGAAGCTCTTTAGTCTTAGATATAGGTGCATACAACATTTCTGAATGAGGAAATGTGGCTGATTAAGCCCCTGTCACGATCCTGATCGTGTGAAAAGCCTAGAATGTCAGTGCCCCCTTTCACCCTTTCTCCTATCGATAATACTATTATCGGTACCCCCGGACCCCCCTCTCCGGTACCCCCGGACCCCCCTTGATCGGGGGGTCAGATTTTTTTCAACCCCTCTGATGGGGGGGGGGACAAAATAATTTCACCTGTTTTCAGTGGATCTGGATTTAGCTGTATATATACGTTAGAGATTGGTCATTATTTATCAACAGAGGGGGGTGGTGGGTTTGGGGGGGGCGTTAAATTTTCAGACCCCTCCCAAGGAGGGGGGGGCTAAAAAAATTTTGATCCCTCTTGAAGAGGGGGCTAGAAAAATTCACCCTATTTTTAGCAAAAAAGCCTGCGCACTACTATAGATCTAAGAGGGGTGCGGAAACTCTCCGCACCTCTGGCGCAGGGGAGCGCAAAAAATTTGACTGCCGTCGAGGGGGGTGTAAAAAATTTCTGCGCATCTGCGCGAAAACCCACCACCCCCCCTGTTGATAAATAATGACCACTCCCTAAAGGACCGGTCAGACTGGTCGTAGAATATCTATGACTAATACGGGAAATCCACAACTACGGCGCGATTTTTTCCACGATTTTCAAATTTGTGCATACCAAACTTCCACGATTTTAAAATAGTGAGATTTCGGCCAATTTTGGGGGTTTTAGAACTAAGCCACACTATACGATTTTATCCCCCTTTTTCTGGCCGAAAAATTAGGTCGGAGCTCTAATCTTCCTATGACCAGTCTGACCGGTCCCAAACTCAAGGCAATGTCCCTCCCAAGTATAAGACTCAGCAGCATTTTGTTTGGCGTATAAGACGCGCCTTATACGCGGGAGATTACGGTATTTTTTTTTATCCATCAGCAAAAGAGACTAGGTTTCCAATTCGTTGAGACGAAAAGTCCGGTAACCTTGGTAACGTGCCGACGTCGGCACACCGGAAGCCGGGGACAAAGTGGTGCTCTGCACTCCCTGTTACGTACTATAAGAAAAATGCTACACTGGCATGCTGCACATCATTGAGAAGGCTGATACAGCCATAATAATGTCCCAATCCCTTCCAAAATGAGGGATAATCATCTTCTCACTCATATCTCTGTACTCTATTATTTGATCTGCTTTTATTCTTAGACACTTGGATAATTTGAACTTTGAGTGGTGGAACCGGGGTTGAAGCTATGAATTTGTCCTCCGGGGAAAATGGCACGGGCTGTGCGCACGTGACACGTTACCTCGGAAATTTGCTACGTTCCGTGGTTACCGTCCGCACAAATAACAAAACCTTAAAGGAGCTCTGAATCGGCTACGTCCGCCACAGTGCTAACGTCGGCGGACGTAGTTCCTTGATTCAGAGCGCCTTTAAAGGACGGCTAGCATGGATAAGACTACCCGCTTTAGCAAGTCACCTGAACACCCATTGACCAATCAGAGCACTGCAAATTTTCTGATGGGTCCCGCGAGTTTGTGACCGATCTTTTGGCAGGTACCCATGTTGAAATTCACTGTGCTAGCCCCCCTTTATTGGCTTTAAAAAGTAATGACGAATTCATGCCGTCCCTGCTTACGATGTTCATGACAAATAAAAATATTTTCCAAAAAAAATTTTCCCTCCCTCCTTCCCTCCCTCATGGGTCTGAAAAATCCCACCCTCTGGACAGGAAACACATTTTTAAGGGTGGCCTTATTTAATCTGGCCTATTAATGGACTCGGAGTGACCCGCTAAACCCTTCACCAGAGCCTAGCAGAGAGCACTTTGATAGTATGACCGTGGCAGCCCTTATGGATTGGTCATTATCTATCAATGGGGGGGGGGGGGGTGGTTCGCGCCCCTATTTGAGCTATAGATCTAGTAGCACACATGTTTTTTTTTTGCTAAAAAGAGGATAAACTTTTTATGCCCCCTCTCAAGAGGGCCAAAAGTTTTTACACCCCTCCCCCCTCAGGAATGGTCTGAATTTTTTACAACCCCCGTCCTTACATGCTGCTTCTTACACCCACCACCCTCCCCCTTTGTGCTATAGCAATGCGCAGGCTATTTCACTAAGAAAAGGTGAAATTTGTTTCTCCCTCCCCCTAGGAGGGATCTGATTTTTTTTGCCCCTCCCCCAAAACCACCACCCCTCCCCTGTTGTTAAAAAATGACCACTCCCTTAAAGGGGCCCTAGCATGGTTATGCATGCCCGCATGAAAAAGTCACGTGATCACACCTTGACCAATCAGGGCATCGCGATTTTTCCGCTGGTTTCCGCGATTTTATGATCGCTGTTTGAATCGGTACCCATGTTGTTAATTTTCCATGCCAGCCCCCCTTTAAGGCTTCAATACTTTAATACTTAAAGCACCTAAGACTATAGTTATCCAAAATGACTCTGTTTTCCCTTGATATATTTTAAGATGTCGACTCGGGACGAGGACTTCCATGCTGCTGTCCGACAGAATGACAGATCTGCGATAGAAAAGTACTTAAGCAGGGGAGTCGATATAAACTGCTTCTATTATGGAATGACCCCGCTTCACGTCGCCATTACTAAAGGTGATGTACATCTTTTCTAGATTTAGTTTTAGATACTCCATGTCTTGGTTTGTCTCACAGTTGCAATGGCTGGCTGACTGTATAACAAACCAATGATTAGGGTTATACGTCACAGAATCACACAAGCAAAAAATAAGAAAAGAGCAGGCCATTTTAACTTACAGCTGGTCACAAAGTAATTGCTGAAATAAAGTACCATCATAATTTGACAAAATGTTTGAATATCTCTGATTTGAAGTCCGATGACCGAAGTCCGATAACTATTTAGGCTATTGAATTCCGAGACTTTCAGAAAGTGTGAATAAATTCTAACCTGGCATTCTTACATTCAAGTATAGTTAACAGCCTGCTTGTGCTGAAACTACAAATTATACTACTTCTCCCCACCTTCTTCATTTCTCATTAAGGATATTCCTTATGTTTCGTGAGGAGATAATGCACAAACTTATCATACCAAAAGAACATAAGTATCCCGTGATTAGTGGTGAAGGACACACATTTTGTAATCTAATACATGTGGCAATTCAATACTGACCAAATTTCTTATGATTTACATATAGATCACACGGACCTGGCTGTTTGGCTTATTGGACAGGGTGCTGACGTTACAAAATCTGAGATAAATGGAAAGACCACTCCATTTGAGGAGGCTGTGAACAGGGACCAAGTGCAGGTGAGAGCTGTCCAGCAGAACAATGCTTTCCTAACGTATTCACTACTCAAAGTTATAGAAATTAAAAGTGAATTTTATTCCTCCCATGAAGAAACTTGGTGTTCTATGTTTTAATGGCTGCATTTTGTATCGTAGTGTGTAATATAAATGATATGTGATAGTGTTGATGATTTCCTCTCTTCATATCTCCTTGTATGGTTAACTCGGGAGAATGACATAACGTGATAGATGAGGGGGAGGGGAAACAAGTTATCTATAAGTATGTCAGATACAGCTGGTAGGGATTTACTCGGATTTCATAGGGATGTTCAGGTATTTCTAAAGATTATGTGCAACATTATGCATATTCCATCACTCACCCAAGAGAGCAATAAAACGCACCTCACAATCAAGTTCAAATTCTGAAAGTACCCCGCTAAGGGAGTGATCATTTTTTAACAACAGGCGGGGGGGGGGGGCTGGTGGGTTTGCGTGTGGACGTGCGGAAAAAATTTCGACCCCCCCCCTCTCGAGGGGGGTAAAATTTTTTCAACCCCTTCCCATAAGGGACAAGGTTGAAAAAATTCTGACCCCCCCTCAAACCCACCAGCCCCCCCCCCCCTTGTTGTTAAAAAATGATCACTCCCTAAGAACCATATTTAGATCGATGAGATCACATAGTAGAAGGGCGATATCAAAATCAATGCATCTCCTTTCAATCTTTTCAGATGGTAGAATGCCTTGCTAAAAGGGGAGTGTGTTTAGATAACCATCTAACCAATGGAGAGTTGGGCATCACATCTGCAGCTGTTAAAAATCACACCCTTATGGTGAAAGCACTCATAGAAGGCAAGTTAGTTAGTATGACATTAGTGGTCGTTTTTAGTATTTTAATAGATATACATTAACACATGTCATCTATTCTCCTGATTACATAAATAGTGTCTGCACAACATATTGCATGAAATATTGAAATATGCAAAGTATATCCAACAGGCATCCTGCTACGAAGTGCCTTCAGAGAAGGCGACTTGCAGTTGAAGACATGCCTTCTCTGGGCTTACATTTTCAATATTCATTATAAGTGCGTACCGGTATTACATTTTCTACATTAAATTACCACAATACACCATATTAAAGTTCGATTGTTTATTCATGTACTGTCAGAGATGTCAGACCTTCAGAGGTCCGTCTATTTTCAGATGTTCAAACTTTCCCAAAAGTCAGACATCTCAGAGGCTACTTCCATCCTGTGGTCATAATATAGACAGAGGGAATAACATTAATCGTAGATACCCTTACAACATGCCCTTTCTACTTCTTTGGAGCATAAGGCTGAGCATAGTTCAGGCTTCAGCAGGTGAAATTAAGTATACCTTGTGCTGCCCTCTAGCCTTTTCTAGACAAACCTTTCAGAGATCAGAGGATCTCTGAAATCTCATTTCAGAGGGCATGAATCTAAGCTGGCTTCTGATTGGCTGAAATTCAAATGCAGTCTTTTAATTGTTTTTCTATCACCATCCAATCTAGAGATGGTTTTAAAGGTTTTTAATGAGGGGAACAGGTTGAAATGAAGATGAGATGGGTGCTTTTAGTATAATAAATTGAGGGAAATGGGTGCTTTGCTAACACCCAAAAATTTCAGAGGTTGAGCCCATACCCAACTGACATCTGTGTGTACTAGAGGGTGCTACTTAACCATATGTCAGTGACATATGTGTGAGGGTAGCGCTTTCCTCTCAATCTCTGAATGGAGCGGGCGAGGGGGAGCACACTAAATTCAAAAGAAATATAAAAAGTCTACATAGTCTTTCACAAAGTCTACTCATACATCTGCATAAATATTAGTAACATTACTTTCAATATTGACATATCTAACATAAGATACACGTTCACATCACCTTCTGCTTTTAATCTCAAACCTAAACTCTTGAAGGTGGCACATGTTAGGGGGAAACCTTTAACCTTAGTTCGCAGTGTACCAGTAATTCTTACATCAGCAGAAGAATAATAAGATAATACATTATTTGACTAACATTATTATATAATAATTTTTGAGGGGTTTTGAAGAAGTTTCAATTAAAGATTGTTTTAACTGGCCAGGCCTGTGAACATAAGGAATCGGTAACCAGGGACAGCAAGACAATCTCTCCGAATTTTGTCATGGGTCATGAGTCAGGGAAAATTTAATTTAGAAATTACACTGTGCTTGCTTTATAATAGGTCTAAAAAAACTGTTGGGTTCAGGTAACCCTACCTACCTTTTTTTTTTGCCCTACCTTCAATTTTTTTATTGGCCCTTTTGATAAAAATCTGATTTTTTTTTATACTCATGGAGAAAAATAAAAAAACTTTTTGATCGCTCATGTCAAAGGTAACCCTTTACCTGAACGCAACAGTTTTAAGGCCTTATTCTGGCCCCAGATTCCCTCTAGTATTGGTGTACTCACTGGTTTCTCCAGGTTGTGAAGACGCTGAGTCGGCAGGGGGTAGACGTGAACCAGGTCCTGTCCTCAGGTCACACTGCGCTCACACTCGCTGCTTCCAGGAAACTCACCTACCTCTCACAGACACTGGTTGATGGTGAGCACCGGTCATGGGAATATTGAATTAATTGACTTGCACAAAATCATTCTATTATGAATGGCATTTTCTCCGCTGATAGACACTTACCTAATGTTTTGCGTTTTCATCCCAAGCTATTTTAATGTTTTGGGAAACTTTGTTGAGACTACTCGTGTATTTTCTATTTTCGCCTTATTTACTTAGTATTACAGTCACTTTTATATATTTCTTCATGGGTTGATTGAACCTGAGTTATGTGCACTATGTGATCAGATAAGGTACCCTGTTCGTGAATACTAATTCCCATGATCCATTAATACAACGGCATGATGTGAATTAACATATGTCTTGCTTAAACACTTAAATATCACACAACACTTGGATGGGTGCACCATAGTATCTGATAATCATAGAAATCACTCTCATTTATGGAAAGATCTATTTATTTCAGTGCCTACCATTTTACAATTATAAGTTCATCAAATTTCTCTGGTACATGTATTCTAACCCACTAAAATGTGTTTCATGACTTAAATGTGGGAACAAGAACAGCATGTATTTAATACCCTTACCTTTGTTTTCCAGCTGGAGCAAATATAAATCTACCCAATGCGCGTTGTGAAACAGCATTATGGCTGAGTGCACGTGATGGACACACAGGGGTCGTAGAGCTGCTCATTAAGGCAGGTGCCAAACGAGACGAGCAGGTCGGTGATGACAAACTTACCCCACTACTTTGTAGTGTCATCAATGAGCACCTCAGTACCACTAAGCTCCTTGTAAAGGTAAGATTTATGAGAAACTGTCGGACTGACTATAATGTATCATATTTCCTAATTTTGCAGCTGATTGCATTAAGGTTGTTTTCCTGACTATAAAGCTATTCGAAAGTCTGTAAACATTTTGAATATTATTCGTCCATACGACGTTCAAAGTCCTAGACCAAATGCCTAGCCAGAAAGTAAATAATTTAAAACGATACATTTGAAAATGACAACAAAAACGTTTGTATAACCAAAATAATAGAACACGTAGCACGAACATATGTCAAACGTATTGTACATCTACTTATTTGAACTAGGCTGGCTGTGACCTAAACATCCGTGATAACGGTGGCTGGACGGCCCTATGGCATGCAGTTAGCAACTCAAACGAGGATCTTGTGAGGGCTCTATTAGCCGGTGGAGCAGACATGATGGCAACAGATTCTGATGGAAAGACTCTCTTAGGAGAGGCAACAGAGAACGAAGATGAAGACATAATTCATCTTCTTAATTCAGCAGCCAGGTGATAGCACTCTGTTTGAACTACCAAACGATGGAAACGAAGCATATAATTACAAACGTGTGGCACTCACTGAGCATATCAAGAAGGTTTTCTGCTTCGTTTCCTCCAGTACCAGTTATCTGGGTTTTGAGATTATTTTGGGTCTGGATTTGTCTATCTGATGTGATAATTAGCATGTGAGTTTCATTATGCCAACATTGTGTGTACGTAAGCACTAGCTTTGCATCTGGGAAATAAATTTAAAAGAAGTTAAAATCTTAAACTAAATATCAAATGCGATGTCTGCCACCAAGAACTACAAATTAATGACCCACTTGTAAAATTCTAAAAACCCCATTTAGAATTTAACAAACCCCCTTTTTATTCTTAATAAAAATTATTTGTGGACTTAATAAATTCCTAAGTGGTCCTACCACCTTGGGAAATTTATTTTATTCATTGGAAAAATTCTGGACACCGGTACACCTTTTGATAAAAATCTGATTTTTTTATGACATTCATATGACATCCATTATCGCTCACTATGCTATACTCACCTATAATGTATGCAGTAGTACCAGGGCTCGACAAATCCCTGTGTCCAGTGCCCGGGACACAAAAATGTTCTTCTGGACACAACTTTTTTCTCAAGTTGTGTCCAGTGCACACAGCTGGCAAGCTAGGCTTATACATTGAGTAAACGGGTTGGGCACATGATATTTTCCTGCTGGACACAATTTTGATTTGCTCTTGTGTCCAGTGGACACACTGGTTCTAAACTGATTTGTCAAGCCCTGAGTACCACACCCTGCCTCTAGGGGTGTTCATTATGTATATACAGCCAGGTGATACCGTAATCTCCCGCGTATAAGGCACGTCTTATACGGGGGTTATAGTTCTTATTGGATCCACAAGGGGGACGCCAAGACCTTTCTTTTGATATCTTACATGTCCCCTTGGTCATAATAGGACATAAGGGTCCCAGGAGGGTCCGGGTGGCCCAAGGTACACATAGTTTTTTGAATTTTGAAAATTCATTCAGTAAAACCAAAGTTATTAATTTTTCATTTTTTTTGAGAATTTTCCAAAACTCTGGGTGTGCCTTATACGCGGGCTGCGCCTTATACGCGGGAGATTATGGTAGTACACCTGCCAGCATTACCAACTAGCTATTCGCTGAGTTAACATCTCTTCAGCATGTACTTTGTACAATAAAGCTATCATCAATTATCCACTAATTGCCAGCTTCTTGTTATCATTATGTTCATATAGTAGCTGTAATTACCCATAGCTAGATATGTGGTGGAGAACAAACGGTTTTTGAGTGCTTTCTCATGGACCTAGCAAATTTTTGGCAAAATTAGTTGGTGATAGTGCTAGGTGCAGTGTTGTGCGCGACAGGCAAAGTGCTTTGTTCCTGATGGAGGCATGCCTAGATGACAGGCCGACAACGAGGACGTAAGGATTGGTGAGCTGCGCAGAATCCTGAGTTTCAGAGGAATCTGAGATCCATGGAAGGAAGACTTCCCTCGAAGGTATTTCAGGGTGTGGAGAATATTGGATTTCTTACGCCACAGCGCGACTCATCTCCAGCAGCAGGGGCAGCAGCAGCTAGAGTGCACAATCGCACAGATACATATCATCAACAGTTAAGTGATTCTAAAAAGACTATTGAATTCGGTGCTTGGGATACTGACATTACTAATGTGGTTGGGGCACATGCTTCTAATTTGAGTGTTAGTATTGACTCCATCTGGTCAGTCAGTGACTCTATTACCAACATGGGGGACGAAAATCCTAAAACTTTAGGGGAAGACTTGGATATTATTTGTGAGTTACAGGAAAAATCAGCTACACAATCAGATGGTTTTACTAGACAGGTTCAACTTCTGCAGAGTCAGGCAGCAGAGAATGTGGGGCATATGAAAGTTTTGGAGGATACAATTGCAAATTTGAATGCTAAGATTAGAGATCCTACCATTAAAATAGAACCTGAACAGCAAGCTGTAGTGAACCCTTTTGCCAGCAGATTGGTGGATTTACAAATGCAAATTGACGGTTTAAGTAGAATTATGGAGAATCGCTCTATAGATTATAAGGAGACCTTACAGCATATGGAAAAGAAACAAGACAATCTGCAATACCGTATTCATTCTAATAAGGGCACATGCTATAATAAGCACACACCCCTCTTTTTGGGCTATGAGCGCAACCCCCCTGGTGTCAATTTACAAAAAAAAAAAAAAACGATTTTATGGCTTCAGGGGGTGCGCTTATTAGAATTAATTTTTGATTCAAGGAATTGAGAATCTAACAAATAATTTTCCGCACATGTGCGCTTATTAGAATGAATATGGTATTTCAAACACAGAGATGCCATAGATCATTAAGTGATAAACCAAAGCCCTTTGAGATACCCACAATTTTGAGATCTGCAAAGGAGTTCATTGATGAGCATCAGTCCTATACCAAGGACATTCATGAAGACCCTAAATATTGGTTCAAGGGTTTATCACAATTTTTAAAGGGAGATGTGTTATCTTTCTATGAGGCCTATAAATCTGTGTACAAAGGGAATACTGGTTTTGTCCAATTGAGAGAGAAGTTTACAGCCAGATTTAAGAATATATCTAAGAATGAGCTTAAGAAGGGTGCTACTAATAGGAAACGGCAACCAGGAGAGACAGTGCAGAAAAATGCATCTGATATGCAATGCTTGTTAAGTAAATTGAAAGTGGATGAGGAATATAAACTTGAACTCTTCATCACAAATCTCAGGGATGAAATCGGGGATGTTGTGTTAGCACAGTATCCTACATCCGTCATGGCTGCAGTTGAGATGGCCGAGATAGAGGAAATTAGGATTAATCGAGGTATTGTAGAAGTAAAACCGAATCGAATCAGGTCAATATCAACACGGCGACCTTAAATGCTATACAGCACAGCATGAAGAACAGAGTATATTTTGATGAGAGAGGCCGTTCTAAACTTAAGAAATCTCATCACAAGAATAATAAGCACAAACAAGGAAAATCAGGCTCTAGTAATAGCCATAGAAGTAGCTCTAGAGAGAGCCGTAGTAGTGGTGCCTCTAGATTGCCTTCTGGCGGTAGAGAGTCATCTGCATCATCAAATGGAAGTCCAAGATGCATGATAAGCATAAGTCTTAAGAATTATGGTGGTAAAAGTCATTCCTCAATTTCAAGCCATAATTCTAGTTCTAAAAGTGACAGTAAGAAAAGTCACAGCCATTCTGATCTTGAAGATTTGGATACCATCCCATCTTCTACAGCTCGATGCAGCAAGTTGGGAACCTAAAACTTAGTTTTTCCTGAATTTTTGCTAAGAAATGCTGTACTTTAGTCAAAGATTTTCCAATTTACACAATAATTGCAGCAAATAAAAGATGAAACTCATTGCTTTCAGGCCAGGGTAGATGCTATTACATTAACATAGTGCACAGTTGTACTATGGCTACTATTAGCTTTAAAAATCTGGAACATGATGTTCTCACTATTAGAGCTAAGGATAACATTACAATACCACCAGGTTGTGAATCATATGTCTCTGCTATTGTGTTATCAGCTAAATTGTTGCATAAGACAATTGGTGTGACTGAAAATATGCATAGAGACACAAAAGTTCCATTTTTGTCAAACACGGTGTTGTGAAACCAGTTAAGTCTACAAATGAAATTCCTATTGTAGTATTTAATTTGTCAGTTAGAAGCCATCAAATTAAGAAGGGATCTATAATTGGTCTGTACTCACTTGGGTTGGAGGAAGATTTTATGGGTCCAGATGACTTAAAAGAACAGCCTATTGAAACATTTGATTTTGATTATTAATTGGATGACTAAGGTCCAGATCACAGAGTTGCGGCAATTGTTAGATAAACATGCCGACACCTTCATCACATCTGATAGTGAGATGGGCCTAACCACTGAATATACTCACAGAATTGATTTAAAAAGTGATTATACCCCCATAAATATTATGGCTTATATAACTTCACCTGGTAGAAGAGAGATCATGGAAAAACTTCTAAAGGGGCAAGGGGAAGCTGGTATAATTGAACGTTGTATACTGAGTCATACTGAGTGGTGTAGTCCTGCATTTCTGGTGGAAAAAAGGAAGGGCAGCACTTGAATGGGAAGAGATCATTTAGGATAGTTGTCAATTTTAGACATTTAAACCGTCAAATTAGAAATCAAGCATATAATTTCCCAAGAATCGATGACACACTCAATACAGTTGGAACGTTAGGAGCAAAGTATTTCTCCACCCTTGATGCTTATTCAGGGTTTTTCCAAATACCTTTACGTGAGAGAGATAGAAATCTCACAGCGTTTGCCACTCCAGGTAAAACTTGGAGATATAGGACCATGCCGATGGGTTTATCTACTTCCCCAAGGCCTTCCATAACGTTATAGAGGGCGTTGTGAGGCACTTACCGACATGTTTGCCATATGTTGACGATATCATGGTGGCATCACCAACATGGGATGATCATTTGAATGATTTGAATGACCTATTTAATGCTTTCAGATGTGCAAATCTCAAGTTTAGGAAACCTAAATGTAGTTTTGGTTTTAAAACTACCATATTCGTTCTAATAAGCGCACATGTGCGGAAATTTAATTGTTAGATTCTCAAAACATCAATACAAAATTAATTCTAATAAGCACACCCCCTAAAGCCTAAAAATCAATGTTTTTGCCCTCAAAATTGATGTTTTTGCCCTCAACATCGATGTTTTTACCCACAAATTGCACTGTATTTGCATCATTTTAGGTCCCAATAGGTGGGGTGTGCGCTTATTAGAGCAGGTGCACTTATTAGAACGAATACGGTATTCCATTTTTAGGATTTGTAGTGACAGAAAATGGCATTCATCCTAATCCCAATAAAGTCAAACTGATTAGGGATTTTCCAGTTCCTAAGACACCCAAACAAGTGAAATCTTTCAATGGTTTAGCAACTTATTATCAGGCATTTATTCCAAATTTTGCGATGATTTTGCTACCATTACATGGGCTAACAAAGAAAGAAATTAAATTCAATTGGACGAGCACACATCAGCAGGCATTCGATAAAATCAAAAATTCTATCGCCGATGTTGTTTTAAAATATCCAAAATTTTCTAAACCATTCACTATTGCGACAGACAGTTAAAAAATAGCTGTTGGCACATGTATTTCGCAACTTGATTGCGAAAATTATCTCAGCCCAGTGGCATCTGCTGGAAGAAAATTATCCAAGGCAGAAAGAAATCATAGTGTTACAGACCAAGAATTGGTGGGGATTAAGTTTGCATTAATGAAGTTTGAACATTATGTCATTGGACGAAAATTCACAGTTTTGACTGATCATGCAGCTCTTGTTGCCTTAAATGGGAAAGTCAAATTAACTGGTAGAATGCAGAAATGGTCAGAATTCTTTGCCAGTTTGATTTTGAAATCAAGCATTTAAAGTTGTACCAGATGCATTATCTTCCCCTTGTAGAGGGCATGGAGGAGAAGAATAACTTCATTGGGAGTCCACGAAGGAGGAATTCTCCTTCCATTTTACCAGTGGGCATACCAGATTCGTAAAAGACGACAAACTTGGGGTTTCTTGTGGCTTGGGGTGAGTGATCAAAGGCCGTGGTTTGTCTGGCCCTGCCTATGGGACCAGGCAAATAAAAGAACACTTGCTATCCTTTGTAAAGAGTAGGGGAATGAAGCCCTGATAGCAGTTTTCCCCCTCACCCCACCTCATAGATTCGGTCATTCATCTCATAGATTCGGTCATCCATAGATGTGGTCACTGCTGTGACGGGCAAGCAGCATATAAATACCTGTCCTAAGAGAAAAGAAAGGACTTCATGTCCGAAATGGAATGTCTGAGTTCCTCGATGGCCCCTGGACATAAAAATAAACAAACAAACAAAGATGCATTATCTAGAATTCCATACAATGATATTGTGGAGACCAGTGACTTAAAACCATTTAAGCGGCCTAGATTTAATTCAGTGCATTCAATAAAATAATCAGGATGATTATCTGGAAAATTATCCAATTAGAGTTTACAAGCCAAAGTCTATCTTAAACAAAGTGGCCACTATGAATGCTTTGACTAGAGCTCAATCCAGGAAAGAAAGGGAGGAAGGGCTTGAAGTCGCCGATTTTCCTTTATATGATGATACTGATTCATTTGATCATCCAGTAGCACCAGTGTCACTATCGCCAGTTGATAAATCACCGACAAAGAAATCACAGACTTCTAAAATCTTGTAACTAGTACAAAATCAAAATGAGCATTGGCTATAAGACAGAGCCCACAACAATTTAATGATGCCTTATATAAGAATGTATTGGCTCATTATAAAAACCCATTTTTGACAAGATTTGATTAATGATCAGAAAAGTGACCCATTCTGTTCTAGTGTACTCATTTATCTAACAAAAGGTCATTTGCCACCTAGTAACAGACTTGCCAGGGGCATTTTATTAACTCATGATCATTATTTCATTGATGAGAAAGTTTTGTATAGGTATTCAGGTAAGCTAAGTAAACACCAAACAATTGAACCTCAGTTAGTTGTCCCTTTGAAGTGGATGCCGACCCTATTACATAACTTACATAATACACTCCTAGGTGCTCATATCGGTATCACAAAATTGACAAGTGTAATTAAGCCCAGGTATTACTGGCCTACAATGAATCTCGACATATATATACAATCATGTAAATACATGCCACAAATGTCTGTCATCCAAATATAATAAAATACCATTGACGTTGCCTATGACGTTGCATGAAAAATCACCAGAGCCATTTGCTCACGTCATGTTGGACACAGTTGGGCCTATTCATCCAACAAAGTGTGATATAGATATATTCAGGTAGTTGTAGATGTTTATAGCCAATTTATCGTGGCATGGCCATCAAAGAAAATTGACGCTGAACAAACAACCTGCGAGTTCATTGAAAAATTCATTTGTGTTCATGGTTTACCTCAAGTCGTCTTTACAGATAGAGGACCGGCATTTAGGGGTATTTTTGCATTTGCATGCCATAAATTTGGAATTGATCAGAGATACGGATCGCCGTATCAATCAAGGAGCAAGGGATTGGTAGAACGCGCAAATCAATCAGTGGTTCAATCATTAACAACATTCACTGATAAGATGCAAACCAATTGGTGCAAATATATTCCAGCGATTTCATTTGGTTTAAACATTAGCGCGTCATATAGCTTAGGCTATAGTCCATATTTATTGATCTATGGGCGAAATGCGCGACTTCCATCGGTAAAGGCAACCACTGATATGGATGCTGATCTAACACCTGTTCAGAATCATTTATTAAAGATCATTAAGACCCAAGATGATCTAATTGAGGAAGTTGATAAGAATTTCAAACATTCCCAAAAGAAAATGGGAGTCTAGATGGGATAAAGGCAAGAAATTCCATGATTTTGAATGTGGTCAGTTAGTCTATGAAAAAAATAAATTTAGACAGGTTAAAGGTACTAGTGAGAAATTACAACCTTTAATGCTGGACCATATATGATTGTTGAGCTGCCATCACCCTTTACAGTATTGATCAGAAGACTCTCTGATGGCATAACCATTAAACAATTAGTTCATGTAGAATGATTAAAGAGAGTAAACTTGAGATCAGAATCTAGATTCACTTTAATTAACCACCAGTTCAGTCATTCACAGAAATGCCAGATGTTTTATGGCCCATTTGAAACACATGCTGTGTGTGTGTGATCTGTATAGTGTTGATACAGTGAGTCAATATAATGCTTTGTAGTGGTTAGTGCATTGACATATCAATCAGTGACCGACAACAAAACGCCGACTTCTTGTGTGCACTGGGAGGTGACGCCGACACAGGTGTGATTGTCATGGTCCTTGCAGGTATTAGAGACAGGTGTTGTGTATTTATTGCCTTAATGGCCCACTTGTATACAATAGTAGTATGTGAATGTTGTGGTAGCGTATTTAATTGGTGTCTGTAGCCACCATAAGGTGCGAGTGTAGACACACTCATTGTGAATACACTATGAGTGTCAGGGGATTTAACCCACGTGTGTGTTAAGCTGTGTGTTATACACTCAGTGACATGTGGATGATAATCTCGTTGGGCACCATGTGCACAGGTGCATGCGTCTCAGATAAACACTGAGATTGATTTATAATTGTCATGCATACAATCATTTCATCTAATTTTATTCATTTTCTTACTGAGTTATGCAGTTTTTTTAACTTTGGAAATTTCACAATTCATTTTCCACCACTGTTCCTTTTATTATTATGTCATATATAAGTCGCAGACAACATCTGTGATTTTGAAAATGTATTATTACTACAAACAAAACAACAATCAAAACCAACTATGACGCATCCTCAAATTTGTATGTTAAAATCATTCATGATGTGCATAGAAGTCATAAAACCTGTATATGTATTACAATGGGAGATTTAAATCATGGATTTGGTGAGTTTGTATTTATTTCAATTTGGAGAGGATGATGGCCATCATCACCCTCCTTGCCGAATCCTGTGGCCGGCAGGGGGCACTTGATCACCATCTCATTTAAGCCATGCCCCATGGGGTCATAAAACTGTCAATAAACCCATGTGCGCCTCAGGCTACGTGCACTGGTGACCAGTGGCGTTCTTGGTAATTACCACCCATTGGTCAACTGCCCACATTAGGCATGCTCCGGCTTCACTCTCCAGTGACCACCAGGGTTACTTAAGCTTGTGATACAGCCTCACAGCTTCATTCGCTCACACTCATCTCATGCAAGTCGCCAACTTGCAATTGAAATCCACCACTGTCAGTCTGTGATTTAGTATTCTGTCAGCTACTTGGTACAACAACAGTGATCATGGTGGTTTCAGCCACCCTAGTTGCATTCTGGTAAGGCGCTTCATTTCCTACAATTACACTTAAGTAATGGATTTTGCAAATCTTTGCGTATTTATTACAGCAGGAGTTCACATACACACAGGAGGACTAACAGTGCGTCTTATTCTATTTTTCAGGATATTTTATATCCTCATGCTTGCATGGACAGGGGACAGTCCATATCCCAATTCTGAGACACAATTATGGTGTCTTGTTTGAACCTGACAGGCTTTGCATTTCATGAATAATTGACCAGTGAAATTGCCTGAGTCAACCTGTGCATTTGTAAAATTGCCTTATTTGATAGTCTATGTAATTTCTATGGGTAAGGGCTGCAGAATGGGTAAAGGCTGCAACTAAGTTTTTGGATTATGGTCTATTTACCCATACCCTCTCCTTGGCAGGCCTGTCACTAATTCCTATGTTTGGCATAGCTGTGAACTCTCCAGCACTGCCTATATAGATCAAGTGTTTACTACCACCCTGTACCCTGGCTAGTAGTTATGGACAATACACTGAGGTTGTCGTGGAGAAAAGCTGTCCACTGTTGATAATATTATAGTTAGTGACCTGTGTGTGTGAGTGGGGGGGGGGGGGTGTCACGATCCTTGAGGTAGCTGTCCGCTGGTGTTATGTAGGGCTTTGGCAACCTGAGAGTGGACAATACACCTATAGGCACCAGTCCTCCCCCTCCACCCGACACACACACACACACACACACACACACACACACCTGCACAGCGTTCAGCTGCGGTTGGTCTGTCTCCACCCATCCCACCACCTGCTTCCTACATACTCATATTGCTGGATGTCCAATAAGTGCAGCCATTTCTTAAGTTGGTTTCCAGCATGCTGTCACTGATAGCTATGAGATAGGTTCCACTTGTACCCAAAGAACTCATGACTGAATCTATGGAATTAAATGAGGAGGCCTTGTATTGTGTTTGATTGAAAATGTTGACGGCATTCTGTGTTTTAATTTGTGTTTTTATGGTATTGTACCATCATGTACCATCATGTACTGTCATGTACCACAATATACTGTCATGTACCACAATATCAAGCCCTGGGGGCCACACATACCTCTTAACTCTTTAAGGGCCTGTATAGTAGTGCATGATTCAGCAATACAGCCCTCTCAGCATATCATGATGCACCAATGAAGTGCTGGTGAGCAGTCTTGCCAGCTCTTCATTGAAGCATCATGACGAACCTCTTGTAGTTTGCATATCAATCCATAGGGTCAGCATGATGCCAGTGCTACATTCATGCATCATGATGACCAATAGGCCTCTCTACACTGTAAGAAATGTGGATAGCATGATACATTGATGCAGAGTTAAACCTTTAATGCACACTTAAACCTTGATGGATGGCATGATGCATTGATGCACACTTAACTATTTACAGCAACTCATTTAGCTCTTTAAGGGTGTCATGATGCATTTGCCCCTGTCCATTCATGCATCATGTACCATTAGCCTTTTATTGATGGCATGATGCATTGACCCACAGTTAACCTCTTATGGATAGGATGATGCATTGATGCACACTTAACCCTTTATGGATGGCATGATGCATTAATGCACACTTAAACTTTATGGATGGCATGATGCATTGACTCATGATTGATGCACAATAAACCCTTTATGGATAGCATGATGCATTGATGCACAGTTAACCCTTTATGGAGGGCATGATGCATTGAGGCACATTTAACCTGTTATAAATGGGTGGCATAATGCATTGATGCACACTTAACTATTTATGGATGGCAGGATGCATTGATGCACACTTAGCCCTTTATGGATGGCATGATGCATTGATCCACACTTAAACCTTTATGGATGGCACGATGCATTGGTGTGTGCTTAACCCCTTATGGATGGCATGTTGCATTGATGCACACTTAACCCTTTATGGATGGCATCATGCATTGATGCACACTTAACCCTTTATGGATGGCATGATGCATTGATGCACATTGACACACACCTAACCCTTTATGGATGGCATGATGCATTGGTGCACACTTAAGGAGTGATATTTTTTTAACAACAGGGGGGTCTGGTGGGTTTGAGGGGGGTCAGAATTTTTTCGACCTCTTGACCAGGGGGTCAGAATTTTTTCAACCCCTTGAACAGGTGGGTCAAAATAATTTCACCTGTTTTCAGCGATAAAGCTCGCACGTTACTATAGGTTAAAAGGGCACGTTCGCACACGATTTTCAGTCCCTGATGGGGGGGTCAAAATAATTTGGACCCATCACGAGGGGGGGTCGATATTTTTTATGTGCATCCGCGCTTAATCCCACCAGCCCCCCTGTTGTTAAAAAATGATCACTCCCTTAACTGTTTATGGATCGCAGGATGCATTGGTGCACACTTAACCCTTTATGGATGGCATGATGCGTTGATGCACCCTTAACTCTTTATGGATGGCATGATGCATTGATGCACACTTGACTCTTTATGGATGGCATGATGCATTGACACACACTTAAACCTTTATGGATGGCATGATACATTGACACACACTTAAACCTTTATGGATGGCATGATGCATTGACACACACTTAAACCTTTATGGATGGCATGATGCATTGACACACACTTAAACCTTTATGGATGGCATGATGCATTGATGGACAATTAACCCTTTATTGATAGCATGATGCATTGATGCACAGTTAACTCTTTATGGATGGCATGATGCATTGATGCAGTTAACCTTTATGGATGGCATGATGCATTGATGCATCGATTGTTTTTTTTATTATTATTGAAAACATCAGTAGCTTTTGACAGTTCATCATGATTTAATTTCAATACCTTTGTCCCATAATAGTACAAAGGGCACCTCCTTAGGACTGAGTCCTTCACCTGTGACATTTTCATCTATCTAAACTTTTGATTAGAGGTTACGTTGATTTCAAGGTGACTGAGTCCGTTGCTTTGGATTCGCCAAAGTATACATGCACTGAGAGCTTTAATTCATCTCTCAGTGACCGCCTAGATTTACTGAACGCCGAGATTGGCACTGTGATATCCATCATCAAATCAAAATTTGTCTATAGAAGACACAAACGTGCATTATTATTAATCGTGGGAAAAATCTTGAAAGCTCTGTTTGGTATAAGCACAAAGGACGAAATGCACAAATTGAGGGAAGCATTAGGGATTTTAGACGCTACAATTCATGATGATAAACATTATAGAATTGAGATGGATATTTTACTTGCCAAACTTGCCCATTCTCATCATAAACTGGTGAATCTAGTCAAAATTCAAACTCAGGAAACTGAGAGAGTAGTTAATTATCAGGAGGAGAACATTAGTTGTGTCAAACAATTTTCAGTGGATATCTATTCAAAATTGCATTCTATGGCCTATGAGCATTGTCTTTGGAAAATTATCCAAACACAAATGTTTCATGAGTACCTATTGAACCTACTGTATGGCCTAGATCAGCTCAGTTATAATAAGCTGAGTCGTGAGATAATTCCAATTCATTAGCCACATATCATATCGTCTTGGATGATTGGAAAATGATTTTGTTTAGAAATTTCACTTTAAAGTTGGCACATGAAAATGCCAATTATTATTATCATTTAGAAATCGTCGAGGATTTCAGTCTCGGCGCTGACAAGATTAGCATCAAAATTAAGGTACCAACGGCTGTAGATAAATTTGATTTTGACATCTACAGGGTTGTACTTTTTGAAGTGCCTACAATGACACACAGTTTTAATGTTTTGGGTTACACTAAATTGCATAATAATGCTAGATACATGCTATCTAATGACACGCATTTCTCAACCACTTTCTCGCCTAGATATAGTATGTTTCCTGCTATTTTATAGACATATAAATGCTACGTCATGTTTGTCAGCTATATTCTTTGATGCTGACTATGATGTCATAACAAACTTGTGTAAATTTGATTTTACATCAAAGAGAATGGCAGATTTTGATCATATTCTAATCTCATCGAACATACATGTGCTAATCATGACAGAACAAAGAGCCTACATGAAATGTATTGGTAAAAATGACACACTAATTACAATGGCTCCATTAAGCATTGTGGATTTGCCTTGTCAGTGTCAACTAGTTACCACCACCTTCGTTTGAAAGAAAATACGTTCATGTGTGAGATTGATTCAAATTATACCATTAACACCGGCATTAACATTCCACTGTTTCTCTCCATTAAGCTTAATTTCAACAAATATGGAGGGGCAGACCTTTTTGACTTGAAAATCCCTTAATTTAAAGAATTTCATGTTAATTTTTCGAGATATGTGGAAGATTTGAATACAGAAGAGGGTTATGTGATAGATATTGTGAAAAATGCTGAACAGCTCATTATTAAGGATAGAGCTTACAGTAAGCCTTCCACTGGATGGAATGCTAATATAGTTAAAATTTATGGCCCAATTATTGGTTGTTTTGCTTTTACTACTACATCCTTATGCATTTCATTCTATCTGCTTTACAGGCTCCATAGCTTGTTCACCTTTCTATTGGGGTTCAGATCCGCTCTAGGAGCAATCTGACTCTCACCAAGTGGGAGTCAGACACCATGCTCGATGACCTTGAGGCTTCACTAAAGAATCTGTACATCCTTGCTGACCCTAATCCCAGTCTTGTGAATTCAATATTCTGTATTGGAATTCAAATACAATATATGTGAACCTGTTGATACCGATCCTGTGTCAGTTGTCAATCTTTCCTCCCATTCTCTAGCACCAAGTGAACTGTCACTGTTGGAGAAGGGCCTAAATTTCTGCCCTACCCCAGGAGAACCCTACGTAGGGACTTAGATGCATTTCATTGCAGACTAAAATTCAAAGCCCTTTTTGACTCAGAGAATTTTGATCCACAACAGCCCACTGCTAGCGTTGCCTCAAACTCCACTCCTGCAATTATTAACAACCGATCCAACAGTGACAGCCCCACTTTGGCTAAAATTGAACGATCCAAAGTTATAAAAAATGATACAGTATGGACCCCCACCTCTGTACCGGTACCATTAAGAGCTTATATACTAGCCAACGAATCCGATTTAAACAAACTCACTGTTTAATCACCTTGTAGACAAAATATAACAAAACAAGAAAATAGTCCACTCAAGTCCCTTATGAAAAACTCCAGGTTAGTCATAAAACCAGCAGATAAAGGTGGCGCCATAGTCATCCAAGATTGAGTATGTAGCTGAAGGGTACCAATCAACTCTCTGATACATCTTTTTATAAAAGAGCCCCAGAAGAACTCGCACTTATCCATAACAAATACATTAATTCCCACATTGATAGGCTCCTAAAGCTTAAGGAATTCACATCAGCCTTCGCCAAGAAATTGAAGACGGATAGCCCCAGGACGGCTCAACTGTATCTCTTACCCAAGATACACAAAGGTAAGACTCCTTCCCCAGGGCAACCAATAGTATCTGCCAATGGCTGCCCAACAGAGAAAATCTCTTGCCTGGTAGATTACTATTTAAGACCTTTCTTATCACAAACTAGGTCATATTTGAGGGACACCACAGACTTCCTCATTAAACTGCAAAATTTAGGTCCATTACCCAAAAATTGCATCTTTGGAACCCTGGATGTTACATCACTGTATACTAGCATCCCTAATTTGGAAGGGGCAATGGCTATATACAAACATTTGTATTATAACCGCCAACCTCCCAAAGAAGAAATGTCAAATGAGGTAATCTACACCCTGTTGTGGATTGTACTCACAAAGAACAATTTTGACTTCGATGGAAAACACTACCATGGGTACTAGAGTAGCTCCAACATGTGCAAACTTGTTTATGGCAAATTTCGAAGAAAGCAAGGTTTACAAGATTTATAGATGACATCTTCTTCATCTGGCCACATGGCCAGACAGAATTAGATGAATTCACCCTCTACCTAAACAGGGTCCATTCTACCATTAAATTTACTGTGGTAACCTCCACATCAAATGTAGATTTTCTGGACACCACTGTTAGATTAGACAGTGAGGGCAATCTAGAAACCGATCTATACACCAAACCAACTGACAGTTTTTCTTACTTGCACTTTCAATCTGCCCACACCCGACATTTGTAGCAGAAAGTTTCCACCGTGCCAGCCTGAGGGACTGGAAATCTTTACTAATACCTAAGCCTTCAAAACCTGCAGATGGAGATGTGACCAACTACTTAGTGACCACCTTCAACCCAGGTTTTAATGAAATCCAAAAACTAGCCACCCGCA
The DNA here is from genome assembly GCA_949317995.1 of Acholoe squamosa. Classification (NCBI taxonomy): domain Eukaryota; kingdom Metazoa; phylum Annelida; class Polychaeta; order Phyllodocida; family Polynoidae; genus Acholoe; species Acholoe squamosa. The sequence continues at coordinate 27,380,575 of OX439039.1, read as the reverse complement.
ATTGGGTAGCACTTATTGCCTTTAATGACACCGTTGTGTCATGTGACCGAGCATCACTTGACATTTCATGATTTTCATGACAGTTGGAGTGCATGTTGCAGATGCATAGTGGTGATTAATGAATCATTTAAGTTATTTCATGTAGTTTACTACCTGGCCATTGGTCATTTCATGCCTTTTTACTCTGGAAAATTCAGAAATTTTAAAGTATTGATGATTTTACTATTGTCGAGATTCGGAAATATTAGTTTAAAAACATTTAAGGTACAGTATTAACCCATGGTTGAGGTTTGTAGTTCAGGGAAGTTATCAGGACAGTAGATATATTAGCCAAGTTTTCTAGATGTGAAGAGTTTTCACTGAGCAACATTGTAATTTCAATCGCTGGTTTCGGAAAGTTTTCAAAATTTACTATTATTGTCGAGTCAGAATTAATCTGCATAGTAACATTAGCCTTTGACACCATTTTTGTTTTAGCTCAGTTAGGACTTTGTTTTCAAGCGTCACATTTTTAGGTTGTATTATACAACAGACGCATAGTTAAACGTTCCAAATGTATGGCTGGGACTCCATGCCATTGGAGGAACAAAGGAGACATCTATGGGCACATTTGATATTGCATAAAGGCCAGGACTTTCGTAAAGTAACATTGCCAAACAGTTTTGAATGGGATTTCAAATATTACAATAAGGTTTATGACGTTAATAATAATGTCACTGTTTGGGTTTTGAAGCACAAGGTGCAAGTCTTTCTCTGTCGTGGTACTGGTCTAAATGTAAAACTGCAACTCTCAAATGAGTATTTTAAAAATGCTCACATTTTTCTAAATGAAACTTATAGCTGTTGGGACAACCCAAAATGGGTGGAGTCAATGAGTTATACGGGTTGACTCCTGTATTGATTGTCAGAGGGCACCACTCTCCACCACCTGACTGATACACCTGACTGACACACCTGAACTAGGTCACACAGGTGTACAAACCTGAGCAGGCAGGCAGGCAGGCATGAAATTCACAAAGGACCATATATCTAAAGGCTTACATAATGCATAGATCGGCAGATGTTGACATTGATCTGCCTTCTTCACAGTATGTGACTGGAAAAAGGAACCGAACACAGCACACAGTGACAACAACCAAGATGGCGGCACAGGCCTTCCGGAGGCAGCGAGGGCAGCCTCTGCAGGGGTTGTTTCAGCAAATTATGATGTTTTTGGGCCCTCCGGGGGCCAAACAGCCCTCAATTCTTACAGATATGGTATGTCACAACCCAATTCTACTGTAGTTTCACTGCCGGGGGTGAGTGATACCCAATTCAACCAGTCACTCACCCACGGTAACCAGACCGGCACCCAGAACTATCACCTGGGCCACCAGCCGCATTAACCGGTCCATTCGCAGCATGTGTGGGAAGTAGCAGGGCCTACTCACTCATCTCAAGGTAGTGTCAGTGCACCCTCAAGTGTTGTTAATATTCACGGTGGTAATATGAACTCTGTCATGGGCCGGGGGGAGGTAGCAGGGCCTACCAACACCAACCAAGGTAGTGCCAGTGCACCCCCAGGTTCAATCTCTCAACCACCTGTGGATATTTCATTTACAGCTTATTTGAGGTGGGTGGGACAGCAAAACCCTCATCAACTACCTGCACAACCAGCACAACCGCAGGCAGTTAACTTGCAGTCAATGCAAAAGCTGATTGCAGCACAACAAGAGCAGCTATTATCAATGCAGCAGCAACTACAAAAGCTGCAGCTTGGTCCATCCCCCAGTCCACCTTTGGGGGGGGGGGCACACCACAACCACCCCCACCACAGCCAAGGACACCACAGCTGTACTACCAGGATGGCACTCCGTATACACCCCCTGTATCTTCGCAGGCGGCAGGCAGGCTGGGCGTCGGCCCGATCCCCATGTACTCCCACCACACTCTCCAGGCTGGCCTAGACCGAGCGGGCTTGTCACCTATTGCAATGGGAGTAGCAGGGGATTTTGATTGCCTTTATTCTGCTGCTGGTACACAGCAAGGTATAGACTGGTTATTGGGGATGAAATTAGCAGGGGAATCTTCCAAGAGAAAACGCTCTAACAATTGGTTAAGACCCGACTATCATATTGACCATGATAAGAAATTAAATGAAATGTCTTTCAATGAGTAATGTGTATAGCCAAGCAAAAAGATATATTAAATGAGAAAATATGTCTGCTAGTTTTAGAGTTATGGCTCTATTAACTTAGATGGTTACCGACCTATTCAAATCCCAAATAAGGTCTACCTTGTATATTTCAAGAGATATATCAGATGATATGTATAATTAGGCATAAGTCTGCAAATTAGGGAAATTGTCATATTCTTCACATTCTTTTTCTCACAAAATTTGATCTGTTTATCAGATTTTTACCATCTTTTAAACACACCGATCCTTGTGGGTGTGGCTACAAATAGACTTTTTTGATTCCTCAATTTTGAGTGAAAATAATGTTTCCATGGCAACCGATATCAACAAAAGCACTGATTTCTGCCCCCAAATGCCCAAAAACATTCTATTTACATTCCAAATTTGGAAGGTTTTCCTGAAAAATGGGAATTTCCCTTTAGGACGATTGTAATCTACATAAAAAAGTAGTATATAACTATTTTTGGTATATTTTCCCCCACTAATCCCCCTCAGACGGTCCTTTTAACTTGCCTCCTCACAGTTAATGCATGGTATGCATGAAGTCAACAAGTGTATTGAGAGAGCTAAAGCAGTAGGAGCTAAGGGTTTCGAAAATATCACTATCGAAGGCTATGCAGAACACATGAGTTTCATCACTCTCAAAGGTCAATCAGGTGCTTTTGAAGCAACATAGCGACAAAATACGACCACTTAGTAGTAGATAAAGTAAATGGTGGTCGCTTGGTTAATTTTGTTGTGGGTGAAAAGGGTGCTGTAGAAGCCCACTTGAGTGCAGAACACATGTCTATGCGTATTGCTAGTAACAGCCAGGGATCCACCTCTTCTACCAGTAATCCTGGCAAGAGCAGACGTCGCAAGAACAGGGCTGCAGGGGAGGGGGTGGACTCTAGCAAGCGAATGCCTCAAATCGAATTTCACAACATGTGTTTACGATGACTGCAAACGGAAACATATTTGTATACATTGCAAAGTTGCCCATAAAGGGAAAAATTGTAAATTTTACAGGGACCAGCATGCGGATGGTAAAGCCTGACAAGCGGGCAATATTGTTATTCCTCACCCAAATGCTAGTCTACCTTTGTTCATAGAGGAGGAATATTATCAGTCACGTGTACAGCTAGTATGAGCGATTTGTTAAAAACATACGCGGAATATTTTCCATTGTGGGACTTCCGGGGAGTTCATTATGTATGTGGTATTAGATCACACTTCAACCTGTGCACTTGGAGAGAAATGTTAGCCGGTGGCCCAGATAATGTTTATGGCAAGGGTAATTGCAACTGGAATTCTCATTTCATATTAGATGGAATCTTTCAGGTTTCAAATTAGTGGATCCAGGGGCACATATTGATGGGTACAACAATGTTAATTACAATTCTGTGATCATCAGTGCTTTCAGTGAAATTGATAATGTTATCAAGGGTGAACTATCCAGAGGAAAGCTAACCAGGGTTGATAGGCAACCACACTGCATTCACTCATTGGATGCGATTCCAAAGGCATCTGGCAAATATTTAGCGTTTAATCAACGTTATGAGAGAGCACGCGTGGGTCTATGGTTCAATATTCCACGACCGCGAAGCGGGAGTGGAATATTGAACCATAGACCCACAAGTGCTCTCTCATAACGTTGATTAAAGCGTTTATCGAACATATTTCTCCATTTTGTATCAATTTCTTACCTTATAACCCCAGAATTAATCCAGGAGAAGACATTTTGTAAGTGCATGCGATCCGCTAGCTTTGCCAACCCGCCATGGCCATGTTGTCGTTCTGTCCGACATACCTCCACCTTTACACTCATTTTTCGGGTATAATCCAATAATGTCAAGTCCTGTACTTCTAACACAGCCAAATATACGATCTCTAGTTGGTGTTCGCCTTCATTTTGTCTCCATTTTCTTCGAAATAAATAAGAATCCATTGATTTTCCATACCGATCCAACGCACACGGCCCGGTACACGGCCATTGCTTCTTGTTGACAGAGCGGGTAGGTGCCTGGATGTAAAAACTAGGTCAGCCACGCGTCGAGCAAGGAATGGCCGGACGGGGCGGGTCCCGACTCGTATCGATGTGGAAAATCAATGGATTCTTATTTATTTCGAAGAAAATGGAGGAATTTGGCATGGCATGTTCATCTATGATATCTAAGGATGGTTCTGTGTTAATAACTCCACCAGGCTCCATATATTCTAGGCTATCGAGGTGTGTAAACTTCAGGTATGTCGGAAAACTTTTTCAAATCCTCCATGTGCAGTGGTTTCTAGCACCTGTCTGCTTGGTATAGTGGACAGCGAGCTCGTCTCCTGCCCCAGCGGCCGGGGATCGATTCCCTGTTGAACCTAAACGGTTTTAACAGGAAATGTATGGAGGAGTTGACATTGTATATTCCCCCAATTTATTAACATGTCCGGATTGAAACTAGCAGCCTCTTGAAGACGAAGAAAAGGTCTCAGAGTGCGTTATGGCTGGATAAGGAACTGGGGTTATGAGCAAAAAAGCACTGCTGAGGCTCAGATAGTTAGATAAAGACCTATAACTTTAAGAGTTTTGTTTATAACTCCATTGATGTAGTTTCTGACAACATGTCGGAGTTGTGTTATTTTGGGGTGACAGATATTACGGCAGCCTATCATACCATATTAATTCGCCCATGTGACAGGACACTTCAGGGCTTGGTATGGTACTTGGATGGCGTGGATGAATTCATCCAGGATAACTTTCTAAGTTTCGGCCCAAGAGTTGCCCCTTATGTGTTCAACTCTATCACTGACTGTGTTGCTCGCTTTGTGAATGCGAGTGGTTACTTCTGGTGTCACGGTAGTAATCCGCCCTGGTAAGCCTAGGACAGCTAAATAGTCCCAACTAAAAACAGTGTTTTGCTTGGTATAATCAGTGCCAGGGGACCTTATTTTTATCGCAGATTAATAATTTTGGTACCAGAAGAAAGGTAATTTATTCAACATGGTGGTTTCCATGGCAACTGGTGCAAAAACGGATCTGACTCCGTTATGGTTGACCATGCTAAAAAAATCAAGAATGACTTCAGCTTTAATTTAAGCCTTTATTTATGAACGCCATCAAATTAGAACCCGATTGATGCCAGTTTTATGGTGGAAGATGGGGGGGGGGGGGAATCATAACGTCCTTGGCCCTATTAGTACCGTGACACCTTAACTGGGTGGCTGGGTGGGGTGATTTTGGCCACATTTTGGGCTCTTGTAAGGACTCAATCCAAACTGGATGAATTTTTTTTTGTATTAAAATAGCTAAATTAAGTGTAGGAGAAGCTATTTTGGTCATTTTTTCTTTGAATTTGTCTGGGATTTGCGTATGATTGACCTTTTTTTGCTCCAGATGGGGCAGTTGAGGCTACTTGGCACAGAAAGTGGTTCCAGGGCTCCTCCATAAAAATTACCTTGAAAGCCTCTAGAAATGCTAATAAATAGCACAAATTATGCTTCTTCTATTCAAAACATATGGAATATTTCTTTGAAAATAGGATTTTAGTCAAACCTCAGAATTTTTAATTGTGTAGTCAAGCATTGCTAGGGAAAATAAACAGCCATCATTAAAAAAATACCACATTTTGCGCCAAATCATGCAGATTTTGGCCTAGTTTTGGGGACATTGCCCTCATTTTGATTACTCTCATGCTTTTAGGTATTAGATGGGATCTTAACCAGTTATACATTATTGTTGTCAATGTGTTAAGGCATCATATGAGGGTAGTTTGCCATAACAAAGTCAGATCCAATTTTTCGGTAGAGCAAGCCAAAGAAAGGTCCCTGTTTTTAACCCCTAAAATACAAAAAAATTGACCCCTGAGGGACCCCTCACCCATATTTCAATAGGCTCCATGGTCATAAATATACAAATTTTCCATGTAAAAAGTTGAGATTCATGTCAGGGAGGTAAATATCTTTATTTCTGGGCAAACTATATATTGTCGGAAAAAATGACCCCAGGTGTCACGGTAGTAATCCGCCCTAGTAAGCCTAGGACAGCTAAATAGTCCCAACTAAAAACAGTGTTTTGCTTGGTATAATCAGTGCCAGGGGACCTTATTTTTATTGCAGATTAATAATTTTGGTACCAGAAGAAAGGTAACGATTTGGGGGGAAAAAGTTGCAAAAAATTTTTGGTCACCATGGAAACCTATTTTGTCAGAGAGGGGTCCAAGGTCCCATTTGTGACTTGTCAGGGGCGCCTGTATCATTTAATTTATTCAACATGGTGGTTTCCATGGCAACTGGTGCAAAAACGGATCTGACTCCGTTATGGTTGACCATGCTAAAAAAATCAAGAATGACTTCAGCTTTTTTTTTTAGCCTTTATTTATGAACGCCATCAAATTAGAACCCGATTGATGCCAGTTTTATGGTGGAAGATGGGGGGGGGAATCATAACGTCCTTGGCCCTATTAGTACCGTGACACCTTCTGTGTCAACCCTGTAGATGACTTCCTCGTCATGGCGCCTACTTATGAGGAATGTAGATCGGCACAATTGTTCCTACATAGGACACTACGGAAGTTGGGGTTCTACATATCATATAAAATGGTGCGTTCTCCTAGTCAGGTCCAAACATATCTGGGGATTGAACTAGATTCTAAGCTAATGCAGCTAAGGTTACCTGAAGGCAAGTTGGCAAAATCACACGTGGAGCTAGGCTTTTTTGCAGGTCGCCGCCAGGCGACCAAGAAGCAGCTTGGTCTGCGGCGGCCGCACATTCTCGCACAGAGTCATTGGTATGTTGAAGTGCTTCACTAGATCCCGCAGATATATAACCCTGACACGCAGCTTTCAGAAGGACATAGAATGGTGGCAGTGCTTTGCCCTGTGGTTCAATGGTTCGGCCAAGGTAGTTCAACCACCCCTGCATACTTCGGTGGTAACCTCTGATGCATCTGGTAGCAGTTACAGCGCTTTCTATGGTGTGAACTGGATAGCCGGTCAATGAAACAACAATCTGTACTTGGAGATCGATAGTCACAAGCACTGTCTGCCTTCCCCCTCTGACATTCCATGTGACATAAATGTCAGGGAGTTATACCCCATCAGTAGTATATAGTGTATCGGGACGGGACTATAGCTAACTACAGGATATTACTCACCCGGTATGAAGCCAATCAGAGGCCTCCATTTGGTCACGTGACCCGTTGCCATGGCAACGTGACCTACTTAGGGGATTAGCAACCACCGCTTAGCCAATCAGAGCGGTGGTGTCGTGAAATGTAACAAGATAGAATAAAACTCGCTACGACTCTTTCCTAACAACCACTCGTCACCGAGCGTTCGACTGAGAAACACCTCACCGTCACCACCACCACTTGTTCTACTACTACTCCTACTACGACCCCATAACGACCGCTGAAAAATGTCGAGTGGTAAAATCACAACCTTCACTGAAATAGATTTCGATCCCCGACTACAAGGACCCTTCAGTTGCATCATCAGTGGTCCGTCTGATTGTGAAAAATCACGCTTGGTGAAGCGATTTCTGAGCGACGTTAACAATTTGGTCACACCGCCGGTGGAAAAGATCTTTTACCATTACGGCGAGTGGCAGCCCCTCGTTGAAACAATGCAAAAAGACTATGGAGTGGAATTCAGAGAAGGTCTTCCCAGCAAAGAAGACATAGCGGGAGAAGAAGAAGAATCGACCACCCTTCGACCACATACTCTACTAATATTGGATGATCTGATGAGCAGTTCCAATCAGCAAGTGGTAGCCGACATCTTCACCAAATATTCCCATCACTGGAACATGAGCGTCATATATATCACTCAGAACCTATTCCAGAAATCACCCGAATTTCGAATTATGAGTCTGAACGCTCACTACATGATCATTTTTAAGAACCCTCGCGACATGGGACAAATAGGCGCTCTGTCTCGTCAGGTGTTTCCCTCCAAGGCGTCGGTCCTCTCCAGTATATTTACCCATGAACTCAAGCGTCCTCACTCATACCTGCTTCTGGACTCCAAGTAGACAACACCGGATGACCTGAGAATACGCTCCTCCCTGAAGACCATAGACCATCAGATCGTGTTCGTTCCGCTAGACAAAGAGAGAAAGTAATGGCTACTCATCGACTCAGAAGATATTACGGCACCCTTTAAACACTTGGCAAAGTGTTCGCTGGAGGATTGTGAGCATTTAATAGGCTCTGGAAGTGACGATTTGATCATGACGTTGAGCGAAATCTGTCAGAATTTACTGGAGGGAAACATTCCGCTCACCGAGAACCAACTGGAAAGTTTTTGAGACTCTGCTGACGTGTTGAGGACGGTGAGCAAAAAAGCTACCACCATCAAAAGAAAGAGAAACGTCTTGGTTCAAAGGGGCGGTTTCCTCATTCCGGCTCTGATAGGCATGGCCTTACCCCTTATAAAAAGCGTTCTCTGTATATAGCGCTCCTCATTCGACACCCCACTACCACAGCTGCCTCGATGACGGACCCCAAGGAGCAACACTACAAGCGCTTGGCTCTCATAGATCCTAAGTCGCTCTCGAAATTACGAGGACTACCTGATGTCCCCACAGCTACTGCTGGTGGTGGTGCTGCTGCTACTGCTGCTGCTGGTAGTGGTGGTGCTACTGCTGCTGGTGCTGCTGATGAACCCCTCCTCTTTCGCCACTGCCGTATCCCCACCCTCCAATATGGCTTATTACTACAGACAGGCAGAACAAGGTCTTCATCCTAACGCCGCATTACACCAGGTGCTACAGTTTATCTACAGGGACTTGGATCTAGTGTTGAACGACCCCACTTTGAAATCGCGCATAAAAATACTGAAATACAAGAGGTTGTTGAATAGGTTACAATTCTTTCTCGCAAATCCCAACAACCACACAATTCCTGCCTCCGCTATCGTACCACCACCGACCCCCAGAGCTTCCCTCCTTGAGGTGTTGCTCGAACAAGTTCCACAGAGGAAACGCAACGCCACCACCAAGCTGTTTGAGAGACTGCAAAAATCCGACGATGACGGTTCGTTGAGCGAGATGATGGGTCGAAAAACGGATCCCGCCAGTCAAATTAGCATAGTGTACTTACTGAACGACACTAGCAGGTTGAGGAAGACAGCGTCGAGACCCGAGGGGTACACGCCGTTCAAGCTCGTGCTGAGCATGGAAGATCTCATCGGTTCCTTGATCGGAAAGTCTATAAAGCAGGGGTTCCTAACAAAACTTCGGACAGAATACCTGCCAGCAGAGGGAGGAAACGAACGAGTTCCAACGAGGAAGAGGAAGTCGCCGATGACGCCGATGACGACTACTACTACGAGGACGCCACTCCCCTCGTCGGCACTGCCACCTCTCACCCCTTTTCCCGCTGTAAGGATGACGACTACGACGACGACGACGTTTACAAAACTCCGACTTCCAGCAGGAGATCCCCTGCTACACCTCGTCCTTCCTCCATCAGGACGAGTAATCAAAGCAAGAAAAAGAAAGGAAGCAGTCGCCAAGTGTACTCCGACACCGACTCACCAAGATGGCGAGGCCTAAGAAACTGACCAAGAAGGCAAAAAAAAGACGAGTGGTGGCTAAGTACTACACCGACGTCAATGCACCCTCTAGTTTCACCAGCGTCACCAAACTCCAGAAACATCATTTCCGCGACCGAAACTTGGCTTTCATCCGAGACGCCTTGGCATCTCTGGATGCCTACACTAAACATAAACCCATCCGGAGAAAATTTGCAAGGAACAACACGATAACCGAGGGAATCGGTCAACAGTGGCAGTTAGATCTGATGGACATGCAAGCTTTAGCGTCTCACAACGACAGGTTCCGGTACGTGGTAACGGCCGTCGACGTTTTCTCCAGGTACGCGTGAGCAGCTCCTGTCAAATCCAAAGGCGGCGCAGCTGTCACCAAGGAGTTCCAGGAAATGACTGCCAAGAGACACCCGCGCTCTGTTCAAACAGACAAGGGGAAAGAATTTCTCAACAAGACCTTCCAAGATCAAAGAGCAAAGAAATAGAGTTTTTCACCAGCAAAAACGACGACATCAAAGCTAGTCTAGTGGAGCGTTTGAATCTAAGTCTGAAGGAGAAGCTGTGGCGCTATTTCACACACAAGCGTACATATCGCTACCTAGACGTACTGGAAGAGGTGGTGTCTTCTTACAATTGCACTCACCACAAGACGTTGAAAATGTCACCTGCTGACATCAGCGTGGAAAACAGCGAAACTATTTTCTACAGACACAACCTCCCTACTAAGAAACAAATCAAGGAAATATGGAAAAAGACGGACCCTCGACGCTCCGACACCAACCTCATCGTTCCAGGAGACAGAGTGAGAATGTTGAGGGCTAAAGGACCCTTCGACAAAGGTTAAGAGGGAAACTGGAAGGAGCAAGTGTTCAGCGTCGCTAAAACGTTGGGTAGCAGAGGGTTCGAGCTGAAAGACGACACCAGGGAGGAGATAAAGGGCGTGTTTTATCCGGAGGTTCAGAAGGTCTCCAAGAGTCGTTACGGCAAGACTTACCTGATAGACAAGGTGCTGCGCTACAAGACCGTCAAGGGCAAACGCTTACCTTTCGTACATTAGCTAGGTTATGGCAACAAGTTCAACGAGTTGATTCCTGTTCAGAAAATCTCGTAGGACGCTATGAACATCACCCTGCCTAGCAACAGTTCTATGGACTATTTCCCTCAGAACACTCTGACCTCTTTTTGAACCCACTTCGACTCACCCCTCCTCCTATAAGAGAACCACAAAGCGGCTCTCAGCGAAATCATCCTCCGGACAGAATGGAGCAACGTGCGAGACGACGACTTGATCATGATCGTTCCTCTGCGCACAAAGAACCTGAGGTGGACTGGAAGACGGTGGACAGAGTGATCAACCTGCAGAAGATCATCAGAAGCACTAATCCTCTGACTAGGATGGAGGAAAGCTTTGTTGACGAAATAACACCAGAGCTGTTAGAAAAAGAGTTGGAGGAGCAGATATTGAAACCTGGGAAGAAGTCAAAGTAGGTCACGTTGACACAAGAAAATTCATCCCTATACAATCAATTCCTGATGACGTCCAACAAGAGGCGAAAAATGAGGAGTCTGGCACACACCATGGTTCAAGACATGGTGACACTTCATCTGAGGCCCATCGAACGTTAAAGGTGCAAACATGATATGTAAACGAGCTCCGTACTTTTCATCGAAGGATACCACGGGAAAAGGATACAGCGATTACTACAACGCTCAGTTTGGTAACGAAATCAACATGTACAGCGGACGACCTTTCCAGAACGGTTGCAGTTTAGGTGGCGCCCTCTTAGGTCTCATGCACTCGGCCACACCCCTTTTGAAGACGGTTGGGAAAACACAGTTCCGCGCTGGCGTGGGCGTGGCCAAGGATATGATGGAGGGAGGCACTTTCAAGAAGAGCATGAAAAACAGAGGAGTAGGTGCTCTGAAGAGTCTGGCGGGTAAAGTGATCTCTCCGGGGAAAAAAACGACGCCCAAGAAGGCGGGGGACAAACATCGGAGGCGAGCTCCTCAAACGGGAAACGGCTCTTGCAAGAGACGGCAGGGGGACATTTTCGATCGCTAGGGAGGCGACCTATAAATGAAAGGTCTAGAGGTCACCGGTGTCAGTCTACCACCGACGTGAAGAGGGAGCACAATGGCTTACGTACACATAAACAGCAGCGAGTGCATGCTCTATGAGCTCGACCTGCACGCCGTAGTGCCAACTCAAACTACTATCCTAAAGTCGAACCTTGTCGGGCTAGAAACAAAAAACTCTTTGGGAGACGGGAGCAACATCAATTTCTCCATCAGTAAGTCCTAAAAGTACACGGACCTGAACAAAAATTACCTTCATCTGGAATGCGAGGTGGTGAAACCGAACGGCGACGCACTGGACGACACCGACGTGGTGGCTCCGGTGAACAACTTGGCTCACTCGCTCTTCAAGGATGTCCAAGTCTCCATCGGAGGCTTCAAAGTGTCTGGTAACACCGAGACCTACCCATACAGAGCTTACCTGGAAGGTTTACTCAATTACGACAGAGGCGTCAAGAAGAACATCATGAGCGTCCAAGGTTGGCACGAAGACAAGGCTGGTCACTTCGATGCCTTGACCAATGACAACCCAGGGTTCAAGGCTCGCCAGAAACTCATCTCCAATGGACGCTTTTCGCTGATGTCGAGACTCCACTTTGACCTAGCTCATCAACCAAAGTTCATAGCTGGAGAAACGGAAATCAACCCCACTCTGAAACAAGCTGCCCCAGGTTTCTATCTGATGAGCGTGGGCACCACCGCATACAAACTCAAGATCCACAAAGCTAAGCTCTACGTGCGTTGAGTGGTTGTAGCTGATTCTGTGATGGAAACGCATGAAAAGGCAGTGATAGAACGGGGTCCCTTCAACTACCCAGTGAACAGAGTAGAGGTGACGACCTATGCCATCCCTGTGGGCAACAGAGATCACACCTACATGCACTCCAACACAGGTCAACTACCCAAATCCATGATGATTTGTTTCCTAGACTATGACGCCTTCAACGGAAATTACGCCTAGAACCCGTTCGAACTGAAACATTGCAACATCAACTCGCTTCATGTGAAAGTGAACGACCAGAAGGTGCCAAACGACGCCTATGTCCCCGACTTAACCAAAAGGGAAGCGGTGAGGGAGTACCTAGCACTCCACATGGAAACGAGTATGTACGAGGGTTCACGCTCCTGCGACATTTCCTACAGCGATTTCCTGAATGGTTAAACGCTGTTCCCCTGGATTTAACTCCGGACAGATTGCACGACGGGTGTAGAGTCAACCTTATAAAGGTGGGCCAGCTAAGGGTGGAGCTTAGTTTTGGCGCGGCGCTGACGGAGACCAAAACAGGACTGCTCTACTTGGTGTACGACAACGTTATCGAGCTGACCAGAGATCGACATCCCATCACAGACTACCACATGAACTGAAGACAAGAAAGTGCATGAACACACTTGAAATAGACAAAGTGTTGAAGGATAACATTCACACAAAACACCATTTCCTAGGTGTTTTCTCTTGTGACACTATCCCCGAGCACCCTATCAAGAACACTTGTTTCGTGAGTAACATGTATCCTCAACATTTACCAGGTCAACATTGGGTGACGTTTTACGTGTCGAGGACAGGAGAGGTGTACTACTTTGATTCATTCGGCTTACCTCCGCTGAACGCAGAGTTCTTAGCTTTCCTGAAGCGTTCTGCTCCGTTCAAGTGGCAAAGAAACCGTGTTCAACTCCAAGACACTACTGCTGACACCTGTGGCCCTCATTGCATACATTTCCTTATTGATGCATGTCGAACAACAAGAAATGCGTCATGCGGATGAGCAAAAACCCAAAACTGAGCGACTGGTCGGTGAGTCAGAGGCTCGCAATGATGATGATGTGAAGAATTCGGAAAAAGAGGAAACGGGATGCTGCAAGCATCTACAATTCATGCACACAAAGGTCCTATATCTGGCCAAAATAGTGTTGGATTTAACCAAACTAGTGCAATGTATGATGGAGTCAGTGACTGTGACACTGGCAAAGTGAGACTTTGCGGTCTGTTCGGACGAAAGAAAAAATGATTATTTTTCCACTGTTGGCCTTTATAGCATATTGGCAAAAATAAAATATTCATGCACATTTCTGGGCTTAGCCACTATTATTTTCTTGTAGGCACACATTTTTCCCATTAATTTAGGGCCATGAGATGTGGTACAATGTAATTAACTTTTCCGCTATCGGCCGTAGAGTGCGGATATACCCAAATTTGGGGGTTTTGCAGTGAATGATTTCAATAAATTCTCTAATTAGATAGAGTGCACCCCCGTCAACTTACCATCAAAAATCAGCCTGAATAACACTCAAATCGATTAATATACACCCTAAGGATTAATTTGATGCCTGGTTTGCCTACCCACTGTCAGATTTTACACCAATAATCTTTGTACAACACCCTTCAGTGCGGAGCTAAAAAGTGTTTCCTGCTGCCACCTCCAGTCAATTGGTGTACTGCAACCTAAAGGCCTGGGTTGGCATCTTGGTGGTCAATCAAATAGCTTGAAAAGCTTTGATTCACAGCCCCAGTAATGTCTCATCCAGATTCCCTTACTTTTATGCCCATCTGGATCCTCAAAATGCAATGAGAATCGATTCCCAGAGTGGTTATCAGTCTGAGCGCTCTCCTCAAATTTGATTGATTTCTCATAATGACAAGCAGTTATGGTCTTTGCCTTGTAGTTTCAAAGCCTGTCTGTCTAGTCCCAGGGACTAAACATATAGTTCTAGGGACTAGAACATAATCCTTGGGACTAAGATACAATCCTTGGGACTAAGGCCCTACGTTTTATTTTTACGACCACATGGGTACGCGGAACAGCCCTTGGTGCTAGAAAGACATAGTCCCTGGGACTAAAAACTTAGTCCTGAGGACTAAAGATTATAGTCCTTAGGATGATATTTTAGCCCTGAGGACTACACATCTAGTGCTAGTGACCTAGTGCTAGTGACTAGAGACATTCCTGGTGATTGGAGGTTAGTCCTGAGGCCTACAACTTTAGTCCTAGGGACTTAAAGTGTAGTCCTCGGGCTAGAAGAATGGTCCTGAAGGCTAGAAATTGATCAACGCAGCCTTTTCCATATCTATACCCTGGTACAAGGTTCAGTCCCAGGGACTAACTGTTAAGTCCTGAGGGCTAAAGATGTAGCTGCCTGGTCCTCAGGACTAAAGATGTAGTCCTGGGGACTACAGACATAGTCCCAGGGACTACTATTTCAGTCCAGCCGGTCCTGAGGACTAGGTCTTATACTAGTTATAGTCCTCAGAACCACATTCATTAGTCCTAAAGACTAGGCAAATGTTTTTGTAGTCCTCAGGACTAAACAAGTAGTCCCTGAGTCTACAAATTAGTCCCCAGGGGCTAAAATCTTAGTCCTGGAGGCTAACAGCACAGTCTTATACAAAGTCATGCGGTCTGCAAGGTAATTCATGGGAATGTACAATTAGTCCCTAGGACAATATCCTCATATTCTTAGTTCTGGGGAATAGGCTTTAGTCCTTAGGACTATGCTTTTATCCCCATCACTTGACCGGTATAGTTTAGTTGTGGGCTTAACTATCACCTAGTCCCAAGGACTAAGGATGGCCTTAACTTAAGCATCGCATTATTAGCTATAGTCCTGAGGACTACCACTACTCCCGTGCACCTACGCTCACCGCGGGAGGCCCCGCGTAGAGTCCATGTATTTGCGTCAGCGCGGACACGCCAGGCACCTTAGTCCTCAGGACTAGCTAGACCGCCGTCATCGGTATCCTGCTGCCACACCACAAATAGACTTCTTCTCAGACTCTACTATTTGATAGAGTTGGGTCTAAGACTGGATCTAGCGCGGCAAAGGCGGATAGCCCTAGTGGACATCTCGAAAACTACTGCAAAACTACTCAGTGCTGCCCTCTTACGGCTGTTACATCGTTGCACCGGGTAGCGCACCTGTCATTTTTTGTACAAATTTAGGCAGCGGGGATCAGTTATTATTACATCGCAAGTTATTGCCGGTAAACAAATCAACTTTTCAGGATTAAGCAGATGCGAATTCTTAATTACAAGTTTTAAATCAGCGTTCTAGTGCAGTGTTGTGAAGAGTTCCATGCAGCTTCATGAGAATCGTGGCGATGTCACTCATTCTCTTCTCTGTTTTTATGGGGTCGGACTCAAAATTTGTGTTTAATAATGAACACCTCCCCCAAATCCTGGAATTTCATTTCCTGACCCAAAATTTTAGAAGACCCTCGAAATTGCGAGGTTGTGTGAAAAATTGCTTCTTCTGCTCACCTTTACTTCAACCAAGAATCGAGTGTTTACTGTCTAAAGGTAGGCTGGGACTTGAAAATGCTAGTAAAATCTTGATTTAAACGTGTTTGCTCGCGTGCAAGTTTTTAACCGGGCTTGCCGCCCTGCTTCGGCGAAGGCCGAAAATATGTCGGGGCCACCATTTTAAAACGTATGCCAAGGAGATATATTATATGGTATAAAGGGCACTTGGCTTACATATACGACTCAAATTGGGAAAATATGTTTGCCATTATATTCTACGTGCATCAGAAGATCTAATACACACCTAATCTATGTTCAGAAATTTGATAACCAAGAGTTGCTTGGGCAAAATCGAAGATGCATCCACAAAATATTAAACGGGGCCGGGCCACTGACAGACACTGTCTGACCAGTCACTGAGTAGGGACAACATGCCAAACTTTTATTTTGGATTTACCCAGATAATTTTACATCACCGGGAAGTTGGCGACTTGAGTAGTTTAATGGTGTTTAAATTATCTTTATAATCATGGTACCGGGTACTAGATAGGCACTTACCTAGTTTTCAAGACTTTGTCCCATGCATTTTTTTCTATTAAGCAATGGATAGATCTCATCAAAAGAAGTGGATTTGCTCTTTAAATGAAGTCTTTATGCCAAGTATAACGGAAGTTATGGCTGATCAAAGACCCCAAATCTAACCCAAAATTCTGCCAGTGTTAAGAGTTTAAATTCTGGGCCTTAACTTAAGTTTTCCCATAATACATCTTGTTTCAGACAGGGTTCCTGTGCATCAACACCTATTATGTGGTCATGTGACTGCTATTATCCAATGAGTGCATTTGTTTATGATTTTTAAGTTGCAACAGTGTGTGTAGAAGCACTGGGGACGAAGGCAAACTTAAATGTTCTCTCCTATTCTTAATTCTCTATCTTAACCCACAAAAACATGCTATTTAAGTAGGTATGTTCTATGTATTCAACCTTGTAGGGGTTGGATCCATCAAAGATTGAGAGAAAAGGTTGAAAAATCAGAAAATCCAATCAGAAGCTCCGGTAATTTGCAGCAGGTGTCATCTTTTACCCACACACACAGGAAACTCATTGCAGGCAGGAAAAACCTAACCTTAATGGGGTGAGTAGGGTCCAGATTTGTGATCAAGCACATCGGATACAGGAGTGGCTACATCACTTAAATCATTATTTTGGACTATTTTCTTTTCAAGTATGGAAGAGTTCCCCATAAAAGGTTGAAAATCAATGTATCATATCAAATTTTAACAATTTAAAGGGATTTTATCTTGACTTAATATCATCTGTGATTTAGCGATCTGACAGAATTGGTGCAAAATTATGGAGTTGATATGAGATCTTTAATTGGTCAAAATTTCCCTTTAAATTGACATAAAGGCTTCATTCTGGCAAACAGACAAGGACCTAACATGGAGAAGCTGTTGGAAGGGTGATAGCGAATGGCATGCTAACATTTTTGTGGGGTCTGGCAAACATCCTGTTCCCCCATGAATAGAAAAACCCTAGACATTTTCTAAACCATTTTTTTTCTGTAGAAAGTGTGGGAACTATTCTCTGTCAAAGAAAGGAGAGTTTAGCACTCCCCAGTTTCAGCTTTATCACAGTTTCACACCTCCACTGCAGCAGAACCATGCACTGGGGGTAGGTAAGTGCCTATACTAGAACAGAAGTTATGAGGGATTGAATGTGGATTTCTATAATATTTTCTAGTTGAACTATCCAACTCAACATGCTCTCTTGGTACTGATGGTCACGAGTCACCACTCAACCTATCAAAGTGACTGGGTTACAATCGTAACTAATATTTTCTGTCAGTGTATTTCCAGCCAGTGTGGGTCTTATCAGTCCCTGCCCACTGTGCACAGGCTGCACTGGTTCTCACACATTTCAGACCTTGCTTTACTTAATCTCAAATTAAATTTGATTGAATGATCATAGAGGGTAACCAATTACATCACTGTAAGCACAACAGTTTGGGGATTAATGGGCTATATTTTGCATCAAAAGGAACTAAGATAAGTATTATAGATCATGTTGGAAAGTCAAAATTTTCTAAGGGAGTGGTCATTATTTATCAACAGGGGGCGGGTGGTGGGTTTCCGCGCGGATGCGCAAAAATTTTTTATGCCTCTTCTGAAATATATACAATCTGTCCAGATATTTCATTCTTTCTCCCTCTATGGTAACTGATAATGTCTTAAGCTTTCAATAGAGGTCTCAAATGTAAAAATTGACCAAGAATTAACAAAGATATCAGCATTTTATATTTCAAGGTTTTATAGAAATTACAGTCTGCGCACACCAATACCCCTTGAGAACTGATAAGATATTAAATCAATGACTGGATCTAGAGTAAAATTCTGATTCCTTAGTTATTTTTACCCTAAGTACATGAAAATAGTTAATGTTGACAGTGGAAAAGTAGGCCGAAATACCTGCCTGCTCACAGGCAGGATCCAACATGTATACAAGTCTATAGTGGCACAAACACATGGCTATTCTAAACTAAGTAGTCAATGTCACTTCCTGGAAATTGTCCCTCCTATTCACAAACATGTACTCTTCCTGTAGAGCAACTTAAAGTGGTTGAAGCATGAAATATTTCCAATAAATCAGGCATGTTTATGTTCAGAGTGCAGTCTCCAACATGGAAGGCCATACTGTTTACTGAGGAAAGCAGTTTTAGAAACGACCTGGATTATAAATTGCTGTGTGTATTCCAAGTGCTTTGTGCATTGAGAACATTTGGATATGCATTAAGGGAAGTGTTGGTGGAAGCATTTGACCTGACAATAAGTACTTCTGTGAGAACTGGGCACTAAACCAATCTGGCAGAGTAGATAGACTACCAACAGACACCTTTGGCCTCTGAGGTTCCCTCAGGGTGTCTACGGAGTATGGAAAAGAGCCCTAAAATAGAAAATCATATTGATTGATTTACTATAGTGACAGATAGGGACTTGCAGTACCGTAATCTCCCGCGTATAAGGCGCAGCTCACGTACAAGGCGCACCCCCAACTCAGAGAATGCAAGTCCACATATAAGGCGCACCTCGAAGAGCAGATTTTTGTTAATTTAGTACTGTTCTATAGTAAAAATACCCCCCCCCCTATAAGGCGCACCCCAAACTCAAGGCAATTTTCCTCCCACGTAGACCCAGCAGCATTTTCTTTGGCCTATAAGACGCGCCTTATACTTAGTTCCCATTGAAATCAGGTTGACCTACCTACTTTATGCCCGTGTACACCATAGCAATCTGTCACAAACACTCCAAACTTGTGGACAGGTAGATGATTATAGCCTTTAGGCTGTGCAGTCCCTATACACCATAACAATCTGTCCCAAGCACTCCAAACACACTGACAGTAGATGATCATAGCCTCTAGGCTGTGCAGTGATGCACTAAAACAGTGCTGGTGAGTAGAATCATTACCACTGCATTGGTGCATCATGATACATTGTGCAGGGCCTCAGTTAGCTATTTAAGGGCATCGTGATGCACTAAAACAGTGCTGGTGAGTAGAATCGTTACCACTGCATTGGTGCATCATGATACATTGCGCATGGCCCCAATTAGCTATTTAAGGGGGTCATGATGCACATCATGATGTCTCGCCAGCTCTTCATTGAAGCATCAAGACGAACATCTTCAAAAAAGCACACTTAACCCTTTATGGGTGGCATGATGAATTGATGCACATTTAAACCTTTATGGATGGCATGATGCATTACTGCACACTTAACCTTTTATGGATGGCATGATGCAATGATGCACACTATACATTGGTGCACACTTAACCCTCTATAGATAGCATGTTGCATTGTTGCACACTTAACCCTTTAGGGATGTATTGATGCACACTTTACCCTTTATAGATTGCATGATGCATTGATGCACACTTAACCCTTTATGGATGACATGATGCATTGGTGCACACTTAACCCTTTATGGATAGCCTGATGCATTGATGCACACTTAAACCTTTATGGACGACATGATGCATTGGTGCACACTTAACCCTTTAGGGATGTATTGATGCACACGTAACCCTTTATAGATTGCATGATGAATTGATGCACACTTAACCCTTTATGGATGGCATGATACATTGATGCACACTTAACCCTTTATGGATGGCATGATGCATTGATGCACACTGAAACCTTTATGGATGACATGATGCATTGGTGCACACTTAACCCTTTATAGATTACATGATGTATTGATGCACACTTAACCCTTTAGGGATAGCATGATGTATTGATGCACACTTAACCCTTTATAGATTGCATGATGCATTGATACACACTTAACCCTTTAGGGATGGCATGATGCATACTTAAACCTTCATGGATAGCATGATGCAATGATGCACACTTAACCCTTTATGGATGGCATGATGCATTGATGCACACTTAACCCTTTATGGATGACATGATGCATTGGTGCACACTTAAACCTTTAGGGATGGCATGATGCATTGATGCACACTGAAACCTTTATGGATACCCTGATACATTGATGCACACTTAACCCTTTATAGATTGCATGATGCATTGATGCACACTTAACCCTTTAGGGATAGCATGTTGCAATGATGCACACTTTACCCTTTAGGGATGTATTGATGCACACTTAAACCTTCATAGATTACATGATGTATTGATGCACACTTAACCCTTTAGGGATAGCATGATGCATTGATGCATACTTAAACCTTTATGGATAGCATGATGCAATGATGCACACTTAACCTTTTAGGGATGGCATGATGCATTGATGCACACTTAAACATTTATGGATGGCATGATGCATTGATGCACAGTTAACCCTTTATGGGTGACCTGCTACATTGATGCACACTTTAAGCATTATCATTAACTATGACAAAATACATTACCATGGCTATGTCATGCTTAACTGATTTCCTTAATCCATCAAATACATGCCTCCTTTTTTTTCTTGTCAATTTCATTTGTGAAAAGCTCTACTTTCTTTAGCATTTTACACTTACCATTCACTTCATGTCTGCAAACGAGTTCCAAAATGACCATATGATTTTTCGCAATGACTATGAAGTTCAATTTTGATGTGAATATCAAGTTCTTATGATAATGCACTATAGTGTGATAATTTTTTAAAGTGTGCATCATTTTTTCTTGACAGTTTCATTTGTGAAAAGCCAGTATAAAAGATTATATAATAAATAATAAAAAATATTTATAACACTTTTGTTCTTTCTTACAATACAATGTTATATATTCAACCTATGATTAATATCATCATTACTTTCATATATCATCACCTTAGCAGTGTTATTTTTAAACATTTTTTGTATTTTAATAGCTATGCTGTGCTACTTCTTCAAACTTGATTTTATTATTAAAAAAAAAAAGCTGATCATTTTGTTTCTTAACCATAACAAATAAATCACCACAGCAATGCTGTGCCTTCCTCACAATTTCCTTAATTCCTCAAAAATACACTTCCTCGTATAGACACTCATAGACAAATTATTAAATCGAAGCTAGATCTATCCTTTTTATCTACCCAAGGCAAGGGCCGAGTCACTTATTACCATTTGGCCATTTTTTTTTATTTTATTATTATTTTTTTTTTGGGGGGGGGGCTTGATAGATTTTGGCAAAGACATCCCCCCCCTTAGAACTGATTTTGTAAAGTGACCCCCCCCCCCCCCGCAAATTCGGATATGCATGTGGAATGATGCATTACAATGAGTACTTGAATTGCCCATATTTTGTTATTGACCCCCACCCGTGTGAAGGTTTACCGGTTTTTGCCCCCCGCCCCACTAAGGAGCTCTTTTTTCAAAATGACCCCCACCCCACCATCTACCAACCCCCCCCCCCCACCATATCTAAAAAGTCCTCCGCCCACCACTGGCCACCACCATCTTGGAATACATTACTCGGCCCTAAACTTATCTTAGGGGTGACATTGGTCATTATCAATGTTTGGGTGTTATCAACGACAACGGAGGTGGGATGTACAGACATCTTTTATGCCTCTCTTCTCCTGGAGAGCAGTCAATTTTTTTTATGTCCACCCAGCCTCAAATCCACCACCACCCTGTCGATAAGTAATGACCACTCCCAGTAATTGAATGATATTGTTATGGTTTTACAATTAGGATTTTATACCCACTGAGGCTCAAGGTTGGTTTCAGCTAGGCTAATACTAGATTGAAGGCTTAGGCCACACCAAATTAAAACATTGGTCTATGGATTTCCTGCTCCTGACTGGATTCCGCCCGCATCATTTTCTGGAAAATTGATTTTTTTTTTTTTGCAAAGTCCTTACAGTGTCAACCAATAAAGGTACAGCAACAGCAGACCACTCATTGGATAGGTAAAGGACTCCAGATTTGCACATTTCAGTGTCTATGCTGCATTCAGAAGCCAAAATACATAAATTTGAGAAAAGGAGCCCCCCCCCCAAAAAAAAATCGCCCTCTTCACATCTATATTGAAAATCCATAGACAAATACATTTTTTTTTTAGAAAAAAAAAAAAAATTCGCCCTCCCGCTCCACTTTTCAAAAATGAAAATCCATAGACCAATTATTGAATTATTTTCATCTTGAAAATAATTCATTCACATGTAACACCACGTGCTAGAATTTTGTCCACATCGTACTCAGTGACCCATAGACCCTGTCCAGGCAGTACACAAGGCCTCCACACACCTGAGACGTACTTTAAGTATATAATTCAACTTGATAGCTTATTGGGAGTGCTCAGCCATGACCAGGCAGTACACACAGCCTCCATGTACCTGAGATGTACTACAAGTATATAATTCAACTTGATAGCTTATTGGGAGTGCTCAGCCGTGACCAGGCAGTACACACGGCCTCCACACACCTGAAACATTCTACAAGTATATACTTCAACTTGATAGCTTATTGGGAGTGCTCAACACTGACCAGGCAGTACACACAGCCTCCATGTACCTGAGACGTACTACAAATATATACTTCAACTTGATAGCTTATTGGGAGTGCTCAGCCGTGACCAGGCAGTACACACGGCCTCCATAACCCCTTACAGGCAACATGAGTTTTTATTAGTCATGCCATACAATAACCCCTTACAGACAGCATGCATACATAGTTCTATGGTAACTATGTCCCTTAACCATAATAAAATAATTCATCACAGCTATGCTGTGAAAATTTCCTTAAAAAAGATCCTAAACTCCTCAAATTTGCGCCTCCTCGTTTTATTTGGTGTGGCCTCATGGCCTAAATTTGGGTCAAAAGTGGCTATATTTGGGAGACATTTTGCGTGAAAATTAAAAAAAATTTACACCTATTCCAACTCACAAGGTTGACATTAAAGGGGGCCTAGCATGCGAATGCCCACCCGCATTAAATAGTCACGTGACCACCCCTTGACCAATCAGGCCTAGAAAAAAAAAGTTGTGTTCAGGTAATGCTACCTACCCTCATTTTTGGCCCTACCCTAACTTTTTTATGGGTATTTCAGTGGAAAATCTTATATTTTTCACTTATGAGACATGGAAGTTGTTTTTTTTACAATCTCGCACATAGAATAGGCGTGAATATTTGCACTTTGCCTCAAAAAAATAAATTTCCCTACCTACCTACCCTCATTTCTTTCGACCCCATTACCTGAACACAACAATTTTTTTTGGCCTCAGGTTGTCATAAGTTTTCCGCTTGGTCCCGCGAATTTATCAACTATCTTCGACCGGGTACCCATGTTGAAGTTTGCTATGCTAGCGCCCCTTTAAGAAAAAGTGGCCCATTGAGTTTGTGAGAGGGATTTTGGCTAAAAATGATCCTTGGTGATAATAATTTAGACCTAGACCCTTGGTGAGAGGAATTTTAACCAGAAAGTGGCCTTACTAGCAGCACAGCCCTGAATGATCTTTAGTACTATAGTCCCAATACAATGTAAGGGTTCAATCGATTTATATTATACACAATAGAGAGCCTTTATTGTAAGATAGAGTAAAACCATTTATTATAATGATTTTATAATGCATGGTCAGTTTTTATCAGGCTGTTTTTATCTTTATCTGCAGATTGATGTTGGCTGAGAGGAACACCAAGTAAACTATGGCAGTGAACCTAAAGCCAGGCTATGACCAGATCAAGCACCTACTTACTAGCACAGTGACACTGCTGTGTAAGAATGGGGTCCCTTTCACACAGAAGCTACATGTAGAGGCCCTGGTAGGAGTGACTGTCGACCAAAATGATGTATTCTTTGTGCACATCAGTGAAACTATCCCGAGTGAAAAACAAGTACCCAGTCGTGAGAACAGTCCAGCAGGCCGAGGACACCATGAGGCTTCCACCAATAAAATCCCCCCACAAATGGCAAAAGTCCATCGTAGTGGTCCCCCAACGCAAGGCGGCTCCAGGACACATAGTCCGGTCGGCTTCCCACCTAGTCCAAGAAGCAGCAGTCCAGCTTCAATGAGGCAACATAAAAATGGCACAATGTCAATGGGACAACAGCAGCAGATGTTTCAGCAGCAACAACAAAGAGGGCCTCAAACCCAACAGCGACAGCAACGTACTGATTTTAATGTAGGTGGAAGACCAAGCCCCCAACAAAACCGGTCAAACAATGAATCTGACGATGTGGTGATTGTGAAACAAGAAAGGTTGCTGCCACCTGAGGCAGTGGCCCAGCAGGCTGCCATGGCAGCGCAAGCTGCCATGGCAGCACAGGCTGCCATGGGGCCTGGCCGGAGACGGGCATACCCAGCTGCATCCAATGTGACAGTCATAGAACCTGTTGTGGATCCCAGTTTGGATGATACTGAGGCCATGCAGAAAAGTTACCTTGCAGCCACCCAGGGTAACACTGCCACATCCTCAATAGAACATGATTTAACCGGAGAACCATCTGCCAAGCGCCCATGCATAGACAGTGGCAACAGTAACAGCAGTTTCAGGTCTGACCGATCACCGCCAACTGACACGTCAATGGGCATGCACTTCTCAGGACAGTGGTCGGTTGGCGACTCACCGATCCCGCCACACCCTGTGACATACTCAGACCCACCTAGCAGAACCATTCAAGCATACCCTGGCTGCTCCGATTGGCCATCCCCCATAGGTCTTCATGCCAATACAGCTAACAACGACATGGTAAGTAATCAGCCATTGGTTCTTCTGTTCACTGGTACTGATGCATGTGTCTAGGTTTAGTTGAGATGGCCACTGAAACGACTGTATATAGTTAATGCTTTGGTATACCGGTATACTTAGTATATAAACGTGCATGCCTAGAATAAGAAAATTTAAGTTCAGGGTCAAATACACCCTGCAGTAAAAAGTCCCTGGACTTAGTTTGCTAGAAGTAAGTAATTGATAAGCCTTTTGCAGCCCAAGCATGCGCCCATCTTTCTTGCATGAAAGATGCTGCTGCATGTATGATGTCCCTTCGCAAAACAAGGCATCTATACAGAATTGTAAAACGGCAGCCCATGCACTGCTGCACAATAGAAGTGACCTTGAGTGCATTATAGGAATACAGTGCACGCCTGAGCAAGGTCACAGCTTGTCTATCATTCCTGTGGGATATCAAAGGCTTTACACTTTTAATCAATGTGCTAACATGTTTTATAAAGACAATAGACAACTCATTCTTCATGTCTAGACTCTCTGTTGGGCTATCACGCACGATGGTCGAGGGCCTTCATATTGGCCCGATATTGTTGTCTATTCTCTAATCAGACATCTACCAGTATGGTCCAGAATGACCTCCTTGCACAGTCATGCTGACCCGTGAATGCTCTCATTACAGAACTCACACTATTGAGCATGAAGAGTAAATATATAAGGCCATGAACGCGAACCCCTTGTAAAACTCTGAAACTCAGGTCCGTACTTAAACCTAGCCCAATCTAACAAGTTAGGAAATGACACACTATTGACTGTCTTAGACTTAGGGTCTGAGTCTGCAATAATACTCTTGCTGCCATAAACTATACTAAAGGTTAAGTTTATGAAAAAGCCGAACCAGGCGGTGCTATGTGGAGCAGTGTAGCAATTGGTGGGAGACGGGGGCTGAGGTGTGACAGAGTTTACATGAAAGCTCTTTTGTATTTTATAGTTGTCGAGCGTGCTGGATGGCGTGCAGTCCATATCTGACCACCACGTCTCTCACACCAAACCCTACATATGCTCCATACAGGGCTGTGGTAAAGGATTTGTACACCTGCCAAGTCTGTGCAAACACCGCCGAGTAGCTCATGGCTTTAGTAAAGGCAGACATAGAGAGCAGCTCTTCAACATAAAATAGTACCAGATTGTTAAGGGTTTATCCATATATACCTATGATGACATAGTTCAACTGCCATACACAATCACCGTGCAGCCAGGAAACTTTTTGCTGAGACCAGAAAGCCACATACTGAAATCGTAAACTTTTACTCAGAAATACCCAAACTGCTACAATCAATGCAAATTTGTGCAGACCGTTAGCCATTGGATGATGGCTGTTATTGAATATTTACTTCGGGTTTGACACTTATGAGACCAGTCAGGCTGCGCCTGTAGAGCATTATTATAGTGCCAAGATTATTGCAGCCATTTAGATCCAGCTTAATTGCATTTCACCGATTTTGGACTTTTCTCAGTCGATGTTCATGCAGTGTGCATTAACCGTTGTTATAGTTCTTATCTTGTTAATGACTTCAATTGACTTATCAGCATCATGTTTAATAAATCGCATGTCTTAGACGTGAAATGAACCCTTTGTGAGCCTTATAGAATCTCCCTAAACAGTTCCTCGTATAATAGGCGCACACCTAGATTGAGAGAATCTGTAAGGTGCATCTGGAGATTGATTTTGAAGCTTTTACTATATACCTCACCTATATGACATACCCAGCCTTAGGGAATCTCACACCTGAAGTTATCCTAGAACACCTGGATCATCCTCGCGTATAAGCTGTGCCTTGTACGTGAGCATTTACAGTACTCTTTTTCATTTTCATATTTGAGTTGTTGTTAACTATTACTCTATACATCGTATTCCATGTCAGTGTATTGCATGCACAGAATTGCATGCGTCAAGGGTGGTTTTACCAGTACTAATTTATTTTCTACAGATAAATAGTACTACTAATCACTGCAATCTTGTAATCAATGATTATAGTATGTTATACATATAATGTATTTTATTGTATTTATGAATAAAATATGGTATACACGTATACCAACATAATTATCATTCTGTAGTTGAATATTGTCCGTCATCAAGCTATTTTTTCAAAGATATTGGCTGGTGAAAACCTCGAAATTAAAAAAAATTCTCATGAATTAGCAAAGAAAAAAAATACAAAAAAGACCCATATAATCTTATTAACGCTAACCATATTTAATCGTAAAATTCAACCAAGTACAGCCTAGGCAAATACTTACCTAATTACTACTAACAATTGCAATATCTGAATTTGATAGCCTGAGTAAAGACTATTTTCCTAGATTAAGCAATTAAGATTCCTTTTGAATCATATATCCCGGGTAGTTAACAGTAATATATTTTGATATGACCTTTCTTGCTCTTCTAGGCACTTCGTAACCAGTCTCAGCGTGGTTTCAAAAACCCGCGCAACAACACCATGTGTCAGCCTGTAAGAGATGTGCTGGAATTCAGCCTGGCCCAGCCTGTCCTTGCAGAGGCTAAGGAGGTGTCCGCCTTCCGCCTCTTTTGGCGTGGTCATGACACAATTGCTGGTTGGCGTAACATCATCTACAACCGTCTGGAACTAGATGCGATTGTTGCAGAATACCCGGGTGTTTCCTTCTTTGTGTCTGCCATCACAGCCACTGCCCGTGACCCCAAGACGATCACACCTAACATGTCCGATGCCCGTCTTCGTGCCTACCCTGCACTTGGCTACTGGATTGCAACAAGAGATGCCACCTTTGACCGTCATCAGTTGATGAAGAAGCTGTCAGATGCTGCAGAGGGTGGGGAGCTGAAGACCATGCTGCAGACTGACGGTGAGAAGGTGAATGAGGTGGGTGCACTGAACCTTATCGTTAAGGACTATGGCAAAGGCTATGTGCAACAACGTGTAGCGGAAAGTGCACTCGTCTGCTGTGGGCCTGATGAAGAACACCCAACCATTCGCTTCATTCTGAAGGAGGATTTCTTTGAGGAGAAGCTACGTGAGACGGTGGACCTGCTGAGTGGTGTGGGCTGCCCTGTCTCCCTGGAGAAGGTAGACTTGGAGGAAATGACAGGGGAGGACGAGGATGGTGGAGCCACAGAACCAGAACAAGGCGAATCACTTGAGCAGTCTGCAGAGGGTGAACATACTTCGGGCATGGAGGGTATTGAAGAGGCCGGTTTACAACAAGCAAATACACCAGACCGACCGAGACCAAATGTGAAGACAGAAAAAACAGAAGAGGATCAAGGTAATACTACAGAGGCACCTGAAGATGGCGATTCATCTGAGCATGTATCAAACAATGAAACAGGTCTAAAGATGAAAAGGGAAAATATAGCTGAACTCGAGCGAAAGTCAGAATCTGAACAAGAGGAAGGAAAGAATGATGAAGAAGTAGGGGACCCAGGAGGAGAGACCAAATTGAAAGAAGAAGAGATTATGTCAGCCAACATACAAGGTAATGGAGGAGATGCCCAGGAGGAAGAAACTACAGACACAGAACCCCCTCCAGGAGGGGAAGTGTGAGCTAGAATGAACACGAGGACTTTCACCAGGTATTATACTCTCAAGTTTCAACCAAAGAAGATTTTCTCATGTATAGTATATGTATGGTTGTTTTTGTTAGCATACAGTAGTGAATGCTGCTTTCACTGTTCAGAAAAACAAAATCCCAGAAAATTGTAGAGCAAAGATAACTTGCCGCGAGCAAGATGTGTGAATGCATCACATATAAACTGTTTGGTATATTTGTGAGCCAGTTTGTGAGTTGGCAACAGTCTAGGAATGATGTGATATTGATAAAGGACTGTGAGTGTAGAAATTGCTTCTCTATCTCAATTAAATGCGAAGTGTGAGATTAGCATGTTTGTCATTAATTTCTGATATCTTGTTACTCTAAACGATTGGAATACACACATGACAGTTGGTCAGAGAATAAAGGATCTTTTGTATCAATATCAGTACGGTACATGAAATGTGTATTAGAGTGACTGATGTTTATGAATGGTAATGTACATAGGACAGTACATTGAGTAGATCAGTGCTTGTAGTCACTGCTCCACATGACATATGGTGACTGATGTCTGGTTTACTATTCATGCAAGAAAACCTTGATGTCAGAAAAAAAACATGTGTTTGCTAAACAGTACAAATGATAAGATAACGTATCGTATATGAAATACTACTCTACTTAGTAGGTTAATTACACAACGATGGAGCATATTGCTTATAGAAATCAGTTCCCAACACGTAAATGGACTACCAATATTTGTTATTCAAACCTCATCTCTAATTCTGTATGGTTCTTTCGAAAATAATGCACTGAATCATGACGGACACTTTTCTACCTCGCCAAAAGTGTCTTCCAATTATAAGGGCGTTATGATTTACCCCTTTTGTATACTTCATAATTACTATAGTGTCACGAAGATAGGTTCTCTGAAGTTTGAATTACACGCAGCCAATTCCTCATACACGGCTTTTCGCCTACGGTATTTTCCCAGCGGTTTGCTTTATGGAGAAAGAGATCTGGAAGGTGGGGGGTTGGCTAAGGGGTGCAATATTCTGGGAGAGGCGCAGATAGCCTTCGAATATCAAAGTATGATGAATGGAATTGTAATATGTTGAAAAAAAATACGAGTCAATGAAAACGGTTAGCCTAGTTCTGTAATATAATATCAAAGAATTGTCTCAGTCGCACACATGTTATGATTCTGGAACTTTGATAGTCGAGGCCTTTATTGCGTAATTGTCTATAACCAAAGACTCTAGCAAAACATCTTTTAATTTCTACTTCATTGGTGAGATGAGGGTACTAACAATGAAATAGACTTCATTAAGTGAGAAATGCTTGTATACATATGAAGTGCGTGTAGTGATATCATAATCTTCCAATGTGAACATTTTGTATATGTATTTGTAGATTATCCTCAGTATCAAATGCCAATGTCATGTTTCCTGTTTCAATTTTCTTACTCTGTTGGTTCTTTTCATAAGTTTTTATTTCATTACCGGTAGTTTAAAACCATGTCTTGATGAGACTAATTCTACACATGTATTTGTTGACTAAAGTTTCAAGCAAAAAATATAATTTTGTGTAGTTTTTTTTATGAATTCATACCGATAGGCTGACATGTGTCTGCATGGTAGGCAGATCCTTGTGTAATGTGCAATGAGGTCACAAAAGTGTTTGGGCATTACTTGGATTTCGTTATCAAATTCATGCTTTTAATCCATGTCTCATGTCTTGCTAATAAACAATAACACTTTTTACAGAATTCTAAGACTACCGACGATTTCTTAATATAGCCCAATACATCAGATGCAATTTGTCCCCAAATAAATCAGATTCACATTTTGGCATAATGAGAGATCTCAGATAAAAAGTTATTTATAAGTATATCACCTTCGGTGGGCTAAGTCAAGTCGGATTTGCTGTATGCTCTGTAAAGAATCAGACCCATGATGTGCGTGTTAATGACATTTCCCTTGAGATGTATTTACTGATATACTATCACCGAGATTGATTTTCACCTGATAATTAGAAGTTCAGCAAATTAATACAGAACTACACACTCTCCATTATAAATGGTCTATTATCAACTGCCGACACCAATATGTATGTTCAATCTTAAAAAGAAACGACGTAGGATATGTTATGTGGTCTTGAACATGGTTAAAGGCGAAATGTTAAGATAGAGCAAACTGACACTGTATTTAAAGTTTATATTACTCATGCACTTGATTTGCCATTGTTATTTATCATGTAAAAGGTGATGTGTTCCGGTGGATTTCCTTTCAGTTTGTGTGTTCTCTGAGTGTTCTCAGAGCAGTGGTTTGAACATGAAAAGCTTAGATATTTAGGTAACGATTATCTTGTATCAAAAACAGTTCTCTGTCCAATGTTATTGTCCTGGGTTATGGTTCTAAAAATGTGAATAATGTATACGGACATGTAAATTTCTTTGTATAAGTTGTCATGAGCACCATCTATGTAGTACTAGGGACATGACACTACGTCATTTAATGCTAAATTCAGGCTTGCTGAACTACAATACAGCTGATGAACTAGAAAATATTAATTGAATTCACATTGAACAATTACTACACTATAACCATTGTATGATAAAATTCCCTTGACCCATCGCACAAAATATTACCGTGTATACAAACGTGATTTTTAATGTATTCTTTTTCCTATATTGATAAGTTAATGAGGTAATCATTTATGATTAATGATTGGAAATAAGGCCCTGAGATCTTGATATGAAAAGATATTCTAAATTGTGGTTTTACTGAAAACCCTTGTCTTCACTTTACAGGGATATGAAGAAGGGGAGTTTCTCTTAATTAAAATACAGGACTAAGAATTTCGCTAGGACCCCTTCCCCCTTTCTGTTTCATGTGTTATATTCAGAGCGATCAGAAAATGTATATCTACAGGTGTGTGTGTTCATAACCATTGATGCCAGAGAAAATTATTTTGGCGGAAGTTGTTATCTTCGCTGCATAGATGATGAAACCTGAGGCTTGAGCATTAATTGATTAACAAGTTAAAGCACTGTAGAACATAGTACAGATTGATTAGATTATGTACAGTTGTGTACTTTTGTATTTAGCAATAAAATTGAAATATTAAATCATTTTACCCTGTGCTTGCTGTGTTTATGACTGGTCATATAACCGTAGCACGATAGACTCACGTTTTCTGCAAGGACCACCTTGGCTTGCTGCTTTAGCAGCGGTTTAGTAAAAGTGCATGTAGCCCATATTGTTCCTGTTGCCTGTCCGCAGACATTTGGTAATGGCCATTGCATTATACATACTGTAGCGTTTCTTGTCTCGGTGTGTATGGGAAACACCAACACAACTCCGCCAACCTCAGTTAACGTGGATACTTAATTGCCTGGACATGTTACCCCTACATTTGACCACGTCCCCCAAAAGGTCAAACCTTAAAGGTCAACCTAAGGGAGGTCAGAAATTGCCGAAACCCCCCTGGTCCCACCCACTCTGAAACTTCTTCCGAAACCCCTGATGTTACAGGGTTTTTCCAATGGGGAAAGAATTTTCCAACTAGAACCAAAGTAAAGACCGGAAAAAGGGGTACCCTTTATTAAAAAGAAAAAAGGAGATCTAAATATGGTCAGGGAAAGGGGTAATTTTTCTCAGACAAATATTAAAATATGATCAGGAAAGGGGTACATTTCATGAAAATGTTCCTTTGAAATTATGCAACCCTCGGGATAAGGGAGTGATCACTATTTGTCAACAAAGGGGTGGTAACAGTATATGGTCACATGAGTTTTCAACTTCTCCGGCGACCTAGTTTGGTGGGCAAACTAAGCCTTCTCCCCTAGGTTACCATTTTGACCAAAAATCGCCGTATTCATACGCCGCTGGTGTTGGACCTACTTTGACCCCAATACTGGGTGCTTGTGGGAATCAGCATTTGCTGGTATCCATCTGCCACGTTGAGTCACCAGGAACCAGCTAAGAAAAATTGTACCTCCCAGCATGCCTGTTTACCAGTGACGTAATCGGTAGACTACGAACTGGGGCCAGTGTGATGAGTTTTGAGAAGATCGCAGGTAAGAGAAAAGATAGGGTCCTATTGGGACCCCTGGGTTACTACTCCATTCACTTGCATTACATAGAAGAACTTATTAAACGAGGCAAGGGCCTTTGACACCACCTTTCTGACCTCTTGTTTACTAGCCCTTAGCCAAGTTTCTTATGATTACCAAGTTTCAATTGCTATTTTGGCCTCTAGCAGATTACATGCACCACCAAAAAAATATTCTATTACACAACATATGCCCTATCAAACCCTTCAAAGACCCCATGAGTCATATTTCTATTTACATGAAAACCTTATGATAAATTATGATTAAAAAAAACATTTCATGGGGTATGATTTTCTTATATTGAGATTCCAAGAATTCGCATAGACCATCAAAACCTGTCATTTAGCACTATTTCGGTTACAACTGAACTTCAAAAATTAGTCATATAATGAGACAAAAAGTAAGACAAAGCTATCCATGTAATAGAATTTACATTTAAGGTGTACTTTGATGGATGTGACATGGTAATTACTTTTTTTTTTCCTATGGAGAAATGCATGGGATTTAGGGCTCTTTTTACCCTGAATAAAAGGGTAATCAAACTGTCTTTAACCCCACTTATAGACAGATTTCAGATTTTTTTAGAAGAGGAGGGCATAGAGTAGGTATGGGGGCAGTGCACGCCATGGTTATCTGGGCAAATATCTTTTGATATAGTTGATTTTTAAAGCCTTCCAATTTGGTTTATTGATAGGTTTAATTCCATGATTCTCTCATAGACAAAGCATTAGGTCCCATACTGTAGCAGGCTCACACATCAATCACAAGTATACGTAAGAAATAGCACCATGGCAAAGCTCAAGGTCCTTCTGATCTTTCCCATGAACACCTGGCAGATGGAAGGATGTGACCAGGAAGTGTGACGTGAGGTGGGAGTAGACATGGGAAGGATGGAGGAGAGGGGGAGGGGGCGGGGGCGGGAGACTGGGGGACATCTTTATTGAACTTTATGGATCTTTATTGAACTTTATTGTGTTTATGTTCTTTGTTAAACTTTACAGATCTTTATTGACCTTTACGGATATTTATTGAACTTTACGGATCTTTATTGTGTTTATGTTCTTTGTAGAACTTTACAGATCTTTATAAAACTATATGGATCTTTATTAAACTTTATGGATTTTTTATTAACCTTTATGGATCTTTATTGAATTTTATGGATCTTTCTTGGGTTTATGTTCTTTGTAGAACTTTATGGATCTTTGTTGAACTTTATGGATCTTTATTGAACTTTATAAATCTTTATTGAACTTTATAAAATTTTATGGAACTTTATGGTACCTTGGGACCTTTGTGGTACCTTGGGACCTTTTTAGGACCTTTTTGGTACCTTGGGACTTTTTTAGGACTTTGGGACCTTCTGAAGACTTTGGGCCTTTTCAGAACTTTTTCAGGACTTTGGGACCTTTTCTGGACTATAAGACCTTTTTGTGACCTTGGGACCTTTATAGGACCTTTCATGACTTTTGGACCTTTTTTTACCTTAGGACCTTTTTGAATCTTTGGGACCTTGTCCACCCATTGTCCACCCCTGGGAAGGACATGGGACTGGATGCATTCCTTTTTGTAATACAGACAAAGAACTAAGATAATGGTTGAGGAAACCACATCTTGTCTCATTTTGTTTGTAGTGTTTTGTATGTGGAAGATAGTCATTATGGATGCATTTGTAGGTAATAAATTATGGAATTCAGAATCATGTAGTTATTATTGTTAAAAGTAGACATGAGCTGAAGCATGGCTTGTTAGGTTGGCCCTGAAGACCAGGGAAAGCTATGACTGATGTTTGATTGGTCTTGATAAAGCTATAATTATCTACTTATTACTATTAACACACAAATTAAGGCAGTTGGGTCTAAAGGCAGGGGCAGGCAGGGTAGGTGGTGACACCATCAGACAATCACCAGTGGGTGTTGGAGGCAGAGGGCATGGTAGGTAGGCACACCATTAGGTGGGTTGGGGGGTACTCAGTCATGTCTCACTACTCAGAGCTGCACGCTGATAGTTGTGGGTGGGAGGGGGAGGAAGATAATCAAGCAGGTTCATATGTCCTTATGACATTGTAGGGGCCGGCATCGTTGTATATATATTAGTGCGGTTCATCCGAGAGACGTGTTCTTGTAGTGCTCGTTCCTTCTATGCCAAATAGGTGTCGCTTTGCGATACCTGGCTGGTACAAGAGGGGGCAGCACCATGCCTCGCGTCCAGCTTCTACTAAGAAGCCGGACGAGCCGCAGAAGGGGACTGGACGTAGTCCAGTCAAGACGTTTAACCATAAGCAGCTGAAAGGTGAATAAAGTCCTACCCGTGAGGTAGGGGTATCCGGGGCTTTGCCCAACCCGAACTACTCGTGTTGTGTTGGTATCTTTAGTGATAAGCGAGCCAACGAGCCACCCAACATATAAGTTGATACGAACCATTACACTGGTGCCGTGACCAGTTGGTTCGGGGGTGGAGCGCGGCCACATTGGCCGAAAGCCTCGGGAAACCCGATGCGGATCCCTCCAGCCCTGGGCTAGAGGGATTCGAAGAGGATGACAAATCGCCGCTAGAGATGCTTGGAAGGAAGGCATAGCATTGCACGGTATATTTAATGGTATAGATATGGCCGTGAAGAAGCGAGCCATGTTAGCCGGGGATATACCGAATGCCACCAGCTCGGCTCCACTAGCACCGGTAGTTCAGCGATCCGAGGTAGATAATACCTCGGATGATTTTGAATTAATTGAAATCGAGCAGGAGGACGACACCTTTTGCTCGATGCAGCTAAGGAAAAATGCTTCAGGCAGGAAATATATTCCGAGGAAGGGGTTTAGTAAACCGAGGGATGCTAAACCGTCATCCGAGGTCAGGAGTGACCCGAAAGTTGGTGGGAAGGCAATCAAGCCCTCCGACAGCGCTGATAAAGCAAAGGGTCAACCTCCAGACATGACCAAACTTATGGAGGAGATGTGTAAGAAAATTACAGATGCCCTCCAAGCCAGCCGGCAGAGACCCAGAGAGGATCGCCGGACGGTCAAGTGTTTCAGGTGCCAATGCATGGGACACTATTCGTCTGTATGTACCGCTGCTAAGCCGGTAATGGCCGCCTTCTATGAAGCCGAAGATAACGGTGAGGGTAAACAGAACGCTACGAATTCCACTGATGTGGAAAACTAGTGGGGGTTGTATCCACGGCATTGGGTATAACCCCAGGATGGAACGAATGCCGGCGGAAGATTTCGAATCAAATTCACCTGGAGGCCGGGTGGCTGTGGGTGTGCACCCCTGCACTATGGCCGAGGCCAGGGACCCTAGTGCTCATGTGTATGGTGGTGAACATATGGAGGCGAGTGGCCGCACTGGGGGAGAGGAAGGATGGATCAAGGAGTTGATTCGAGTGTGTGGGACACACCTTCCCCCAAGTCATCCGTGTCTGGAGTTTTTGAGAGGACTCGGATTGAATCTTGGTGATTCGGGAGACTTTCACCAGTTTACCAGCAACCCCTCTCCTTTAGGGGGGAGACGGTGGTACGTACCCATATCTGTGGAAGGCCGGGTAGGCGAATTCTTGGTGGATACTGGAGCCAGCCACTCCTGTGTGTCCAAAAGATTCTTCGACTCAGTGGCCAGCAGCCATGAGAACCTCAAAACGGGGGCAAATGCTTGCACCGCCGACGGAAGCAGTATGCGTACTTTTGATAGGACGTTTATGCCTATCCATATAGGAGGCAAAGAATTCGTTCTTTCGCCAACTATAGCAGAGGTTAGTGATGACGGAATCCTCGGATTGGATTTTGCAAGCTTATATGGGGCCGTCTTGGACCCCAGGGATGGTATGATGAGTATACGGAACCCGTATGGCTTGCATGTCCAGTGCGTATTTAGACAGGTGTCTTCGGTTGCTTCAGTGATACACACGGTGAAGATTCCACGGGGTACCACTTGCGACGTCCTTTGTGGCGGATCTATGGCCCAAAGGAATGAAACTGGAGTCTTTGAACCCGACACGGCATTTTTGTCAAGTATCGGGTTGGATTCAGTGGACACATTGGTGGCTAATGCAGCATGGACTGTATTACCCATAACTAACCGAAGTGGCTCGGTGGTTTACTTGAAACGAGGCGACAGTGTGGGAGAGATGAGTTCGGTAAAACACGTCGCCGAGGCCAGGTTCCATAAACCACCAAACCCTGTTAGTAAGCATCCATTGGATGAAGAATTTAAGAAACTGGTTGAACAATCAGATTTGCAGGATACAGAGGATAAGGAATGCCTAGCGAAACTCCTACGGAGGTACGAGAGTGCTTTCGGTAGGGAAGGAGGACCGGTAGGCAGATCCGATAAGGTGTTGCACACTATAGATGTGGGCGACGAGAAACCTTTTAAAATCCCGTATCGCAAGCTTCCTCTTAAGAAGAAGCTAATTTGTGAACAGGAAATACAAAAGCAGTTGGACCTAGGGGTCATCGTGCCGAGCTCGAGTCCCTGGTCCAGCCCTGTTTGTATGACCACTAAGAAAGACGGTACAATCCGCTTTTGCGTGGATTACCGAAAATTGAACGGTATAACAAAGAAGAACTCGTATCCTCTACCTAGGATAGACGAGACTTTAGATAGCTTGGGTGGGAACCAATGGTTCTGTACATTGGATTTGCAATCCGGGTATTGGCAGATACCGATGCACCCCGATGACAAGGAGAAAACTGCGTTCTCTAGTCATATGGGGCTATTCGAGTATAATGTCTTGCCCTTCGGATTGTGTAACGCCCCTGCTACATTCGAGGCCATGATGGAATCCTTGTTGAGCGACCTTTTGTGGAAGAAATGCTTGGTCTACTTGGACGACGTTGTCGTTTTCGGCAAGTCGTTTAAGGAATGCCATGCGAACCTGCAATTGGTACTCGACCGGATACTATCCAATGGTCTAAAACTTAAACCCAAGAAATGTAACCTGTTTAAGAAAACAATTACATACCTGGGAAGGATCATCACCCCCAACGGAGTGAGTGCAGATCCAGAGAAATTAGAAGCTGTAGAAAATTGGGAACGGCCCACGAGTGCTAAGGAGGTGAGATCATTTTTAGGATTTTGTTCCTACTACCGTGATTTCATACCGAATTACTCTCGTGTCAGTTTTCCAATGCAGTGCTTAGCTCACTGGACCCCGGGTAGGGCACGGGACCCATTCCCATGGACCAGCGAGCAAGAAGAATCTTTTAACAAAATAAAGGATTTGTTTAGAAACACACCCGTGTTGAAATATCCCACTCCCGAGGGACATTTCATATTAGACACAGATGCGAGCAATGATGCAATCGGGGCGGCTCTCTCTCAGGTCCAGGATGGAGTCGAAGTCCCAATAGCATTCGCTAGCAACACGCTAAGCAAGACCCAGCGTAATTATTGTACCACTAAACGAGAACTCCTCGCGGTAGTGGTGTATACGAAGAAGTTTAAGCATTTCCTTTGGGGAAGTGACTTTATTTTGCGTACCGACCATTCGTCTCTAAGGTAGCTCCTTAACTTTTAGGATGCCGAGGGGATGATTGGACGATGGTTAGCTCATCTATCCGAGTTCGGATTAGAGCATAAACAAATAGAGCACAGGCCCGGTGCTAAACATATCAATGCGGATGCCTTGTCGAGGCGACCCGTCCGAAGGTGCCAGAATGCCACTTGTGAAGACTGCGGGGCCCACAATGCTGTGGTAGCTGGGTCAGTATTTAATTATACCACCCCCCCGTATCCCCTGGGAGGAGGCTGTATGTAGCTATCTCGATTGGTCCCCGGAGACCATCAAGAAGTTCCAACAGTCGGATCCCACCACTGCCCGCATAATGGAATACCTACGGACAGGTATTAAACCGGCGAGGCCGTTGGTATCCCTAGAAGATAGGGAAACGAGGCGATTGCTAGCTCAATGGACCGAGTTGGAGATCCGAGACGGCATACTGTGCAGGTGGAAGACTACTTCTACCAACGGTAGGCTGTTACAAATAGTGATTCCCACCCCGATGAGGAGGGATATCATGTATTATTGCCATGGCCACCAAACTAGTGGTCATTTCGGTAAGAAGAGGTCGATAGAGCGTCTACAAAGACGTTACTACTGGCCCGGAATGAGAGGTGACCTACTTCGATGGATCGCCACTTGCCCGGATTGTTGTAAAAACAAGCCGGGACCCGGCCTGGGAAAGCAACCTTTATCCCAGGAATTGTTTGGTGTCAGGTTCGCTTGAGTAGCGATAGACATCATCAGCGGAATCAAAACGACGCCCAGAGATAATACTTGCATGATGGTCGTAACCGACTATTATACAAAGTACACTCGGGTGTTTCCTCTTCCTAATCACAAAGCCGCCACATGCGCCGAGGCGTTTGTAGGGGGCTGGGTGCTTTATTTGGGGGTCCCCCTCATGATGCACAGTGACCAAGGGAGAGAGTTCGAGTCAGAGCTATGGCAGGAGATGTGTCATTACCTAGCCATTTGCAAGACCCGAACCAACCCATACCGACCACAGTCGGATGGACAGGTAGAACGGTTCAATAGAACCCTGATACAAGTGGTTAATACCCACCAGGACGACTGGGATGAACAGTGTGAGTTTGTAGTACACGCCTACAACAACACTGTCCATTCATCCACTAATTGCACCCCAAACATGCTAGTGTTCGGCGAGGACATCATAATGCCTGCCGACTTAGTGTATGGAGTGGTTGGGATAGACCCAGAGGCGCCCTGCACCGTATTGTTTGTAGAGTCGTTAAGGGATAGGTTCAAACAGGCATACGAGGCCGTTCGGAAAGAACTGCTGAAGAGTGCGAAATGGCAAAAGGTGGGTTATGACACCAATGCCAAGAGAATTCATTTCAATGTCGGGGACAAAGTACTAAGGTATTACGAGCCACTGGAACGGTTGAAGCTCGTAACGCCTTGGGAAGGTCCATTTAAGATTATTCGCATCATCTCCGAGTCCACGGTGATGAAGGAGGACTGCCTAACTGGTAGGAAATGGAAGACAAATGTCGGAAAACTTCGGTGGTACCCGGGAAACGCCCTAGGGGCCGGCCGAGGAAAATGCCGGAAGATGAGGGAATAGTCAAAAGGAAGACGAAGGCCAGGAAACGACCTAATCGTAAGAAACGGAAAAATGTCTCGCTGAGTGAAGGCATTACGTATGGGAAAGGTCTCGCCGTGGCTAAGCGGGACCCAGAGAAGGCCGTACGTAAAGCCGGGAAGAATAAGATGCTAACCGAAGGCGTTAGATGCAGTCCCCGGTTGAGGTCTGCTGTAACCTAACTCAGTACACAACGAGCTGCTGCGTGTTGTCCGCCGTAGGCGAATAACATACGTTCCACAGCTAGGGATGCCGAAAGCGCCCTTCCCGGGTAGCTGTATCCCGTGAGCGGCGGTCGGATTAACCGGTACATTCGCTTTGAAGCGTTGTATACACCGCCAAGCTCCAGACGATAGCACTCGGGTAGTAGGCCGCGTCTCGCATGTCGAGTCGAATGTTAGTTCAGATCTAGTCCCCTAGGTGGCGCCGCGGGTACGGCGGGAAAGTGCGGAACTAGGTCACCGGATAGCCCTTGCGAGATCTCGCGAGACGAGAGGTCTGACATCATATTGTTCATAACTATTCAGAACACGCATCGAGCGCATGGCCCACGTAGACGTGGAAACTGGTGTCGTGTACACCTCTTGGGGGACCTACATCCCCATGCATCCCTCTATGGTCGGATGCGGTCCGCTTGCGGAGACACCCGGCGTGCCCGATGTCGTACCAGATGACTTCAAGACTCTGGTCATGGACTCGTGCACTGACGAGTTGGCAGAAAGCATGCCAGTTCCTTGGCTCCGCAACTACAAATGGTTGGCGGAGGAGATGGCGGTCAACGAGAGCTTGGCCCGAGCTGTGCTGCTTTCCGAAGGCATTACCCGGAAGGCCGCGCAGTTAAGAGAGTCTGAATCTGACATGGATACAGACTCCACCGTCACACAGTCGTCGGTGGAATCTGGACGGGTCAAGCGATTGAGCCGTAAGCCAGCACCAAAGGGTCCCCTCACCGAGAGTGACCTGGAGTTGGAAGACGTCCGAATCGCCATCGAGAGGTCCACGACCGAGCAGGAGCTGGTCGCCAACATACCGGAGGCGGCTGGTGAGATCTCGGAAGAGGACATCTCACGGCAACAGGCTGCTGTTGAAGCCAAGCGAGCCGAGCTGGCTAAACAGCAGAAGGAGCTAACCGCTACCCGTCGGGCCCACCGGAAACAACAGGCCCAAAGTAAGGCGAAGGCCGCCTCCGACTCTGACTCCCCAGTCAGTGGTAGAAGGAGCCCTCATTCAAAGGACAAGGATCCACGTCAGTCGGATTCTAGTCCCGAGGTGCCGGCGCAGCCATCCAAGGTCGTGCGCCGCAAGAAGAAGAACGGAGCGAAAGCGTCTCCGGCGGCGCCCACGCCCCCCACCAAGCCGAGGGGTAAGGACGACCCGAAGACGCCCGCCTCCAAGACCCCAGCAACCACAGTAGCCACCTCGGTTACTGCAGCGTCCTCTGCTAGCACCAGCGGGACGAGCGCCAAATCCTCTACCAAGGCTTCGACTGGTACTACTACCACCAGCCGAGCCGGCCGTAAAGGGGAGGGCATCTACACGGACAGTGAGGGAAGCGCAAGCGACCCAGAGCTGCCCGAGTCAGCCAAATCTGATTTGGAGTCTGTGACGATGTGGGAAGAATTGACCACGGACGTCCCTAAAGACGAGAATCAGAAGTGGATGTGGAAGAATGCAGCCGAGGGGTTCAAGGAACGGACTCCCCGCTGCTTCGCGGACTGTGCTTACGACACAGTCCACTACATGTGCCCGGGTGCCGTCAATAAGGATGGTGATAGCGATGACGAAGAGTGGATGAAGTCCGGCCCCTCGGATACGCCAGTGGGTAAATTCTACCTCATTTGGATTGACCAGCTCAAATCCAAATTGGGGTCGATTTACAATTATGAGGCCCGGACGAAAGTTCAATGGGCTATGACCCAATGGGGACCATCCGGCAACCGCCGAAAGTGCCCATTCGAGTCGTGCCAGCTTGCCCTCACTGGAGAGAAGATGTTTGAGACGAAGCCTCGCTTCGCTCGACATATCGTGGAGCATCACATGCACCACAAGCCACTTCTTCAGTGTGTAGTCGGAGAACGTCCGAGTAAACTGTGTGACGGCTCGTTTTCTACCAACCGGCGTCGGGACATGGCTCTGCATCTGCAGAAGGCCCATGGCACCGGCCTGGAAAAGACGAGGAAACGGGCCGTAAAGTGCTTCAACGAGCTCCTGGCTAACTGGGCTTCGTTGAGCGTAAAAGACGTTAAGGAACAGGCATTCGAAACCGGATTCTGTTCATGGAGGAGTGGCAACCTCTTGGCCTACTTCCAAATTAACTTCTCGCCAACCAAGTTCAGGATGCCCACCGAGGTACACCTGAAGGTGAAGAAGTGGAGAGGGGACGACAAGCGGGAAAAAGGCAAGGCCCGCTCGAAGGGTCCTAATGGAGGCACAGCCATGGCTACCGGTGCTTCCAAAAGGACCCGCGCAGACCGATCCGTAAGCCCTTCGGGTAACAAGGATCAGCCCAGACCAGCCAACCCAGCTGATCGTCGCCAGTCGGGACAGCAAGTCTCGGCTTTGGATATGCCTGGCAACCAGACCCGTAGGGTGGTTAGCCAGGCGGTCACTCCAGCCACCCCAGCACCAACACCCACTGCACCCGAGGAGCAACCCCCGAGTGAAGCCACTGGCAGTCCGGATGACTGGAGCACATACTTTGCTGCTCCATCCGGATATGGATCTTGGTGGGATGGTGAGGGGTCATCCGGCAAGCGCCCCACGTATAGTGAATACGCGTCGAAGTTCCCTGCAATGGGACCAGCGGGACCCGAATCTCAGGTCCTAACCTCCTTGGGTCGGTCTAAACCCCGGGGTAGGGGCCGTGGTGGCATGGAGTCCACCCGAGCTCCCCCGGGCGGCGGCCGAGGCCGAGGAGGTGCGACAGTTGAGGGTCCCTCGGTCCCTCCAGCAGGCGCTTCGCCTGTCACTGTGGAGGCTGCTGCGCCCCCACCGGTTATAGTTCCACCAACGGCCCCTCGGGTGCCCGTTATGGAACTCATTGCAGGTACGCTGTCAGGTCTTCAGGATCCGAACACGTTTGTCGATCATCGCGACGTTCAAACGGCGACGATCCAGAACGACCTGATGGCGGAATGGCAGGCATTGCATCGCCAGAAGTCAGTCGACTACTGGCGTACAATGACTGAAGCCACCTTCAACCTGGTCTATGAGATCCAGAAGAGGGAGGAGGAGAAGATCCGGGTACAGGAGAGGAAGAATGTCGAGGAGGCAATCCAATCCTGCCGGCGCCAGCAGTTGGAAGCTGAAAAGCTTAAGGAGTTCCACCGTGCTGAGAACGCCGGGTACATTCATAAGTACAAGAAGGCCGACCTCAAGTTCTTCCTCGCATTCGGGAAGCACCTGGACGAGTGGGACGGCTCTGCGTCGTCCCTTTCACTCGCTCCGGTTGCTCCACCCGAACCCGAGGCAGTTGACAGTCCGTCCGAGGGGACGTTGGGGTTGGCGTTGAGAGCAGCGTTGGGGTTTCGCTCAGCGAAACCTCAACGCTGCTCTCTATGAGCAGTTGCAGCAGCTCGGCTCCAGCTGCCCAAGCGGAGTCGGCTGAGAAGATGGACACTGATCCGGAGGATCTTTAAGTGTCCATCTGAAGGAGCCTGTGGTACCCGAGGGTAAAGGCATTTACCATGCCAGAGGTTCTTATCCTTATGCTGGACTCGCCGATCTGGAACCATACCTGCAGCGAAGGTGGACGCTACCCGAAACACAAAAAGGATTACCACACCAAACCGGGGCTCCATCTTCCCATCTTCATCAGGGCACATCATAACAGCAACGTGGCTTGCCACCACACATATGTCGCCGGGTGGAGCTGCAGACACCAGTTGTTCCAGATTCGCCGGAAGTTCAGTATTTTGTAAGGGCGATCCTACTACCCTGGTAGGACGCCTATTTTCATCAGTATTAAAATTTTGTGTAAAGCTATTTTTATATACTATTTATATTTTTGTAATCAAACTAAACAAATTTTTTTTCGGGTTATTCACCCCACCTCGGGTCGGTTACTTACTATTGTAAAATAATGTTAATACCATATCACCACATGTCCATCACTTTTATCACGTCTTTAAAAACTATAATAACACTGTAACATTGTTACCATTTATCACCTTAGGTCGATGGTGCATAAGGCGCCACTTCCTAGTTGTTATTATTAGTTACTTTGGGTTATATGCGACGATGCCTTATTATGTACATATTATTTATAATGCCCCTTTAATGTTGTATAATCTATACGAACACTTGTGTATAGACTTACCTATGTAAATATA
The DNA here is from genome assembly GCA_949317995.1 of Acholoe squamosa. NCBI lineage: Eukaryota > Metazoa > Annelida > Polychaeta > Phyllodocida > Polynoidae > Acholoe > Acholoe squamosa. The sequence goes on along the minus strand of OX439039.1, from coordinate 27,336,296 downwards.
ACTTATTATTGTATAAAGTTAACAATAGGTATTTGTTAAATACACCCAACCCCAGGTATAGTCTAGTGGGGGTGGTGTAGGGGCCGGCATCGTTGTATATATATTAGTGCGGTTCATCCAAAAGACGTGTTCGTGTGGTGCTTGTTCCTTCTATGCCAACTAGGTGTCGCTTTGCGATACCCGGCTGGTACAAGAGGGGGCAGCACCATGCCTCGCGTCCAGCTTCTACTAAGAAGCCGGACGAGCCGCAGAAGGGGACTGGACATAGTCCAGTCAAGACGTTTAACCATAAGCAGCTGAAAGGTGAATAAAGTCCTACCCGAGAGGTAGGGGTATCCGGGGCTTTGCCCAACCCGAACTACTCGTGTTGTGTTGGTATCTTTAGTGATAAGCGAGCCAACGAGCCACCCAACATATAAGTCGATACGAACCATTACAACATAGTCATGAGCAAGTCATCTAGCCTAGGCTCTGTACCCTTGCCTCGTTTCCTTTATGTCTCTCCAAGACATACTCTTGACTCAACTGTTTTAAACTAAACGCTTTCTTGTTTCTTGACCAAATTGACTGTTTTTCAATGTTAAAATTTATCCTGATTTAATTTCTGATTTTTCAATAATCCTTATCCCGATTTTCAGGAGTTTTGTCATTTTTAGATATTTTTCTTAAATTGTTTATTGCCCATAAGTTTAGAGCCCCACTGAATCAGCCAGCACCACTGTCCCCTGTCGGGACTGTGTCCACACGTGTGACCTAGGGGTGGTAGTTTTTTACACAGATGCACACATTTTTTTAATGCCCTCTCCTCCCCATTCCGGAGATGCGGAAGATTTTTAACACCCCTCTAATCTATAATAGCGTGTGGGATTTTTCGGTAAAAAAGGGCTTAAGTTTTTATTCTCACATGAACATAACATAGGCTTAGATATTTGTTAGTAGTATAGATATATCGAGCTATACTTTAGAATCGCTATGACGGGGCAGATGGCGTTCTGTTATACAGCCAGGAAAGTTCCGATATTGATACCTGCCTTGTAAGAGTATGGCACATGTATACATACTAATTTGTTAGCTGTAGGGGTCATTTGATCTCAAGATTCAAGATTGGCTTTATTGACTAATGAGTGTATATGTCAGCGCCAGGTCAATGATAATTGGTTGGTTTTACTGTAGATGTCTTTTACAGAGGTACAAATTGATTATTCTGTCTCTAGTCTGTGCCTGGGGTGGCATGCATGTGGTAATGATAATACCATTTCTAACTTCTTACATTTGTCTAGGCTTCTGTATCTATTAACAATGTTACAAATCTTTTGCTCAAACACACTTCTAATAGTATATAGTTGTGTAATATTACATTAAAAAAGTATATTTTGCACAGTTTACCTTGCTTTACATGTCTTACAATCATCACTAGTCACCTTTTTTCCCTCTATAGCCCCTTTATGTGCTATCAAGAGTACAATTCACATCCAGCCTTAACTTAGATATAATACTCCTTACATGTGGAGAGCATACCCGATTTAAGTACTCTTTTTGCCCATATGGTGTGTCTATATCTTTTGACAGATTCTGGTCACCTGGCATTTTTCAGGGTTATTTTTATTCTGTACATATTGATTATATGTCTCTATATGAATATCTTCTAGAATTCTGGGTTTTTCGTATTTATATATAATCTAAAGGATTCAGCATGTAGGTAATATCTATCCCTAGAACCTCAAATATTCTGCACCAGTCTAACTTGGTTATTATTTCTGTATTGCTTATTTTAATTGTACAGGTGCTTTGGGGCATGCCCCAGACTGGGCATCCGTAGAGCAGTATGACCAGTATGGGCTCTATCTGTTTATCGAAAAGTGACAATTTCACTGATATCTTCCTAGGGGCTGTGTACAAATTATGTCATGCAGGAGGGGGGAGGGGGGGGGGGTCCCACTTGCCATGACCAAGGATGACAAGGGGGGAGGGGGTTCATGGGCTGCATGGCATCATGTCATCAAGAAATCACAATATGCTTTGGTTTTGGCAAAAACAAAAAACCTTTGTAAAAGGATTTGTAAAGGTAGATAAGTTTAAGACATTTATCTGACATAAATTTATTACCTATAGGCCCTACATGCATGCATTCCTCAGACATCTCACTCAATGAGTGTCACTGCCATCAATGTCAGTGTAAAATCAAGGTGATGTCCAGGCCACTATAAGGGGGCACTACTACTCTATCCTACCTATACCAATTTAACCCTTTTTGAAAAGGGCCACTGCTGTCCTCAGGATCTAAAATGATGCATCTAAAATACCCCTGAACTGCTGCTGTTGCCTTAGGGCAGCATTCATAGTAATCCACAGACTTCTTTTTGAAAAGGTGTGATATTCCCCCCCCCCCCTCCTTGAGGTGTCAAAATTATTTTGCTCCTCCCCCAATCCACCCCCTCCCGGAATCCACACTGTTGATAAATAATGAACACTCCCCTGGAGCTCTCCACCACCCTGTTGCTATTTTCACTGAGAGGATGCTTCGGGAGATGTAAAGGGGACCTCCCCCCAAACTTACTCTCCACATCTTTGTCTGAATGGAACTCTATCAGACTCACCTTATTTGCAGATTCTAAGGTAAAATGCTGAGGTGACTCGATTACTTTGTAAGATCATAAATCGGAACTATGATTGCAATCGATGGTCTCCTGAGAATTTGTGATGCTTTCTGAGATTTTTTTTTTCTATTATGCCACTCACTAAATTCAGAGTGTTCTGCCTGAAACCTATTTCTAGTACGCTTGTATATAGTTCAAGTTACAGATTAAATCAATACATTCAATATATCAATACATTCAAGCTCTTGAACTATATGATCCTTAATAATAACTGTTCTTGATTTTCTCTTTGCTGACATGTGTTCAGCTTTGGCTGCAAAGAAGACAGACTATTAACTGTATTGGACTATTGATCTAGACAGTTTTTAAGCCCTTTTGTGACAGGAAATACTTGTGTATGATCACTACCATAATACTCTGTGTATAACTATAAGGCACGGAAATGGTACATCCTGCATATAGGGACCCATACATTATATAAGCTGACAGTGTTTGGCATGTTTCTCTGTTTATTTGTTGATCAGTGCTAGTTCTTTTTTTCACTTTGCATGTATCATATCCTTTATTGCCAATTCACACCCACTATATGTCCCTTTGAACCATTTTAATTTGTTTATAGCCTATGGGCCTTCACTATTCATGTACTTTGTGGGGGGGGGGGGGGTATCTCTCTGCATGACGTCATGCTGAGGGGGGGGTCATGTTGTATGACAAAACATGACAAGGGCGGGAGGGGGGGGGGTCAAAAATGGTCCAAAAATGCATGATGTCAATTGTACACAGCCCCCTCCCAGCAAATCTGTGTCAACTTTTGTTATGCTGCGCCCGCCTCACCCCATGCGCTCTTAGGACTTGACACGTGGGTGATCACGGACCATGACAAGATGTGACGCATGCGTGAACATCCCAACCCAATTTGTGAAGTTGAGTCAACATGCGTGATCCTTCACCAACAATGACACATGATGACATCATGTGTCATCACACATTATCACACACACTGACACATGGGTCATGACACAGTATCACATATATTGACGCACAGACTAATTTGTGGGTGGGGGATAGGCAGGGGGGGGGGTTGAAGGTGGTTGTGGATTTCTGATATTTCATAACTTTATTAACATCAATTCAGCTGTTCATGCTGGTTCCCATTGAAGATATCTCTCCTCTGCATGTCATGTGTTGCCCACTTTGCTTGAAAATGGATAGATATTCTGTCAGCTGTGTGAGTTGAATTTTCCTTGTATCAGTCTTGAGAATGCCTGTTGAAATGATAAGAAATGGTCATAAACAAACAGCAGCAATCTAATTTTCACCACCCACTCACATCCAAGTTGATAAACAATGACCACTCCCATATGGCAGCCTGAATCCCCCAGAATTTCCCTGAGCCTTGCTCACATAGAAAGTTCTACATTAATTTGGGGTGTTGAGACAAATAGCTGAATTCAGCAACAAGATAGATGTTCAGGGATTGTAGATAATATCAATGTGTTACTGTATAAATGCTTATCACATAGGATTTCAAGTCAAATCAATCTAGAACTGTGTGACCACCTACCACAAGATCTGTTCTCCATGGCTGCCTCTGCCTGACTGTTTTGAAAGCAGGAGGAGAACAAAGGAATGGGAGGGAAATTTGAAATGGACCAATCAAAACACAGAATAGTACATAATGTGTCATTGTGCGTGAAGTTCTGTCATGGTGGGTGAGAGTTGGCGAATCTTGACGCATGCTCACATCTCCTCACACAGTCTGTCATGCTAATGTTGGACAAAGTATCTGCCCCTATTATCACTCAATACAGAGTTTTTTAACCAGCCTATGAAGAGTTCCTGTATATTTGCTCTAATCAGCTGTGACCTAGCTGATCAGTAGACATTAAACCTTCATATCCCATCAAACCAGGACAAACAGATACTTAGATATCATGTAAAACATATGCAATTTCAATTCAGTGCTATGTCCCATAGACAAAACAAATGAGCTATTATGTCTAATATATGCACTAAATCACATATACTTGGCTATCATTATGTTCCTGATTCATATGTATTTCATGCCATGTAAGAAAGGAACTTGCTCTGTGAAACATAGATTCTCATATTGACATTTACTCAATAGGCCCACTCTGCAAAGTACAAGCCATGAGAATCCATACAGTTTCCTTAGTCTCTTATTGTTGAAGGCTTGGTGAAGAAATGTCATGCTAGGTGAGAGTTGACAAGTATTGACACATGTTGACATGTGCTCACCCTGGTCCCCTCACATCTTTATTAAGGTAAGTGAAGACATGTGAACCTGCCTGAGAGTTGACAAGTATTGACGAATGCTCACCCAGTTCCCATCACATCCTTATGGAAATGAGTGAAGACATGTGAAGCTGTGTGAGAATTGACAAGTATTGACACATGTTGACATTTGCTCACCCAGTTCCCCTCACATCTTTATGGAAATAAGTGAAGACATGTGAAGCGGTGTGAGAGTTGACAAGTATTGACACATGTTGACGCATGCTCTCTCAGGTCTTACTGAAGTAAGTGAAGGTTTGTCAAGCTGAGTGAGAGTTGACATTGTATCACACAAAATGACATTATTCGTTATCACTCAATGTACTCACACATTCCTCACCCAGCATGACTCATGTTCACTAGGATTTGCTGGGCTACTGGGTATTTCCAAATGTGCTGAACTTGGTTAAAACGATTCTTTTTAAAAGCCTGTTACTACCAGTTCGTTGTTACCAAGTTCATGTATGAAGTGAGTGCCCCCACTCCCCCTGAGTGCCCCCCCCCCCACCCAACCACTCCCTTACTTTTCAGCGTCCTGTATCCTAGTCCTGTTTTGACGCGGGAAGGATGGTCGCGCCCGACGCGCCTGCTCCTGTGACCGGAAGCAAATCTGTCAGCCTCGTTTTCGATGCAGAGGCGGTCATTTTGAAAACAAACGCGACAGTCAGGAAGATGGATCCTGCGTACGAGTGGGAATTAAGCAAAGAAAATGTCCAACCTCTCAAGACAGGAAGAAAGTTCTGCAATTTGGCTGCAGCACTGCAGCCTTCTTCAACCGATGGAGCTTCTAAAATTAAAGAGGAGAAAAAGTGAGTATTAGCGAAGTCAGCTGAATCTGGCTGCCCGCTCTCCATATCTGTCACTATGATGAACTGGTGTTTGTAAAATATTGATTTTGAAGGTTCTACTGGTCAGAATTACATCAAATTAGCATCAAATGAAAGGTGAAATATACCTCTATCTCACTGGCACAGTATTTTGCTTCATTTTCTATTTCATTCATTGCTTCAGAGAGCAAACATTTGGGTGAATTTGGTTATTCTGTCAGACCACCCTGTTTGAGTCCCATGAGTGGCCATGCACTTCATGCAGGAATACATGGTTATTGCCCTTTATAGTAAAGGTTATATGAAAAACAATATTATATGCTTATAACCAACATATTGACCTACATTTTGATGGGATTTTGATAATTTTTCAGTGATTATTAATTGCAGGGCGGTCTCACAAACTTGTAAAACTTCTGATCAATTTTCCTTAAAAGATATTTGTTAAGGAAGCTAACTGAACCAACAGGGGTATTCTACCATATCTCTTTACTAAAAATAAATTCAGTTATTACAGCTATTGGTCTGCGATTTTCTGCGATTTTTAATCTAGTGAATGTATAATAACAAAATATTTTAAAAAAATTCTTTAAGATTCAGATTTCAACTTGAGGTTGCTTTGTGCATTGAGAACATTTGGATATGCATTGAGGGAAGTGTTGGTGGAAGCATTTGACCTGACAGTAAGTACTTCTGTGAGAACTGGGCACTCAACCAATCTGGCAGAATAGATAGACTACCAACAGACACCTTTGGCCTCTGAGGTTCCCTCAGAGTGTCTTCGGAGTATGGAAAAGAGCCCTAAAATAGAAAATCATATTGATTGATTTACTATAGTGACAAATAGGGACTCGCAGGAGTGGTTACTGGAACAATGACCCCAAGGAACGATGATCCCACGGGAACGATGATCCCATTTTCTCCTCCCCAGGAATGATGATCCCATCTTAAGGAACCATGATCCCACATTAGAATATCTCTCATACCTAATGTTTACTGACCCCTGTGCACTAGTATTTTATGATTTGTTGGTGATTTATGCATGGAAAATGATAGAAATGATGAAAAATAATGACAAAAATGCCCAAAAATGTCCGAAATCGATTTTTTTTCATACTCCAGGCTAATTAAGATTACATACACATTAGGCACAATAACAACAGTATTTCATGATTTGTTGGTGATCTACCTGTACCTACACACACAGTAGCCTACTCAGGCTACTGTCACTATACCGGGTACCTGTCACTCTCAAATTCTTCCTAGATTTCATGGAAAAATCTTCATCTAAATACCACTTTGTCAATGTTCAGTGATAAGATGCAAACATAACATATGCACATCTGAAGAGTGGGGCCATCATTTCTTAAGGATGGGATCATGGTTCCTCAAAAGGTGGGATCATCGTTTTGGGACCATCGTTCATGTAATCGCGGGAGTGGATGCAGGGGTGTTATTCCAACCTAGGCTATACCTGTCGAATTTTCCCAAAAATCTTTCCAATACTATTGTATTGGCAATAGTCTTTTCAATTTTTCTGTCCAACTGTCCTGTAGGGATGGGTGCCGGGAGCCCGTGAAAAGCACTGCATATCTGTCACTATAGTAAACTGGGCAAAATCAAGACCTGAATTTTGGTATTTCTAGTCCATGGAAAAACATATTTTGGTATGTTATGCAAAAAGACCCATGGAATAGGAATAAGCATTTTATTGTGGGATGTCTAGTTTATTAAAATATCAAGTATAAACAATGCCATGTTTGCTGTGACCAGGGTGAGTCTCACCCTGCCATCAGTTACTAAATTTGTTGTAATTCGTACAATTCTTTGTCAAATGACACACTTTAAAGAGCAATTTATACAGTAAAATTCCTTTTCAACGAATCCTGTTACAACGAAATTTCTGTTACAACAAACAAATCTCATTGTCCAAAATCAGCACAATACATTTCTATAGTAAAATAATCCCCTTATAACAAGTTTTATATCATCTGGAATCGTTTATAACGAATTTTTCATGGCTTATACAAAACATTATCCGGTATCTGAGGGTCGTTAGGATGCCCTATTGAACGCTGGGCAGCAGAAGGGGTAAGGGAGTTGGGGGAGGGGTGTTAGGATGTGTGATGGGGCTTCTACAGCCGTCTCTATTGAACTCTGGGCGGCAGAAGGGGTAAGGGAGTTTGGGGGAGGGGGTGTTAGGATGTGTGATGGGGCTTCTACAGCCGTCTCTATTGAACTCAGGGCAGCAGAAGGGGTAAGGGAGGTGGGGGGGGGGGTGTTAGGATGTGTGATGGGGCTTCTACAGCCGTCTCTATTGAACTCTGGGCGGCAGAAGGGGTAAGGGAGTTTGGGGGAGGGGGTGTTAGGATGTGTGATAGGGCTTCTACAGCCGCCTCTATTGAACTCAGGGCAGCAGAAGGGGTAAGGGAGGTGGGGGGTGTGTAGTTGGCCCCTAATGCTCTAATATTGTATGATTTGGTTAGAACGAAATTCGTTTATAACGAATTTTTTTCATTGTCCTAATCACTTTGTTATAACGGAATTTTACTGTACTTAAATTATCAAGCTTCCTGTCTAATAAAGAAAAACAGAATTTGACAAAATCTAAAATTTAATGAAAATATTTCGTATTTTTAACCATTTTTTTTAAATTAGAAAGTTTTGTGATACCTTTGAGAACCACCACCAAAATGCCCGTAATTTTGTTTCTTACAAGATTCTAAAACTGGTTCCTAAATATATATATATATATATATATATATGTGCTCAAAAGTGCTCGAAGAAAAAGAGTAACAGCATATTTTGCTCAAAATTGCACAAATCTGACCTGAGTGAATTTACTCCACCACACAGAATTTTGAGTTTCCATCAAAATATGATACATTTTTCCATGTCAAATCACAAAATAATTTATACCCCTAGAACCACCAAATTGTTTTCTGTCTTCTGGTGTGACTGGTTTCTCTGAAACCTTGACTGTTAGAAAGTTATAAGCATTTATATAGGATGTCAAAAATGCACCACTCAGTGAGTGTGGTCAGTGAGGCATGACTTGACCTAATTTTCCCTCACAGAGCTGATAATGACCAGAAAAAGATGACAGGAAATACTCCTTACTTTTTTATATTCAAAAATTCACTCCTTCTTTTCTAATCAGTCTATTGCATTCATTCAAAAAGCATTAGGTTGGCAAAGAGTTCTTCTTTCTAGTAGGAATAACACCCCTGCACCCACTGCCACGAGTCCCTATCTGTCACTATAGTAAATCAATCAATATGATTTTCGATTTTAGGGCTCTTTTCCACTGTCAACATTAACTATTTTCATAAACCAAGGGTAAAAATAACCAAGGAATCAGAATTTGTGGGTCATTTTACTCTAGATTCAGTCATTGATTCAATATCTTATCAGTTCTCAAGGGGTATTGGTGTGCGCAGACTGTAATTTCTATAAAACCTTGAAATATAAAATGCTGATTTTCTTTTGTTAATTCTTGGTCAATTTTTACATTTGAGACCTCTATTGAAAGCTTAAGACATTATCAGTTACCATAGAGGGAGAAAGAATGAAATATCTGGACAGATTGTATATATTTCAGAAGAGTTTTGACTTAAACCCGAAAATATCAAAACTAAATATTTTTGCAACTTTTTTAAACTTATATGGGATAACCACAAAAGTGTGTACTTTTAGAATCTTTAATCGGCTATTTATTATCTATTAGCCCAAAGCTAAAGAGTATAGGAGAGTCGAGTAAAAAATCCAAGAAGGTCTGCTTATCACACTGCCATTTAGAAAATTTTGACTTTCCAACATGATCTATAATACTTACCTTATTTCCTTTTGATGCAAAATATAGCCCATTAATCCCCAAACTGTTGTGCTTACAGTGATGTAATTGGTTATCCTCTAAGATCATTCAATCAAATTTAATTTGAGATTAAGTAAAGCAAGGTCTGAAATGTGTGAGAACCAGTGCAGCCTGTGCACAGTGGGAAGGGACTGATAAGACCCCCACTGGCTGGAAATCCACTGACAGAAAATATTATAGTAATTCCACATTCAATCCCTCATAACTTCTGTTCTAGTACCATTATAAAGACAATTTAAACTACTCCGTAGACACTCTGAGGGAACCTCAGAGACCAAGTGTGTCTGTTGTAGTCTGTTTGGTCAGCCAATCTGGCAGAGTGGCCATTTCTCACAAAAGTACTTACTGTTCAGGTCCAATGCTTACACCAACACTTCCCTCAATTTATCTCAAGTTGAATACGAGAGCCCCATAGGCTTAACCAAGAAACTCTGTATCACACCCCCAGTGTGATAACCCTTCCCCATATCACACTCCCTGGGAAAACATCCAAAATGGTCAAATAACTGATGATAAAATCACTTCTAATGCCAAATCAATCGAATTTTGAACATATCTGACTAAATTAACTTGAGATAAATACAAAGGAGCACTCAAATTGGTCAGCACTGAGGGTTATCCTCTAAGATCATTCAATCAAATTTAATTCTCGTGCACCTTTGTCTATGTATATCCAAAGATTCACAATACACAAAGCAATTGAAATACTTGTGATAATTAATAATCCAGGTGATTTTCAAATCTCCCTCCCCAACTCCAAATCATTGTCGGCCATCCTGAAGCCAGGTGTAGCCACCTAGTGCCAAAAAGACTACACTATTCTTGGTTGGTTAGCCCTATGTTTCAAGAGCAGTCTTACACCAGGTAGCACCCCAGCATGTTGACAATGGAGGCCATTGAGGTATGGGCGTCCAAAAGAGTTTTGACTTAAACCCGAAAATATCAAAAATAAATATTTGTGTAACTTTTTTAAACTTATATGTGATAATCACAAAAGTGTGTACTTTTAGGATCTTTAATCAGCTATTTATTATCTATAAGCTCAAATTAGACCAAAGCTAAAGAGTATAGGAGAGTTGAGTAAAAAATCCAAGAAGGTCTGCTTATCACACTGCCATTTAGAAAATTTTGACTTTCCAACATGATCTATAATACTTACCGTAATCTCCCGCGTAGAAGACGCGCTGCGCGTATAAGACGCACCCCAAACTTAGCACATGTACCCCTCGTATAAGACGCACACCCAACTTGAAAAAAATCCTATAAGATGTACGGGGGTGTATTTTCGGCCACCAGGAGGTAATTTACAACTACATATGTCATATACTAACATGACGGATGGGATTGTGATTTTTTTAAAGCAAAGTGAGATTGAATGTAGACACTGAAATATTACTTTTCACTTTAGAAATTTAATTTAAGTCAATGCAAATCGATACTTTGGGGCCCCATAAAATGTAGTAGTCAATAAGTAAATTCATGTCTACCAGTACCCTAACACATAGAAAAAAGTTGTCATTTTAATTGTGTAACACACATTGGCAGATGGAACATAATCATTTAAATTCTGATATTTTTACTAAAATTATGCCATCATAAATCATTGTTGGGTGCTGATTATTTTGCCATTTTTACCATATGATACATTTTCCTCTAGACTCATACACCAGTTATCAAAGGTGGCCGAAAATAATTCCTCCTGGCCGAAAATATCCTCCTAATTCCTAAATTCTGTGTAAAATATGAAATTTAACAACAGACCCCTGTTATGTCAATAAAATCATACCACTCCCAAAAATTGTTGATAATGCCCTCCCTAACCCTCTGAAATATAAAATTGCTATTTATAAGCAATGAATTGCAATTGACTCATTGACTGAGACATGATCAAAGATTAAGTGGCCGAAAATACCCTCCGCTCAGCATGCAGGCTTTTTTTAGCCCCCTCCCCTTCAAAAGAGGTCAAGGTTTTTTTTTTAAATTTAGCCCCCTGAATTTTTTTACTCCCCCCTCAAAACCGGCTGTGGGACAGTTGGACAGATCAGCGATTCGCCAGGTCCAGCAGTTTGACAGAATTTCATGTCATGTGAGACAATTCGACAGGACAATTCGACAGATTCAGGGCAGGCTTCTGCTCAGCCTCGGCCAGCGTCTATTGATACTCAGTTCAATAGCCTGGGGTCAGCTCTATTTTCCACTGGATGTGTATTCTAGTTAATTACTTAATTACCCTCTTTGATCTAGATAAGAATCTGATTGATCTGGGATGTGTATTCACTCCCTAAGCTGATGTTGGGTCACTCCTTAAGTCAAGCATCTGCTTGGGGAGTGAGCTTCGCTGCCTGGGCGACGATCTACCCAGATGAAGGTCTGAAGCCAGCCCGTACTCTGTCGGGCTGGAGGGGGCGAGCCTGGCTTCTGCTAGACTGAGTTTCGTCTGTGTCACGGGTTGGCCGTTCTGACTCCTTTGACTGGTAGGGCTAGGAGAGTGGCTAGGTCAAACCATGATAATATCCCTCTCTTCTTATAGAATTTGGGAGGACAACAACCCTAATGATACTGTCCCTACGCCTTAAAACCATGGAATGGCAAAAATGGGGCTTGAAAAGTTAAATGATTATTTTAGAATGTTATTTGTATCAACCTATACTAGGGAAAACATGCCAAACTTTAATTTTGGATTTACCCGATTAAATTTTAAATCACTGGCAAGCTGGCAACTTGAGTAATTTAATGGTGTTTAAATTGTCTTTATAATGGTACTAGAACAGAAGTTATGAGGGATTGAATGTGGAATTTCTATAATATCAGGGATGTACCATAACCTCCCGCGTAGAAGACGCGTTGCGCGTATAAGACACACCCCAAACTCAGCACATGCATTTTCGCGTATAAGACGCACATTTTAATGCTGATATTTGTAAGATAAGTACATTTCTTTAGTAAAAGTACCCCTCGTATAAGATGCACCCCAAACTTGAGAGAAAGCTATAAGACGCCCCAGCATTTTGTTTGGCCTAGAGGACGCGTCTTATACGCGGGAGTTTACGGTAAGTCAGTCATGGGCAAAAATCAGGAAGCCATACATTTACTTGATATAAAAGCCTTCTGTTTTTTTTCCCAAACAGCCTTTCTTACCATTGGTATAGGGAAAATATGTCATTCAAAATTTTCAGAAATCAGGAAATCCTGATAAAACCTAAAGACTTACATGCCTGTAATATTTTCTGTTGGTGGATTTCCAGACAGTGTGGGTCTTAGGCCTAAAAAATTAGGGTAGGTAGGTCGGATTTTTAAAAAAAAAATTTTTATATTTTTTTTTTAAAAAGTTCCCGGATGCCAAAAATGATGGCTCAGCATATCAAACAAATTGAAAATATATAAAAATGTTGGTTATTTTAAGCCAGTAGCATTCGTAAGACTGTGGGCTTTAATTTGATACCAAACATGCCTATACATTGAGATTTTTTTTACATTTTTCTTGATTTTTGGGTCATTTTTACAAAAAAAAAATCTAAAAGATTTTTTTTAAAAATTAGGGTCGGGCCAAATAACTACCGTAATCTCCCGCGTATAAGGCGCGTCTTATACAGGGGTTTTAGTTCTCATTGGATTCACAAGGGGGACACCAAGAACTTTCTTTTGATATCTTACATGCCCCCTTGTTCAAAATAAGACATAAGAGGGCCAAGGAGGGTCTGGGTGGCCCAAGCTACACATAGGTTTTTGAATTTTGAAATTTCATTCAGTAGAACCAAAGTTATGATTTTTTCATTTTTTTGAGAATTTTGCAAAACTCTAGGTGCGCCTTATACGCGGGCTGCGCCTTATACGCGGGAGATTACGGTAGGGTCGGTCGGGATACCTGAACACAACTTCTTTTTTTTTTAGGCCTTATCAGTCCATGCCCACTGCGCACAGGCTGCACTGGTGCTCAGACATTTCAGACCTTGCTTTACTTAATCTCAAATTAAATTTGAGGGAATGATCATAGAGGGTAACCAATTACATCACTGTAAGCACAACAGTTTGGGGATTAATGGGCTATATTTTGCATCAAAAGGAACTAAGATACCGTAAACTCCCGCATATAAGACGCGTCCTCTACGCCAAACAAAATGCTGGGGAGTCTTATAGGATTTTTTCAAGTTGGAGGGGCGTCTTATACGAGGGGTACTTTTACTATAGAAATGTACTTATCTTACAAAAATCAGCATTAAAATGTGCGTCTTATACACGAAAATGCATGTGCTGAGTTTGGGGTGCGTCCTATACGCGCAGCGCGTCTTCTACGCGGGAGAATACAGTATTAAAAAGATAAAAAATTATGTGTTTGCCCTGTTGTTAATTTGCATCCCAAAGCCCGGGGTGGTGCATATTGACCCAAATGCCCATGGAAATTGGGTTTTGCATGTGCAAACATAACCAAAATCCAAAATGGCGGACAGCGAGATGACCGAGTTGTGGGGCTATAACTGCTGAATTATAACAAAATGGAGGAGAATTACAGTGTCTCATGCCTTTTTATGGTTAATATGGATCCTTATTCAAGACCTGCTGCTGGTTTGCAATGCTTTACTCGCCAAGAGTTATTCGCCAATGAAATATATGAGCGATAATGGATGCATTCTCCATAGGCTTAACCATTGACAGTGATAACGCTCGAAGAATACATGAGGTTAGTATCAGAAAGGGCCTAAAAGAAGAGATTAAGTGCCCTTTCGTGTTACTCGCATTGCAAAATGCTATCCTATATTTATATCCTATGTGAGGTTTTCAGAATAAATTCAAGTTAACTGAATAAAAAAAACCTTTTCCTTGTCCGATGAACAGTAGAGCATGATACCTCTTCAAAAATGTACATTGCTATACCAGAAATAATGGCAGGGTGGCCAAAAATACCTACCCCCTGGCCGAAAATACCTTCCTCTCCTCTATAGATCAAAGAATTCTCTGCGCCCCTGGCGTGGGTGGCGCAAAAATTTTTGACTGCTGTCAAGGGGGGGGGGCTTAACCCCCCCCCCCTCCAGTTGATAAATAGTGACCACTCCCTTAGTGTCTCCACTCAGTCACTGACACTGAGTGACTGTAGTTAATGTCATATCTCGATGCTTTTTTATAAAATCTAAGCTGAGTGAGGGGTCAAATAACATTTTCTCAAATGACATTTTTCTAACGAGATATTAAAGGCCTAAGGACGACTCATGGACAACTAAAATGCCTGAAAACCTATAATTTCTTCAGAAAGGGGGAGGGGGGAAATTAGGGTCGGCCCCGTTTTGCTAGATAGGGTCGGGTTACCTGAAGCAAACAATTTGACTGGGGTTTTAGTTTTACAGTAATACATTAAAGACTTGATGGTTTTGAAGCCTTTTTATTACTGTACCCTTTTCTAATCATAGGCAATTTGAGTTGGAGCTTCGGACATACACTGGCGATGACCCGCTGAGCGTGTGGTATGGATACATTATGTGGATGGAGCAAAATTACCCCACGGGTGGACGCAGCCAGCTCTCTCAGCTCCTGGAGCAGTGTATGGCCCAATACAAAGATGAGGAGAAGTATAAGAATGACCCCAGGTTCCTGCAACTGTGGATCAAATTCGTAAGCCCATGACCTGCTTGTCTCAGATTCCATTGAATGAGATACATTTTACCACACAAAATGGTGTGTGATTTTGGTATTAAAGTTATAAGAGTTCAAATAAATTACACGTTCTTAATTGATGAGATATACAAGAATCACTGATAGGGGGTGCACAGAAGCGTGGTTTGAGTTTTAAGCCTTTAAATTGAAGCCTTGTTATCATTATCATTTTTACTGTAGGCTCAATTGTGCACAGATCCCAGAGAGATTTACAGCTTTATGTTCAACCAAGGCATCTGTAGTGACCTCGCAGCTTTCTATGAAGCTTGGGCCTCAGAGTTGGAGAGTATTGGTAATACAAAACGAGCAGATGCAATCTACCAACAGGGCATAGACTGCATGGCGCAACCTTCTGATTGGTTAATACACCGCCACAGGTGAGTTTGATAAAACAATCAAAGCAGTGTAATATTATCGTAAAACCTCTGTAAGAAGCCGGCCCCCTCCCCCGAAGCCTAATCTAGCATTGTTTAAACAATCTGGGATTCATTTGATCCGTCTCATGATTTGACCCCCCTGTTAAACGTAAGTCGTGATTCTCAAGGAGTCAGCGTAGTGCAAGCTCGCGAGCGTCACTATCAGATCAAATAGCCTCAATGAAATTTTTATATAAAGATATTTTCGGCAAAAGTAGTTCTAGGGCGTAGGGACAGTATCATTAGGGTTGTTGTTTTATCAAATTTTATAAGAGTTTGGAGTATGTAATCATGGTTTGTACAGCCTAACTTATCTGGTTCGAGATTAATGCTAGACCATGTGACCACGATGGGCGGTACCACGTGACTACGCGGACTCTTTGATGTCGCACGCTAGCCCCTGTTAAAGGGGGCCTAGCACGGCTAAGACGTACCCGCTTTAGCAAGTCACGTGACCACCCCTGGACCAATCAGGTCGTCGCAAAATTTTTGCTGGGTCCCGTGGATTTGTCCAGGTTCTTTTGGAAAGTACCCATGTTGAAATTTGCTGTGCTAGCCCCCCTTTAAGGTAAATGCTAGGAGTCGAACTATGGTTCAAACCTTGAAGTTTGGTCGGTTTCTGGGGGAGGTTTAAATTACGCGAGCCACCATTTCCAAACTAATGACCAGAACAATATTGAATATGAAGAGCAAATCACTGAAAATGCAAATCTACTGTATATATGAACACTTTTGGTGACTGGTAGGTAATTTGAGCTCTTATGTATTATCTCTTTGTCTCGACAGTAGTGATCTAGTCTAGAATTTCAGGTTGCAAAGACAGATGTCGTTGCGGCCTCATAGGAAAAGCGCATGCGCAAATCCGTAGTTCTCAGACTGCTGTACATTTCCATAGGAGGAGGACGCTCGGCAATTTGGCTTACACTTTCGAGTGAGTTTTAGCAATTTTTCTATACTTCCATTTTTCATATCTGATTTTAATTGTTTTAGGGGGGTTAACTCACCTTAAGAAGTAAAATTAGGCCTCTTTAGGCTTTATTTTTCTTTAAATTGTAGCGATCTCTCCTTTCCCGCCCTTACGGAGAAGCTGTTGGATTCAATCCTGATCGGTCTACTCTTTAGCGAGTTTTCACCCCTTTAACAATATTTTAAACCAGTAAATTCTTTAAATTCTTGGTTAATTTGGTACTTTCTCCCTGTTTTTGTATGTTTTTCCGTCTTATTTGACGAAAAAATATTCTCGTCTCACTTTACGACATCAGCAAAGGAGTCAGGACCGGTGTCGTATCCCAGAAGTTGGCGCATCCCAGAAGTTGGCTGCGCATGCGCAGTGTATGTTTTAAGCCTATTATCGCTCATGGGCCACAAACATCAATGAAAATAAATAATTTTTTGAAAACATAAAAACCATGATAACATCCCTCTCCTCTTATAGAATTTGAAAGGACAACAACCCTAATGATACTGTCCCTACGCCGTAGAAATATGAAAAGAGTAAAGTTATTTTGAAAAATACGGCCAACTTCTGGGATGCTCGACTTTCGGGATATGACACCTGTCGACGGCAAAATTTCGCCGACTTCCGGTCTGACGCTGAACGCAAAACATCTCTTCAGTTTTGCAGCTGTTTTGTTGAAAATTATCGTTATTAGAGACGGATTACTTCCAAATCAGTGAGATTATATCATTTCTAAATTGTTTTACCCCTTTTTACTGGGTATTTTTACAGTGTTTTTGTGTTTGTTTGGGCGATAATAGAGGTAGTTCCCATAGACCCTGGCCTTTACTGTCACTTTAGTGTCAGTCTGCCTAGTTGGGGTGGTGTTTGAGGTTTTCTACCTCCACACTCCTGCTGAGGGTAATTTAGGAGGACTTTGCTTCCTTTTACCTGTCAGTTTACCTCTTTTTCCCCAAATATTTAGCTAAAGTTGTCAATTTTAGGCTTGTGTTCTGAAGCCTTGATTGACACTTGGATGTTATCAACTTACCCATAGGCTCATGATCTGGAGCCTCAGTTGACACCATCAAACGAAAAAACATTTTAATAGACCATTGCACTGGTTAGATTGTCACAGATATGCCTCTTGATGGAGTTCAGTCTGTGACCCACCTGTTTATGTTCTGAGCTGGTGGACACAACCTATGGTATATTAAAATTATTTTGTTCCTGATACACTCAAAGTCAGACTACAGGTCTCCACATTAATTTCTGATGAAATGAAGTGGCATTAGCCATCCGGTACTCACAGACTGACTTGTGAATAAAATGGCTGTGTATCAGGGAGGTTATCTACACCAATAAGATGCTGGACTTTGTGCTCGCTGTACAGATAGGCCACTGTTATAGAATTTGGGTACAATTCTTAAACAGTGACTCCCTTCGTAACTGTCCGGACCTGCGGTGGGACTTGTTACTGGAGTTGGGTGTAAGATAACCTTGACACCACCAGAGTTGTGGCCCCCTGGCACAATACTGGCAAGCTGATCTTCAATCAGCGGTTCGATTTTCTACCATTTTCGCTGATTATGATAGAAAATTTTGACCTGTCTCCCGGGGAGGGCAGAAGTCTTAAGAATGGTGTCTAAATACGGCTGTATAGGTTGTTACTCGTAAAACTGTTTTACCTATACCTTATGTCAAAAAATTTCTCGGTTTGGAGAAATTTATGACCTGCCTCCCTGGGTAGGGCAAAAGCTTTGCTTTTTCAGGTCTATAGATTGTGACTGCCTTTGCCAGGGGTTATAAGGGGGTGATTCAGAAAATCATTTTTTGCCTATACTTATGCCCAAAAGATTAACAAACCTGTTAATTCTTATTTACAGTTATTTGAAGAATCACTTGAGACCCTTACCTTATGCCGATTTTTCCAGAGGGTCCACATACAGTCACAAGCCTTACAAGCTTACTTACCTTTTCCTTTACCTTTGCCATAAATTCTCTGAATTTATAGAGGCACAGGTTAGGTTGATCACCCCTTGTTGGTTGACTTCAAACCGATACTCTATAAGTGCAGATAAAGTTAATTTTAATCTGCTGAACTTTCCTACTCATGTGTTTTCACCTAAGAATGGTGATAAAAATGAGTTGTGTGTTCAGTTTACACCAATAAATGTCTTTGGGAGCATTTAGCTTAGACTAACTACTGCTATAGAATCTGGTAAAGATTCTTTACAGTAAATCTATGAAAGGGTGGTAAATATTCCCTAAACCATCTCCTTGTGTGCTCGTAATCCTTGAAAATAAAATTTAAACCAGGAGAGAATGTACTAGATTGCCGACATGTTTCGGGCTTTTGCAGCCCTTCGTCAAGGCTAGTTTATTATTAGTTTTAACAAGCTTAACTGGAACCTGGAGCCTTTTCCAGGCTGTTGTTCCAAAGTATACATTTTGTAACAGTACTGGTATTGGTAGTCATGGCAAATTAATTTCAAATTACAAATGACTCCCTGAGTGGGTAATGGTTTGATCATTTGGATAAGAAGGCTCCCAAAATGGGTCACCCTGAGTTTTAACATTAATAACAAGTCTCGTGTATGTAAAAAAACCATTTTGAAATGGCCCCAAATGCTATAACAGTGTCTCAATAAATAGTGACTTTATATAAGTTACTCTCAGGTGTATATTATGCTCAGGTCAGGTCAGGGATGAATTTCTTCCTATCTTCTCTTGACATGGTGATTATTGGAAGAGTGGGGCTTTCAAAGTCCACTGGTGGATATTCCATGGTTGGCCATGGTATAGGTACCCATTGTCTGATGTCGCAATTTTGTGAAGCATTAGGAGTCGGTGAGTGTGTTTCATAGTTGGTAGTGGTCATGGAAAATAGGCCTAGGTCGTCCTTTAATGTCAGTCTCTGATAGGTTGTGCATAGGTTCCAGGATTTCAGGTGTCCATGGTATAATGGGCGTGGCTGGTTTGTGGATGGGGGAAGACGTCTTTTCTGTAGTACCTTTGTTTAATGTATTAACAATGTGTGAGTTAGCAACATCCATGTATAGGTCTAATTCCTTGTTCCTACTCGGTACTACCTCTGGTAAAAAAGTGGCCTCTGGGTGTATTATCACATGTCTTTTTTTCGGATGATTGAATGGGCCAACATGGGGTTTTGTGATGGCATTGATGTAGATGGGTGAAGGGGGAGATGTTTTTCTTCCCTCATATGGATTGGGTGCCGGTATAACGTTGAATTTAACCGGTGGTAGCGGTTTTTTGTCAAAGTCAAAGTTCTCCCATTTTTCTACGTACTCACTGCGAGTTTGTGCTCTCAAGGTGGTCTTTTCTTTTCTATATGCCTTGGTATTTTTATTTATTGCTCCGTTGGGTTGTAGTTTGGGCGGCGGCAAATAGAGAATGCCATGGTTTGGTGTGTCATTGGGATGTTTCCTCCTCAAATCAAATGTCTGTTTAAATTCGACTTTCTGTCAAATATAACACCACAGTAGGCGCAAGTGACCTTTGTTTGGCCGTGGTATGAATTCAGGTGTAGTCTTAAGGCTTGTTTGGAGGAGCAAATATGATCACAGATGGCACAAACCAAGGCCGTTGTAGTTGTTGCCCTCCATGTTGGACGTAGGCCGCTTACTGTGTGACGTCATAACGTTACGTTTTGACGTTGATGCCCGCTGGTTGCCACGTTTCTAAGAGACGTATCCAAGCTTCCTCGAGGCGTAGCAACGAGGCGGTGGTTTGTGCTGTGCTGTCGACAATTGTCATGGTGACACTTTGTGGACCACATCCACGGGTTGTGTTGAAATGTTCTGTTACTGGAGTTTCCAGATCGGGGTTGTAATTATTCTTCCCTTTTCTTTCAGAGTCAATTCCATAAAGGTGTTGGCCTAATCTTTTCTTCGTTGCATGTGAAGTTTGACCCACATATTGCTTGTAGCAGGCAGTACAGGTTAGGACATAAATGACGTTGTTTGTGGTACAGTTGTTGCTGCCAACAATCTTGTAGCTTCGTCCATTTGTGGTACTTGTGATGGTAGTAGCAGTTTGGACCCTCCTACAAAAAGTACAGCGGCCACATGGGCGGCATCCTGGTGGAGAGACCATGTGGGGGTGTGGAGTGTGGACCAATGCCAACTTTAGGTTTTTTGATTTTCTGTATGTCAACATCACTCTAGGTGGGTGTTTTTCATTTTTGATGGGATCTGACTGTAGGATTGGAGCACTATCCTTCAGTATCTTGGGAATGGGCATGTGTTTCGGGTTGTATTCTGTTATGTAGTTGATAGCTTCTGATGTAGGTCTCTCAGGTGGATGAAGTATATCCTCCCTTTGATGTGTCTTTGCTTTGGCAAGGGCCACCTTCAAAATTCTGTTGGGGTAGCCATGTTTCCTGAACGTAGAAAGCATTTTCTGACTGTCCCTAATGAAGTCCTCTTCTTTCTGATCGATTTTTCTGAGTCTGACCAGTTGTGAGTAGGGGATGGACCTTTTTACTCTTTTACAGTAAATCAATTTTCTCACTGTGGTGAAAAGATTTCCAGACATTTTAGATTGGTTTTAAGATAGGGTCTATGGCCTTATCATGTCACCAAAGTTAAGTAAGTTGAGCAGGTTATCTACACCAAATAGTACAGTTCAGTCTGTGCTTGCTCTACAGATAGCACTGTTTTTAGAATGGGTAAAATTCTAAACAGTGACTCCGGTGTAACTGTCCAGACCTGCGGTGGGACTTGTTACTGGAGTAAGGTGTAAGATGACTTTGACACCACCAGAGTTGTGACCTGCTGGCACAACACTGGCAAGCTGATCTTTAATCAGCATGTCAAATTTCTCTGTGCTACCTTTGTGGTGAGAATGATAGAAAAAAAAATTGACCTGTCTCCCTGGTGAGGGCAGAATTCTTAATAACGGTGTCTAAATCAGGCGGTATAGGTTGTGATTTGTAAAATCAACTTTACCTATACCTTATGCCAAAAGATTTCTCAGTTGAAGAAATTTATGACCTGCCCCCCCCCCCCCGGGGGGCAGCTTTGCTTTTTCGCAGGTGACTTTGCCAATAACCGAGAAGCTGCCTCATAGTGATTTTGAAATATCACTGAGACCTTTACCCGTGAAATTTCCTCAGAACTTTCTTAAAAAGTCAATGTGCAGCCACAGGCCTGTTAGCTTGTGTCAGGTTATTCGGGCGCTAAAGTTACCAATACCTATACCTCTTGGCATAATTTCTCTGAAATTATTCTAGCACAGATTTAGGTTGTTCAACCCTGGTGTTGAAACTATATACTGATACACTGAAGTATTGCCTACAGCCAAAGCGGCACCCTAGTGTACTTATGTTAGTAGTCACCTAAGACTGGTGACCACATGAGTTGAGTATCAGGTAGCCAGTTACACAAATTATTGTTTTAGTTGAGAACTGTGTAACAGGCAGGTTATTTACACCTTTAAAGAAGTACAGAGATTTCTGTATTTGCCCTACTTTTAGGTGTCTACTTTCTGGCATAATTTTATTGTATAGGTTGTGAAATGAGAATTCAAAAATACCTATAATTTATGCCCAATAAATTCACAAGTATGGTTAAATCTTTAAGCCTGTATTTAACAGCTTAGAGCCATACTTAATGTCAAAGAATTCTACGAAATTTTCTGGTGACTCACCATTAACCAAGAAGCTGCTTGGTAGTGATATGATAAATCACTGAGACCTAATGTTTCACATTTGAATATTTCTACATAAATATCATAGAGGTCAATGTGCAGCCACAAGTCTACTAGCTTGTATTAGGTTACTTGAGTTCTCAAGTTACTAATTACCTATACCTTATGTCATAAATTCTCTGAATCTATTCATCATAGATTAGGTTGTTCATCTTGGTGTTTAATTATACATTGGTACACTAAAGTTCTTACCTGTGGCCAAAGTGGTCAGGTGGTTGACTGAGGTAGTGTGCTCATCGTAATTCACCTAAAGACTGGTGATAAAAATGAGTTATGTATCAGGTTACACCAACAGTCTTTTCTGTTAGTCAGAAGAAGACAGAAGGTTATGTTTATCTAACAAGAGTACCATGGTAGCCATTGCTGAAGCTGATTTCCAGCAATTTCACTGATAGTAGATATCAGATGGCTACCAACTGCCCCCCGCAGTGAATAGTTGGGGTAATTTCATTGGCTGAAAATTAAACCTGCTAAACCCTGTTTTAGAATTATGAGAAAATCTTTTAACGGTGACCCCTATGTAACTGTCCAAACCTGTGGGAAGACTTGTTACCGGAGTTTTGTGTAAAGATGACTTTGACACCACCAGGGCTGTAGAGTGAGGTGACTGTTTTAGAATTGTGGGTAATTTCTAAACAGTGACTCCTGTATAACTGTCCATACCTGCAGTGGGATTTGTTACTAGGGCTGGGTGCTAAGATAAACTTGACACCACCAGAGCTGTGGCTTTTGGCACAGCACTGGTTATGCTGATCTAATAGACCCACAGTTGAATTTACCTCTTCTACCATTTATGGAAAAATGATTCTTGACTTGCCCCTCTAAGGAGGGCAGAAGTCTTAAAAAGCGGTGTCTAGATTCAAGGGTATAGGTAGTGTTTTGCAAAATCGAAATACCCTTACCTTATGGCCAAAGATTACACAACCCTGGTGAAATTTGTTTTAAAGCAAGAGCTAAGACTTATGTTTTGTAGTCTTGGTTGACCTTGTTAATGAAATTAAAGTTGAATACTGAGTTTGACACTTATGTAGCTTCATAATGGAGACTATCAGCTGATCCACCTTGCTATTTCAAAGGTGGTGGACATAACTTTTGGTATTTTAACTAATTAATTTCTTACCTGATACACTAATAAAGCAGACCCACTGCAATATCTCTGTTTATCTTTGAGTTGATTGAAGGTGTGTCAGGCCAATCTTCTATACCAAGTAAAGAAGTTTGGTATAATTCTCAATAGTAACTCCTTTTGTAACTGTCCAGACCTGTGGTAGGACTTGTTACTAGAGTTGTGTGTAAGATGAACTCAACACCACCAGAGATGTGGCTCCCTGGCACAACACTGGCAAGCTGATCTTCTAATCAGCATTAAGGACATGTGTTGTACTAGCTATTGTAGCTGATTATGCTAGATAAGATAGGTAGCCTATTTATGATAAGTAAATATGTCAAGCTGCTGATGAGGTACAGAATGTCCAGATTCAAGGTCAAAATTGTACAAACTTGTGGTTCCAATAAAATAGCTTCTTAACTATTTATATTGGCAGCACATATGTTAACCATATCAGCTGAACCTATCTATGCAGTAAAACATGTGTACACTTTTACAGTATTAGCAACATTCACTGTTTACACTATACTGTTGCAGCAGTAGCTAGCCAAGTACTTGCACTTTTACCTTGTCTAGTGGTGCTTGCTTGTACAATAAGTCATAATTGCTTATTTGTACAGTACAGGTAATAGCTGCACTTGAAGCTATCATGACACTAAACAAACAGACTGTTTTTTTGTGTGCTACAAAGGTTACTATACTATACCATACTGGTTTTTAGTATCACTGATTATGTTGTACATCATGTAAAGACTGTAAGCTGTTTTACTTAACACTATGAATGTAGAAACCACTCTCTACATAGTAAATGTGGTCGCTGTTTTTCTGCACCAGCTGAAGCTCACATTATATATGTAGATGGTTTGTATACATTACAAGTGTGCTAAGTTGTACTACATATGGATTAATATACTTGTCCAGCAGTCATAGCTGCTTATGTTGTACAACATGTGTAGGTACCATACTGTGCTCCTATATGTATGTACCACAATAGGCCAGCTGCTTATGATATACAACATACTTTTTATGGTGTGCTGTTTAAATCTACATTATAAATGTAGAAACCCCCTTTCTACATTGTGAATGTAGGTGTTAACAGACTTAGCTGTTTAATTTGTACAACAAGTTGTACATACCATTTTCATTTGCCTTCATATATACATACATCTATGTTGCATATCTCATATACATGCCACTAGGTTGTACAGCTGATAGCTGTTTGTATACTTACTATTTTTAGTAAAAGCAGTCATAACTACTTGTCTGTACTAAAGTTGTGCAGCAGTCTTACCTGCTTAATTTGCACAAAATATGACTGTTACATACATACCAGCAAGATTGTACACTTTCTGCATGTTATGTCTGCTAAAGATTTTTAACATGCTTATGTATCTCAAATTATGTAGTATTAAGAACTACATAGGGTAAGGGCACCCTGAGTCGGACAGACACCTAAAGTCGGACACCTTTTGGATTGAATAACATTAGCCATATGATAATTTTGCTTATCATATGAATTGGAAATGAAAATTGAAGTATTGTTCTCTGTAGTAAATACAGTACCGTAATCTCCCGCGTAGAAGACGCGCTGCGCGTATAAGACGCACCCCAAACTTAGCACATGCATTTTCGCGTATAAGACACACATTTTAAGGGTGATTTTTATCAATTCAGTACTGCTCTATAGTAAAATTACCCCTCGTATAAGACGCACACCCAACTTGAAAAAATCCTATAAGGCGCACCAGGCATTTGTTTGGCGCGTCTTATACGCGGGAGTTTACGGTACAACAAATGCAAGTATCTACATTTATGGCTTTACACCTGTGTGAACTAGGAGTGATATTGCTCAAATCTAAAGATCCAAAATAATGAGCAGATGGAACATTTGGTTTCATTGTTCAGTCTGACATGTCTTAGCCCATTTGTTTATATGATTTATATATATGACAATGGTAACACACATATTATTGCTAGCCATTTGACAAAGAAAACCCAGGTACATCACTTATATCACATTTTGAGAGTTATTCATAAATTACCCTCAAATTATACCTCAAGCCTGGCACAAATTGCAACTGTCTCAGACACAATCATACAAGGCCTTATATATTGTCAATGGACTATTCTGGGTATTATTCATTATTTTACACATTAATTAAATTCTTCGCCACACACGCTCAGGCCCTGCTCACAAGCTTACAGCTCACCCCCCCCCCCTCCAGTGTGTACAGTGAGCTACTCTTACATCATCCATACCAGGATGTTATGAGAGCCGGACCCATTCCATTTCTGAGCACTCACTCACTGGGAGTATCACAACATACTGACATACCTGTGGACGCATTTCTAGGATGCAGGGAAATTCCACAATCTCCCTTCACCCTGATTGGTCCACATATAAATAGAATCATTACCAGGTATGACGACACGTCAGATCTGACCAGATCCAACCAGATCTGACCTGCTCCTACCGGTATATTTCATCATCCTGTGAGCTGCTCACCTAGGTATATAAGACCACATGAGCAGCTCCCAGGTATCTCTTTATTCTACACACAACCTCCCTAGTATCTAGAACCTACAACAGGTTGAGCCACAAGCTTAGGGGCAGAGCCTGCACACTGGCGAGTGTATCATTGTTACCACCTATTTGTACACTCTGTCATCACGCAATAAACAAGGATCAAAGAACTTCTCTGGATTCAGTGTTCATTACAACATCGACTTGTAACGGTTCGTTGACAATATTATTACAATGGTCATTTTTTTCACAAAGAAACCTTTATACTATGCCCTTACCCCTAGCCAGCAATATCAT
Source organism: Acholoe squamosa (assembly GCA_949317995.1). NCBI lineage: Eukaryota > Metazoa > Annelida > Polychaeta > Phyllodocida > Polynoidae > Acholoe > Acholoe squamosa. The sequence continues at coordinate 27,310,045 of OX439039.1, read as the reverse complement.
CGATTTTATTAAATTTTCTTTTGTTCTACCCAATAGCTAGCACACAAGTTTAACTGGACCCCCATCTGCCCTGATGGAGTTAATGTTCATTTGTGCCTTTCAGAATGTCCCCTTACAGTTATGCAAAAATAGATAACTGAGCATATTCTCACTATCATTATTGAGTATCTAGTTTTATGCTATGTATGTATGCCTTTACAACATATTCCACATAGAGTTATCTATCATGTCAAGTAAATAACAAAGTGTCTGACTGTAGGGTCATGCCTGGTCTCAGGTGTCCGACTCTGGGTGCAATTTGATGTTTTGAAATCAAAATGAATGCAGTTCATTTGTTCATATCTAAAAGAAAAAAAATGATCAAAATCTCTTCATGAATATAAGTGGGCAAGTATATTCTTTACATTAGGACATTAAAAAATAGAATTCACATCATTTGAAGGTACCAGATTGAAGCACCAAATGTGGTCACCTCTTGCATGGCCAGGAGCGTCCGAAATGGGTGCCTTTACCCTAGGTTGTACAACATCAGGAGGTACTATACTGTTAAGCAGCTGCTAACCTTTGAGAAACCCAAACCTGAGGTAAATTAATTAATGAATTTCCCAAATGGAAAATTCCTGCTTCTAGCACAGGACTAATATGCTATTTACAACTAAAATCGATTGGGATTTATTGTTTGCCTTCTTTGAATCTAAAAGAAGGGTAAATGAAAGTAAGCTCTTTCTTTTGGTTTTACCAAACAACCTTTTTCTTGACACCTGACTGCTTCTTTAGTCAGGATGAATAAAGTTATTCACTTCTTTTCCTAAAAAGTCCTGTGTTGCAGTTCCTACCAGTTTGTGAGAACTAGTAACATTAAATAAGATAGGACTATGGAAAATGGGCAGTGAATCAGCTGAATTTTAAAGTCTCCTATGAGGCCGCAACGACATCTATCTTTGTGACCTGAAATATAAAATTAATCGATACTTACCTGTAAGTTGATTCAGGTGCAACGATAGATCGTTGCGGGGTATATAGGCCCACCCATCCTCCCTAGGATGAAAAGATTAGAGAGGCATAATCATTGATCTACAATATTCAAGCATTGTTGAATATAATATCTATGTATAGATCTTATTCGAAGATACAAATTCATCTATATACATACAACAATTGAAGAAAATAGATATTTAAATTAATTTCCTATGTACCTAAAAACGAAATTTCTTTCAGCGATTGATTCACTGCCAGCCGACGTTTGTTCCTTAATAGTTTGGCATGTTGGATGCCTTACAACTACGGATCTGTGCATGTGCTTCTCCTATGTACCCCGCAATGATCTATCGTTGCTCCTGAAACAACAATTAATCATCAACTTACAGGTAAGTATCGATTAATTTTATATTAAACACACTGGATATGATAAATGCATTGATCATAAAAAATACAATTTGATCGGCACATGTACTATACTCAGCCCTTTCAAACTATTATCCAGAGATTTTCAAACACGGATTGCAAGTCGGTTAGCAAATGGAGAGACAGGGATGGATGTAGGGCCAGGTCTGCAGGAGGATGCAGAGAACCGAGTATCTCTTGCTGCTGTACGAGCACATGGTCGCTCCAAAAAAGTTGGTTCAGAACGCACTCCACTTTCCAAACCAACGATCCTTAATACCTCTAAGAATGTAAAGACAGGATCCAACATTCAGGGCCCTGGATTTACGATCTTCCAGGAGCAGGAAAATGTGCCATCCTCTTTGCCACCTGAGACTAAGCAGTGGGCTAAAGTCCCCATCCGGTCTGAAGTCAACCGTGAAAATGAACAGAAGCCTAGCCGGTGGACTGAAGCTAAGGTGAGTCTCAGAAATTTACATATCATTATGTGGCGATGTTTAGAAAAGGGAAATTCTAAAATTTACCCATACATTTTTTGTTTTGTTTTCATGAAAGTTTACTGCGGGACAAATACTTAAATAATACAAAAGTGAATAATTGTCATAATGAAAGGGATGATATGCTGCTGGGCTTTCTGTGTAGTAATCACAACAAGGGTAGCAAGTAAATGTTGTAATTCCACTCCCCTAGGTGCGACAACGACCTGGGTTCAATGCAGGTGCCCCAGCAGAGCCTTCCTTCCACATTCACCAAGACAAGGATGTATCCCAGCCACAGGTCACTCCATGCAAAGTTAACCCAAGCACCAACTCTGTGCTCAGTGCTCATAAACAAAAACCTGCCCATGATCCACTCCAAGTGCTCACCACACCAGCCGGTGAAACCAAACAGGTGCCCATGTACTGTAAACATCTGGTGTATACTGGTGCAGAGGAATTCTCCATTGAAGAAATACGAGCGGCACAGATCATCAAGAAACAAGAAATGAGGAAGAGGGAACAACAGGAAGGTCAGTGACTGATTACATACATCCTATACTGCCTTACGTATTAGGCACAACTCGTGTATAAGGTGCACCCTGATCTTTTTACGAGGAGAGTTCTTCACCATGGTCACGATCGCCAATGTTATTTGGCTTGATGGGACTCGACCTCATTTTACCAGGCGATTTTGAAGAAAATTTCTCAATATCTCCCTGAAAAAGTAAATCTTAAATGTTTTACCTTCATATATGTTAATAATGGTCATAATAAATATCGTGTGAAAGCATTTTCCTATGTTTTCAATATTAAGTGAAATATGAAAGATTATATTTTCGGGCCCAAAATGGAGACAGTTCCTGCTTATTTTTTTGCAGTGTAGATGCTAAACTTATATGTACAGCATGAAAACAGTTGACAGTTAATCGTTATCTCAAGTTTCTCCTTGTTCCTTAATAGTTTGGCATGTTCGATGCCTTATTTATTTCCACTTCAATCAATTATTTAAGGTAGTTATTGATCAAGAAGAAACAGACAAGCAGAGAAGTTGATCGAAAAATCGCCATTTGCCACTTGCTGTAGTTGTTTCCATAAAGTCCCTGTAGGTGGCGCTGCTAATTTGCTGCGCAAATGCAATGACCTACTTTCTGGGTCTTCGCGCATGCGCCGCACATTTAAAGAGTACACACAGCCACGTGTTTCGCTGGTACTGCTATTTGTCAGAGCCCGCTGTAGGACCGCGGTACCAGTGAAACTGTTGTTGCCGATGTTGGCACTATCGGCCCAAATATCTTCTTATTTTGCGCGGCCCCGTTTGGTGGTTCGAGAACATGTTTGTATCATTCTTTCATCAATACCCTCAAAACATCGCTGTAGATGCCAAAAATGCTGGGGAAAGGCCAAAATGGCTTGAACACCTAGAGACATCGTTGGGCAATAATGGGGTTCCAAGAAAAAGCCGGTTTTCCAGAGGAGCCCAAAGGTCTTTGAAAGGTATGGGCATTTTTGGGATTTTACATAGTCTAAAATTTGAAATATCAGTCAAAATTACGTTTTGGTGTCATAGGAGTAATCCTCTCAAAAAACTGATACCAAATCATGTCCTGCATGTTCCTGTGCGAGCAATTGTAAGGGACAGAGATGTCAGACCTTCAGAGGTCTGTCTATTTTCAGATGTTCAAACTTTCCCAAAAGTCAGACATCTCAGAGGCTTCTTCCATCTTGTAGTCATAATATAGATAGAGGGAATTACATTAATCATACATACCCTTACATTGATTGATTGATTGATTTGTGTTTTACAGCACTTTAGCGGCACTAAGTGGCTATCCCGTGCTTCATAAGTTGATAATCTAACAGAGGAATGTGTCAGTGCCCGAGCATATGTGCACCACACACATCCTGAGGGGAGAGGAAAGAGGAGATATAGACCCTTTTAAGTGGGCTAGGGAAGCCCGACATACCCTTACAACATGCCCTTTCTACTTCTATGGAGCATAAGGCTGAGCATAGTCCAGGCTTCAGTAGGTGAAATTAAGCATGCCTTGTGCTGCCCTCTAGCCTTTTCTAGACAAACCACCTTTCAGAGATCAGAGGATCTCTGAAATCTCATTTCAGAGGACATGAATCTAAGCTGGCTTCTGATTGGCTGAAATTCAAATGCAGTCTTTTAATTGTTTTTCTATCACCATTCAATCTAGAGATGGTTTTAAAGAGGAAACTTTCGTTAGTGTCCCAACAAGTTGGAGGCCTGCTGGGCCCTCTCAGCAGGTCTTATACCGCATCCACAGAGAGATGCTAATTTTTATTGCCCAGCAGGGTGCCTCCTGTGAAGTTTGGCCTGGCTGGAGTCATTAGAGAGTGGGGTGGTAGTGGGAGCAGCTCAATAAAATGGCCAGTGACCAGACAATAGGGAGTGTGTGTCAATTGATGGAACAGCCAGATTTCAAAATTCTGACAGTTGGGGAAAATTTAAAACTTCATTTCTGTGTATTTTATTTATCAAAAGTACTTGATTTTAGGTATATCTCTCAAACTGATATCCCCACACATGCTATGCATCTTATAAAAAATAGCATTCATTTTAGACATAGATATTTGGGATAACTTGACATATTTGACCAGAGCTCTTGACTCCACCATTTATGAGACCCCCTGTGGGTTCACAGGCTGTTCCGTCTTATTTATATTCTCCCCTCCCCTTTAAAAGTTTTTAATGAGGGGAGCAGGTTGAAATGAAGATGAGATGGGTGCTTTTATTTTTTTTTTAAACAATTTAAACTTTATTTAGCCAAGATGTCTTCCATTTCATTCGAGTACATAAATTGAATTTTCCTTGATTCATTGATGAATGATGATAAATACCTCATTTCGATTGAAAGATCTGATTATTATAAATAAGGAAAACCAATTACTTAGTGGCTAACAAGTTAATGACTGACCATCATCCATAGGATGTTGTCTCGGCCAAGCCATAAAAAAGTACATATACCATTCATTAAATTTGAAGATAGTGGTATAACATTATTTTTGAACAGCAGCATTATTCTCTACTTTAAAGTTTATATAATAACATGTCCCCTTCCCCATACAATGCCATATAATTATAAACTTACAAGTAAGTGTTTATTTACGGAGGATAATGGACCGTGTATAAACAATATACATTGATTAATTAGAGAGATTATTAGATTATTACATTTCTTTTTTACACTCCAGTTTAAATTTGTCCCTGTCTTTAATATTTCTGATTTCAATTGGTAATCTATTCCAAGTTTGAGCGCATTTGACTTCTGGTGAAGTTTCATATGATTTACAATTGTATTGTATTGTATTGTAATTTCTTTTATTTTTCCTGGAGGAATACGTATCCAATTATAGAATGTATTTGCGTATTTTCCAGCCGTATTAGTCATAAATTGATCCGTTAAGCGGGTTTTAAGTGACAAATGAATGTCACAGAAGATATGCAGTACTATGCAAAGGTTGCATAGTCCTGCATTTGGTTAGTAACTAATAATGTTTTGTTATTACATAATTTGAAAGAGATGAAAGATAATTATGATGCACTGAAATTTGAGGCTTGTTATACTAGTGTTTATAGTGCTGTGTTCTCTGGTGTTCCTAACAGCAGCCTCGATTAATAATACATTTAAAGGTCTGCAAAAAGCAGATAGAAAGAAAGGAGGGGAAAAGAATAAAGTAGAGAAATAGAAACATAAAAAGGACAGACAGGACAAACAATACATATAATAAAGGATTCATACCGGCCACATCAATGGCGGGTATGGATCATATGTGCAAAAAGGCCTAGATATTGCATTAAACTGAGAATCGATGTTAATTATAACAGACTTCATGTGTGTATGGTTTTACTTACCCACCCACCCAGGGAAGAGACACTTCGAGCTGCAGCCAGGGCAGCTATATATCTGGTAGATCATTGATCTTTTTATCATATTCTTTTTTAAGCCATGATTTGAATTCCGACATAGTAATGTATTTTCTAACTGCAACATCTAAACGGTTCCATGTTGTGGATGTCCTATATATAAGACTTTTTCTAAAGGCAGGATTATATGCACGGGGTACTTTCATTAATCTGGCATCATGAGCTCTAGTTCTAATGGGTCTTAAATCTTGGTTAGTGGGAACAAGGGATTTTTTAAAACTATGTGATAAAAGATGTTGTTCCCTTCTATGCTTCAACAGATTTAAATCTGCTAGCTTTGAAAGCTTTTCATGATTCCTGGTCCCTTTCTTAAAGTAAACCGATCTTAATGCATTATTGACCAATGGCTGGAGGATGTCGAGGGTAGTATCGGGAGCAATGCTATATACCAGGTCACCATAGTCCAATACAGGCAGTAACATAGTTTTAACCACCTTAAGACTAACCTTTTCAGAAAAATTTGGCCGGACTTTTCTGAACAGAAAAAGTTTATGTTCAACATTCCTTTTCGTAATACCAATTTGCTTTTTGAGAGTCATCCTATTGTCTAGTGTGACCCCAAGGTAATTGTAGGTGGGTGCAAGGTCGATATAATCACCTCCCAACTTGAGCTTTGGCTTCAACAATCTCTTACCTAGGGCCCTAGTAGCAAAAGTGACAGCTTTAGTTTTTTTGGCATTTAATGACAACTTATTAATATCACACCATTTTTTGACTGATTTAAGCTCTTGGTTTATTATCAAACTGATTTGATGGTCATTTGGAGCATGTGGAATGTAAATGACTGTGTCGTCCGCATAATGCTGGACTTTTAGTGTATTGAGACATTGTCCGAAGTCATTAATGTACATTAAAAATAATAATGGGCCAAGGACAGAGCCCTGAGGGACACCACATGTAATGGGATGCACATCTGAAATGCAATTATTGGCTTTTGTCCTTTGTTTCCTATTAGTGAGATAATTTCTGAAGAGGTTAACGGTATTGGTCTTAAAGCCAAGATGATGCAGATTTTGGAAAAGAATGGAATGGTTTAAAGTATCAAATGCTTTTTTGAAATCGAGAAATATAGCAGTTGTACAGTGGTTATTGTTTAGATTTTGAAATATATTGTCCGTTAATTTTTCAAGACTATCAATGGTAGACCGTCCAGGTCTAAAGCCATCTTGGTTTTCGGATAAAAGGTCATAATTATTCAAGTAGTCGAGAGTCTGTTTGTGTATAATCTTTTCTAAAATCTTTGCTGGAAGTGGTAGAGTGGATATGGGTCTTAAGTTGTTAACATCTGTGGTGTCCCCCCCTTTTGGTAGTGGTGAGACGAGGGCTATCTTCCAACTGTCAGGAAACACTGATGTTCTCAATGATAGATTTACAATATGTAGGAAGTGTTCTGGAAGCTCCAATAAAACATCTTTAAGGACTTGGGTTTTTATGTGCTCAACCCCAGAGGATTTGCTAACATTGATTTTTCTAATATATGGTAACAGTTCCTCAATTCTAATAGGATGCAATTCAAAAGTTGGAGCAATGGCATCATTTAATGGTAACCATGGTTCCTGTAGGCCTGCAGCAAGTTTATCACCTATAGTGGCAAAGTGAGTATTGATATAACCTGCTGTGTTATCAGATGGGATATTAATATTATTCACCTTATCTACCAAGCAAAAATGTGGGTTTCCAGCCTTAGGGTTTATAACCTTATTTATACTCGCCCAGTAAGCTTTAGGCTTGTCTTTATTACTTTCAACCTCATTGAGATGAAATTCCTGCTTAGCTCTCCTACATTGGGCCCTACATCTTTTCTTCAAATATTCAGCAATTCTAAGGTCATCCAGATCTAAAGTCCTTTTGGATTTTGCCACTGCTATATTTTTGTCCACAATATTCTGCAACGGCATCATTAACCCAAGGTTTTTTCTGTTGTTTTATATTAAAATTCTTAATAGGGCACATGTAATCCAATTGAGCTGTGATGTGTGTAATCAATATATCCCAAGCTGCTTGGGGGTTGTGGGTTGCCCAAAAACTACCCCAATTTAGGTTTTTTAGACCAAGAATGAGATTATCCTTATCGTAGTTCATGTAGGATCTACCCGTAAATCTAAGCGGGATCTTTGGTACGGATATATGGCAGCGACTTACATAGATCATCTCATGGTCACTGATTCCAATACTATGGGTACCAGAAGCAGTGATATGCTGGGAATTTGTAAAAATCAGGTCAATAGTAGTATGGTTCCCATTTAGATTGAAATGAGTGATATTTTTTATAAGCTGTTGCAGCCCATGTGCTGAGGTCATAGACCTTAACTTATCCTGTTCTGGGTTTGGAATTCTAAAATTAACATTAAAATCCCCAATCATGATGATTTCAGAATATTTATTATGATCTAAATCATCAATTTTTTTCCCTTAATAATTTTATTGCCCTAGGGAGATCACTATCAGTGGGGGGTCTATATACATTTAACAGCATAATGGGTTTGGACATACCCTTGGATATGGTGAGCATCTGTAGTTCCAAGTCATTGTCATTATTGTCAAGAGTACCATTAGCATAACGACTGTAGGTGACGTCATCGCTTAAGTAAACCATGAGTCCACCACCAGTTTTGATTTCACCTTTATCATTAAGTGCCTGCCTATCATTGCATATAAATTGATAACCTGGTACAGCAATGTCTCCATCACGGATGTCTTTGTGATACCAAGTTTCAGAAAGTGTTAGACAGTCAATATGCATATCTTTTATTTCCAAGAAAAATTGATGTCTATCATTAAATAGACTTCTGCAATTTTGATGTGCTATGTGTATACCACGGGAACCATTGAAATTAAGAGAAGACATAATGGCTTGTGCCTTTTACAGCCCTCAGTGACCCTGTTCCCATTGAGTTGGTGGGTGTTCTAACCATACACACAGACCCTGTGCTCCGATATAAGGTCCAAGCATTTGCTACTTTAGCTACTCGGACCAACTTCAGAACCAAAAGTTTTATCTCAGTTTGTTTGTGCATCTCTAGAGAGTCGTGAGAAACAAGGAGAAAAACACAATGTCCAGGAAATAATAATAAGCTGAGTAAACAAAACTACAAGCAAAGTCTAGGTAACAACATTGTAATATGTATTATCATAATCACATGTAAGCTGTATATACCATGTGTCTATTTGGGTGACATGATAGTCACTCTAGACATTTATGGAGTAGGTCATCACCCATTCATCATATACAGTGCAGAACACCCAGTTGAGAGGGGGCCAGTGCCAGCAAGTATTCCCACCTCTTATGAACATTTTTAGGTCACAGGTATGAACAACAGTACACTTATTTTTACGATAAATTGACAAAATTATATTGCGCAAAAAAGTTATGATATTGGCTGTATATTAAAAAATTGATTTTTTGGTATTTTAGTACAGGCGCAGCAGCTAACCGTGTTTCCCTCGCCTTGGTCTCTATAAAATCATTGTTACATGATCTCTTATGGGCTGTAAGCTTAATATGATAGACTCTCCTTGATGTTAACCATAGAATATAGAGAGACACTGGAAGGGTAGCTCTCGGTCCTGTTCACTACAGACCTGACTTATCTCTGTTATCTAGGTCAACCTCTCCCCAAACTGCTACCTGACTTCCGGTTTATTACTAGACCTGGCAAAGACAACCAAATCATGGACCACATGTTGTTTTTAAAGGGTGGTTTCTTAGCACATAAATATCACTATATGGCATGGGTGGTATGTATGTAAAGGGGGGAATCTGTGCTATATGTTGATGTGTGACTCTCTATAAAGATATCTCATCTCATTATTTTTGCACCCTTTGAAATGTGGGCACCATTTAGATTCTGTCAGACCATGCTGTACAGTGTCCTGGTGTGAGAGGCTCATGTGAGAAACTTATAATTAAAGACTATTAATTTAGTATGTGCAAATTCATAATACCACATTGACAATGTTTCAGCTGTATAACACAGGCAGGGGTCTGGTCCTCAGAGTATAGTATCTTTATATTAGGTTTTGTTCATACCTCATCAGTGCTCCCTATAATCATAATGTCATATTATTATACATAATGGTACATTCAAAAGAAACCTAGATGAATAAAAGCACTCTTTCCATGGTGTTACATTCTAATCCACTGAAAGTGATCCCTGAAGTAATCCAAGTAAATCTACAAGTAACAAGGTATTGTAGGCTAGGTTATTCCACAGAGGCATCTTCTCTATCTCTATGGTAATCCATGTAAATACTGTTTTTACTGAAATTCACTCCAGCAGTTTACTGCAGTAACTGAAAGACACTGAGGCCACAAGGGCAGTTACAAAACCTTGAATGCTTCAATAGGCTATAGCTCAGATAGTTGCAGTCAGCCTCCACACCTATAGGCGTGAACACTCCACACCTGGAGGTGTGATGTATCATGCCCCATGATAATCCTCCCCTTTGAAGTGGACATCAAAGTCCCCCCTCTGTTTAGTAGAGGTTACTGAAATAAGGGCATACTGAAATGCTTCTTAGAGTGCATTTAATTCATAGAATGCAAATATCTGACAGAGTCTGTGATATAGGAAAGATAATTTTGGAATAATTTTGAAATAATTATTGATTATGAACTAAGTGTGCCCTTGGTCTAGAGACATGGAATTATGGCAAATAACATACATGGGCTTGCAATAGCCTGCATGAGTTATACACCACTATTTCCTGAAAATGTGAATATAGACAAAATGTGGATCTACCTGTGTAAATAAGTACAATGTATAAGTCCTGCTGACATCCACCACTACAGAAAAGTGTTATGTTCCCAATTTCTTATCAAAATGACTGCAAATTTTATACACTGTTACTCATTATGATAGTGATTAATCATTGAAAGTTTCTTATAGATTTTATGAGGGAAGGTGCCATTACTAAATAATAAAACTTTGGGCTTGGCCTATCCATGATGCGTGGGGAGAGAGGAAACAGTCTCCGACAGTAATGAAATGGATTACTCTCAATCTACCAGTCCAAATGACTCCAAAATTACTCCCAATGTTCCTTGATAACTTTACATAACTCGCTACAAGTTAAAGAAACTTTTGGTTAAATATTTCTAGAAAACCGGAAGTGAAGTAGCAGTTTGGGGCTGGGTTGAGCTAGATAATGAACATATTGACGCAGAAACGGGAGCACACACTCCAGACTATATATTCTCTATGATGTTAACATAGGTAAATTGGCCTTATTGTGTACAATATGAGTTGGTGTTAATATATGATAATCAAAGCAAGTTTTTAAACATTTACTTTGTATACGCTGTAATTCCAACAGATAGTCAGCCTTAGCCTCGTTATACAATATATCACAATAATCTATTAATGGTAGTATATGCATCTTGTACATTCTTAATCTTGCTTCATGGGACATATATTTACGAGTCTTATACAGTATTAGCGACTTATATCTTACATTGTTAATCACTGTACGTAGGTACATGTTTAATTTCAGTTCAGGGTCTAAGGTGACACCGAGATACTTATAAGAAGCTACATTCATAAGTACTTTATTATTACTAATAATGTTTGGTTTTCTCAGATTTTTCAGTTTTATTGAAGAGGCAAAGGTCATAATTTTAGTTTTATTTTCGTTCATAGTTAATTTATTACTTGTGGTCCAAGAATAAAAAGATTTTAGAGCAGTTTCTAATTGAATTTGTAAGTCATCTATGTCTTTGCCTGATACGTATAGAATTGAGTCGTCTGCGTATAACATTGTTTTATGGGTGTCTTCTTCAGAGATGCAATCATTAATATATAATAGAAAAAATAAAGGACCTAAAATTGACCCGTGAGGTACACCACATGTTAAATTCTTATACCCTGATCTTACATGATTTGCCACAGAACACTGCTGTCCTAGAGAGGTAGTTTTCAATCAGCGTAAGGTTTCTATTTCTTATACCGTATTGTTCCAGTTTGGTCAAGAGGATATTATGATTTACAGAATCAAAAGCCTTTTCTATATCAATAAAAGCAGCTAGAGTAATATTATTTTGATTTCTATTTTTAAGTATATCATCTACTAGAACAGTTATGGTATCTAAGGTCGATTTGTTTTTTTTTGATAGCCACCTTGAAATTTTGACAGTATATTGTGCAAGGTTAACTGAGAGCTGATTTTGTGTGTATCAGACGTTCAAGTATTTTACCAGGTACAGGTAATATACTGATAGGTCTTAGATTAGATACGTTTGATGGATCACCACCTTTAGGTAGGGGAGTGACCGTGGCAACTTTCCAGCTATCAGGTATAACACCTGTATGTGTAATCAAATTGATAATTTTAATAAATTTATCAGAGAACTTCTCTACTGCCAACTTGAAAATATTAGTAGGTAAATATTCAATAGAAGATGATTTTGTTACATCAATATCTTCTAAACATTTAATGATTTCTTCATCAGTAAACGACATATCAGGCATATCGATAACACATCTTTGTCCTCTGAATAGAAACTCTATCATGAAGTCTGGCAAGCCTAGGTCCTATACCAGCGAAGAAATTATTTATATACGTGGACGTATCCTCTAGAGTGATTGTTTGTCCAGTATCATCTACTAAGTTAATTGTTTTCGATTTACCTTTATTATTTGGCAATACTTCTTTCATAGTAGTCCAGAATTTTTTGGAGTCTTTTTTATAAACTTCAGATAGATTATTATAATATTCTTCCTTAGCTTGCTCGACCTCACCGTTTACAATATTTCTAGATTCTCTGGCATGGTGCCACGATATTATATCCAAGTTTCGTCTGGCTTGTTTTAGTAGTGCATTTTTAGCATTAATACGTTCTAACAATTCATTTGTCATCCATGGACTCGATTTATTTTTTATTTTGAATTTCTTTACTGGACATTGGATATCTAACATGGTTAACCAGGATATTCCAGCATTCAGTGGGATCAGTACTATTATCAAAGTATGTCCAATTACAGTTTGTCAGGTCTTGTATGTATTTTTCCTTATTAAAATTTCTATAAGATCTTCCCAAGAAACTCCTGAAACCTTGCTTAACATATTGGTTACCTTTTAATATATGTACAGGAAGATGATCAGATAGGTGGATATTAAGTGGACCGGAAGAAATAATTCCAGTACAGTTTGTAAAAATTAAGTCGATACATGAGTTAGAACCTGAAGACGTTGTTACTTGATTTACTAATTGGGTTAGGTGAAAATTATCAAAAGCTTCATACAGTTGTCTTTTTTCTCTTGTATTGCCAATTATATTTACATTAAAGTCACCAAGTACATAAATTTCATAGGAATCTGGGTTTTCAATCTGTAAAAATAATGCTTGAATAATGTTACAAAAATTTGTCAAATTTCCAGATGGTGGTCTATATACATTACAAATTATTGCCTTTTTACTTGAACCTTTTATGGAAAATAACCATTGTATTTCGATATCCTTGTTAGTTCGGTTTAAAAAGCCAAATTTCTCATTTGTACATGTTATAGCTTCGTCTACATGAGCACAGAGTCCTCCACCCCTAAAGATACTGATTCTGTCGAGTCTAAATAAATTATACCTTGGAAAAGTATACATATCTGAATAGTCTGTTGAATTTAACCAGGTTTCAGAGAAAAGTACAATATCAATGTTACAATCAGATAGTTCCTCTTTTAAACCTGTAAATTTATTTCTTATACTGCGTGTATTTAAGTGTACAACAGAGAAGCCTTTCTCAAACTTAGATTTGAGTTCCTTATTTACTTGCATGTTAGGAAGATTCCACATATTATATACCTGGATAATAGAGAGACAGGTATACCGGTACAATTTCTCCATATACATACATTAATCTCTGTAATCCAAAATTTAATATCCCATCATTTTTTATACCAAAAATAGTCTAGCCCCCCTCCCATCATAGGTTTACAGCACTTATGGCTACCTATGGTCTATATTAATACAGTTATAGCAGATATTACTTAGGGTGTTCCATATTTTCCCAATTTAAGTTAATAATAAAATTTGTATACGATGGTCTATAGGTCACACAGAGTGTTGAGTTCATTTTCCTTTTTCCTGGTCTATAGGTTCAGCTCATACAGGTTGCTCGTGGTCTTTGCCTGTATCTTCGCTAATGATCTTGTCACATACTCTGGTTAGGATGAAGCCCAGCAGATTTTCTCCTTTAATATTGTCCCTTTTGCACATGTTTGCCTGTCCAAAATGGTATTTGACGCCCCAGATCGGATGATAGCTGGCTTCGTATAGGGTCATACCTTGTGTAGTGATTATGTAGTCTCTCAGGTAGCTTTTGGAGAATTTTGCAGTGATAATTTCTTCCATGATGGATTCTGCTTCTTTGTTCCATTCAGGTGTGGGTTTGACTTTTTCCCTCATACATGATATCTATGGTATTGTCCATCTGAAGAATTTTGTCTGCTATATCTGGTTGTTTACATGTACGAGCCTTGGTAGCTTGGTAGGCCTGTTCGGCGCTATTATACTCCACTCCACGGTATTTCAGGTTGCAGTCGTATAGGTTGGAGAGCATGTGGACTTAAACATTAAGCCATCAGGGGTAGTAGCTTCCATAGCCTTTTGCATGGTTAGATCCTGATAGGGCATTTGATTTAACTGGGAAGGATATATTGTTTTCTTTTCCAGGATTAGAAATCTTTGCCTGAGCTGTACATTGTACTTGTGTTTCTTCGCTAGGTAGTACATGGTGCGGAGGTCATTGAAGTCTTTCTGCTCAGTTTCATTCAGTTCATTGCCTACCGATACGAACTTGTATAGCATTTTACCTTTCAGATGTTTCAGATTCCTCATAATCTTAGATTTGGTGTAGATATTTCGGAAAATGACTCGTACTTGCCTATGTCTCGGTTTGTTTACGCCTTGGTTGTCGCCATCTTGGATCAGTGTTTCAGGCCCCTCGCGACTGCAAGATTCTACACATTCCAATCCCTGATTAAATTTAATATCTCTCAAGAATTGAGCAATTTTGACCGAAATATCTTCATCCCTACTCTCTTAGAGTCCTTTAATAATTAGGATTTTTTTCTTGATATCTTGGTCCATTCTATCGAATTTCTTTGTATGTTGAAGGAGTAAGGCCGTTTGGGATTTGACACTCATTCTGGATTTTAATGGCGTCTCCAGTTTCTGAGATTGTCTTTGACATGGCTTCCATGGTTCCTTCGGATGATGTGAGTCTTCCTTTTATACTGTCAAGGGTCTCATTTATATTGGCTGTCGTCTGATTTAAACCATCAATGGATTCCCTAATTTCTTCGATGTTAGATTGCATGTATGTTTGTGTTTCTTCCACTGACAGCAGCCTTTTATCCATGGAGTTGACAGCTGCAATCACTTCTTTTATCGAGGCCTCTTGTGGAATTAAATCCATTGTCTTCTTTTTAGTTCTAGATCTGGGTCCTTGGTTCGCCATGATATCTATAGTGTGACACTTTAACTAGTTATTTGTCAGAGTTTCATATGTTCTTCAGTCTTTGAACACTGATAATTTGGGAAAAAAAGGTCCTCCCTGTCGCTCACCGCTGCTAACCCAATGCCGCCATGTTCATGAATGACCACCAGTAGTATATTAGTATATTAAATTAAGGGAAATGGGTGCTTTGCTAAGACCCAAAAATTTCAGAGGTTGAGCCAATACCCAACTGACATCTCTGAAGGGAGATATGATGGTTTTTGTAAAACTGCTAGTTCTTGGACCTTTCTGCCAATGCTTGGACTGGCGTGTGCCCCCGCGTTCCAAAAAAAAAAACTTTTTTATGATCCGTTCCTTCCTCAAACCTGCTCTTTTTGGCCGGTGACGCTTAAAACAGATATGTTTTGCCTGGAGGAGGGCGCGTGAACACTGTGGTAAGGGCACAGGTGGACTGGCTGAGGCTGAAAAAGGCTCCTACCGTAATCTCCCGCGTATAAGGCGCAGCCCGCGTATAAGGCGCACCTAGGGTTTTGGAAAATTCTCAAAAAAATGAAAAATTCATAACTTTGGTTCTACTGAATGAATTTTCAAAATTCAAAAACCAATGGGTAGCTTGGGCCACCTTTGGCCCTCCTTGGGCCCCATTTTGTCCTATTTTGACCAAGGGGGCATGTAAGATATCAAAAGAAAGGTCTTGGTGTCCCCCTTGTGGATCCAATGAGAACTAAAACCCCCCGTATATGACGCGCCTTATACGCGGGAGATTACGGTAGTCAAAAAACATTATTTTCTTTTTCGAAACAAATTTTTTAGGGGGGCATGTTCTTTAGGGGGAGGAAACACCCCAGATTCATACCAAACACTCCATATCCGCGCATATTATATGCATAAATAGCATAATTATGCAGTGTCCTGGTACTTTTCAATATACATAGATATGTTCCATTGCTCCTTTGTAGAATTCATATGCTAACAATTTGAAACTACTAACGTAATCTCCCGCGTATAAGGCGCGTCTTATACGCCAAACAAAATGCTGCTGAGTCTTATACGTGGGAGGGACATTGCCTTGAGTTTGGGGTGCGCCTTATAGGGGGGGGGGGGTATATTTACTATAGAACAGTACTAAACTAACAAAAATCTGCCCTTAGAGGTGCGCCTTATATGTGGAACAGGCCTCCATAAGTTGGGGGTGTGCCTTATATGCGGGCTGCGCCTTATACGCGGGAGATTACGGTAATACATGGTGACTAAATGTGCACTGTTTTGTGTTTCGTCGCCTTTCTGTGTTTTATTCAGTAGGGCCTTTTGAAGCCTAATGACTTATTGTCAGCAATTAGTCAATATATGTCAGTACTTACTCAATATTTGTCAGCAAATAGTCAATGTATGTCAGTACTTAGATATAATACACTTTGATATCTGACAATAAACAGCTGAGAAATAAGCATTGATTCATTGGTGCATCATGCTTTGCCTGGCGTCATGTCAAGATTCGTAACAACACTTTTTTTGGCGGGGGTTCATAATTTGGATTTGTAGTACGTCTCATTGTGTTCGGCGCAGTAGATTTACCCTATTTTCAGAGTTTGTGCATCTCGATGCGATCAAAGGAACCCACTAAAGTCAACCTTAATGTAGGCATCATGTCAAGATTCGAAACAATTTTTTTTCGGTGGGGGTTCATAATTTAGACTTGTAGTACGTCTCATTACGTTTGGCACATTCGATTTACCCTATATCCAGAGTTTGTGCATCCCGATGCGATCAAAGGGACCCGCTAAAGTCGACCTTAAAGAAGGCATCACGTCAAGATTTGAAATTTTTTTGGGCGGGGCGGGGGTTCATAATTCAGATTTGTAGTATGTCTCATTGCATTCAGCATGTTCGATTTACCCTATAGTCATAGTTTGTGCATCTTGGTGTGACCAGAACCCGCTAAAGTCGACCTTAAAGTAGGCACCATGTCAAGATTTGAAACAATTTTCTTTCTGCTCAGTTTCATTCAGTTCATTGCCTACCGATACGAACTTGTATAGCATTTTACCTTTCAGATGTTTCAGATTCCTCATAATCTTAGATTTGGTGTAGATATTTCGGAAAATGACTCGTACTTGCCTATGTCTCGGTTTGTTTACGCCTTGGTTGTCGCCATCTTGGATCAGTGTTTCCGGCCCCTCGCGACTGCAAGATTCTACACATTCCAATCCCTGATTAAATTTAATATCTCTCAAGAATTGAGCAATTTTGACTGAAATATCTTCATCCCTACTCTCTTAGAGTCCTTTAATAATTAGGATTTTTTTCTTGATATCTTGGTCCATTCTATCGAATTTCTTTGTATGTTGAAGGAGTAAGGCCGTTTGGGATTTGACACTCATTCTGGATTTTAATGGCGTCTCCAGTTTCTGAGATTGTCTTTGACATGGCTTCCATGGTTCCTTCGGATGATGTGAGTCTTCCTTTTATACTGTCAAGGGTCTCATTTATATTGGCTGTCGTCTGATTTAAACCATCAATGGATTCCCTAATTTCTTCGATGTTAGATTGCATGTATGTTTGTGTTTCTTCCACTGACAGCAGCCTTTTATCCATGGAGTTGACAGCTGCAATCACTTCTTTTATCGAGGCCTCTTGTGGAATTAAATCCATTGTCTTCTTTTTAGTTCTAGATCTGGGTCCTTGGTTCGCCATGATATCTATAGTGTGACACTTTAACTAGTTATTTGTCAGAGTTTCATATGTTCTTCAGTCTTTGAACACTGATAATTTGGGAAAAAAAGGTCCTCCCTGTCGCTCACCGCTGCTAACCCAATGCCGCCATGTTCATGAATGACCACCAGTAGTATATTAGTATATTAAATTAAGGGAAATGGGTGCTTTGCTAAGACCCAAAAATTTCAGAGGTTGAGCCAATACCCAACTGACATCTCTGAAGGGAGATATGATGGTTTTTGTAAAACTGCTAGTTCTTGGACCTTTCTGCCAATGCTTGGACTGGCGTGTGCCCCCGCGTTCCAAAAAAAAAAACTTTTTTATGATCCGTTCCTTCCTCAAACCTGCTCTTTTTGGCCGGTGACGCTTAAAACAGATATGTTTTGCCTGGAGGAGGGCGCGTGAACACTGTGGTAAGGGCACAGGTGGACTGGCTGAGGCTGAAAAAGGCTCCTACCGTAATCTCCCGCGTATAAGGCGCAGCCCGCGTATAAGGCGCACCTAGGGTTTTGGAAAATTCTCAAAAAAATGAAAAATTCATAACTTTGGTTCTACTGAATGAATTTTCAAAATTCAAAAACCAATGGGTAGCTTGGGCCACCTTTGGCCCTCCTTGGGCCCCATTTTGTCCTATTTTGACCAAGGGGGCATGTAAGATATCAAAAGAAAGGTCTTGGTGTCCCCCTTGTGGATCCAATGAGAACTAAAACCCCCCGTATATGACGCGCCTTATACGCGGGAGATTACGGTAGTCAAAAAACATTATTTTCTTTTTCGAAACAAATTTTTTAGGGGGGCATGTTCTTTAGGGGGAGGAAACACCCTAGATTCATACCAAACACTCCATATCCGCGCATATTATATGCATAAATAGCATAATTATGCAGTGTCCTGGTACTTTTCAATATACATAGATATGTTCCATTGCTCCTTTGTAGAATTCATATGCTAACAATTTGAAACTACTACCGTAATCTCCCGCGTATAAGGCGCGTCTTATACGCCAAACAAAATGCTGCTGAGTCTTATACGTGGGAGGGACATTGCCTTGAGTTTGGGGTGCGCCTTATAGGGGGGGGTATATTTACTATAGAACAGTACTAAACTAACAAAAATCTGCCCTTAGAGGTGCGCCTTATATGTGGAACAGGCCTCCATAAGTTGGGGGTGCGCCTTATATGCGGGCTGCGCCTTATACGCGGGAGATTACGGTAATACATGGTGACTAAATGTGCACTGTTTTGTGTTTCGTCGCCTTTGTGTGTTTTATTCAGTAGGGCCTTTTGAAGCCTAATGACTTATTGTCAGCAATTAGTCAATATATGTCAGTACTTACTCAATATTTGTCAGCAAATAGTCAATGTATGTCAGTACTTAGATATAATACACTTTGATATCTGACAATAAACAGCTGAGAAATAAGCATTGATTCATTGGTGCATCATGCTTTGCCTGGCGTCATGTCAAGATTCGTAACAACACTTTTTTTGGCGGGGGTTCATAATTTGGATTTGTAGTACGTCTCATTGTGTTCGGCACAGTAGATTTACCCTATTTTCAGAGTTTGTGCATCTCGATGCGATCAAAGGAACCCACTAAAGTCAACCTTAATGTAGGCATCATGTCAAGATTCGAAACAATTTTTTTTCGGTGGGGGTTCATAATTTAGACTTGTAGTACGTCTCATTACGTTTGGCACATTCGATTTACCCTATATCCAGAGTTTGTGCATCCCGATGCGATCAAAGGGACCCGCTAAAGTCGACCTTAAAGAAGGCATCACGTCAAGATTTGAAATTTTTTTGGGCGGGGCGGGGGTTCATAATTCAGATTTGTAGTATGTCTCATTGCATTCAGCATGTTCGATTTACCCTATAGTCATAGTTTGTGCATCTTGGTGTGACCAGAACCCGCTAAAGTCGACCTTAAAGTAGGCACCATGTCAAGATTTGAAACAATTTTCTTTTTCGGTGGGGGTTCATAATTCAGACTTGTAGTATGTTTCATTATGTTCGGCACATTCGATTTATGCTATTCTTTTAGTTTGTGCTTTGCCTGGCACGATGCACTCTATCTCAGCAACCATCAGGAGTATTGGTCTATAAGCCAAAAAAAAAATAGAATCAGTATGCTTGAAAACATTGTAATCGATATATTACACTTTGAAATCTGTCAATAAACAGCTGAGAAATAGGCATTGATTCATTGGTGCATCATGCCCTGATTGGCATGATGCACTCTATCTCAGCAACCATTAATAATATTGATCTAAAAGTGTAAAAAATGGAATCGGCATAGTTGAAAACCTTGAAATTCATATATTACACTTTGAAATCTTTTGATAAACAGCAGAGAAATGTGCAATGATTCATTAGTGCATCATGCCCATATTGGCATGATGCACTAATGAATCTCTGAATCCATCAGGAATATGGATCTAAAAGTATTAAAAATGGAATCGGCATGGTTGAAAACCTTGAAATTGATATATTACATATTGAAATCTGTCAATATACACCTGAGAAATAGGCTTGATTCATTTGTGCATCATGCTTTGCCTGGCATAATGCACTCGATCTCAGAAACTATTAGGAAAATGGATCTTAAAGTTTTTAAAATGGAATCGGCATGGTAGAATTTTTGTTAAAACCTCAAACGGCACGCACTGGGAGAGAAAGTCAATTGTCGCGTATGCACCGCAAATTAGCGCACGAGAAAGCCAAAATGGTGATTTTTTGATCGACTTCTCTGCTTGGCTGTCTGTTCTTGATCGATAACTACCTTAAATAATTGATTGAGGTGGAAATAAATAAGGCATCCAACCTGTAACTATTAAGGAACCCAGAGAAAGTAAAGATTTGGATAAATCCTCAACACTTTTAATACAGGACATATCAGTTTTTCGTCAATCCAATGTAGGTAACATTGGTAACCATAACCATGGCAATTACTGTAATCTCTGGCGTATAAGACGCAGTGTGCGTATAAGACGCACCTAGAGGTTTGGAAAGTTCTCAAAAAATTAAAAATTCATAACTTTGGTTCTACTGAGTGAATTTTCAAAATTTAAAAGCCTGTGTGTAGCTTGGGCCCCCTGGACCCCCCCCCCCTGGGCCCCCTTATGTCCTATTATGACCATTATGGCATGTAACATATCAAAAGAACTAAAACTCCTCGTATAAGACGCGTCTCATACCCGGGAGATTACGGTAGTTAATGGATGTTAGTACTAGTCTTGAAAGAAGAACTATCCTCGTTTGTTACAGTCCCCAAGACTACAGTATTTGAGTTTTAAGTTTTAAAGGCTTGCTTTGCTTGCTTGTTTTGCTTTTAATCAAACTTCAAAGGTCTACATGAGAACCAAGTTTAGGTCACCATTCAGATGAAGTCAATATTGGTTGGCATCTCTCACTTGCCATTTGCTGTGTGTATAAGCCACTCCCTGAGTTTGCTCCCCCCCCCCCCCACGAAGCACTATGGGGGTTGATGGTTCTTGAAGCGTTTGGGGGGAGGGGGGTGCATGTCAGGGTTTTTCCTCTTAAAGTCAGGGCCTAGGGTGCGACTTTTACAGTTGCCTTATACACAAGGTGCTATGAGAACAAATGACTGTATTGCCATTCTTAAGTACCGTAATCTCCCGCGTATAAGGCGCAGCCCGCGTATAAGGCGCATCTAGAATTTAGAGATTTGACCAGAAAAATAAAAGATTCATAACTTTTGTTCTACTGAATTGATTTTGAAAATTCAAAAACCTATGTGTTGCATGGACCCCCCAGACCCCCCTGGACCCCATATTCAGCTGAGTAGGTTATATGGGAGTGTAAGATATCAAAATGAAGGTCTTGATCTCCCCCTTGCAGATCCAGAAAGAACTAAAACCTCTCGTATAAGACGCGCCTTATACGCGGGAGATTGCAGTACAAGGCTTTGAAAAAGTGGCAGACTTAGAATGAGAATATGCAGAGACGTCTAAAATCTGTAAATTCTACCCAATATGCATTAAGATAAGAGTGAAGATGCAGTTCGTCTGATTTAGAAGCTCACAGTATCCACCCTGTGATTTCAAAGAGCGTAGAGTCCTGCTTTGATATTAACTTAACTTTGAATTTTCAGAAGAGAGACTGAAAAATGAGGAACAGCTCAGGCGTCAGAGAGAAGAGCTTGCGGCACTTTTACAGCAAAAACTGAAAATGGAACAAGAAATGTAAGCTCTGTATTAACAGGATAGGTTTGATAGTTCATATGTGTTTTACATGTGCAACTCACTTAAACATAACAGGCGTCATACATTTTCCCCATTATTCCTACTTCTTTAGCGAATATTCCCAATTTATAACATTTTATCATATAAAAAGGCAGTATGATACCGAACAAAACTTCAAAATGGCATTACTCTTTAGAGGTCTCTGAATAGACTTTTCTCATGGTAGTTGTGCACATGCTTGATTAATTCAATCTCTTGCATATCCTTTTTATCTCTCGGCATAACAGACAGCAATGTCAACAGCAGCAGGGTGCTACCAAAATGGAAGTAAGTGAGGAGCCTGAGAAGGTCCGGCTAGCTGACTACCCAGCCCAGAATACAGAGAGCGAAGACTCGTGTGCATCTGACAGCATGTCCACCCAACGGTACAGTCAGACTTCTACCAAACATTGTATTGTCTGAGACTTTTAATTACTTTAGATTCTTGGGGTCCACACTGCACAGGGAAGACATGGAAAACTGGGAAAATAGAGAGAAAAAAAAAAGACCGGGATAGACCAGGGTATATGAAAATTTTGACAAAACACAGGGAAAGAGAAAATTGACATACAGATAAGAGTCCAGGGGAAATATTTTTAACACCCAGCATTAAAATTAATGTCAGCAGGTCATATGGACTAAAATTGAATGTAAAAAAATTGGTTCAAATGATGTTTTCAGCATCATTAATATTGTGACAGTAATACATGTACCACATTTTATACTACCACAACCATTCTGATGCACAGGGAAATCTGCCTTGGTACAAGGAAAAGGCAAGTTATTTGAACCCAAAATTTCAATGGAGACTGGTAGATAGTTTGCATTCTTCTAGTGCATCCATTTCAACCATTTAAAGTTCTTTTGACAATGTCCCCTCCATCCCAACATCGAAGCACCATGATAAAGTTTACTCTTTGACTAGTGAAACATTCTTTGTTCTAGGTTACTGGCTTACCAACTTTCATCAAGCTCACTGCCAGAAGTTGGTTCCACCAGTATGACGGAGAAGAGCATATTAAGCCGAAGGACACCCGAGACCAGTTCGTATTGCAAAGGGACTCCCCAAAGTGGGGTAAGGCATAATGATTACTTCACCTTTTTGCATGAGAGAAATAAACAATACAAAGTCTGCTGTTACATGATAAACCGAATGTGCAGGCTTCTACTAATCGCAGCTGCGGTGAACATGAATGATTTAATGTATTTAGATACAGCCCATGTAGAACATCTGTACTTATCACCGCGACGCTCTAACCAACTGAGAACTAGTTGGAAGAGGTATAGAAAATGACCTACTGTAAGTACAACTATAGAACATCTGTACTCATTGGACTGGTCTTGTCTAGCCCAATTTAAAAAGGGTCTATATCTTTTCGTTCCTATCCTCTCTTATCTGTCTAAGTGATGTCTAATGTTGTTTTCACACCATGAATGTGAACTTAGCTGTTGAAAAGGCATTAAACAACCATTACTCGTATATTGGCATAATCAGGATGTGATAATTATAGAGATTCTTAAAGGAAATAATTGACTTGTAAATTATGTTTCAAATCTCTGTACAACAGGGTATTAGTGCACCATCTCCTACTGTAAATACCAAGGACGCCATGCGTCTGGTGATGGGTCTCTTCAACCAGTCTATGCACGGTTACAGTCAGTGGGAGAGGAACAGCAACTCTGCACCCGCAGCACCAACAGGTAAATGGAGCGAAGAAGTAAAGAGAATGAACTACAGATGTCTAAAGTTAAAACCTAAGGATTTGGCGCCGCCAACCAAAGGGAAAGTTAATAGATAAAGCAGCAGGAAGTCCTTAACCATCAGAAAAAGAGTATTAATACCGAATAACATGATTGATTACTCTATAGACTTCTGCACAAATGTAGATGAATGATTGTAAGATGATCCATCTCTTTCTATCACTAGCTCCCACGTCCGCAGCACCTTTCACCATCTTTGTGGACGAGGACAGTCAGACCCAAGCTACACCAAAAATAGATGACATTGAAGACATCGAAAACAGGTACAGATTTAGCTCCTATCTTCATAGATCTTTAATCAGTATACACATAGCTCCTCAGGCATGCATATCTGTCTATACAGTGTATATAATAGCGACACTTTCATGTGGTGAACATTTCAGTAGGATGTGATAAATATAAAGGTGCAGGTTTTGATATTCCTGACCAAGAGTAAGTCACAAACAATCTGCTTTTATCATTTTACTAGACCGCCAAGTGGATACCAAAATGGCCCCCAACGACAGGTGCTCTCAGGTATCCTTCAGCCATCGACAGACATCCCCTTTGACCCAAAAGCTGACCCTGCACTCCAAGTGGATGAGGCTGAGATGGCAGATGATGGTGAAATCCTCGCCATGCCTCTACAGCCATATGAGGTAAGTACTTGTTTGTAGACCTCTTGTATTGGCATCAGTGTCTGGGTGAGATGAAGCTTCGAGCAAAGTGGATTCCAATAAAATGTAAAGAATTGTAGCAATATTTGTTGATATAAATTGGCAGTGTACATAATATCAGCAACTGCTATCATAACGGACCAAAGTCTTCAGGTTTTCTGCCCATTTCCACGTATGCAGAACGATTCAATGTGAACTAAAATCTGGGATATCTTCCTTTTCATTCAATAGGCGGAACTGATGGAATATGTGGATGGTGGAGCAGATTTAGGAGACATCACATTTGCTCCAGGGTTTAGCTCCACTCGTAATTATACCACTATGGCTAAGCAGTTAACTGCAGCGTCACGCTTCTCCGATACCATGGAGGAGCCTGGTGAGCAGCCAACTACATGTACTCCAAACAAATCAAACATGAGTTCAAACCTGACACTGGCTCAGGAGGTGAAGAGTAAGAGCATTTACGAGGGACCATCATTACGACGGGCCCCTATGTCTCAGTCTGGTACTATGGAGCTTACCGCAGAAAGAACCCGGTCCGACAACACCTTCCCAAGCCTTTCAAATCTTAGGTAATTGCTTCTAACATCGAAAACCCATTTCAGAAAATAAATCTTTATCGTATTTGTAAGTCTCCATGTATATGATGCAAAAAAGCTTGCGATATCTTTCCCAATGCTACTTGAAAAAAAAAAACAGTGAAAGAAATACAGAAGTAGTCATCTTTACTTGACCAATTCTTAGGCAGAGAAATGTGATAGAGAGTGCTTTAAGGATGAACGAGTAGCAATTAGCAAGGGTAACTAAAAGGTGTTGTGGTTGAAGAAACTTGACCGTCTAAAATTTCTTTTTTTTTCAGTGCCATCACAGAGTGCAGTGATGAGGACACTAAGGCGTCAGCTATGACTAAAGATGGTTCTCAACTAGCAACCCACACCTTGTCTAAAGTGGTATTTTCAGGGACAACTGAGACCAGCCTCCACCAACAGGCCAATGGTACCTCATGTATACAGCACCAATTATCGACACTCACCGAGACAGCCTCCCTCTCTGAGCAATCTTCCCAGGTCAAACAAAGCGACAGCCGACGGGAACCTGGTTTAACATCTATGAACCAGACATGTCACGAAATCGATGTCTCAAATTACAATGTGGCAGATGAAAATGGGGCTGCTGATCTGTTGTCACAATCTGTAATGGTCAACCGGGAGAATGACCCTTTTGATCAAGAGCTCATTGACTCCTTCCTAGATTCATTAGACCGGCCTATCCACACATACCCGGAATATCACAGGGTGGATAAACCATTGCCTGCCTTTAAAGCGCGGCACACTGTTTTACTTGGTGAATATTAACCTTTTTATAAGACCTCTGTTTTTTTTTTTAAATAAAAACTATCAAGTACATGCAAATGAAATTCGATATCAAAATCAAACACATATGCATGAGCATCTTAGACTACCATATCCAGTGTTGTACACTGCAGTCTCTATACTGGTACCAAAACTTTCTAAGACTTGTATGGTCATACTAGTATCCAATGTCGATGTGCTAATATTTGCTTATATTTTCATTACCCTATTAGAATTAGTTTTTGTTTTAGGTTTTGAGTATCAAAATTATTTTTCCCCGCACATGTGCGCTGTTTAGACTGAATAGAGTACATCTGTATCTAGACAGTTTTCACATTGCCCTCACTTTCCATTGTAGGAGACAAGACCTACAATGTATTGCAGCGACTTGGAGAAGGGGCTTACGCAAAGGTGTACCAAATTGAACGTGTGAAGGAAGAGGATCCGAAAGGTAGAAACCAAGTTGCCAAGGTAAATCCAGTATGGCCATTTTGACAATCGGTTAAAATCTTTTAGCCCAGACCCTCTCTCACATGAATATATGCCTTCCCTTGACGACTTTGTTTCTGTTTGTTTTAAAAGTTTTTTCTTTTCTTTTTTTTACTCTAGGTCCAGCATCCTGCCTGTCCTTGGGAGTTTTATATCAGTAGTGAGCTCCACTCGAGACTTAACCAACTGTCTCATCCAATGGTAAGGATGGTAGACCGTCTTCTACACAGTTCTTCTATCAGCATTGGAGTAATGCGTGAGGGTTCATATATCCTCCTCATCATCATTTACCATTACAGCGCTGGTGCATAATCTAGAAGCATAACATTGGGGCATCATGCTAACCCTTTTACAGTATATCAATGCGATAGGGTCAGCATGCATTCCCCTGGTACGTTACAATGTATCCATTTACAGGTAATGATAAATCGATATAGGGTTTAAACAAGAAAAATGTGGCAAGGACCACGGATAGGAGTTGCCACTCCCACGGATAGGAAATTACATAATAGCTGGTTGCTTCTCTATCCACAGGTTAGTTGCACAGAAGTTGCACAGTGATGTTGCTACGCAACATCACTGGCGCTCCACGCCAGGCAACTCCTAAAAAAAGGTTTGGTTTTAGAATGTTTGTTGCCGAATATCGCTAGAGGGCTCACGTGAGTCAAATGAAAATGTTGTCTACAGGATATTCGTGTATTGTCGATCTGTTGATTATGAAAAAAAACACATTCTTTTTTCCCCCAGGGTTCAGCCTTCATGAAGATAAAAGATGGCTACATACACAAGGACGGCAGCTGTTTTGTCACAGAGTTTGCCCCACTTGGGTCATTATTGGTGAGTAGGGGATGTACATGACGTCAATTTGTGAACAGAAAATCTCATTTGAATAAAAAAAACATATACATGTATATGGTGGAAACCATTTGATAGATTAATGTATAGTAGTTAAAGATAAATATTTCATTCAATGTGTATCAAATAATTCACGAAGATTTGTTTGAGGTCATTGACGTAACGTTAAGGTAGTTGATTGGGTCTCTATACGTGAACGAGCCTCTATACTTGAATATAGGGAGGGCCATTCTCCATAACCACATATCAAAATATGAATTTTATCAAGATGACCTGTGGAATACTGCTTTGGGGTAATTCATGAAGAAACACTCACTCTAGAGCAATTTTCGTCAACCTATGTCTATATCTGTTGTAGGATGTAGTCAATGGGGTGCGAGTGACTGGGAAGACGCTCCCAGAACCGCTGTCTGTCCTACTTGCCATCCAGCTGTTGAAAACATTGGAGGCACTCATGTCTGTAGACATCATTCATGGTGATATCAAGCCAGACAACTTCCTCTTCAGAGGCTTGTGAGTATAGAATGGACTAAATGAGACAGTCACCTCATGTCAATCTGGTTATAATACTGTACAGAATGTGGAGCATCTTCCTGATGACAATGTTTAAGATACCCCTATAATAAGGAAAGTATACTTATAAGGAAAGTATACTTTACTACCGGGTAGTGCCCACCATCTAATAGTTGTAGCAGTTGACTGCAGATGTCACCACTGGCATAGTGCAGTCTACATCTGCAGATGAACTATGGCGTCCATAAAGCTTTTGTTTCTTAAATATTTCTAAATGATTGCAACTTCGGAAATCAGAAGTGTTCTACTTGAATACCAGTAATGGTTTGTGTCATTGATCTTTTACAGCCCATTGGTCCCAGATGGAAGTTCTCAGGTACCAAGTGAGCCATGTTTGGAGCTCATTGACTTTGGTCGGAGTATAGATATGAAGATGTTCT
Source organism: Acholoe squamosa (assembly GCA_949317995.1). Taxonomy (NCBI): domain Eukaryota; kingdom Metazoa; phylum Annelida; class Polychaeta; order Phyllodocida; family Polynoidae; genus Acholoe; species Acholoe squamosa. Next base: position 27,281,755 of record OX439039.1, on the reverse strand, counting down.
CCCCAGGAACTACCTTTGGTGTTGGTGTAGACACATCAGGCTTCCAATGTGTTGAGATGATGACAGGAAGACCTTGGACCTATCAGGCAAGTCTAATATAGATAACATGATTTATTTTGCTGTTTGTGTTCTATATAGATGTAGTTTATTGTGATAAGTCCATTGCGAGAATAGAGTGAATTTTTGAAAATATCTCATAATTTTATGTCTGGCTGCTATGCCGACGAAGTTATCACAACAGAGACATATATTGATTTTGTTTGACTGACGCTAGATTACTTTTTCACTATCACCATGTCTTCAACTACTCAATACAATGCCGAATTTTTATGATTAACAGACGGACATGTTTGGTTTGGTTGGGACCATGAACGTCATCATCTTTGGTGGCTACATGAAAGTGAGGCGGGCAGGAGAGCGTTGGAAAACCAACTTCCAATTCAAGAGGTGAGTTGGTTTTGTATGCCATTAAAAATCCATGACCGATATTCATATAATGTATATTGTATAGTTAAAATTAAAATATGTGATAAATATTTGAATAAACATGTATAATATCGTCGTCTTAGTGCAAGATTAAAAGAAGGTTGTAACTGACATTTTCACCTTTATCTAGCTAGTAGTATTACAAGCTATATGAAAAAGTGGGGGCGGGGGGAGTTGTTCATCTTAGAGTTAGGTTTAACGGGATTACAAAATGATAAAAACAAAACATTGTCACATAAGAGGTAGCATCATTATAGACAAGTTTCTCCTCATGTGCTTCTAGATGGTTCAAGACAAAGGCCGCCATGACGGAGGTATTTGATGAGCTGCTCAATGTGCCGTCCTGCTCACAACTCCCGGATGTACCCCGATTAAGGCGCCTCCTTGAGGACAGCTTCCGGAAACACCTCAGTGCTAGCTACAACGCCAGTGCTAAGGCGTTCATGTCAGCCATGTAATTCCAGCGGCCTCCTCACCATTCCGTTTGCTCTCCATCACCTCACCATTCCATTTTGTCACTAGATCACTTTGAATCACAGTGTTGCAGAGATGTCAGACCCTCAGAGGTTCGTCTATTGTCAGAGGTTCAGAGACCACTCAAATTAAGACTTAAATGCAGTTTCATATGTTGGGAAATGCCTCCAGTTATGAAATGTTCAATGGCCCTAAAATTTTCAGAGGTTTGACCAACACTCAACTGACATCTCTGGTATTGTAATTTCTAAGTCGTTAAGGAGGCATGTCATACAATACAAAATATAGTTGTGGTTGGGGTATTGAGTCTTATCGCTGCAGTTGATTATGATTTGAAATACAAGAGTAGCCTATTTCGATATGTGTGCTAAGTTTCTCTGGCATTTCTCTGAAGAGTATTTTTTATGTATGTATTACATAATACAAGAATTACATATTATAGAGTTTAATCAGCTTAAAAACACGAGTTTTTATATTTAACCTTAGTCTAAAATGTGAGCAGAAAGAGGGGAGGTACGCTTATTAGGGTGGGTGTGTGTTGATTACATTGAATACAATGTGTTGTGTACAGTTGCATTTATCACCACATCTTGTATAAGTGTCATTTTCAAATTGAGCGCTGGGGTTTGACTACAGGGCTAATAAAATATATCAGCTACACTAACACTGGCCCTTGAATAACAACCTGTCTTGAAAAGCCTTGGGCTATCGCCCTGGAAATCTAGTAGTGGCAGGAGGTTGTCACGAGGATATAGTACAGTATTCACCTTTGTGAAATTCATAGACTTAAAGAGACAATGACTAGAATCTGTCCTTAGTATATGTTTCTGATAAAATGAGCATGTTTTTGATAACATAAACCACAGAATGTGTGATTGTATATATATATTTTTCATAAGAACGGATTATAATAATAAATGCTTTATATGTTGGGTTGTATACATATGAATGTATACATGACTGATGAAAGAGATGTACAGAAACCTGTATTATTATTGTTATTATCCAGACCGGGAACTGTTCATTGTAATGAGATTTTAAGTATCATCCTCATATGTTGTTTGTTTAAACGTCTTATATTGATATGATATATTGTGAATAGATATTTTATTTTAGTTCAGCATCATTTTAGTCATGTATAAAACCATGTTATGTCCCCAATTATGTGTTCATGTATGCATGTATAGAAGGTTTCTCCTATATCTAATACCGGGTAGTTTTATTTTCATAACTACACGGTTATACTGACGTCTATATTTTAGTTCACATTTTGAGAACAGAGATACAATTATTATTATATGTAGCATGTTTTTGTTTGTAAATAAACATTCTCATTACTTTTAATTCCATCAAGTTTCCATCCTATGTCATTGTCACCACTAATGCAAAACTGCCATCCTTTTGTTATCACAATACCTCGTGTATAAGCCACAGTGCCATATAGGCGAGGATCGTAATCATAGAATAGGATTAAAGATACTCAAAAATTAACCCCCAGTGCACCTTCTATGTCTGGCATGAACGGCCTTCTCCCACATTAGGTGACCCCCCAGGGTTGAGTCAAATTTGGATTAAGTACAATTCAAAAGGTGAGATATTTTATTCAGATGGCTTTTAAGAAGCATTTGAACCAAGGGAGAGACTAGTTAAAGAGAAGGGAATATACCTAAAAATGACCTCACTTGGGCCCATGAAGAACAGATTGTGAGTGCATCCTGGCTTTTGTTAAGACATTTAGAATCTTGTTGATGACTAAGTACCGTAATCTCCCGCGTATAAGACGCGCCCTCTACGCCAAACAAAATGCTGGGGTGTCTTATATCATTTCCCAAGAAGGGGGTGCGTCTTATACGAGGGGTAATTTTACTATAGAACTGTACTGGATTGACAAAAATCACCCCTAAGAAGTGCGTCTTATACACGAAAATGCTTCTCCCAAGAAGGGGGGGGGGCGTCCTATACGCGCAACGCGTCTTCTACGCGGGAGATTACGGTAGTATAGACAAAGTGGCTTTTGGGGCAGGAACCTTCTGTTACCCTGATTAAAAAGGATCGAAGCCACATAAGGCTAAGTCAATTCATTGCTCATGTAGCTTCCCCAGGTGAGCCTGGGGATCAAGGCCATCCTTATATAGGGGTCCCACTTCAGGTGTCCCTCCCCGACCTGTATAAGTCTAGTGGAGGAATATACTCTTCCTCATAGTTCAAGTTTAAGGTGTTCCTCCCCCAGGCTGTCAAGCGATTCCTATTTTTGGACCAAAATTCCTATTTTTTCCCTAAGTAACTCGGAAAGCCGAGTTTTAAGAGACGGGTAGGAGGAGGCAAAACATTTAAGACCGGAAGTGAGCACTTTTTGAGAAGAGGTTGTTGACTTTGAACTCAAATTACATGAAAACCATTAAATATGAGATGAAATGAAACCTGTCATCTGATAGAGTACATATTCAGGATCATGGAGGTGTAACATTTACCTCTTATAAGATTCTAATCTTTGTAAAATTTAGGTTTGAAAAAAAGTAGGTCACCTGAGATCCAACTTAGACGCTTGGTGCACTCAATGCTTTTCTATGGAGGTGTCAGGTCCGGGCGGGTTGGGTGTCAGGTACGTGATCAGAATGTAATGGAAAATGATATATTGCATGTTAATCTTGTTTCTATGGTTCTTTTGGACATTTCTCTCTGTATAGGCATTAAAAATAATTGAATCTGGTGCTATAATCCTCGGTTATACAATTCGTGTACGTCTCGGAAAGTTTTTGCCAAAAATCGTCCGAGCGGCTGAACTTTTACGACATTCAGATTGCTTCTTACTTTGATACAAACATGGCGGTTTTTGAATCAAATTCAATAATGTATTAGAATGTAGGGAGAAGAAGATGAATCTATGCAAAAATAGGCATAACAAATATGATTTGAAATTATTTGAGAACATTTGCCGCGGTAGGACAACATAGCCCGCCGGTTGATGGCAAAAATCCAAAATGGCGGACGCGCAAAACGTATGGAGTACGTTTCTTCTTTGCTGTCACTATAGTGTCAAAAAGGTTAGACATTTCTCTCTGTATACACATTAAAAATATAACAATTAATTCGACATAGCTGGTTGATGGCAAAATCCAACATGGCGGGCGCTCAATAGACCTGTTAGTCTTTCGCATTGCTGTCACTATTGTAGTGTAAGGTAAAGAATACAGTAGGGTTGTATAGATTGTCATAAAATAAAGTTTGTATTTTCTGGTGTATATCTGTAACATTGAGAATGTCATAGTTTATAACTAAATGGGTTATAATCAAAGTACAGTAAAGGTATGTTGATGGTTGTATGTTTCAATGACCTAGTATTATGTGGTAAGCCTACATCAGCATTCTTGGAACATATACACTGGCTGATCTCATGCCTGCTGATGTCAATACTTGTCTCATGTGTACCATTCAATGTGCTTACTTCATCCTTTTAGCTGATATCATCAGTCACCTGTTTGTCTCCCTATCTGACATCAGTCTGACCTCATACTTCTGGATGATGTGAGACTCTGATCTCAGCCTTTAGATAGCATATAAAAGCAGGTTCCTCTCTTCCCTCCTCAATCACTACATCTGATCTGTGCTGTTCACATCAACCCTATGGACTACCTTGCTGATATACTGGACTTTGAGGACTAAGAGGAGGCAATATTCTTTGTACAGGTTGTTATACCAGGTCACCCTGAAGGTTATTATACCAGGTCACCCTGAAGGTTATTATACCAGGTCACCCTGAAGGTTATTATACCAGATTACCCTGAAGGTTATATCCATGCTAAGGTTGGACTACTGAATGTTATTGCACACAGTTATGTTCAATGGACTCTATGCTGAAATGATATATTACTGAGGACATTTGTGTGTTACTATGTGCTACTGTGACAACCATAGGAAATAAGTGTCTACCAAAGGGGATTAGGCCTCCTGTGGCTACTTCAGCAATAAACCTGTCAACAAGCAACTTGTAACAAAGACTTTGTCTGCAATCATTGGCCAAGGCCACCACATTTGGTACAAAGAATATTCTTCAAGGATCCTCAGCAAGGACTAAGCAAGTCATCATGTCACAGATTGGTTCCAGGCACAGGGAATCAAGCAGGATGTTGGATCCACATAGTGTCAAGACTGAACAACTGGTGACACTGCGCCGCTCAAGAGGTGGGTATGCTGGACATTTAACTAAGAAAATTGATATGGTGATTCATCTGATGAACAAGGATGCTGGACTGCCTGAACTCAAAGTTGCAGTTGAGAAAATGGCAACTGCATTCTCAAACTTCTATTCAGTGCATCAGGAGATCATGGATTTAGTAGTGGACATTCAACCTGATAGGGCCTCAACTGAAGAGGCTGTGTATTCCCAGATCGAGGGAAGGTTTGTTGACACAAAGAAACAGTATGACATTCTCCTGGAACAGCAGAGACTGCAGGACAGTATTTATGCTCATGACAGTGTGTCTCAGGTTGGCTCTGGTGCCACCTCCAGGGCATCAACGGCATCAAGCACACGAGCTAAGGCAGTTGCAAAACGGGCTGCTCTTGAAGTCAAGGCTAAAGCTCTCTGGGAGTTACAAGAGCTTGAGCTTACCCAGCTACAACTAGAACAAGAAGTTGAAGAGCAGCGAGCAGAGGCACGCCATCGAGAAGAACAGCAGCGAGCAGAGGCACGCCGCCGAGAAGAACAGCTTCGGGAAGAGGCTGAACGTCAGCAGGAAGAGGCTGAACATCAGCGCAGGCAGAAGGAGCTGTGGCTGGAGCGTGAAAGGAAGAAAATGGAACTACGCCGTCAACAACTACAAATGCAGTTTGAACTTGAGGCTGCAGCAGCTGAAGAAGATGCCCTGACCAAGTTTGTTGAGTATCCTGATTATGTGTATAAAGGATCAAAGGTCAGTCAAAATATTCCTGATAGACATTTTGGTAATAGCTTTGCTTCTTTGTCTAAAAATGCTGTTGCTAGAGATGATACTGATGTAAAGTTGCAGTGTGGGGGTATATTCACTTCAGCTAATGACAATGGGGTTTCTCATCATTCGGGGGGTCCTATAGGTACTAGTACTGCCAGAAAACCTACCACCTTTAGTTCAAATGAGAAAGAACCAGAAGTGAGGAAATCAAAGCTCAACCCTTTTGCACCTGAGTGGTCAGGGTCACCTATAGCAGGTTACTAAAACCCTTTTGCAGCTGAATGGTCAGGATCACCTATAACAGGTTACAATGATAGAAGATCAGATGAGACATTCACCATTGGACAAGTAGCTCAGATTGTGGAGTTAGTGAAATCACCACAAGCTTCAGATAGGAATAGTGAGAAACAGCCATCAGACCCCAACCTCAAGGGTATAAATCAAACTCTTGGTGAAATCCAAGAGAAAAGTCAGTCAGCCTTAGAGTCCCAGATAATCCAACGTCAGATGCTAGACGTTATTCGTCTACCAAAGACTAGCCTGATGAAATTTGATGGGGATCCTATGAAGTACTGGACCTTTATGAATGCCTTTGATGCTAGTGTAGATAAGGCCAATATTGAGGCTAGTGATAAACTGAACAGACTGTTTGAGTATTGCACAGGAAAGGCAACAAAGGTAATATAGCCATGTGCATTAATGGCCCTGTCAGAAGGCTATAAGAAGGCCAGAAGCCTGCTGAAACAGAGGTTTGGTAATGACTTTGTGATCTCAAAGGCATGGGTCTCAAAGATAACTGAAGGCCCAGCAGTGAAGCCAAATGATGGTGAAGCTCTTCAGGACTTTGCTGATGATGTTAGGGGCTGCATGGAAACACTTCGAGCTATGAATAAGCTCAAAGAGGTAGAATCTCAAGATAGAATGGTGAAGATCTTGACAAGACTGCCATTGTATCTCCAAACTCGATGGCGTAAGGAGGCCTTTAAGATCCGTGAGAGATTTGGGGAATACCCAAACTTTGATGAATTTGTCCAGTTCCTTGAGATGGTAGCTGGAGAGGCTAATGACCCAGTATTTGGGAATATAGGGTCAGTCACCAAGGAACCAAAGGGCAAGCCTTCCCAGTCCAAGAAGAAAGGATCAAGCTTTAATGTTAGTGTGACTGATACTGACACCCAAAGCAAAGATGTGTAAGCCAAACCTGTAGATCAGACCCAAAAAGAGAACAAGCCCAAGGAATACAAGTGCCGTATATGTGATGCTGATGGTCACAGAGTGAGTGGATGTGACAAGTTTAAGAAGATGTCCCTGGAAAAGAGATGGGAAGTTGTGAAAGAGAAAAGACTATGTTTCAATTGTCTTGACTTTGGTAATCACACTTCTAAGGAGTGTAAAAGACCAAAAGGCTGTCAAGAAAAGGAGTGTAAAGGGAAACACTCTGCATTGCTTCATCAACCAGCAAAGGTCACCAAGTCAGAGTCCTCAAAGGATGAGGAACAAAAGAAAGATCAGAAGTCTCAAGACAAGCAGGTAGAAGCCAAAAGTTATGCCTGTGGGCAATCAGATATTGTAAGCTCAAAGGTCGCCCTACCTATAGTTTCAGTGTATGTCAGAGGAAAGGGACAGAGCAACTACATACGTACCCATGCCCTGCTTGATCCAGGAAGCAACAAAACCTTCTGTTCAAAGGACTTGGTAAAGCAACTTGAAGTAAAGGGAGAAAAGACCTCCCTGTCATTAGAAACTCTTGGTGAGGGTAAAGATAGGGATAGCCTTGAAATCTCTCTTGAAGTCACAGCAACTACAGGGCCAAAGAAGAAAAGAAGAGTAGTTCAACTACCACGAGTCTATGCCCTGACAAGGTTCCCAAAGCTAAGGGATAGTATACCATCTTCAGGAGATGTAAAGAAATGGGATCATCTTAAGGATCTGACAGTATTCCATAAAGAGAAGTCAGATGTCACTCTTCTTATTGGTCAGGATGTCCCAGATGCTCTAATCCCCCTTGAAGTGAGGAGAGGAAGGGAAAATGAACCCTATGCCACTAGAACAATTCTAGGCTGGACACTCAATGGTCCTCTACAAGGTGAGAACCAAGATGGATCTGCTCTTTGCAATTTCATTCAAGCTGACCAGGGACCAGATGTAAGTCTGGAAGCACAAGTTGAGCAGTTCTGGAAATTGGATGTGGCTCAAACTTTGGCTGGAAGCCTCCCACAGATGTCTCAAGATGACAAAAAGGTTCTGGATGTCTGGAATGGGTCCATCAAACTAAAAGATAACCATTATGAGATGGACATACCCTTTAAGGTCACACCACCAGATCTGCAAGACAATAAGAAAATGGCAGAGAAATGCTTACAGAGTCTTGGCAGAAGATTGTCCAAGGATGCCAATCTTCATAAGCTTTACAAGGAAGGTATAGAGGATTTAGTTCAGAAAGGATATGCAGAACCTGTCCAGGAAAATGAAGATGACAGCAGTGTCAAGTGGTACATTCCTCACCATTTTGTCACAAGTCCAAATAAGCCAGGCAAGCTTCGGATTGTCTTTGATTGTGCAGCAGAATATGGTGGCACATCACTAAACAAGCAAGTGCTGCAAGGCCCTGATATGACAAACAAATTGATTGGAGTGTTGCTAAGATTCAGGGAAGACCACATAGCAATAATGGGTGACATAGAAGCCATGTTTCATCAAGTATGTGTGTCTCCACAACACAGAGATGTACTAAGGTTTCTGTGGTGGAAAGATGGCAACCCTGATCTTCCCCCAGAGACATACAGAATGGCAATACACTTGTTTGGTGGAGTATGGAGCCCTAGCTGTGCAAGCTTTGCTCTTAAGCACACAGCTGAGGACCACAAGACTGAGTTTGATGAAGAGACTGTCAAGACTGTAATGGAGAACTTCTATGCTGATGACTGTCTCAAATCAGTATCAACAGTAAATCAAGCAAAGAGATTGCTGGATGAACTTTGTCAGCTTTTAAGCCTTGGAGGTTTCCGGCTGACCAAATGGATCTCTAACAACAAAGAGGTCATAGAATCTGTTTCCCCTGAGGACAGAGCAAAGGAGGTCAAAGATCTTGATCTGGACTCAGAGGCACTTCCAGTGGAAAGGGCACTAGGTGTTCAATGGGACACTCATGAAGATGTATTTGGCATTAAGATCAAGGAAAAAGAAGTGATATTCACCCGAAGAGGGCTTCTCAGAGTGGTCAGTTCTGTGTATGACCCTTTAGGTTTTGTATGCCCATTCATTCTCCAAGCAAAGAAGATATTTCAAGATGAATGCAAGAGAGATAAAAGTTGGGATGATGAACTGGAGCCTGACAATGCAAAGAAGTGGAAAAGGTGGTTAGAAGAACTGCCACATCTTGAAGAGTTCAAAGTGAGACGTTGCCTTGTGCCACAGGACTTTGGTAAGTGTGTGAAGATCCAACTTCACCACTTTTCTGATGCATCTGAAGAAGCTTACGGCACAGCATCTTATCTTCGTGTGGTAAATGAACAAGGACAAATCCACTGCTCCTTCCTGTTAGGCAAATCAAGACTTGCTCCCATCAAGCACATGACAATTCCCAGACTAGAGTTATCAGCAGTTGTGATTGCTGTGAAGATGGACAGCTTACTGCGAAGAGAACTTCGTCTGAAAATCAAAGAATCCATCTTTTGGACTGACAGTATGATAGTCTTGCAGTACATCAAGAACACTACCAAGCGGTTCCAGACTTTTGTTGCCAACAGAGTAGCAATCATCCATGATGGATCTTTACCAAGTCAATGGAGGTATGTAGATACCAAATCAAACCCAGCAGATGATGCTTCGCGTGGCCTCAGTGCAAATGAAATTCTGTCTAGCAAAAGATGGAAACAGGGGCCGGACTTCTTGTGGGAGGATGAGTCCCAGTGGCTGGTTGTTCCTCAAACATCTCCTGACATGCTAGCAGATGACCAAGAAGTGAAGAAAGAAGCAAAGGCATGTGTTGTAGTCACTGATGCACCTGATCACTTGGAACAAATGTACAAGTGGTACTCAAGCTGGTATCGTCTAAAAAGGGCAATTGCATGGCTGTTCCGCTTCTGTGATTGGCTGACAAAAGGAAAGCCTAAACTGACTCCTAGCCTAACTGTTGATGAACTTCAAAATGCAGAGAGATGCATTATCAAGCATGTACAACAAAATTGCTATTCAGATGAGTTCAGAAGCCTAAAATCAGGCAAGCAAGTGTCTCACAAGAGCACAATCTTCAAATTGGAGCCATTCAGAGATGAGGATGGTATGCTCAGAGTACAGGGCAGACTTCAAAGTGCACCGATAATTGACTCGGCCAAGCACCCTTTGATACTGCCTAAGGACCATCATATTGCAGAGCTTATTGTGCGACACACACATGAATGGACCTCCAGACACTCAGGTAGAGAGTATGTACTCTCAAAGGTCCGAGAAAAATACTGGATACCACAAGGACGTCCCTTAGTGAATAAGGTATTGCAGAAATGTATCATATGCAAGAAACTGAGAGGACAGTTAGGAGTTCAAAAGATGGCAGACTTGCCAACAGACAGAGTCACACCTCACAAGCCTCCCTTCACCTACACTGGTGTGGACTGTTTTGGCCCATTTTATGTAAAAAGGGGCTGTAGTCAAGAAAAGAGGTATGGCTGTCTTTTCACCTGCTTAACAACCAGAGCAATACATATAGAAATCCTCAGCTCAATGGATGGTGATTCTTTCATCAACTCACTAATCAGGTTTATCTCTAGGAGAGGAAAACCTGAAAAGATCAGGTCAGACAATGGAACCAACTTTGTTGGAGGAAATAAAGAGTTGCGGGAGTCAATTCAAAGGTGGAATCAAGACCACAAGACACAGGAAAGTCTCTTGATCAGAGAGATAAAGTGGGAGTTCAATCCGCCAGCTGCATCCCACATGGGTGGAGTCTGGGAAAGGCAAATCAGGACAGTACGCAAGGTACTGAACTCCATACTAAAAGATCAAGTCCTGGATGATGAGAGATTGAACACAGTATTCTGTGAGGTTGAATACATAGTCAATGGTAGACCACTCACTCCAGTGTCAGATGATCCAAAGGACTTGAAACCTCTCACCCCAAATGACTTGCTTCAGTTAGGTGTAGGGCTTAGAGCACCCCCAGGAACCTTCCGAAAGGAAGACGTGTACAGTCGTAGGTGGAGGCATGTACAGTACCTGGCAGACCAGTTCTGGAAACGATGGGTAAAAGAGTATCTCCCTACACTGCAGCTAAGACAAAAATGGTTAGACACAAAGAGAAATATCCAAACTGATGATCTTGTATTAGTTATGGATGAGAATCTAGCTAGAAATAGTTGGCCTCTTGGGCGTGTGTTAAAGCTTTCCCAGGTAAAGATGGTCTAGTTCAATCTGCAGAGGTCAAAACTGCTACAAATGTACTTGTCAGACCTATTGATAAGCTTTGTTTGCTTGAGTCAGTCACATCATAGACATATCATTGAGTTGTGTTTGTGAATAAAGGTCATCTGATGTGATGTTATATTTGATTCAGAGTAACCATGCTCATTGTGTGAATCCCATTGTGTTGTATCTATACGAAAAGGATACATGAGACATTGCTATTGCATATTGTGTTGTAACTATGGTAATAGTCATACCCAAGATATGTCATCAGTTATACAAGGTTGTATACTGTAATCATTTCTGTATGGTTAAACTGTTTTTTGATAATTGTAAAGGTTAAAAGGGATTGTAAATGTTCACTTCTAAGGTTCACATTTAAGGGGCCGGGAATGTAGTGTAAGGTAAAGAATACAATAGGGTTGTATAGATTGTCATAAAATAAAGTTTGTATTTTCTGGTGTATATCTGTAACATTGAGAATGTCATAGTTTATAACTAAATGGGTTGTAATCAAAGTACAGTAAAGGTATGTTGATGGTTGTATGTTTCAATGACCTAGTATTATGTGGTAAGCCTACATCAGCATTCTTGGAACATATACACTGGCTGATCTCATGCCTGCTGATGTCATACTTGTCTCATGTGTACCATTCAATGTGCTTACTTCATCCTTTTAGCTGATATCATCAGTCACCTGTTTGTCTCCCTATCTGACATCAGTCTGACCTCATACTTCTGGATGATGTGAGACTCTGATCTCAGCCTTTAGATAGCATATAAAAGCAGGTCCCTCTCTTCCCTCCTCAATCACTACATCTGATCTGTGCTGTTCACATCAACCCTATGGACTACCTTGCTGATATACTGGACTTTGTACCTGAGGACTAAGAGGAGGCAATATTCTTTGTACAGGTTGTTATACCAGGTCACCCTGAAGGTTATTATACCAGGTCACCCTGAAGGTTATTATACCAGGTCACCCTGAAGGTTATTATACCAGATTACCCTGAAGGTTATATCCATGCTAAGGTTGGACTACTGAATGTTATTGCACACAGTTATGTTCAATGGACTCTATGCTGAAATGATATATTACCTGAGGACATTTGTGTGTTACTATGTGCTACTGTGACAACCATAGGAAATAAGTGTCTACCAAAGGGGATTAGGCCTCCTGTGGCTACTTCAGCAATAAACCTGTCAACAAGCAACTTGTAACAAAGACTTTGTCTGCAATCATTGGCCAAGGCCACCACAACTATAGTGTCAAAATGGCCAGACCAAAGCTTTCCGAGTTACCTGCAAAATCAATCACTTAAACACTGGTTTCTCCTATTTTTTGTCTAGGACCCCACTTATGTTCCTATTTTTTGGATAAAACTGCTCTTATACTCCTATTTTTGGAGATTAAAAAAAAAATACATGTCACTGCCTTGGTCAGATGACAAATTCAGGGTGTTACTGCCACAGGTATTTGACCCCAGAGTGGTGGAGGGTATTTATCCCCAGAAAGCATCAGAATGCATCAGTTTACTTTTGCCTGAGAATGCAATCAAAATGCATTGTATCAAAAAATGAGTTTCACATTGTCCTAGAGGGGTGGATAGTACACACTAATTGATTCATATATTGATATATTGTACATTCAACTATGGTCACACCTTAGAACAAAAGAATCTCACTGTGAATATAATATCACGTAACCTGGTGTATACGGCACATGGCTATTGTATTATTGACCAATGGGAAGCATCCCTGGCATTTACTGCGGAGACGGGGGCTGAAGGTGTTAGTCATAGTGCAGTCGGGGTCTAATGGCGGCCTCCATAGCCTAATGTGCTAATGCCCTATAGAACAGAGATGCCACTTTTCCTAACCTTTGAGGAATTCCGAATTTTTGAATTTATTTCCTGTAAGTATTTCCTATTGGAAGATAAGAAAATTAGGATGATTTCCGAATTTTCATTGATCAGTGAGTGGCATCCCTGATAGAAATGCATTCCATATACACAAGGTGTGACAAACTTGAACCATAGTTTAAATCATATAAACTATGGGTTAACCAGGTTATGTAATATATACCTGGTGCTTCGCACCGGGTATATTTTCACGTTATCTGGTTAACCCATAGTTTATCTACTTCTTATACCATTCATATGACATCCATTATTGCTCGCCTATAATGTATGCAGTAGTACCACACCCTGCCTCTAGGGGTGGTACACCTGATGGTCATTATGTATGTACAGCCAGGTGCTAGTACACCTGCCAGCATTACCAACTAGCTTTTTGCTGAGTTAACATCTCTTCAGCATGTACTTTGTACAATAAAGCTATCATCAATTATCCACCAATTGCCAGCTTCTTGTTATCACTATGTTCATATTATAGTAGCTGTAATTACCCATAGCTAGATATGACAGATATGGTGTGCCAGAATGCCTCAGAATGCACGATTTTGTGTCTTGGATTTCAAAATTATCTCGGGGGTCCAGCCCCCAACCCCCCAAACTTCAAAATGCTAGAAGCTTAATCTGAATGCTCAGTTTTATGTGGTGTTCATAGATACACCAGTATAGAATAATTCTGGTAGAGATCTTCAAGGTCTTTCTTGTTTGTGAAGGGAGGACATCCCTCAATAATCTTGAGGACATCCCTCAATAATCTTGAACATAAAAACTGATTTCTTATCTTAAATTGTGCATACTTTTGAATTGATATATGTTCAAATAGAATGCATTAGAATGTACCTTTCCAAGTCTACACCCCCCATACTTTTACCACTGTTTTTTGCTTGCTGTGCTTGAAGACATGTAGTACCTCACCACTTTCAAAGGGTCTTTCCCCCACCCCTGAGAATCCTCAGGGAGCTGCCTTTTACTGACCAAGATGCACTTACATCCTTGTTGCACGATGGTATTAAGATAGAGGACTGGGCCCGATTATTGGCATACATGCAAACTCCTCATTTTTTTTTCAGTTTTTCTATGACCTGTCAGGGTCATTCTTGTGATTCATCCAGATCCAATGAGAAATAGTTTTACCATTTATATAGGGGGGTAGTCTTAGAAAATTTCCGATATAAGAGTATCAGCCATCCATAAAAAGCACAAGCATGCGCCATTTGGCTTCTTGAAATTCAACATTCAGACCCCCCAAATTTCACAGGTCAATCTGCCTCCTAGGGAAAAATCTCATCACTTATAATTATCGGCTCAGTTTTTTTTCTCATGCAAGTTTGCATGGTGAGGTTGGAAGTCATGTTTTTGAGCCATACACATGTACAAACATGTACATACATATTCCTATTTTTTCAGGTTTCCCCCCTATATACTCCTATTTTTTTACTTTCAATATTCCTATTTTCCTATTTTCTCATGAAAAATCTTGCTTGACACCCTGCTTCCCGACTACACTTCTACCTAGTGCCATATATAGGCACTAGTGACCGCCACAATGTCCCTGAACTTGACACTCTTCAACTATGCTTTAAGAGTATTTCCAGTTCCCACCAGGTGAAAGAGGGGAATGCTGGGAGAGAAATATAGTGAACTACCACTGTGCTTTGTTCCTTCCTATACTACTTCCTGTACGGCGGTTCCCTGAGGGTTTATACCAATAGTATATATATGGGTCTTTTTTGGATAATATCCAAAAAAGACCTATCATTTTAAAATATCCAGAAAAAACCTATTATTTTGGATAAAAGCAGTTTATTGTTGCATTACGAAGATTAATAAGAGATATGATGTACAGAGATTGTTTGCCACTTTTTGATTGAAGTATTATGCTGACTATATGAGTAAAAATGAAACAAGTTGTTTGGATATATTAAATACATTTTATTATATACATGTAGCGGAACAGAGTTAAGTATCAGTCCAAATAGATCACCCAGGTGATCTATTGGCCTATTGACTCTAAGTCGCTGCACCACCTCCACCTGGTGTAGATTAGAACAGTTACCCCTTCACACTCTCCCGCCACAGCTGGGGAGATAGCAGTTCAGCAAGCAGCAGCCACGCATGGCAGGCAGGACAAGAACTTTGTTTGTTTTATGGTTAATTTTCTCCATTATGGGAGTCATTTGTGACTCCTGCGAGGAGCAGTACCACAGAAACGCTAGATTGTGTCCTACGTGCAAGCACCCTAACCCCAAATGGGACCCACAGCGGCAATTAGGGGCCCTAATGGAGTCAAGCGGCCATGACCACACCGGGGCCATGCAGGACGCCGGGGCGCCAGGGCAGGATGGCCGGACCTCCGGTCAACAGTCATCAATGCAGACTGGGGACACGGACGATGCCTTTGATGAGAAAGTACAGGATTTGCAGGCACAGACTGAGGCAGAGAAGGCCAGGGAGAAGCAGATACAACAATTGGGGAAGAAAAAGGTATTGAAGTTGGAATTGGCTTCTATTCGGGCTCAGAACACACATATTTTGAAGGAGATTGCCCAAGGTGAACGTGCATGGAGTGGCCTCATGGCAGCGTTTGATTACTCGGACCCCAGTACAATACCACACAAGTTTCCACTGGTAGCTGGTGAGTTACTGCAGGATGTACAATGTGGGCAATAATCTCCTCTCTGTGACCCACGCGGTACTGAGCAGTGGCCATGGGGTACCCGGTACAAACCAGTACAAACGATTGTTGTGAGTGCTGGTGGTGGTTTTATGGGTCCAACAGCCATGTCCAGTGGTAATGACCTTAAAGTAGGGGCACCTCCATGAAGGATAGGCAGCCTGAAGGATAGGCAACCTCAAGGATATATAGCATGAGTGATCAGTAGATGTATGCTCGAGGTAGACTGTTGGATTTGTTCTTTAGGGGAAAGGTTGACTAAGAGATCATAATGAAGGTTAGATGTGAGCTATCCCAGCTGATCAAGCTGTGATAGGTAGGAAAGCTATAAAGTGAGCTTTAGGGATAGGTATTGAAGTGGATGGGTAGCAAGGAGGATAGGTAATAAACAGTTTAAGAGATAGGCACAGAGGGTACCTTGTAAGGTGAGCATATTCAAAAGATACATTGGTGCTAGGTAATATCACAGATGTGCCAGTCAAATATGAGGGATAGTCACCATGAGGGATAGGTAAAGTGAATGATAGGCAGATTGAGGATAGGTAGACTAATGCTAAGAATATACAAAGGTGAGGGGTAAACTTTAATCCTTTAAGCTATTTGAGGGAAAACCTAATTAAACTCTAGATGTTTCAAGGAATAGGTAGTATGAGTGATAGGCAGACTAAGGGATAGGCAGTATGTGGGAGAGGCAGAGCCATATGCAGGTAGAGTACTTGTCAGGTTGGGATAGGCAATCATTGGGATATGTAGATTGAGGTACTGACTTTGATTAGCATGTTGCATCTATAAAAAGTTACAATCATTTTCAATATAACTTTTTTACATTTTTAAAATATTCTTTGGCCAAATTTTGAGAATCAAGACCACAAATTTTTGATTCAGCAGGATCTTTTGGTATTGGTGGTCCCTTGTTTCCATTTGATATCACTCTGATAAAGATTCCTGACATCTCCATAAACCCTCTTATCTTACAAAGGACTCAGTACTGAACACAAAAGGTAGCCTACTTTTAAGGGGGGGGGTAGAGGGGGGTGGCTTGCACTTTAGGACTCTATGGAGTAACATATCCTAGGGAACCTATACTATTCTTGATGTAGTGGCATGCCACATCCCCGGCCGTCTCAATGTGGTGGCGGATAAGTTATCAAGATTGCTGGATGGTAGCGCAGAGTTTTCTTTATTTTTATGTTGTAGTGGTTTCCCAGCGGTGTATGAAGTTGGATAGGCTAGCAGCAGAGGCCAGAGCTTTCGTTTGGTCTCCATCAACCTGGCGCACGAAGTCATCTCAGTGGAAACGCTATATTGTGTTCTGCACTTGGCTCGGAGTGAAGGTTCTCCCTACGGATGTGCTAACTATGACACGTTATATTATGTACCTTTCTGACTGTCTGAGGTACAGCACTATCGATAATTATGTGAGCGGTGTAATTAGCTTAAACCGCTATTTTGGATATGAGGTAGGCCGGATTCGCCAAGAATTTGCCTTCAATGCGGTGCTTCACGGTTTGCGCAGAATATTGGGCCATCCAGTCCCTACTAGAGTGACATTAACATTTGCTAACTTATGTGACATATTCAGGTCAGTGGATTTATCAAACAGTAACTATTGTGTTATGTGGGCTTGCATAGTTCTGAGCTATGCTCTTTGCTGAGAAAAAGTAACTTGGTGCCTAATTCAATTTCTGACTTGTCAGGCCACTTCCTGAAATTAAGAGATTAGTAGCTCGAAGACAATCCAATATGGGCAGAGAGTGCACCTAGTTTCCATAACCTACACCCCAGGATCACCTTTCTGTGCGGCCTCATTGATTTCAAAGCATATAATTGACATTCCCGCTTCACCAAACTTACCATTATTTGTTATTCATAAAGGAGGGTGAGAAGTTCCCCTCAGTTACTCGGTCCTGCTCAAGTTCCTAAAGGGACTAATTAAGAGCATTGGGGTGAACCCTGAAAGGGCCGGAGTGCATAGTTACGAAGAGCGGGTGCAGTTTTCTTCCATGAGTCGGGTATTCCATTGGAGGATATTCTACAGGCAGGGGATTGGGCAGGATTGACAGCACTCATATACCTAGCAAAGCCTATGGTTACGAGAATCAAACTTGACAATTTTATATCGTCCGCACTATTGAAATGAATTTTGAGTTGTATGTGCTTTAACTTGGACTCGTCGAATTTCTGGGTATGCCGGGTCATTTTGTGACGGTCGGCTAAATGGCAGCGGCGATTTGTTTATCCTTTCCCAGAGCTTCGACGAGTCAATACCAGAAAATCATATCATTAGCAAATATGCATTTTACTTGCTTATGCTTGATTTTAAACCAGCACTTTTACAATATTCTTTATACCATTCTTCATATATTTTGCTATGTCTTAATTGGAAACATATTTTCAAATTAGGAGTATCTTTGAGTTTGTTAGATTCTTTTAATGTAACAGTATACATTTTTTCCAACACAAGTTGTGCAATCGGATCTTCACAGTTTATTTTATATTCTTTTTCATCATAATTTAAAAAAAGGATATGAATTTGTCCTCTGTAATCATTTTAAATCCTACAGCATTAGTTTTCTCTTTAGTTGGAGAAAATGTATTGGAATCATATCTAGTAAATCCTAAAACAAGTTTGTTTTCCATTTTTCATTGACTGTACTTCGAGATACACTAGTTGTATTTCATTCACAGAGATATTAAGTGTGTTTTACCTTTAGGATTTTGTTTTTCCTTATTCTTCTTCTAAAATGTACAGTATATCAAGACAGTCAAAAAGTTCTTTGTCTTGAATGTCCTCCATACCAGAAATCAGTTTTTCTAAGTGATTCGGTTTTAACAAGAAGTTCCTTTCATCAATGTTCTTTGATGCGAACAGTAAGGTATCCCAGTATAATTTTGTTACAGTGAAGCCTTCTATTTCGATTTTAGAGTTTTGGTTTAGTGTTTGAAGAAAACAGTTGTTTTATTACATCCATTTTATTTGAGAGTTCTGTCCATTCTTCTTCGAAAATTTCGATCTTTTTTTTTTTTTTCACATCCAAGTATACAAGCGTGTTGTCTTCGTGAGGCACATAGTCATACATAACAACTAAATCGAGATTGCAGGAAATGTTATAATATCCTCGTAGACAGGTCTTCAATTCTCCTTGATCTGAGTAACTGTGAACTCGTACTGTGAAACTGCTTTCATACCAATGATGATTTTCTTCTGAACTTGTTTCATCTTCTGAGGTAGATGATTCAATGTAAATGTTATTCATCATAGTTTCGTTGTCCACCTTTTTTTTGTCGCATTAAATTATGTCACTGCGATATGTTGTCATGGCTACACTTAGCAACGAGTCTTTGTGTCACATAATTTACTTGGCTTTGTAGCGCATCACTTAGCAACCATATTATGTAGAGAGAGGGTACCAAAGATCTAAATCATAAATTTCTGGTGGTATTGTTTCATTTATATGTCTCCAGCCGGGTAAATAAAGAATTAAGTCATCATTGATGAATAGAGTGGCAGAGAATGAGTTACATATGTGTTTTAGTATACTTTGGAATTTACTTCTAAAAGTAATTGTTTGATTACCCAAATATAGAATATTCGCAGATTTTAATGACCTGATGAAATCTTTATATTCTTTAGACTGAAGAACTGTAGTTGTTTCATGAATATGACTATTTCCATGGAACATTATTGATATCTTGCTGTATCTTGAATTATCTCGGGTTTGCCATTTAACTCCAAAGTGGACCGTGTAATACATTATATTGATTAATTTTTTTAAACTTTTTAATACTTCGTTTAGAAGTGAAGAAGTTTCAACTTCATCGTTTTTCCATTTGTTCAAAAAGAGTTCTGCCGTTTCAGTTTTTAATATAAAAGTAATTATTTTAGTGTTTTTGTAAGGAAAAATATTATTTCGAGGTGAATGATCATTATAATCAGAATCTTGTAAAATGTTAAGCAAGCATTCATCTACTTTTGCATTGTTATCCATTATGGTTCTTTCATCGATGTTTGTGGTTATTATTTAGTTTATCACAGAGAAATTTTGTTCGCTGAATTGTATACCTATGCAAAAAACACAAAAACTCGATATTATTTTTATTTTTTATTAAGGGTAATTTTACATCGAGAGAGGGAGGGTATTTCATTGATTTTATCATTGGTTTATATGATTTGTTGATTTTTAAAAATTTTTAATTATTAATTTTTTATGTTTTTTAATTTGATTTTTCATCATGGACTTGTTCTTCAACTGCATCGAAGAATTGTTCTTCATCCACAGGTTTTTCTTCAGCTGGTTCTTTATTGACTGGTTTTTCTTTAACTGTTTCATTAGTTGTTTACCTCCTGATGTTCCTAATACAAATAACACTTAACACTCTCTGTGAGTGGGCTTTCAATGGGCTTTTTTATTCCTCTATTTTGAGTGGAAACTTGTTTCCATGGCAAAACATATCAACAAATACACTGATTTATGCCCTTAAATGCCATAAAAACGTTCTATTTAGATTCCAAATTTGGAAGGTTTGGACCAAAAATGGAAATTTCCCTGTATGACTGTTGAAATCCTCATGAAAAACTAGTATAATACAATTTCCGGTTTAGTTTCCCCTTTTTAAGCCTTAGTGGTGTCCTCCTGGTGGCTAGAATTGGTACTAATCCCCCTTGGACGGTCCTTTTAGTTTGCTGGCTCACAATTCATGACGAGTGTGTGTTAGCAAAGGATAATTACATGAGGGCGTGTTTAAAGGAAGTAGGCGATGCTGAGAAGGAACGCCTAGAATCCATGATCCGAGACGAAGTAAAGGCTCGGGAGGAAGAAGCTGTAGCTGCGAAGGAACAGGCAGCTATGGATGTACCCGTCTTAGAGAAACGTGTAAAAGAAGAGATAACCCGAAACACTAATCTGAACACTAAGTTCATGAGAGTGTTCGGTTTCGACATCGATGAATGGGACGGTACTCCCGAGTTACCTTCAAATTTTTTTTTTCTCTCTCTTCCCTCTTCTCACCTCACAACCAGACTTAGTGTTTTGCAGAAGGTAGAATATCTACCTCCTGATGTTCCCCATACGAATTAACACTTAAGTCTATTCTGATAACCATGGTAACATGATCTACTTAGGGGATTACTGACCACCGCTCAGCCAATCAGAGGCCAGAATTCTGGTAACCATGGAAACATGACCTAATAAGGGGATTAGTGCAGTCACGTGACCCCTTGTTTGTAAACAACAACACATGGTGTAGACACGTGACCCCTTGTTTGTAAACAAAGGGGCAGGGCTAATTATGCAAATGAGATGTTTTTTTGGTGTTTTTTTACTATGATGATGAGTTGACTAGTTTTAAATAAGATATGTATGAAATAAAACACAACAAAATAAATCATTTTCATTTTTTTATTTTCATGAATCATCTTTTTATCATTTTTAATCATTCATTTTTTCTTTCGTCCGAACAGTCCGCAAAGTCTCACTTTGTCAGTGTCACAGTCACTGACTCTCTCCATCATACATTGCACTAGTTTGGATAAATCCAACACTATTTCGGCCAGATATAGGAACTTTGTCTGCATGAATTGTAGACGCTTGCAGCACCCCGTTTCCTCTTTTACCGAATTCTTCACATCATCATCATTGCGAGCCTCTGACTCACCAACCGGTCGCTCAGTTTTGGGTTTTTGCTCATCTGCATGATGCATTTCTTGGGGTTTCTTGTTTGACATGCTTCAATCAGGAAATGTACGCAATGAGGTCCACAGGTGTCAGCAGTAGTGTCCTGGAGTTTAACACAGTTTCTTTGCCACTTGAACGGAGCAGGACTCTGCGCTCAGCGGAGGTAAGCCGAATGAATTAAAGTAGTACACCTCTCCTGTCCTCGGCACGTAAAACGCCACCCAATGTTGACCTGGTAAATGTTGAGGATCCGTGTTACTCACAAAACAAGTGTCCTTGATAGGGTCCTTGGGGATAGTGTCACAAGAGAAAACACCTAGAAATGGTGTTTTGTGTGAATGTTATCCTTCAACACTTTGTCTATTTCAAGTGTGTTCATGCACTTTCTTGTCTTCAGTTCATGTGGTAGTCTGTGATGGGATGTCGATCTCTGATCAGCTCGACGACGTTGTCGTACACCAAGTAGAGCAGTACCATTGTGGTCTCCGCCAGCGCCGCGCCAAAACTGAGCTCTACCCTCAGCTGACCCGCTTTTATAAGGTTCACTCTAAACCCGTTGTGTGATCTGTCTGGAGTTAAATCCAGGGGGAACAGCGTTTAACCGTTTAGGAAACCGTCGTAGGAAATGCCGCAGGAGCGTGAACCTCGTACATCCCCATTTCCATGTGTAGTGCTAGGTACTCCCTCACCGCTTCCTTTTTGGTAAAGTCAGGGACGTACGCGTCGTTCGGCACCTTCTGGTCATTCGCTATCACTTGAAGCAAGTTGACCTTGCAATGTTTCAGTTCGAACGGGTTCTTGGCGTAATTTTCGTTGAAGGTGTCATGGTCTAGGAAACAAATCATCATGGACTTGGGTAGTTGACCTGTGTTGGAGTGCGTGTAGGTGTGATCTCTGTTGCCTGCAGGGATGGCGTAGGTTGTCACCTCCACTCTAGTCACTGGGTCGTTGAAGGGACCCTGTTCTATCACAGCCTTTTCTGGCGTTTCCACCACAGAATCAGCTATGACCACTCGATGCAAATAGAGCTTAGCTCTGTGGATTTTGAGTTTGTATGCAGTGGTGCCCGCGCTCATCAGATAGATACCAGGGGCAGCTTGTTTCAGAGTGAGGTTGATTTCCGTCTCTGCAGCTATGAACTCTGGTTGATGAGCTAGGTCAAAGTGGAGTCTCGCCATCAGCGAAAAGCGACCATTGGAGATCAGTTTCTGGCGAGCCTTGAACCCTGGGTTGTCATTGGTCAAGGTGTCGAAGTGACCAGCCCTGTCTTAGTGCCAACCTTGGACGTTCATGATGTTCTCCTTGACTCCTCTATCGTAGTTGAGTAAACCTTCCAGGTAAGCTCTGTAGGGGTAGGTCTCGGTGTTACCAGACACTCTGAACCCTCTGATGGAGACTTGGTCATCCTTGAAGAGCGAGTGAGCCAAGTTGTTAACCGGAGCCACCACGTCGTTGTGGTCCAGAGCGTTGCTGTTCGGTTACAGCACCTCACATTCCAGATGTAGGTAATTTTCATTTAGGTCTGTGTACTCTTGGGACTTACTGATGGTGAAATTGATGTTGCTCCCATCTCCCAAAGAGTTTTTTCGTTTCAAGCCCGACAAAGGTTGACTTTAGGATAGTAGTTTGAGTTGGCGCTACGGTGTGCAGGTCGAGCTCAGAAAGCGCGCGCTCGCTGCTGTTTTCGTGTACGTAAGCCATTGTGTTCCCTCTTCATGTCAGTGGTAGACTGACGCCAGTGACGTCTAGTCCTTTTATTTATAGGTCGCCTCCCTAGCGATTAAAATATCCCCCCTCCGTCTCTTGCAAGAACCACTTCCCGTATAAGGAGATCGCCTCCGACGTTTTGTCCCCGCTTTCTTGGGTGTCGTTTTTTCCCCGGAGAGATCACTTTACCCACCAGACTCTTCAGAGCACCTACTCCTCTGTGTTTCACGCTGTTCTTGAAAGTACCTCCCTCCATCATATCCTTGGCCACACCCACGCCAGCGCGGAACAGAGTTTTTCCCACCGTCTTCAAAAGGGGTGTGGCCGAGCGCATGAGTCCTAAGAGGGCGCCACCAAAACCGTGACCGTTCTGGAAAGATCATCCGCTGTACACATTGATACCATTACCGAACTGAGCGTTGTAGTAATCGCTGTATCCTTGTCCGGTGGTGCCCTTTGATGAAAAGTATGGCGCTTGTTTATGTATCATCTTTGCACCTTTAACGTTGGATGGGTCTCAGATGAAGTGTCACCCTCATCTCTCCTCTCATGAATGGTATGGATTGGCCGGATCTGTCTCTTAAGTAGATGCCGACCTCGTCCAACCTTTTGGACTTGAAGGGAAAATAATCCAAATGTGGAAAACTAATAGCTTGTATTCCCCTTTTCCGCTGTCCGCTTCTGTCGACTGCGATGCAGCGTAACAGAGGTACGTGCATGTCACCCACTCGTCTGTCTTGAATGGCTTCGCTATAAACATACACAGAATACACGTCTCCGAAGGGGTCCATGATGTAGACGCCGGTGGTCGTTATCACAAAATGAGTCTTCACCCCGAATCCTAGAATGTGCGCCAGATGTTCGGTGACGAGGACGCAAGTGTGTCTGGGCACGTTGATGGTGACGCGTCTTGTCAGCGAGTCATACGAGAAGACTGCCTTCTAATTTTTCAGGAAGTTCTGACCTTCTAAATTATCTGTCAGGAGATGGTTCAAGTGCTCGATGAACTGAACGTTGTTTCCCGTGAAAATGGGTGGCACGGGAAATATGTTCGGCAGCAATGTTCGCACGCATGTTTTTCATTCCATGTCTTGAACCATGGCGTGTGCCATACTCCTCATTTTTAGCTTCTTGTTGGACTTCGTCAGGAATTGCTTGTATAGGGATGAATTTTCTTGTGTCAGCATGACGTACTTTGACTTCTTCCCAGGTTTCAATATCTGCTCCTCCAACTCTTTTTCTAACAGCTCTGGTGTCATTTCGTCGACAAAGTTCACCGTCTTCCAGTCCACCTCAGGATTTTTCTTGAAGTTTTTTCTCTCGTTGAAAACTCTTTTCGCCTCAGCCAGTGAGTTCTGTGTATGCAGAGGAACGATCATGATCAAGTCGTCGTCTCGCACGTTCCTCCATTCTGTCAGGAGGATGATTTCGCTGAGAGCCGCTTCGTGGTCCTCTGATAGGAGGAGGGGTGAGTCGAAGTGGGTTCGAACGAAAAGAGGTCAGAGTGTTCTGAGGGAAATAGTCCGTAGAACTGTTGCTAGGCAGGGTGATGTTCATAGTGTCCTATGAGATTTTCTTGATAGGAATCCACTCGTTGAACTTGTCGCTGTAACCTAACCAACGTACGAAAGCTAAGCGTTTACCCTTGACGGTCTTGTAGCGCAGCACCTTGTCTATCAGGTAAGTCTTGCCGTAACGACTCTTGGAGACCTTCTGAACCTCCTCCGGATAAAACACACCCTTTATCTCCTCCCCAGTGTTGTCTTTCAGCTCAAACCCTCTGCTACCAAACATTTTAGCAACGTTGAACACTTCCTCCTTCCAATTTCCCTCGTAACCTTTGTTGAAGGGTCCTTTGGCTCTCAACATTCTCACTCTGTCGCCTGGAGCGATGACGTCGGTGTCGGAGTGTCGAGGGTCTGTCTTTTTCCATATTTCCTAGCCCCACTTACTGAAGGACGCCAGCAGGTTGAGGAAGACAGCGTTGAGACCCGAGGGGTACATGCCATTCAAGCTCGTGCTGAGCATGGAAGATCCCACTGGTTCCTTGATCGGAAACCAAGGCTATAAAGCAGGGGGTCCTAACAAAGCTTTGGACAGAATACCTGCCGGCAGAGGGAGGAAACGAGCAAGTTCCGAGGAAGAGGAAGATGCCGACGACGACGACTACTTCGAGGATGCCACTCCCCTCGTCGGCACCACCACCTTTGCATCTACTCTCTCCCCTTTTCCCGTCGTAAGGACGACAACTAGGACAACGACGTTTACAAAACTCCGACTTCCAGCAGAAGATCCCCTGCTACACCTCGTCCTTCCTCCGTCAGGACAAGTAATCAAAGCAAGAAAAAGAAAGGACACAGTCCCCAAGTGTACTCCGACTCCGACTCACCAAGATGGCGCGGTCTAAGAAACTGACCAAGAAGGAAAAAGAAAAGAGATATGTGGTGGCTAAGTACACCAACGTCAAAAGCACCCTCTAGTTTCACCAGCATCACCAAACTCCAGAAACATCATAGTGCACTTACTGAATGACGCCAGCAGGTTGAGGAAGACAGCGTTGAGACCAGGGGGTACACGCCGTTCAAGCTCGTGCTGAGCATGGAAGATCCCACCGGTTCCTTGATCGGAAACCAAAGCTATAAAGCAGGGGGTCCTGACATCCGAGATGCCTTGGGATCTCTGGACGCCTACACTAAACATAAACCCGTCCGGAGAAAATTCGCAAGGAACAAGACGATAACCGGGGAATCGATCAACAGTGGCAGTTAGATCTGATGGACATGCAAGCTTTAGCGTCTCACAACGACGGGTTCCGGTATGTGGTTACGGACGTTGACGTTTTCTCCAGGTACGCGTGGGCGGCTCCCATCAAATCCAAAGGCGGCGCAGCTGTCACTGAGGCGTTCAAAAAGATGACTACCGAGAGACACCCACGCTCCATTCAAACAGAAAAGGGGAAAGAATGTCTCAACAAGACCTTCCAAGATCACCTGAAGAGCAAAGAAATAAGAGTTTTTCACCAGCGAAAACGACGACATCATAGCTAGTCTAGTGGAGAGTTTGAATCTGAAGGAGAAGCTGTGGGGCTAGGAAATATGGAAAAAGACAGACCCTCGACACTCCGACACCGACGTCATCGCTCCAGGCGACAGAGTGAGAATGTTGAGAGCCAAAGGACCCTTCAACAAAGGTTACGAGGGAAATTGGAAGGAGGAAGTGTTCAACATTGCTAAAATGTTTGGTAGCAGAGGGTTTGAGCTGAAAGACAACACTGGGGAGGAGATAAAGGGTGTGTTTTATCCGGAGGAGGTTCAGAAGGTCTCCAAGAGTCGTTACGGCAAGACTTACCTGATAGACAAGGTGCTGCGCTACAAGACCGTCAAGGGTAAACGCTTAGCTTTCGTACGTTGGTTAGGTTACAGCGACAAGTTCAACGAGTGGATTCCTATCAAGAAAATCTCATAGGACACTATGAACATCACCCTGCCTAGCAACAGTTCTACGGACTATTTCCCTCAGAACACTCTGACCTCTTTTCGTTCGAACCCACTTCGACTCACCCCTCCTCCTATCAGAGGACCACGAAGCGGCTCTCAGCGAAATCATCCTCCTGACAGAATGGAGGAACGTGCGAGACGACGACTTGATCATGATCGTTCCTCTGCATACACAGAACTCACTGGCTGAGGCGAAAAGAGTTTTCAACGAGAGAAAAAACTTCAAGAAAAATCCTGAGGTGGACTGGAAGACGGTGAACTTTGTCGACGAAATGACACCAGAGCTGTTAGAAAAAGAGTTGGAGGAGCAGATATTGAAACCTGGGAAGAAGTCAAAGTACGTCATGCTGACACAAGAAAATTCATCCCTATACAAGCAATTCCTGACGAAGTCCAACAAGAAGCTAAAAATGAGGAGTATGGCACACGCCATGGTTCAAGACATGGAATGAAAAACATGCGTGCGAACATTGCTGCCGAACATATTTCCCGTGCCACCCATTTTCACGGGAAACAACGTTCAGTTCATCGAGCACTTGAACCATCTCCTGACAGATAATTTAGAAGGTCAGAACTTCCTGAAAAATTCGAAGGCAGTCTTCTCGTATGACTCGCTGACAAGACGCGTCACCATCAACGTGCCCAGACACACTTGCGTCCTCGTCACCGAACATCTGGCGCACATTCTAGGATTCGGGGTGAAGACTCATTTTGTGATAACGACCACCGGCGTCTACATCATGGACCCCTTCGGAGACGTGTATTCTGTGTATGTTTATAGCGAAGCCATTCAAGACAGACGAGTGGGTGACATGCACGTACCTCTGTAACGCTGCATCGCAGTCGACAGAAGCGGACAGCGGAAAAGGGGAATACAAGCTATTAGTTTTCCACATTTGGATTATTTTCCCTTCAAGTCCAAAAGATTGGACGAGGTCGGCATCTACTTAAGAGACAGATCCGGCCAATCCATACCATTCATGAGAGGAGAGATGAGGGTGACACTTCATCTAAGACCCATCCAACGTTAAAGGTGCAAAGATGATACATAAACAAGCGCCATACTTTTCATCAAAGGGCACCACCGGACAAGGATACAGCGATTACTACAACGCTCAGTTCGGTAATGGTATCAATGTGTACAGCGGATGATCTTTCCAGAACGGTCACGGTTTTGGTGGCGCCCTCTTAGGACTCATGCGCTCGGCCACACCCCTTTTGTAGACGGTGGGAAAAACTCTGTTCCGCGCTGGCGTGGGTGTGGCCAAGGATATGATGGAGGGAGGTACTTTCAAGAACAGCGTGAAACACAGAGGAGTAGGTGCTCTGAAGAGTCTGGTGGGTAAAGTGATCTCTCCGGGGAAAAAACGACACCCAAGAAAGCGGGGACAAAACGTCGGAGGCGATCTCCTTATACGGGAAGTGGTTCTTGCAAGAGACGGAGGGGGGATATTTTAATCGCTAGGGAGGCGACCTATAAATAAAAGGACTAGACGTCACTGGCGTCAGTCTACCACTGACATGAAGAGGGAACACAATGGCTTACGTACACGAAAACAGCAGCGAGCGCGCGCTTTCTGAGCTCGACCTGCACACCGTAGCGCCAACTCAAACTACTATCCTAAAGTCAACCTTTGTCGGGCTTGAAACGAAAAAACTCTTTGGGAGATGGGAGCAACATCAATTTCACCATCAGTAAGTCCCAAGAGTACACAGACCTAAATGAAAATTACCTACATCTGGAATGTGAGGTGCTGTAACCGAACAGCAACGCTCTGGACCACAACGACGTGGTGGCTCCGGTTAACAACTTGGCTCACTCGCTCTTCAAGGATGACCAAGTCTCCATCAGAGGGTTCAGAGTGTCTGGTAACACCGAGACCTACCCCTACAGAGCTTACCTGGAAGGTTTACTCAACTACGATAGAGGAGTCAAGGAGAACATCATGAACGTCCAAGGTTGGCACTAAGACAGGGCTGGTCACTTCGACACCTTGACCAATGACAACCCAGGGTTCAAGGCTCGCCAGAAACTGATCTCCAATGGTCGCTTTTCGCTGATGGCGAGACTCCACTTTGACCTAGCTCATCAACCAGAGTTCATAGCTGCAGAGACGGAAATCAACCTCACTCTGAAACAAGCTGCCCCTGGTATCTATCTGATGAGCGCGGGCACCACTGCATACAAACTCAAAATCCACAGAGCTAAGCTCTATTTGCATCGAGTGGTCATAGCTGATTCTGTGGTGGAAACGCCAGAAAAGGCTGTGATAGAACAGGGTCCCTTCAACGACCCAGTGAACAGAGTGGAGGTGACAACCTACGCCATCCCTGCAGGCAACAGAGATCACACCTACACGCACTCCAACACAGGTCAACTACCCAAGTCCATGATGATTTGTTTCCTAGACCATGACACCTTCAACGAAAATTACGCCAAGAACCCGTTCGAACTGAAACATTGCAAGGTCAACTTGCTTCAAGTGATAGCGAATGACCAGAAGGTGCCGAACGACGCGTACGTCCCTGACTTTACCAAAAAGGAAGCGGTGAGGGAGTACCTAGCACTACACATGGAAATGGGGATGTACGAGGTTCACGCTCCTGCGGCATTTCCTACGACGGTTTCCTAAACGGTTAAACGCTGTTCCCCCTGGATTTAACTCCAGACAGATCACACAACGGGTTTAGAGTGAACCTTATAAAAGCGGGTCAGCTGAGGGTAGAGCTCAGTTTTGGCGCGGCGCTGGCGGAGACCACAATGGTACTGCTCTACTTGGTGTACGACAACGTCGTCGAGCTGATCAGAGATCGACATCCCATCACAGACTACCACATGAACTGAAGACAAGAAAGTGCATGAACACACTTGAAATAGACAAAGTGTTGAAGGATAACATTCACACAAAACACCATTTCTAGGTGTTTTCTCTTGTGACACTATCCCCAAGGACCCTATCAAGGACACTTGTTTTGTGAGTAACACGGATCCTCAACATTTACCAGGTCAACATTGGGTGGCGTTTTACGTGCCGAGGACAGGAGAGGTGTACTACTTTAATTCATTCGGCTTACCTCCGCTGAGCGCAGAGTCCTGCTCCGTTCAAGTGGCAAAGAAACTGTGTTAAACTCCAGGACACTACTGCTGACACCTGTGGACCTCATTGCGTACATTTCCTGATTGAAGCATGTCAAACAAGAAACCCCAAGAAATGCATCATGCAGATGAGCAAAAACCCAAAACTGAGCGACCGGTTGGTGAGTCAGAGGCTCGCAATGATGATGATGTGAAGAATTCGGTAAAAGAGGAAACGGGGTGCTGCAAGCGTCTACAATTCATGCAGACAAAGTTCCTATATCTGGCCGAAATAGTGTTGGATTTATCCAAACTAGTGCAATGTATGATGGAGAGAGTCAGTGACTGTGACACTGACAAAGTGAGACTTTGCGGACTGTTCGGACGAAAGAAAAAATGAATGATTAAAAATGATAAAAAGATGATTCATGAAAATAAAAAAATGAAAATGATTTATTTTGTTGTGTTTTATTTCATACATATCTTATTTAAAACTAGTCAACTCATCATCATAGTAAAAAAACACCAAAAAAACATCTCATTTGCATAATTAGCCCTGCCCCTTTGTTTACAAACAAGGGGTCACGTGTCTACACCATGTGTTGTTGTTTACAAACAAGGGGTCACGTGACTGCACTAATCCCCTTATTAGGTCATGTTTCCATGGTTACCAGAATTCTGGCCTCTGATTGGCTGAGCGGTGGTCAGTAATCCCCTAAGTAGATCATGTTACCATGGTTATCAGTCGGTAATCCCCTAAATAGATCACGTTGCCATGGTTAACAGAATGCTGGCCTCTGATTGGCAAAGAGGTGGTCGCTCATCCCCTAAGTAGGTCACATTGCCATGGCAATGGGTCACGTGACCAAATGGAGGCCTCTGATTAGCTGCATCCCGAGTGAGTAATATCCTGTAGTTAGCTATAGTCCCGTTCCGATACATACTTACCTACTTATCTATCATCCCAAATTATCCACAAAACATATTTTGACCACAAGTTTTGATCACAAAGTATCCACACAATACATTTTGTCCACAGTGTATGGTCACAAATTGTCTACAAAATTCATCTAATCCACAAGATATATGGTCAATGGGCACTACTTGTCGTGATTTGAGCTGAATTAACCCCAAAAATAAATATAATGGCATGTACAAAAGATTTTATGGGTGAATATTACAGAAGTTGGGCAATAAAAATCATGCATTGGGATAGGTTAAATAAGGAAACTAAAGGTACAGCACAGCAGCAAAAGATTGACTCTATAAGGAGGAGGGGAGATTCGTCTAACACCCTAACTTTGTGCAGAATGGCACCCCTCTATATTGTGCAAAAATAAATCGACTTTGGATATTATGAATGGTAATTAAAATATACATGTTACCCTATGATATGAGCCATAGAACACGTACATTGGCTCATAATTCCTTTATTTTCTAGTCTTAGAGAAAATGGTATGATTTTTGCAGTATTGCTAGGGCGTTAGACGAATCTCCCGGGCGTGAGACGAATCTCCCTTCCATTATGATAGGTATATCTCTGGCCTAGGTGATAGTAGGAAAACGCCACTCACAGGTACTATTCCTTTTATATATAGGTACTTGAGCATCATAAAGAGGATAGTTAAATCTGAAATACCTGGTAGTTATAATGCCTATAAAAACAGGGCGTTAGACGAATCTCCTGGGTGTGAGACGAATCTCCCTTCCATTATAATAGGTATATCTCTGGCCAAGGAAGTAGTAGGAAAATGCCCTTCACATGTCTTAAACCTTTCATATATAGGTCATTAGGGATGTTAATCAAGATAGTTAAATATAGAAATTCTATCAGTCATATGTGCATACATGTAAAACTATGTGCAGGGAGGGTGTTAGACGAATCTCCACCTAAAACTACCCCAGCATGCTTCTACCCACCTATGCTGCTTTGTGTTTGACCAAGGCTCCCAATTTTTTTTATGGATATACAGGTAGAAGTTATGCTTTAACTTGACATATTTCATTAGTCCATGTAGCATAATTATATTAGAGTTATACCAACATCTTTGGGCGTCACACGTATCGTCTCAAAAACTTGCCAAACACTTTTTTGCTTGCAGCATCAAAATAAATCAGTCTATACATGGCCAAATGGTCTTAAAAAAATCTTTGAATAATTCTAAACATACCTAATGATATCCATCTGCCCTCCTGCTTTTAAAAAAAATAAATTATCGCCTGTATATGTAGATTTTTTTAATTTTCTCGTTAAAAAACGAGCCTTTTTGGCTAGTTTTAAGCCCCTGACTCCCAAAATATACCTCAGATACATGTAAAACCAAGGTTCCCCATGTAGCTCCAACCAAAGGCTATCAGAATAAATGATAATAACACATATAGGTTCCATTTTGAATGATTTATTAAGCACAGAAGGCAAAACGGTCAAATGACAAGTGGTGCCTATCGACCATATACACAAAGTGTCCACAAATTACATTTTGTCCACAGGCTAAAATGTGTCCACATGGACACTTTGTGATGGTTTGTGTGGAAAATGTGTGCTCTGTGGACATTTCAAAGGACATTGTGTGGACATTTGTGACCCATCAAGGTAAAACACCCCTCTGCGGGGGATTTTTAATTCCCCATTCGGCCACCAGGGGGCATTGGAGGGGCAAAATTACTCTAAAATCATTATAAAAATATGTTAAGCTAATTTTTTATGCAGAATTCAATTGTCTTATTTAAAATGCACCATTCAGTGTAGAAATGGCCCATATTTGGATGAAAAATCAATGTATATGCCTGTTCCTGGTTGCCATGGCAACCATTCCAATAATCAAAATTTGTAAATTTTTATGCCAATATTCGGGGATATTCACCAAAAACCCAAAACTGAAAACAGAAATGGAAAGTTCCTTCTAGATAAAAATCTATGATAAAAATCACCATATTGTTATGTATTTTTTATGAAAAAGGCTGATTTATTGTGTTTTTAGACATTATTATGGTTAAAGCTACTTATATGCGCGCATATAAGTGGTGATAAATGGGCAGTAGCAGTTCCCAATGTATTACCAGATGTCACCACTTCCATTCAGGTGTTATGTAACAGGTTCCTTCACTGGTGGCCTTTGTAGTCGGCCATATTGCCTAGCCCCAGGAAGGACCACCGGTCTCACATTGGAGATTTTTTTTCTTTAAAAAATCCCTATCATCATGACTAAATGCGTGGCCTGTGATACTTCCTACCATGGTAACGCGGCCAAGTGCCCAAATTGCGGGGTGGCTATTCTCCGGAGGATTCGGAACTATTACCTGGTTCAGTGGATTCAGCCGAGCATGACGGGCAGGAGGCCACGGAGGCCAGGCAGAGCGACCGGCCGCCCCAGGGGAAGGACGGTCAACATGGTGAGCTTGGCAGCCTTGGGGAGGATTCTAGACA
This sequence comes from Acholoe squamosa, assembly GCA_949317995.1. NCBI lineage: Eukaryota > Metazoa > Annelida > Polychaeta > Phyllodocida > Polynoidae > Acholoe > Acholoe squamosa. Next base: position 27,248,495 of record OX439039.1, on the reverse strand, counting down.
AATTGATTTATTGCATCAGATTGAACTGGAAAAGGCCAGGAAATCAAAAATTGATGAAATGTGTAAACGCAAAGAGTTGGAACTAGAGTTGGCCAGCCTACGGGCTGAAAATAACAGATCTATTCGCCAATTGAACAAGGGCGTACGTGCCTGGCGAGGTGCCATGGGTGCGTTCGAGGCCCAATCTTCTTCTCTTACTGCTAGCGCTACGTGTTGGAATCCTTCAGAGTTGGATACGGTAAGGAACGAAATGGGTGACTCGAACGCACCCGGTCCTCCGCTGGTCCCTGACATGGATACTTTGACAGACCAAGCACAAGCGAAACTAAATATTTGCTGCGGAGGCCAATATGGCCGACCTGTCCTTCCTGTTGACAGTGTTCAGGCACTTGGCACAGCTATTACAGGCCAAACAGGCCTTCCGCAGGCCCCAATTGCCGACAAACTGTACTGCAAGGACTCATCTGGTAAGTTCCATGAGATTTCCAACCCAAACATCCCCAATTATGTACAAAAAGGCTCAGGAGGTCTATCGCTCAACGGAGACCCCTCATATCAAGAGTACCTTGCCTGGAGGAAAAGTAGGTCTGGTGTGGATACAGATACTGATGTAAATAAGGGTAAGGTTCCTCAGCTGTTCTACAGAGATGGTACACCTTATTCCCCACCTGTCACACCTGTTAGTCAGACTGTCAATTGGCCTGGTGTGGGTCAATTTAGGGCACCAGATGGCAGGCTAAAGTTCCCACCTACACCTATGGTATATGGTACCCCGACTACTTCTCATATGTATGGGGTTCCTGTCCCAACATCCCATCAGCAGCAGGCTTCATATCAGTTTGGGGTTATTCCTAACCCTCAGCAACAGTACCAGGCTGCGGGAATTCTACCTAATTAACAACCCCTGTTCCATGCTCCTGGTGTTCAGTCTGTGCAATCTCAGTTTCTACAAAACCCAACAGCATGGTATCCTAACCAACAACTACAACATCAGGCTCAAGGCGCCCCAATGGTGATATTTTCACCGAACAATGCCAGTGCCAGTAAGTTTGTGACCTATGACATTGAACAGCACATGCCGCATGACAAAGTAAAAAAACCCGCCTTAAATGATGTTATTTCTGCCAGCATGGGTCTCTTGAATAGCATGTTGGCTAGAAACTTCCCATGTAAAAACTATGGTAAACATGTTAAATTCCTAACTGACAAGAAATCATTCTACAATGAAGATGCTCTCATTCAGTATGATCTTGCAATGCGTGAAAGGGGAGAATCATTTGGTGAACACACATTCTGCTATTTCGATCACGACATCTTCTCAAACAGTGTTGGTCTTGAGAATCTTAGTGCCGAGCACTTATGTAATGTCCTTGGTATCCAGCCTCATTCATCTCAAAGTGGTGCTGGTACTGTTGCGGGATCGAGTAGTAAGAGGAAAAAGAACAAAACGAAAAAGTCAGATGAAATTCACTGTTGCTATGCATTTAACGGTGATAATGGTTGTAACGCCAAAGATTGCCCTCACCCACATGTATGTCGTTCTTGTGGGGGTAATCACACAAAACTAAAGTGCACTGTGAAAAAATCAAATGATTGATATCAGGCCTTAGTGGATTCTGATTCAGGGGTTAGTGACTCCGAGGAATCTGGCATAGATTGTGCAATTATAAAATCCTCTGATTTTGACAATACCAGTGAACTAGAATACAGTTTATTATGGGATGTCAACAAATTCGTAATTCCTTGTGGTTCAAATCATGTCACTTCTTCAGAATCATTACCAAATACGGAAGACATTATATTAACTCCTACTATCTACACTTCCAGAATTGTCGATGGTGTTGAATGGTTTAGACCATGTCCTTTGGATTGTGATTCCGTTCATGTCTTAGATGGCATGTGCCTCCAACTCAACCCACACGCCTTCTTTGATGAATGCATGGGGTTTTAGGAAGTTGATTGTAACTATGCTTATATCCTAGACGGTGTTCGTAACGGTTTCAAAATCGTTGATGTGGATTATAATGGTTCTTATTTTCAAAAAAATTACCATTCCATAATCAAAGAAGGTGTAAAATGTCAAATGGACAATCTGGTAAGGAAGGAGTTAATTGATGGTAAAGTCAAAAGGGTTCTTAGTAGACCCCAGTGTGTACATTCACTGGGGGCTATTTTAAAACCAGATGGCAGCTTAAGACCCATAACAGATTGCAGCCGTGGTGATCCCGATGATAATCTTAAAAGTATCAATGACTTTATGTACACAACTTGCCAACCGTTTCATTATACTCAAGTAGATAGTGTTACTGATGCCATACATGAGGGCTCGTTTTTATGTGTATTGGACATCCAATCTGCTTATCGTAGTGTGGCTGTTCATCCGGACGATCGTTCCAAGCAAGGTTTTGTGTGGAGTCTGGATGGTGCACCAGAATATTTTGAAGATCAAGCCTTATTGTTTGGTCTTAGATGTGCACCATTTATCTTTACTCAACTAACCGAGTTTGTCATCCGGTGTATGAATCGCAGAGGTATTTTCAATGTTTTCGGTAACCTTGATGACTTTGTCATTGTGGCTGACAGCTACGAGGAGTGTGCGAGGCGTCAGGCGATATTGGTAGATCTGCTTCGACGTCTCGGTTTCCATATTGCATGGAAAAAATCTTAACCCCTGCTACCAAAGTCCAGTATTTGGGTCTGGTAATTGACACAGTGAAAATGGAAATCAGCTTACCCCCTCAAAAGTTAGACAACTTATTGGTACTGATCGACAAGTTCTTGGGTAAAACTGTTGCTACCAAAAAAGAATTACAAGAACTGTGTGGTCATTTGGCACACGCTAGTAGAGTTATTCGGGGAGGCAGGACATTTTCACGTAGAGTCATTAACCTACTCAAATACATGGCCGACAGTGTCACGGTGGTCAAACTACCTGATTGGTTTATGCATAACATCCGCTGGTGGAAAAGGTTCAGTTATGTATTCAATGGTTCTGCCAAAATTCTACGTACCTTTGATTATCATCCTGTCGTAGACACTGACTCATCACTAACTGGATTTGGCTCATGTTATAATGGTGATTGGTTAGTAGGTGCATGGAAATTACCTGCCTATAATCAGTTGTATAAGACCAATAGCCATGAATCACCATGGTTTTGCCTATCTGTGAAGTATAATTAGCGGGCTACAGGGGTCTGAACATCCAAAAAGGGTGATTTTTTGGGTAAAAATGAGAACCTAATTTTTTCCACCTGCTACAAAATAAAAATAAAGGGCCAAATTCATATTCATTTCATCTGGTATATTCCCCCCAGGGGTAGAGAATTTTTTTGTAACAATTCGGGTCCCATCCATAATCTTTTGTGAATACTGGGAGCATAAAACCTTTTGTGTAACCATTGAGTGGTCACATCTACGACCTTTTTGGGGCTCCCTTACCCTAGGAAAAAGACAGTATATGTACTTATAATATTTACCATGTAGAGACCTTACATGTACCTATATAGAACACAAAAGAAATTGAACCTAGCTGTAGAACTGTTTGACCCATAGGCTATAATTTGATTTTGGGGTAGTTTATGCGTGGTCACATCTACGACCATATATGCAGCCATGCTGCTAGGAGGTTCATATTTAATTATCCTTATTATGTGTCAATTGTACCTAGATAAGGAAGGAATAAACCCTGTAAGTTTGGTTAATAGATTCCGCATAGCACCAGAGATATCATAAGAAACATATAGGCGTGGTCACGTCTACAACCGTGGTCACGTCTACGACCGTGGTCACATCTAAGACCGTGGGCACCTGCAGCTTCCAAGAAGTCACCTCTGAAGGAGACTGCTGTTGCAAAGAAGACAAACCCACCCTGGTATATAGATATAGGGGTCTGGGATCAATGTCTGGGTGGTAGAACTAGTGGAAATAGGTCGTAGACGTGACCACACTGTTGTAGACGTGACCACATGATCATTACAGAAGTTCCTGATGATTTTTTTGTATGTCCACCTTTATTATACATACAAACTTACTATGTCTGTACCATTTATACTAGTTTCACTGTAGAATCTCTCCAGGTAATTCCATTGTACCCTACATTTATGTTTACCTAAGCCTATGGGATTACCAACCACCATTGTTTTAGCCATGCACACAGAGACCCAGCTACTACTGGCTCACCCACTAGCTGGCCATAACTGAGAGTACAACCACTGCACAAGTCATGGTCACGACCTTCACCATGTTGTAGATGACTTAGCATAAAAATGCCTAAAATACCTATCACTGATAGAGTTGGTTCCATTTCATAAGTGCATATTGGGATATCACCAAATATGACAATTGAAATGACCATGGCAGGTAAAATGTGAATATATGAACAATGTATTATCTATATGTAATGTAAGAAGTAAATACTAAGTCATAACAATCATCAGGAAAGAAGTAGAGGCAATAGCATTCACTTCTGTAATGATTTTGTGGTCACGTCTACGACCGTGTGGTCACGTCTACGACCTATTCCTACTAGTTTTACAACCCAGACATCAGCCCCAAACCCCTATATCTATATACCAGGGTGAAGCTGAAAGGATATTCTATCTGTTAATGAAAAAAACACATTGACTAACTCCCCTTTTCAAGGAGTGGTGCAAACTGAAAAGAAGCATGTTAGTTTTTGCTAGACCTATTTACTAGTACTCGCGTTAAATCTAAAGACAATATTGTTCCTGACTTTTTGTCGCGCTGTACGGATAAAAGGTGTGCAAAAGGATTGCCTTCATTTCTGATAAATGACTTCTGCTGCAGGGGATGTCTTGACTCACAAACTACGGAACTACCAGTCACAGTGGATGGCTAGAGCCATGGAGCGTACTAGGAAGAGCCAATGGAACTCTTATTTGGAATTTTGCATATTATATGGTGTGCTTGTTCCATTCCCCGCTAGTATAGAAGTTGTGTTGTTATATGTTACACACTTGGCTGAGAGACTGCGCTACAGCTCTATTAAACAGTAACTAGGAGGACTTTGGTTGTTGCACAAGGTCCTAGGTTATTCACATGTCAACCCTGATACATTTGAACTCTACATCACTATTAGAGGTATTCGAAGGACCCTAGGTGATCATGTGGACCAGGCGCGACCAGCGTCCGTGCAGGACTTAAAGCGTATTTATAAACTATTGGATATGTCATGTTCTGAAGATGTGGCATTTTGGATCACTTATCATGTGCTTCAGGGGCTTATTACGTAAGTCCAATGTTGTTGAACAAGGACTGGCAGTCTGCTTGTCAGATTTGACCTGGGAAGTCTGGGGGGTCTCCGTCAGACTTCGCCGTACAAAGACTATTTCATTTAAAGAGCGGGTCTTGTTCATACCCTTCACACTCATCAATGACTCAATCTTCTGCCTTTATTATTACCTGACCTTGCTGTTATCTATGGTGAGCTACCCATCCAGTGACTCACAAGTAGTGTCATACATGAAAAATGGCCAATGGTGTTGTGGCAGTTACTCATGGTACTTGGGCAAATTGCATAAGTTGTGTGCCAAGTCAGGCATCGATAAGTTGTCTTCACACTCATTGCGAAGAGGAGGTGCATCGGCCTTGGCAGATGCAGGTTTCAGTCTATTGGACATCAAAAACATTGGTGATTGGAAATCATTGAGTGTGTTGCATTATTTGACAAAATCCAAACAAGCTCGTGTCGATCTTGATCGGCGTATGGTTAGCGCCTTATTCGTGTAAAATCTGGTTTTCTTTTTTTTCTCCATTCTGTTTGGCGTGTTGGCCTGGTTATGTATGTTTATTGGCCAGGTCCAATAAAATATTCGCCCAAACTAGATTGGAGTTGTCGTACGTCTATTTATAAGCTACTTATATGCGCGCATATAAGTTGTGATAAATGGGCAGTAGCAGTTCCCAATGTATTACCAGATGTCACCACTTCCATTCAGGTGTTATGTAACAGGTTCCTTCACTGGTGGCCTTTGTAGTCGGCCATATTGCCTAGCCCCAGGAAGGACCACCGGTCTCACATTGGAGATTTTTTTTCTTTCTTCTTGTGTTACTTAGGCCTGGTTATGTATGTTTATTGGCCAGGTCCAATAAAATATTCGCCCAAACTAGATTGGAGTTGTCGTACGTCTATTTATATAATGTATTTAGAGCTTAATCTTCAATTTCAAATATGAATAACGACCTATGTTCAAGAAAGGGTTCTGACATAACTACTGGGAATATTAAGCCATTGATGTCTCATTTTAAAGATCTTGAGATGAACAAGTTTCCCTGCAGAGGGGTGTTTTTGCTTGCCTGGCCACATTTTTTTATGTCAACACCCTGTGGTGCCTGGCAAGAATGTGAACAATTTGTGATGGTTTGCTGTTGACAGGGGGTGTATTTTTAGATATTTTAGGTACAGCAAGGACACATAGTGGTTACTTGGTGATTCTTAACAGTGAAGTCACCCTGATTATGTATCTAAATGTTGCCAAGCTGGCATTGCTGGGCTAATTTCATACAGCATGATTTTCTTTAAGGGGTCGTAAGGGGGGTGATTCCACAAAATCAATTTCTCATGAAAATTAAGTGTAAAACACAACAAACCTGCACATATTATATACGATTGGAAGCATAATTAGTGCCTTTATCAATTTCCTTCCACACTAACATTTTGTTGTCTATGGAATGTAAATGGAACAAAAACGTTTTTTTTAGCTTCTTTTGCTATGAACATCATTACAGGATAGAAATTTGTTATATATGTTACTTCTGATGAGTTCAGATTAATTTCGCCCAAAATTTACATGGCTGAACAGGTAAGTGTCTAGCCCCATAAAAATTACCATGTAGTTCACCTTACATGCTTGGTTTTATGCTAGTTACAGTGCAATGGGCAGGTTTAACTGATAATTGTTATTGTTAAAACTAGCTATACTGTTACTGTTGACTACCTCACAAAGGGGTCAATATATTGTTGCGTTAGAAGTGACTAGCCTATCGTTTGAAAAAGATAGAGTTGTGTTCCAATTAAGTAAGTTGTTAAAATCCAACAAACAAGGGGACCGGCTTAGCACAGTTCAGCTAAAGAAGTTTCCCTCGGACACTAGAATCTGCATTGTCAAAACGCTAGAGGACTATCTAAAAAGGACTTGTGAGTTAAGACCTGACTATGAGGATCAACTGTTAATTAGTTCAATTTTCCCACATAAGGGAATTTCTAGAGCCACGTTGGCACTATTTATGCTAGTTAGAATTTTGTATGTGGCAGCCATTTTCAATTAATTTTGTGTTATGCCCTGTCTAATGAGATGAGATTATTCCAATGCCTTTTGGTGCTGGTAACATTCATTATGCAAGGGATGCACCAAATCCAGCTTCATGTATGAAATGTCTGATGATATCAGAGAAGGCTTCATGAAGAGGCAGCATACTATGCATCACAGTGCTGGTATATCTAAGGTAACAGGTCGTTTCAGACCCAAAGTCATATCAGACCCGGTCATTTCAGACCCATGGTCACTTCAGACCCAAGTCATTTTGGACCTATGTCCATTTCAGACCCAAGTCATTTTGGACCCATATGACATGGCTACATCACAACCCCCTCCCGCCTGGCCTACTCCAGCCGTGCCTGCAGCCCCTCTCCCATATTCCAAGTTTACTCCAGGGGTGGACGGAGCACCGATACTTTTGTTAGTCTTCTAGTTCTATGGCATAGGGGCTGTATCCTTGGCCCTTTAATTGTTTCTAGTTCTATTAGATCTTGGAGTTTGATTACTTGGTTCACTATTCATCCCAAATCATATAATTCCACTATCTCTGCCAATGGACAGCCTACTGCAGATGGGCAGCCAGTGGCTGCCCATTGCTGTGTGTGGTGTGACGTACAGTCATTGGCTGGTCACTGGATAGGCTCAAATGAAATGTGCGGTGAGGCCACTCCTGGACCACCCCTTCTGGATCCACCCCTGACTAGTGTTTCATGTTGACTCTATTCATGCATTATGCAGGCTCTAATTGAGTGTATGGGCCTGAAATGACCTGGGTCTGAAATAACCATGGGTCTGAAATGACTTGGGTCTGAAATGAATATGGGTCTGAAATGACCGGATCTAAAATGACTTTGGGTCTGAAATGACTTGTATTCATATCTAATAGCATATGGAGTGACATGGCTGTAGATGGCACATGAGGCTTTAGTACAGACTAGAAGGGATAATTGGTGCTACTCCGAAACCTAGGGAATATCTGAAACAAAACAACTTCAGCAAATTCAGCATAAACAAGATATAATACCAAGAATCAAGCCCTGGAGAATAACTACAGGGCCAGGGCTACACTTATGCCAACTCTACGGGGTTGATACTGTCCCAGAGGATCAGCATGAGATATGTAAATGTAACAGTGAGCCCCATGGCCCACTAAGGTAAGGACACTGGTGTCAGATGGCTATCTTGCACAATCTAGTGAATATTGCTATATGGCAGCCATTAATTACCTGATGTAATGCTATAAAGATTTTGAAAAAGGATTATCTTTACTTGTAGTCAACATAGAAACACAAAATAAAGTCCTAAAAGTACATTTTTGATATCTGGGAATCCATTCATGCCATTTAAAACCATACCGGTGTATATGGGAGCCATAATTAATATTAATGAGTTCTAATAAGTGCAGGGTTGGGAGGTTTCTTCCACAGGGCGGAAAAAACGTTAAAGTCCATGGAAAAAACTGTCTGGAAGAAATATGTTTTGTCCGCCTAAAAGTGGAAGAAATGAAAGAAACTGGAAAAATGTCTCTAAACATTTAGAATATAACTCAAAATCATGATGGAGGAAACCAAATTATGAGTGGAAGTTTTCTGTTTTGTGACCTGGATGAAATTACAATTCCAGTTCTAACTTCAACTGTGCCCCTTTTTATTCAAGGCACATAGCTTTGGTGAAGATAGAGTGACCTAAACTGACTTTCGTAAGGTATTTATAAGCTTGTGAAGGTTGTACAAAATATGTGATTGAAGAAACTAAATTCTGGGGAAGATGCCTGGGTTGTGAAGTGTTTGAAGTTTGCTTGTTTGTTTTTATGAATACAAGACACATAATCTCTTAATTGCCATTCATTCCTCATAGGCTCTGTACTTGAATGGACTCTTCTGAAACACATGCCAGTAGACTTGATCCAAGTCCTAGCCCTCTAGCACTATTATTCATAGTTTGACCTGGGTCTCCTCACCCAGAACCACTGCACCACCCCTATATTGAAGACCATTGCAGGTCCAAAGCGGTGCTTGCTCACTCTCCCTGCATATCCCAGTCCCATAGATACAGTATGGTGTATACCTATACATGAAGTGATTTATGCAAGTTAGTGCTCGTGCTTGAGCTATGGTAGTGCTGGTGGTGAATCCTGGTCACTGAAGTGGTGGCAGAGGCCACAGGAATAGCCTTGTGTTCTAATTCAAAAGCACTGCTCCCTCATAATCCTCTGCATTGGTCATTGACCACCCCCCCCCACCTCTGAACAAATGTGGTTCTACAGTGCTGAATGTGGTGGTTAGCATGCTGGTATATGAGTCCACCACCTCCATGATAAAGTTTGAACATTTTCCTTTAAAATCTTGGTTGAATTTGACTTAATCATAGCTCCTAATTATCTTAGTATGCTGTGTATTTCTGTGATTACAATAATTTGGTTTTGAATGATAAAATATCATGAAACTACCAGATTAAATTTTGAATCAGTATAATGTACGGCAATATAAAAATGTCTGCTACCGTAATCTCCCGCGTATAAGGCGCGTCTTATAACCAAACAAAATGCTGCTGGGTCTTATACGTGGGAGGGACATTGCCTTGAGTTTGGGGTGCGCCTTATACGAGGGGTAATTTTTCTATAGAAATGTACTAATCTTACAAATTTCAGCATTAAAATGTGTGTCTTATACGCGAAAATGCATGTGCTAAGTTTGGGGTGCGTCTTATACGTGCATTGCGTCTTCTACGCGGGAGATTACGGTATTAAGACCATGGCCATGTCAAATCCTAAAATCTGATCCTAATATCCTGATCCTAGATATGAACCCTTAGATTTCAGCTGAACCAATATCCTGATTCTGATATCCTATCTATTGCCCTGTAATATCCTATCTATTGCCCCGTTGTTGTGTCTTTTTCTTCCCTTTTCTGAGTCAAGGCTAGATAATCATTACATAAATGTTGAGATACTGAAAGTGAAAGATGAACAGCCAGGTCAATATAGAGGTGCAGTAAACATAGTCATGCCATGTACTTAGGGAGAGTTCACTTTTTTAACAATGGGTGGAGTTGGTGAGTTTTAGTTTGGACCCCTGAAATTTTTTTCCGCCACCCTCTCAAGAGGGACCAAAATCTTCCGCCACCCCATTAGGAGGGGTCAAAAAATCTTTTGCCACCCCCCAACATCGCCTTGTGTAGTACTCCATTGTAGAGCATCATGCCACATTCATTTTTAATATCTTACTGAGGTATGAGTTAAATAGATCACTTCACAGGTTGATTATCATCTATTGCAATGCACAAAATTGAAAAAGGGGTTGTTATGCTTTATTTTAGCTGCGTGAAACATATTGTTCACATCACATTTCTTCACAATACATCCACAACGGCCCAGCGCAAGGTGTCCAAAAAAAATGTACTGTCCACAGACTATTTTCGCAGAGTGTCCATAAGATACAATTTTTCCACACCCAACAATGACAATGTATCCATATAAAATACACTCTGTCCACAACCTATCATTACAAAGTGTTCACAAAACACATTCTATCCTCATACTTTCATCACAAAATGTCCAAAACCACTTTTAGTCCACAAGATTTTACCACAGAGTATCCACAAAAAAACACACTGTCCACATTCAACTTGAACAAGGTGTCCAAAAATTACCAATTGTCCACACTCTAACATCCCAAATTATCCACAAACACATTTTGACCACAAGTTTTGATCGCAAAGTATCCACACAACACATTCTGTCCACAGTGTATGGTCACAAATTGTCTACAAAATTCATTGCGTCCACAAGATATATACACAAAGTGTCCACAAATTATATTTTGTCCACAGGCTAAAATGTGTCCGCAATGACACCTTGTGATTGTTTGTGTGGAAAATGTGTGCTCTGTGGACATTTTGTAGCACATTGTGTGTACATTTTTTTATGTCAACACCCTGTGGTGAACGATTTGTGATGGTTTGCCTTTGACAAGGGGTGCATTTCAGATATTTTTAGGTACAGCAAGGACACATAGTGGGTACTTTCTTAACAGTGAGACCACCCTGAGTATGTATCTAAATTACCCTGTTACATTTTGTTGTCTATGGAATGTGAATGGAACAAAAACGATTTTTTTAGCTCCTTTTGCTTTGAACATGATAGAAACTTGTTATAATGTGTTACTTCTGGTGAGTTCAGATTAATTTTGGAGGGATTTCAGAGGGCACTTTTTTCTTTTGTTGATACTCCAATTATTAAGGTCTACAGAGCTGTTCAAAGTTGGGTTGTCATTCAAAAAGTGTAATTTTCACCTGTTTTCACCCATTTTCCCCTGAAATTTACATGGCTGAACAGGTAAGTGTCTAGCCCCATAATAATAGCCAGGAAGTTCACCTTATGTGCTTGGTTTTATGCTAGTCACGGTGCAATCAATGGGCAGGTTTAACTGATATAGGTGGGCAAAGGATACTTTTCTATACATTTGCTGTATAAAAATTGTTGAATTAGCAAAAAATTGCCCAACCAGCATTAGTGGAACCAGTTCTTCAGGACCCTGAAAAAAAATAATACTTTCAGAAAGCATCCACACTATACGCTAGTGATCCCTAAACGACCAACATTCACATTTAATTTCTCAGCCTCTGAGAATTACTAGAGAGGCAAGGGTTTGCATATATGTAGTAAATAATCAGGATAATATTACTTAGCATTCTGGGTAACTAGTCTTGGAAAAGGTGTGTTAACACTGAAAAGCAATTATTGAGAAAAAATTCTATGTACCGAATGGTCTTTTACACAGAATTTATAAAACTTGACAGTATCACCTTTACCTGAAAGACCTGCATTAACTTCTACAGATTCTATATGTTATGTTACTTTTGTTAGCTGAAAGAAGACACTATCATGCTAGAATTATCCAAAATACCAAGATTTTCAACAAAGTTTGATGGACCAATTTATACTATACTTTATGTCAGAAGTCATTGTTGAACAATGGTGGAATGTCTGAAATGTTGAGGAAAGATCTATTGAAAACTTAAGTTGAAGATGAGGGAAACTTCGTGACTCGATATGACTACTATTATATGCGAAGGAACTGTGGATATATAGGGGTATATTTCCCCACCAAATGGACCCTTCACTCACCTGAGTCAGGTGGTTCCTTGCCACCACACCAGGTGGCACGGCACCAGATTGGAACAAAGGGACAGGACATGGACTTTTGGTCATGAGATTTTTGTTGAGCTTACCCATTTGTTTGTGAACCATGGCAGTCAAATGTGAATTTTGCAGCCATGAATACCATGGGAATCACCGCAACTGTCACGAGTGTTCTCGGCCCAACCCCCGGTGGATTACAGGTGACAATATGGTAAGCCATAAATCACCGGCAGGACTCAGTTCATCGATCCATGACTCCCGCGGGGATGAGGGGACGCCAGGCAGGACGGCGAGGATGCCGGGGTGGATGACGCCTCCGGCTGACAACAAAGCACAGATATATATAACAATATATGCTTTATAGCCAGTTTTATTATGAAGCTAGAGTAGCCGTGGCACCTTAAGGGCATTTCATCCTGGGTAGCTTTACAGTGAATATTCTTTTTCAAATTTCTTTTTACATGTTGACAAAGGAAGGTCTTTTACACATTACCCATGGGGTATAAGATATAATGCATTAAAGCGCAGGAATTTATTAGTAGAGGGTTTGAAATTTCATCAAGGTGAGAAAACTAAAGATGTTGCCTACGCCTTAATTACCTCTATAATTCCAGACTTTGAATACTACCTCATAGATTATGCATATAGACAGGGTACCCCTGGTAGGAATGACAGGAACATGATCATAGTGTTCGTCAAAGGAGAAATCAGGGATGTAATTCTATCAAAGAAAAGTGACTTATTGAAAACTAGAGACTATTCACAAGTTTTCATCTCTGAAGACTGCAATGTTATGATCAGAAAACAGAGAGCTGAAGCCAGCTCCATGGCCAGATTAAGATGCTGGTTTGGATATTAAGCCTAGAGGTCTTGGAGTCTTGTACAATGGCCGATACTATCCTCATCACGCACTAGGGGACCTACCCCCAGAGCTAAGACTCTCTTACACAAGGACAGTCGTCACAGATACATATATAGGCTACCACAGCGAACTAGCTCCACTGTCAAACTTTTTCTCCTGCTCTATTATTACCAATGGTCAGCATTTTAAAAGTGTGGAGCATGCCTTCTGCTATAGAAAAGCAATTTTTGCAGGCAGACCTGACAAGGCTGAACGCATATTGGATGCTGAAACAGCCTATGGTGCCAAGAAATCAGGGAAATTTGAGTGCCAAGGATGGTCTGATAGAGAGGAAGAAGAACTGCTCGAATTGAACTTATTGAAGTATGAACAAGACAGTGATCTTCTAGAGATGCTGCTATGCACAGGAAACAGAAAATTGCTGGAATGCACATCCTCAATGTATTGGGGAACTGCTGCAAATCTCCACTCTTATGTGGTAAAAACTGGAAAGTTCAAAGGAAGAAATAGAGGGGGTGTAGTCTTGATGCAGGCCTGGAGACAGCTAAGGGGGAAATATACGCCATATGTAGGGATCGCAGCGGACATAAAAGATGTACCTCTACCAGACAAGCAAGATACTCCTGCTCCACCAGAAACTGTGCAGCAACAGACTGCAGTAAACCCACGTAAACACACCTGAGACAACACCAAATCCTAACCAAAAGGACATAACCGTAGAAATCGAGCAACAAAGTGGGCAAAATACAACACCATTGCCACAAAGACTACTTTGTCAACAAGAACAAGAACACCAACAAGAACAACAACACCAACAACATGATCCACAACAGCAACAACAAACAATACCAGCTCCTAGACATGTAATAGCCATGAAGGACCTACAGGAGGCTCATGGGCCATCTACCCCTACTAAGAACACTACCACCATGTCGACGGCTAGTACTGTCCCAGCTGATCAAAACAAGAAAATGAGATATCAACGCAAAAAGAAACAAGATGCACCCAGAGTGGAAAAGAGCCATGAGTCTACTGCTATGCAAAAAATGGTGGTTTTTTCTCTCCTGAAAAGAAATAATTGATCAGAGACACTATCAATAAGTCAGGTTATTAATTTAATACAATTTTTTCATGGATAATATCCTTTTTCTCACCTTGAGTGTTAGATCAAACACGGTATTGTTGTTTGACTATACACACTACGTTATGCTGGTAAGGCATACTTAGGAGGTTATTGAATTGGATATGTAAATGCCTCTTTCCCTTACTACTGTATCAACCTGAAACGCATCATTGCCCATACCGCGTCCAAATACAGCAAGCACTAGTGTATATTCTACAGCGACCCCCACCCTCAGGACGGTGCTAATAAACAATGGCATAGTGACCTACTAAAAACCTGATCAGCTGATTACTCTATAACAATCTCTTCACTTTATATCTATTAGGTACATATTGACTCTGTTTACCTTTAATACTATGTACAACTATATATGTATATTATAGAACTGTTTATATAAAAGTCCTCATAGATACCTGGAATATACATATATCATGCTAAATGGCTCTGTTCAGGAAAAAATAATGCAATAACATGACAGGAGAGCGCCAGCAAGCCCATTTCTATGATGACTGCCATACTTGTAAAATGATGTATATGCTTTATTCGTTCTAGGTATCACTCTTTTTCACTTTCATTCTCACCTGCATTGACCAGAAAAAGTCTGTTTAAAATGAATGATTTTCCTACATGAACTAACCCATATGAAGGGGCTGAAAATAATCTGTACCAACACTAGATCAATGTATAAAAAAAGAACTGATGTATTTAAACTAGTAACAGAAGTAGACATAACGGGAATAGTGGAAACATGGCTTTCTCCATCTGTACTGGATGCTGCTTGGAATGTACCAGGCTATCAATTTGTCTGTTTAGATAGATTTCCTTTCAGAGAAAAGTCTGCGGGTGGTCTAATGCTTTATTTAAGGGATCATTTCATTGCTTGCCCTGACTTAAATGCATCTTACATAACCAAGAACTATGAAATCCTATGTGTAGATGTTGAAATCCGCGTTGTCAAATACAAAGTGTTTGTGTGTTATAGACCACCAGACAGCAATGACCTTAAGGCAATATATACTAAACTTGGTGAATTAAAATCAATCTCTTCCAAATAATTAATGTTGTTACTCGTCCAAAATCAGGTACATTGTTAGATCATATTTATACCAATATTCACAGTGCCTCTACTTATGGAACATTGGATTATCACATTTCTGACCATAGTCCTATATACCTGGTAATCAAATGTGAGCGACATAAAATAAAAAAGAAAAGGGTAAAAGCTAGGTCATACAGAAATTATGACTTCTTAACTTTGAGAAATGCCTTAGTAAATCATAATTGGGAAGAGGCACTATTGCAAGTAAGTCCAAATGATATATGGAAAAAGTATTTTTGAGGTGATAAACAAGATTCTAGATGATATGTGCCCTGTCAGAACAATAGTTATACCCGAGCACACTCCACCATGGTTGACTCAGGACATACTAGATTTGATGAAAGTAAGAGATGGTCTATATAGGACTGCAAAGAACACGATGAATGAAGATGACTGGAGGGTTGCCAATTTTTATAAGCACAGAGTTCAAATTGAGATTTTCAAAAATAGGAAGAAAGAAATGCTGGACCTACTTGAATATAGGAAAAATGACCCTGCAAAATATTGGGAAACGATTAAAAAATTACTACCCAATAGGACATGTGCTTCTTTAATTAAACTCAGAAATAACACAACAAATTTAGTTATTCCTCCCGAAAATTGTGCTGAATATGGGACTATATACACCCGTGTATATATATATATAATTAATATGTGCAGCGGTTGGTACTACTTTCCTCCAGGGCGCGCATTGGTATGGATGACGTCATGGAAAACAATTAGCGCCTATATAAGCTGCGGGATCCAAATTAACCGTCAGTTGGTGTATATCCTTCGAGCGGCACACACCACGCTGGGTGGTGCTGGAAATTTTAACTTTTATTCTTTGTTTTTTCGTATACTACGGTATAATACCCTGCAATATGGGTAGGAAATCGACGGGTGGTGTTAATGCCAAGCCTGGTACTAAGAAAACTACAAAGAATACGAGGAGTAAGGCCAACTCTAGGACTTCGAGCAGCTCTGATCCAAATATGGTTGACCCGGTGTCACCTATCCCAAAAGCTTCAGGAGTTAATTTGGGCTTATCTGCTGACCAGACGTTCATCAATCTAGAGGAAAGGACTACGGTAATGGAGGACCAGCTTGCTGATATCAAAGATCTTCTCGAGACCATAGCAGCTAAACAGAGCAATCCGGTAGAAGGGGCGTGTCGAGCGGACTCACGTGGTGGTGTTTTGACGCAGGATTCCAAAGGCGCTGTAACCAAGCAACGGGGGAGACGTAGGCAGCGCTCGCCTAGTGACCGGGGAGGCCATGACGACAGGAATCCAAGATGGCGACGGGACCGTTCTCCTTCGTCGGATTCGGATAAAGATTCATCATTTTCAAGAAGTTCCTCTACTGATACTACCCATTCTACACGGAAAAGACATCGGGGTGAGTTCGATCAGAAGAATTATCTAGAGAAAAATTCCAAGATTGATTGTATTGAACGTTTAATGCTGGTGAATGTACGTCTTGCTAAAGACAAGTATGAGGAAGGCGAGGATATTTTCCATTTGCTTGGCCATCTTGAAATGTTAGTCGAAAAGTCGAGTACAAAAATTTATACGGTGGCGGCTTTATCCAGGTATGATAAGTCTGTAAAAGATAGGGCGAACAAGAATGGGTTGAAAGCATTCGAAAGGGTAGACAACTCTGATATCCTTAGATATTTATCTTATGTTGGGACCGTTCAGGCCCAGAAAGGACAGGTGGCAAAGCCCAAATCTTTCAAATCTAGGTCAGCTCGTACTTGTTTTGCTTTTAATAGAGCTGAGGGTTGTAGGGAAGATCCCTGTAAATACCGTCACGTTTGTGATGTGTGTGGTTCCCCTAGCCATGGCAAGGATAAATGCCAAAAGAACAAAAAGGATTAGTGTGTTGCTCTTAGGCAGGGTCCTACTTTAAAATCTGAAAATTTGATGCCTGATTTTAATTTAGTATGTACGGTAGACCCTCCTAAGCCTCCCGTTTCTATCATTCCGGGTGATAATGTTAATAATGATAATGTAAATACTTATAATTCTTGTGATTTGTCAAAGAATTTATTTATTTCTCATAGTTGCCCGGTACAGGGCGAGATTGAACCACTTTTTACGGTGGAATGTTTAAATAGACCCAGCATCAGGGTCTATGACAGTTGTGTAAATGGGGTATGTATGTGTGAACACTTCATTTATGGTAGGAGGGCTCAGATACTCCCGTGTCGACTAGCTAGTTTTCTTAGGCAGTCAGACCTAATTAATATCAATCAGGTTGAATCTGATTTTCTATGGTGTGGTTTTACCGAGGGGTTCAAAATAGTTGACCCAGGGTGTGATACAACATAAAATTATAAGTCTATTTTGGAAGATAGATTTTATAAAGAGATATGTGGTATTATTGAGGAGGAGTAAGTCCAGGGCTTGGTTACAAAGTCAGCTGTCAAGCCCAGATGCATCCATTCTCTAGGCGGTGTAGAGAAATCAAATGGTAAATTAAGACCTATCACTGACTGTAGCATGCCAGCGGATATTTCTATTAATAACTTTATGAGCACAACGTCCAAAAGCTTCTCGTATAACTCTATTAACACTGTTACTTGCCAACTTGATAGAAATGACTTTATGTGTGTGGTAGATTTAAAATCTGCTTATAGAAGTATTAATGTTTATGGCCCACATGTGGGCTATCAAGGTTTCAGGTGGAATTTTGGTAATGGAGATGAGTTTTTTGAGAGTAACCGTTTGACATTTGGTCTAAAAAGTGTGGTTTTACCGAGGGGTTCAAAATAGTTGACCCAGGGTGTGATACAACATATGATTGTAAAAATTATAAGTCTATTTTGGAAGATAGATTTTATAACGAGATATGTGGTATTATTGAGGAGGAGCTAGTCCAGGGCTTGGCTTGGTTTCAGGTGGAATTTTGGTAATGGAGATGAGTTTTTTGAGAGTAACCGTTTGACATTTGGTCTAAAATGTGCCCCATATATATTTAGTAGAATATCTGATTTTTTGACTGTTATTGCTAAATTTTATGGTGTAGATAGGAGAGTAAACTACCTAGACGATTTTATTATCATAGCTCAGACTGAAGAGGAATGTTTACGTAAGAGGAACATCCTCATTGAGTGTATGGAATATTTAGGGTTCGTTGTGTCGAAAGAGAAGGTGACGGAGCCCAGCCAGGTGTGTATCTTTCTGGGTATAACCATTGATTCTAGGTGTATGGAGTTGTCGCTGCCACAGAAGAAGCTAGATAAAATGAGCCTAGCAATCGACGAATGCTTGGGTAAAAAATTTGTATCTAAAAAGACGTTACAGAAAATTGGTGGTATGATGTCTTTTTGTTCCCAGGTGGTACGTGGTGGTAGAACTTTCAGCAGGAGATTGTTCGATCTTTGTGCAAAAGCCAGGAATAAGGGTGTTATTAAACTTAATGAGGAAACCCAGAATGACCTATTGTGGTGGAGGGATTTTTGTAGGATTTTTAATTGTAAAAATATTATTTTGAATGATAATGAATGTACTCCTATGTATTCCGATTCCTCTATACAGGGCTTTGGGGCCTGGTTTGATAAAGACTATTTTTATGGTACTTGGGACGACTCTAATCCTATGTTAGACTGTGTGGGTCATTTCGTTCAGGCCCCTAAACTTGATAATCTCAAAATTCACCACAGGAACATAAATGTGTATGAACTCTACCCGGTAATGGTAGGTCTTAAATGCTGGGTGAAGAAGTTTTCTAACACTAGGGTTCATTGTATTACGGACAACATGCAGGTCTTGGCCATGTTAAATACAGGTAGATCCAAGAATAAATTGTGTATGTCCTGGTTGAGAGAAATTTTTTGGCTATGTTTTATACATAATATTGAAATATATTCAACATATATTAAATCTGAGGAAAATATTCTAGCTGATCATTTGTCTAGACTGAATTACAGGGGTGTTCCTCAGAAATGTAAAAATGTTTTAACTAGGTATAACATGTGTTGCTATGCTTCCAGATCTGAGGGAGCTGGAGCGGAGAAGGAGAAGGTTTTTGTACAGGGGCGTGGCTGAGTCCACACGTAAGGTTCGCAAACAGCAGTTTGGCAGGTACAAAAAATTTTGTAAGAATTTTAATTTCAATCCCCTACCTTGTTCTCCTTCTCAGGCTTCGTTGTATAGTGTATATTTATCAGATAAAATGAAACCTATATCTGTTAGGAACTATTTGTCTGCAGTGTGGTATTATCAGAAATTAAAAGGTTATTCTAATTATAGTAGTAATTTTATTGTAAAAAAGACACTGGATGGTATTGAACGTAGTTATAAATGTTCTTCTATTAAAACATATCCTTTAACTCCCAGTGATATGTTAAATATCAAATCTAATCTGGATTTGTCTGTGTATGAGGATGTAGTCTTCTGGTCAGCTATCTTAGTGTGTTACCGAGGTGTATTCAGGGTGGGTCATGTAGTGGACTCCCCCCATAACCTTAAATCTAAAAATGTGTCTTTGTCTGTTGACTGTATTCGTATTGATGTTAAATCTTCTAAGACTGACCAATTTGGTAGGAAACCTTACGTGGTATATTTAAAGCGTAATGATTATTCTGGTCTTTGTCCAGCTAGGTATTTAAAAATTTGTAAGGGTTCTAAAAATAGATTATTGTTCACTATATGTAACAAACCGTTGACTTATAGCTATGTTAATACCAGGTTGAAGGCTATTGCTATAAAATGTGATATTTCCCACAAAGTTTCAACTCATTCACTCCGTCATGGTGGGGCGACTCTGTTAAAAGATTCTGGTTTAAAGGTCGATGATATTAAAAAGAGAGCAAATTGGAAATCTAATGTTGTATATAATTATTTACATTACTCAAAGCAGGACTTATTAGCTCTAGATGTGATGTTATAGTGTGGAATGGTGTATCCATTGTGTTTGGCGGTTTTTTGGCATGTACAGAATTGATATTGACTAAGTCAATTCTCACCAAACCCATTGTCTCCTTCCTTATTCCACTTGTGATATTATTATAATATTATTATAATATTTATTATTATTATATTCCCAAGCGAACATAATTAACTTATGGGACTATATACACCCGTGTATATATATAATTAATATGTGCAGCGGTAGGTACTACTTTCCTCCAGGGCGCGTATTGGTATGGATGACGTCATGGAAAACAATTAGCGCCTATATAAGCTGCGGGATCCAAATTAACCGTCAGATGTCGTATATCCTTCGAGCGGCACACACCACGCTGGGTGGTGCTGGAAATTTTAACTTTTAAATCTATTGTTATATTGTATATATTGTATTATATTGTGTTATATTGTATTGTATTAAAATATTGTCTTATTAATAAAGGCATGTACAGAATTGATATTGACTAAGTCAATTCTCACCAAACCCATTGTCTCCTTCCTTATTCCACTTGTGATATTATTATAATATTATTATAATATTTATTATTATTATTATATTCCCAAGCGAACATAATTAACTTATATAAATAGTTTCTTCACTAGTATTGGAGAGAAATTGGCAAGTGCACTTCCACCTGGAGGCAGAAATGAAAACTTGACTGCCCCATATGGTACTGCAGTAGAAGATACAAATCTTCTCTTTGAGCTGTCCTATATAGACTTCATTAAGCTTGTTAAATCTATAGATATTAAAAAACCATCAGCTATAATGCATTGTAAGTCTTTTGTCGTTAAGGATTCCTTGTTTGATATTCCAAAAAATCTTCAGGTCATTGTATAATAAGTGTTTAGCATCAGCCACCTTCCCGGACGACTGGAAAATAGCTACTGTTATACCCCTACCTAAAAATGAATGTTGAGGACCTTAGACCCATTAGTCTATTACCTATCACAGGTAAATTACTTGAAAGAATTGTTTGTAAAAGGCTACAATTGTATATGGAGAGACAAAATTTATTGTGCCCCATGCAACATGGATAGAAAAGGTCATTCTACGCTGACGGCTATTACTGAACATCTTAAAACTATTATTGACAACTTTATTATTAATAAGCCAACTTACTGTCTATATATTGATTTCAAAAAAGCTTTTGATACAGTCTCACACCCTAAACTGTTCCAAAAATTACAAGCCCTAGGACTTAGTAGTAGAACATGTGATTTTTTCAAAAATTATTTATCAAATCGACAACAGTGTACTTTAGCTAATAATATTGTTTCATCATTGAAACCCATTACATACGGGGTTCCTCAGGGTTCAGTTTTGGGTCCAGTACTGTTTTCCATATATATTAATTCTCTAGCCAAAGCAGTTGTCTGTGATATTACACTATATGCTGATGACGCTGCTGTATCAGTAGACTCGCCCCATGTAATGAACCAAGTTATTCAGACGATTGTATCATGGTGCCTAAATAATACTCTTACTATCAATGTGCAAAAAACCAAATGGATGTCTTTTAACACCAACCCTAATGATAGAACTCAATTCTTAATGAACAATACGATCCTTGAAAAAGTGGAAAATTTTGCTTACCTAGGCTTAAGATTGGACACTGATATGAAATTTGTAAAACATAGAGAAAATACCATGCGAGTTGTTAGACATAGGATCTTCCAAATGTGTCGAGTAAGGATCCTACTAGATGAAAATGCTTCACTAACTGTATTTAAATCTATGATATTACCTATATTTGAGTATTGTGATTACATTTGGGATAGAGATTATAGAGGAGAAAACAGAGACCTACAAATGCTACAGAACAGAGCCTTAAGGATGGTATATAATCTTAAACTAGAAGAATATCCTGTTATGACAACTAAACAGATACAAGATAGGAGCAATTGCTCGGAACTCTATGTTAGACGAGACTTACATCTATTATCCTATGGCTTTATGTTAGCCTAGAATATAAATCTTGTGGATAGGAGGAATATAGCTACACGTTATCATCAAGGTAAAAGATTGATAGTTCCACATAGCCTGAAACCAATTGTATTAAGAAGCGCCTATTATAGAGCTATAATAAGATGGAATCAATTGGAATCAGAATATACTGTCATCAATAATATTTATAAATTTAAAAATAGTGTAAGGAAAGTCTACCCAAACTGTTTTGTATAGAATAAGTACTTGTAATAGACCTAAGATATTTTATTTTCATGTTCATCTCATCTCATTATCATCACAACCAAAGGCATATTATTTGACATCAGATTTGTTACTTAGGGTAGTCCACAACTAATATAACCCTAGTAGGCTAAGTTGAACTAACTATGTAATGTGACTGCTATTATTGTTCACCAAAAATACACCATGAAATGAATAAAGTCATATAGTGGGTCCTAGCGTAAGCACTACAATGCATAGGTGCTACGTTAAACATCTTACATTTTATTATGTACCTTGTTTTTGCCCAATAAACGTCTTCAAAAAAAGAGAAAATTGACTGCAATATATTTAATTAGTTGATCATTACTGGCATAGATGAATGTATTACTGGCACCCCTAGCCTTAGCCATTGTAATGACATTTTATGAGGCACCTGTGTCATAACTACCCTAAAGAGGATCTGCCAATCTATTTTTATATCTAGATTGAGATAGATGTCAATCTATTTTTATATCTAGATTGAGATAAAGGTAGTCCAAATGTGATGTGTTTTGGCCAAACCAGTCACATCTTGCACATTCTAGAGCTAATGAGGTCTAAAGGTTGGTGTTTGAATAGATTAATATTTCTCCTGCAATTTTGTAGAAGATTTTATGACAAAAAGGGTTAAAAATCACTGAAAGTAGCCATTTTATTTGCGCTAATCAATTACTGTCTCAAGAATGTTGGTCAGAATTTAGATGATATATCCAAAATGGGCCGCACATTACAAAATAATCCTTAACTTTTACCACATAACTCTTAATAATATCAGAAAGCCACATCTATTTACCTAAGTTTGGTACCAAGGTTATTAGGTTTATGCCTTGTCCATGGCAATTAGGAACTAAATCCACAAACCATGTACTTTTGTGTCTTTGGGTCGGACTGAAAAAAGCTGTCTTTAGGCCTATATATATTCAAGATCCAGCTTTTCGCGATTTAAAGTTTTGAAAATTCACCAAAAATTCAAAAATAATCATATCTAAATGGATTAAAAAGTAAAAATTAGCTAATGATGTATGGAAATACAATAACCCAGGAATCCATTTTTGCGACTTATGACTGGTTAGGTGAAACCACATCACAAATAGTAATTAAAAACAGTCGCTAATGCTATCCAAAGGTATTAGTAGTTGTTGAATATTCTGGAAACTGCCAAGATTAAAATTCATCTTCCTACAACTTGTAGAGGTATATAGTTATCCTTAGAGCTACACCCATTCAGATCCATCATTTGCTTTTTCTTGTAGCCATTTTCAAAAATCACATTTTACATAAAATCCCCATATATGCTGACATTATTTGCATTTGTTTTTAGGATTTTTTATCAAATTCTTCAGTTAACACACAGTGTTTCCTTCATGGCAGGTTGTCTGCATACCAGATTGGCATCTAGAGTGTAATGTCAAAAATCCCCCCTTTGTCACACAAAACCATACAAACAACTTTCTGTATAGCCCTACAAAGTGTTGAAATCATATTGAGGTTTTCTGTCATAATATGTCCACAGAATGTGTTACCAAATATCCACAGAGCACATATTCTTCACACAAACTATCACAATGACCATATAGATAAATTGTACCTTGTGAACAAAATATATTTTGTGGACACTTCGTTACCATGCACTGTGGACAAAATATGTTTTGTGGATACTTTGTGATCAAAATTTGTGGTCAAAATGTGTTTTGTGGACAATTTGGGTTGATAGATTGTGGACAATTTGTAATTTGTGGACACCTTGCTCAAGTTGAATGCGGACAGCGTGGTTTTTGTGGATGCTCTGTGGTAAAATCTTGTGGACTAAAAGTGTTTTTGGACATATTGTGGCAAAGGTATGTGGACAAACCATGTTTTGTGGATACTTTGTGATGATAGATTGTGGACAGTGTATTTTGTGGATACCATGATGTTGTTGGTTTTGGACAAAATTTATTTTATGCCTAGTCTGTGGACAGTAAATTTTTTATGGACACCTTGCACTGGGCCTTTGTGGATGAAATGTGAAAAATGTGATGTGGACAATATGTGTCCCATGGCTAAAGTGAAGCACAACAGGGGGGCTTCCACTACTCAAAACCAATATTCTGTCAGTAGCTAGTCCAAGTCACACACCACTTTAGCATTTGATACTCAATGACACCAGCAGCAGATTTAGCCAGGGGTGCAGGGGTACCCCTTCATTTTCCCTGTACCTACTGACATTTCCCATGTGGAAGGTATGTCTTTTACATACATATGAGGCCCCCTTTACCTTGTAGAATCAGCCCAAAGTCTGGGTATCTTATAGGCTAGGTACCTTTACTATAGAACAGTATGACACCTTCAAAAATCAAGTCCCAGCTGTACATAAGTTTTGGACAAAACAGTATTTTTACCTTTGAGGGGCTGTATCTATGTTCTCAAAATGGAAATTTTCCCTCATTTTCTAAGGGCATTGCATACCTGTCAACATCAAATGATAAAAAAAAACATGAGCCTATAAAACCTAACCCTTTTTGTTTGAAAAGGGGCTTGGAGAATCTAAGCACAGGGGTCTGAGGAGACATCCAACCAGGGGCCTAGACATGTTGCAAAACTAGAGGCCAAATTTGTGCATTATGATGGTTTTTGAAAATGACTGACATACTCAGTTTAAAAGGTTACCCATATGGATATAAAATCTATCTCTAGAAAATATCTCTGGAGAAGAAAGGTGATCTCCGGTAGTAGATATATCAACTGCTAAGAAAATCAAAGATATATATATAACCTTCCCCCCCTACTTATTTTGTTATAACCTGATGATAAAATGTATGAAAATCCCAAACAATATCCCTAAGGTTAGACCATTGCAGTAGTGCGATAGGGAAAAAAAGTCGGGGAGGGTCGTCAGTCAGTCTTCAAAGTGTTGTCTATCTAAAGGAACAAATGGCCATTAGCTTGCAAAAGCAGCTGATCCAAGATGGTTTGGCTTGGTCCCCCTTGGCCGCAACCCCAATAAAGATTTGATTCACATCCAGTGCTGCCGAAATCTTTTTCTCAACACAGGCCAAAATAGACTGTGTCTTGGCAATTTTACACAGGCCATTTTTCTCTTTATTGTTAGTGTAATAGAGAATAAGAATTGGAGGGAAGGCTGGGGGTATATTCCCTCAGGAAATATTTTAATAACCAGAAGCCAACTGGTGCCCCCTGGTGCATTTTCAGGATAGCTAAAACCCCCAGATGAAAATTTTGCAAAGACACCCCCAATATATCAATGATGAATCTTATTGGATTTGGACAAATCACATGACCCACTTGGCAAAAAACATTTTTAAACATTTTTTTAACCAATTTCAAACCAAATAACCAATAGGGAAACCAATAAAAATGTTTTTTTAATGTAAAACTGACCATGGAAGGTGACCATGGAAGGTCTTGGAATAACTGCAAAAGAAATGAGGAGACTCCAAGTGCTGTAAACCCCCCTGTATAAACTGCAGCTTATAGACCATTTCAGATGCCTTCTGTGCCTTATAGTCTTCCTGAACTCAGGATGCGGCTTATATGAGGAGTTTTACTCATATAGACTACAGTAAGGAATGAAGACCATTTCGGACCCATTGTATTAATTATAGCATTCTCTTAAAGCTGGGGTGCGGCTTATATGTGGGTTTGGCTTATAAGTGGGGTTTTACGATATCACTGGATGGTGTGGGGGGCACATACTCCACCTGAGCCAAAGGTTTTATTACCCCATGATCATAAATACATTTATCAATACATTTTCGTCCCCATTCCTTTGAAAATGTTTTGAAATTTAAAAAAGAAGGTACATCCTGTCTGATGCATTTATATAAATAGGCCTATATTTTTTCCTTACACTAGTGGCTTCGCTACTAGATAGTGGGGGCAATGGCCAATAGAGAAATTCTGCCTACAGATCATGGCAAATTCTGCTGAGGCACACCTACTGATCACTGCAAATTCTGCCTACTGACCACCAGAGCATTGCGGTGTCTTCTAAGCGCTTATCTTAGCAGCTTAGCAATGGTGTGTTTCATAGCAACATCAAATGATTTAGCTCTCTCCCAGCAGATTCCCTCTCAGGTTTGTTTTTAGTGAATTACTCTGGAAGTACTCATCAGATCTTTACATATGAGATATCAAATTAAAGAGAATTATAAGGGGAAACCAGATCTACAGTTTACTCGATAAATGAAATCGGGATGAGTGCCGATTTCTTTGAATCATGATCCAAGATGGCGGAAATAACACCTTGACTGCTGGTTTTTGAGGCTATAAAACATTTTACAAAACTCTGAATTAAAGAAAAAACTAAATAGTAAACATTACAACCAGTCAGGTTGGTAAACATTTCTAAGTTACGAATACATTTTTGCTGAAATCCTGTACACCAGGTCGAGTTAGCTGGCTCTTTCCTAATTGCTTCACAGCCTGAAAATGCTGCTTCATCTGGTACCCCAAGGGTTCTGTAGGCTGAAGCTGTCATATATTGCACATTTCTAACCAGCAACCTAGGAAGGCATTTTATATATAGTGTAATAAGTAATATCTTGAGAAGTTGTATCCAGCACTTTATCAAAATGTGGGTTTTCGCAACAATTCTCATGTCATCGAGAAGGATCTATATTTTTATGCCACCCCCTTAAGAAGGATCAAAATATTTTTTTCCAACCCCACAGGAGGGGTCCAAATATTCTACGCCACCCCCTCCCAAACTCACCAACTCCCCCCTGTTGTTAAAAGATGAACACTCCCTTAGGGAGCGTGTATTTATGACCGGGGGGATGGGATTTTCATTGGGCCAATATCTGAAAATGGAGCGCCCCCTACTGGAATCTCCTAAAATCAAATGCCCTGCCCTAGGCGAATACCCAAAAATGAAATCCCCCAGAAATAACCTCAAATGAAGCGCCCCCCTTTGATAATACCTTACAAGGGAATGTCCCTTTCCACAATTTATTCTACTAGACATTTCTCTGTCTAAATTGTACAATAAATATACTGCTATACTGAGATACAACCCACTTGGCAAAAAAAAAACACGTTTTTTTTAACGTAAAAAAACATCAAGTGCAATCTTTCTGTGACATAGGCCTGAACATCGTGGTTCATCAAGACCTTTATGAACAGGTCGTCACTGCCTTACTGGCTGCATTGTCAGGCCTGACAACAGCCTATGAGCAAGGTGACGACACACTGAGGACATGCTCCCGGCCAGTGACGAGGGTGGTAGGTCACATGACCATTCCTCCTGTTTGTATAAAACTGATTGCCGATGCTCAAAGGCGAATGATGATAATGATGCGGTCAGTAAGGCAGTGATGATCTGTTCAGAGGGACTAAATTAACCAAACTAAACACTTATACATTACCTAACTACAAACAATAAGGTGTGCAGACCCATCTTTGATTATTACAATGTGATCTGTGACAAAGTCTGAAGAATGCCTAGAGCCTGGCCAACCATAAATATCACAATGTAATTATTGATGAAAAAAATGTCTGATGTAAGGCTCAATCAGGGGTGGGCAGATTGCAATGTGCTGGAACAAACATACAAATCGTTGTAGCAATGCGTTTTTAATGGCATGGGTAGGCAAAGTGCTCAGAGAAATTTTTCAGCTTCTGCTGTCAAAATTGGTGTATTTTGGGGGTTCGAGGAGGGACACTCCCCAGCACCCCTCTCCCCAAATTTTCAGATTAAGCCTAAAAAAATAAGTGCATTTTGTTTTTGGTTTGAATTTACTTTATTGACTCAATACTTATCGAGCATAGTTTAATAACAGTACAGAAATCAGGATAGCTGTCGAATATGCTTCTGATTTAACATAGATATACAATGTATTCTTAAATAAGTATATATAGTTTACATGTATTATGAACGATAGCATAAGTCAAACAGAAGGTACAGGACCTCATCCCCACTGTAACAGTGTTAGGTTGATAATTCTGGTCCTACCTATCTTCCCAAAAAATATGTACGAAAACTTTGGCACATGATTTAATAAAGTATACATATATAAATATACAAGGAGTCATAGAGATAATTCAGTAATCTATGTCACACATTGAAAAACTTGTAGGAAATAATGGAAAGAGATCAACGGTAAAATTAATATTATTGTTATATATTATCAGGATATATTATGCATTTACATACGGAAAAAGAGACTTTAGTGATTTCTTAGACTCATTTTTAAACTGTTTTAAGTTTAAAGCAAGTCTCCTATCCGTAGGTAGAGCATTCCAGTTTAAGGCTCCGTAGTACTCTACGCTTCTAGCATATGCCATACCATTTGGGGTTATAATCTTCAATGTGGGTGCATCATGTAGTCTAGTAACAATTGCCCTATTGTCTTTGTATGTATCATTTTGTGCTCTATTATACATGTAATTTAATATATGAATATGTCTTCTATCACCAATTTTGTTAATTTTTGTTACATTATGTATGTAATTAGTATTTGTCAGGGCCCTGTTTTCCCCCATATGTTGGTAAATCAAATACGGCTAGGGGGGGTACCAGGTCGTATCCTAAAAGTGACATACGGACGTCCGTATGTAACATACGGACATCCGTATGTGATATACGGACGTCCATATGTGACATATGGAGGTCCGTATGTGTCCGTATGTAGTGTCCATATCTGATATTATTTTGTTTCATTTTAATACATTTTAACATAAGGAAAAACAGGGCCCAGATGGGGCACACCAAGACATATTTTTATACAACGGTTCTGTGCATATTGAAGTGAATCCAGATATTTATCAAATGTGGTGGCAAAACAGATGTCAGCATATTCCATATATGGGAGGATAATAGATTTATATATTCTTATAGCTAGTTTTACATCAAGATATCTTCTTAATTGACATAACTTATAAATTTTGTAAACAATTATCTTTACTTGATTAGCTAGATGGAGATTATAATACAATAATGGATCTAGAATAACACCAAGATATTTATAACTAGGTACTACTTGAAGTAGTTGATCACCTAGGTGGATGTCAGCTGTTAGTGTATTGAGTTTTTTTGTACATGAAGAAAAAATCATTACCTTGGTTTTTGCTACATTGATAGATAATTTGTTTTGAATACACCATGTTTCATACATTTCAAGATCATGTTGAAGATCAATTTTTGCTGTTATATACGAGTGATGTGCTGAATATATAACAGTATCATCAGCATACAATTTAATTTTACACTTTTTTACACAATTTATTACATCGTTCACATATATCAAAAACAATAAAGGCCCCAAAATGGACCCCTGAGGAACACCACAGAGTAATTGGTTTTTTTCAGACGTTATACCATTTGCTATTGTTATCTGGTGTCTGTTTGTAAGGTAATTTTCAAACCAATGGTAGTTGTCAGACCTTATACGGTAGTGATTTAATTTTGTTAACAGTACAGAATGATCAACTGTATCGAAAGCTTTTCTTAGGTCTATAAAAGCAGCTATCGTAGAGTTACCCACATTTAGATTTCTTTTAATATCATCTGTAAATTTTGCTAGAGTATCTATAGTACTAAATCCTGATCTGAATCCTCCCTGATGGGGTGTTAGTATTTTTTCTTTGACCAAAAAACCATACACTCTATTTTTTCGACTAATTTACATGGAAGGGGAAACAGTGATATTGGGCGGTAGTTATTAACCAATTTATCATTACCAGCTTTAGGTATTGGGATTACCTTCGAAAGTTTCCAATCATCTGGTACAGTATTTGAATAAAAGGATAAATTAAATATTTTAATAAGTTTGTCGGGGGCATGTGTAAAGATTTTTTCAGTGCACTGGTGGATATGTCTGTAATTGCTGAGGATTTGTTGACATTGATATCATGTACTAGTCTTTTAACCTCTTGTAAATTAGTAACAATAGGATCCATTTTATTTACAACATAATCGGCATATGGTTTCCAAGGTATGTATAAATCTTGGGCAAGTGTAGGTCCAATATTGGCAAAGTATTGATTTATAAAATCTAGAACTTTTTCATTATCTATTGTTATATTACCATTATCATGGTCAACTAGTACTATATCTTTTGCACGATGGGGATGTCCAGGTATCATATTGTTAATGACTCGCCAGAATTTTCTATGGTCATGCTTATAATTTTCAATTTGTTCTTTAAAGAAATTTTTCCTTGCTTTATCTATTATCTTATTTGCATTATTTCTATATACTCTTGAGCTTTCCCAATCTTCATCCTTGTTAGAACGTCTGGCTTTCCATAGTTTTTTGTTTTTTTTCCCTTATGATTTCATATACATTCTGGGTCATCCATGGGTCTCTATATCTATGCATGAGAAATTTATGTACTGGGCAGTGTTTATCAAGAATACCACGTATAGAAGACTCGAGGTAAGACCAAGCATAATTGACATCTGCTGTAGTATTAAAGTTGTCCCAATTTACTTTGTCAAATTCTGAATAGAGTGTTTCATCTGATAATTTTGAATAAGAACGACCTGTTATAAAAACCTTTTCATGTACAATTTTCATTTTTTTTCTTATTAAGAATATTGGTAGATGATCTGAGATGTAGATATTACATGTACCTGTTGTAATGAGATTCGGTCTAAGGTTTGTAAATATTAGATCGAGTGTTGCCTTTTTCCTTGTAGCATCTTTAATTTCTTGGTTCAGACCAAAGTGTTTCATTCTATTTAATAAGTTATTAACTACATCTGTATCTTCATTTATGTTGAAATTGAAATCCCCCAAGGCTATAATTTCAAATGTGTTTCTATTTTCTAAATTTGAGAGGATATCCGCGAGTACCTCGACAAACACAGATTTATCACCATCAGGTGGTCTATATACATTGAGCAATAAGATTGGTTTCATATGTTCTTTGAGTATATATATGCATTGGATTTCAATTATACCATCAGACTTATTTAAATACTTGTATTTTTGAATGTCATGTTTGAGACCATGTTTTACATATATACATACACCTCCACCTGTTTTAATTTTACCCTTATTATCTAAGACTTGTCTGTCCATTCTATATCTAGTATATCCATAAAATTGAAAACTAGATTCATCGTCTTCGCATTTAAACCATGTCTCAGAGAACGTAAAAATTTCAAGGTTGGATGGATAGATTTCAGCACATATAGATGCATAATTGGCTTTGATACTTCTTGCGTTTAGGTGTAGAACACGTAGACCTTTGGAGTCCTCCAGTTGTTTTATATTAGTATAATACATGTAATACAGTAAATTGGTTTCAACAATCTTTCCATTTTCATTTTACCAAATAGATAGCTAGATTACATAAATCAAGCCCAAATATACTCCTAGTTTAATTATTAACCAATATAGGAACTTCTGCCTTTATGCAGTCCCGTATACCGGTATGAGTTATTGAACTTAATAGGCTTTTGTACAGAAGTTGTCCATTGCCCAGAATTCCATAGATGACTTACCAAAATTTTACTAGCATTATATTGTTATTTATACATTGTTCACATAGTAAGATATATTGAAACATAGAAAACAGCAGGTGCTTTAGTTGCCTAGAAGTATAGTATACAGAGTTTTAGGGATTGGGTTGTTGCTGGTTTGCTGCATCTTGCAGGCGGATTTCTTCAGCAGTTGGTAGGGGTTGTTCACCAGTATGTCCATATCTTATTTTCATGAGAAATTCTCCCAAATTGTTGGCACATTCTGATTGATTATGGGCAACATTTCTAATATTGATGTCCTTTTTTTGTCCAAGATGGAATCCAGCCCCATATGTACGATGACGTGTTGCTTCATATAGGTACTTGCCCTTGGTTTGGGTGAGTTGGTGTAGTAGAAGGGGGTCACTGAATTTGATCTCCATTAGCTTCTGCATCACAGTCTCTTCTATATCGAACCAGTCGTTGGTTTTCTTGCATGCACATCCAGCAAACATGCTATCAAGTGGGGTGGCTGCAGAATTGACCTTCCTCAGAATACCTACTTGGTTGGATACTACACACATTTTAGCTTGGTAGGCTCTTTCAACAGAGTCATATGTGTGACCCTCGAATTTAATTTCTGTTTTATACAGGTTAGATTATTGAATGCTCGCTTTGGAAGGCAATACCGTCTGGGGTTTGAACAGTTTTAGCATTTTTCATGGATAGGTCATGGGGTAAGTTCCCTAGCTCCTTGTATGGGTAAGCTTGGCCTTCAATAATGATTTGTGTTCCTCTGACAGAGCAGTCCACTCCCTTACTTCTTGCTAATGCATGAATTGATCTCAAATCATTTTGCATTTGCTTTTCTTCCTTGGTAATATCATCTGCTAGGTGGAGTCCTCGCCATGTAGCATTTCCTTGGAGTTTCTTCACATTTGAGAACATTTGAACTTTATAATGAGCTGAGGCAAAGATAACTATTATAGGACGATTTCTTTTTTGAAGTTTGTATTTTGCTTCTGTTGTGCAGTAGGTACATACTTCTTACCTTGTCGGTATATAGCCTCAGCTACGGAGCTGTTGAAATCAAGCCCTAGGTCGTTGATGATTTGGTCAAGGGTATCTCGAAGGCTACCTGGTCTGTCTTTATCAATGCCTTCTAAGACAAGCATTCTTCTTTTCCTCTCTAGATCAAGCCTTTCGAATTGATTCTCATGTTTTTCAAAGTCAGCTTGGGTTTTTGTCATTGCAGAAGTGCTGAATTCGATTTTATCACTGTGCATTGATAATATGGAATGATGTTCATCCAGTCGAGTCTCAATTTCAGGTATAGTGACAGATTTTCCATTTGGGAATCCATTTGGTCCGAAGAGTCTTGTCTCCATACCACCTAACAGTCTAATCGTCCTCTTGGCGATAGATTCCTGTACTTGTATCGTGTATCTATTTCATTTATCTTATCAACAATGTCTTTTGTCGAAGATTTGTAGGCTAAAGGTGGTAGGAAAGTTTCATTTTCCTCTTCAGAATCTGATATTTTGGCTTGCAATGTATTATTATTGTTCAGGGCGGAAGTGGCAGCCATTGTTTTTGGTTTGCCGGAAGCTAGCTCCGAGTGTGGAGACTGTTTCATATTTCTAGTAGTCGGCATTTGCCTTCGTATGCATGGAGTTGTAGAGTACTTACTAGTCTTTGTAACCAATTTACTAAATTTTCCTATGTTTTAGAACCACATTGGTATAAAAGTTTAGTTCCTTAAGGTTCTAGTGCAGTCAATCAGGCCATGTTTACAAATCGCTGGAATGGAGGGTCATGGGCGCCGCCATATTGGATTTTCTCCTCTCCGTACCGGTAGTAGAATTTTAAATTCTTCTAGTGTCGAAAAGGTAAGGTCCATGAGTTTCTATAGCACCTCATGTTGGTATATAGAGTTTCATAGTACTCCTGTGTAAAAATATATGTTGAGCAATGGTTGGTTACTGCAAAACCATCAAAATCCCAGGCTCCGTCTAACCTCCTTGTCTTAGCCCTGTGCCATTGTTACGCCTTTTGAGAAATTATGTAGCAAATTGCTACAAGAAAATCTTCAAATTTAAACTTTAAGATAGGTGTGGTATTGGAGTTTTAGGAGCAAATTACTCCTGGAAAATTTTCAGATTCTCTGTTCTAAATTGGGGTATTGTAAGGTATGGAGAGGGGGCATACCACCAAAACATTTCAGGGTCTACCTCTAGATAGGATATGTTTGGAAAGATTTAGGGGAATATACACCAAGAAAATTTTCAGATTTTACCTTAAGGTGGGTCGCTACCATTGAAATTGAGCTTATTGCACAGGTGTCTGCACATATAGTTTTTTTTTTCTTCAGAATAGGATTATTTTTGGTAAGCACATACCTAAAAATGGCCTAAGTGTCATGAAAATTTTTCGGGGGATTTTAATGAAAACTGTCCATTTTATGACAACTTTACATTTTGCCAAGGATTTATATATTTTACCCATCATGCAGTGCTTTGAATATGGATTTTAGTTATTTTTTAAAATATTTTTTTTATTTCAAATGACCAAAGTATAAAATTATGCATGGGACCCCATATCAAAATGACTCCTATCTAAATGCAAATCATCTAGAGAATTTTTCAGAAAGTTTTAAGAAAAATCTAGGGTCTAGAAATGGATGATCTGAATTAGTTTTTCTCGTAAAAAATTTATCCTTCTTTTTGCCAAAATGTGATAAATTTACCCATAATCCCTTGTATTTGGAGAAAAAAGAAAAATTCTTGATAAATTATGATATTAGAACGTTCACCTTGTGAGTTTTCATATTTCTATGTTTGATAGTTGTTGCAGAAAACTTTTTCAAATCTTTGTCCATTTTTTTCTGATTTTTTAAGTGAAAATAAAAATACTTTTATTTTTCAAAAATCTGTAGAAAAAAAAGTAGCTTGGGACCCACTACCTTTCTTTTCATATTCTTATTCTAGATGATCTTTTGTAACTCTGGGAGAAAAATGAAGAAAATCTAGGATCTATGATTCAATGGTAGCGACCCACCTTAAAACGTTGGAATTGGTTGGCCAATTGCAGTCAGAAGATATTCAAGGTTTACATTTGAAATCAATGGGTTTTCGGCACATTTTGGGACTAATTGCTCCGAGAAAAATTACCGATTCTATATGATGTAAATCAAAATGTCTCCAAATTGCTCCAAGAAATCGTTTAGATTCTACCTCAATGGATTCATGTGTTCAAGGGATATTTGGCAAACTGCTGCAAGAAATTCTTGATCTTGAGGTATTTGGAGGGAAATCTACAGATTCTGCCTTTATAATCTGAACAGGTATCAATTCCAGAAGGAGCAAAAGAGGAGTATAATATTGCTCCAATTAAATGAAACAGAGAGAGTTCAATCATTAGCTATTTAGACTTCAAGGTGGAATCACAGTCAGAAGTATTTAGATTCTTTGGTTCTAGTGGTTCTAGTTGGAATATTTACAAAATTCTTTCAGATTTGGTGTGTAGTTGGAATATTGACAAAATTCCTTCATATTTAGAAGGCCCATAACATCCTCAATGTCACTGTCACATTTTCCAAGCTCTCTGTCGCACATTATTTGCGACATTGCGACAGTTGCCCACCCCTGTCAATTGGATGTGTTACTGAACAAGTGAGGGTCAACCACAGATAGGGAATGCTTGCACCTAATTTGTGTAGAGGCAAGGAGAAAGGGTGCTCCGTGCTAAAAGTCAACTTTAAAATTCAGATCACTAGCTTTACAATGATATATTGCATGAGAAGATACTCCTGTTAGTTTTGGAGGAATAGCTTGCTAAATATGGGTAGGTATGAGCATTTTGTGAATGTCAATAAGCCCTACATCTTCATGGTCATGAGATACAACTATAATTAGCATAATTTATGCTAATTAAAATTTTCATTCTTTTGCCCATAACTTTTGATCTAGAAATGATATTTCCATTCTGTTTTCACCATAGTCCACCTTGTGAAACATTCCTTCAAATAGGATCATCGATTTTCTTATTTAGAATGAATATCATGTTTCCATGGCAACAGAAATCAACAAAAATGCCTATTTTGGCCCAAAAACATTCTTTTTAATGCCAAATATGGAACCTTTCCCCCAAAAATAGAACATTTTATCAAAAATCTTTGAATTCTCCACAAAAAAGTATCCTATAGCAATTTTAGGCATATTGTTCCTATTCTAGCTCATAGTGGTGCCCCCTGGTGGCTAAAACAGGTACTAAATCCCGCAGGAACCCCCATTTCTGCTTGTTGGCTCACTAATTGGAATGTTTTCTGGATAAGAAAACATTGGATTCTGCATAAGAAAACGGCCTACTGCATCTTTACATTCATTTAGAGTTATTTTGACCCTCCAATGCCCTCTTCTGGCCAAATAGAAAAAGAAAGATCCCCCGTGAAGGGGTGTTTTTGCTTGTTGAGTCAATTAATTTCGAATACTGAAAAAGTAAATATTGTCACGAGCATAATGCTTTGAAAATTTGCTTAAAAATTCATGGCTTTTTGATTTTCTTAATCCCCAACTTTTCTTAACATGACCCAAGCCCCACCCCTGAAATCTCTGGGAAGAGAGCTACAATTACAGCAATAGGCATAGAATTGTAACACCAAATCATATGTTAACAAGGTTGTACATTCATACTCTGTAAATCCAAAAATGGCGAAATGTCAGGGTCAGGGTCAATCCAACATTCAACCATATTTTCAGTTTTTTCTGAAAATATAAAGTATGCAATGTTTGTTACCTATATCATACTATTACACCGAGGAACATTTCTGCACTTTTGGAGAACAGCTGGGATAAAACCAACTAATCATGGTCAATTCAAGGGTGCTGAATTCAGAAATCATAATAAAATTGCTGAGTTTCTTCTCATTTTTGAGTTATATGACATTAAAGGTGCATGAAATGCGATAACACAACGGTATGACTGAGAAATTTGGCAGGAGCTTATTACATTAAGAAAATGTGGTATATAGTCATTATGAACCTATTCATTGCCTATAAAACAATGCTTCAACTTTAAATTATTCGAGTTTTGTTTCAATGTATCTGCATAGATACACTGGTCAATTCCCACGAAAATGGAGCACAGGCTCACTATATCTTTCCCCATCCATGTACACTTAACAGGGGGTCTAACTGCTATTTTGTTTATACATTCACATAGCTGCTAACATTATCATACTATGGGTACCCACTTTTGCCCATGTAGTGATCTAATCTATGCCAATAACAGGGTAAAATGTGGATATTTCAAAGGTTTTCAACTAAAAATATATAAGTAAAACACGTTAGGTGATTTATTTGAGGTACAATAAGGTCCATAATAACACTTTTCATATGGACTATTGTAGAATTGAAAAACGAAAATTTTGACACCATCAGATCTCATTTTCAATTATTTTCTTGTTATTTATAAGGAAAAATGTAGTTGTGTAACATTTGCATCACCGTACGTAGGTACACTAGAATGAGTATAATGTCAAGGAGAAAATCCTCTTGGGATATATAGATGTCTCAGTTTTTATGGCTCAATGGGTGGCAATATAATATTAATATAAAATATTTCTAACATGCATATGTCAATGACCTATAGGACTGACAAGCATGTGGTGTACCCCTTAGCATCACCATACGTAGGTACATTGAATCATTGATTAAAGGAGAGTAATTAATATATAGTAAATTATTTCATAACATGTTAATATATGTGGTCCAGGGAATATCCATGCAAAATATTGGCATAACTGGATGAATACATTACAACCTATTGGGAGAAATCATGGAAACATCACCGTACGTAGGTACATCACCATGCATAGGTCCATGATTGAAACCTATGCCATAGAATGATAGAAATAGCTAATGCTATCTATAAACCTGTTGATATACTTCAATTGACCAAGGATGAATACTATGGACCAGTTACAATACCAGAAATCAATAAATTTGTGAAGATAATGACTGCAATGCATAGAAATCACCGTACGTAGGTACATCACCATACGTAGGTCCAGCTCCATAAGTGGGTATAATTAATTGCAGCATAATCTATTCTTATCATAGATATAAATGATAAAGACCCCTAGCCAATATGTTGTTATGACTGTATGAACAAAATATATCAGTTTTCTTGCAAATAATTCTGTTTTATAGCAACCCATGTAATTTGTTCATATACAAGATTCATCACCGTACGTAGGTCCACCAGTTTTCTTCGTAAAACTGTCATAAAATCTTTAAATTTCATAGTTAGTGTTCCCAATTTTGCGAGTAATTAATATTATATGCTGCCTTTCAGCCCACAAGAAATACAAAACATCTGAGCAGTTCAGATTTTTTCTCCTCCTCGGCCATGTGCTCCATTTTCATGAGAATTGTCTATGTAATTCTACAAAACACATTATTTTCTTATTTAAGGGTCACACATTATTGTTATGACGATTATCTAGCAAATATTCAGTATATATGATTAAGTGTGTGATGTTCTTATCAAACAGCTCTCTGATATCATAGAATCCTAAGTTAAAATCATTATTTTATAGGCAATGAATAGGTTCATTATATACCACATTTTCTTAATGTTGAAGACATGTATCATCAGAATAATTTTAATTTAACAATGGAAAAAATTCACTTCCTGTCAAATTTTTCACTCGAATCGGTTGTGTTATTGCATTTTATGCATCTTTAATGTCAAATTGCCCAGAAATGAGAAGAATCCAAGCAATTTCATCATGTTTTCTGAATTCAACACTATTGAATTGACCAAGATCAGTTGGTATTATCCCAGTTGCTCTTTGGCCGTTCCTCAGTTTTATTTAAGGTTAGTATAGTAGGTCACAAGGCCAAGGTGAATTTGTGTGACATTACGACAACTGATAATCAATATCATGAGAAAGATCACCTCTTAAAGCCTAATAATTAGTTTATATCCATGCGTTTGCCTCATTTACCCATACTAGCAAGCTACGATCCTGCTGAGGTACCTAAACATTGGGTACTCCTATAGAAACACACCCCTGAACACAATACGAAAGGCCTTGCTGTGGCAGGCCTACAAACAATCCTATCCTGCCCAGCAGGGTTAGTACATGGTAATGCATTTATGTAGCCGTGATATCGGGTAGATGTGGTTTCTGAGGGCGTGCAGCTCGAGCAGCTAAGAGCACCACCGAGTGTTATTGTGCAGTGGGAACTAGAGACAATGCTGAGTGGTGCACTAAGGGCTCTCTAAATTAATTAGCCTACCAAAGATGCTGAAAGCAGCAAATAATCAGGAGTGTTGATAACCGTGGTGACATGCCATAGTGGAAGAGAGCACTTCCAGTCACAAAGACATATAAGATGGCTTATACAGTCAGTAATTCACGTATTGGACAGCAAGTATTAATCAGTACTCGTCATTATACATAAAAAAAATCGATAACTATATCATTTTATAACAACCGCTTAGTGTGTGACTTAAATTTTACCAAATTTGGTAACATTTGCAAGTGCCCGGCCATATTGACGTGAATAACATATGAGAGTGTTCTTTTATGGACCACATTCTCCATGTTACAGGGGCGTAGGAAAAGGGGGGGGGCAGGGGGGCCTGGGCCCCCCAATAATAAAGAAGGTGGAGCCTGAGTATGTCTGGGCCCCCCCAAAATTCACCAAGAATTCATAATGAATTGAACAAGAAGCTAAAATATTGCATCTCAAATTAGATTTATATAGTAATGGGATAGGGAAAACGGGGGCCTGGACCTCAAATCAGATCTAAAATTCATCAAAAATTACTTTTCTATACAAATATTATATAGGTATGTACAGGTGCTACTGCGCTTGAGTCGACATTTCAAAGTGGTCGAGGTAGCCCCCCCCCCCCCCAATGAAGATTTGCTTCTATACGCCTCTGATGTTTTACAGAGGTATTAAAGCAAACTATTGCAACAGTGTACGACCACTTGCCATTGTAAATTATCCACAGCAAATCCTCCACATCGACCTCGACATCCCTATGGACGCAGCGAGGCAGTAGACCTAACAGCTGAGGCTTGCACCCAAGCGGACTAATGGTCCCCATCGTCATCACCATTTGCCCCTGCTAGATTTGAGCCTACATCGCCCCCATATCTCCCAGAAAAACTGCCCAATCCCACTTAGGCCAACAGGAGACCACTCTCTGCATACTAACCCCCATCAACCTGCACTTAGATGTCTTCCATCTCGAGGTACGATCCCCTGCCATGTGTAATATGTTCAACAATTATTTTACAGTGCAGTCCGTTTCAATATGTAGAGCTCTGTGCTGCGTGCTCGTCTGCCTGGGCCTCTCCGAGTCTAAGCCACACGTCATGGGAGGAAATTAGAAAGCATTATTTATGGCAGGGGTGGGGGTGAGCAAATTGAGGGGGGGGGCCCATTTATTTTCAGGGTATTCTGAGGGGGGGGGGGGGCAAAATGCCATGAATTTCGTTACCATAAAATGTCTTTTAATGTATCAGAGACTCCTTTTGTAAGACTAAAGGTAATCAAATTGATCCATATTGAACTAAATTCAGAGATCTTTTTCAATTGATCAATACCAATGTGCATTTCTTGTTGATGACTACCAGTACATGCAGCTACAACTGATTTTTAACCTATTTCATCTAGAGGTCACATATTCTAATAGAGAGGATACGTAGTATGCACCATCTTCCAAAGAATCTGAGTTTCTCTTATGAACAACAAGACATGTCATGCTGGTGATCTTACATGTTTCCCAGGAGAATAACTGCATAAATTCATCCCACTTCCACTTAAATCTCCTGCAAATCATGCTGTGAAGGTTCATGGAGAGAAAACATGTTACTGTTATCTCCTGCGTATAAGGCACACCTCGCATATAAGACGCACCCTGAGTTGAAGGAAATCTTATAAGGCACATCGGGGGGGGGGGGTGATTTTTGAAGGTTTAGTACTGGTCTAGTAATCAGGGTGCAGCTTATAGGAAAGGATTTCATACCATAGAACAGTACTAAAATGAGAGAAACTTAATCTCAGATGGGTCTTAACCTTTTGGTGCCCAGAATTATTTGAAGATTTTACATTATTTCACAATTATATCACTCAGTTGATAAGCCCATGTGTTATTTTGATCTTCTCTTTTGATATTGACTCTGTATTACATTTCCTGAATACTCATAACTGAGTGAGGACTTTCAGTTAAGGACATGGAATTTGTTGGTCAGGTTTGGTAACTACGGTTACCAAAACATTCCATTTGTTGCCATTTGGTAGTATTTGGTTTCTCTTGTGTAATATAGCCTCCCCCCATACATGATACTTGCAATTCTGAGGCCTCATTCAAAGCTGATTCTGCATATATGTGTACTACCACTCAGGAGACATAATGTGCTAGTAACAATGCATGGATTATCTCTATGGATACGAACATTTCTTTTAGAATCTAATGGGAGTTTGGGACATTGGATGTATATGATCTAGCATAATATTGGTTTCATGTCTGGTCTTTTGGAACATCCAACTTGTGTGAAGGTAATGTAAGATACAAGACCACCTGAATATGTAAGGACATGTTATAAGGCACATCTCATGTGGGTATACATGTAAGCCCTGGGTAAAGGTAAAACCCAATTGGCAAATGTTGGGATTTAAAAGTACATACAAAATATCCTGTGGGTGAGACACAGATTGGGTGAAAGTTGGAAACTTAAGTACTGTTCTACAATATGATATCCTAGCACACCCTCGGGCTTCCCTAGCCCACTTAAAAGGGTCTACTTCTCACTGACACATTCCTCTGTGAAATTGTGTAATGTCGTTCTTGCCATGAATATGACCTTAGCTGTCAAAATGGCATTGAACATCTATTACTCACTCACTCCTAGCACACCCTGACTTTAGGAGGATTCTTTATGGGCCTGACTGAAAGAGCTATCCTCATGTATAATCTCCACCTTATGCATGAGTTTTTACAGTAGTAGGTCTACTATTCTACACAAAAATACCTTGTCTATAAGGTCTATCTAAGTTGAGACCAATTCTATCACCTATCCATTGGGTGTATCAACCCATTAAGGGCAGAAGACACATGAGTTATCTGGCCTTGGGGGCAGCCTTTAAATTTTCTAGGAGTAAGGGCCTACCTTCTATTAAATGCACCTGCACTAATAAGTGCACCCCTCACCTTTTGGGCTGTAAGCACACACCCCTGGTGTCAAATCATGCTAATGTAAAAGTAAAGTTTTTTTTAGAGCAAAAAACAATGGTTTTTAGACTTTAGGGGTGTGCCTTTTGGAAATGATTTTTGTATTAAAGTTTCGACCATCTTATGATTAATTTTCAGCACCGGTGCGGTTATTAGAATGAATATGTATTCACAGTCCCCACACAATTCTTATATAAGGAGGGTTATATGGTGTCGACTATAGTTGACGCTATACCCACCACGGTGTTGACTATAGTCAATGCTAATCATTAAAAGGTTATATTAATACTCCCATGAATTATAGCTAAAAGAGATGTATAGTTATATGTATCACATAATGTACGTACAGGCATGGTTTTGGCATTTATGTTAGATAAAAGAATATTCATGGATGATCGTTATTGGGGGGGGGGGCGCTTTATTTTCAACCTATTCTTGAGGAGGGGGCAAAAATTTTGGACGTATTCTTTAGGGGGGGCCTTTTATTTTTGACCTATTCTCTTTCGCCAAATGCTCACCCCCACCCCCGCAATAAATAATGAATGCTCCATTATTAGAGAGGTTAAGATTCAGGAACGTCC
Source organism: Acholoe squamosa (assembly GCA_949317995.1). NCBI lineage: Eukaryota > Metazoa > Annelida > Polychaeta > Phyllodocida > Polynoidae > Acholoe > Acholoe squamosa. Next base: position 27,205,641 of record OX439039.1, on the reverse strand, counting down.
ACCTGAACGGGAACGCCAAGGCCTACAAGTACAGGTTGCAGTAGGGCCAATTGGGTAGTATCGCGCACCAAGACACGATAATCCAAATGTGCCAGTAAAGCACAGCGACCTGAGAGTCGCTGTTATGATGTGTACAGATATGGACCATCATTCCGCTCAGCACCCGTGAGAAATTGAGCTGTCACATGGTGAGAGGTTGGGGTACTGAAGTCTATGTAATTGTTTGGGTTGTATCGTGCTGCTTTTGGTTGTATTGCGCTTTTCACGATACAACACAAATCTAATGTACCTTCCCATAGGGCTTATACCATGCACATGCATTCACACCTTTAGCTGTGATTTGGGTGTTTAAAAACAAGGGTCAGGGCGAATGTTGTCACACCTAGCATGTGGGGACTATCCTCCCAATTTTTCTACAAGTGTGATGTCATATCAATAGCTACCATGTGACTCATTATCCTCATCTTTCCTTTACTAAATGTTTTCATTTCATATCCTATACAATGTGCGCGATATTACAGCAAGATATGCGCGATATAACCTTGATTCTTTTTACTGTTGTTCTCTATGGGAATTTATCATTAAAATTCAGGCTATTGATGACGAGTGTGACAGCTTTTTGTTCATATAGAGCCTAGAAAGTACATATTGAATCAAGGAGGGTAAAGTGTATTGAAACATATGGAGATATAGTGTGGGAAACTACTGCAAAAAGAATATTTGAGAAATCTTCAATATTTCTTTTTAAAATAGACCTCATTACCTGCAGGTACGTGATACAACAAGAAGCGCGATACTACCCAATTTTACCCTACAGGTATGGGTAATGTGGTTAAGGTCAGATGCCCCTATATGGGGCTATTCACACCTGAAGTAGTTGGCCCTGCCTTGATGGGCTAAGTGGCCAAAACAAAAGCCAATGGCATTGTGATATAATTGGATTTGGGCCAATTTACATCTAGAACAGGTAGCCACATATGTATTTGTTAATTTAGAACACCTATTACATTAATAATTATTTTCAATTCTATGATTAATCTATTCTCCCTATATGTACGTGTAGAACACCCCCTACACATCCAAAATCTCTAGTCTATAAGTTGTATACTGCTGACATGGGATTCCCCCCACGTGACCTATGACGTTACCCGTACACGTTGCCCAGCAAATCATCGTGAAGTTGAGTCAAGTTGGGTGATGCATGTGTGAGTACTTTTGGGTGATAACGAACTGTGTTATATTTCGTGATATTGAGTCAATTCTCTCTCAGCTTGACGAAGCATGACTCACTTCAATAATTATGTGAGGTAAGACTGGGTGAGCAAGTGTCAGCATGTGTCAATACTTGTCAACTCTCACTCAGCTTGACAAACTATCACTCACTTAAATGAAGATGTGAAGGAAGACTGAGTGAGTATGTGTCAATACCTGTCAACTCTCACACAGCTCCACACATCTTCACTCATTTTAATAAAGATGTGAAGTAAAACTTGGTGAGCAAATGTTAGCATGTGTCAATGATTGCTAGCTCTCACTCAGCCTGACTCATCTTCACCAATTTCCAACAATATGGAATCTATATGAATTCTTACTGCATGTACTTTGCAGAGTGGGCCCATTACTTGAATGTCAAAATGATAAGTTATGTTATACAGATCAAGTAGCTGTCTTATGTGACATGAAATATGTATTAATCAGGAAAGTAATGATAGCCATTAATATGGGATATTGGGCATGATTAGGACAGAAAGGCCAATTTGTTTTGTCTATGGGATATAGCACTAAGTTGTAAATACCTACATTTTACACAGTATCTATGTATCTGTTGGCCCTGGTTTAATAGCATATCATGGTTTAATGTTCAGTGATCAGGTAGGTCACATATGATTAGGGAAAATAAATAGAAATACTTAGTATGATGGTTAAAATACTTTGCATTGAGTGATAATAAGGGCAGATGCTATATCGAATATGATCATGGCAGACTGAATGAGCATTCGTCAACCTCTGTCAACTCTCACTCATCTTGACACACCTTCACGCACAGTGACACACTCTGCAGAATGCTGCATTTTGATTGGTCCATTTCAAATTTCCCTCCCTTTTCTTTGTTCTCATTCTGAGTTCACAACAGACAGGCAGAGACAGCCAGGGAGAACAGATGTAAGGTAGGTGGTCACACTCTTCTACTTCACAGTTCTATTTCTGAACCTCTAATGCCATGCTGTTTAATTTCAGTATTAGAGACAACACCTCAGAGTCACTAGTAGATATTATACATGAGCAAGTTCCATGGAAATTTGGGAGATTAAGGATGCTTCCTAATATGCTCTGGTATGTGGTAAGTTGGGCCAATAAGGAAGTGGTCTTTGTTCATCAACAGGGGTGGGGGTAGGGTTGGTTTGACATTGGTTGGTGCTGTTTTGTGTTCATAATCATTCATTTTCACTTTTACAGCTGTTCCCAAGAGTATTACCAGAAATCATAGATCTACTGGCCCAGAATCCATCCATTGAAGAGGATAGCATGTTCAACAGGACACAGCAATGAAATGGAATCAAGATAAACAGCTGAATTGATGTTAAGAATTGAAAAATAAAAGATCTAAATCAAGAAAATCACCCCCCCCAACCCACCCAAAATTGGGTTTGCTTTGAGTCAGTCTGTGTGATACTGCGTTATGACACATGCGTCAGTCTGCGTGAGGATGAGTCATTATACAAGCGTCAGTCTGCGTCAGGCTGAGTCAGACCTAGCGACACATGACGAGATTCTTGGTTCATACGACGAACAGTGTGAAGGCTCACACAGCCTGACTCCACTTCACTAAGATTTGCTGGGTGGTGTTATCATTCATATCCTAACCTCCCTATTAAACTTTTCTTTCTGTAAGCAAGTATAAGGGCCCAAAAATCCAAGCACCGTGGCTGGCCGTAGGTAAAAAAAAGCCCTTTAATAGTGAAGTTCTTTCAAAATTAAGAGCAAAAATATGCCATATAATATTGTAGGTGATAGCCAGCTGCAGACCATTTGATGCCAAATTTGCCTAGGCCAACGTTGTCCATTCTAAAATGCATTTTTCTTTCAGATAATTTTAAAACAAGACAAAACAAACCTAAAATGATGAGCAGGAACACGATTATTTAGTGGCATAATTGGAGGCATGGGCTGGGATCACATGGTACACTTATGAATAATTATATTCACTGCTCAGCCAACATAAATCATTTGTGGATCCACAAAGCTTCAGTAGCAGACAATAATAGAATTATGACCTGCGTTATGTTAGGCATATACCCAGTGCGTTAACCTTATCTAATGCTGTATCGTATTGCAAAGAAAATCTATGTTCAACATCATTCCTATAGCTTTCATGCGTGCTATATGCTCCATGGTCTCACACTTATTTATTTTCTCTTTTCTTAACCCACTTATAGCCAGTATACTAACAGTAAGTAGTCCGTCAAATAGCTCTCCTCAGTTATTCCTATAGTTCGGCCGGCCTAACGTGAGATTGCGTCATTCTCGGTTATTCCTTCAGTGCACTTTATCTTAAATACTAGCCCCCCCCCCCCATCCTCACTCGTCTCTCCCTCCTTGATGCCTGTTGCGCCAAAGAAACGGTCCGCCGTCCCGCTGCGCTGAAGCGTCACCATGTCACATGTGTTGCAAGCCAAGTGTTCACCCCTTGATATAACATGGTTATCGAGTTTAGGCACTGATTTCAGTTCCTAAAATGGATAATATGAGTTCTGATATTTTGGGATAAGGAACCGAAAATTGACAGCGGACCGGACATACCTTGACAACGAGTTGACACGAAAGTAAATCCTCCAGTTTTGAAGCTTATGTACCAAATCTGGCGAAATGCTTTGGACATAACATAGTTGAAACTTCATTCTTACTCCCTGTCGGGTAGATTACTTGATATTATGGCTGAATTTAACATAAAAAAATCATAAAGATTCGAACCGGGCGACAGACCGTGCATGTTCGCCATTCTGTCAACACTACAGGTGCGACCGCCTGGTGTGTACAGAATGGATTAGGCTATAGACTGGCGCAGCTCATGAAACCAAGATGGCGGAGGGCCGTCTTGTCGACTCGCAAAAGAAAACAATGGAAAAAATTTGAAATATAGATGTCAAACCTTCCCAGAAAATTGTCGTCATCTGTCGCCATGATTGGTCATCAATGGTGACTCCTTTTTGAGTGATGACTCATTCCGTCATCTTTCGCCACTGTGTGTTAGACTCACGTGGCATAGCAATTGCTATTCCTGGAGATCTTGTGCTATGACGAAGTCGTGTTTCATCTAGCGACATGTGTGAGCCACTTCACACAGGTTGACGAGGACTCACGACAATTTGCTGGGAATTGAAGTTTAAAGCATTTTGGTGTCCCCTCAGATGCATGTTTATTCAATGGTGATTTGGGGGGGGCATGCCCAAAGAAAGTCTTAAGACATAACCGTCAAACTTTTATTCAAAGCATTTTGGTATAGGCAAGAATTTTCAAATAGAGGATACCAATTGATGTCCTGATAAATTGTTCTCTGATAAGGTTTGGAGAGCTTGTCCCCCAAGAAAATTTTTGAAATATGCATAACAAAATGTGTAGCTCAAAGCATTTTGATGTAACCTTAGGGGTTTTTAGAAAAGGAATGGAAATCTTATGTGATGATGTGTTGTTATTTAAATGTTATTTAAGCCTGCCCCCCAAGAAAACTTTGAAATTTTAAAATGAGGAAGTCAACTCATTCTTTTGAGTATTTTGATGAATAAATGGTATGGAAATCTGATAGAAAACTACCTAGGGAACCCCAAATAGTTTAATATGCATAAGGCATGGCCAATGACTAGAATCTTATGTGGTCACTTCTGCATATTGGGTAGTGATGTTTAGTAGCTTATTACTAATCTAATGTAATTATACCCTACATCCCTGACTTTAGGCCATTCCTATAGTACAACTCAAACTATAATTGTCCAATTTACAAACAATATAAAAACTAAGAGGAATAGGGTACTTGAGTGGGTGTATATAAAGTGACCATCTTGGGTGGGTCCAAAGGGGGTGGGTCCACCCTCGGGGACCCCTCTTTTGAGCATTTGTGTTTATAAGATATATAATGAACATAATCAAGGATAGTACAGTCTTCTTGACATAACCAGAACTCAGGAAGTTCAATGAGGCTTTCAATTACCTTTTGATAATATGATAATTTCTTATTTTCTCCATTAAACTAATTGAGGTCCACCATTTCCAAAATTGAACAGTACCACGGGGGCCTAAAATGTGGACCTTTTTGTCTTTGGGCCCATAGGGGGGAAGCTGAGTCTCCCCCTGGACATAGGCTTGCAGGGGGTGAACATATCGCTTGCCATACACATGACATAGACAGAGCATGAAGGGAAGCAGACACCAGTAACTTACAAACGCCTCCTACCGACAGCAGCACGAATGCTGCCCGGCTACAAACACTTCTGGTGGGCGTCCATTCCTTGCTTGGCTCCCTGTGGCCGACCATCTAACATAAAACCGGAGCAGGAGAAGCTTCTGCGGCCACTCTCACGGAAGCAGCCGACTGGAAAGGTTGAAGCAACCTATGAGTGGTTTAATTGACACAGCTTACTAGGAGAAAGGACACCATTTCTCATTTGAAAACTCAAAAGGAGAACAGGCAACGTGTAAACAGGTAACTGTCTTCATTACACTTTTTTTAAATGGCCTCTTTATTCTCAGGGCCAGAAGACTGTCATCAGTTATTGGATTGGTCGTGATTAAGGATCATTGAATTTGATTGGATCTTGAAAATAGGAGGAAAGGAAACAGCAACCAAATATTAATATCAATTGTATTCTCATTTTTCACGTTAGTGCAATTTGGGATAGGTTGTAGGCCGATCTATCCCAATCGTCTGTCATTTTAGCCCCATACTATGATTGTTTGATTTAGCTACTGTTTTTTATCAGATTAAAGTCATAATGGATGGGTCACATGGGAGAAATAGACTTTCTTCCCACCCGCACTGTGTAATTGTTTGATACCGGGTATACATATATGTACTCATTGGAACACAAGTAAGCCCCTCTACCACTCAATCATTTTGGCATTAGGTATAAGTGGGGACGTATAGATTGTAGCTGTATAGGGATTGTGGGATCTCCTTAGAATGACAAGGACACTTTGCAATTACTCTATTCAGAGTGAACTAGAGTGATTATGCTATAGAGCCCTGCACATTTACTTTCATAAGGATGAGGCTCTGAGCACATGGTTATGCCTGGTTCTGAGCACATGGTTATGCCTATTATCTATTTTAAATAAGTTAACAACAATGACCTTTAATGACATAGATCATCAGTGCCATATTGACAATTAGTGGAGATGAATCGATGCAGTTGTATTCTAGATAGCGAATCCGATATAAAGGTACAGGTGTGACGAATTCCCATGGTATGGATCGCCCTTTGGTGACTAATATAATGAATGCTAGAAGCACATGTGATTCAAACCAGTCTGACTCCTGGGAGGACATTGATAGGCTAATGTTGTGCATGCACAGGTGGATGTGCTACACAGGGGTGGGATGGGGAGTATTACACACCTGTACCCAGGTGTATCTATATATCGTGTATCTGAGGCCCCTTACATACGTGTGGTGTATGATAGTTATTTGCCATGTTTTCCAGGGGTGGAGCTTGACTGGCTACATTCCAGCAAGAGGTTCTATTTACAACCCCGCCCCAACCTCCACAGCACACTTTTCATGCTACCATGCTCACGGGACAAACACACCATTTCGTTTCGTTTATAATTTAATCAACATCCTGTTACATACGGCTCACGTCTTTTTGGTGCTGATTTTCCGTTTTGATGTACTGTCATATTACAGTGAAACTTCGGTATTGGGTTCTCTGATACAAGGAGACCTTGCTGATGAGGAGCATATATTTATCTGGCACCATTCTTTCCCCATAAATTTCTATAGTAATAAAACCCCCTTAAAATGAGAGCCTTTTTCTCTAAACTCGGTTATAAGGAGGCAATTTTGGTACAAATGACTATCTCAAATGAAATTGACAATCATTTATTTGGAATTCTCCCATCTCCCACACTATTATTATTACATATATATCCCTCAGAGGCACAGAGGGCTGCTAGGGCTGTCCAAACACCTCACAGGACTACTTTCCTTATAGATATTCCCCGCCCTCAGAGGCCCAGGGGAGTGGCTAGGGGCGCCCAAACACCTCACTCGGCTTCCCTTAGAGGTTCTCCGCTCTCACAGGTTCAGGGGCGTGGCCAGGGGTGTTCAAACACCTCACAGGACTTCGCTTAGATCTACCCTGCCCCCTGTAGTCCATGTGTAGGCCTAGATCTTAAATTTAATCAATAGCCATCAATGCATTTTTGTTTTTATCAATGAGATGTACGAAGGAAGCATAATGTCATGCTAGTAGTATAGTAAGTATCAGAACGGGACTATAGTTAAGTACTGTTGATTACTCACTTGACCTGCAGCCAACCAGAGGCCTCCCTTTTGACGGGAAATTCAAATGTGGGGTCACAAGACCCCTGTGGTGTGGCACCAAAATGGACCAATCAGAGCCCTTCCTTTTGGGCAGGAAATTCAAAAATGGTCATGTGACCCTTACCCCCTGTGGTTTCCCGCCAAAACGGTGCCAGCTGGCTGGCTGGCTGTTTAGGTCATGTGACCTCTATTATGCAAATAAGGTCACGTGACCCTAATTTGAATGGACCAATCAGAGGTTAGCATTTTGGTGGGAAATTTGAAATTTGGTCACGTGACCTCATTAGCATAAAGAGGGGTGGTTTATTATGTAGATGAGAATGTGACTTATAGTGAGATATTTTTTTATAGATAAAGAAAGGCAGGCTGAAAGCTTGCCATAAAAAAAAAATGGGAAAAAATATTGGGGGGCCCTTCCGGTGGGGGGCCCTAATAGCATGGGGAGGGAAGGGGAGGGGGGCCCTTTGGGGTATTTTTTGGGGTTTAACCGAAAGACCCGCCCCTTGAAACAGGGGCGGGTCTATTGGGAAAAAAACAAAAAACTTACATAATAAGGTAAGGAATACAACAGAAACCGCATTACACATTTTCACTTTTTTTTTATTTCTTATAAATGTCATATTTTTATATACACATTTCACTTTATTTGTTATTTTCATATTTTTCATTTCGTTCAATTATGATGACAAGTCGGGGAATTCAAGTTGACACTCTCTACATAACAGGGTTGAATATCGGAGAGGAACACGACAAAACTTACACATTGAGATGTGTACATTCCACTTTTGTTATTAAATAGACCGTTAACACGAACTTACATACAATTTTTCATGATACGTTTCGATATACCAATATATATGTTGTGCCGCAGTTTTTATCTACTGTGTCCTCTCTTCCTCCATCCGACTCTATGCATGCAAAAAGAGATCCGCAACTGGAAGTGGTGGGATAAGGAAAGAGTCTGACGTTGCTTTCCATCGATCTGCTGTGCACCGATTTGATGAACTTCAACTCATGCTCTATCAGCTCTATCTCCTTCAGGATTTCCGTCAGCAATTCTCAAACCGTCGGAGTAAGGTTCATAGCCTCCATGGCCAACGGACAGTTAAAAGAAAATCTGAAATGTTCCACGGCGACGTGATCATCTTCTAACCACGTGTGTATGGTGACTCCACATTGGTAGCATTGAACAGCGTCCTTACTTCCGATGTAAAAAAATCCGTGGGCAGTGAGTTTCTCTGCCAAAGGTTGGTTCTTAGGCCACATGAAATCATTGAAAGTGCTGAGTCTCTTGGATAAATCAGTGAAAAGTGGTGTTTAATTCGCTTTCCAGCTGTTTACTCCCTGTTTTTTGTGTAGCGACTTAAGATTTAGACCCCAGTGGTACACACCTCCTTCATGTAAGCTTACCTCAAACTACAAAGAGCTTTCTCCACCTTGCCTCCTCCGTCTCCGTCTGTCTCGGTTTTCAAAGTAACACAATATATATCTGACCACATAACCCCTCCTCATGTCATCCATCAGTACTTGAATGAGCTCATGATGTGTACTGGTGGGTTTAGCTGCCCACTTCTTCAATACTTTGAAGGCGTGGAGAGATAGATCTTGTTCCGGTTGTTGAGTGATGCTAGTTAGCTTATCAGAATCCACTTCTAAATAATACCCATATCTCGCCACTCCCTGGATAGAACTTCAGACATGGACATGAAGTACCTCTCCATTAAAAGCGGGTCGGGGTTGTTGTAATCCAGGTTGTGCTCCTTGAAAAAGTTCTGCGTCCCATACAACAGGTCTAGTCGACGAACACTGACATAGGCGTGGTGAAGTTGACCCCATCTGGCATGAGGCGAAGCTTTAGACCACCAAGCTTTGAACATCGCCATACACATGTCCTCCGACGTCTTGATAATGACCATCGACTCCAGAACTTCAGAGGTAAGCTCCAAATAGATTCCCAATTGCCTTCCTATTTCATGAAGCAAATCCCAAATTTTTCTGGTACGGTCCCATAATACAGTGGTCATCCCATACACTCACCTCACATACGTCAAGAGAGGGAGCCAACATGGAGGGTGGTTGAGTTTCAAGACTCATCTTGTCTGCAAAATCGTCGAAAGGGGTCGGTAGGCAGGTAGGCAGACAGTGGTGGGTGGTAGGTGCGGTAGTCAAAGTGGTCAGTAGTGATATGGTCTTTCAAGAGAAATTGAGCTTCTTTATATAGGGTGATTTTTAATCCTATTTACAGTGGTATACTCCCACCGTCTTTTGGAACAGTAAGACTTACTTTTAAAATCTCATTGAACAAGGGAAAAGGTGTTGTGATAATTACCCTAAGTCTATTTTACAGGTGTAAGGCGCGGGCATTTAAGCCTATTTTCAGCTGGATACTCTCACCGTTGTGTAGCGACTTATCAGCGTGAGCCTTTGGATCTGTTGACATCAAACAGAAGGAAAAGACACTGTGACACATGTGAAAAGGTGTACTGATAATCATCTTAATCTGCTTTTTTTACAGGTGTAAGGCAAGCAAGGGGGGGGGAGGCGGTCGCTCGTTAAGGTATTATGAGATTACCCTCCCCGGTGGTGTGTGTGTAAATGAGATAAGACACTCTTTTTTTTAAAGTTTTCTAATCCTGTTTAGACAAACTTTCATTTGGTTCCCCCCTACGGTTTGGTTCACCTGTGGAGGGCAGGTGAAAATTAGATTTAAGGCTCTCTGTGATCATAGGGTTAAAGTTCTTTTCTAAAAAATGTCAAAAAGCAGACTTTGATCTGGACCACCACCCCTTTGACGGTCTAAGAGTGGAGTGAAGTTTCAATCCCGATCCTCCTGTTTTTTTTTTATTTTCCCTGTGGAGGGTTCCTTCCTTTGAGTAAGACCCTCTGTGACTATAGGATTAGAGACGTTAATTTTCCCTTTCATCTATTGAAACTGTAGTAAGATCTCCAGAGACATACATAAGGAAGGGGGAAAATATCATTCACTCACACTTTCTCTACTTCCCTCACCATGAGTAGATGAACACCTTCTAAGCTCCAGCTTTCAACAAGGAAGACGGCAAGAAGATCCAAGAGTTTGTCTCCTACTGCTGCTGCTGCTGATGCTGCAGGTGATCTTGCTGCTACTGTTGCTGCTGCTGGTGCTGCTGGTACTGCTGGTGCTGCTACGGGTGCTACTACCCCTGTTGCTGCTGCTACTGCTGATTACGGTGTTGTTACACTTGACGGGCAGGCTTCTTACTGGCCACCACCATTTTATAACCCCTTTCCTACTGTAACCACTACCGATGTTAGTCCTGGTGCTGGTGGTGGTGGTGCTGGCAGTGGTGGTCGAGGTGCTGCTGCTGTTGCAACTACTTGCGCCATCACTGACGGTTACAGTGACACACATTATTATGTGGAGACCCAGAAGGAGCTAGAGGAGGAGGAGAATAATGAGGTGGTGATGATGCTTTCTCCAGACGAGGTCAAAGATCACCCGATCTACTCACCACCGCTATCGCGAACTCTCTATCAACCAACAGGTACTGCTATCCACCAGCGGGCACCGACGATGTCGAGCAGAGTCGGAGCCAGTTTTTTTTTTTACCCCTTCTACTCTTACGTCCCACGACGTATGGTTATCTTCTTCTAAGAAGACACGAGATAGCGCCGCAGGCCCTCCTCCTGTTGCTGGTTCTGCTGTTGATTCAGCTCTCACTGATGGTCCTCCTCTTTCTTCTTTGAAACCCTCTATGGGTAGAAAGAGGAGGTTTACCAAGAGTGATAAGGACCAGGCATCCAAGAAGAAAAAATCGGTAGTGAAAAGTGAACTACCACCACCACTACCAATATTTCACCATGGTCCCAAATTAGAGTTCTTCGTTGACAGTTTGAAGCTAGAGGTCTGGATCAAGAGGGTGAAACTGTCCAAGGAATGCTACAGCGCCATAAAGGGTACCTTGACACCGACCAGACCGTAAAGTTTACCCCTAGCGCACTGCTCAAGCTAATAGTGGCCGTTGCTGATGTTCAAGAGGAGGTACAGAAAAGCAACAGAGCGGTCGCCCAAGGACGACCCAATCACAACACATGGTACGTCGTCCTGGAAGAGGAAAACGAGACATACGTAGTGGTCAGCTACTACAAGGGTAAGAACGTCATCCATGTGCGCAGGTACGAAGGTACCCAGAAAACCCCGACACAGGACGGTTTGACTTTTTCCCCCAAGGGGCTGAAAGAACTAGGTGACAAAAAGGAAATTATCCTTGAATTTCTTAACAGCGTTAAGTTAGAATCAGACTGTGTGTAGGTGTGCACATACTTTGTGTAGATACGACGTGTATATAGGTGTACAGGTAGATAGACACAGAGAGAAAATAACACAAAGAGAGACTTTGTTTCTCTTCACGTATAAGGAATCTCTGGACATAATACGTGCTATACCGCAGGGTGAGGAAATGTTTACCCAAAATTGGCCCGCTATACATACCGGAGTCAGGGCGCACAGGGCTCGCGTGAGCATAACAAACTTAAGACTACCAACTGGTGAGTTGAGTGACGCTGTAGATACCATGCATCAGATTCAAATACAAAGTGGGCTTGTCAGTAGGGTTAATATTACAACACAGGGAAAACAGAGACAAACTACGCTACTTTCACGCCTCCCAAAACAACGCGACTCTTTTACAACCCCTTCCCACCATAACTAATTCAGAAACTCTGGAAGACTTCCTCTCTCTCATGAAAAACACTATCACTTCCGAAGAAGTACAGAAACTTTGCGACTCTGACACCAAGTGGAAAGTTCTTTTTCCCACCAATGTGAACGTTTTCATTTACATGGGACCCAGAGAATTCAGCATAGGGGGGAGGGTTACGCAATCGGGTCACCTGAAAAAAAGAGGGGGTGTGTTAGATTTTCTTGACAGGGACAAGTTATGCGTCTTTCGCTGCATATCCTTTCACAAGACCGGCAAACACGCTTCGAAATTGTTAGGTCAGTTTGATTCCACTGCGAAACCCGAAACCTTTCCAGGTGTGACGATGAGTGACTTACCGACATTAGAGAGTTTGTTCGATGTACAAATAGCGGTTTACACCACCCGTAAAGTGAGAGGTCAGAACCTGAAGAACCGAGTCGTCCTGATCAGACCACCTTTCAAAATTTTGACCACCCGAGGTAAAGTAAACCTTCCCCTGTTTGCAAAAACGGTCTACATGTGTCCCTCATGACGGATTTCAATGAATACGCCAGGATCTACGAATGTCCCCAGTGTAAGTCGGCCTTCATGACTAAGTTCTTACTGAAAAGACACAGGAACCAGCTTTCCGATTGCAGACAAGTGACCTTGAAGTATGTAGGTGGAATCTACCAGAATTCGAAAACGATTTTCGAAGCGCTAGCAAATTTTTTTCATTTTTCCTCCCGACGGTTTTTCGAGAATGTACCCATACAAAATCGCCTTCCATTTCGAAGCTTTCTTCAGACTGACCCAACAACTGTCGACCGAACATGTGACAGTCCTGTGGGAACACGCACCTCTGTCAGTTAGCGTCGCATCCGACTTTCCAGGACACGAAGGTCCGGTGTGCTTCGTGAGAGAGTCTGACGCAACTTCCGACCCCTTGTTGAACAGAGTTTTGAATTACATCAATGACACCGCCAAGGTCATAGGGGAAGAAACGCTAAAACTTTACCGACCGACGTTAGCGAAGTTAGACGAGAGGATAGACGAAGCTCTTCGCCTAGAGGAGGCGTCGTTGAGTCCTTCTGGCAGCTTCTTCGCTCAAACTCGGGAAAAGCACGATTTGGTCCAACTGAAGAATAGACTTCTGAGATATCTCTGGCAAGTTCTGGTCGTAGGTTTCAACTCGGGCCGTTACGACTTAAATCTTATCAAAGTACAGCTTCACTCGTTCTTGTCCTCCAAAGACCGAAAGAACGAAGAATTCAGGGTCATAAAGAGAAGTAACCAATACTTGGCGATTTACACTCGGCACACTGTTTTCTTGGACGTAGTAAACTATTTGGCACCTGGTTATAACTACGCGAATTATTTGCTAGCTTTCACCAGAGATGAGCACAAAGGTCACTTTCCTTATGAATGGATGACGTCTACCAGGAAACTGGAAAACAGAACTCTTCCACTGAGGTCTGCTTTCGACAGCAAACTGACCAGCACCAAGATGTCTGAATCTGACTACGCCAAATGTGAAAAAGTTTGGTCCGACGAAAAGATGCAAACTTTCAGAGATAACTTGATCTACTACAACAATAAAGACGTGAAACCCTTCATAGAGGCACTGAATAATCAGGCTAAATTTTTCAAGGATCGCAACATCGACATGTTCAAAGACGGCATCTCCCTTCCGGGTTTGACTTTACAGTTCCTTTTTCAAAGCACAGAAACTCCGTTCGTAACCTTTCACCAGTTCGACTCGGACCTCCACTCTCTGATAAAAAAAAATCTGGTCAGGGGACCTTCCATAATTTTCCATAGATTTCACGAAAAGGGTACCACGCTGATAAGGGAACATAAGTACGGCAAAAAAGCGAGAATGTGGGAGCACATCCTAGGTGTAGACGCTAACTCGCACTGCACAGGTTATTACGTGGTGAGACAACCCGACACTGAGTTCAGACCGAAAATCAGACAAAGACAGTCGAAGAGCGCTTTAGAGTGGCCATGCTACGTGGAGCATGCCTGCCGCGTGAAACTTCGCCATGCTTTCAACGGATGGGAGGTGTCTCTAGATTCCCAAAAAATTTGCGTAGACAGGTTTCACCCACCCTCTAATACCGTATTCCAATTTCACGGGTGTTGGTACCACGCTAACGAGTGCATAGCACCGCACAGATATTCGTGTGCTTCAGACAGGAACAAGAGATGTGAGAGAACAGCTAGAGTAAGCGCTTACTTGAAAGCAATAGGTCACAAGTTGATCGTCGTATGGGAGTGTGAATGGAGGAAAATGAAACGTCAGGATCCGCAGGTTACAACTTCAGAGTAACACTGGAGTGTCGACGACTTGAAAGTGCATCAAAACCCCATGACAGAGCGTGACATTACATCCTCTGTGAAAAATGGAAAATTGTTCGGTTTGATTCAGGTGCACATTACCACCCTGCCTCACCTGCGTGAATACTTCGAGGAAATGACTCCTATATTCAAGAACATGACCATTTTAAAATCCGACATAGGAACTCACATGTCAGACTTCGCGAACAAAGAAAACGTGTTGAACGCTCCTCAGAGATCCTTGATAGGTAGTTACCAGGGAAAAAAATTCTCTTGGGAACACCTCTCCTTAAGTGGTATCTGGATGACAGTTTGATAGTCACCAAAGTGCACATGTTGATAGAATACTTTCCTAGACTACCCTTCGCCTATTTCACAGACGAAGTAACCGCTGCACGAAGACGTATAGATGTAAATGCAGAGAAGCAAATTCTCTCAGACTGTTACAAGGTAATGGGGAACAGTGCATACAGTAAAACAATTTGCAACAAAGAAAAACACACCACAGTAAATACTCCAGCGGTCGAAACTTCAAATGATTGAACAATTCATGGCGATTCAAAAAGGGTGCCGAGTTGACCCCAGATCTCTTTGAAGTCGGACTGCAACCGAAAACAGTCAAGAACAACCTCCCTCTTCAAATAGGGTTCATGGTGTACCAGTACACCAAGTTGAAAATGTTAGAGTTCACGTTTGACTTTCTGGATAGATTTATCGATTCGGCGCGATTACGCTCTTTGTCAAATGGACACTGACAGTCTTTAAACGTTGGACGAACTAATGGAACCTGACCTGAGAGAGTCGTACTTCAGCGAAAAGCGAAACTGGATTCCGACAGCGGTGTGCGATGATCACTTAGACGCTTTCGTGAAAACAAAAACCGAAGGTGTGAAAGAATGGGTCCCTCTTGCTTGTTGTTAGAGTCGTTATGTTCACAACAAAAGAACTCCCGGTCTTTTCAAATCTGAGTGGGAGGGTGAAGGAATTCTAAGTCTCAACTCCAAGACTTACATTTGCTACGACAAAGACTCGGTAGGTGAAAGAATATAAAAAAAAATGGAGTGCAAAAGGTGTCATGAAAAAACAAAACGTTCAAGAACCCAAAGACTTCTTGGATGTTCTTTTAAATCGAAAAACTATCCATACTCTTAACACAAATTTCAAAGTAAAAGAAAACAATATGCACACTTACACTATAGAGAAAAAGGGTCTGAGTTACTTATATGTGAAGCGTCGCGTACATTCTGACGGTGTAACGACGAGTCCATTGAAATTATGAAAAAAAGAAAAAAAAAATATATATAAAAAAATAAATAAATAAAAGTAGACAAGGCAGTGAGATAATACCCTTTCATCGTTGTAATAACTTGATCTACTACGTCCACCAGCTTACTACTGCTACTACTGCTTCTACTGCTGCTGCTACTGCTACTACTGTACGTCCTCGTGTATCGGTGTAGAAAAAAACCCGAAAATAGACGCATCAGATGAGTTGTGCTTTAAGGCGCCGCTGTTAAACCAAGGTGTTCATAAAGTGTCCGAGTCGGTTGACGCGTTGTTTTCTGTTCTAGAAGTTGTGTCATTGCTCCAAGGAAACATTCGACTCCTTTTGTCAAGAGTGTGTCAACCGAATGATGTGTAGTAAAGCACCTTTATACCCAGGTGTAGAAGTTGCTTGACTGAGAAGTATCATGTCCAGACAAATTGAATGGAGTTCTTGGTATAGTTCTTCGGTGGATTCCACTTGTGATATCGATGAGATGTGGATGGGAAATATGGCTTACAACTATCCCTCATTTCAAAAGGACACTTGCTCCAAAGTTGTACACCAAGATTACACCATGTACAGTCTGAATTATGAGAAACAAAAGTTGAATGTACACATCTCAATGTGTAAGTTTTGTCTCTGATATTCAACCATGTTATGTAGAGAGTGTCAACTTGAATTCCCGACTTGTCATTATAATTGAATGAAATGAAAATATGAAAATAACAAATAAAGTGAAATGTGTACATAAAAATATGACATTTATAAGAAGTAAAAAAAAAGTAAAAATGTGTAATGCGGTTTCTGTTGTATTCCTTACCTTATTATGTAAGTTTTTTTATTATTTTTTTACAATAGACCCGCCCCTGTTTCAAGGGACGGGTCTTTTGGTTAAACCCCAAAAAATACCCCAAAGGGCCCCCCTTCCCTTCCCTCCCCATACTATTAGGGCCCCCCACCCAAAGAGCCCCCTAATATTTCTTCCCATTTTTTTTCTTTTTTGGGCAAGCTTTTAGCTTGCCTTTTTTTTTTATCTATAAAAATGTATCTCACTATAAGTCACACTCTCATCTACATAATAAACCATAATAATCCCACCAAAATGCTAACCTCTGATTGGTCCATTCAAATTAGGGTCACATGACCTTATTTGCATAATAGAGGTCACGTGACCTAAACAGCAGGCCAGCCAGCTAATCAGAGGGCACTGTTTTGGCGGGAAACCACAGGGGGTAAGGGTCATGTGACCATTTTTGAATTTCCCGCCCAAAAGGAAGGGTCTGATTGGTCCATTTTGGCGCCACACTACGGGGGGTCTAGGTCACATGAACCCACATTTGAATTTCCTGCCAAAAGGGAGCCCTCTCATTGGCTGCAGCTCGGGTCACGTGACCTGTGATGCCACAGGTCACGTGACCCCTATTTGAATTTCCCACCAAAAGGGAGGCCTCTGATTGGCTGCAGGTTGAGTGAGTAATAAATAGTACTTAACTATAGTCCTGTTCCGAAACATACTATACTACTCATGCTGACAACCCTACAGCCCATTAAATATGCTGACCTTGCTTATAAGGAGCAAATTCACATTTTTCATGGTCCTCCTTATAACGAGGTTATACTTATTTAATATTGGGTACAGAGAAATTTGCTTTCAAGTAATAAAGTTGCTTGGTCCCAGGCCACCCTTAAAAATATGTTTGTTTCCTTCCAGAGGCCCGGTGGATTTTTTTTTGTGAGAATGGGAAATTCTAAAAAAAGATTTTTTTTTTCATCCATCAGCACAAGAATCCAGGCTTCCAAATACTAAATCTTAGAATGTGATGGCAAATTCATGCCATCCCCACTTACGATGTTCATGACAAATAAAAATATTTTCATAAAAAAAGATTTCCCCTGCCTCCCTCATGGGTCTGAAAAATACGGAGCCCCTAATAGGACATACTAAAAAGATTTTTTTTTCATGCAAAATATATTCCTGCGGAAACAGGAACATCCCTGCAGAAACAGGAACATTCTTGCGGAAACAGGAACATTCTTGCGGAAACAGGAACATTCCTGCGGAAACAGGAACATTCCTGCGGAAACAGGAACATAATAAAAAGATTTTTTTTCATGCAAAATATATTCCTGCGGGTACATGAACATTCCTGTGGAAACAGGGACATTCCTGCAGGTACAGGAACATTCCTGCAGAAACAGGAATATTCCTGCGGGTACAGGAACATTCCTGTGGAAACAGGAAGATATTTTTGGATACAAGAATGTTCCTGCGGACACAGTAGCATTCTTAAGTTTTGAGAGATTAAAACATGTAAAAAATATTTCTTTCTCAGTATCCGCAAGAATTGTTCAGTATCCGCAAGAATTGTTCAGTATTCGCAAGAATTGTTCAGTTTCCGCAAGAATTGTTCAGTACCCGCAAGAATTGTTCAGTATCCGCAAGAATTGTTCAGTTTCCGCAAGAATTGTTTCTGTACCTGCAAGAATTGTTCAGTACCCACAAGAATTGTTTCTGTACCCGCAAGAATTGTTCAGTACCCGCAAGAATATTTTTACTGGTGAAAAAATTATTTTTGGTATGTCCTATTAGGGGCTCAGTAGAAAAATCCCACCCTCTGGACAGGAAACGCACATATTTTTAAGGGAGGCCACCCAATTTTTGTGATGATTTCTTTCGGTAGTCCTTGTAGTAAATAAAGATATTCTGACATCCCTGATAACAGATCTGCTATCATAAGGGCAGGGAGCAGGCTTTGATAAAGGCTATATGATCACAATTGCCCTAATGAATGCCAATGGTGACTGCACATCACTCGCTATCTATAAATGAATACTGCTCATATGTGCATATGGATACTCGTTGCCTATCTACCTTTATTATCAGCATTCAATAACTCCAATGAAGTATTATACATGGAAGAAACAGTGGACTACTCTTAACTATTACACTTAAAGGCCGTGACGTCATATAGACTTTGTGGGATAGGCCTCCTCTTAATTGTAATGGCAGGTCCGGTGTAATGCATGTGTGAATATTTTGATTTAATACAAAGACTACCAAGCATGGTCATCATGAAAATATGGTGGTCTTTTCGTTTATTGATTTTACTGCATACCCCGTCTCTTTACATTGCCAAAGCTTCCATTTCTGCTATATAGATAATGCAGAATGTCTCCTTTGTGGCCGGTCTCTTCCCCCTCATCGCCTCCCTTAACACAGGGAGAAGAATCATCGCAATATCTATATTTCCTCTTCACAAAAAAATGTGATAAAAGTATATTTCTCATCATAAGTACCCTATTCCATACTGTGGGGACCCATACTAGTACTACGCAGTAGGTAGCAAAACTGCATATCATTGTCAGCAATTATTTTCCCATGGAGTAGGCCTGGTGTCTAGGCCTAAAATGCAAGTCATGTATACACTGAAAACCTTTTGGATACAAAGATTCCTCAGTCCTACCCAACCATTTACACTCCCCCCTCCCCCAGGATCCTCAATAAATCATCCCGTTTTTGTGTAGATCTATGTGAGTGAAGCTAAATCCACTATAAGATTTCCCACCAAAAGCCTGACATTATTGTTTCTTGTCTGTCTTCATGATTTATATTGTATTATTACGTTAGGAATGATTCGTGTATTGTTCACGAAAAAATATTGCACTATAAACGCTAACCCATAGAAATCAACCGGCAATGAATGCCGCTTTATAGGCCAGCTAAACCGACCTCCTGTTGATGCTCGGGTGCACCCTATATACCCCGGGACCCTAATACTGCTGCTTCATCGATAGTCTATTTGCCATTATAGTCTCTATAATCAGGGGCGTAGGAAAGGGGGGGGGGCCTGGGGCCCCAATCATAAAGGAGGTGTCTGAGTATGTCTGGGCCCCCCCAAAAAAAATTGCGAAGAATTCATAGTGAATTGAACAAGAAGCTAAAATTTTGCATCTCAAATTAGATTGATATAGTAATGGAATAGGGAAAATGGTGGCCTGAGCCTCAATTCAAATCTGAAATTCATCAAAAATTACTTTTCCATAAAAATTTTATATAGGTATGTATAGGCACTATTGTGCTTTAGCCGACAATTCAGGGTGGTCAGGGCGGAGCCCCCGCTGCCCCCCCCCCCCCCCCCCCCCCAATGAAGATTGCTTCCTACGCCTCCCCAGCTAGCACAACTCGTGCGATTTACGTCATTCTTACGTGAAAACTCATGTTATTTACGTAAAAAAGACTTCATTTGGATGAGTAGTGCTAGCAGGGTCTGTACTATATTATGTGATTGAGCCAACCCCTGTACTACACACCATACCATTGCTCCTATGGAAAGTCAATCGTTCAGTATAGGTGTATATGCAACATGTTCCCCAGGTCGGCTAGAGATAAAAGAAAATAAGGTGTCCCATGCCCCTTTTCCAAGGACCAAAATATCCCAGCGGCATAGGAGAAATACAAGATAAATTTACCAGATGTACCAGCTGCTCTTTTCTGTATCATCGTAGTGAGTCTCCCCGGGTGAGTCTCACTATGATTTGAGGTATCACAGTTGCAGCGTCTTGTGAAATATCATTATCAAAATACAAATTCCCAAATAGAAATTCTGGTATCATAGGTCTCGTCTGAATTAGTATGTATAGTAGCATAAAAAGCCCACTTTTTGTTAAAGCCTCTATAGAACTGTTATGACATTTCGTGTTAAACTTTGTCACCAGAAGGAAAAACTGTTCCCTCTCTTGACAAAAAAAAAAGACAAACATCAGTTATCAGGAATAGGTCAGATTTTTTAAGTTCTTAAGATCACATGATGGGCCTTTGTTAAAACAGGTAATACGTATAGTAACAAACCCTATACTAGGAGCATATCTTTCAAGAAAGATTGACTGCCACAACAAGCAAGTTGAAAAAGAAACAAGTGTGTAAGCTCATGTGTAGATACGTTGGTTGTACCTGTTGGTGATTACATTTGAATTATGGGCTTTAAGTCACTCTCCCAACCCCCTCCCTCCCCACCACCAAACCTTCCATGCATAGAATGATTCAATTACTCCTCATTCTATAGCAATACACATCACAATAACTGATGTAATATTTGTCACTCTGAATTATACCGTATGTCCTATTGCATGGTAATAAACTATCGTCCGAAAAAGGGGTAAAATTCCTATGTTATAACATACGTAGCTTATCAGCTAACATAGAAGAAGCTCGTGTTGATTTTAAAGATGCAGACATCATTTGTTTTTGTGAAAGCTGGCTGGATGATAGGTCAGATGATAGTCTCAGATATATATTTGATAAAACGCCCTACAGGCTTGACAGATGTACAGATAAGGCTGGAGGTGTGATTACATATGTCAGTTGTCAGTTCAGCCCCTATTGCAAGATTCTGCATAATTACAGTAGAATGGAAAAGGACATTGAATTGCTTGCGGCTTCCATTGAAAAACCAGAATGTATAGAAACATGACCATTGTTAATGTATATAGACCCCCTATCCATACTTGTGTCCAAACTTTTCTGGATGTATTGCGTGCTACTACAAACTCGCTAAAGGAATTGGATCATGAGATAGGGGTTCTCGGTGATTTTAACATAAATATGCGTAAGAGAAATGAAAATGATACCATTGGCCTGATTGATTTGTTAGGTGAAACTGGCCTACAATCTTTACATAATGATGTGACCCGTCCCAATCCTATGGGTGGTCCAGGAAGTTTTATTGATTATATCTTAACTGACTGTGATAAAGTGATAAAAAAGGGGTACTTTTTGCGTTAATATCTGACCATTATCCCGTCTATGCAATAAGGAAAAAGGATAGAGAAGTCACTGTATACATGAAACATTCAGAGGGCGTTCCTATAGACACTATAATGTCAATGATTTCTATGATAGCCAGCTGAATTTTATTGGGAGCCTTTTTTACCTCTGAAGACCCCAATTTGATGTGGGATATGATGCAGAATGCTATACTCTCCTATCTAGATGTATCCTGTCCAGTCAGAGATATCAGACTAAAGATTAAGGAATGTACTGTCAACGAACCGTTACAAGTCGATGTTGTAATGAACACTGAATCCAGAGAAGTTCTTTGATCCTTGTTTATTGCATGATGACAGAGTGTACATATAGGTGGTAACAATGATACACTTGCCAGCGTGCAGGCTCTGCCCCTAAGCTCCTAGCTCAACCTGTCGTAGGTCCTAGATACTAGGGAGGTTGTACGTGGGATAATATAAGTAGAAAGGATGATGCTGGGGGCTGCTCACCGGTCTTATATACCTAGGTGAGCAGCTCACAGGGTGATGAAATGTATTGGTAGGAGCAGGTCAGATCTGGTTGGGTCTGGTCAGATCTGACGCGTCGCCATACCTGGTATGGATTCTATTTATAAGTGGACCAATCAGGATGAAGGGAGATCGTGGAATTTCCCTGCATCCTAGAAATGCGTCCACAGGTATGTCGGTATGTTGTGATACTCCCAGTGAGTCAGTGCCCAGAAATAGGATGGGTCCGGCTCTCACAACATCCTGGTATGGGTGATGTAAGAGCAGCTCACTGTACACACTGGGGGGGGGATGAGCTGTGAGCTTGTGAGCAGGTTCTGAGCGCGAGTGGCGAAGTATTTGATAAAAGTGTAAAATAATGAATAATACCCAGAATGGTCCATTGACAGTACTTATAATACCAGAGAAATAATAGAATGTATTTATGATAGGCATATCATGCTGTATAACCATTAGTTACTATACTAGGACCTCTTTGTAATGTCCATTCACAACTCAGCTACATGTACCTTACAATAGTTCAGCACAGCCTGGAGCACGATACAAATAGCATCTTTGAGAACCTTTCTCTTACCTTCAGAATAAATAATAATAAAAAAAAACACACACACACAAAAAAACACGTAATGCCCTCCTCCTCATCCTTCCACATACAACGTATATGGTATATCATGTAGGAACATAAATTAAAGTGTAAATTGAGCTGTCGCGAGACATCCGGATTTGGCTGTAAAGACCACAGGCAGTTACGCAATTGCAATGCACTGCCTAAGGCATATCTGTCACGTGATAGATTTCTATAGTGGAATTATTATATCATATAAGGTGAGGCTCCACTACGCGATTTTTGCAGAGAATTGCAGCAATTCTCAGAAAATGGGAGACAAACATGGATTAAAGAGTAGTATTTGTTACCATTACAAGGTACATTGTACAATGTGTTTATCTGGGGATGTGATTGTGTGCGATCTCAAGCATGCTTGTGTTGTCAAAAAGATGTTTTTGTTTACTAAATCAAGCTGATTTTATGTAAACATTGCAAACTTTCACATTGGGGAGTCTCTGCAACTCAATATCAGACAGGTTTGATTTTTACAGTACAAGACCCTGCGATCAGTGTGACTGCTGTGTTGTTATTTGTATTTTGTTGTGTTGATGTTTATATATTGAACTCCCACCTAACCACAGAGTCTATGCAGGTGCAGGTTAGTTTGTAAATATGGCACACAAGGAGAGAGATCACCCATGAAATGACCTCTGAAATCTCATGTTTACAATTTTGAATCTCATGTGTACAATAAAGGAATGTCAACACCCTATACCTTAGGCACTATATGGATAGCAGTTAGTGAGAATGGACCAAATGATCGCGTAGTGGAGCCTCCACTATAGCTTGTTTCTGTTCAGGGGTCTCTCTGTGTTTGCAAGCGCTCGGTATATATTCATTTTGTGCCAAATAAAACATGTTAATTTCCCCAGGATTTTTGACAAAGGTAGCATAGATATTAGCGATGAATTATTGTGTTTATCTTACATTAACACCTTCTTCCAAAATACTAGCAAGCCTAGAGTCACTCCCTGACGTATATGGACCTGAAAATCGGTAAAACCGGCCACAATTCGACCGCCAACGGTCAATTTTGGGAAAGAAGTAGACATGACCATTTCTGGCAATTTTAGGGTCTAAAACAACTAAAATCTAAATAGAACATATAGGACCTATTCCAATTGTGATTTTTTGTTATTGAGGGCCTTTTATTTCTCGGACCATGGGCCTTTTATTCCAAATTACCTTTCAGTAGAAGATAACCAGTCCATTCTTTTGAGTGAGTGAGTGAGTGAGTAAGTGAGTGAGTATTAGATGTTTCCCAGCAAATTGTCGTGACTCCTCGTCAACCTGTGTGAAGTGGCTCACACATGTCGCTAGATGGAACACGACGTCGCTATAGCACAAGATCACCAGGAATAGCAATGGTGGTGATCACATGGCCTCACCTCAGATGGCGAGGATGGTGATCACTCAGACTCACCAGGGATGGCGACGCGGGTGATCACTCACCTCGCTAGATGAAACACGCATCTCGTCATAGCACATGTTCACCAGGGATGGCGAGGATCGTGATCACTCATCCTTACCAGGGATGGCGACATGAGTGATCACTCATCCTCACCAGGGATTGCGACATGAGTGATCACTCACTTCGCTAGATGAGACGCACACCACATCATAATGCACATTCACCACGGATGGCAAGGATTGTGATCAGTCACCTTGCTAGATAAAACACGTACCTCGTGATAGCACAGATTCACCACAGATGGTGAGGATCCTGATCACCCATGCTCACCAGGGATGGCGACACGAGTGATCACTCACCTCGCTAGATGAAATGCACACCATGCCATAGAGCATGTTCACCACAGTTGGCGAGGATCGTGATGACTCACACTCACCAGGGATGGCAAGGCGGTTGATCACTCACCTCGCTAGATGAAACGCGCACCACATCATAGCGCAGGTTCACCATGGATGGCGAGAGTGGTGATCACTCAAACTCACCAGTGATGGCGATGCTGGTGATCACTCACCTTGTTAGATGAAAAGCTCATGATCATCGACATTGGTAATCATGCAGCCTCACATCTACCAGATCAAAGTATGTTTTGCCAGAGAAGGTATTGCCATATGTATCTTCCCTCTAACCAGAGACAAGGTGTTCATGTTGATATTTCCCTATGTATTTTCCCTGTAACCAGAGAAAAGGTGTATATGGATAGTTGCTTTCATTTTAGAGATACCTCTATCTAAATTCAATTGATATTCTCTCTTTATAATCTTGTTTGATTCAACTCTGAAGTATTACATGGAAATCAGTGTGAAACAAACCACATTTGATACGTATGAGACTTATACTTCATGCCCACACTTCCTAGATAGGCTACATGTTGAACAGTGGTGCTGTCTCAACAACTTTGGCAATGGTGGTGATAAGTTGCCACTGTGAGTGAGAGTGAGTGACAGATGATGCAATCCTCAGAGAGCATTGACTTGAAGTGACACAAATTCACGTATTGAGTGAGACCAATGTTGGCAATGGTGGTGATAAGTCGCAATTTTGAGAGAAGATTAACTAGGAGTGATACAAACTCACGCAGTGAGTGAGAGCCATGTGGCAATGCAGGTGAAAAGTTGCCATTCTGAATAAGAGTTGACAAACAGTGGCACATATTGACGGAGTGAGTGAGATCCATGTTGGCGATGGTGGTGATAAGCTGCCATTCTGAGTGAGAGTTGACTGGGAGTGGCGCATACTCACGCAGGGAGTGAGATCCATATTAGTGATATTGGTGATAAGTCACCATTCTGAGTGAGAACTGACTGGGAGTAGCACATAATCTCACAATGAGTCAGATCCATGTTGGCGATGGTTGGGATAAGCCGCCATTCTGTCTGAGAGTTGACAGGCAGTGGCACATACTCACACAGTGAGTTAGATCCATGTTGGCGATGGTGGTGATAAGTCACCATGCTTTGTGAGGGATGACAAGGGGTGGCACATACTCACGCAGTGAGTGAGATCATGTTGGCGACTGTTGTGATAAATCGCCATGCCATGTGAGACTGACACACAGTGGCGAAAGATGACGCAGTGAGTTATCACTCAGAAAGGAGTCACCATTGATGACCAATCATGGCGACAGATAACGGCAATTTGCTGGGTTAACGCCATTTCGACAGCTAAGGTCATATTCATGGCGAGAAATACATTACACAATTTTACAGAGGCATGTGTCAGTGCCCGCGCATATGTGCACCACACACATCCGAGGGGATAGGAAAGAGGAGATATAGACCCTTTTAAGTGGGCTAGGGAAGCCCGCCATTCTTTTGTCCGTAGGCCTTATCAAAATATTGTATAACCTTAGCACAACCAAAACGTATTAATGTGGGTAGTAAAAACGGCCCTCAAAAATACCAGTACTTTCTGTCAGTGGACCTCCAAAACTTATTGATGTGGGTAGTAAAAAGGGCCCTTCAAAATGCCAGTAATCTTGAGGTTGGAGAGCCCCAAACTGCCAGTGAATTTTGCACATTTCATGAACTTCGATGTAGAATATCTCTTTGGAGGAAGAACTCAGGGATGAAACACATTTCTATTTAAGATTTCACATACTTTTGACTTATGCCAAGAAAGGAATTTTATCTATCAGTGACATGCATATATACATTAATTAACCTTGAAAATGGATGATTAGCTAATTATTTCAAAAATGAAAAATCATGTTGAATTCAGGACCAATTAATATGACGACATATTTTGTCAAGGTCTCCAATGACATGACTACTTATTGGAACAATGCTTAAAATATTATAAGCAAGCTTGAAATAATCCAATATGACAGGATTTGTATTTAATTAATTACCTAATTGCTAATCAATTGCAATACGTATTAGGAGGATTTGGCTTTTCTGTATCAAGCTGAATTCAAGAGGAGTATGCCTACGATGGCTGAATGCCATAGCGTATCAGAGTGTACTAAGCAAGTATTTCCTACAATACAAAAGGTTTTAGAACACATTAGTAGAAAGATTACCCCAGTGGCCATGACGTTTTGATGTGTAATACACAGGTATTTCTCTCAATACAAAACATTTTAGAACACATTGATAGGAAGATTAGTCCAGAGGCCATAGCATTTTGATGTGTACTGAACAGGTATTTCCTTTAAAGTAAAACATTTTAGAACGCTTTGGCAGGCAGATTACCACAGTGGCCATAATGTTTTGATGTGTAATACACAGGTATTTCCCTCAATACAAAACGTTTTAGAACACATCGGTAGAAAGATTAACCCAGTGGCCATGATGTTTTAATGTGTAATAAACAGGTATTTCCTTCAATACAAAACGTTTTAGTAAACATTGGTAGAAAAATTACCACAGTGGCCATGACGTTTTGATGTGTAATACACATATATTTCCCTCAATACAAAACGTTTTAGAACACAGTGATAGGAAGATTAGTCCAGAGGCCATAGCATTTTGATGTGTACTGAACAGGTATTTCCTTTAAAGTAAAACGTTTTAGAATGTTTTGGCAGGTAGATTACCACAGTGGCCATAATGTTTTGATGTGTAATACACAGGTATTTCCCTCAATACAAAACGTTTTAGAACACATCTGTAGAAAGATAACCCCAGTGGCCATGACGTTTTAATGTGTAATAAACAGGTATTTCGTTCAATACAAAACGTTCTAGAACACATTGGTAGAAAGATTACCACAGTGGCCATAATAAATGTATCACCATGTATCACCATGTGATGTGTACTGGTACCATGTATCACTATGTGATGTGTACTGGTACCATGTATCACAATGTGATGTCTACTGGTACCATGTGTCACCATGTGATGTGTACTGGTACCATGTATCACTATGTGATGTGTACTGGTACCATGTATCACCATGTGATGTGTACTGGTACCATGTATCACCATGTGATGTGTACTGGTGCCATGTATCACCATGTGATGTGTACTGGTACCATGTATCACCATGTGATGTGTACTGGTACCATGTATCACTATGTGATCTGTACTGGTACCATGTATCACCATGTGATGTGTACTGGTGCCATGTATCACCATGTGATGTGTACTGGTACCATGTATCACCATGTGATGTGTACTGGTACCATGTATCACAATGTGATGTCTACTGGTACCATGTGTCACCATGTGATGTGTACTGGTACCATGTATCACTATGTGATGTGTACTGGTACCATGTATCACAATGTGATGTGTACTGGTACCATGTATCACAATGTGATGTCTACTGGTACCATGTGTCACCATGTGATATGTACAGGTACCATGTATCACCATGTGATGTGTACTGGTGCATGTATCACCATGTGATGTGTACTGGTACCATGTATTACCATGTGATATGTACTGGTACCATGTATCACCATGTGATGTCTACTGGTACCATGTGTCACCTTGTGATGTCTACTGGTGCATGTATCACCATGTGATGTGTACTGGTGAAAGTATCCCCATGTGATGTGTACTGGTGCCATGTATCACCATGTGATGTGTACTGGTACCATGTGTCACCATGTGACGTGTACTGGTGCCAGTTATCACCATGTGATGTGTACTGGTGCCAGTTATCGCCATGGGACGTGTACTGGTGCTATATATCACCATGAGACGTGTACTGGTGCCAGGAATCACAATGCGACGTGTACTGGTGCCATGTATCACAATGTGATGTGTACTGGTGCCATGTATCACAATGTGATGTCTACTGGTACCATGTATCACCATGTGATGTGTAATGGTACCATGTGTCACCATGTGATATCTACTGGTACCATGTATCACCATGTGATGCGTACTCGTGCCATGTATCACCATGTGATGTGTACTGGTACCCTGTATCACCAAAATGATGTGTACTGTTGCCATGTGTCACCATGTGACATGAACTGCTACTATTTATCAATATGTGACATGTACTGGTATCATGCATCATCATGTGACATTATGTAATATGGATATATGCCAATATATATTTATATCATGTAGCTGCACCTAATACAGAATCACATACATGCAGGGATAGGTTTATCCTCATATCCTGCAGCTAAAACGTTTCAAAATGTTTTGATTTGATAAACATTCCTCCCCAGAACACTGCAATACGTTTTGGCACACAGACAAAATTGGAAAATGTTTCTCCACAGAACACTCCAAAATGTTTTGGCACACAGACAGCTGTATGATTCTACTTCCCAATACACATCAAAACATTTTGCTTTACATGACACCTCTCTTCATAGCAGGGATGCCAAAACGTTTTAAAACGTTTTTCCATTGTGAGTGCAACTACCAGTGTTGGATAGTGTGTATTACTAACCGGAAATTATATTGAAAATAGAGAGAAATCCATCCTTGAATACACATTATTACTGTATGGTAGCCAAAAAATTGAAAAATCCATTACACATAAAACGTTTTGGCAGTGAACCACCAGAAAGTACTGGTATTTTGAGACCCCATTTTTACTTCCCACATCAATACGTTTTGGTTGTGCCCTGACAGAAAGTACTGGCAGTCCTAAGGTTAATTACCAGACTATACTTTCAATATCTGTTTGGCACATTTGTCTGAAAACAGACCATCATCTCTTAATTGTGTCTTTTTTTCCTTTTCAAAAAGCTAGATAATCATCCAATAAATGTTAAGATACTGCAAGTGAAAGATGAATAGCCAAAGAGATAACTAAGGTGTAACGATTTTGGGGGCTTAATTAATTGTAGATTTTGATCTCTTATGTACAGATTAATAATTGGCCTAGCTTAACCCCATGTGGGGGAATGGATAGATGGATGTAAATATGAAGATAAAACAAGTAGACAGTCAAATATAGTTCATACAATATATTATCAATCCAAATACAGATACAATAGTAATAGAATATACTAGTCACCAGTCAGCAATATATGGGCAGATCCACTGAGCAATGTCTGGGCCTATTTTGAGAGGATTTTAGCTTTGAGGAGTTACAGTAATAAATGTAGACCACTATTCTTCATTATATTAGTCACATCTGATAGAAAACATCTTGAGCTTTAAGTAGAGGGCAAATTCATGTATATCAGCCTATAATTTGACGAGTTACGGAGGCTCGAAGTTGGACAATACACCAAAAATGCCCTTTTTTGTCCAATCTTTCACCATTCCCACCTATATATTTTTAAGCTAGGCAGTATTAGAGTGTGATAAACCTAATTTGCCTTTGGTGAGAGGTCATAGCTATCTATTAAAAACACTTTGGCCATGTCCCTTCCTCAACTGTCTTTCACACATGTGTTATAATATCAAACTGTGAGTTTTGAAGGTAAATAAATGAAAGTGCTGGTTTGCTGCAGATATGAGCTAGGTCTCATAAACCAAAATTCAACTCCCCAAAATGTAACGTATGTGAGGTACACTTTTATTTGTATGTAGGCTATCTAAATAAATGGTTCTTTATTTCTAGTCTATTCTAGTGTAGTATGTATATGAATTGAATGATTGAAACAAAAATCATGTCTCAAGTCTGCATAGTAAGGCCACAGAGGGGGTCTTTTGGTATCGGTGTGGAAATCCTCACATACGTAACGAAAATATGTGGAGGAGAAAAGAAATGTTTCCTGTTGCCCTGGCAGGAATGACGGAACACTGGAAGTCACTCAGAGGATCTCAAATTAGCTAAGCTCACAGTCTACTATGATTTTGCAGCTCCATTTACACTGAAATTTCTCAAAAAGGTAAGGAATTCTAATCAGATTCTCATGAAGTAGTGTGTGTTATATATATATGAGGGCCTGCAATTGTCTTAGATTGCATGGAAATGATGTATTTTGGGTTATATTTCCCTCTGATTGAAAGTCCCAAGCCCTAGACTGGCCATAGCAGCTTGGTGATGCCATTTAATTTGGCCAGGAAGCCCCATACTCTTTAAGGCTTTATTTTCCTCACATACGTAACGTTTTCACTGCGGAATGGAAATTGCCCTTCCTGAGCTACTCCTGCTGTATATCTATCCCCAAATTATTATTATTTGTTGAAATTAGGGCCTACCTTTACTGCTAGGGCTCAATAGGTCCAGTTTGGATATTTTGGTATGACACCCCAGCCTGATTATTTTTCGAAGTTTTCACCTCCCATACCCTAAAAGTGCATTATTTTGCGAGATTACCTGCTCTTACCATTGTTTATTTACTCCTAGACCTACAATCAATCATTTCAGTACATATAACCTCTCTTTTGGTATGTACTTTGCCAGCAGTATTCATTTCCCCCCCCCCTCCTCAGCATTTCGTTAGGTATGTGAGGTGTTTACTATATAGTGGCTGAGGGACCATGCAGGGCCCTGAGACATGTGGTGTATGTCACCCTAAAGTGTTGACACCTCCAGGGTCAGAGGTCACAGACCAGAAAAGTAGCAGTTGGGTTTGAATCTAGACACCAAAACAAAAAGCTGTCATCTTCTAAACAGCCATTATACCAGAATGACAAATTCTAGAATTTACACCAATCACCTCATGCTAACACATATATTTAGGTGTGTGAACATGACAAATCAACTGTTAGTCCTTAGTTAGAAATTAGCAGATTTCTATAAGGCTGTGCCCAGTCTCAGGCATCCACATGGTGTTGTGTATGTATGTGATATTGTATACCATACAACTGGTACTGTTAGTCAATAACCAATCAGGGGGACTACTCTGTGTCTGCCTATCATTCACATAGACAAATGGTTTTCTGTGTAGAAAGATTTGAATTTACATCTGCTATTACCTGAATATAAGCTAACAATATGAAATGAATTTTAGATAGCATCATTTGCCTTAGGTTCACTCATACTTGTGCAATTTTAGAAAAGCAAGAATTAGATATGTCCTTAATATTCTTTGGATACATTGCTGACCTGTGTACATCAGCTGGCACAGAGTGCATTTAAAAAGGGGTGTGGCATGCAGTTCATATAGTCCAGTGGGGCCTTTAACTACAACCTAGTACAGAATTTAACAGATAATAACTCGCTCTGATTAACACAGAGGCAGATGATATTTCTGTAGACGAAGCTATATAGTTTCCCCTTCTGTTATACACAGTAGATCGAGTCAATACAGGTCAATTACCCTGGTGTGTACCTCATAAGGACTCATTCGGTAACTGTGTGTGTGTGTACCTCATAAAGAAACAATGTAACTGTGTGTGTACCTCATAAGAACACTCTGTGTAACTGTGTGTACCTCATAAGGCTAACATCTGGGGGACACTGCACAACATTATAGTGTTGCTCACGACCCTTATGACTAGAATAATCGTCAGGAGCAACCCACTACTGGTCAGTATAATCAGCCCCTAATATGTAAAAATAAAAAGTGGCCACTAATATTGGTTTCTATTTAGCTACATGTACCCCACAGTGTTCTCCGGTTAAAAAAGTCACACTATGTTGTAGTCTTGAATAGACAACTCTGAAATGATGTCCTGCTCTAGGGCACAGGCGCAGCACTTAAACAGTCATAAGCCTTCTTTGAAAAGCCTAAGCAAATTCTGAATTTAGTATGTGTGGCCACTAAAGTGAAAGGGTTAATTGTGTATTTTTCTTCCCTTTTCTGAGTAAAGGCTAGATAATCATTACATAAATGTTAAGATACTAAAAGTGAAAGATAAATAGCCAGGTCAAAATATAGAGGTGCAGTAAACATAGTTAGGTCATGTACTTAACTACAACATAGTACAGAATGTAACAGATAATAACTCGCTCTGGTTAACACAGAGTCAAATAATATTTCTGTAGATGAAGCTATATAGTTACCCCTTCTGTTATACACAGTACATCGAGTCTCATTCTATACAGGTTAATTACCCTAAGTTAACCTTAGCACAACCAAAACGTATTAATGTGGGTAGTAAAAACGGCCCTCAAAAATACCAGTACTTTCTGTCAGTGGACCTCCAAAACGTATTGATGTGGGTAGTAAAAAGGGCCCTTCAAAATGCCAGTAATCTTGAGGTTGGAGAGCCCCAAACTGCCAGTGAATTTTGCACATTTCATGAACTTCGATGTAGAATATCTCTTTGGAGGAAGAACTCAGGGATGAAACACATTTCTATTTAAGATTTCACATACTTTTGACTTATGCCAAGAAAGGAATTTTATCTATCAGTGACATGCATATATACATTAATTAACCTTGAAAATGGATGATTAGCTAATTATTTCAAAAATGAAAAATCATGTTGAATTCAGGACCAATTAATATGACGACATATTTTGTCAAAATCTCCAATGACATGACTACTTATTGGAACAATGCTTAAAATATTATAAGCAAGCTTGAAATAATCCAATATAACAGGATTTGTATTTAATTAATTACCTAATTGCTAATCAATTGCAATACGTATTAGGAGGATTTGGCTTTTCTGTATCAAGCTGAATTCAAGAGGAGTATGCCTACGATGGCTGAATGCCATAGCGTATCAGAGTGTACTAAGCAAGTATTTCCTACAATACAAAAGGTTTTAGAACACATTAGTAGAAAGATTATCCCAGTGGCCATGACGTTTTGATGTGTAATACACAGGTATTTCTCTCAATACAAAACATTTTAGAACACATTGATAGGAAGATTAGTCCAGAGGCCATAGCATTTTGATGTGTACTGAACAGGTATTTCCTTTAAAGTAAAACAGTTTAGAACGCTTTGGCAGGCAGATTACCACAGTGGCCATAATGTTTTGATGTGTAATACACAGGTATTTCCCTCAATACAAAACGTTTTAGAACACATCGGTAGAAAGATTAACCCAGTGGCCATGACGTTTTAATGTGTAATAAACAGGTATTTCCTTCAATACAAAACGTTCTAGAACACATTGGTAGAAAGATTACCACAGTGGCCATAACGTTTTGATGTCTAATAAATAGGCATGTCCTTCCATATAAGACCATTGTGCCTTCAGTACAAATTTAGAAGGATAATTTTATGACCTGATACCATGTATCACCATGTGATGTGTACTGGTACCATGTATCACTATGTGATGTGTACTGGTACCATGTATCACCATGTGATGTGTACTGGTACCATGTATCACCATGTGATGTGTACTGGTGCCATGTATCACCATGTGATGTGTACTGGTACCATGTATCACCATGTGATGTGTACTGGTACCATGTATCACCATGTGATGTGTACTGGTGCATGTATCACCATGTGATGTGTACTGGTGCCATGTATCACCATGTGATGTGTACTGGTACCATGTATCACCATGTGATGTGTACTGGTACCATGTATCACCATGTGATGTGTACTGGTGCATGTATCACCATGTGATGTGTACTGGTGCATGTATCACCATGTGATGTGTACTGGTGCATGTATCACCATGTGATGTGTACTGGTACCATGTATCACCATGTGATGTGTACTGGTACCATGTATCACCATGTGATGTGTACTGGTGCATGTATCACCATGTGATGTGTACTGGTACCATGTGTCACCATGTGATGTGTACTGGTACCATGTATCACAATGTGACGTGTACTGGTACCATGTATCACCATGTGATGTGTACTGGTGAAAGTATCCCCATGTGATGTGTACTGGTACCATGTATCACCATGTGATATGTACTGGTACCATGTATCACCATGTGATATGTACTGGTGCCAAGAATCATCATGTGATGTGTACTGGTACCATGTATCACCATGTGATGTGTACAGGTACCATGTATCACCATGTGATGTCTACTGGTGCATGTATCACCATGTGATGTGTACTGGTGAAAGTATCCCCATGTGATGTGTACTGGTGCCATGTATCACCATGTGATGTGTACTGGTACCATGTGTCACCATGTGAGGTGTACTGGTGCCAGTTATCACCATGTGACGTGTACTGGTGCCAGTTATCGCCATGGGACGTGTACTGGTGCTATATATCACCATGAGACGTGTACTGGTGCCAGTTACCACCATGAGACGTGTACTGCTGCCGTGTCTCACCTTGAGACGTGTACTAGTACCATGTATCACCATCTGACGTATACTGGTGCCAGGAATCACCATGTGATGTGTACTGGTGCCAGTCATCACAATGTGACATGTACTGGTGCCATGTATCACAATGTGATGTGTACTGGTACCATGTATCACAATGTGATGTGTACTGGTACCATGTATCACCATGTGATGTGTACTGGTACCATGTGTCACCATGTGATATCTACTGGTACCATGTATCACCATGTGATGTGTACTGGTACCATGTATCACCATGTGATGTCTACTGGTGCATGTATCACCATGTGATGTGTACTGGTGAAAGTATCACCATGTGACGTGTACTGGTGCCATGTATCACCATGTGATGTGTACTGGTACCCAGTATCACCATGTGACGTGTACTGGTACCATGTGTCACCATGTGATGTGTACTACTGCCCTGAATCACCATGTGATGTGCACTGGTGAAAGTATCACCATGTGATGTGTACTGGTGCCATGTATCACCATGTGATGTGTACTGGTACCATGTATCACCATGTGATGTGTACTACTGCCCTGAATCACCATGTGATGTGCACTGGTGAAAGTATCACCATGTGATGTGTACTGGTGCCATGTATCACCATGTGATGTGTACTGGTACCATGTATCACCATGTGACGTGTACTGGTACATGAATCGCCATGTGATGTGCACTGGTGCATGTATCACCATGTGATGCGTACTGGTGCAATGTATCACCATGTGATGCGTACTGGTACCATGTATCACCATGTGATGTGTACCGGTACCATGTATCACCATGTGACGTGTACTGGTACCATGTATCACCATGTGATGTGTACTACTGCCCTGAATCACCATGTGATGTGTACTGGTGAAAGTATCACCATGTGATGTGTACTGGTAACATGTATCACCATGTGATGTGTACTGGTACCATGTATCACCATGTGATGTGTACTGGTACCCTGTATCACCATGTGATGTGTACTGGTACCCTGTATCACCAAAATGATGTGTACTGTTGCCATGTGTCACCATGTGACATGAACTGCTACTATTTATCAATATGTGACATGTACTGGTATCATACATCATTATGTGACATTATGTAGTATGGATATATGCCAATACATATTTATATCATATAGCTGCACCTAATACAGAATCACATACATGCAGGGATAGGTTTATCCTCATATCCTGCAGCTAAAACGTTTCAAAATGTTTTGATTTGATAAACATTCCTCCCCAGAACACTGCAATACGTTTTGGCACACAGACAAAATTGGAAAATGTTTCTCCACAGAACACTCCAAAATGTTTTGGCACACAGACAGCTGTATGATTCTACTTCCCAATACACATCAAAACGTTTTGCTTTACATGACACCTCTCTTCATAGCAGGGATGCCAAAACGTTTTAAAACGTTTTTCCATTGTGAGTGCAACTACCAGTGTTGGATAGTGTGTATTACTAACCGAAAATTATATTGAAAATAGAGAGAAATCCATCCTTGAATACACATTATTACTGTATGGTAGCCAAAAAATTGAAAAATCCATTACACATAAAACGTTTTGGCAGTGAACCACCAGAAAGTACTGGTATTTTGAGACCCCATTTTTACTACCCACATCAATACGTTTTGGTTGTGCCCTGACAGAAAGTACTGGCAGTCCTAAGGATATGGTAGGGCTGAAATATTTCTGCAGAAGTAGAAACGATCGTCCCTTCTATTGATTGATGTTTGATGTGAAAAATATTGACTGCATAAATATCCCATGGTAGGGGACTGTAGCTAGTCCTATTTATATAGGCTAGTGTCTTCAATATACAAAGTTTTTTCTATACACACTTGCAATCTGAGAGTAAATTGCCCTCTTGTATCTCCATTGAGTGTGCACAT
Source organism: Acholoe squamosa (assembly GCA_949317995.1). Classification (NCBI taxonomy): domain Eukaryota; kingdom Metazoa; phylum Annelida; class Polychaeta; order Phyllodocida; family Polynoidae; genus Acholoe; species Acholoe squamosa. The sequence continues at coordinate 27,169,030 of OX439039.1, read as the reverse complement.
GAACTGGTTCAGTCACCAGAACCTACCCCCCCCCCACACATCTATTTCTACCGTCTATTTATTTCATTGTTTTTCCATGCAGCAAAATCCAATACCATTTTTCCATGGACAAGGCTGTTCAGAGAAAACGGTGTACCGAAACTTATGTACATACAAGTATACATACCAGATCTCCGCATCATTTTGCTATGTTTATTGCTGATATCAGGAGATAACTATGCAATACAATGTCCACACAGATACGGGTCTATCAATATCAGCAAGTCCTACTTCTCAGTTAACACTAACTCAAATACTGCATATAATATTAAATTCAAACTCTTCACTTGCATGGAATGAATATGCAGAAGACATGCACTGTTTTTATTGGTTTAGCTGAAAGTACCTTTATCGCGTGTCTTCTTTATACACACGATATGTTAGGACTTAATCGCTGGACAAAATCTGTATCAATGCCTAGGTAGAACCTTCCCCTATACAGCCCTCACATGTATCTTATAACCATGAGAAATCAAAATGATAACTGCGCAGCAAAGTTAAGTAGTTTACTGGGTAGTTATGGGTGGCCTACTTTTGGAGAGAGAAACATACATGTATTTATAGTTCTCTCATAGCTGTGTGGAGCTGGGCAGGTTGATCCCATTGAACCCTATGTTAACCAGAATGAGGCACTGGGCAGGTGATCTGCTGGATCACCACCCAGCTCTAGGCCTACTCTCAAAGTCTAGCATCCCTGTTTAGTGTATAAATGAAACTCATCTTATATCTAATTCTAAGAGAAGGGCCCACTGTAAAGAATGTTCAAGTTATATAGTTCTAAAGAGGGGGTGCTATCCATTCCTTCCTATTATCAGGGAATGAAACATAATAGCCTAGCCCTAGTATAGTACTAGTAGTAGTACTACTACATGCAGCAGTGCAGGTAAACAACCCCATACCAGACCAGCCTTACACTTGACTCAGTGTTGAGTGAATAGTGTGCCATACTACCTGGCCCTTGTGATTTTGTATGGTTTTACACTTATAGGACTCGCATTAGAGTTGTTTTTTTTTAACAAGGGGGGGGGGACCCTGGAAGGCTATGGTAGAACACTGGTCACTCCCTGTGTGTCGGGGTGGCCCAAACCCTCCACTCACGGTAGTGATCAGTTAGAACAAACTACCTGTTCTGAAATGCTCATGAGGCAGCGTTGTCACAAAACGGGTATTAGGGGCGTTTTTTTTTTTTTAAATTCAGTTTATTTATACTGAAGGTGCAAGGTATTGGTCCTACAGTCCTCTTTTCACTTGGCTCCAGTTAGGGCCTTTGTTTGACAATTATTAAGTGAGAGAAGCATGATGCTTATTTGGCTTTTCAGCTTGAAAGTTTGGTGTCTACAGATCAATCAAACGTTATCAAGTCTCATGCAGTTTGCACTGTCTCAATTTGGATTAGTTAATTTTGGTTACTTCTGCCAGTCATAGAAGGGTGAAGAATGATGAAACTATAAGGCCTATGCCATCTATACGGTAACCATGAATAATCACACTAATGTAACTTGCCCTGTAACGGGCAAGCTTATGCTCTACCCTATCATTCTATAATAATAACATATTACTTTACTTCGATAATGTCTTATCGACCGGTAATGTTAATACAGGTACTTTTCAGTACCGACCGGTACCATATGTTTAACCACCAGTTAGGTGTTAAGCCTGTTATGTAAGAGGATTAATATCTGCCGCACGGTTTCCGCCGTTGCTAATTATTATCTGTATGCTAATAATGTCATGTGTTAATTAACCTACTATATAAGGGACCACATGTTCCTACCTCGGGGAGTGTGTCTTAGGCGTTAAGACCTCTTGCACCTCCATACTATTTCCAATATCTGTTAAAATTTACTGTCTATACCTAGGCTGATAGAGCTATACGATATTACCCTATAGTATCGATACGTGTTCATTTGACTATTAAACCAAGCAATCCATGTTCAACAAAGTAATAAAGCTTCAGAAACTCTAAGTTCCTTGTGTTGTTGTCTCTAAGTTTTGGTGTTGCATTGACAGATAACCCGAGAGGCTTACTGATGGGTGGCCCGACAGTTACACTTGCATGCATAAAGGCTATGCCCCCTACATGTTTCAAAGTAATTTGACAAAATCAGACCAATTTTCTATCTTACCTGGTACTCGGAAAGTCCTCCCTTTCTACTTTAGTACATATATATATGTAACCTGTCCGTCTACTCCTGTATACATGCTAAATGCCTACCCCTGAACATGTGAGTTATAGAGGGATTTCGGGGAGATGAAAGTATGATTGATATAAAAGAGTGACGGTTGGCAAGTCTAAATAGCTAGTCTGAGAATGGTAGGAGATTGCCCTGGTCTTCCATGATAACTGATCAGAGTAGGGATACACTCTTATAGGGCGAGTAAGTGGCTGTGGAAGCCAGGATCAGACGGTAGACATTACAACCCTGTAGAATGCAATAAGTTGTCATGGTATGAGTATAATTTTGTGAAGGCTTGAGGAGTGTAATTGTAGATACGAGTGTTTATTGGAGTCCAGGCTGGATGTGGTCTGATAGGTTCCTAGAGAGTATTAAGTGTCCTTGAAATGTGCTGGCTTGCAAGTGTCCCTGGTAGGCTTTGTCCACGCCAGTCTGGGGGTCACGGTGATAGAGGCCGTGCTAGTGGGGATTAGACCCCTATAGGATAGTGGTTGTGTTCCTTTCAAACAGATCCTTTAGAGTCACGCCAGGGTGAAAGTCCGAATGGTGTCCGGTGATGAAAAGTCAAAACCACCGGTAGCCAGAAGGTATATAAACGCTGTGTTGGAGGAAGAGAGCGCAAATTGTGCTTGAATCTTCAGGGATCCACGGTTCAACCTGGAATCAGAGGGGAAAATATTCATATTCGGCAGCTTACGAGTAGGAATGGATTGAAATTCTGAAAAGTACCCATTTTGGGTGGAGGGTCCCTTACTGGGTGATTTTCTGGGGTTCCAACTTGAACTATTGAGGCCTTAGGGCTCTATCAAGGATCTGATCATGTTATAGAGGAAGCCACTTCTTGGAGGATATGGATAGTTCTCTCTCTACTTGGCCCTCACTACCTAACTCATGTGGAGTGTTATCATATATTGCATTTAAAGGAGTTGTTCATTTGCTGGAGTTGGAAATATTTGTTAAAATCGATTACATTTGTTATACATGAATTTGGATGTATTCTCTGTTAATGAAGGAGTTTACATGCTCAATTAATCAGAATCACTGTATTATGAAAGAAATCTGGTGGAGTGGTGGATAGAGACATTTGTTATACTCGGAGATGGAGGCGTGTATCTGAAACTGTTTTGTGGATACATTATTGTTGTTGGACTTGACTAAATTGCGATCATATATGTATTTTATATTTCAAAATCTGGAGATCGTCATGTGGGATTGTATGGCCTAGGTATTATTAAATTTGGTGGAGTTGTGATTAAACAGTAGTTATGTACAGGAGACTGATATGTATGTCGAAGGTTATACATCGGAATTATTATTGAAAATCATTAACGAGTATGGACAATTTAAATAAAACCCTTGGAGATGAATTACCCAATCATGTCTTCTTTCCCAAATGGGCAGTGGGACTTTTGTCATAGCTCTACCTCATGACGCTAGCTAATAAATTCCCCAATATAACTGATTCCAAAGCGAGTGGAGGTTGGAGGAAAATAATAACGTAATTGGTGGAAAACTCGAGTATTAATTATACTCTATTTTGAAAAAAGATCCAACTTTAGCACATAAAACCCCTCTTTTCCCCTCCGCCTTTAATAACCCACATGTATAAAAGTCAACACTGCTGAGGACTTCATGTCATCATAACAGATTGATTACTTTGAATAGTATTATACTAGTATTTATCGCGATGTTAGCAGGTTTTATATACATGCTCATTTTGATGTTGCATGTACAAATGATGTTACCATACCCATGGTAACATCACCCATCCATAAAGTGGGGGATATGAAGAACATTACCTTTTGTATTTAAAATTTTCAAAAACCTGTGAATCATTATAGTATGGATGCATAAACCTTATTGGGACTGTTATAAGAGATAGAAATACCCTCTTTCACATAAAAAAAATAAGAAGAAATTCGCAGTCACCAATTTGACTATCCAGAAAAACACACTAACTTTCAACTCGATCATCACACACAACTTATCTAATTTATCATATATGAATTAGCATATTCTCTATTCATGTGATCACAGATAATGACCCGTCAGATGATGGAATAGTCCCAAGGAATTATCAGTGTCCCAAAGGGATGACCTTTTACACCACCAGCGTGTCAGTGCAGAAGCCTCCTCCCGCTCTCCAACAGTCTGGCACCTCCCCCGGCTTGAGGCTGCCTTAAGGCAGGTGCCTACCCACGGCATAATGAGCAGCTCAAGTGTCATTTGCTGATATCGGCTGTCGGGCATTCTACCTGTCTCCTGTGGCTGCAGGGCAAGGAGAACAATTATCCTCTGTGACCTTTGTCCAGCCTGCCTCACGTCCAAATGAAGCACCCCCAGGGCTCTGCATGGGCAGCAGCAGTGCCAGGGATCACAGCTCCGATCCCCGCAAACAATTGTCAAAATGTCTGATGCTAGGCACAGTAATTGTGACAGAATGTCAGCTTCTAGGGACAGTATTTGTGACAAAATGTCAGACTCTATATAAGTTCCATGATTGATGGAATATGCCATCAATTGTTCAAGACAAATTCTATGATCATTGAATCAGAGACACTAGGTACATGTATATCTATGTTTTAAAATAAAAGGTGAATATCGATGCTCCATAGAGAAAGCACTGAGACCGTGTATTGCACCCCTGCGTTGAATAACCTGCGCCAAATCAGCACGATGACGTCATAAGTGCATTGCGCATGCGCAACCTTTTTGAAATGTAAACATCCAAGATGGTGGCAATCAGCATTTCGCGTTGGTGGTAGGTGGATATTAGCTAATTATGGATTATATTGATCAAATATCGATTGATTTTCCACTCAAACACCTTGACATAAATGTAAAGAAGAACTCTGATTAGTTTGAGCCTCCTGTTACTTCACTCGCGTTTCCTGCCCGCTCCGCACTCGGCCTAACAGCCTCGTGTGGCATGGGCAGGAAACGCTTGTGAAGAAACGGTCAGCTCAAACTAATCATCGTTCACATTTACCATTTTACTCCACCTTCTACCCGCCATCTCTGTCTCTTAAGAGGCTAGTTAAAGAAATGGGGTGGTGGTGGTGGTGGTGAAAAAATAAACATTCTCTGTACCCCCTTCAAGAGCGATCAAAATGTTTCCCCCCCCCCTCCATCCCTTTGTGCTGCAGAGGGCCGATGTTATTCACATTGCATTATTTGACAACAGAAAGATCGTGGATTTTATGGATCGCTCTCCAGGGCTTCTTGTTACAACCCCCCATGTTCTTTCACACTTCCCACCAGAGGCCATTTTTTCCAACCCCACTCACCAGCGACCTTTCAACCCTTTTGACAAATGTAATAGATTACATGTACCACTCCCTATAATCCTCTTTATAAATAAACACAAATTAATGCAGTCAGATTTTTGGCTAGTAATGACTAAAGGGGACACTATTTTTCTGCGTATATTTTGTACATTATGCAGTGAGACTGTAAACATGGATCGTTCAGATACCTCTTGTGATAGAAAAAAAACATCCTATAGCATTATATGGGAGATCTTGGCAAGTGGCTAACTGCTATTCAGTGAGGGCAACAAGGCGTAGTAGAAATTGGCTTATACCACTATTCTGCCACCTCCCTTACTGTTATGCTATCCTCTACCAGTGCCTTATGAGAGCATATACGAACATGTGCTTTTTTTGGATTCTGGATATACTTTTTCAAGGTCAAGTTGGACTTAGAATATTTTGGGAAATGCTGGCAGACATACAAAGTCAGTCTCGCCATTGTTTCAATGTGAAAAATCGTTCCAACTCGTAGGAGAATTGAACCCCGGCCGCAGTGGAGGTAGACAGAAGCCTTAGCCATAGCGCCACACACTGAACAGTGATGAAATCCAATGTGAAAGTAAATAAACTCTAACCTGTGGTCCTAGTCCTAAGTTTTTGTCTTGATTCCAAGCTTGTCATGTTATAATATTAAAATCCCAACAAGTATTCGATCCATAGATGATGGATGTGTGCTAATTTTCTCCATTTTGTACAATATAAATAAGAATCCAATGATATTTCTATGGTAAGCGAGTCGCGGTGCAGCCATTCCCACCCGCCTCCATGTCCGACGAAAGTGTGTCAGTGGCCCGGATGTGGATATAGGTCAACTTCTCGTCGTACGAGAAAGACGCTGAAAATATCGGACCGGCTTGAAAAATCAATGGATTCTTCTTTATTTTGAATATATTGGACATAATAAGTATGGACGGATCATCTAGAATGTCTAAGGATGTGTACGTTTTAATATATCGACATGTCATGGTTGGATTCCATATGAAAAGTGTGTGTAAACACAGCGGTATAGGTCCCGGCAAGGAACAATAACAATGGCTTCTCGCAGAGCGAAGCTGGGAGGATCGGTGACACTTACAAAATGTCTTCTCTTGCCTATATTCTGGGGATATCAGGTAAGAAATTAATACAAAATGGAGGAAAAGGTGGTATAAACGCATTATGGCATAAATATGACAGCCCATGGTTTGTATATTGATGATATTGCACTCACCTTCGGCTCGTGCAATTTTTGTCAATATACAAACCTTGGGCTGTCATATTTATGCTATATTGCATTAATAACATGGCCAAGGCATACATACATGTGGTTAGATGAGGGAATGTTGGAAATGGTGCAAACCACAGTCAATATTAAGGTGGGAAAGCCCCCTGGATAACATGTACTTCCGGTCATGCGTAGTTTGAATAAAGCTCTCAGCACCAGCACCATAATGGAGTCAGAAGTGGACTTGGTAGTTCCCTCATTACACTTCTAATCATCAGGGAAAACATGCCTCTAGTGGGGAAATCTTTTTTTAAGGTTCAAGTCACAGGCTTTTAAATGAGACATCTTGAGCTAAAATATCCCCAGTAGTTTAGCTGTAATTGCTTGTCAAACATAGGTTGCAATGTGCAACTGAAAATGGCAAATGAGCTCTAAATGCATTATATCCTTTTGTAGTGGTTTGGGTTTCTTACCAGCTAGGTTCGGGTCTCGTGATTCAAAAGAAAGACGAAGACAGTATTCCAAGTGTATGCTAAAGGTTTATTATGTACACTTTCTGGTTACCCTGTGGTCTATAATTAGGGAAACATGTCGTTACATATAGCATGTACGGAGGCCTACATAGCGTCTCACGTAGCAGGTGAGCACAGAGCCCTTTATAGGAATGCTCTCGGTTGTCGCCAGGTGTCCCACGGACCCGGACAGGTGCTGACACCTATCCGGAACCTCAGGAACACCAGGCGACAGGTCTCAACCGCCACGCCAGACGGCACCACATAAATTATTACCATATACCTCTACACTACTCCCCCAGACAATAGGTAGGAGTTATAACTATTATATGGGATTAACATATACAAATAATCTATCCATACAATAGAGATTATAGTTAAACAACCGTACCATAGGAAAGTATTTAAGTTTACATGTCAACATGAATTTGAAAGTAATATTATAGTTATGGATATAATATTAAGGTAAGTACAATAGTGAAGTACTTGATCAGATATATGTAGTAAATCTGAACATATGAACAAGGATTGATATGAAACCTCGTAATTAAATTATTAACATATGAACCTTATTAGTCTTGAAAAAGACTCTAACCGTAACATTATTACTTTTTTTTTATACATATGAAACCTTAGTTCTCATAAGAACTATTACAATGTAATTAAGTTATTACAGTACACTAGGAAAAAGTTTTTTTTGTTTTTTTTTTAGAAAAAATATACACATACCTATGTATCAATCTAACTTTTATCACCAGGTAACACATTTGTATAATAGTATGAAAGGTAATATGTTCTGGTGTATTAACTATATAAATGGGTTTTTACAGATCTAATATATGAACACATTCTGTGTTTTTATAATATATTACAATAATAACAGATCTGACCCCGTATATTATTAAGCATGCAATTAGAATACACAATTATAATTTAGATTCGGTTTTACAATAAACCTTTTACTAATATAATTATAGTTAATATCGAACATAGAAAACAGTGATACATACAATTTATCAAAGAATTAACTATCTGGATGTTGCTTCGGTGATGGAGTGGATGTGGAAGGTGTGGAGTAATCCAGAAGTGGTCAGCTAACCACGGGATGGAATTGCTAAAGTCTTTAAGATATCACGGAAGTTGATAGTCCTCTAGAAGTTGATAGTCCTCTAGAAGTGATAATGTAGATAGTAGTATGTCCGGATGGGTGAATCCTAAAGTGAAGGCACTTGGGCCAATTAATCCTGTAGTAAGTGTTCATAATTTCCATGTAGTAGTGGTAAACATGAAGGTCCCGGAACGTATATTCAGAGTCTATTGTAGTATTGTATAGGAGTAAATGAAATGTATACATCCGGGTGTAAATAGAACATCATAAGTAGTAGTACAAGTAGTAGTAACAGGAACTCCACATCTCACAGCATCCGTCTTCAGCATCAATAACTATTCGGATAATAAGAAAGTATCCGAGGCTAGGTCGCTAGAACGTATGGAGTTTCAAATAATAAACTGCATACTCTGTATACATTCTGGAATAATGAACTGGTTATATTATGGAACCCGGAATCATACTAAGCATCTTGCTTAGCATGCTTCTTCTTCAGAAGTGCTATAGCGGATTCCGGTGTGCCGTCCCATTCATCCAAATCCACTCTGAACACTCTCTTGAATTTGGTATTCAGTCGAGTGTTCCTCTGAACCTCCTCGTTAACTCTCTTTTTGAGGACATGAACATCCATGCCTGACTGTTCTTTGGCAGCTACGGCTTCCTCCTCGAGTGATTTGACATCAGCTTGAATCTTTGTTTCCAGGCGTTGCTTTTCAGCATTACTCACATTAAACACAGCAGAGTGTCATTCAGAAGACCCTGGTTGTAATCTGTGGCTCTCTGCTTCACACGTTTCTCCCAGTGGGTATAGATGGCCTTTTGGACATCTGCTTCCCCCTGGTGAGACTTTTCGAACCAGACTTCTGCCGGACTAGTTTTGATAGTGATGGCATCAGCTGGTTTCTGGATAACATCAACAGGTGGTGTAGCATTCGGAAGAAGTACTTGCATACCTGCTGCAGTACCGCTAACGGTTCCTGATGTTTGGTTAGCCGGTACAGAGGAGGGACCCGGAGTCTGAATTGTGGGAATACAGTATCCGGGTGGTAAGTTCTGCTTCATGCCCAGGGCCAGGTACTGTTGTACCTGGTCCTGTGTCATCTGAGCTGCAGATCCAGTGGCGGCAGCAGGGGCGGGCTTTTTGGTTACCAAACGCCCACCTCTGCCTACAGTTAGAGATTGACTCTCCAGTCCGGGTCTCTGAAACATAGTCGGGTATGCCTTTTTGTCCAGTTTACCCGGATGTTGCACAGCTGATGCATATGATCCGACAGGCGCAAGCTGTTTAAAGACAACAGGTGCCTGTGACTGTTCATGTGGGTGACGTGCCAGCGGGGATCTGGAGCGATCCTCCCTGTCATGACTATAACCTTCCGAGCCATTACTGGGTTGTCCCGGTTTTGATCTCTCCGGTTTCTCTCTCTGGCATGTTTACCCTCCCGGCCAGATTCCTCGCACAATTTCCAGATGCTATTGTGCATATCTAATTTTCCTCGCCCGGTGGTGAGGACAATCTTCGCCCTAAGCTTAGATTCCTTCGTATTACTGACTTCACAGAGAACCTGGTCAACTGGTTTGATTTTAGACCAGGCTTCCACATCCAGCTTATCCACCTCTCGCATAAGCTCCCGGTGAAGTTCCATCACCTCTTACGGCCGAGATCCAGACCATCCGCATGGGCTGATTTCTGGTGTCTCGCTAAGTCACTACGTCGGTTGTAAGTTACCATGGTAGTGCACTTTTTCCTTCTTGCCGATCGTCGGGTTACAAATGTAAACCGGATGATGGTGAAAGTTTGTCTCGATGAGATGCCTTTGGAACTGAGCAGAAGTGCTCCAGGTTTTGACAGTCTCGTCGCTCGCATCCTGGCAAATGGAGAATTGGCAGGTTTTCTGACGATCGCGATACCATTTCTCCAGTGCCCAGCAGAGCTTACGCTTCTGAGTGTTGGTGTAATACTTATCAGAAGCATTCAGCAAAAGCCATAGTTTCCTATATGCCTTGCTCAGATTTGGATCTTCATCGGATAAACGCATCCAGTCCTCATCATCTGACTCGGCATTTTTATTGATAGGTCCGAGACAGGCATATAGAGGAGCCCCATCCTTTTTTCTGTATCCGTAAACACAGTCCTTGAAACAGGTGGGTACCCATTTCTTGAACCCTGACTTTGCGTTCTTCCAACGCTCTGCTTTGGTTTGATTCGATGGAGCTGCGTCATCATCGTATTCAAACGAAGATTCTCCTAAGGAATTTTCGTTGAAAGAATCCACTTACATAGAATCTTCAGTGTTCTCGCTAGTATTTAAGTTGCTAGCGTACTCTTCTGCTTTTACAGAATCCGGGTGGTGCTTCTTCTTCCGGTTGGAAGATCTCCTGTTTTTGGACAATTCCCATTTGTCCTCGTCTGCTGTATCTTTCGGGTCCTTCACCTTAGCTTCAGGTTTCGGATCCCTGGCAGGATCCTTATCCTTTGGCTTGGGGCTGGGATTGGCAGTGGAAGCACCACTGGGGTATCCGGACTTCTACCAGCCATCTTCATCGTCAGGATGGGAGGAGCTTTGGTTTCCCTCAGCTTCCTTTCCTTCTCGACTTTGTCCAACTCTTGCTGTGCTCTATTTCCTTCCGTAACTCTACAGGTGATGATCATCTTTAGAGCACCATGTCTGTCTACAGGACTTGTAAATGCATTCCGAGTGTGTTCGACTTCGGCTTCTACAATGTAGTAGCCGTCGTCCCACTTCTCGAACTCAGTAGCGGTGGTGCGAAACTCCCTAAGGGTATGGAGATCTTACAGGAGGGTGTCCGGATTCTGGTAGACTTGCCCAACCTTGTCGGCTATGCAACCTACCCAGTCTACATCAGTACGTACCATATTCCATGTGGTCTTGTCAGGTTTCTGATAGACCCCCATGGCAATAGCTCTATTGGTCTGGTACACAACCTCATGGAATTCTGGGTCAACCATCAATCCACATTGGTACAAAGTCCAATCTGTAAGCCACTCCAGTGGCGTCCTCTCGAGTTGATGGACGGTCATCACATCCTCGATAGCATTCCAGATCAGGGGGTCTATGCGAATAGGCTCCCCATCACTGGTCACTTGGTTCTGTAATTCCGGATGGATATACAGATACCTCCCGTCATATATAGCAGGCAGTCGGGAGTTCTCTACATCAATAGGGTCCTCCTTGGTTTTAGAGTTGTTGGTCTCTTCCTTGGGCATCGGTTTGACCATCGACTTGTTCAGCGGACTCAGACGGGGTAGCATCCAAAGGACGACTATCCGGCTGTTCTGCGGTCATTTCGGCTGTTCCCGTTGGAGATGCCAGTGGGGAAATAGCCGCTCCTGGGCTGTTCAAATTGAACTCCTCCAGTCTCTTTTCGAATGACTGATCGGCGTGGGGTGTATCCACTTCCATCAGCTCATCCTCCTCCGGGGTTACGGGAGACAGTTCCTCACAGGTGAGGGATTCGGAAGCGGGCGTCAGCTTATCCAGGTCACCGGAAAGCTTGGCCACAGTCACGGATTCCTCAGTCATTGGCTTGAAGGAATCTGATTCGGGAGTATAAGCACTCCTAGCCTGACTTAACGGCGTCAGGTGCTGGTACAGCATGGAGTCTCCTCCCTAGGGCCTTGACTCTGTTGGGGTGAACGCTTTCAGCAGTAAACTAGAGAGCAGACGAAAACCTCGTCTGCCTCTTTCTACTACTAAAAACAATATGGCGTTACGCCAGGTTCCGTGACGTCATTTCCACGCTCAAAACCGTGGTCACGAGAGGCCGGCCGAAACTGGACGCCATGACGTCACACGTTTAATACGTGCAGACCATGATGTTATTATCGCTCATGCTGTGGACTCGTATGGGGATTTGTGTGGAGTTTATGAAAAGCCTATGCAAATCCACCAGATTATCCATCCACTACCCACTGGTACATCGTACAGCGACGACAAATAGACTATTCAGGTCAGTTGTTAGGCTCTCGCATAACATATAACACTAAACAGGATTACAGGACAACACACTCGTTGTGTATACGGGTTAGGTCACTGCAGTCCTCTTGGCCAATCTAGGACTGCGCCGGACGATTACCCCCTCATCAGGCAATTCCTTTCCGGATCTGACAGTTCGAAGAGACTGCTCTAGGGATCCTGTAGCCTTAAGGACTCCTTTCCTTTTCTTGCTGTCTACACCCGCCGAGATATACTAGACACCTTTTCCATAGTAGATCACTCAGCATTCCCTTAAAGGTGGCCGGTGCATTGCACAAACCAAAAGGCATAACATTGTATTGAAACAACCCGATATGGCTAGAAAACGCCATTTTTTCCATATCTGCAGCATTCATTCCTACGTCCCAATATCCGGATTATAAATCTAAAGTACAAAATCAGCTATTACCACCTAAAGAATCGATGGTCTCATCTATTCTGGCAATGGATATGAATTCTTTTTCGTTACGCCATTCAGCTTCCTGTAATCAATACAGAATCAAATCGTACCATCTTTTTTGGTTACCATGCACACAGGACTACTCCAAGGACTATTAGATGGGATGATCACATCCTGTTCTAACATTTTATTGATTTCCTTCTCTCGGCGACTCTTTTCTTAGCCAGAGGTAATCGTCAATACAGAATTTTGAACGGTTCTGCATCTCCTGTGTCAATGGTATGCAAAACCTTCGTGGTTCACCCTAAAGGTTCACCAGGCTTAGCAAAGGCATTCTGATATTGTTCTAACAATTCAAGTAAACTTCTCTTATGTTCCGGATCCACGAGGAGGGTATCTTCATACAATGCTTTCGAATCGTCTTAGATATGCTCGGGATCATTGTCATTCGGTAATCTAAGGTTACTACATGTACCTGTGCCCGTTTCAGAAAGTGTTACACTTCCAGAAACATGTCCTTTCTTTAAGTAGATAGGTCTAGTACCCTGATTCGAAATCGGTACTACTGTCCAGGATGCGTTAGCAACAATGGTATCCACGGACATTAATCCGACACTAGATAAGGCTATCACATCCGGTTCTATTACTGCGGCCTGATTCCTCATCACGTGATCACTTCGTAGAAGTACATCACAATCTACTCCTGCAGGAATCCGGACAGTTTGTGCCACTGAGTCCATACTGCTTACTTGTCGTAACACACACCCTACTTTCACAGGATATGGGTATTTCACACTCAGTACTCCAGATTGCGGTTCCAGCATCACTCCGTACAACGATGCGAAATTCAACCCTAATAACCGCTCATCCGATATATCTGCAGTGGTTACACCCATGACAAAGTCATGTATGCCATCCATCTGCAACTTCAAACACGTTCTACCATACGTCCGCATTCTACTGCCGTCGGCCGTCTGAGCACTTCCTCCTGATATGGGAGTTTGATGTTCATCTGGTATAAGATTATAGAATTTCTTGGAGACACAGGAGTGGCTTGCTCCCGTATCAACTAGAAATTCCATTGGCAGTAAGGAAAACATACCACCGTCTTCCTTTTAGCAGGGAAGGCGTATCCAGAACAGGAATCTCATTGTCAGCACCAGGAGTCAATCCACATCCGTTCAGCTATTCCAGACAAGGATGACTTGGGGGTAGATGGGTACTACCAACCCTCCTGGCTAACTCATAGCCGTCTACCTCTTTACCGATACTGGGTTACCCCTGTGCTCCCTGGGCACCTGATGTATCGGGTTCCCCAACGTTCCAGATCTCGTTCCCCGATTCGGTGTTGGACGACTTTGCTTCTATATGGGAATCTGCATCACGGCTGGTGATACTATGGTAAGTTATGTCACTGGGATCCCCTTGCTTGCCCAACAAGAGACCCCTTTTTAGTTTTCCTTTGTGTTAACTACAGAATAACTGCCTGGTGATCTGGGCACCGGTTTATCAGCTGTACATTCGGCAGCATAATGTCCCAGAGGTTGGCATCTGAAACATCTCCTTCGGGATTTGTCCATCCGCAAGGGACTATGGGGTAAACCCAATAATCTCTTTTTTCTGTCATAGCCATCGATGGCCATAAACAGATCGCTGAAGGAAGTTTCATCCTTCCACGAATCCCATACTACTTGCTTATGGTCATCATCCCGTAATCTGCCAAAGAATTGTGTAAACAACTCTTGCAGATAGCAATCATCATCGTGAGCCCAATTTGGTCGAGCTTTAGACAATAAATCTTGTACTTCTAAACCGAATACCTTGTGGGATTCCTTTGGTTTCTGAGTCCTTTTCTTAAAAGTCACCCAGGGATCCTCTCTTACAATAGAGCCGAATAGATAGGCGGCACATTCGATCAGTTGGTCATGTGTACCGTATATTCCATAGGCAGTTCTCCATTGATTCAAAGCTACCTTTCCACCCTTACTTAACCAGCAAATGAGGTAAGGCAAGGCCTCTTTTTTAGTCCAACCACTGCAGTTGACTTCATCCATGAAGGCCTGATATTGGTCCTTCCATGGCTCATTCGGGTCATAAGAAGGAGGAATCCTAGTGCTTCTCCTTGCCGGATTAGGGCAGCCTCAAGCCTATCAGCTTCTTGCCGGTCCAATCCATGATTTCCATGCCATCGGCACCTTTCCGGTAGTAGTCAATACCCAAGTTTTGGATGCATTGACTCCTGTCGAATATACTTTGCATTGCAGCAGGCATGGAGGCTCTACGATAAGGTTTCCTACCATCCCCTCCTGATCCGGAATTTCCGAATCCTGATCCTCCTAGTGGTCCATTCGGGGGTCCATTCCTGGACCGGCTCCAGAGGCTTCGCATGCAGATCCTCCAGATCCACCAGCATAGCCGGTAGATCCGTAGCCATACGGTTGGTTACCGGTATAATTAGGAAGATAACCATTTTGGTTTTGCCCTTGGTTATACCCATTCCCTGAATACCACGATCATCTCCCGGATCCTCCATATTGTGGACTCGAATAGTGGCCACTTTGACCATTTCCGATGTTAGTTTGTCCGCACTTTTGTTCGCGCTGTCCTTAACAAAAGGGTTAAATCTGATAGGCTGCGACTGTTTTTGACTAGTCGGGGTAGCAGCTATCCGTTTCGATGGTATTGTTACCATTCCATCATCATTATCCAGCATGTTTGTCACAATTTTCGGGTCTATATTTACTACAGACTTTTGTACTGCTAATGCAGTTTCCTGCAATTCGTGTATGTCTTGTATCATACTTTCTTTATCTTGTTCCAGTTGTTGATAAATACGTTATTATCCCCAACCGGACCGATTCATTATCCTGAGCTTGCTTGTTACATTGCTGTTTCAAGTCTTCCAACTCAGTTCGATAGTGTATTACTTCAGCTTCTGTATTCACCTTTTCTCGGCAGAGCTGATCATTCTTATCTACATATTCTTGTATAAGATTATGTTAGAAATCATACTCCTTTTGGAATGATTGTCACATTTCATGGAGTTTGTTTCTTTCGGTCTGAAGATCATTCATATTGGCTTTCTTCTTCAGATCAAATTCTTCTCTTAATTCGAGAAGTTCATGTTCAAGTTGTTCTTGATCTGTAGCAACTTCATCTTTCGCCTTACATAAAACATTTAATGTCTCATTTAAGGTGACATAGGTGTCATTCATCAGGAAGACATCAGGTTGTTTTAGTTGCTCGCCTTCAGGTATGTTGTATGTTACATCACCTATGGCACTATAATCCAAGATTGGCAGACCTGGTCTTGGAACATCATATGGAAGAATCTGGAATATTTTCCTCACTATCTATTTGATAGTGGGGACCGGATTGTCTCCAGGCTGAATATCCATTATCCTGGGGATTTGAATGGCTCTGTACCACAAGGGTACCATTTGCGTTTTCTTGGACAGTTTGTTGTCCATCATGGTTAATCTGATTCAGATAATTTAACCCATGTATAGGCCGTTCTGACGTTATAGTCCGGGCTATACACACCAGAATTAACTGGTCACGGCACCAATGTAGCGGTTTGGGTTTCTTACCAGCCTGGTGTTCCTGGAACCTCAGGAACACCAGGCGACAGCTCTCACCCGCCACACCAGACGGCACCATATATTACTATATACCTCTACACTATCATAAATACTTATAATGCAAAAAGATACAGTTTTGTGGAAAAATAACCAAAGAAATGTAATGTTTATATTGTAAAATTGGTTCTAGAGGGAATTTTTTGGGCTCTCTCTTTAGTTCTAAGTTCCTGAAGGAATTTCAAAAAACAATTGTGGCAAAAAGTCCCATTTGGAATAATGGGGTGGTTTCCATGGCAACCAGAAATTGCCATATATGCCAATTTTCTATGTTGCCACGAACATTCCAAAAATAGAATGTTTTAAGTGGAGATTAAAATAATTTTAAGCAAACCACTGGATTCCCCATAAAGAATTGGTACTTTTTGACTTATTTTTTATAAATTGCCCCCTGGTGGCCAAAGCCAGTACTAAAAATCTCTCCTGGGGGTGCGTTCTTGCCCATTGGCCCATATCATACACTGCTGGCGCTCCCTCCCACCATTCCTTGTACAACTAATTGGCGTCAAGTACAACATGGCTCACCGCCCCCAGCACCACGTAGAAGAACTCAACCTTCACCCTGGGAACACAGCAAATGCTAAGAATTATGCCGTGCCAGTTTTAGGAACATAGCCAAATCTGCACCCCCCCCCCTTTCTCAAAATCCTGGATCCGCCCCTGCACACCTGCCTAGTGTGTCTACTGTCACACCCGTAATTACATGGAAGTAAAAACATAAATCATATGTCATAATCACATAGAACTTGCATGAACAAGTTCAAGGCTAACATATACAGGGCATTAAAATGGGATATGTATACCTGCATGTAAGTTTATTACACGTTCTCTGTGATTTTGGGTGTTTTTTTTTTCTGGATATTCCCATTCTGATACCTGTCGCTATTGCATGCCATGATGCATGCATCTTGAGCTTTGTGAGGTGTGCTGTTATCCATGGATAACAGGTACCCAGTGCTGTTATCCATGGATAACAGGCACACCTTACATGTCATATGTCACATGTTAAAACCTACGAGAATTCTATAGCCAAGGCCAGGCATACCCTCCTGCACGGAAGACCAGCTCCCTATGCCAAGAGCACGACCGACGTTTCAGAATGGCTGTGTGGGTATAGCTAGATCAGAGTATGAACGGTCTAACTAGGTCAAGTTGCAGATCTGCAGTGAAGGGCAATAAAAAAATATTTTTTACTGAGAATGGCTGAAATATTAAAATCTAGTTGACACATCCTCCCTAAAAATGAATATTTTGTGTGTCTTATATTTTTCCTTGCATGCTTTAGTCTAGAAAGTGGGCGGAGCCAATGTTGTTGTGCTTTGTTGTGGCCATGTGGTCACTGAATGATCTTCACACTAGATGGCAGGGCGTTTCATGGGGAGAGTTTCCCTACAGGTTCTGTCCTTAAACTAGTGAAAGGTTGGCTACAAATGGTAAAATGTAATTTATCTTAATGTATACAAAACACAATAGCATCAGTTCTCTTAACTCCAGTGGAATTATATATACAGTATGGCTACTAACAAATACAGTAATATGTAAGGTGTTGCAGGATGTAGTTCCACTGACTATTACACCTCTTTTGTGTTCACAGAAAATATATTTATACCCTAGCTCTGCTTGGGTCTGTTGCAACAGCGGATTTGCCTGTAGGTGGTATATAGGCCCAAAGGCTTGTCTGTGATTAGGCTTACAGGGCACAGAATCATGTGACCTACCCAGGATACTGGTCTCAAAGATCAAGGAGGTCCCTTAAGATTTTTTAGGAGGGAGAGTGTAGATCTACAGGTGTTAAAAATTATTGCCCCCCCACCCCCAACTGCTATCATTTATGAACAGCTGGGGAGGTGGTGCATAAATTTAAGCAGGCTATTGAAAATGTTATGCCCCAACAGTACCAGTAGGCTCCCGCCCTCGAAGGTCCAAATATTTTCGCCCCCCCCATACCTGGTACTGGAGGCACATTCAAAGTTTTTGTTGCTAAAAAGAGTAAGGTTTTTTATAGGAGTGGTCATTATTTATCAACAGCGGTGCTGGTTGTTATTTGCACGGATGCGCGAAAATGTTTTACACCCACCCCCCTGAACGCAGTCAAAATTTATTGCGGCCCCCGTCCCAGAGGCGCGGAGAAATCTATAGTAGGTTGCTGGCGATTTTGCTAAAAAGAGAGTAAACATTGTTAGCCCCCCTCAAGAGGGGTCAAAATCTTTTTAGGCCCCGCCCCTCCGGAGGGGTCTGAAATTTTGATGCCCCCCATGAAACCCACCAGCAACCCCCCCCCCCGTTGTTAAATAATGACCACTCCCTTTAAATAACACTCCCTATTAAATGACCACTCCCTACTGGTGTGGGGTAGATGGTGTCATTCTGTAGTCCTCAGTCTTGCCACAAGACCTTTTTGTTAGGTGCATCGTTTCTAGACAATGTCACCCAAAATCATTTACACATACCATCCAAAATATCTCATGGGAAAGAATCAAATTCATTTTTCTCAAAGGGAATCATCCATTCATAGCTTATTTGCCTTAATCACAAAGCATATGTCAACAAGGTCTATGTTTACATTCAGGTAAAGGGGAGGAGCTTGGCCACTGAGCATGTATACCAGGTCTGCAGTCAGACACTTCCTGAATTCCAGGTGAGGGGTAACTGGTGTCATTGGTGTTGGCTGGAATGAACACCTTCTTTCTCCCTAGTAAATGCATGTCAGCATGAACAGATCACTGCAATATCTTTATTGAATACTCAGCTTCAGGCCATAGCTTATTCCCCATCAAATTCTCATGATAACTATGTGTAAATCATCAATCTGCTGGGGTGAGGGGTAACTGGTGTCAGGTTTACCCCTGAGCCTGCTCACCCTCTTATTAGCCAGTGCATTAGTAATTATCAGACCGTGGCGCCATCTAGGTAGAGCCCATGCCCTATGCATTGTGCCACAGGGACTGATGAGAAAGAGTGTGTGTTTGCCTGTACATATTCCGAGTTAGCAGGTTGTCCCATGGGCGCCGCCATTACTGAAGCTTGTTATCAGCGAGTTGTACTGATAACACCTATCAGATGGGTACCAGTTGGCCCCCCGAGAGGACCGCAGTAAATAGTTGGTGTCATTTCATTGGCTGATAATCAAACCAGCTAAGGCCGTATACAATGCCATAGGTCTACCTGGTTAGGGGAGGTCACTTACATATAACTAGTATACATTCAATGTGTGAAAATATCCTGCAATGTGGGTTGTGACTCCCCCCCACCCCCCCCATACCTTGCTACACTGGCCAGAGCTGCCTCTCCCATAGCCGCGACAGCCGTGATACTGGTGGACGTGTTATAACAGCAAACTAGCGGCTGTTGGTTTGATCAACGTTTCGACATACTTCATGTCTTCTTCAGGATGTTTCCTTGGTACCAAGCTTGGGAGTTACGTGGACTTCAGGATCCTATTTTTCTACTTTTCTATACAGTAACTATGGCAATGTTAACAATGGGAATTATTATGGGATGTTCTGACTTGGTCATTGATCTTACTGTACCCTGGTGGCGATGGGTGGAACTAAACCTTTTATATGCTAGGTTTAGATTATGTTAGGATATAGATAGATAATTTGTATTAAATATACTAGGTAACATGGTCAACATTAATACTGATATAACAGCTTTGATTGTATATGTAAGTTATCAACAAATTACTATTTTTTTTTAAAACAGATTTAAACTTTATTTGGTCTAGTAGTACATACATCATGTAAACATAGGCATGCTGTGTATTGTCGTTGTGTATAGGAAGTTATAGCGTCTATATAAATTAGCCTAAGTACATACGTTGATATATTAAACGATTACCCTTTATATAAGGTAATTCATTATTACAATAACATGACCAAACAGTTAATGACCAGATCGTCATTTTAAAAATGTTGTTATGATCTGACTATTTAAATCATTACCGGTATTCATACAATTATAAGATATAATAACAATTATTTTGAACAATTTGGGGCACTTTCAGTCTACTTTAAATACAGAATAGTAATAACTTCCCTTCCCTAGTCATATAAATGATTTTACTACATGCACTGATACAATCCAATAATAAATAACGTTATGCAAGCTTTGACAAAGTCGATGTAGATAATCACAGTAGTCTCTAAATAGACCGTTTACATTGCACTTTATGGATGGGGTAGGTTTAACTCTGTCAGTCCTTGATACAGTATGTATAATTATTTACAAAATATTTTATCCATCGATAGATTCTATCATACATTTTTTTGATAGAGCTTTAAATTTATCTTTGTCCTTAATATTTCTAATATCAGTTTCCAGATTATTCCATGTTTGGGCACATAGACATTCAGGAGATTTTGTGTAAGCTGTACAGTTAATTTTCATATAATTTAATACAGGAGCACTAGAAAATCTTGTAATCCTTACAGTTGGTTTAATATATTCTTCCATTGTGGATCTTTTATAAGCAAGCAATTTTATATGATGTAATCTTCTAGCCTCAAGTTTGGGGCTCTCTGTATCTCTATGTACAAGATCTGTTGGAGTCAATACATGTACGTCTAAACAGGTTTTTAAACACTTATTTTGCAATCTCTGAAGTACTTGTAGAAGTTCAGCATTAGCTCCATTGTATAGTATATCACAGTAGTCAATAATTGGTATTATATGCATTTTATACATTCTTATTCTTGCTGCGGTTGATAAATATTTTCTTGTTTTATACAAAATTAATGATTTGAACCGAACACTCTTAATAACATTTCTCACATACATATTAAAGTTCATTTCTTGGTCCAGGGTGACCCCTAGGTATTTGTACGATTGGACATTCATTAAAGTTTTACCATTTAGAACAATCTTTGGTTTTTGTATTCTTTTCAACTTAACTGCTGAAGCAAAGGTCATAATTTTCGTCTTGGATTCATTCATTGTAAGTTTGTTGGCTGAAGACCAGAGAGAGAAGGAGTTAAGTGCAGTGGAAAGCTCATTTGTTAATACATCTAAATTTTTTCCTGATACATACAGTACAGAGTCATCTGCATATAACAAAGTTTTATGTACATCATTATCAGATATGCAGTCATTAATATACAATAAAAAGAACAAAGGACCCAAGATTGAGCCCTGCGGTACGCCACATGATAAATTTGCTTTTTCAGAACGTATATGGTTGGCTATAGAACATTTCTGTCTTCTTGATAGATAATTTTCAAGCTACTTATATGCGCGCATATAAGTGGTGATAAATGGGCAGTAGCAGTTCCCAATGTATTACCAGATGTCACCACTTCCATTCACCTGTTATGTAACAGGTTCCTTCACTGGTGGCCTTGTAGTCGGCCATATTGCCTAGCCCCAGGAAGGACCACCGGTCTCACATTGGAGATTTTTTCTAATTTTTTCCTTCGTAGAGTTCACTATGGGGGTTATATGCGGGGCTTGTAAACATGAATATCATGGTAACAAGCGCGCTTGCCCAGAATGCACGTGCCCCAACCCCAGATGGAAGTCGGGGGAATACATGGTGAACCAAACGAAGCCGGTGGATCAGAAGTCAGTCATGCAGGACGACCACGGGGTTGCCCACCAGGACGACGCACCCGGGGGAAGCGACAGCAACCCCCGTCAACAAGGCACGACTCCCACAGCTTCGGCGATAGACCCAAACGACCCAAATGCGGACCTACAGGCCAAAATCGAAGCTGAACGGGCCCACAAGACTTACATCGAGGCTATTTCTAAGAGACGTGAGTTAGAATTGGAGCTAGCGACACTTAGAGCAGAAAATAAATGTACCTTGAGAGATTTGGACGATGGGGTCCGTGCTTGGCAGGGAGCAGATGGTCCCAATGCCGTAGACTATTCACTACAACAGGGCCAAAAGTCTAAAATGGGTCCAAACGTCTCCGGTCCACCGCTGGTACCTACAGTAGAGGCTTTGACAGACCGGGCACAAGCGCACCTGAATATTCAGTGCGGAGACCAAGATGGCGGACAGGACCTTCCTGTTGGCAAGCTTCAGGCCAGTGAGTCAGCTATTACAGGCCAAATAGGCCTGTCACAGGCCTCATCTGTCGACAAACTGTACTACAGGGACTCAGCTGGTATGTTCCATGAAATTTCTAATGCAAACATCCCCCATAATGTGCAAAAAAGCTCAGAAGATCTATCGCTCAGCGGAGGTTTGGGTGTCAACAAAGGCTCCGGTGGCCGCACGCTCAACGGAGACCCCTCATATCAAGAGTACCTTGCCTGGAGGGAAATTAGATCTGGTGTGGAGGCAAATACTGATGTAAATAAGGGAAAGGGTCCTCAGCTGTTCTACAGAGATGGTACACCTTATTCCCCACCTGTCACACCTGTTAGTCAGACTGTCAATTGGCCTGGTGTGGGTCAATTTAGGGCACCAGATGGCAGGTTAAAGTTCCCACCTACACCTATGGTATATGGTACCCTGACTACTTCTCATATGTTTGGGGTTCCTGTCCCAACATCCCATCAGCAGCAGGCTTCATATCAGTTTGGGGTTATTCCTAACCCTCAACAACAGTACCAGGCTGCGGGAATTCTACCTAATCAACAACCCCTGTTCCATGCTCCTGGTGTTCAGTCTGTGCAATCTCAGTTTCTACAAAACCCAACAGCATGGTATCCTAACCAACAACTACAACATCAGGCTCAGGGCGCCCCAATGGTGATATTTTCACCGAACAATGCCAGTGGCAGTAAGTTTGTGACCTATGACATTGAACAGCACATGCCGCATGACAAAGTAAAAAAACCCGCCTTAAATGATGTTATTTCTGCTAGCATGGGTCTCTTGAATAGCATGTTGGCTAGAAACTTCCCATGTAAAAATTATGGTAAACATGTTAAATTCCTAACTGACAAGAAATCATTCTACAATGAAGATGCTCTCATTCAGTATGATCTTGCAATGCGTGAAAGGGGAGAATTGTTTGGTGAACACACATTCTGCTATTTCGATCACGACATCTTCTCAAACAGTGTTGGTCTTGAGAATCTTAGTGCCGAGCACTTATGTAATGTTCTTGGTATCCAGCCCCCATCATCTCAAAGTGGTGCTGGTATTGTTGCAGGATCGAGTAGTAAGAGGAAAAAGAACAAAAAGAAAAAGTCAGATGAAATTCACTGTTGCTATGCATTTAACGGTGATAATGGTTGTAACGCCAAAGATTGCCCTCACCCACATGTATGTCGCTCTTGTGGGGGTAATCACACAAAACTAAAGTGCACTGTGAAAAAATCAAATGATTGATATCAGGCCTTAGTGGATTCTGATTCAGGGGTCAGTGACTCCGAGGAGTCTGGCATAGATTCTGGAATTATAAAATCTTCCGATTCTGACAATACCAGTGAACTTGAATATAGTTTATTATGGGATGTCAACAAATTCGTAATTCCTTGTGGTTCAAATCATGTCACTTCTTCAGACTCATTACCAAAGACGGAAGACATTATATTAACTCCTACTATCTACACTTCCAGAATTGTCGATGGTGTTGAATGGTTTAGACCTTGTCCTTTGGATTGTGATTCCGTTCATGTCTTAGATGGCATGTGCCTCCAACTCAACCCACACGCCTTCTTTGATGAATGCATGGGGTTTGAGGAAGTTGATGGTAACTATGCTTATATCCTAGACGGTGTTCGTAACGGATTCAAAATCGTTGATGTGGATTATAATGGTTCTTATTTTCAAAAAAATTACCATTCCATAATCAAAGAAGGTGTAAAATGCCAAATGGACGATCTGGTAAGGAAGGAGTTAATTGATGGTAAAGTCAAAAGGGTTCTTAGTAGACCCCAGTGTGTACATTCACTGGGGGCTATTTTAAAACCAGACGGCAGCTTAAGACCCATAACAGCCGTGGTGATCCCAATGATAATCTTAAAAGTATCAATGACTTTATGTACACAACTTGCCAACCGTTTCATTATACTCAAGTAGATAGTGTTACTGATGTCATACATGAGGGCTCGTTTTTATGTGTATTGGACATCCAATCTGCTTATCGCAGTGTGGCTGTTCATCCGGACGATCGTTCCAAGCAAGGTTTTGTGTGGAGTCTGGACGGTGCACCAGAATATTTTGAAGATCAAGCCTTATCGTTTGGTCTTAGATGTGCACCATTTATCTTTACTCAACTAACCGAGTTTGTCATCCGGTGTATGAATCGTAGAGGTATTTTCAATGTTTTCGGTTACCTGGATGACTTTGTCATTGTGGCTGACAGCTACGAGGAGTGTGCGAGGCGTCAGGCGATATTGGTAGATCTGCTCCGACGTCTCGGTTTCCATATTGCATGGAAAAAAATCTTAACCCCTGCTACCAAAGTCCAGTATTTGGGTCTGGTAATTGACACAGTGAAAATGGAAATCAGCTTACCCCCACAAAAGTTAGACAACTTATTAGTACTGATCGACAAGTTCTTGGGTAAAACTGTTGCTACCAAAAAAGAATTACAAGAACTGTGTGGTCATTTGGCACACGCTAGTAGAGTTATTCGGGGAGGCAGAACATTTTCACGTAGAGTCATTAACCTACTCAAATACATGGCCGACAGTGTCACGGTGGTCAAACTACCTGATTGGTTTATGGATGACATCAGCTGGTGGAAAAGGTTCAGTTATGTATTCAATGGTTCTGCCAAAATCCTACGTACCTTTGATTATCATCCTATCGTAGACACTGACTCATCACTAACTGGTTTTGGCTCATGTTATAATGGTGATTGGTTAGTAGGTGCATGGAAATTACCTGCCTACAATCAGTTGTATAATCGCTTTCCATTACATCATACTGTTGAACCCCCTTGTGAATATGATGAGACAGCTGACATTAACCTACTGGAAGTCTGGCCAGTGGTTGCCGCAGCGCAACGTTGGGGAAATGATTGGTCGGATACAAAAGTTGTAGTCAGAACCGACAATACCCAAGTCCAACGCATGATAAATACTGGCAGATCGCAGAGTGTTCGCTGTATGTGGTGGATAAGAGAATTATTTTGGTTATCAGTTGTACATAATTTTCATATTGTTGCCACTCGCGTTAAATCTAAAGACAATATTGTTCCTGACTTTTTGTCGCGCTGTACGGATAAAAGGTGTGCAAAAGGATTGCCTTCATTTCTGATAAATGACTTCTGCTGCAGGGGATGTCTTGACTCACAAACTACGGAACTACCAGTCACAGTGGATGGCTGGAGCCACGGAGCATACTAGGAAGAGCCAATGGAACTCTTATTTGGAATTTTGCATATTATATGGTGTGCTTGTTCCATTCCCCGCTAGTATAGAAGTTGTGTTGTTATATGTTACACACTTGGCTGAGAGACTGCGCTACAGCTCTATTAAACAGTACCTAGGAGGACTTTGGGTGTTGCACAAGGTCCTAGGTTATTCACATGTCAACCCTAATACATTTGAACTCTACATCACTATGAGAGGTATTCGAAGGACCCTAGGTGATCATGTGGACCAGGCGCGACCAGCGTCAGTGCAGGACTTAAAGCGTATTTATAAACTTTTGGATATGTCATGTTCTGAAGATGTGGCATTTTGGATCACTGTTATCATGTGCTTCAGGGGCTTATTACGTAAGTCCAATGTGGTTGAACAAGGACTGGCAGTCTGCTTGTCAGATTTGACCTGGGAAGTCTGGGGGGTCTCCGTCAGACTTTGCCGTACAAAGACTATTTCATTTAAGGAGCGGGTCTTGTTCATACCCTTCACATTCATCAATGACTCTATCTTCTGCCTTCATTATTACCTGACCTTGCTGTTATCTATGGTGAACTACCCATCCAGTGACTCACAAGTAGTGTCGTACATGAAAAATGGCCAATGGTGTCGTGGCAGTTACTCATGGTACTTAGGCAAATTGCACAAGTTGTGTGCCAAGTCAGGCATCGATAAGTTGTCTTCACACTCGTTACGAAGAGGAGGTGCATCGGCCTTGGCAGATGCAGGTTTCAGTCTATTGGACATCAAAAACATTGGTGATTGGAAATCATTGAGTGTGTTGCATTATTTGACAAAATCCAAACAAGCTCGTATCGATCTTGATCGGCGTATGGTTAGCGCCTTATTCGTGTAAAATCTGGTTATGTATGTTTTTTTTTTTTTTTTTTTTGTTCTCCATTCTGTTTGGCGTGTTGGCCTGGTTATGTATGTTTATTGGCCAGGTCCAATAAAATATTCGCCCAAACTAGATTGGAGTTGTCGTACGTCTATTTATAAGCTACTTATATGCGCGCATATAAGTGGTGATAAATGGGCAGTAGCAGTTCCCAATGTATTACCAGATGTCACCACTTCCATTCACCTGTTATGTAACAGGTTCCTTCACTGGTGGCCTTGTAGTCGGCCATATTGCCTAGCCCCAGGAAGGACCACCGGTCTCACATTGGAGATTTTTTTTTTCTTTCTTCTTGTGTTACTTAGGCCTGGTTATGTATGTTTATTGGCCAGGTCCAATAAAATATTCGCCCAAACTAGATTGGAGTTGTCGTACGTCTATTTATTATTAAAGTTAAATTCCTATTTCTGACTCCGTATTGTTCAAGTTTTTTTAATAATATCAAATGATTAACCGAATCAAAAGCTTTTTTTATGTCGATAAAAGCAGCCATTGTTATATTACCTTCATTTCTATTTTTTAATACATCATCAACTAGTACTGAGATAGAGTCTAGTTTAGATTTACATTTCTGGTAACCACCTTGATTTTTCGATAATATATCAAATCTTTCTAAATGTTCACTTAATTTATTATGTATGAGCCTTTCAAGAATTTTGCTAGGTACTGGTAAGACACTTATCGGTCTAAGATTAGAAACATTGGATGGGTCCCCTCCCTTAGGTAAAGGAGTCACCGTAGCAATTTTCCAGCTATCTGGAATTTGGCCGGTATTTGTGATTAAATTAATGATTTTTATGAATTTTTGGGGAAACTTTAACATAGTTTTTTTTAAATATTTCAGTACATAAATAATCAATGGCAGATGACTTAGATGTGTCTATATCAGATAAACTTTTTATGATTTCTTCATCTGTAAAGTTCATCTCCGGCATATCCACCTCACACCGGGTACCCTTAAAATTAAAAATAGTTTGATGTTGCTCAGCGAGTCTAGGACCAATCTCTGCGAAAAAATTATTTATATAAGTAGAAGTATCATTAATAGAGATAACTTGGCCATTTTCATCAGTTAACATGATTGATTTATTATTGCCTTTTTTTGAAGGTAAGATGTCCTTCATAGTACTCCAAAATTTCTTAGAATCTTTCTTAAAAACCTCAGATAAATTAGAATAATAAGCTTCCTTGGCCGATTCAATTTCTCTATTCACTTTGTTCCTACACTCTCTAGCTCTGTGCCACGAGATAATATCCATGTTTTTTCTAGCTAGTTTTAATAATGCATTTTTGTCGTTGATCCTTTCAAGCAGCTCATTAGACATCCATGGGCTAGGTTTATCTACAACTTTAAAGCTTTTAACAGGACATTATAGGTCAAGCATTCTCTTAATCATGTTCTCTAGTATGGTCCAACAAACATTAGGGTCATTTGATTGATTGAAATAATTCCAGTTACAGTTTTCTAAGTCTAAATAAAATTTTTCTAAATTTAGTTTATTATATGATCTTCCTAGAAAGGTTCTAAAATTTTTCTTTGTATGTATTTGGGATTTTAGAATATGTACCGGTAAATGGTCGGACAGGTGTACATTCAGAGGACCACTAGAGGTGATAGTATCGCAGTTTGAAAAGATCAAGTCTATACACGTGTTAGTACCTGATGTGGTTGTGACCTCGTTAACAAGTTGTACCAGGTGGAAATGATCGAAAGTTTCTATAAGAAGCTGTTTATCTGGGGTGTTAGCTAGTACATTTACATTAAAATCCCCAAGGATAAAAATATCACATCCATCCAGATTATCAATTTGTAGCAGTAAAGCTCGCATAATATTACAGAATTCCATAAGGTTACCTGAAGGTGGTCTATAGATGTTACACACAATACATTTTTTATTTGCACCCTTGGCTGATAATAACCATTGAACTTCTATATTTTCATTAATTCTGTTTAAGGCTTTAAACTTATCTATTGAACATGATAGACTCTCGTCGACATATGCACACAGTCCACCACCTCTATAAATACTGATACGGTCTTGGCGAAAAAGATTATACCTTGGGAAGCTATATAAATTGCTACAATCCATTTCATTCAACCATGTCTCAGAAGATAGTATAATATCTATGAAAATATCATTCAGCTCCTCTTTGATCTTTGTAAATTTATTTCTCACACTCCTTTCATATGTATTATTGAGAAACCTTTCCTGAATTTATTCTTTAAAGACATGTTACTTTTAAGTAGTTATACATAAATTCGCTATTGTCGGCAAGCTGCATCACGTATACATATCTGGTCATTCTGCTCATGCATGTTACAACAAACCAAGCAATTATAAGCCATACGCGATAAAAAATTTCATACCCCCCCCTCCATGGGCTTACAGCTCTTATGGCTACCCATGAGAATCAATGTATGAGTTTGCAGTTAAAGTTTAAGGGCTATGATATTATTTCAATTTGGAACTAGGACATGTATATAACAAAAAACATTTTTTCAGTTCAGAAAGTCATTATTCTTCATCTGGATTTCCAGGTGCTCTGGTTAGCTGTACCCGAATTTTCTGTAGGATTTGTCCCATCAGATTCTCACCCTTGATATTACCAGACGTACATTGGTTGGCCTGACCAAAATGCATCTTCACCCCCCATATCGGGTGGAAGCTAGCCTCATACAAATTCTTATCCCCAGTGGAGATTAGATAGTCTCTCATACATGGTACAGAGAATTTTTCATTGTTAATTTCTTGCATGACTGTGGCAGCCATCTTGTTCCATTCCGCTGTAGGTCTAATTTTCCTAGCTTCATACATGATTTCTACCGGGTCTTCTAGCTTCTTTAAGGATAGGACTAGGTTCTTCTGACCACATGCTTGGGCCTTGGACACTTGATACGCCTGCTCAGAGCTGTTGTATTCTACTCCTCTATAGGACATCTGACAATGGAACAGGTTGGACAGTTTATGGTGATGCGACTTAAACATGAGCCCGTCCGGTGTTTCAGCCTCGTTCGCTTTCTACATATCTAGATCTTGGTAGGGTAGTTGGTGGAGTTGTGTATGTCCAAACGGCTTCTTGTCTATTATGACCTTACGCTGTCTTAACTGTGTATTGTACCCCTGTCGTTTTGCCAAGTAGTGCATGGCTCGTAGGTCATTAAATTCCCTCTGTTCCGTCTCTCCAAGTTCATCCCCGATTGATACATGTTTGTATCATCAGTTTCACCTTGGTATATGTATTATTGAACACAATTTTAATCGGTCGAAAGGTCTTCTTGTTTATATCATGGGCGCCGTGTTTCGTGTGACGGGTACTCCTGCGCGACTACAACTTTGTATACTTTCGATGCCGAAATCCGCGTGCACGTCCCTGAATAGTTGACTGATCTTTTCCAATAAATTTTCATTATCGGATTCCTCTAGGCCTTTTACAACGACAATTTTCCTCTTGATGTCTTCATCTATTTTCTCAAATCTCTGTGCATGCTTTAATAGCAGGTCTGTTTGAGCCTGGATATTTTGTGTGTGTGCTGTCATGGCGTCACCTGTCTCCTTGACAGTGGTGGATACCGTATCTAGTGTTCCTTCTGTAGAGGTGAGCCTAGCTGTTATACCATCCAGAGTAGTATTAATGGTGGTGGAGGTATTATTTAGGGTATCTATAGAGTCCTTGAACCCATCGAGACTAGTTTTCATCTCCAATTGCAGTTCCTCCACTGTTTTGACTCGTTTGTCAATCGAATTGACAGCGGCAATAACATCCTTCAAAGTGGCTTCCGGCGAGAGCATTTCAATTTCTTTTCCTCTCCTTCTGGTTTGCGACTTATCTTTGGCATTAGACATTCTGTCTATAGTTTCTTGGAACTTTTATGAAGCAGTATGTCAAGTTTGACAATGTTCCTGTATGTATATCCTAGTATATTTGCTAAAATTCTACAGCCCTGTTTTCAACCGCTCAACCCTGTGCCGCCATTTTGTTGCTGTAACAACTATAGGTTTGATATTTAAAAAAAATTCCAATATGCAAGCATGTGATATTTATGGAATCATTGCAATATTTCCCTTCAGGATAGTCATTCTGGCATCTTGGTCTAATGAGTTTGCGTCTGCGCAACAGTTCAACTAAATAAGTTTAGACCTTAGTTAGGTGGAGACTATTAGTGACCAGGGTATGAAGGACTATGCTGTACCTCTATTACTATGCTGTACCTCTATTAGCCTATAGAGGCCCTTATTGAAGAGATATTGCATAATAAGTTTGGCTATAGTTATTGTATGTGGTACTGGGGCTAGGTGAGTGTCATGCAGGCTGCCCTACAGGGAAGCCCTTAGTAAGAGGGATTTTAGGCAAAAGGTGACCGTTGGTGAGAGAGATATACCCAGCTAACTGGGCCCTAGATATGTTCATTCAGAGGCCCAGCAATTGATGTCCACTGAAACCAAGTCCCATGGGTTTGAGGGCAGTTTGTGGCCAAATGATGCCTGTGTGCATTAATTAAAGTAGTCCCCTGTCTTGTTTTGACCTCTATGAAGCTGTTCTACTTACTGTGATAATTTATGATTGTCAATATATCCTCCCTGTGTGTTGGAATTGATCACACTTGTCTCAAATGTCAACAAAACATCTCATCCAACAATTTGGGCTTGAACTTCCTGTCCCTAGGCAGTCACTAGGTGGCAGGCCTTTACAGTTCATATTTTACAAACCAGAGGGACCTTGTGTCCCTCCCACCTGTACTACCACAAAGGCAACAGTCAGACTGACCAGGAACCAGCACTTGCCACCTTGCCCAACATGTCTGACTGAGTTCTAGATATCAGGTTACAAAAAAAAACAAAGGCATGGATATGATTTCACATTTCAAAACAATACACAACAAGTAGGTAGGTCCTAGAGTTAAGATATCAAAGACCAACCCCAGTTAAGACTAGGGACCCAGTTTTCATTGGGGGCTTGGGAAACTACTCTGAAAGTTCCACCACCACAACACCAGTGTTACTGCTTACCATCTCTCCTTAAGCGATGGTTCCGTCTAAGAGAGATATTGGTCAGAAATGTCCGTGCATGCTTACTTTATTTTTGAAAATTCTGAAAACTGACCCTTTTTCTAACACACAGGGTTGGAATTAAATTTTTAGAAATGTGACCCATGGTGAGAAGATTCTGGCTAAATCTGACCCTGTGAGAGGGATTTTGGCAGAACATGGGCAGAACAAAGGGGAGGGGGCAACACTCAGTTAAGCTTTTTCTGGCACTAAGGTGTGAGAAGCCAACACTTTGGTACAGTGCTGCCATACCAATCTGTGGGACAGAGGCCCAGCGATATACACACGAGGAAAAGGAGGTCACAGGACAACATAAAGAAGGGTGGTCACAGGACAAATGGGGGTGGGTGGTTACAGGACATACACTGAGGGGAACAGGACACACAATGAGGGGTAGTTAGAAGACAATGAGGGGTGGTTAGAGGACACAAAGGGAGGGATGGTTACAGGACACACAAGGAGGGGTGGTTACAGGACAAAAAAGGAGGGGTGGTTACAGGACAAAAAAGGAGGGGTGGTTACAGGACACAAAAGGAGAGGGGTGAATACAGGACACAAAAAGGAGGGGTGGTTACAGGACACACAAGGAGAGGGGTGAATACAGGACACAAAAAGGAGGGGTGGTTACTGGACACACACGGAGAGAGGTGGTTACAGGACACACAAGGAGGGGTGGTCAGTAGTATATAATGTATCGGAACGGGACTATAGCTATCTACAGGATATAACTCACTTGAGCTTATCAGAGGCCTCCATTTGGTCACGTTACCTGTTCCCATATGGCAATGTGACCTACTTAGGCGATTTGTGACCACCTCTGAGCCAATCAGAGGCCAGCATTCTGGTAACCATGGTAACATGACCTAATTAGGGGATAAGTGCGATCACGTGACCCCTTGTTTGTAAACAACAACACATGGTGTCAACACGTGGTCTAGTCATGTGACCCCTTGTTTGTAAACAAAGGGGCGGGGCTAATTATGCAAATAGGTGGTCATATGACCCCTTGCTTGTAAACAAAGGGGCGGGGCCAATTATGCAAATAGGTGGTCACGTGATTGTATGGACGAGGTTCATTCTGTAAATGAGATATATCAAATACATTTCACTTTTTTTTATATTTTATTTCATCAAAATATAAATACAAGTATACACATTCATCTTTAATCATTATCCAGTCTGTACATAGTGTAATCTTTGTATATGGTTTTCATGCAAGTGTTCTTTCGAAATGTAGGAATGGTGTAAGCCATACCCCCTGTCCACAATTCATCTAAATTGCAATAGAAATCTGCTGAAGTATAATACCAAGTACGCACACGATCTAAACACTCTTGACAGAAGGTGTTGAATATTCTCTCAGAGTTATGACAACACATATCCCGTAAAAAGTCTGAGGTTTTCTCGAGAAGAAATATTAAAGCATTAGTAGATTCTAACGTATACCATCTTTTGATGAGAGGAGAGGTTTTCTGATTGTGAAATTGATATAGTCCTATCGCAAACACACATATTCTCCTTTAACAATATACGGTTAGGTAAGGTAGTACCTTGAACGTTAGAGGGTTCAGCCAGAAGAGTTATATCCATGGGCGATGGGGGTGGTGGTGGTAATAACGTGCGATCTTGTACAGCACTAGTAGTAGCAGCAGCAGCAGCATCCAAGAAATTTACCTCCATATCCGGTGAGGTTACCCGCTTCAGCGTCTTTAGCCAGAGCTGCGATGTCTATGGGTTTAGGTGTGACAAGTGGTGGCAGCAGCACCAGCACCAACAGCAGCAGCAGCAGCAGAAGCAGTAGCAGCAGCAGAAGCAGAGCGTCCAACCATCCGTACGGATTGATATAAAATTCGGCGTTAGCGTCACCTGTGAACAGATCAGCAAAAATCTCGATTTCCGTGGGGGAATATGGTGATACTGTAGTAGTTTTTTGTTTCTCAGAGTTGATAGTCTGTAGAGAGGTCAGTGTTTCCATCATGCAGGTGGCATAGAAATTGTGAGGGAACAAAATTTCACTCTCCCTTATGTACCCTTCCAAGATAAGCCTCTTACCTGTGGTTTTGAATCAATCAAAGACTTAAAAGAGATTTAATCCCATTTTCACAGAGACCTTTCGCTCGGTAGAGTATCTGTCTGTTTTGATTTTAAGTGTGGTTGGTCCCAGAGGGAAAAGATAAAAGACTTAAAGGATCTGATCCCATAGTCACAGAGATTCTCCCTCGGTAGGGTATCTGTTTGTCACCCAATGTTCACTGCAGGAGGGTTTAACTTAGATCATCAAAGTGTTGTCTCATGGCGACAAGAGGAGCAGGAGGAAGGGGGATTAACTTGTTGATTTTGTTAGACTTAATCTGCTTACCACACATGCACCTTTGTAGTCACAGACAGAGTGGCAGACACACACCCTGGGGTATTTTCCTGTGATGCATAAACAGGTAGGTAGGTAGGAACCATAGTACCTTGCATATTAGGCTAGGTGTGACCCCTGAAGTTAAGGGTGTACCTTATAGGTAGGGTTTACTATAAATCACTACTTAAATGACCAAAATAAAGCTTGCAGATACACTTTATAGCATTCCCACAAGTTGGGGGCGCGCCTTATACGCGAGGTACTACGGTAGGTAGGTAGGTAGGCGGGGAGGTGGGCATGTGTCCACCATTTTTGGCGTCACGCGCGCTGCTGCTGCTGCTGCGCACCCCACACCTTGGCAAGTGAGTGATCTAATTAAAACACTTTGACTTCTCTGTTACAAGATTATATTTTACCCCTACTGTTAACCACCCCCTGTAGTTTTTGTATACAGACTTTGAACGCCTTAATCTCCTAACGATCCATAATCCCCTTATACATGTCGCATTAAGGTAATTTTCACAGTTGTTACACCTGTTTATCCCACCTGATACCCTTATTCCAAAGGCATTTTTTCCCTTGATGCGGGGTGAAAGGATCCAGGTGAAAACAGGATTAGATCATTCTCTCAACTATATAAAGAGCCCTGATTTTTCTTGGAAGGGCAGAACACGTCTCCTTTGACACCACTGCTTCTACTACTGCTGCTACCACCACCACCACCATCACCACCACCGTCACTGTAGACACCTCGCTGCCTGTTTACCACCTACACTCTAGGAGGAAATTTGAGTCCATCACTCTCTTAATTATTTTCTTTTTGAGCTTTTATTTAATTTCTTTTTTGAAATATTCCACTTGAGATGGAGCGAGATTTTAAAAGAATGATTAGGGAAACCCCATCTTTTTTCTTATCTGAACATAGAGATCAGCACATCGTAATCGTAGTGATAGAAATAGCGGAAGCAGTAGGAGCAGACAAAGTAGTAGAAGAAGAAGAAGTAGCAGCACCATGGAAAGCAGTAGTAGTAGTAGTAGAAGAAGTAGTAGAAGAAGTGAATCTTCAGCAGCAGCAGTAGCAGCTGCAGTAGAAGCAGCAGCAGTTGCAGCAGCAAAAGCAGTAGAAACAGTAGAAGAAGAAGTAAAAAAAGAAAAAAATAGCGGTATGGCCGAAAGCTGTCTTTAAAGAAAAGAATTTACTGTTTGATGACCACCCTCAGTGCACCCACTCTTTGGGCATTTCATGAAAATAAAAGGTGTTCAAATATGGTGAGAATAAGCGCTATGAAAAGATTCGATGAGGACATTGGTTATTTGGGGGTAACCGCCGCTCCCACTGGAATCGTTTCGAAGTCGTCACCTGTTATCCGGCCTATTACAATGAGACCGAAGGGGACGTACTACTTTAAAGATTATATTCCATTTGTATTTGTTACCACTGTGTTGTTACCCCTGATACCTTTTTGGTTACAGTTATGTTAAAGAGGAGAGGAAGGCAAAGTGACAAGCTTTGTCCAAATAGTTAAAGAAAAAGGCAAAGCAACAAGCTTTGCCCAAAGAGGAAAAAAAGATTGCCCCCCTTTATTTATTTATTTTTTTATGGATATGACATGTGTAAATTTGAGTGAAAATAAAATACATTGCATAAGAAGAAAAAAGAAAATATGAGAGACGGTGATGTTATCGGGTGTCGTGAAACGTACCAAGATAGAATAAAACTCGCTACGACTCTTTCCTGACAACCACTCGTCACCAAGTGTTCGACTGAGAAACACATCACCATCACCACAACCGTAGTTACCACCACTTCTACGACTACTACGACCCCATAACGACTGCTGAAAAATGTCGAGTGTTAAAATCACAACCTTCACCGAAATAGATTTCGATCCCCGACTACAAGGACCCTTCAGTTGTATCATCAGCAGTCCTTCTGGTTGTGGAAAATCAAGCTTGGTGAATCGATTTCTGAGGGACAGTAACAATTTGGTCACACCGCCAGTGGAAAAGATCTTTGAAAAAATGCAAAAAGTCTACGGAGTGGAATTTAGAGAAGGTCTTCCCAGCAAAGAAGACATAGCAGGAGAAGGGATTTGATCACGACGTTGAGCGAAATCTGTCAGAATTTACTGGAGGGAAACATTCCGCTCACCGAGAACCAACTGAGAAGTCTTCGAGAATCTGCTGACGTGTTGAGGACGGTGAGCAAAAAAGCTACCACCATCAAAAGAAAGAGAAACGTCTTGGTTCAAAGGGGCGGTTTCCTCATTCCGGCTCTGATAGGCATGGCCTTACCCCTTATAAAAAGCATTCTCCGTATATAAAGCTCCTCATTCCACACCTCACCACCACAGCTGCCTCGATGACGGACCCCGAGGAGCAACACTACAAGTGCTTGCCTCTCGTAGATCCTAAGTCGCTCTTGAAATTACGAGGAGCACCTGATGTCCCCACAGCTGCTGCTGCTGCTGCTGCTCCTACTGGTGGTGGTGGTGCTGCTGCTGGGACTTCTGCTTTTGCTGCTGATGAGGGTGAAAACAAGAACCCCTCCTCTTTCGCCACCGTCGTATCCCCACCCTCCAATATGCCTTATTACTACAGACAGGCAGAACAAGGTCTTTATCCCAATGCCGCATTACACCAGGTGCTACAGTTTATCTACAGGGACTTGGACCTAGTGTTGAACGACCCCACTTTGAAATCACGCGAAAAAATGCTGAAATACAAGAGGTTGTTGAATAGGTTACAATTGTTTCTCGCAAATCCCAACAACCACATTATTCCTGCATCCGCTTTTGTACCATCACCGACCCCCCTGAGCTTCCCTCCTTGAGGTGTTGCTCGACTAAGTTCCACAGAGGAAACGCAACACCACCACCAAGCTGTTTAAGAGACTGTGAAAATCCGACTTGGTCAAGTGGAACAAGGACAGTTCGGTGAGCGAGATGATGGGTCCCACCAGTCAAATTAGCATAGTGGACTTACTGAACGACGCCAGCAGGTTGAGGAAGACAGCGTTGAGACCCGAGGGGTACACGCCATTCAAGCGCGTGCTGAGCATGGAAGATCCCACCGGTTCCTTGATCGGAAACCAAGTCTATAAAGCAGGGGGTCCTAACAAAGCTTCGGACGAGGACGCCACTCCCCTCATCAGTGCCGCCACCTCCACCGACTACTCTCTCCCCTTTTCCCATCGTAAGGACGATGACTACGATGTTTACAAAACTCCGACTTCCAGCAGAAGATCCCCTGCTACACTTTGTCCTTCCTCCGTCAGGACAAGTAATCAAAGTAAGAAAAAGAAAGGACGCAGTCGCCAAGTGTACTCCGACTCACCAAGATGGCGAGATCTAAGAAACTGACCAAAAAGGAAAAAGAAGAGATGAGTGGTGGCTAAATACACTGACGTCAAAGCACCCTCTAGTTTCACCAGCATCACCAAACTCCAGAAACATCATTTCCGCGACTGAAACTCAACTTTCATTCGAGACGCCTTGGGATCTCTGGACGCCTACACTAAAAATAAACCCATCTGGAGAAAATTCACAAGGAACAAGACAATAACCGGGGGAATTGATCAACAGTGGCAGTTAGATCTGATGGACATGCAAGCTTTAGCGTCTCACAACGACGGGTTCCGGTACGTGGTCACGGCCAACGACGTCTCTCAAGGTACGCGTGGGCGGCTCCCATCAAATCCAAAGGCAGCGCAGCTGTCACCTAGGCGTTCGGGGAAATGACTGCCGAGAGACTAACGCGCTCTGTTCAAACAGACAAGGGGAAAGAATTTCTCAACAAGACCTTCAAAGATCACCTCCATAGAAGAGAAGTTAGGACCCTGGGATCCCTGTAAGACCCAACGCACTGCAACCCCAGCCTCTAGACATAGAGTTTTTCACCAGCTAGTCTAGTGGAGCGTTTGAATTGAAGTCTGAAGGAGAAGCTGTGGCGCTATTTCACACACAAGCGTACATATCGCTACCTAGGACGAGGTGGTGTCTTCTTATAATCGCACTCACCACAAGATGTTGAAAATGCCACCTGCTGACATCAGCTCAGAAAACAGCGAAACTATTTTCTACAGACACGAGCTCCCTACTAAGAAACAAATCGAGGAAATATGGAAAATGACGATCCCTCGATGCTCCGACACCGAGTCATCGCTCCAGGCGACAGAGTGAGAATGTTGAGAGCTAAGGGACCCTTCGACAAAGGTTACGAGGGAAACTGGAAGGAGGAAGTGTTCAACGTCGCTAAATGTTGGGTAGCAGAGGGTTCGAGCTAAAAGACGACACCGGGGAGGAGATAAAGGGCGTGTTTTATCCGGAGGAGGTTCAGAAGGTCTTCAGGAGTCGTTACTGCAAGACTTAACTGATAGACAAGGTGTTGCGCTACAAGACAAGGGTAAAGGCTTAGCTTTCGGACGTTGGTTAGGTTACGGCAACAAGTTCAACAAGTGGATTCCTGTCAAGAAAATCACGTAGGACACTATGAACATCACCCTACCTAGCAACAGTTCTATGGACTATTTCCCTCAGAACACTCTGACCTCTTTTCGAACCCACTTCGTCTCACCCCTCCTCCTATCAGAGGACCAAGGTGCGAGACGACGACTTGATCATAATCGTTCCTCTGCGCACAAAGAACTCACTGGCTGAGGCCAAAAGAATTTTCAACGAGAGAAAAAACTCGAGGTGGACTGGAAGACGGTGGACAGAGTGATCAACCTGCAGAAAATCATCAGAAGCACTAATCCTCTGACTAGGACGGAGGAGAGCTTTGTCGACGAAATAACACCGGAGCTGTTAGAAAAAGAGTTGGAGGAGCAGATATTGAAACCTGGGAAGAAGTCAAAGTACGTCACGTTGACACAAGAAAATTCATCCCTATACAATCAATTCCTGACGACGTCCAACAAGAGGCGAAAAATGAGGAGTCTGGCACACACTATGGTTCAAGACATGGAGAGAAAAACGTCCGTGCAATCATTGCTGCCGAACATATTCCCCGTGCCACCCATTTTCATGGGAAACAACGTTCAGTTCATCGAGCGCTTGAACCATCTCCTGACAGATAATTTAGATCAGAACTTCCTGAAAAACTCAAAGGCAGTTTTCTTGTACAACTCGCTGATGAAAAGCGTCACCATCAACGTGCCCGGACACACTTGCATCCTCATCACCGAACATCTGGCACTCATTCTAGGATTCGGGGTGAAGACTCATTTTGTGACGACGACCACAGGCGTCTACACCATGGACCCATTTGGAGACGTGTACTCTGTGTACGTATACACCAACGCCATTCAAGACAGACAAGTGGGTGACATGCACGTACCTCTGTTACGCTGTGTCGCAGTCGACAGAAGCAGACAGCGGAAAGGGGGAATGCAAGCTATCAGTTTTCTACATTTGGATTATTTTCCCTTGAAGTCCAAAAGGTTGGACGAGGTCAGCATCTACTTAAGAGACAGATCTGGCCGACCCATACCATTCATGAGATGAGAGGTGACGGTGACACTTCATCTGAGACCCATCAAGCGTTAAAGGTGCAAACATGATAAGTAAATGAGCGCCATACTTTTCATCAAGGGGTACCACCGGACAAGGATACAGCGATTACTACAACGCTCAGTTCGGTAACGGTATCAACGTGTACAGCGGACGATCTTTCCAGAACGGTCAAGGTTTCGGTGGCGCCCTCTTAGGACTCATGCGCTCGGCCACACCCCTGGCGTGGGTGTGGCCCAGGATATGATGGAGGGAGGTACTTTGAAGGACAATGTGAAACACAGAGGAGTAGGTGCTTTATAGACTCTGGCGGGTAAAGTGATCTCTCGGGGGGAAAAAATGACACCCAAGAAAGCGGGGACCAAACG
Source organism: Acholoe squamosa (assembly GCA_949317995.1). Lineage (NCBI taxonomy): Eukaryota > Metazoa > Annelida > Polychaeta > Phyllodocida > Polynoidae > Acholoe > Acholoe squamosa. The sequence goes on along the minus strand of OX439039.1, from coordinate 27,129,202 downwards.
TCGGAGGCGATCTGCACAAACGGGAAGCGGTTTTTGCAAGAGGGAATAAAATGGCTTACGTACACGAAAACAGCAGCGAGTGCGCGCTCTCTGAGCTCGACCTGCATGCCGTAGTGCCAACTCAAACTACTATCCTAAAGTTGACGTTTGTCTTTGGGAGACGGGAGCAACATCAATTTCACCATCAGTAAGTCCCAAGAGTACACGGACAAAAACGGAAATTACCTTCATCTAGAATGCGAGGTGCTGAAACCGAACGGCAACGCTCTGGACGACAATGCGGGGTGGCTCCGGTGAACAACTTGGCTCACTTGCTCTTCAAGGATGTCCAAGTCTCCATCGAAGGTTTCAAAGTGTCTGATAACACTGAGACCTACCCCTACAGAGCTTACCTGGAAGGTTTACTCAACTACGATAGAGGAGTCAAGGAGAACATGAACGTCCAAGGTTGGCACCAAGACAGGGCTGGTCACTTTGACGCCTTAACCAATGACAACCCAGGGTTCAAGGCTCCCCAAAAACTGATCTCCAACGGTCGCTTTTTGCTGATGGCGAGACTCCACTTTGACCTAGCTCATCAACCAAAGTTCATAGCTGGAGAGACGGAAATCAACCTCACTCTGAAACAAGCTGCCCCTGGTTTCTATCTGATGAGTGGGGGCACCACCGCATACAAACTCAATATCCACAAAGCTAAGCTCTACGTGCGTCGGGGGGTCATAGCTGATTCTGTGGTGGAAAACCCACGAAAAGGCTGTGATAGAACCGGGTCCCTTCGACTACCCAGTGAACAAAGTGGAGGTAACGACCTACGCCATCCCTGCAGGCAACAGAGATCACACCTACATGCACTCCAACACAGGTCAACTACCCGAGTCCATAATGATTTGTTTCCTGGAAATTACGCCAAGAACCCGTTCGAACTGAAACATTGCAACGTCAACTCGCTTCAAGTGATAGTAAATGACCTGAAGGTGTGGAACGACGCCTACGTCCCCGACTTTGGGAAGCGGTGAGGGAGTACCCAGCACTACACACGGACACGAGGATGTACTAGGGTTCACGCTCCTGCAACATTTCCTACGACGATTTCCTGAACGGGTGTAGAGTGAACCTTATAAAAGCGGGTCAGCTGAGGGTAGAGCTCAGTTTTGGCGTGGCACTGGCGGAGACCACAACTGTACTGCTCTACTTGGTGTACGACCAGAGATCGACATCCCACCACAGACTACCACATGAACTGAAGACAAGAAAGTGCATGAACACACTTGAAATAGACAAAGTGTTGAAGGATAACATTCACACAAAACACTATTTCCTAGGTGTTTTCTCTTGTGACACTATCCCCAAGCACCCTATCAAGGACACTTTTTTCGTGAGTAACAAGGATCCTCCACATTTACCAGGTCAACATTGGGTGGCGTTTTACGTGTAGAGGACAGGAGAGGTGTACTACTTTGATTCATTCGGTTTACCTCCGCTGAGCGCAGAGTTCTTATCTTCCTTGCAACGTTCTGCTCCGTTCAAGTGGCAAAGAAACCATGTTCAACTCCAAGACACTACTGCTGACACCTGTGGACCTCATTGCGTACATTTCCTGATTGAAGCATGTCGACCAAGAAACCGCAAGAAATGCGTCATGCAAATGAGCGAAAATCCAAAACTCAGCGACCGTTCGGTGAGTCAGAGGCTCGCAATGATGATGATGTGAAGAATTCAGAAAAAGAGGAAACGGGGTGCTGCAAGCATCTACAATTCATGCAGACAAAGGTCCTATATCTGGCCGAAATATTGTTGGATTTATCCAAACTAGTGCAATGTATGATGGAAAGAGTCAGTGAATGTGACACTGACAAAGTGAGACTTTGCGGACTGTTCGGACAAAAGAAAAATGATTGATTAAAAATGATAAAAGATGATTCATGAAAATAAAAAAAAAATAAAAATAACTTATTTTGTTGTTTTATTTCATACATATCTTATTCAAAACTAGTCAACTCATCATCATCATCACATGCAAAGAATTCAGGAGTAAAAAAAAATATACAAAAAATTTTATATCTCATTTGCATAATTAGCCCACCCTTTGTTTACAAACAAGGGGTGTATGTGACTACACCACGTGTTGTTGTTTACAAACAAGGGGTCACATGACCTCACTAATCCCCTAATTAGGTCATGTTACCATGGTTACCAGAATGCTGGCCTATGATTGGCTGTGCGGTGGTTGCTAATCCCCTAAGTAGGTCATGTTACCATGGTTACCGGTCGGTAATCCCCTGAGTAGGTCACATTGCCATGGTTATCAGAATGCTGGCCTCTGATTGGCTGAGAGGTGGTCGCTAATCCCCTAAGTAGGTCATGTTGACATGGCAACGGGTCACATGACCAAATGGAGGCCTCTGACCACCTTTTCCTCATGCAGTCCTGTGACCACCTTTTCCTCGTGCTGTCCTGTGACCACCCTATAAATATGTAGTCCTGTGACCACCTTTCCCTCGTGCTGTCCTGTGACCACCCAATAAGGATGAAGTCCTGTGACCACCCTTCCCTCGTGCTGTCCTGTGACCACCCTATAAATATGTAGTCCTGTGACCACCTTTTCCTTGTGCTGTCCTGTGACCACCCTATTTAGTCCTGTGACCACCTTTTCCTTGTGCTGTCCTGTGACCACCCTATTTAGTCCTGTGACCACCTTTTCCTTGTGCTGTCCTGTAACCACCCCATTGCCAGGTTGTACTGTGACCTCCTTTTCCTCATGCTTATAGTGCCACTATACGCACGAGGCCCTCATTCATATATCATCTGCTGGGACAGACAAGGGGAGTCCTGAAATCGCCCAACAGGACCCCTTAGATACATTCCTTTAATTATCCTACCCCCATAGGTTTACCCTGCACTTGTTTGACAACCTGTACTTATTTATTTGGAAGTGGTGCTACCCCCTGTGCTCATACGAGACTTGTGCTTATTTGAGACCCATGTGCTAATCGGGCCATTATGGTAGTAGGATTATATTCAACCAGGGGTCTGTTACTCAGTACCGAAAATATTAGGTACCTGCACCACCTGTTATGTGCTCGCAGGGGTGAGTAGACAGAAGTACGCTGCAAAAATGGTGTTTAGACTTTAAACATGTTCAGGTCTAAACACGTTTAAAATCTAAACATTTTGGTTCAACAGGTATTTTGTTAGCCATGTGTTTAGGACTTAAACATTTCAATTCTAAACACCTAACCAGTTACATTAAAAATGATTATATGTTTAGACTGTAAACAGACAGAAAACTAGGTGTTTAGCTTTTAAACACTAATATTTCTAGGTGCTTAGACATAAAGTATAGACCAGGTGGCAGCTGTATTCTATAATTGACCTTCCGCATGCAGTCACCTGGTACTGCTTGGTTACAATAATTATGTTGCAGTATTCTCCTAATTCACAGCTTCACATAATATGTAGAGTATGTCAACAATAAAAGGTTATCCATTTAAACCCTATGGCATTGCCATTAGTGCATCAGGGGTAAACAAGTAGTGATTGGACACCATTTTGTGAATTAAGAAAATATATAAGGCAAAATCCTTTTTGTGTCTCTTTTATATTTGACAATGGGGCCCTGACACTGAAGTGATATGGGTCCGATACAATATAGATGGAATACTTGGAAAATATAGTGTCAGAAGTAATAATGTACATAGGTGTAGACTATAATCCATAAAGGGTTAGCATGATCCATGAAGGGTTAACATAGAGATGGAAGACGAGCGGGGAGAACCACACCTGCAAGGTAAAAAAGAGATGGGTAAAGGTTGGGAGAATCATGTAAACAGGATATACTATGGACCCTCCCACCTACACCGACCGACCAGGGAGCTTATCCAAAAGATAGAACAGAAGGCCCCTCACAGCTAATATAACAATATACATGAAAATACCAACATAAGCGGCCCAAGGTAACAAACTGGGCCAAAGTATTATCAAGGACATAGGGGGTCCCTACCAGGGGAATAGTGAACTAGTAAAGGGACAGAGGGATATACATAAAGGACGATAAAGGAGGATATATATTATTATTGGAGTAAGATAACACATGAAGCTAGAGGGTCGGCAACTGGGCGATGTACTCGCGGAGTTAATCCAATAGGAGAGTGCACCAGCTGCATTATCACTAGCACTATGTAGGATTACGAGTGTTAGATAAAGCTGTTACTTAAGCCTCGGTGATCGCGAGCAGAGGTCTCACACACACACACTCATATATGGATTCATGCGATAGACTGTATATACATGTGAAGGGTTAAGTGAATACCAGTAACCCACAACAGGAATCAATGTAAATAAGGATTGGATATCACCTGAAATGGAATGTTCAATAAATGGTAACCTGTAATACGGACTTATAGTTATTGAGTAGGTGCATTAGTATTCTACCAGAGCTACTTCCCCTATAAGGCGCTGATAATGATTACACCTTGTAATGAAGCAGATAAGATAACCTAAAGTCTTATAGCGCAATAGCTGTCCCTGGAGATGGAGGTGCATTGATCCCCTTCAGAAATTGGGCACGGATGATATATGGTGCCTAACCTAAATGAATTCATAAGCCGATTCCCAAATACAATATCACATTATCCATAGATACATTTTCATGTGTTTAGGATAATATTGTGTTCAGAAAAACGGGACAAGAATATGCGTAGAATTATGTTTAGGATCTAAACGCCTTTTTTTTTTGCAGTGTACCTGTGATCTTAGGGCATCTGGGTCCTTTTTCTCTCTTTTTAAACGATCAAAATTAAGTCCATCTGAAGGGACTAAACAATTATTGTATGTCCATTATACCCTTTCTATTCTGTAAGAGAAATGGATTTGTATAGGATTTATACATCCAAAGATTTACATTTTACAATAACATTTTGTTGAATCACATTTCTGATTATTCAGACAGTTATTTCTATGGTGATAAGGCATTTAAAAGATTTTTGATTTTTTCGAACTAATTGTCCTAATCATGGTAGATGGTGACAACTTGGATTGAAGGTGAAATAATGTGTTGAATAATGTTATTTGATTTAGGATCACGTCCTCCCAATGAGAAGTATACAAAATGGGCTTAACGATTATCTATTAACCATAGATTTTCTTCTGAAAACACATATAGAAATAGAATACTTACAACTCATTTCTGACCAATTTTTACTCAAACTGAACAAACGATTTTGAATAATCGTTCAAACCCACTTGGAAACACTCATTGACCCACAAATTCGTTTGAAAAAAACAAAACAGAAAAAAGGCCCCATGTATACTCTCTGATGATCGTGCAGGGCTGATGAGAGCAAGAGAAATACTCTTAGGCTATCTTACAGGTCTAATGGGTGCAAGGTAATCTTACAGCGCTGATGAGAGCAAGAGAAGCCAGATTCTTAGTGACTTCCCATTCACGATCCCATCATATCCTTGGTCCTGATTTTATGTGATGCTATAATTGGTCCCAATTGTGATCCTATCTTGTTTGGCAGTAATGGAGGCAACATGAACGTCAAATGAATCTGCCTCTGGGTCAGGATTGATGATTTGAGTACCAATGACTTACATGCTCAACATGTGAAAACTCAGGGTGTTTGTGTTATATTTGAGGGAACAGAATGGTGATCCTGGTTTGATTTGTCATGTCTTGACCTTCATGTTTATAGGATTTCTATACAAGTCAATGGCAATATACACATTTTTTGCCAATTATTTGACTGGACAAACCAAAAGACATCCCTCATGGCACAATATGGGAGACATTCTTATAGTACCTTCAGATTATACCTACAGTCGGACACCAATTACACCCCACCCTGGACACAATTATATCCAGATTTAAATATACATTTATAATGTACATTTTATCACCAACAGAATGCTACATAATATACCTGTACTCCCAGAAAGGGATATCTAACCTGTTAAAGTTATGCAAAATTGCACATCTGAGAGTATCTTGGAGAGGAGTGTTGTATTAGCTTGGATTCCTTATATGCTATATACCTTTATAGAATATTTCAGATACAGTGACCCATTGTGTCTGTATCAATTAGATGTTATAGTGTCTGAGAGGTGCAATTTGATGCTTTGGAGACTAAATGTGTACCGCTCATTTATTCATATGTATGGGAGAGGTTCATCAAAAGCTCGTCATGGATCTTGGGAGTAAAGTACTATGTATCAATTGGTAGAAAGTAGAATTCACCAAATTTAAAGGCACAAGATTTGAGCACCAAATATGGCCACCTCCTGTGTGCTAGGAGCGTCCGAAGTGGGTGCCTCTACCCTATGCTTGTTTATGCATAGAATTGATGAGAGAATATGTATTCTCAAAAATAATCTCGTTAATACGTTTGCCATTGAATACTTTCACTTTAAATGATTGCAGATGAATTGGACTCTAATTAAAATTCGGTATGAATCACAGCCCCAACCAGTTCGACACCGCAGCCAATTAGTGTAGGGCCTAACCTTTTCCAGCAATGCATTCATTTACCCTAGTGTATTTGAGAGCATTCTACAGAAAATGTCTCTCTTGAGACTCAGCTGCTGCAATGATGAACTGCTAGTCATTGTTGATGGTCAACATGGGAATCTCTCCTGCCATGCACTGCTCTGTTACTGACATGTACAGAATACATAAAGGTCACAGGAAGTAATCTGGGGACACGGCAAGGAGGGGCAAGGAGGGGCAAATAAGGCAGCCAATAGTGACGCTATGGCAGGCCTTTTATACCTATCCAAAATTACTTGTGGAAGGCCTTCATTTCTCAATTAGGTCTCGAGCATTCTTAGGTATTTCTCCTCATTTAGAAAGGAGTGACATTTGGCAGCTCTTTTATCCGCCATCAGCATTCAGAACTACCCTGGTACCATGCCCAGCACATAGTCTAATGATCTTCACGAACTCTTTGTATATATTTTTCATTTCTGTTCCTATGCGGCGGATAGATAAACAGAACATGACATATTTGGCCCTGGACAAACAGCTTATCTCCAAAAAATGTCCTCCTTTGGTTAGATTTACAATATTGATGAGGACATGAATGTGAACTGGTTGGCTAGAGCTAATGGCCAAGACTACATTCTCTGCTACATACCGGCAAGACTATAAATTTACTACTCGAATTCTTTTTCTGCAGATAAGCCTAGTTCAAGGTGGCAGAGGTATAGGGAGCAAATCCTTGTGGGGGGGGTGTCAGCCCTCTCTCTCCAGCCATATAGAATCATCGGCTTGAGCGCGTTATTAATGCTTATAAATACATTGACAGATATAGGATCTTTTATATAGAAAAGTGTTATTTGGTCTCTTTTAATTCTGGCACAGGTCCTTTATTTTATTTTCTCACTCACACATATGGCTTTATTTACAAATGTGGGGACTTTGTTTATTTTAACATAGGGTTGGGGGTGCATGGCATCTGTTGGGCTAAGGACATGGCATAGATACAGTTCCTACACACCTGCCCATCTCCTTGCTGAAACCTAGTACATGTACTGGTTCTATATAAAGATGCCCTCCTGATCCATACCAGTTAACCCCATCTTCCACCCGATGCCCTCAGGTCGTGCCCACAGGCAGCTTAACCCTTATCCTACTACCTGGGGTCCAACCAGACCCCAGGAGTCTAATTTCTTGTAAAAAAAACAAAGATGCAATATTCCAAACTTCACCATATTTGATCTAATTGTCACAAATATTGTTTTATTCAAAATTCCTGAAAACCATACATAGATCCCAAGGATCTTTTATGCTGGAAACAATATGGGTGTGGACCACTAAATTTGACATGGTGACATGGCAATTTCTTAAAATCGACATGTGACATGAGAGGTTCTTAGAGGTGACATGGGACATGAGGATTTAAGTGACATGTGACATAACCATTTCTTAAAATCGACATGTGACATGAGAGGTTCTTAGAGGTGACATGGGACATGGGGATTTAAGTGACATGTGAAATAACCATTTCTTAAAATTGACATGTGACATGGGGGACCCCCCATCCACACCCCCAACAATAATCCTCTGGGGTCCACACAGACCCCAGTCAAACTCAATGTAACAGCATATATATATTGGCTCCAGTAGAACATGAACAAGGGGTCTCTGGCTTTGCATTTTACATCTACATGTATTACACCTCCTCATGATCCTGAACTTTATTCCATGTTTGCTGTGAGTGGTACATTGGTTAACTACGTGAAGTGCGAAGTGTGAAGTAAGTTCCCACGTCCGTGACACTTCACGGGAGGTCACGTGACCCGCCACTGGTTACGTAACTTATGTAACTGCACCTGGGGACCAGTGTAACCAAAACAACAACAGACATGACGATGTCGGGAGCTTCTGGGCGATGTTGGGAGTTTATAAAACATAGTAGAGGATGTTTAATGATAGATTTGTTAGAAACATGGAATAATGCCTCGGGAGGGACCCCTTGGTACAGACGTGCTCACGTCTGTCACAGTGGGTAGTTCCCTTATAGTACCAGACTAATTGTAGACATATTTTAATGATAATTGTGTCACAATATATGTTTTTTTTTTATATGTAGATATATCAGATCTCCACATATGATGTTTGATATCCTTAGACAGATTTTCAGACTCAGACCAATCGATTTTTGTTTTGATTGTGACCCTGAGGATGTCAACATGTAGGGGAAACACTTGGGTTTATGTTCAGAAGAATATTCTATACAGAATGAAAGACTAGATGACATCCTGAATGTCTGTCTTTTAGCGCTGGCCTGAAATCTTCTAAAAATCTATAAAAGTTAAGCAAAATATGTGTCCCTCACATAGGAAAGACCTTTACTAATGTAGAAGTTGCCAAGTTGGATCATTTAGAGGATAATACAGTATGAGAGCCATCTAAGTTGTTTCTCTACTGCAGGAATAAGGTCTAATACAGTTCAAGGGTCCACACAGATCCCACTCAAAAATGATGCATTTTTAAATCTAATAAAATTTGATGGGCATGTAGATATTTAGGATTTTTACCATACAAAAGAGAGAAACCACATTCCATCACTATACTTTTTGATTGACGACATTTTATTAGTTTTTTTTCCATTTTTTTTTTTCCTACAAATCAAGTGTTAAATAGGCATATTTAAATTAGGTAATAACATAATAACCACGTCTTGTAAAGAAGCTTAACATCCTAATTCATGAAGGAACATGCAAAAGATAAAGTATGTATCTTAAACCATTGTTGTGTAGTAGATCTTTTTAGTCTGGTGTCCGCTTGGACCCCAGGTAGTATCAAACATGATTTTTTTTAACATAGTATAATAAAGGCTATTGCAACATAATTATTAGTGTCAAGACCTCTTCCACTAACCTTACTTCTAAATCAGGAGGCCATTTCTCAATGTACTATGACTGCACACAGCCACTACGATTTAAAATGCCAAGAATAAGCCAGGCTATCGTAGGAACTGCCCTACGACTGCTCACTACGATTAGCAGCTATGCAATAATTACATAAGGTTTAGTAGGGCAGTCGTACTGGTGCAGACATTAGGGACTACTAGTGCATGGTACTGTTATGGCGAAATTATTAGGTTCTCACTACGATTTAAAGGACAGCAGTCGTAGTGTGTTAAGAAATGGCCTCCTGACCTTGGTGCATCCTGAAACGTATGACAACCAACATCCACCAATGACATGTGTAATCTTATAGCCTACCAACTGTTTTTCAGAGATCAGGGCTCTAGTGTATTAATTATGGACCTTCAAATAAAAATGTTTAGACCGGGAGCCTAAATGAAAGGACCCATTTATGGTCCAATGATATGATGTCGTCTAAGCTCACAGGTATATGGAATATGGGTCTATAAACCTGGAATAGAGTGTACTACTATGCAAACTACATTGTTGTGTATACTATACCCTACACTGAATATGGACTCTCAATCCCACAGAATGGTTCACATAGACCCAATATCATTCTGTCAAGTAACTTCCCATATTATATATTCCTATTTGCAAAAGTTTAGTCCAAATTTCAATGATTCATTGCCATTCATATTACAGCAGTGGGGTTTCGTTTTTGTAATGGTGTCTCATGTAGATCCATTGCAATATAGAGTAAGATCCAGAGTCCTATCTGCAAAAAAAACCCCAAATCGCCAGGTCTTGGATAGATAGATTGCAACATGGGATTCGCCCTTTAAGACCTTTGACCCAAAGACCTCCCACAGTAGGTTTAAATTCAGGTTATTCCAAAGGGTTCAAACTTTCTTATACGAAAGGACCTAATTTGTTTACACTTTCTGAGTTCAAATTGGATAGGAATAGATCTAGGTGATTATTGGGCCGAAGTAGATTGTAACTATTGAAAAGGTTCCATCTCTAGTACCTCTCCTGAAGAGATCCTGACGATTTTCATTCCCAATATATCTTCTATAAGACGTACAATTCAATGAGCTCTTAAGGATTCTAGATCCATACCCAGAGGATCCACCACTTTTGAATTTTCTGGTTCTTCTCAAAGTGGCAAAACACACTGATAAGACATGTTGTGATGGGTACCTTGTCCCTGGATAACAACCACTCCCGTGGATAAGCTAGCTTCATCTTATTATCTGCTATCAGTGCATGTCGCCAGACACCAGCTCCAGTCCCGTGTAGACCCAATATAGGCCTAATTGTTTTTACCAAAAGCATTTCTCTATGAGGTGATAGAGAGGGTTTAGCAATTTGCAGCGTATTCAGATTAACATTAGTTTTCATGCCTACTGGTAATTATAACTATAATAACATTTTCTGAACACTTCTCTGAAGTTTTTATTTACAGGCTTTATTTTACATTTTGTACTAACAAGCAAGATTAAAATAGAGTGTCTTATTTGTAACTTCCCATCGACCGGTCTATAATCAGTGCGGTAAAGGAATGCATGTATACATATAATGCAGAGTGTGCTTTTATTCTAATTCCAGATTACAGAAGGTGATGGCACCAGCGTTTGAGATGGTTCGCTCCCTCTTGGTCTACCTTATTTTCCATCTATGTTTCCTCATTCACATCACCACACCAAGGATGGTGGAGAAGGGCACATTTGATGCACAGAAAGCTGCTGAAAGGCTTTTCCACCCTGGAAACATTGATGAGGTGCTTCATGCTGAGCATGCATACGATGTTTTGTTTTCACGTAATGACTCCGTAACGCATGATACATTGATTTTCCTGTACAATAGCAATTGTCAAAATAATGTAAATCAACTCCTAACATCCCAACTCAGACGCTCCCTGCCAGATGCTCATTCCCTGTATATTATGAGACATAACTACAAGGCTGCTGAAGACAACATTTGGTGGAACAAGGGGCAGAGAGAGGCCCACAAAGACTTCCAAAAGATCCCCAGCATCCCCTCTGGCACCTGTTCATGCTATGCATTTGTGCCACATGGATCTCAGAATATGTTTGATGCTGAGTGTCAGCCATTGCCTGCATCTCAAGAAGAGCTTGTGGAACAGTACTGGAAGTCATCCACCTTCCAGATTATTGTTCTCAATAGATTTGTTCAGTCAGTGAAGGTGTCTTTCTCTGGAAAGGGACCTAAGCTCCAGGAACTATTTCTGCCACCAGGGAGCTCCACTGTTGTTTGGGCATACCCATCCTACACTGCTCAAGCATATAACATGGAAAATAATGATTTTTTACAAGGGTGGTCCATTACACATAGGAATGTGACAATGATAGAAATCAGTGGGGCCCAAACAGATGCCTCAGAACAGCAATGGAAGGTAGCACAAAGGTTGGAGCAACAGAGAAATATACGATTTGCATATCATTTAAAAAGGGACCATGCTCAAAGGAGTTTGAGAAATCTATATCAACCACTTGAAGTGCATAACTTCACAGAAACTGGGTTCGTACATACTAGGATTCCCAAAGACATATACAGGGAACTTTTTGACATTTACAATTCAGAATCTGAAAGGATGAAGTCTGAATATTATCCCTATTATTACACATTCATGAATAGCCCTGAAGTGAACATTCAACAAATGACCCTGTCCAATGAATTGAGTGCCCACTTTCACAAACAGCTTCAACCAATGATGGAGGAATTCTGCCACTGCCACCTAAAGCATCTCACTGGAAGAGGCATTGCTGCACGCTTCAGGATGTATCCCAATGGTTCTAGACTACGTATGCATGTGGATGAACTTGCGTCCGGACATATAATTGGGTGCATTCTACACATTTCACGAGATCTTGATGGTCATGATGACTGGCCTCTGGAGATGATCAATTTTCATGGGGACACTCAGACTGTGTTCATCAAACCCGGAGATATGATCATCTTTGAGTCTTCCCGCATTGTTCATGGTCGGCCATCAGTCTTCCAAGGAATATTTTATACCAATATAATGTTCTATTATTTACCACAAAGAGGTTGGCATGCTGGTAGATTCATAAGTGAACCTGAGGCCTACCATACACTTCGAAAAGAGGATAAACAACCAAAAACAGAGCTGTAGAAGATGTTTATATAAATTGTCTTCACTGCTTTTCATCTCTGCTCAAAAGCACTTAACAGTAGTTCCAGTCAACCTTTATCACAAATGATGTAAATCGAAAGTGGACTTGATCAATAGATCTGACAGATGCCATGTTGACCATGTCATATCTAAACCCTTTCTGTCACGTCATGAGACTAGTGCCATTATTAATAACTGCTGTCAAGAAGGCCCCCTTCCTTTTACATGTAAGTAGTATAGTATGTATCGGAACGGGACTATAGTTAAGTACTGTTTATTACTCACCCAACCTGCAGCCAATTAGAGGCCTCCATTTGGTCACGTGACCTGTAACCATGGCAATGTGACCTACTTAGGGGTCACATGACCACCTTTCAGCCATTCAAAGGCCAGCATTCTAGTAACCATGGTAACGTGACCTACTTAGGAGATTAGCAACCATCGCTCAGCCAATTAGAGGCCAGCATTCTGGTAACCATGGTAACGTGACCTACTTAGGGGATTAGCGGGTCACGTGGAACCTCTCAACCAATTAGAGGCCAGCATTTTGGTAACCATGGTAACGTGGCCTATTTAGGGGTCTAGTAGCCACCATTATGACCTAATTAGGGGCTTAGTCACGTGACCCCTAAGGGGTGGGGCTAATTATGCAAATAAGGTTTTGTATATTTTTATGTGTCACAACGTATGTAGGAAATAAAAACACAACACAATAAGTCAATTTTTTATTTTATTTTTCAGGAAACAACATTTCAATCAATCATTTTACTTTTTTGCTCGACTTTTCAGCAAACCGCAAAGTCGCACTTTGACTTTGTCAGTGCACCCACAGTCAACCTTTTCCAACATACTCTGCACTAGTTTGGATAGATCCAACACCATTTCGGCCAGACACAGGATATTTGTCTGCATGACTTGCACACATTTCCAGCACCCTTCTTCCTTCTTCACATCATCGTCATCATCGCGAGCCTTTGACTCACCGACCGGTCGCTCAGTTTTGGGTTTCTGCTCATTTGCATGACGCTCTTTTTGGGGTGTCTTGTTCAACATGCTTCGATCAGGAAATGCACACAATGAGGTCCACAGGTGTCAGCAGAAGTGTCTTGGAGTTGAATACGATTTCTTTGCCACTTGAACAGAGCAGAACGTTTTAGTAAAGATAAGAACTCTGCGCTAGGAAATGATGTTTTGTGTGAAAATTTTCCTTCAACACTCTGTTTATTTCGACTGTATTCATGCACTACTCTCTCATCTTCAGTTCATGTGGTAGTCTGTGATGGGATGTCGATCTCTGGTCAGCTCGACGACTTTGTCGTACACCAAGTACAAGAGCACCGTTGTTGTCTCCGCCAGCGCCGCGCCAAAATTGAGCTCCACCCTCAGTTGACCCGCTTTTATAAGGTTCACTCTACACCCGTCGTGGGACCTGTCCGGAGTTAAATCCAGCAGGAAGAGCGTGTACCCGTTCAGGAAATCGTTGTAGGAAATGCCGCAGGAGCGCGAACCCTCGTACATCCCCGTTTCCGTGTGTAGTGCCAGGTACTCTCTCACCGCTTCCTTTTTGGCAAAGTTGGGTACGTAGGTGTCGTTCGGCACCTTCTGGTCATTCGCTATCACTTGAAGCGAGTTGACATTGCAATGTTTCAGTTCAAACGGGTTCTTGGCGTAACTTTCGTTGAAGGCATCGTGGTCCAGCAAACAAATCATCATGGACTTGGGCAGTCGACCTGTGTTGGAGTGCCTGTAGGTGTGATCTCTGTTACCTGCAGGGATGGCGTAGCTTGTCACCTCCACTCTGTTGACTGTTTTATCACAGCCTTTTCGTGCGTTTCCACCACAGCATCAGCTACCAGTGCGCAACACATGTAGAGCTTAGCTTTGTGAATCTTGAGTTTGTATGCCGTGTCGCCATCGCTCATCAGATAGAAACTAGGCGAAGCTTGTTTCAGAGTCAGATTGATTTCCGTCTCTCCAGCTATGAACTTTGGTTGATGAGCCAGGTCAAAGTGGAGTCTCGCCATCAACGGAAAGCGCCCGTTGGAGATGAGTTTTTTGCGCGCCTTGAACCCCCGGGTTCTCGTCAGATAAGGTGTCGAATCTACCAGATGCGTCTTGGTGCCAGCCTTGGATGCTCATGATGTTGTCCTTCACCCTTTTGTCGTAGTTGAGTAAACCTTCCAGGTTAGCTCTGTAGGGGTAGGTTTCGGTGTTGCCAGACACTTTGAGACCTCCGTTGGAGACTTGGACGTCCTTGAAGAGCGATTGAGCCAAGTTGTTCACCGGAGCCACCTTGTCGTCGGCATCCAGAGCCTCGCTGTTTGGTTTCAGGACCTTGCATTCTAGATGCAGGTAGTTTTCGTTCAGGTCCGTGTACTCTTGCAACTTACTGATAGTGGAATTCATGTTGCTTCCGTCTCCCAAAGAGTTTTTCCTCTCTAACCCGACGAAGGTCAACTTCAGGATAGTGGTCTGAGTCGGTGCTATGGCGTGCAGGTCGAGCTCAGAGAGCGCACACTCTCTGCTGTTCTTGTGTATGTAGGCCATTGTGCTCCCTCTTCACGTCGGTGGTAGACTGACGCTGGTGACTGCTAGTCCTTTTTATTTATAGGTCGGTCGCCTAGCAATCGAAAATGTCACCCCAGGGTCTTTTACAGGAACCTCCGCCCATCTGAGAAGCAGGAGAGCGCCTACGACATTTGGTCGCCGCTTTTTTTCCCGGAGAGAGCACTTTACCCACCAGACTCTTCAGAGCACCTACCCCTCATTCTTTCACACACTTCTTGAAAGTGCCTCCCGCCATCATGTCCTTGGCCACACCTACGCCAGCGCGGAACAGTGTTTTACCCAGGGTCTTCAAAAGCGGTGTGGCCGAGCGCATGAGACCCAAGAGCGCACCTCCGAAACCGTGACCGTTCTGGAAAGGTCGTCCGCTGTATACGTCGATACCGCCACCAAACTGAGCATTGCAGTAATCACTGTACCCCTGTCCCTCGGTGGTACGCTTCGACGACGAAAAGTACGGCGCTCGTTTGTGTATCATGTCTGCACCTCTTCAATTAACGCTCGACGGGTCTCAAATGAAGTGTCACCATCACCGTAACCTCCCCTCTGAATGGTATGGGTCGACCGGTTCTGTCTGTAGACCCCGATTTTGTCCAACCTTCTGGATTTCAAGGGAAAATAATCCAAATGTGGAAAACTGACAGCTCTTGTTCCCCCTCTTCTCTTTCTGCTACTGTCGACTGCGACGCAGCGTAACAGAGGCACATGCATGTCACCCATGGGTCTCTCTTGAATGGCGTCAGTGTACACTTACACAGAGTACACGTCTCCGAACCAGTCTCTCTTGAATGGCGTCGGTCTACATGAACACATCCGAAGGGGTCCATGATGTAGAGGGAGGTGGTCAGCGTCACGAAATAAGTCTTCTTCCCGAATCCTAGAATGTGCGCCAGATGATCGGTGATGATCACGACCGTGAAACGGGCCACTTTTCTGGCCTCGTCCAGCAAGTTCGCTGTGCGCAGAGGAACGACCATGATCATGTCGTCGTCTTGCACGTTGCTCCATTCTGTCGGGAGGATGATTTCACTGAGAGCCGCTTCGTGGTCCTCTGACAGAAGGAGCGGCGAGTCGAAGCGCGTTCGGAAAGTGGTCAAGGTGTTGTCAGGGTAATAGTCCGTAGAGCTGTTGCTAGTTAGGGTGATGATCTTTTTTTTATTTCTCCTACCTAATTTGCTTGACAGGAATCCACTCATTGAACTTGTCGCCGTAACCCTTCCAACGCACGAAAGCTAAGCGTTTACCCTTGAGGGTCTTCTAGTGCAGCACCTCATCTATCAGGTACCTGCTCTTGCCGTAACGACTCTTATAGACCTTCTGAACCTCCTCCGGATAGAACACCCCTTTCATCTCCTTCCCGCTGTCGTCTTTCAGCTCAAACCCTCTACTACCCAACGTCTTAGCGACGTTGACCACTTCCTCCCTCCAATTTCCCTCGTACCCTTTGTCGAAGGCACCTTTAGCTCTCAACATTCTCACTCTGTCGCCTGGAGCTATGATGTCCGTGTCAGAGCGGAGAGCGTTCGTTTCTTCTTTTTTCCATATTGCCTTGATTTGTCTCTAAGTAGGGAGGTCGTGTCTGTAGAAAATAGTTTCGCTGTTTTCCGAGGTGACGACAGCAGGCAGCATTTTCAACGTTTTGTGGTGAGTGCGATTGTAATAAGTCTACGTAGCGATATGTACGCTTGTGTGTGAAATAGCGCCAAAGCTTCTCCTTCAGACTTCGATTCAAACGCTCCACTAGACTAACTTTGATGTCGTCATTTTCGCTAGTGAAAACCTCTATATCTTTGCTCTTCAGGTGATCTTGGAAGGTCTTGTTGAGAAACTCTTTTCCGTTGTCCGTCTGAACGGAGCGCGGGTGTCTCTCGGTAGTCATCTTTTTGAACGCCTCGGTGACAGCTGCGCCACCTTTGGTTTTGGCGGGAGCAGCCCGCGCGTACCTGGAGAAAACGTCGATGGCCGTGACCACTTAGCGGAACCCGTCGTTGTGAGACGCCAAAGCCTGCAGGTCCATCAAATCTAACTGCCACTGTTGATCAATTTTCCCGGTGATGGTTTTGTTCCTCGCGAACTTTCTCCGGATGGGTTTATGTTTAGTGTAGGCGTCCAGAGACACCAAGGCATCTCGGACGAAGGCGGGAATGTTGTTTCTGGAGTTTGGTGACGCTGGTGAAACTGGAGGGTGCTTTTACATCGGTGTATTTAGCCACCATACGTCTCTTTTCTCTTTTAGACCTAGCCATGGCGGGGTGGCACGATTGCACAATCTCCTTTTCTTTCCTTGGGTGCTTTTCCTGAAGGAGTCAGGTCGAGGCGTTTTCTTACCGGTAGTCAGAGTTTCGTAAATTTCGTCCTTGTCGCCCCCCTTACGATGGGAAAAACGGGGAGAAAAGGAAGAGGCAGCTACGAGGAGAGTTTTGTCCCCATCTTAATAGTTTTCGTCGAAGTCGTCGTCGTCTTCCTCGTTGGTGCTCGGTCGCTTCCTCCCTCTGCCGAGAGGTGTACTGTGCGAAGCTCTGGCACCACTGGTTGTTTTATAGAGCTGGTTTCCGATCAAGGAACTGGTGGGATCTTCCAACCTCAGCACTTGCTTGAACGGTGTGTACCTCTCGGGTCTCGAGAGGTACACACCGTTTCTTGTATTTCAGCATTTTTTCGCATGATTTCAAAGTGGGGTCGTTCAACACTAGGTCCAAGTCCCTGTAGATAAACTGTAGCACCTGGTGTAATGCTGCGTTGGGATGTAGTGCTTGTTCCCCCTGTCTGTAGTAATAAGCCATGTTATTGAGGGGTGGGGATACAGCGGCGGTGTCGGAAGCAGAGGGACGGTGGTTGTTTTCACACTCAACAGGAGGTACACCAACACCAGCAGCAACACCACCAGCAGCACCATCACCATCACCAGCAACAGCAGCAGCAGCAGCAACATGAACAGCAACTGTGTGGGCGACATTAGGAACTCCTCGTAATTTCCAGAGGGTCTTAGGATTGACGAGAGCCAAGCGCTTGTAGTGTTGCTCCTCCGGGTCCGTCATCGTCAAGGTAGGCGGTGGTGGTGGAGAGGTGTTGAATGACGAGCTCTATATGCGGAGAATCCTTTTTATAAGGGGTAAGGCCATGCCTATCAGAGCGGGAGTTAGAAAACCACCCCTTTGAACCAAGACGTTTCTCTTTCTTTTGATGGATGTAGCTTTTTTGCTCACCGTCCTCAAGATTCTTGAAGACTTTCTAGTTGGTCCTCGGTGAGCAGAATGCTTCCCTCCAGTAAATTCTGACCGATTTCGCCCAACGTCGTGATCAAATCGTCGCTTCCAGAGCCTATCAAATGCTCACAATGCTCCAGCGAACACTTTGCCAAGTGTTTAAGGGTGCCGTTATGTCTTTTGAGGCGATGAGTAGCGATTACTTTCTCTTTTTCTTTTTGTCAAGCGGAACGAACACGATCTGGTCGTCTATGGACGTCAGGGAGGAGCATATTCTAAGATCGTCTGGTATTGTCTGCTTGAAGTCCAGAAGCAGGTATGAGTGAGGACGCTTGAGTTCACGGGTAAATATACTCAAGACGGCCGTCGCCCTGGAGGGAAACACCTGACGAAACAGAGTACCTATCTGTCCCATGTCACGAGGGTTCTTGAAAATGAGCATGTAGTGAGCGTTCAGACTCATAGTTCGAAAATTCGGATGATTTCTGGAACAGGCTCTGAGTGATATATATGACGCTCATGTTCCAGTGATGGGAATATTTGGTGAAGATGTCCGCTACCACTTGCTGATTGGAACTGCTCATCATATTGTCTAATATCAGTAGAGTGTGCGGTCGAAGAGTGGTGGTAGACATCGACGATGATTCTTCATTTCCCGCTATGTCTTCTTTCCTGGGAATACCTTCTCTGAATTCCACTCCGTAGTCTTTTTGCAATTTTTTAAAGAGGGGCTGCCACTCGCCGTAATGGTAAAAGATCTTTTCCACCAACGGTGTGACCAAGTTGTCAACGTCGCTCAGAAATCGATTCACCAAGTGCGATTTTCCACAACCAGACGGACCGCTGATGATACAAATGAAGGGTCCTTGTAATCGGGGATCAAATCTATTTCGCAGAAGGGTGTGATTTTACCGCTCGTCATTTTTCCAGCGGTCGTCATAATGGGGAACGTCGCAGTAGTAGTAGTAGCAGTAGCAGCAGTAAGCAAGCAGCAGCAGCAGTAGTAGTAGTTGGGGTGGTCCTCAGTCGAACACTGAGTGATGAGTGGTTGTCAGGAAAGAGTGGTAGCGAGTTTTATTCTCCCTCCTTACGTTTCACCACACCCGATAAGCTAAACGTCTCTCATATTTTTTTATTTTTTTTGACAACATATTTTATTTTCACTCAATTTTGTCCATAAAATCTTTTTAAAAAGAAAAAAAAGGGGAAAAAAGGAGCCTCTTCTTTTTAATTATTTGGCCAAAGCTTGTCGCTTTGCCTACTTATTCTCTTAAACATATTCAAAAAACTATATGGGGTAACAGCACAGTGGTGACAAACACAAATCAGAATGTAATCTTGAAAGTAGCGCATTCCCTTTTTTACAGATCGGCCGCATTGTAATACGCCGAATAACAGGTGACGACTTCGAATTGATTCCAGATTGTGTTCATGTCGGCCACCACGCGCACCCACCGAGTAAGAGCTGCGGTTATCCCCAAAAAGCCAATGTCCTCGTCGAATTTTTTCATAGCGCTTATTCTAACCATATTTGAAGAACCTTTACTTTCAACGAGTGGGTGGTTATCAAACAGTAATGGAGGGAGTTCTTTTCTTTAAAGACAGCTTTTGGTCATATTCTTACTTTTTCTTTTTTTTTACTACTTCTTCTACTGCTTTTGCTGTTGCAACTGCTGCTGCTGCTTCTACTGCAGCTTCTACAGCTGCTACTGCTGCTACTGTTGCTGAAGATCTACTACTTGTACCTAATTGTACTACTACAGCTGCTGCTGCTACTACTACTACTATGGCTGCTACTACTACTACTACTACTACTACTACTACTACTACTACTACTACTACTGCTGCTGCTGCTACTATTACTACTACTACTTACAACTACTTTCCCTGGTCTTGCTACTTGTTCTACTTCTACTACTTCAACTGCTCCTACTACTGCTTTCACTATTTCTATCACTGCTGGTGGTGTTGCTAAAGCTTCTACAAAAGGTCTCACAAGATTATTCATCACCTTAAAACAGGCGTGAGACTGAAATATGTACTGCTGTCTATGTTCAGATAAAAAAATAGATGGGGTTTCCCTGATTGTTCTTTTAAAATCTCGATCCATCTTGAGTGGAATAGAGTGAAATAAAATAAAAAAGCTCAAAAAAGAAAAAAATCAAAGAGAGTGATAGACTCAGCTCGAATTTCCCCTCCTGGAGGGAAAAGTGGGTGTAAGTGGTAAACAGGCGATGGCGGCGGCAGGTGACGACAGTCGTGTGCGGTAGCAGCAGCAAGCAAGCAAGCAGTAGTAGTAAAAGTGGTGGTGGTAGTGATGGTGGTTGTGGTGTCAAAGGCGACGGCGGATGTAATGTACCCTTCCAAGAAAAAAGATGGGTCCTTATATAGTGGAGAGAACGCTCTAATCTTGTTTTCACCTGGATCCTCCCACCCTTTTGGGGATAAGCGTGTCAGGTGGGATAACGGGTGTAACAACTTATAATTACCTTAATGTGTCTTACATGTCTAAGAGGATTATGGTTCGTTAGGAGCTTAAGGTGTTCAAAGTCTACATACAAAAACTACAAGGGGTGGTCAACAAAAGGTAGGGTGATTTAATTGGATTACTCCCTACCAAAAGGCGTGGGTCGTGCCGCAAACTTCATCTCAATGTATATTAGAGTACAGGGATACCCCAGGGTGCCATGTCTGTCTGCCTCTCTCTCTGTGACTACAAAACGTGTGCGTGTGGTAAGCGGCTTAAGTCTAACAAATCAACAAAGTTTAAACCTCCTCTTGTCGCCAACCTGGAGTGTTGGTGAGCCTCTGTGACAACACTTTGATGATCTAAGACTCCTGCAGTGAAAGGTTGGGGGACACAAACAACAGGTACCCTTTGTGACTATGCGATCAGATCCTTCAAGTCTTTTATCTTTTCCCTCTGGGACCAACCGCGCTTAATGATCTAAGGGATCCATGCTTACAGCGACCGGCAGGTGAAAAAAAAAGAGAAATACCCTACCGAGCGAAGGTCTCTGTGAAAATGGGCTTAAATCTCTTTTAAGTCTTTGATCGATTGAAACCTGCAGTAAAGAGGTTTATCGCGGACAGGGTACATAAGGGAGTGACCGCTTGTCCCCATCACACTTTCTCTGCCTCCTTCCTCATGGAAACACCAACCACTCTACAGACTGTCAACTTTGAGAACGCAAGAACTGTTACAGCATCACCATATCCCCCCACGGCAATGGACTTGTATGCTTTTCTGTTCGAAGATGATGCTCACGCCACCGCCAAAGATCATATCAACCTGTGTCTATGGTTTAACAACGTTGCTGATGAAGGTGCTACTACTGGTGGTGGTGGTGATGATGACGACGGTGGTGCTACTACCTCCTTCACCACTCTACAGACTGTCAACTTTGAGAACCCAACAACTGTTACATCATCATTATATCCCTCCATGGTGATGGATGTGGATGATTTTCTGTTGACAGATTACGCTGCTGACGCCGGCAAGGATTATATCAACCTGTCTGAATGGTTTAATCTTTCTGATATAGGTACTATGGCTGGTGGTGGTGATGGTACTACTGGGGGTGTTGCTCTACAGCCTGTCGACTTTGAGAACCCAACAACTGTTACATCATCAGCATATCCCCCCATGGTAATGGATGTAGACGATATGTGACCCATCCTTACAAGTTGGTACTGAAGTCGCACATGTAGAAGCCTAGATATAGCCTTTTCAAGTTGCATAATGTGAAAAATATCAAAATTTTCAAAATTGATATTCTAGCATTTTTCTAACATATGAGTAGATGTCTTGTAGAATCCTTGCTTCCTAAACTTAATTTAAACCCGAAATGCCTAATAGACATGGCTATAACTTTTGTGGTTATTTAGAATTACATAGGAATTGTATAGGATTTATAAATTATTATATGTTTAATATGTTAATTATCTCAGTTTAATCTCTTATTAATTGATACTACCACATTTATTGCTAGAGGACCCACAGAAGGCGACCTGGTTCAGATATGCAAGTGTTATATACCAAATGGAAGCTCTTGATGAGCTCTAAATGAATATGGCAATAACTAAACATTTTCTATTTGCGATTTCCGTACCATATTGTTAGGATGGGTCACATATAATGATGACAGATTATGCTGCTGATGCCTCAGGAGATTATATGGACCCGTCTGAATGGTTTAATCTCGCTGATTTAGGTACCATTACTGGTGGTGATGATGGTACTATTGGTGCTCACGCTAACGAGGACTTTTATATTGATGCGTACGAATGGTTAAAAGCTGCTGAAGCTGGTGCTGCTGCTAATGCTGCTGCTGGTACTGATGTTGGTGCTGATGGTGCTGATGCTGGTGCTGATGGTGCTGATGCTACTACTACTACTGCTGCTGCTGCTGACGAATACACACCCCTTGTTACACCTGAACGTACAGCCATCGCACCCACTAAAATAGGTAAACTCACCGACTATCAAGCCAGTTTTATTAATTTCTTGTGTCGCCACTACTGCTTGTAGGGTTGTACAAGATCGTCGTACGTTGTTCTAACCTTCCAGGTAGTACTACTACCTTGCCTACACGTATATTGTTTAAGGAGGAAAAATGTGTACTTGCGACCTGTCTTACACATGGGAAATAATCGATGCAACAGATGTGTTGTTTTTTAAAGCGTCATTGTTAAGACAACATGTACGTAAAGGTCACGTTTCTAATCAGTCATTTGATTCGATGAAAGAGTGTTTCAACGATATTTTCCCGAAAGGTACCAATGTCTTCGCAGATAGATATATAAGAGTATATCAATTTCACAATCAGGAAACCTGTCCTCTCATGAAAAGACGTTATACTTTAGAATCTACTGATGCTTTCATATTTCTTCTCGAGAAAAATTCAGACCTTTTACGACACCTCAACCCCTTCTTGTCAAGAGTGTTTAGATCGTGTGCTTTGTAGCGAGTTTCATTATTAAAATATACAGAACACTCTGCTAAGAAGTGTCATGTCCCCACAAAGTGAATGGAATACTTGGTATTATACTTCAGTAGATTTCTATTGTAATTTAGATGAATTGTGGGCAGGAAGAATGACTTACACCATTCCTACATTTCGAAAGAATCCTAACATGAAAACCGTATACAAAGATTACACTATGTACAGTCTAAATTATGATTGAAAATCAATGTATATACTTGTAAATCTATTTTATCAAATAAAAATATGATAATTGAAAAAAAACGATTTTTGGTATATCTCATTTGCATAATTAACCCCGCCCATGTGACGACATGACCACCCACTAATCCCCTAATTAGGTCACGTTACCAAGGTTACCAAGAATGCTGGCCTCTGATTGGCTGGGAGGTGGTCACGTGACCCCCTAAGTAGGTCACGTTACCATGGCAACATGGCTGAGCGGTGGTTGCTAATCCCCTAAGTAGGTCACATTACCATGGTTACCAGAATGCTGGCCTCTGATTGGCTGAAAGGTGGTCATGTGAGTAGGTCACGTTGCAATGGCAACGGGTCACGTGACCAAATGGAGGCCTCTGATTGGCTGCAGGTCAAGTGAGTAATAAACAGTACTTAACTATAGTCCCGTTCCAATACATACTATACTACTTATGTACAGCATTAAATGGAACCACCCAATCAACACTGTTTTACTGTTGATTTGTCAACATGGAATCGACTGACAACTGTCAATGTTAAAAGAATATGAATAAAAAAATGAATGACCTTGGAGCACAGATATGTAGATATTCAATCATGGATGTTTTTATTATGATGTATAGCCAAACTTCATGAGAATTGTATAAACATTTACTCAAATGATGTCTCACCAATTGGATAGCTTGAAAATAGCAAAACACTAACAGTATTGAAGTTTGGTCTTTGGTTAACAATGGAAAGATAAGCTGTGCATGAGATTAATGTCCACTCTGTAAGGTGAGGTGAATATCATAGTGAAGTACAAAACAGACAAAGGGTCATAAGGTTTTAGCCAATAGGGGAAACCAAAGTGAGATAACACTCAATTATTGCAAATACCAGGGCTTATTTTTGTCTACTTCTTGTATTCATTGAGAGTGCATTTCAGAAATCCATTTGAAAAATTAAAAATGATAGTTGTATATGTTACGTGCCATGAAACACATGAGATGGTGATGTTGGAGAAAAGTGTGATAGCAGAGCAACATTGACCCAAAGTTGGCCCAATGTAGTTGAGGGTTGGACTGATGTCAGCTGCCCACATTTGTACTTACAATGTAGTTTTGGCTGTTGGCATTGCATTTGAGCCAACATCCTCACCATGTCATTTCTTAAGATACTACGACTGCACACAGCCACTACGATTTGAAACTCCAAAACCTAGTGCCAGTAATCGTAAGCAATGCCCTACAACTGCTCTGTATGATCAGCCCTTATATAGCTATGGTAGGGCAGTCGTAGTGCTGCAGACTCTACATGACCAATACTATTGGGCTGTAATGCCAGTAAGTTAAGGGCCCTCACTACGACCTGAAGGTGACTAGTCGTAGTGTGTTAAGAAATGGCCTCCAGAAAATGACCAACATGACAGATTTTGACGTTGGGCCAACATCTTGACAACCAAATTTTGAGCCATAACCTGATGTTGGTTTTTGACATTGATACAACATTGACAACGTAATCTTAGTCAACCATTCTTTCCCATTGTTATATGCATACCAGCAGAGTAAGGTAAAGAATGTAACATATGTGTGATTGAATCTATTGAAGAAATGGCTGTCAAGAATTATCCTTTTAGAGACAGTCATCTCTGTATTTTCACCTGGAATATCAGCTTTATTTTAATACTAAGAAGTGATACAAGGTCATCTCACCTATTAGACCTTGTATATTCAACATTCCCTACAAAACAGTGTCCTAATGGAAATGTTATCAATATTTCGCAATTTCAAACGAAATTTTGGACATTTATCATCACATACTTTATAAATTGAATATTTCATACTTCAAAATGCCTAAAGTATACACGAGATCTAATTCAATGGCCATTATGATAAGATATGAAGTATATACTAAATGAATATCTTCGTATAGCCCACAATGCCCTCTAGTGGATATTGGAGAAACATTGTTCTGCCAACATTGGGACAACGTTTTAATTTCCTCACTAATGGAAGGCCTGCCAACATTAGTACAACAATAAACTGCCAACATTGGCACAACAGGAATTACCTGACGTTGTGCCGAAATCGGCAAATTACCAAGAGTAATTCCAATGTCAGCCATACATTAAATTGCCACTGTTGGCAAGACATCAGACCAGCATCGTTTAGCAAACATAATATTGCCCACTAGTCTGCTGATCATTGCCAACGTTGGCCCAATGTCTCCTTGCTAGCTGAGGAGGTCTTTTGTTAAAACTATGGGAATGCCGTATGGAACATAATTCCTAGAGAGGAACAAACAGAAAACATGGTATTCAAGGTAATAAAGATAGATATATTAATCTTAAGTTATCATCATTTGCATGGTATGTGCTCAGGGGCTGTGCTTCAGAACTATCTTCATTAATTACAAGAACCTACATTTCAGATTTTCAAAAGCTACCTTTGTGCTTAATTCTCATCTTGGCTACAGATGGGACTTTTTTTTTAAGTGCTGATGAGTAAGCTATGATGTACAATATTTAACAATGACACATTCTTTTCATGAGGTCTCCAGCCATTACTTAACCAAGGTGATGTAAAGGTGTTCACAGCTAGTCCCCTTCCCAGGCACAGATGGCCTCACTGAGCAGGTTCTGAACTCTGCTATTGGAGTATACTATGGGTAGGTAAGAGTTATGGCGCACACAGGAGAGTAAGTTATAGCTAGATCCACTGAATCAATCTCACCAAACACTAGACCATATATCTCCACTTGATGAATATTACTCTATCAGAAACATTTGTAAAGAGATGTAAACATTTGTGGAGCATCCTATATTATATGTTTTTGCATTATGGATGTGCCTCTAAGGCTTTGTCAATAAAGCATGCTCTTGCATAAACTCTTACAACTGTCTGTTGTATTGGTGACTTGTACTACTAATCAGATTATGATCCCATCAACTAAACAAATGTCAAAAGCCTAGTTTGTACTTCAAGATACATGACCTACAATTCTAGGTCAATCCTACTTCCCCCTTTCCCATCCCTGCTTTCCTTTCTTGGACATTCTCAGACTTAATCAAATCTCTAGATTTTAATATGGGAGAATTGAAATAAAGTGAGAAAACGAAAATAGAAAATATTTCTAGAATCAAGAGACTTGTCCACTGGGCACCAAACTCGATCGGTGCGTTCGGGCAGCGGTTTTGCAAGGATATCTATTGCATTATGGGTAGGGGTGACCTCGAACGCTAACTACACCACCTTAGCTTGTTCCCTCCACCCCCTTCCACCCCAGCCAGGTCTGGCTAGGTACCAGCCCTTAACTATGCTTGGGAGTGTAGTAAGTTGACTTGGGGATTGACTCACATGGGGCAGACCAATAGGGGGTGGCCTTACAAACCAGCATTGATCCCTCGGCCGTACTCCGAACGCACCGATTGAAGCCCCACTCCACCCACCACTCCCTGGCCACTGTCCCCCTACCCCCTCTCAAGTGGCAGTGATGCAATCTGTGCAGTGTATTTATATCACTAATTTCAACTGACTGTGGTTAGGCACTTGGAAAACTCACAGCACTGGGTGCAGAATTGCAGTCAAGCATGGCATACTAAAATTGGCCCCTCTATGGGAGTTTGACTTACAACTCCTCTTTCTGAAACTCTATTGTACATATAAATGCATGAAATATCAACTTTGAAAGGTCTGTAATGGGGCCAGTAGCTTATTGTCATAAAAGGTTTATTCATTTTGCACAGCTGATATGGTAAATCTCTGAAAATAAGGGTAAACTTTCACTAAAAAGATTTCATTGAAATATTCATGAGCCCTCCGCATAAACATATAACCAGCTGGGTTAGCGCTAGTTCACATTTTCTGTTAGCCAATTTGGCGAATTTGCTTTGATTTTGTTCAGTTAAATTACTTTCAATTAGCCAAATATCTCCATCTATTTAAGGAATGCATTATACTGTGGTTCTTCACTATTAGCCAATTTGGCGAATTTCCTTGATTAGGCCAGACATACATGACAGAGGGAGGTGGGGGACTGCACCCACCATGAATCATTGACTTGAGCGTATACACTGACAAATATACAAATTTGTACAGAAAAGTAGTCTTTGGTGACCTTCGGCTCTAATTTGAACTTAAAGACCACATTTCCCCTCATTCTACTACCATATATTAACTAAAGCTGATACCTTGGTAAATTTTGGGAAACTTATGCATTATATTATCATCATTTTCTTTAAAGATATTGCAGTTTTCATGGCCTACAACATAAGATAGAATCAACACACATTTATGCCTGCAGAAAACTTACAACACTTTATCATGTTTAGATATGGTGCAAGAAAGAAAGAGAATCTGATGCATCATTAAAACCAGAAGTATAAAAGCCAGCAGGGAAGCACACAAGCCTTATGAACACAAGTGTAACACATTCGGTCATAGGCTCACTTACTACCAGGACATTTACCATTCATATCTTGATATGGCTGATGAAACTATCTATCCATTGGTCAATAGATTCTGCATAAAATATCATTTCCAATGATATATCATAAGCCCATATTGCACCAGGATGTCAACATGATGGGGACTGAACCGATGGACTGCGGTCCTTCACTATTAGCCAATTTGGCGAATTTCCTTGATTAGCCAGAATGCACTTTAATTTGCCATTGGCGATTTGGCGAATGGCTAGTGCGAACCCTGACCAGGACCATTTTGACACAGAACTTGCTTCATATGGACTTACATGCAGATTCAAGAGGAAGCAAAGGGTTTTCTAGGTGCCACGTCTTTGCAGATATTAATTTCCTGCCTTAAATAATACCATGGAATCTCACTAGATGGCAACAATATAGATCCCATAGCCACTCCACAGGAAAGCCTATGCATAGTTCACACACTATCTGTCAGATGTCACCAAAGTATTGATGAATGGTCATTTGTTACCTTCTTCAAAGTTGATCTTCTACCTGTAAATATACTTATTTGTAATAAGTTGGTCACAAATCATAGAAAGTGTGCATATGGGGCCTTACATGTCATTCGCCCAGAAATTTGCCCAGAAAAATAATTCGTATAAAGATTGTTTCTGTAGGAAATTGAGCCCTCAACATGGCTTGTAACTCAAATGTCATTCTCCCAGACACAATTTCGCCCAGACAATTTTGGTCATTTCGGGCACATTTTACCCCCCTGGAGCCCAAAATATGCATATGGGACCATCAAAACCCATATGTATCATGAAGATCTCATCCAGCCTGACACTTTGAGCCAAAGAAATAGAGGGGGAAACTAAAATTCGAAGAGTAGTGGCTGGAATACCTCCAAATTCGTCATATGCAAACCTTCTTTTATTTCCAACCAGTTATTCATTGGAAGGTCTAATATAGTTCATGAAGTACCACCTTTGTTCCACAGTATATATGAGACCCAACAAGAGGTTCTCTAATGGTTTGGAGTCAGTGTGACTGCTGTTAATGAGGTAATTAAACAGGGAAGGCACCCTAGTGTGACTGATGCCAATCTCCCACAGCCAGGCTAGTAGAAATCTATAGTAGGTGCTTGCTTACCCAACCCCTCCACATTCACGTTGATCTCTCCGCTTCTACTCATGATAGAAACATAATCAAATATGTTCTGAAAAGGATTCAATGTGGTTTATCACATGGAAGGGCAAAATTGTGAACTTCTGTTATTTACCTACTGTGGTGACCTAACATGGCCCTACAGTATGTATATACCATCTACACTGAGGTACTTACTAAGTTTGCCATTGGTTTGGTGGTGTCTTTGTGTAAGAGGTGTAGGATACTTCCTGTAGTACAAATGGTCATCCCAAATACACCCACCAATCCCACTTGACAAAAAGAATGTTTTGGTTTAAATGATACATTGCAAAGATTAGGCCTACTGTGACAAATCTTCTGTTTTTCCTTGATATATCATCAGTAAATGATTAAATGACAGTACTCTATGCTCTAGAATTGACTGGGATTTAAATCATTTTGTTTTAAACAGTGTAAAGAGAATTAAGGCCTGTCATCCAAACCCACTTACCAGTTCCCCCTCCCTCCTCCCACCCTCCTCACCAACCCCCACCAGTGTCACAAATGTTTGCAACTCGGATGGTACTGTAGCGGAATTCCCCGCAAAGGGTGGTGCGGGGTCTAGTACTTCTCGTTGTGTTCTTACTAAAAGGGGAACTAGAAAGCTCCAAGTTCGGACCACTAGGATGGCGTTAACACCAGGTCAACGACATAAGACAACCTGGGGATTACAGTTATACATTCTTTTATTCTAAAGTAAAATATTCAACAAGGTGGTCTCTATCAGTTACACTATATTTCTATATCAAACGGGCCAGGACATTGCTAAGCCCACACATAGGTGATAACTATGGATAGGGGCCAGGTCTCCGCTAAGCCCAACATAAATAAAGTTAAAGTTGATGGGGCCAGGACATCGCTAAGCCCACACGTATGTGATAACTATGGATAGGGGCCAGGTCTCCACTAAGCCCAACATAAATAAAGTTAAAGTTGATGGGGCCAGGACATCGCTAAGCCCACACGTATGTGATAACTATGGATAGGGGCCAGGTCTCCGCTAAGCCCAACATAAATAAAGTTAAAGTTGATGGGGCCAGGACATCGCTAAGCCCACACGTATATGATAACTATGGATGGGGGCCAGGTCTCCGCTTAGCCCAACGTAAGTAAAGTTTAATGGCTCCTCCAGCCGAGCTAGGGATGGTCCGTAGAAGTTGAACGACTCTTGCCGGGGGACGTCGGTGTTGGGTGGAGCGGGGGTGACTCAGCCCTGCATTAAAGGTGTTCGGTTGAGTGATTCGGATTCATGTTAAAGTTGTTCGGTTCTGGTGGGGTGGACCCGAGAAGGTGCGACACGGCGTTTGGTTGAGTGACTCGGACTCATGTTAAAGTTGTTCGGTTCCAGTGGGGTGCACCCGAGAAGGTGCGACACAGCGTTTGGTTGAGTGACTCGGACTCATGTTAAAGTTGTTCGGTTCCAGTGGGGTGGACCCGGGAAGGTGCGAAGACTGCTCCTGGTTGGCAGTGAGGTGGTGGAGACTGCTCTTTGTTGGCAGTGAGGTGGTGGAGACTGCTCCTTGTTAGCAGTGGGTTGGTGAGCTGGTGGTGAGTTGCTCCTAGTTGGCAGTGTGTGTGGTGAGAGCCAGTTTGGTTCTGCCTGACTGAGCAGGCTGGACTGCTTATATAGAGCTTGGCTGGGCCTGACCACCTGACCAGCCCCAGCCAATGGGGGAGGGCCTAACAGGACCCCATAGGGCCCAACAGGGCCCTGACAGGGCTGCCCTGATTGGCTGGAATTTCAGTCTGAATTTATGGAATAATGAGACAATTTTTTAAAAATACAACAATGCCATAATGGTCTATGATCCCAAGTTAGTGGGAGTCACTACTTGAATTATGTAAATATGTCCAGAATTGGCCATACTGGGGGTGCCAATTTTGGGGACTGGCTTGGGGCCAAAATGGCCACTGCCTCTATTTTCCCAGTCCAGATCAGGCTGTCAGTTGACTTAAAAATACAGTGGTTTGCACTAATCTTTTGTCAATAAAACTAAAGAGGCTACTTTAATTAAAGTCATATCTAACCATAGTGCTACTTTAAATTGTGTGACTTTGTGCAGATAAGGCATATTTTACAAAGCCTGGGTAGAAACAGGGCCCCGCGTGCGGGACCGGTTACTTCAGTCCCTGTCCACAAGTGACAGGGTGAAGAAGGAAGCTGGAGTGCTGTCACTGTTTCATCAAAATATACCCCTAAACTAAAGAATACAGACTAAACAAAGGTTGGTAGGGGTGCCTAAACTTCCAGTCCACCTCCCTGACTATGACATAAAAATTTTCTTAGTGTAGATTTGTGAGATTGATGTGGGAAAGAAGGTCGCTGCATGGGCGAAAATAGGGGTAACTGCGGACAGGGCTCCCGTGAAGAGTGGCAGATCCCCGGGGGGAGGGCTGGGGCAGCCCGGCAAGGTATGGGAGCGGTCGACGTCATGCGTTCTCGTCACAGTACCAAAGATTGGACCATGTTGAAAGACAATAACTTTTCATTAACCAGCTTTAGTTCATAATTGGGGAAGGACTTATAAATATGGTATTTCTGACCAGGAGTCAGGAGCTATACACCCTGACCACCCCGAGGCAGCATAAATTTGATATTCATAATTCTAGTGAAATCTGGCCATATTTGTGTCCATATTTGAAAAATTATGGTCCTCTATTTAAAATCTGGTCCATATTCTGTACATGACCTTTACCATAGCCATATAAGTAGGGGTATGTGTATGCTAGGGCCACAGTTTGACCTGAAAAAGGGGCATACTCTACCATGAAAAAGGGCCAAACTTTGCCATTAAATAGGGACACATTTTGGCTGTATACAGCGTATAAACACCTAATCAATATCCATTCAGTATAAAACCAATCATACCTGATGCTGCCATTAAAAGTAAAAGAAGCCGAGAAAACTTATTGTCCATTCATATTCCATAGATGACAAAATTTTAAAACTTGAAAGGAAGTTGATATGAATTGTCTTTTTTAAGATCAATAGGTCGGGCAGCACATTGCTTTGAAGAATAGCTTATGATAATGATTCAAGCCCTATATTCAGTTGTAGAATTCAGTGGTCAATATCTATTGATCTAGGCTATTGGGCTATCACAGGCGGAGGGGAAGGAGGGGTTTTACGTGCTAAAGTTGGTTCTCAAAGGGAAGCTATAATACAGTCCAACTCGGGTTTCCACCAGTTATGATTTATCTCCTTCCAATCTCCACTCGCTGTTTAAACTGTCTATTTTGGGGAATGTTATCGAGGCTAGCGTCAAGTGATAGAACCATGTTCAAATCCCACAGCCCATTTGGAAAGAAAACACAATTGGGTAATTCATCTCCAAGGGTTTTATTAAATATATATGTATGCCAATCCAAAGGTCGAATACAATTCAGACTCCAGCAGTGATTTCACATTTCAATTTGATAACCATAAGAACACATCTTTAACCGTGAAGATACCATAAACTAGGCCCAGTCAATTTTCAAATCAATCATGTCAAAGTACTTAAATCACAGATAATAACGCCACCACATTTCATCAATAACATTATATACCCAACTGGGGCGTGAGTGATTTCCATTGTCGTCGAATATCTTTAAATTCACACAATCATAAAACGTTTATAAATTCTATAACCATCAAGTGTCTCCAAAGCACAGGACTACTAAGTGTCACTAAATTCCATAATAAAATCACAAGGTGTTGTCAGATTTCATAATCATAAACTGTAGGTGTCTTTAAATTCCATCATGGCATAATTCCAAATTAAATCAATCACTCCATGTTGAGATGTTAAGTGAGCATTGAGGACATAACAATGGGTAGTGAGAGATCAAGGTAAAAGCAAATCAAATCTAAATCCTTCTGATGTGTGGTTCCTCTATGTAATAATCAGATCCTCTATTGTATGCCTAGGCCTCCAATTGAATGAAGTTAAAACTCCGGGAAGCACCCTAGACAACTGCCAAAAGCTCCTGTAAATGCTATTTAGAATTTCAATCGATTCCTACTTGTGGGCTGCCGAATATAAATATCTTCCCCTTTAATTCCAGGTCAAACTGTGGATCCCTTCAGTTCCGAGCAAAATTCGTGCCCCTACCCTTCAGTTCCATCTTTATATATCCCCAGACTACTGGTGGTTTTAGTCTTTTGCCACCCTACACCTTTTGGACTTTAAGCCTGGTGAGATTCTAACAGATCCATCTATAGAGGACCTATACAACAACTCATACAAGGACATAATCTCCTCTGCCATCATCGGGACCCCCAGACCTGCATGGACGAAGTCCACCACACTGACCCGGCCTTCACAGCCGCGCCTGGCATCCTATAGGACCATAACATGCCGCGCCCACTCTGAGCTTCATCAGATCTAAGGTCTATAGTGGCATTCTTTACCTGTTCCCGGTGGCACATCACATCCAGAAGTTCTCTCTCCCTACAAGATATACTTTATAACAAACATTCATGTATTTTTCTGGGATATACCCAAAAACACCTAGTATGGAGGAACCCTGCATCTTTGCATTATTTCCTGAATTACTATTATAAATCCACAAACAATAGCACCAAATTGTCGCCCTCTTTAATTCCCTATAACTCACAAGGCCCCCCCCCCCGCAATTACAATCAAGGTCCTCTTTTGGACCTGGTTGTAGCATCCTCCAGTTTCGACCACTTCCATACACACACCCATACTCTCATACACTGCTGTTTTTCCAATACCCAGGTTTCCTCCACCTAACTTGTAGCCCCCTTTTTGCATCAGGATGTGATATTCTTCCCCTACTATGTTATTTTTCACTTGGTCTCCACTCTTTTATATATAGATACCCATGTTATTTTTATGAATATATATATATATATATATATATATATATATATATATTTCCATGCACATATCACTATAATCGTACATACATGTATTTTCCTATCTTTACTCAAATGTAATTGCATCAACTATATATTTTTTTTTAAAGATCCTTCATACCCTTGGTGTATACACAGTCATGTATACACTGATATCCTCTGCTCACAGTATTCTGTATATCCCACCATACACATACATGTAGTTTTTGTTGTTGTTTTTTGTGGGTTTTTTTTTACCATAACTTAATCATGCAATATTCATACATAGATGTATATGCCCCTACTCGCACAAAAGGTCCCTCTCTCTTTTACAACAAATAGTCTTATCATTAATAATTCCCTTCACGCCATGTCCAATAATATTCACTTTAAACTGGTGTATGAATAGATATACACACCAAAGAGTTCTCAAAAATGGGTTTTGTCAGTGGACTATTCTATGTATTATAATTATCAACGACATATTCAAACCAAGCTGACCAAGCTTCCCCCTGTATAACCCAAGGTCCACCTATTTTTAACCTGACAGGGTGAGTGACTCATTCTCCCCGGTCTGACTCACTCACCCCCGTCATTCCCTAGTGAGCACCCCCAGGTCCCACCTGCGGATCCCCCACTGGAGGATATCATATGCTATTCCTAGCCTCACCTGCCCAGATGACTCACTCCTGAGAGCAGCTCCCTCCCTCCTACTCTGGATTGGACTGGATCCAACCAAATAGGGGCAGAGCTGCTCATTCCCCAGGCTGAGTCACTGAGCACTTCCAGAAATAGCATATGACGTACACTGAGTGGGACTCCCTTTATAAACAGGCAGATCCCCACTCAGGACATCTTATTCTTCTCCAACCTAGACCCTACGACACTCAGGTGCCTTGGCCCCAGGATATAGCTTGGTCAGACTGGCTAGTACTATACTGTGTACTGTATTGATTACTCTCATGCCAATCTTACAATAAAGCTGGATCATCAACTGAATTGTCTGGACTCCTGTTACCTCACTTCATGACATGTAACGACCTGTTGACAATGGTGGAGAACCCTCACCGTAACAATCCCATTGTTTCCACCTCTAATGAGCCATGAACCAAAATGAGACGACGCCTAAAGAGTTTGCTTCAGAACGCGCCGTTACATCCCCAGGGCTAGATGTGCCCCAACCAGCAGCAGCAGCAGCTCCAGAAACAAACCAGCCTACCCAAACAGCTGATTCGTCACCTGACACTTTCCTGTTGGATCCTATCCTGCCAGCATCATTATTAACACCTAAGCCAACACCTGTGAGTAGGAACAGAACTTTCTCATCATTTATAGTTGATAGTAATACCGGTACACAGACCAGCACACCTAGCACATCACAGGCACCAGGCCTTAATTTGACTTTACCTGGTTTCTCAGACGGAGTACTGAGACTTGCTGGTCTGCCAAGTGAAACACTGTCTACACCTGTAATTAACTCTCCCAGTCACCTGGATTTAGACTCACATTTAGAGCCCAGGTCTCCTCAACTACAGGCTGCCTTACAGAGCATACCAGTTCCTACTCAGCAGCCCAATACCGGTACACACCCCACCTCCAATCAAGCAGGTTTTATCGACAGATACCCCTCTGAGCTCACGTGGGAAAATTTTGTTGTCCCAAACTCTACTACTAATACACCACCTACTTCTGATCTCTGGAGACAAAGGATAAGATCAGCTATTGCCAGGTGGAGATCAGCAAACTCAAATAGTACCGACAGAGCTCAGCAGGCCCCAACCTGCAACCCCGAGGACACACAGTGTGGTGAGAGCCCCTAAGCCGTTTTACATTGTGTCAAAAGAATACTGGAGGAACAGTGGCCTGACGCTACAACCTTTAGTGATCCTTTCAGATCATACCTAAGTCCCTCCACTCCTGAGGCAACCCCACCACCACCAAACACCCTCTCCCCAAAATTGGAATCTGGAGTCTCCCCATCTGACTATACACCCTTACCTAGGCCCAGAAGGAGAAGGGTACTTCACAGCCTTCATCCTATAGGCCGCGCCTGGCATCCTATAGGACCATAACATGCCGCGCCCACTCTGAGCTTCATCAGATCTAAGGTCTATAGTGGCATTCTTTACCTGTTCCCGGTGGCACATCACATCCAGAAGTTCTCTCTCCCTACAAGATATACTTTATAACAAACATTCATGTATTTTTCTGGGATATACCCAAAAACACCTAGTATGGAGGAACCCTGCATCTTTGCATTATTTCCTGAATTACTATTATAAATCCACAAACAATAGCACCAAATTGTCGCCCTCTTTAATTCCCTATAACTCACAAGGCCCCCCCCCCCCGCAATTACAATCAAGGTCCTCTTTTGGACCTGGTTGTAGCATCCTCCAGTTTCGACCACTTCCATACACACACCCATACTCTCATACACTGCTGTTTTTCCAATACCCAGGTTTCCTCCACCTAACTTGTAGCCCCCTTTTTGCATCAGGATGTGATATTCTTCCCCTACTATGTTATTTTTCACTTGGTCTCCACTCTTTTATATATAGATACCCATGTTATTTTTATGAATATATATATATATATATATATATATATATATATATATATATATATATATATATTTCCATGCACATATCACTATAATCGTACATACATGTATTTTCCTATCTTTACTCAAATGTAATTGCATCAACTATATATTTTTTTTTAAAGATCCTTCATACCCTTGGTGTATACACAGTCATGTATACACTGATATCCTCTGCTCACAGTATTCTGTATATCCCACCATACACATACATGTAGTTTTTGTTGTTGTTTTTTGTGGGTTTTTTTTTACCATAACTTAATCATGCAATATTCATACATAGATGTATATGCCCCTACTCGCACAAAAGGTCCCTCTCTCTTTTACAACAAATAGTCTTATCATTAATAATTCCCTTCACGCCATGTCCAATAATATTCACTTTAAACTGGTGTATGAATAGATATACACACCAAAGAGTTCTCAAAAATGGGTTTTGTCAGTGGACTATTCTATGTATTATAATTATCAACGACATATTCAAACCAAGCTGACCAAGCTTCCCCCTGTATAACCCAAGGTCCACCTATTTTTAACCTGACAGGGTGAGTGACTCATTCTCCCCGGTCTGACTCACTCACCCCCGTCATTCCCTAGTGAGCACCCCCAGGTCCCACCTGCGGATCCCCCACTGGAGGATATCATATGCTATTCCTAGCCTCACCTGCCCAGATGACTCACTCCTGAGAGCAGCTCCCTCCCTCCTACTCTGGATTGGACTGGATCCAACCAAATAGGGGCAGAGCTGCTCATTCCCCAGGCTGAGTCACTGAGCACTTCCAGAAATAGCATATGACGTACACTGAGTGGGACTCCCTTTATAAACAGGCAGATCCCCACTCAGGACATCTTATTCTTCTCCAACCTAGACCCTACGACACTCAGGTGCCTTGGCCCCAGGATATAGCTTGGTCAGACTGGCTAGTACTATACTGTGTACTGTATTGATTACTCTCATGCCAATCTTACAATAAAGCTGGATCATCAACTGAATTGTCTGGACTCCTGTTACCTCACTTCATGACATGTAACGACCTGTTGACAATGGTGGAGAACCCTCACCGTAACAATCCCATTGTTTCCACCTCTAATGAGCCATGAACCAAAATGAGACGACGCCTAAAGAGTTTGCTTCAGAACGCGCCGTTACATCCCCAGGGCTAGATGTGCCCCAACCAGCAGCAGCAGCAGCTCCAGAAACAAACCAGCCTACCCAAACAGCTGATTCGTCACCTGACACTTTCCTGTTGGATCCTATCCTGCCAGCATCATTATTAACACCTAAGCCAACACCTGTGAGTAGGAACAGAACTTTCTCATCATTTATAGTTGATAGTAATACCGGTACACAGACCAGCACACCTAGCACATCACAGGCACCAGGCCTTAATTTGACTTTACCTGGTTTCTCAGACGGAGTACTGAGACTTGCTGGTCTGCCAAGTGAAACACTGTCTACACCTGTAATTAACTCTCCCAGTCACCTGGATTTAGACTCACATTTAGAGCCCAGGTCTCCTCAACTACAGGCTGCCTTACAGAGCATACCAGTTCCTACTCAGCAGCCCAATACCGGTACACACCCCACCTCCAATCAAGCAGGTTTTATCGACAGATACCCCTCTGAGCTCACGTGGGAAAATTTTGTTGTCCCAAACTCTACTACTAATACACCACCTACTTCTGATCTCTGGAGACAAAGGATAAGATCAGCTATTGCCAGGTGGAGATCAGCAAACTCAAATAGTACCGACAGAGCTCAGCAGGCCCCAACCTGCAACCCCGAGGACACACAGTGTGGTGAGAGCCCCTAAGCCGTTTTACATTGTGTCAAAAGAATACTGGAGGAACAGTGGCCTGACGCTACAACCTTTAGTGATCCTTTCAGATCATACCTAAGTCCCTCCACTCCTGAGGCAACCCCACCACCACCAAACACCCTCTCCCCAAAATTGGAATCTGGAGTCTCCCCATCTGACTATACACCCTTACCTAGGCCCAGAAGGAGAAGGGTACAGTCCAGCTCACCTCATAGGAGACAAACACCTCCTTATTATAGACTGCTAAGAAGTGTAGACTCAGCAGCAGCTGGAGGTAATATAAGAGCCACCTCTCACATCTTCAGCAGAAGACAAACCGCCCCCGAATTCACATCAGAGGACAGCATCACTTTTGAAGAAGATACTGAAGTCTCTTTCCCTCACCTTAACAGGTACAGGACAGACAGCAGCATGGCATCAGCACCCCCACCCAGGTATGACCAGGACGACCTGGCCAGAAATCTGGTGAGAGAATGCACACAGGCAGTCAGTGATTCTTTATCCAACTTACTGACTGGCCAAATTAATCTCCTGATTGCTGAAATCAAAAGAGTAGGCCAGAAAAATACAGCCAACTGTCTAGAGTCAATGACAGATTGGATAACATGGACACCTGGAGAGCTCAGATGGAGCACGACATGATCCACACACAAAGGAGAGCTGCTGAGGACAATGCTGATGATTTAAGGCGATCTGAAATATTGGCTGCAGATATTTCTGAGAGAATAAACAGAAATATGGACGATGTTAGAAGGGACATTTACACAGCCTATGACAGACAACAGGGCACCTCCTGCTTATGTCCCTGTTACACACCCAACACCAGCCAGCACAGGGTTAACTCACACCACTCAGACCCCGAGTGCACCTCCTGCAGCATCCATCCTACAACAAGGCGCAAACATCAGGTTAAGTCCACCCAGTGCCTTCCAATGCAACACTCCAACTGGCTTAACACATGCCCCGCCCACCTCAAACCAGCCGACCCGAGGCGAAATCCCTGGTTTGTCCGCAACCCACCAGATGGCAGCACCAGCTCCCGCCCAAGCAGAAGCAAGGCCCAGCACCCTAGGCTCAGTGGTAGGAGACATATACACTCCAGCACAAGGACACACCCCTGGTAATATGCCCATACCTATGCAAACCCTGCACTCCCAAAGCACAGGTGCACACCACACGGGTTATCACCAGGCATACGCCCACTCCACACCTATGATCCCAAACCTAGGGCAGTTCCACTTCACAAACAGCATGGGACGAATGACACTGGAAAATGATAAACTCTCCTCAGCCCAACTCAGCTCTTTTAATAAGCCTGAGACCTTTGACAAGCCAACTGAGTACAGATCTGCATCCAAGTTCATCATGGAATTTAAATTCTGGATCAGAAACATGTTCCCCCGCCACCCCCACCTTCATGCCTCATGTTTGTACACCTTCCTCAAGGGGAGAGCAGCCTGATGGTTTTTCTCTAATATATTTGAGACCCATCATGTATGACAACGAGGCTGTATATGCTGCTTTCCTACAACGTTTTGGCACCCCCGACCCTGCAACCATCATTAAAGGCTACAGAAATAGGAAGCAACAGCCAAATGAAACTGTTGAGCAATACCTGGCCGACATGACTCTCCTCCTGGCCAATAGCAGCCTAGAAGAATCCGTGCAGGTGGATTATCTGATCAATGGTCTAAAACCTGAGATTAAAACAGTAATCCTCCCCGAGGCACCCAAATCTATAGTAGAGGCAGAGCGCCTAGCACTCAAACAGGAGCTCAGCCTTGAAGCAAACAAAACCTCCCTGGCCTCCGCCCAGCAAGGACACCTCGATTCCGTTTTTAACAACAATAAAAATAATGGCAGATCCAGAAAGGAAGCCCATTATCAGGACAATAAAAAGGATGACAGGCCTCCAAATGGCAACTACAACAAGCAGTATGATGCCAAATACAGAAGTGGTTTTAATAACCAATCTGACAACAATAACAGGAGGTACAAAGGCAGATCTAGATCCCTAGACCCACCTAGAAATAAGCAGGGCCAATCACCCCAGTTTAAGAGGTCTCCAGGCACCCACAGGAACTCAGGCACAGATGATAATAAAATCATCATAACTGTGGCCACGGCGCCAGCTGACAATAAACAAATATCCTTCAAGAAGCTCACATCCTCTGCTGATTCCAAAGCCCCTAATGACTCCTCATACAATAAGAGAAGGACCAGGGACTCAACACCCAGCAGGTACTCTAGGAGTAATAAGGACAATGAGCCCACTGAATCTGACAATGACGCTGATCTCAATAACATTGATGATGATGACTTTGATCACAATGATGGCGATGAAGCTTTCATTAATGATGAAGAGAAATACGATGATGAAGAATAGGTTTCTGGGGAAGGTCACCAGGCACTCTGTGACCCCACCCCCACCCAAGAGGACAAGAAATCTGGAACGCCCCCCACCAGCCACCAATTAAGTAATGTTCAAAGTGATGCTGATTCCTCTAACAGCCTGACATCAACGGCAGATTAAAACTTGATGACAGCTTCTCAGACAGTGAGGACTGTTATGAGGACAGCAACAGCAGAGTGGCGCGCCTCCAACTGAGAATCAAGTCAGATAAGTATGGGCAGCAAGGTAAGGTCTCTTACATGAATACCGAGTTAACTAGAGGTGCAGTTTTTATTGACATAAATGACCACCCCATCAGCACCCCAAACTTTAGACATAGAAATTGATCATGTATGACCGTCCTCCTAGCAGACAGATCCTCAGTACAGGTAAACCATGCATTAAATCTAAGCTTTCTGATAGAAGGAGTAGAATTTATCACCAGGTTCCATGTAGTACCTAAGTTAAATCACCCCTTCATCCTTGGAGTAAACTTCATAACCAAATACAAGGCCAATTAGGCCAGTAGAAAATTTCACAATACCTCCTAATTCGGAAACTACACTGAACGCCATGGTCATTGGCCCAGACAAGCTATTTAGACTAACAGGCATCACTGAAAATGTTGACATAAAGTTACCTTTCTTAATCAAACATGCTTTGGTCAAACCCAAAACAGCTCAAAAGTTAATACCGGTAACCGTGGCAAACCCAAATGATTTTCCTCTACCTTAAAAGAAGCACATGGCTCTAGGCCTATTCAAGCCTTTTAACATCAAAAAGGCAATACCAATTGGCCCCTTACATAGTCACCATTCACTCAACCATGTCACTCCTGACCAAGAACTCTTCCCAATCAATTGTGGTGAAGATCCCTTAGAGCAACTCCCAAAGGGCAATGAACCCCTAAAATATAAAATCTGTGAGCAGCTCAATGACAACCAAAAGGAACAGATCCGTAAAGTTGTTGAGGGGAATAGACAAGCTTTTGTGATAAATGACAGTGCCATTGGCTCCAATGTAGAAA
The DNA here is from genome assembly GCA_949317995.1 of Acholoe squamosa. Classification (NCBI taxonomy): domain Eukaryota; kingdom Metazoa; phylum Annelida; class Polychaeta; order Phyllodocida; family Polynoidae; genus Acholoe; species Acholoe squamosa. The sequence goes on along the minus strand of OX439039.1, from coordinate 27,087,442 downwards.
ATGAGGTCAAACTGGAATTAATCCCAGACCACAAGCCCTGTAACAGCTTTTCTAGTGCCTAAACCTCAAGGAGACAGATCTGTAGCCTCTGGTTGGAGAATTGTAGTAGACTACAGATGGGTCAATCAAACCTCAAATCTTTTCCGTACTCTTTTCCCAGGGCAGACGACCTCATGCAACAAATTGGCAGAACAGGTGCCAAATATTTCTCAAAATTGGATGTCTATAGCGCATACCACCAAATTCCCTTGGCTGAAGAATCTAGGCCTATAACCACCTTTTCAGCCAATGGAACCAGGTATATGGCCAAAGTCCTCCCTATGAGACTAAAGACCTCAGGTCTATCCTTCATGAACGTCATGGGGCAGCTACTCATGAAATGTAAATATAGAAATGCAGTAGCATAAATTATGTCGATGACGTGGCTATTTATAGCCCAACATGGGAAAGACACCTGCAGGACCTGGATGAAGTGCTCAAACTTTTCATTAAAGGGAATATTGAATTTAAATCTGAAAAATGTGAATTTGGCACCACCAAGATGGATTTCTTGGGACTTTCTCTAGACCAACATGATGTGTCACCTTCCCCAGACAAAATCTGGCCATTCAAAACCTTTCCCCCACCTAAGAACATTCATGATCTTAGATACTTCAATGGTATGGCACAGTTTTACAAAAGGTTCATAAAAGGTTTTGCTCACATCATGAAACCCCTATATGAGGCTACTAAAAGCACCTTTAAATGGACCGTAAGCTGTCAGCAAGCCTTTGAGAAAGTCAAAGCCTCAATTTGCACTGAAGCTGTACTTAAATTCCCTGATTACAGCAAACCTTTTGTTATCTTCACCAACTCAAGTAATTACAGCCTGGGAGCTGTAATCACACAGGTGGATGACTATGGTTTCTACAGACCCATTGAATTCGCAGGCAGAGGTTTGACCCCACAGGAAACCAGATATGGAATAACAGACAAAGAACTACTGGGCATAGTCTTTGCAGTGAAAAAATTCCACCATTATGTGGATGGAACTCACTTCAAGGTCTACTCTGACCACACCAGCCTAGTTTCCCTTTTCAATAAAAAAGAAAATATCACAAATGGAAGACTAGCCAGGTGGGTGGACACAGTCATGTCTTACGATTTTGAAGTAAAATACTTGCAGGGCAACGCCAACCTTGTGGCAGATTTCCTCTCCAGGAGGACCTACCCACCAAGCTCTGATGACCCAATTCCCATCAGATCACAAGGGAAATTCATACTTTCCCCCAAAAAGTTATCTTTCTCTGACATTACCATGACTAAGGTTTTCAGATCCAATGAGCCAGTACCCAATCACCCAATACAAATGGGACCTCCCAGATCAATCCTAAAAGGAGGCAAAATCTGGGGAAGCACAGGCAAACCACCAAAGGGTGTCATTGCAAAGAAAAATAGCTCAGAAAGAAATTACATAGTTTCACTTACAGCACAATCATAGCTCTGTGTCTTAACCAGAGCGCAGTCACAAAACTCCCAGGAAGACACACCCCCAGCCCCCACCCAATCACGGACCAGAACCACAGTAAATAAACAGAGCCGATCCACAAAGGTCAAGCCGGCTGGTTCTAGGCCAAGAGGTCGACCCCCCAAAACCAGATCACCAAGAGTATCAGTCAGGGCAGCTAATCATGATCAGTTCATCATTCTAGATGAGGTCCTTTTCAGAATCACTGATACAGTCATGGGTAAGTCCCTAGACCCCACCCTTCAAATTGTGATACCTGAAAAATGGGCAGAATCCATTATTGAATCCACACATTGTTCCCCATTAGGTGGACACTTGGGTTCAGTCAAAACATATGCAGCTGTCAGGTCAAGATACTATTGGCACTCAATGTTCAAACAAGTGTTTGACTTTTGTGGCACATGCCACATATGTCTCACTACCAAAAAGAAGCCAAAGCATCTAAAATCACCAATGACACTCCGCGAACCAGTGCTAACAGCTTACTCCCACGTTACCATGGTCCCTTTAATGAAGCTGTGGATGGCTCCCGCCATAAACATGAGGTAACAGATCATGCCACCAGACATGTCACAGCATGGTGCACAGAAGAAAACACAGCCGCTGATGTAGCCCTTGGTTTCTTCCAGAGAGTGATCTGTATCCATGGAACATCCTTCAATCCTAAATACTGATAATGCCAAACAATACACCTCAAATTCCTTCGCATTATTTTGCAACAAGTTGGGCATTAAATATGTCACAGGGAGCGCACACTGGAGCAGGTCTCAAGGCCTCTGTGAGCATCAACACCAGACAATAGAATCTTCCCTCAGAGCTTTTGTATCCAAATCCTCCAGGCTGTGATTTTCAGCATGAATAACACAGTCTCCAGCGCTCTAGGCTACTCACCCAACCTCTTGGTTTTTGGTAAACAAACACATCTACCCACAGAGGCTGCATTGGTGCTGATCACTTCTGCAAATGAAATTAAACAGAAGGAAGATATAGCCACCCACTTGCTAAATCTCGGGGTGATATCCAAATGAAGGCAGCAGAAAACATGATTAAGGCTCATAAAAAGATGAAAGCCAAGCATGACGCCTCAGCAGAGGTATGCACCTTCAACACGGGTCAATTAGTGTATTTACACATCCCTAACCTTCTGGTGAAAAACACGACCAAAAAGCTGCAACCTACCTACTCTGCCCATACATCATAATCAAAATGACCTTAACAGTGACTGCAATTATAAAAAGATTGCAGGATGGAAAAGTTTTCAAAAAAGCAGTACATGTATCCAGGTTGAGAAGACCAATCACAAAGGCCAGCGCCAAAGCCATCATAAAAAGGCTTCAAACTGGTCCTTTTTGACCCTGACTTAAGCACAATACCTGACACCAACACACCAGCCCCCCCTCCCAAAAAGAAGAGAGGACCGCCTGCTAAAAAAGGTATTGTTTCCTTTGCCCCGTCTCCACTCAAAAAGGCAAAGAAGAAAAAAGCAGCAATTACTTGTTAAAATTCAAAAAGAAATTTGTTAAAACAACCCCCCCCCCCACATGCACACCCACATACCATCAAATACACCCAACCCCCCCCCCCCCCCCTGGCCGCCGGCCCACACTTTAGCCTTGCGCCAGACCCCTGCTATCTGCAGGAATTCAACATTCACATACACCTAGTACCCAATTAGCCCAACCCCACGTGATATCCCGACCTACAACACAACCTGGCGATAACGACCCAACTCCAGCAGCTCCTTAAAATGCCAGCATCTTCAAAAATTCCCAAATTACTAACCCTTCTACCATTTATCTTCATTTTCACTGTACATAATTTTTGTTCATTTATTCTTGATATGTCAAACAAAACTTTATTCATAAATCATTACACTGAATCCTAAGTTCAGAAACAAACTTACATGCTGCACTGGTAACCACTTAAGGGTAGCATATGTAACCAATTGTTGATCAGTATGGTTTGGTAGCCACCTAAACTGCCCACGGCAGCTGTGTATTCTCTGGTACATGCCTTTTATTTATAAAAGCATGCATACACGGGCTTGTTAGCTTTTCAGGGCTCCTATTTACCAGTGACACACCTATTGTAGGTGTCTGTGTTCCCCCATGCCCAATCCATGTTTGTACCTCTGTTTAGCACGAGGGCGGTGATGCAGGTAGAACCTAATATTTACGACCTGTCAATTAAGGCAGATCACCAGTTCATGCATGATGTTCCACACATCCATGATCCCCTGGTCAGCAGTTTTTCACACATACAACTGACCTTACCCACTCCCACCTTATCATACAACCGACCCCAAGGTCCCAATTATAAACCTTCATTACCTAGGCATAGGTACCAAAATTTGGATAGAGGGCAGCGCAGCCTGAACTGCATCCATCCAATAAAATTTGGCCACGGCCTTATAGGGCAAGACATACCACCACAGGGAAATCCGGAAGTGAGAAATAGCCACCCTCACGGATGGGTTTATAAGCCTTAGCCCACACCCAACCCACCCACTTTTACAATAACACCAAATCCAACCACATCACCATACCAAGTGAACAAGTCCCTGGATTAGGAGCAACATGGCGTCCACAGCATGCAATAAGCCCAGGTAGGCCTGTCCTATGTGCCCATTTTTAGTACTAGACCAGTGGCTTCACCACTAGATTTTGGAGCAATAGTATTCATGTGAAATAGCCTGTATTCACGGAAAAGTGTGGCCTTTATTCATAGGAATCCCACCCGATAGCCATCCCCCACCCCTCATTTCCCCAGCTGTGCAATAGCTTTAGCTGTTCAGTGCAGCCCCCTGGTGTCTTACACTAGAAGCGCTTATCTTAGCGGCGCTTAACTTAGCAACCAGTATCATAGCAACGTCAAACAATTTAACACTCTCCCAGGAGATTCTTTGAAGGTGTGAGTTTTAATGAAATCTCTGGAACTATTCATCAGATCTTAACATATAACCTATCAAAATAAAGGTATTGACGAGTACAACTGATATCTCCCATCATCCTGCAGTTTTATTTTTTTGTAATCAAGATAACGGCGCTGATATATTTGGATCGAGATCCAATATGGCGGTCATTGCAACTTCACTGATGAGTTTTAAGGCTATAAAACATTGTTATCAACTATTATCTAAAGGAAACTTCAATGTAAAGCATATTGAAGAATCTAAGTGGGGAACATACTCTAAAATTCTGAAAACATTTTATCTGAAATGAGTATACACCAGGTCGAGTTAGCTGGCACTTTCCTAACTGCTTCACAGCCTGGAAATCTTGCTTCATCTGGTACCTCAAGGGTACTGTAGGCTGAAGCAGTCAAAAATCCATAGTTAATAACCAGCGATCTACTAACCCATTTTTATATATAGTGTAACTATCAGCCGTTCTTGTATCGTCAATGGCAAAGTTTGTTGCCATCCTACCCAGGTACCTCTATTAACCAATGGCAGTGTGAGCACCAGAATACCTGTAAAAAGTTAGAAGTTACTGATACTCTTCACAACCCACACTTAACTTAAACTGTTTCTCTCTGTACTCACCCCTCTATTTGGTTACCAGTTTATTCAAAAAAGTAGCTTAAACAAAATTCTTCTCTTCAGGAGTCACAATCTGATTGGACAATTCATGACCTCCTGGGACACATTGGAATATTGAATGACAGAAGACTCATTTTAGAGACTAGGCAACTTATTGTAAACCACCAAAATTTGGTTATCAATATGACCCCTGAAGATTTGAGCTGCTACCTGAATGACCCAGCAGTCTTAAAAAAACTGCCTCTACATGACCCATTGGTTTCCACACTCATCAAAAGAATGATGTACTATCTATCTAGTGACGTCCCTATTTCTCCAGATTGGAGCAACTTTTCCCCCAAAGCAGCTGCTTACATTGCGCTGTTATGTTCGCGCGCACTACTGGCTTCTGATAAGCCCCTTAAAGACCTTCCCAGGTATTTCACCAGGATAGGCAGAATTTTGGTCATCAGAGACACAATAGAGCTCACTTTCCAGTAGGCCATTTTTGAAGCCCACTCGTGGTCCAATAAGTAATCTACTCTCCCCACACCAGCCATCAGCGCTGACCTAAAACCCAAGAGGGTAAGCTACCACTTTCACAACTCAAAACCACCCCCCCCCCAAATTAGCATTAGCTTACTAACACTCCAGGTCACGTCACATTGAATCACACACCTTTACCTCACATAAAAGCCAAGCAACCCCCGCCCACCCACCCACACACACACCACACCCACACTCACCTAGGTGTACATACAAGCCTTAAACAAGGATATACCCCACACAATGACCAAAAATTAAAAAAACTCCCACAACAAGGATTTTTTCTCTTAATTTTTCTAAAACAATTCCTATTACCTTTTTTTTTAGGGTTGCAGTCCCTATGGCGCTTACACTCATCCTCATCTCCATTACCAGTGGATTACAACATCAGGAGTTACCCCCAAGGATTATATTGAGCTCTTTTTTACACAAATGCCCCAGCCCCTACTGTCAAACTTCATGGACTACCCCCTGGTTTTCAGTCTAAATATCTCCCTCTCCCCCACACTCCAAAGACCTGACAAAGTATCACCCCTCGTCAGACCCAATGCCTCGCCTTACATCACACACACAGCCAACAACTTGGACCTAATAATCAGCAACCTTTTTGATAAATCCCAAAAGTCTTTGGACCTTCTTTTTAATCTAATATCTACCCCCAAGACCCGCCTGACCAGAAATGCTCCTGGCCAAATCATTGGTGATATTCTCAGGGCTACGATAGGCCTGGGAACCCAACCTGAAATTGACCTTTTAAATTTAGATGTGTCAGATATAGATAGAAGACTAGCTACCAAAATGCATGTTGTAGAATTGGCGACCCACTTTCTACTCAATATTTCAGAATAGAATTATAAATCCTTAACCACACTTTCAGAATTTCAAAATGATACAGACGATGCACTATCCCTGCTGGCCCACAAGCTTCAAAATTTAAACTCAAATCTTGTAGGTCATGTTGCCATGGCAACGGGTCGCGTGACCAAATGGAGGCCTCTGATTGGCTGCAGGTCGAGTGAATAATAGACAGTACTTATGATCCAAATACCACTTAAGAAGAGGTGTTCCCAAGAGAATCTTTTTTCCGTAGTAACTTCCTATCAAGGACCTCTGAGGAGCGTTCATCAGGTTTTCGTTGTTCGCAAAGTCTGTCATGTGAGGTCCTATGTCGGATTTCGAAATCGTCACGTTATTGAAAACAGGAGTCATTTCTTCAAAGTATTCACATGGGTGAGGAGGAGTATTATTGTCCACCTGAATCAAACCAAACAATTTCCCGTCTTTCACAGAGGACATGATGTCGCTCTCTGTCATGGGATTTCGAGCCGCTTTCAAGTAGTCGACCTTCCAGTGTTGTTCGGACGCCATAACCTGCAGACCCTGGTGTTTCATCTTTCTCCATTCACACTCCCTACAATGATCAACTTGTGACCTAAAGCTTTTAAGTAAGCGCTTACTCTAGCTGTTCTGTTACATTTCTCGTCCCTGTCTGAAGCACACGGATATCTGCGCAGCGGTATGCACTCGTGAGCGTGGAACCATCACCCTTGAAATTGGAAAATGGTGTTAGAGGGCGGGTGAAAACAGTCTACACGAATTTTTCGACAACCTAGAGATACCTCCCCCGTTGAAAGCGTGGCGAAGGTTTACGCAGTGGGCGTGCTCCACGTTGCGCAACCACTCTAAAGCGCTCTTAGAGTGTCTTTGCCTAAGTTTCAGTTTGAACTCGGTCTTGGGTCGTCTCAAAAGGTAATTACCTGTGCAGTGTGCTTCGCTCATGCAGTGCAAGTACAGAGAGTTAGCGTCTACACCTAGGATATGTTCTCACGTTCTCGCTTCTTCGCCGTACTTGTGTTCCCTTATCAGCGTGATTCCCTTCTCGTGAAATCTATGGAAGATTATGGAAAGTCCCCTGACCAGATCTTTTTTTTATCAGAGAGTGGAGGTGGGAGTCGAACTGGTGAAATGTCACAAACGGGGTCTCTGTGGTTTGAAAAAGGAACTGTAAAGTCAAACCCGGAAGGGAGATGCCGTCTTTGAACATGTCGATGTTGCGCTACCTGGAAAATTTAGCGTGATTATTCAGTGTCTCTATGAAGGGTTTCTCGTCTCTGAAATTTTGCATGTTCTGTTCGGACCAAACTTTTTTACATTCGGTGTAGTCAAATTCAAACATCTTGGTGCCAGTCAGTTTGCTGTCAAATGCAGATCTTGGTGGTAGTGTTCTGTTTTCCAGTTTCCTGGTAGATGTCATCCATTCTTAAGGAAAGTGTCCTTTGTGCTGATTTCTGGTGAAAGCTAGTAGATAATTCGCGTAGTTATAACCAGGTGCCAAATAGTTTACTACATCGAAGAAAACAATGTGTCAAGTGTAAATTGACAAGTATTGGTTACTTCTCTTTATGACGCTGAATTCTTCATTCTCTCTCTCTTTGGAGGAGAAGAACAAGTGAAGCTGTACTTTGATCAGATTCAAGTCATAACGCCCCGAGTTGAAACCTACAAGACTTGGCGGAGAAAGTCTCTTCTTCAGTTCAACTAAAGGGTGCCTTCTCCCAGTTTCATTGAAGTCGATGCCTGGAGGACTGAAAGCCTCTTCTTGGTGGAGAGCTTCAGCCATCCTCTCATCTAACTTCGCTAACGTAGGCTGGTAAAGTTCTAGCACTGCTTCCCTGATGATCTTGGCGGTGTCATTTATGTAATTCAAAACTCTATCCAACAAGGAGTCTGAAGCAGACCAGACCTTCGTGACCTGGAAAGTCGGATGCGACACTAGCCGACAGAGGGACGTGTTCCCATAGGACTGACACATGTTCGGTGGACAGTTCTTTGGGCGGTCTGAAGAAAGCTTCGAAATCGAAGGTAATTTTGTAAGGGTACATTTTCGAATTTCCGTTGGGAGGAAAAATGGAAAAATCTGCTAGTGCTTCGAAAACCGTTTTCAAATTTTGGTAGATTCCACCTACATATTTCAAGGCGACTTGTCTGCAAGGGGAAAGTTGGTTCCTGTGTCTTTTCAGTAAGAACTTAGTCGTGAACGCCGACTTACACTCGGGACATTCGTAGATGCCAGGGTATTCATTGAAATCCGTAACGATGGAAACGTGCAAACCGTATGTCGCGGACAGGTGTAGGTTGACTTTACCTCGGGCGGCCGATGTTTCGGAAGGTGGCCTGATCAGGGTAACTCGGTTTTTCAGGTTCTGACCCCTCACTTTACTGGTGGTGTAAATCGCTATTTGTATATCAAATAAGTCCTCTAACGTGGGTAAGTCGCTGATGATCAAACCTGGAAAGGTTTCAGGTTTCGCAGTGGAATCAAACCAACACAGCAATTTTGAAGCGTGTTTGCTGGTCTTGTATAAGTGAAAGGATATGCAGCAAAAGACGCATAACTTGTCCCTGTTGGGAAAATCTAGCACACCTCGTCTCTTTTTAAGTCGACCCAAATGGGTACCCCTAACCTCTATGGGGAATTCTCTGGGTAGTTCGTATTCTCGGAGGAATAGTCACACCGTCGAGAGATTCGCGTTGACAGGTGATTTTTTAGTAATTTCCTTCTCCGCATAGAGGATAAAATTTAGGAATTACCCTACATTTTTCCATGTGTCTCTCGAAATTGTACAGCCTTTTAATTAAATTTTTTGAAACACTTTTCACAGATAGGATGATCCATTTTCACTGAGTTACTTATATATGTCTTTTTTCTATATTTTAAATTTATCTATCTATCTATCTAACTAGCTATTTTTTTCTTTCTATCTATCTATTTACCTGTACACCTATATACGCAACATACCGACACAAAGTATATACATCTACATTCACGTGATATAAAACATATGTCAGCACTAGCTCACACACGTCAAATTTTATCAAGAAATTTAAGAATAATCTCTTTTTTGTCACCCAGTTCTTTCAGTCACTTGGTCGAAAGCATCAAAAGCATCACACTGTCATGTGTCAGAGTTTTCTGGGGTCCTTCGTACTTGCGCACATGGATGACGTTCTTACCCTTGTAATAGCTGACAGCAACATACAGCGCGCTTTCCGGATCCAGGACGACAAACCATGTTTGTAATTGGGTATCCTTGGGAAACCGCCCTGTCGCGTATCCGTACCTCCTCTTGGATGTTAGTGACGGTCGCTATTAGCTTGAGGAGTGCGTCAGTGGTGAAGTTTACTTTTCTGGTGGGCGTCGAGGTGCACTTTACGGCGCTGTAGCGTTCCTTGGAGATTCTAACCCCATCGAGCCAGATCTCTAGCTTCAAACTGTCGATGGTGTGGAAGGTGTAGGCGATTCACATTTCACTAGCGCTTATCTCTTCTTGGATGCCTGGTCACCACTCTTGGTAAAATTCCTCTTGATACTCGTGAGTGTTTCAAAGTAAGAAGAGAAGCGTTGGTATCTTGGGTCTTTTGAGAAGAGGATAGCCACACACCGTCATTCGTGGTTGTGGAGGGCGAGTAAGTCGGAGAGGTAAGAAAAAACTTGCTCCGACTCTGCTCGACGTCGGTGTCCCCTGGTGGATAGCAGAAGCCGGTGGTTCTTAGAGACTCCACGATAGCGGAGGTGAGTAGATCGGGTGATTTTTGAGCAACCACTGGAGAAGTCAACTCTTCCTTCTCCTCCTCCTCCTCTGTTTCTACCAAGTGGCGGGTCTCCAAATAAGCTGTATGAGTGCAATCGTGTGTGTCTACGTCAGTTGTAGTTGCACCAGCAGAGACTTCTCCTGCATTAGCATCAGCATCAGCATTAGCATCAGCATCAACAGTAGTAACAGCATCAGCAGCAGCAGCAGCAGCAACGTGGGTATAAAACATCAGTGTCCAGTAAGGAGATGTATAAGACCCACCGTCAACAGCAGCTCCGACGTTATCAGCAGCAGTAGGAGCAGTAGGAGCAGCAGTAGCAGCACCAGCAGCAGTAGCAGCAGTAGCAGCACCAGCAGCACCACTACCACCATCACCACCACCAACAGCAGCAGCAGTAACACCACCACCACCATGTGGGTTGTTAGCAGGAGCAACTGCAGTAGTAGCATCTTCAGCAGCAGGAGAAGACAATGAAGTCTTGTTGGTCCTTCTCGTCTTCCTTGAGAGCTGTAGCTTAGATGGTCTTCTACTCATGGTGAGGGTTGCAAAGAGAGTGTGAGTGAATGAAATTTTTCTCCCTCCCTTATATACGCCTCTGAAGATAAGTCGCTTAGTGCAGTTTAAATAGATGACAGGTGGATTTGACGTCTCTTCTTAGAAAAGAGGATTAATCCTGTAGTCACAACAGAAGAGACCCTTGCTCGGTAGGAGTCCTATAAATCCAATTTTCACCTGTCCTCCACAGGGGAAATAAACAATAGGAGAATCTGGAAAAAACTTCACTCCATTCTTAGATCATCAACGGGTAGATGGAAAAAAGAAAGTTCCAGCAAGATCAAAGTCATCTTTTGATAGCTTTTTAGAAAAGAGCTCTAATCCTATGAATAGTTATCACAATACCTTTCCACCTGTTTTATGTCAACAGATCTAAAAGATAAGTCGCTACACAGAATGAAAGCAATCACCCCTAATCTTCACCAAATACACTTGTCACAGTGCCTTTCCTCCTTTTGATGTTAACAAATTCAAAAGCCTCATGCTGATAAGACGCTACACAGAAAGGAAAAGGTGGTGGTAAGTATCCAGCTGGAAATAGGCTTAGATCACCCTATTTAAACCACCCCAATTTCTCTTGGAAGGATATATCACTGCTGACCACTACAACTACTGCGCCTACCGCCACTGCCTTTACCATCACCAGCACCACCTACCTGCCGGCTGCCTGCCTACCTGCTCGCCTACTGACCTTCATCAAGTGATTTCTGAAGTTTTTGCAGACGAGAAAAGTCTTGAAAATAACCCCTCCCTATCTGACTCTGACGTATGTGAATTGAGTGTACAGGATGTCATGTGTGAAATGAAATTTTCATATAACAATCATTTGCTTCATGATATAGGAAAACTGTCAATTGGATCTTGGAAGAAATTGGGAATCTACTTGGACATCCCCTATGAGCGTCTGCAGGAGATGGTTGTTATCAAGACGGTGCAGGATATGTGTATGGAGATGTTCCAAACTTGGTGGTCTAAAACTACGGCTCATGCCAGATGGGGAGAACTCCACCATGCCTACATCAGTGTTCATCCACAAGATCTGTTACTTCAGTCGCAGAGCTTTTTCAAGACGTACAAATTGGATTACAACAACCCCGACCAGTTTTTAATGGAGAGGTACATTGTCACCATGTCGGAATCTCTATTCAGGGAGTGGAAAGATATGGGGACGTATTTAGGCTTGACGTCTGAAAAGCTAAATAGCATTGCTTAACAACCTGAACAAGATATGTCTCTCCACGCCTTCAATTTGTTGAAAATGTGGCAAGCTAAACCTGACAGTACACATCATCAGCTCATTCCAGTGCTGATGGATGACATGCGGAGGTTTGACGTGGCCAGATATATATTGCTTCACTTTGAAAACAAAGAAAAAGAGATGATACATGGAGAGTAATTGTGGAAGGGCATGGTGACTTATGTAAAGGAGTCGGAGGTGTGCACCATGGGAATCCCATCTTAAGTCGCTACACAGGAACGTGGTGGTAGAGATGGAGAGTATGCAGCTGAAAAGGGGATTAAGCACATCTATATGAACCACTTATGTCACGTCTCTGCTGTCTCATTTACCGCCTACCACTAATACGTCCACACTCGACACAGCTACTACCACCGTCGTCACTGCTCGCACCACGTTACCTACCTACCTACCTACCTGAGAGAATGGTCAAGTACGTACATTTCATCCATTTATCAAGAAGACTTAACACTTTCGACACAATTATGTGGAATAAACCCTGTCCTTTCACAGAGAAACTCGCCGTCCACGGATTCTTTTACATCGGAGGTAAGGACCTTGTTCGATGCTACCAATGTGGAGTCACTATACACACATGGTTAGAAAGTGACGACATCGCCGCGGGGCATTTCAGACACTCTCCTACCTGCCCGTTGGCCTCGGAAGGTTTGAAGTCCACAGAGCAAAATTTTGCTGATGGAAATGTTGAAGAAACTGGACTACGAGTTGCAGCTTTTCAGAATGAAGCGTGGAGGAGTTTTTCGTTTTTTGAACAAGCATCTTCTATGTTTTCTAACGCTGTAACGTCAGAGGACAGAGTAAATAAATGAGAAACAACATATATACACAAGACACCGTGGACAACATATATGAACAACGAATCACGATTCATATATAGATAAGACACCAAGATAGTTTGTATGTAAAAAAAATGAAATGAGATTACAACATGAGATTACAACAAATAAAAGGTGGAATGTGTACTGTGAAGGTCACGTAACTACTTGCTTGCTTGCTGCATACAGCTGACTGACGGTATGAGGTGTGGACAGCCAACCAACCAATCAGAGGTCTCTGTTTTTTTATTTGGCAAAAAGTTTTAAAAAATAGTCACGTCACAAAATTTTTCAAATTTCCCACCAAAATGATGACCTCTGATTGGTTTATTCAAATTGGGGTCATGTGACCTTATTTGCATAATAGAGGTCACGTGACCTAAACAGCCAGCCTATCAGAAGGCGCCATTTTGGCGGCACACCACAGGGGGTTTGGGTCACGTGACCATTTTTGAATTTCCCGCCAAAAGGGAGGGCTCTGATTGGTCCATTTTGGTGCCACACCATGGGGGGTCTAGGTCACGTGACCCCACATTTGAATTTCCCGCCAAAAGGGAGGCCTCTGATTGGCTGCATCCCCAGTGAGTAATATCCTTAGATTAGCTTTAGTCCCGTTCCAATACATACTATACTACTCCTGCTGTGAGGTCATGAGAGGCCGCCCGGCTACCTCCCGCAAGATATCAGACCAGCATGAGGCTTGGGTTTTCACGCCCTGGCTGATCCCGTTACAATACCAATTTCAGTACAATACATTGGCATTATGAGTAATGAACGATCTTCATTACTGCATGTTTCTCCCTAGCTACTTGTCAATCCACAATCCAATTCAGTTTCTTACAGTGTCAAAATAAAGTCCTCGTTCGCGGTCTTGTGTTGAACCACTGGTACAAGTGACTTTGTAGAAATGCAACTCCTCATGTAATATGTCATTTACTAATTAATCTAAGTGACGCTGTACTATCCTTATTGAAAAAAGGGTCATTATCATATGAAACATGTATAGGTCGAGCTCTTTCTCAAATGCCACTTGTGGTGTATTGCATTGATTCAGGGATCATTAATTTAATACCAATGTGGAAAATAGATTCATATCATGTTAATGAAATATATATCTATTAAAAAAATGTGCACACTTTATTCGGGGGTTAGTCGTTAAACTAGAATGAAATAGTAAATCAAAATCAAAGGTATACAGTGTGTACAAAATACCGATAGGGATCTTACCATTGAAGGAAACTTTCCTGTTCCTGTCAGACATGGTCTACTTGCTGCATTTGATGTTCAGACACGCCGAGCTGTGACAAAATTATATATAGATGTCACCCATACATTGCAGCCAGAAGGGGGGAAGTCCTCTTCGCCAGATGTATGACCTATCTGGAGATAACATATACGGCATTGTGCCGATACGTAATTAAAGGGGTAACAGTAGGATTAATGATAAGGCTCAAAGGGGTAAAGGACTGGAATATGAAAAAAGTACCTGCAACACAACGTTATAAAATCGATATGTATATTTTTTGTACCCGCATCCAGAGTTGGCAACAATGAAATTTTAAGTCTGAAAAGCATACTTGTGTGACGTTTTCTGCCAATAAAAATTAGTCAACAACAATATGCCAGTGTCATGGGATATGGAAGGCCGGTGTGACATCCCAGTTGCCATTTGTTATTTGTCATTTGCCAATTGATACTTACGTCTTGCCAGTTGCCGATTGTTATCTAAAGTTATTGTCATTTTCCAGTTGCCATTTGCCAATTGCCACTTATGTCTTGCCATTTGCCAATTGTTATTCTCATTTGCCATTTGCCAATTGCCAATTGTCACTTTTAGCTTGCCAATTGCCAATTAATAACCATTCATCAATTGTGGGTTAACAACTGGCATAGTGTACGCATAGTCAGCCAGTCGGTGCCACCTTACGATACCGAGATACGGACATAATGACTATTCCAGTTTACTCCTGACTAAGACACAATTAAAGGGGGGCTAGCACAGACTTTTAACAATATGGGTACCTGGCCTAAGATTGTTGATAGATTCGTGGAAACCAGTGGAAAAGTTGCGACGATCTGATTGGTCGAGGGGTGGTCACGTGATTTTTTAATGCGGGCGTGCATTAGCATGCTAGTTACCCTTTAACAATTGGCAAGTGGCAAATGACATCAAGCTAACAATTATTAACAATTATTTACAATTATTAAAAATTTTTAACAATTACTAATAATTATTTACAATTATTGATATTTTTTAACAATTACTAATAATTATTTACAGTTATTAATGTAGGGTCAGGCATCATCTTGTATATATTAGTGCGCCTCATCTGAGAGATGATTGTGTTTGTGTGTTGATACATCTAGTGTTAAGCGAACCAAAGAGCCACCCAACATATAGACTTAATACGAACCGTTACACTGGTGCCGTGACCAGTCGGTTCGGGGTGGAGCGCGGCCAAACGGCCGAAAGTCGCAGAAAAACCAAGGCGAGTTCCTCCAGCCCTGGGCTCGAGGAATTCGAAGAGGAGGGTATTACTTCCCAGTATCTGCTGTTAGACTGGAAACTAGGTCAACAGTATATGTATAACCCGGATGGTGTACAGAGAGTTTTCTCTACACCCGATCAATTGGACGATCCCTCCACATTAGGAGATGGGATCATTAAGTTATACCCGAGTACCCTTAGCCATGTGGCTTCGGATACTGGCGTATTTAGCAGGTTAGTAAAACCCGCCCGGTTGGACTTGAGCAATTGGTCTCAAGTAATTACTAGTAGGCGTGAATTAGAAGCCGGCATCTCGGTGAGCGCCACAATCAACAAGCTTCGTTCTATAGAACAAGAGGCGATTTTAAAGGAATCCGCCCTTAAGTATAGGTTGTCGTCTCTAGCCCATCGGGTGGGGTTAAAGACGAATGAAGAGAAACGAAGGGAAAGTAAGTTGGCTGCTCTGGAAAAAAAGGAAGCGATTGAAAAGGCTAGAGCCGAAGAAGTCGCTAAAGCTTGGGATGTGAATAGATTGCAATCCGACCTTAATGCAATGGAAGAGAAGCTGAAAAAACTTCAACTTCGTAAAGTCGAAATGGAATCTACTGAGTACCAGAGGTCTCAGAAGGAAAAGAGTGAGAAGTATCGCTTATTAAAAGATACTTTAAAGAAAGAGGTGCAGGCAGCCCAATTAGAGCGTAAACGAGCAGTCAAGGACAATGAGAAGATTCGGTCAGAAATCTTGTCTGAGAACGCTCAGTTAAGAGAGGAGCAGAGGAATCTGACCACCGATGTGGCCACCCTGACACTAAACAAGTCCGCTATGGAAAGCTACTTGCATGATAAGGAACAGACTAATCCACCTACAACAAGCTTGGATCCTAGTCCCAACCTTACCTTTGTTAAACAGGGTGACTTTGTCTCCTGTTCAACCCCTAAGCTAGGCACTGACATAACTGCCGTGCGCGGGTATGCCGTGCGTGGAGGCTAAAAGTGTGATTTAGCAAAGATGGAGCAGCTGAAGTTGACATGTTTTTACTTATTGATTCTAAAGCTGTTTACAGGTAGATTTGGACAATTAGGTTATCATTTTAACGGGCTTGAAGAGGGCTTCAATATGCATGTATTTGTTTAATAAATTGAAGAGAAAAAAATCATGTTTCTCCCAGGTGAACTCAAAACTTAAGTTCAGGAGCATTTTATGGTATGAAGTATGCATCTCACATAGTTAAAAATGGCACTCACATATTCCCTGGTTAAATAAGGTCTAGAAAATGTCTAGTTTTCTTCTTTCTAATAGGCAGCAGTATGTTTTTAAGCAACTACAAAATCATGACCTATTAACTCTGTGAGGGGGAGTGAGAGATTAGCTCTAACACCTCCTCCACTGCAGCACACCTATAGCCACCACTGGGGGTGGCCCCTACTGGAGGGCTGACTACCAGGACCTCTCTGACTGACTAGTAGGGGTACACTTTGAAGTATGAACATCAGTCAGAGTGTCATTTTAAGGTGAAATGGCAACCCACACATTTTGACATGTCATGTGATCTTTACTTTTAACTTTTGGGTTCACACTAACATTACATCAAAACATTGAAAATTTTTGAGAACTTTGACCTCTCTTATTTATCATGACCTTGACCCTGGTTAAGGTCATATCAAGGTCAAATGCTAGACCACATATGAAATGATCTCTATTCTTACTTTGTGTTTCCTATCTTAATATTTTTGCAAGAAATTATGGTTGATTGTTATGGTTTTATGTGGACTGTCAAAATGTTGGTTATGTAATGTCTCTTTGACCTTGACCTTATATAGGTCAACTTGACCTTCTTGATGAAATATTGAAAAAGAGTCAGCTGATCATTGATTCTGTCATTTATCTTGCTAAATCTCAACAAATGTTAACTCATTAATAAAAAAAAATCAATAAATTTGACCTTTGACCTTAAAATGACCTTGACCTAGATCAAGGTAAGGCCATAGGTCATTGGAGTAATCCTTAATAAACTTTCCTCTACTTTTTTTATTTCAAGTTCCTAGTGTCCACAACAAGCAGGATCGCAAAGTATGGGTTATTGGGGGTACCAGGAGGATGGTACCTTCTGCGCAATGCAACTAAGAAAGAACACTTCCCGTAGGAAATACATTCCGAGGAAGGTTTTTAATAAGTCGAAGGATGCTAAATCAGCACCCAAGACTACAGGCACTCCCAGATCCAATGGCAAGGCGCATAAGCCTGCCGAGAGCACTTCTAAAGTGAGTCTCCGGACATGACAAAGTTAATGGAAGAGATGTGCAAAAAGACTACAAGCCAGTCGGTCGAGACGCAGAGTGGATTGCCGAACTGTTAAATGTTTTAGGTGCCAGAAAATGGGGCACTATTCGTCAGAATGTACTGCTGCTAAGCCAGTAATGGCAGCTTACTATGAAGCCGAAGCCGAAGCAGATCAGCAGGATGCTGAGATGTCTGATGTAGTGGGAAATTAGAGGGGGTTGTATCCACGGCATTGGGTATGACCCCAACGAGAAACGAATGCCAAAAGGCTACCGGGGGTAATTCGGTGGAAGATTTCGGATCAAAATTACCTGTAGGTTGGGTGACTGTGGGTGCGCACCCCAGCATTCTGACCGGGGCCAGGGACCCTAGTGCCAATGTGTGTGTTGGAGGTGACTACCTGGTGAGTGGCCGCACTGGGGTAGAGGAAGGATGGATCAATGAGTTGATCCGAGTGTGTGGGACATGCCTTCCCCCAAGTCATCCATGTCTGGAGTTTTTAAGAGGACTCGGATTGAATCTTGGTGATTCGGGAGACTTTCATCAGTTTACCAGTAACCCATCCCCATTGGGAGGGAGACGGTGGTATATACCCGTAACTGTGCAAGGCTGGGTTGGAGAATTCTTAGTGGATACTGGAGCTAGCAATTCCTGTTTGTCCAAAAGGTTTTTTGATTCGGTGGCCAGCAGCCATGAGAACCTCAAAACGGGGGTAAATGCTTGCATAGCCGACGGAAGCAGTATGAGAACTTTTGGGAGGACTTTAATGCCTATCCGTATAGGAGGCAAAGAATTCGTTCTTTCGCCTACTATAGCAGAGGTTAGTGACGATGGAATCCTTGGTCTGGATTTTGCAAGCCTATACGGGGCCATGTTGGATCCGAGGGATGGGATGATGAGTATCCGGAACCCTTATGGCTTACATGTACAATGCATGTTGAGACAAGTGTCTTCAGTAGCTTCGGTTATTCATACGGTGAAAATCCCTCCTGGTACTACTTGTGATGTCCTTTGCGGCAGATTAATGGCCCAGAAGGGTGAGATAGGAGTCTTTGAACCCGACACGATACACTTATTGAGCATCGGGTTGGACTCAGTGGATACGTTAGTGGCGAATGCAGCATGGTCTGTACTACCCATGACTAACCGAACCGGTTCAGTGATTATCTTGAAACGAGGTGACGCGTAGGGGTGATGAGTTCAGTGGAATACGTCGCCGAAGCCGAGTTCAATAAACCATTAAACCCTGTTAGTAAGCATCCTTTGGATGAAGAATTTCAGAAACTGATTGATAAATCAGATTTACAGGATACGGAGGATAAGCGGCACCTAGGGGATCTCCTTCGAAGGTATGAGAATGCTTTCGGTAGAGAGGGAGGACCCATAGGTAGAACCGATAAGGTGTTGCACACTATTGATGTGGGCGACAAAAGACCTTTTAAAATACCGTATCATAGACTTCTTCTTTAGAAGAAGTTAATATGCGAACAGTAAATACGAAAACAGTCGGAACTAGGGGTAATCATGCCGAGCTCGAGCCGACTACTGGAAACTAAACGGTATGACAAAGAAGAACTCGTATCCTCTACCAAGGATAGACGAGACCTTAGATAGCTTGGGTGGGAACCAACGGTTCTGCACCCTGGATTTCCAATCCGGGTATTGGCAAATACCGATGCATCCCAAAGACATAGAGAAAACTGCGTTCTCTAGCCATTTGGGACTATTCGAGTATAATGTCTTGCCGTTTGGATTGTGTAATGCACCAGCTACGTTCGAGGCTATGATGGAATCTCTACTCAGTGACTTGCTGTGGAAGAAGTGTCTGGTCTATTTGGATGATGTTGTCGTAATCGGCAAGTCATTCCAGGAGTGCCACGTGAATCTACAGCTGGTCTTGGATAGAATTCTAGCCAACAGCCTAAAGCTTAAGCCTAAGAAATGTAATCTGTTTAAGAAAACAATTACATACTTGGGAAGGATAATTACCCCCAATGGGGTAAGTGCAGATCCGGAGAAGCTTGAGGCAGTGGACAATTGGGAAAGACCCACGAGTGCTAATGAGGTTAGATCATTTTTAGGATTTTGTTCCTATTACCGTGCTTTCATACCAAACTACTCTCGTGTAAGTTTACCTATGCAATGTTTAGCTCATTGGACACCAGGTAGGGCACGGGAACCCTTTCCATCGACCAGCGAGCAGGTCGATGGAAAGGATGGAAAGGAATAAAAGATTTGTTTAGAAACACATCGGTACTGAAATATCCCACTCCCGAGGGACATTTCATACTAGACACCGATGCAAGCAATAATGCTATAGGGGCTGCACTCTCTCAGGTCCAGAATGGAGTCGAAGTCCCATTAGCATTCGCTAGCAACACGCTAAGCAAAACACAGCGTAATTATTGTACCACTAAAAGAGAACTCCTCGCGGTAGTGGTGTATACGAAGTATAAGCATTTCCTTTGGGGAACTGACTTTACTTTGCGTACCGATCATTCGTCTCTGAGGTGGCTTCTTAATTTTAAAGACACCGAGGGGATGATTGGAAGATGGTTAGCTCACCTATCCAAATTCAGGTTAGAGCACAAACAGATTGAGCACCGCCCTGGTGAAAAGCATATAAATGCAGATGCCTTATCAAGACGACCAGTCCAAAAGTGCCAAAATGCCACTTGTGATGACTGCGGGGCCCACACTGCTGTGGTCGCCGGGTTGGTATATAACTATACCACCCCCGTATCCCCTAGGAGGAGGCTGTGTGTAGCTATCTCGATTGGTCCCCGGAGACCATCAAGAAGTTTCAACAGTCGGATCCCACCACTGCACGCATCTTGGAATACTTACGGAAAGGTATTAAGCCAGTAAGGCCAATGTTATCTCTGGAGGACAGAGAAACGAGGCAATTATTAGCTCAGTGGACTGAGCTAGAGATCCGAGATGGCATATTGTGCAGGTGGAAGACTACTTCCACAGGCAATAAGCTATTGCAAATAGTGATTCCCACCTCGATGAGAAGGGATATCATGTATTATTGTCATGGACACCAAACGAGTGGCCATTTTGGGAAGAAACGATCCATAGAACGTCTGCAAAGACGATATTACTGGCCAGGGAAGAGGGGTGACCTACTTCGGTGGATTGCAACTTGCCCTGATTGTTGTAAACACAAGCCAGGACCCAGCCTGGGCAAGCTACCCTTGACCCAGGAATTGTTTGGTGTCAGATTTGCTCAAGTAGCAATCAACATCATTAGTGGATTTAAAACGACGCCTAGAGAAAATACTTGTATGATGGTCGTAACTGACTACTATACTAAGTACACTCGGGTGTTTCCTCTTCCGAATCACAAAGCCGCTACATGTGCCGAGGCATTTGTAAAAGGCTGGGTGCTACATTTGGGTGTACCCCTTATGATGCACAGTGATCAAGGTAGGGAGTTTGAGTCAGAGTTATGGCAGGAAATGTGCCATTACTTAGCTATATGTAAGACCCGAACCAACCCATACCGACCACAATCGGATGGCTAGGTAGAGAGGTTCAATAGGACTTTGATACAAGTCCTAAAGCCCCTGGTTAATAGCCATCAGGACGATTGGGACAAACAGTGTGAGTTTGTAGTACACGCCTACAACAACACCGTCCATTCATCCACTAATTGTACCCCAAACCTCTTGGTGTTTGACGAGGACATAATTATGCCCGCCGACTTGGTATACGGAGTGGTTGGAATCGACCTGGAGGCTCCTTGCACTGTGTTGTTTGTGGAGTCGCTTCTGGATAGATTTAAGCATGCATACGAAGTAGTTCGGAAAGAACTACTGAAGAGTGCTAAATGGCAGAAGGTGGGGTATGACACCAATGCAAGAATGATACGTGTAGCGGACAAGGTACTGAGGTATTACGAGCCGCTCGTATGGTTGAAGCTCGTAACGCCTTGGGAGGGTCCGTTTAAGATTGTGCGCATCATCTCTGAGTCGGAGAGGGAGTTCGGATACCAACCCCCATGGCCGACTATAAGTAGGCCTAAGTTTGTGGTACCCGAGAAACGCCCTAGAGATCTAAAAAGAAGACGACGAGTCGGAAACGGCCTAATCGTAAGAAATGGAAAAATGTCTCGCTGAGTGAAGGCATTACACATGGGAAAGGTCCTGCTTTGGCTCTATTCTTACTTTGTGTTTCCTATCTTAATATTTTTGCAAGAAATTATGGTTGATTGTTATGGTTTTATGTGGACTGTCAAAATGTTGGTTATGTAATGTCTCTTTGACCTTGACCTTATATAGGTCAACTTGACCTTCTTGATGAAATATTGAAAAAGAGTCAGCTGATCATTGATTCTGTCATTTATCTTGCTAAATCTCAACAAATGTTAACTCATTAATAAAAAAAAATCAATAAATTTGACCTTTGACCTTAAAATGACCTTGACCTAGATCAAGGTAAGGCCATAGGTCATTGGAGTAATCCTTAATAAACTTTCCTCTACTTTTTTTATTTCAAGTTCCTAGTGTCCACAACAAGCAGGATCGCAAAGTATGGGTTATTGGGGGTACCAGGAGGATGGTACCTTCTGCGCAATGCAACTAAGAAAGAACACTTCCCGTAGGAAATACATTCCGAGGAAGGTTTTTAATAAGTCGAAGGATGCTAAATCAGCACCCAAGACTACAGGCACTCCCAGATCCAATGGCAAGGCGCATAAGCCTGCCGAGAGCACTTCTAAAGTGAGTCTCCGGACATGACAAAGTTAATGGAAGAGATGTGCAAAAAGACTACAAGCCAGTCGGTCGAGACGCAGAGTGGATTGCCGAACTGTTAAATGTTTTAGGTGCCAGAAAATGGGGCACTATTCGTCAGAATGTACTGCTGCTAAGCCAGTAATGGCAGCTTACTATGAAGCCGAAGCCGAAGCAGATCAGCAGGATGCTGAGATGTCTGATGTAGTGGGAAATTAGAGGGGGTTGTATCCACGGCATTGGGTATGACCCCAACGAGAAACGAATGCCAAAAGGCTACCGGGGGTAATTCGGTGGAAGATTTCGGATCAAAATTACCTGTAGG
The DNA here is from genome assembly GCA_949317995.1 of Acholoe squamosa. Lineage (NCBI taxonomy): Eukaryota > Metazoa > Annelida > Polychaeta > Phyllodocida > Polynoidae > Acholoe > Acholoe squamosa. The sequence continues at coordinate 27,064,812 of OX439039.1, read as the reverse complement.
TTGGGTGACTGTGGGTGCGCACCCCAGCATTCTGACCGGGGCCAGGGACCCTAGTGCCAATGTGTGTGTTGGAGGTGACTACCTGGTGAGTGGCCGCACTGGGGTAGAGGAAGGATGGATCAATGAGTTGATCCGAGTGTGTGGGACATGCCTTCCCCCAAGTCATCCATGTCTGGAGTTTTTAAGAGGACTCGGATTGAATCTTGGTGATTCGGGAGACTTTCATCAGTTTACCAGTAACCCATCCCCATTGGGAGGGAGACGGTGGTATATACCCGTAACTGTGCAAGGCTGGGTTGGAGAATTCTTAGTGGATACTGGAGCTAGCAATTCCTGTTTGTCCAAAAGGTTTTTTGATTCGGTGGCCAGCAGCCATGAGAACCTCAAAACGGGGGTAAATGCTTGCATAGCCGACGGAAGCAGTATGAGAACTTTTGGGAGGACTTTAATGCCTATCCGTATAGGAGGCAAAGAATTCGTTCTTTCGCCTACTATAGCAGAGGTTAGTGACGATGGAATCCTTGGTCTGGATTTTGCAAGCCTATACGGGGCCATGTTGGATCCGAGGGATGGGATGATGAGTATCCGGAACCCTTATGGCTTACATGTACAATGCATGTTGAGACAAGTGTCTTCAGTAGCTTCGGTTATTCATACGGTGAAAATCCCTCCTGGTACTACTTGTGATGTCCTTTGCGGCAGATTAATGGCCCAGAAGGGTGAGATAGGAGTCTTTGAACCCGACACGATACACTTATTGAGCATCGGGTTGGACTCAGTGGATACGTTAGTGGCGAATGCAGCATGGTCTGTACTACCCATGACTAACCGAACCGGTTCAGTGATTATCTTGAAACGAGGTGACGCGTAGGGGTGATGAGTTCAGTGGAATACGTCGCCGAAGCCGAGTTCAATAAACCATTAAACCCTGTTAGTAAGCATCCTTTGGATGAAGAATTTCAGAAACTGATTGATAAATCAGATTTACAGGATACGGAGGATAAGCGGCACCTAGGGGATCTCCTTCGAAGGTATGAGAATGCTTTCGGTAGAGAGGGAGGACCCATAGGTAGAACCGATAAGGTGTTGCACACTATTGATGTGGGCGACAAAAGACCTTTTAAAATACCGTATCATAGACTTCTTCTTTAGAAGAAGTTAATATGCGAACAGTAAATACGAAAACAGTCGGAACTAGGGGTAATCATGCCGAGCTCGAGCCGACTACTGGAAACTAAACGGTATGACAAAGAAGAACTCGTATCCTCTACCAAGGATAGACGAGACCTTAGATAGCTTGGGTGGGAACCAACGGTTCTGCACCCTGGATTTCCAATCCGGGTATTGGCAAATACCGATGCATCCCAAAGACATAGAGAAAACTGCGTTCTCTAGCCATTTGGGACTATTCGAGTATAATGTCTTGCCGTTTGGATTGTGTAATGCACCAGCTACGTTCGAGGCTATGATGGAATCTCTACTCAGTGACTTGCTGTGGAAGAAGTGTCTGGTCTATTTGGATGATGTTGTCGTAATCGGCAAGTCATTCCAGGAGTGCCACGTGAATCTACAGCTGGTCTTGGATAGAATTCTAGCCAACAGCCTAAAGCTTAAGCCTAAGAAATGTAATCTGTTTAAGAAAACAATTACATACTTGGGAAGGATAATTACCCCCAATGGGGTAAGTGCAGATCCGGAGAAGCTTGAGGCAGTGGACAATTGGGAAAGACCCACGAGTGCTAATGAGGTTAGATCATTTTTAGGATTTTGTTCCTATTACCGTGCTTTCATACCAAACTACTCTCGTGTAAGTTTACCTATGCAATGTTTAGCTCATTGGACACCAGGTAGGGCACGGGAACCCTTTCCATCGACCAGCGAGCAGGAAGAATCTTTTAATAAAATAAAAGATTTGTTTAGAAACACATCGGTACTGAAATATCCCACTCCCGAGGGACATTTCATACTAGACACCGATGCAAGCAATAATGCTATAGGGGCTGCACTCTCTCAGGTCCAGAATGGAGTCGAAGTCCCATTAGCATTCGCTAGCAACACGCTAAGCAAAACACAGCGTAATTATTGTACCACTAAAAGAGAACTCCTCGCGGTAGTGGTGTATACGAAGTATAAGCATTTCCTTTGGGGAACTGACTTTACTTTGCGTACCGATCATTCGTCTCTGAGGTGGCTTCTTAATTTTAAAGACACCGAGGGGATGATTGGAAGATGGTTAGCTCACCTATCCAAATTCAGGTTAGAGCACAAACAGATTGAGCACCGCCCTGGTGAAAAGCATATAAATGCAGATGCCTTATCAAGACGACCAGTCCAAAAGTGCCAAAATGCCACTTGTGATGACTGCGGGGCCCACACTGCTGTGGTCGCCGGGTTGGTATATAACTATACCACCCCCGTATCCCCTAGGAGGAGGCTGTGTGTAGCTATCTCGATTGGTCCCCGGAGACCATCAAGAAGTTTCAACAGTCGGATCCCACCACTGCACGCATCTTGGAATACTTACGGAAAGGTATTAAGCCAGTAAGGCCAATGTTATCTCTGGAGGACAGAGAAACGAGGCAATTATTAGCTCAGTGGACTGAGCTAGAGATCCGAGATGGCATATTGTGCAGGTGGAAGACTACTTCCACAGGCAATAAGCTATTGCAAATAGTGATTCCCACCTCGATGAGAAGGGATATCATGTATTATTGTCATGGACACCAAACGAGTGGCCATTTTGGGAAGAAACGATCCATAGAACGTCTGCAAAGACGATATTACTGGCCAGGGAAGAGGGGTGACCTACTTCGGTGGATTGCAACTTGCCCTGATTGTTGTAAACACAAGCCAGGACCCAGCCTGGGCAAGCTACCCTTGACCCAGGAATTGTTTGGTGTCAGATTTGCTCAAGTAGCAATCAACATCATTAGTGGATTTAAAACGACGCCTAGAGAAAATACTTGTATGATGGTCGTAACTGACTACTATACTAAGTACACTCGGGTGTTTCCTCTTCCGAATCACAAAGCCGCTACATGTGCCGAGGCATTTGTAAAAGGCTGGGTGCTACATTTGGGTGTACCCCTTATGATGCACAGTGATCAAGGTAGGGAGTTTGAGTCAGAGTTATGGCAGGAAATGTGCCATTACTTAGCTATATGTAAGACCCGAACCAACCCATACCGACCACAATCGGATGGCTAGGTAGAGAGGTTCAATAGGACTTTGATACAAGTCCTAAAGCCCCTGGTTAATAGCCATCAGGACGATTGGGACAAACAGTGTGAGTTTGTAGTACACGCCTACAACAACACCGTCCATTCATCCACTAATTGTACCCCAAACCTCTTGGTGTTTGACGAGGACATAATTATGCCCGCCGACTTGGTATACGGAGTGGTTGGAATCGACCTGGAGGCTCCTTGCACTGTGTTGTTTGTGGAGTCGCTTCTGGATAGATTTAAGCATGCATACGAAGTAGTTCGGAAAGAACTACTGAAGAGTGCTAAATGGCAGAAGGTGGGGTATGACACCAATGCAAGAATGATACGTGTAGCGGACAAGGTACTGAGGTATTACGAGCCGCTCGTATGGTTGAAGCTCGTAACGCCTTGGGAGGGTCCGTTTAAGATTGTGCGCATCATCTCTGAGTCGGAGAGGGAGTTCGGATACCAACCCCCATGGCCGACTATAAGTAGGCCTAAGTTTGTGGTACCCGAGAAACGCCCTAGAGATCTAAAAAGAAGACGACGAGTCGGAAACGGCCTAATCGTAAGAAATGGAAAAATGTCTCGCTGAGTGAAGGCATTACACATGGGAAAGGTCCTGCTTTGGCTGCGCAGGACCTGGAGAAGGCCGTGTGTAATGCCAGGAGAAATAAAATGCTGACCCAAGGCGTCAGACGCAGTCCTCAGTTGAGGTCTGCCATAACCCATTCCCTGGGTAGCCGTATCCCGTGAGTGCTGGTCACATTAACCGGTACATTCGCTTTATAGCGATGTATATACCACCAAGCTCCAGATGATAGCACCCCGGGAGTAACATGCGTCTCGTATACCAAGCCGAATCTAGTCCGCTAGAGAGCGCCACAGGGGTGGCGGGAAGGTGCGGAACTAGGTCACCGGATAGCTCGCAGCGGGATCTCGCGAGACGAGAGGTATGACCCATATTGGTTATAACTAGGGCGGAATCGTGGTGGTCAGACACTACTGGCTTCGCTCCAGTTATTTTAAGCCCTCCGGCAGCTCATAGCTGAGCCTTTTTTACTGTTTTGGTTGGACGAATCCTTTGGGAGGAGTCCAACGCTATTACTGCCCATTTTTAATTGGAAGATTGTTCCGCCGTAATGGCACAGCGGACAATTGACGCTGTGCTTCAAAGCGCCAACATTGAGTTGGGCGAAGACGAGGCCAAAACAGCCACGTCTCGGGTGGAGGAGACCATGGATTCCTCTGATGCTGGCCTCGGACGGGAGCCAGAAGTGGAAGAAGCCGCCAACTGCCTCGCTGCTATGTCGACAGCAACAACAGACAGGGAGTGGATGCCTCCTCCACCAAACCCGGGTCCAGTACCTCCAGCGTCAGGTTCAACAAACCCCTCCAACCTGACGGGACTTGATGCGGATGTCTTGGACATACCATTCTACCATTGTATCCTCCGGGATTCAAGACTAGTATCCAACGCCTCGCTCACATAGACGAGGCCGAAGGTATCGTCTACACGAGGTGGGGCACCTACATACCCATGCACCCATCCATGTTTGGATACGGTGCATTGGCTGTGGTGCCCGGCGAACCGGAGCCTATCCCAGATGATTTCAAATCACTGGTGATAGACTCGTGTTCCGACGAGCTGGCTGAAAGAATGCCAGTGTCATGGCTCTGCAACTATAAACGGTTGGCAGGAGCCATGATGATGGATGAAGATTTGGCTCGAGCTGTGCTGCTGTCCGAAGGTATTACCCAGAGGGCAACACCGCTAAAGGAGTTGGAATCCGACATGGACACCGACTCTACCATCATCCACTCGTCGGTGGAATCCAGTAGAACGGATTCCAGCCCTGAAGCCCCAAAGCAGCCCACTAAAGGGAAAAAGAAGGAGAAGAGGAAGGGAGCAAAAGCGTCTCCGGCCGTACCCGAGCCTTCTTCTACTAAGAAGGGGGACAAGGGTAAGCCGAACGCTTCAGCTCCAACAACTACAGCAGTCACCGTGGCCATCACGGTTACTGTAGCACCCACTGTCACCATCAGCGGGTCGCCCGCTGTCACCTCAGTTGTGACTTCGAGTGGTACTACTACGACCAGTTGAGTCCAGGCCAAGGGGGCAGGCATCTACTCGAGTCGGGGAGCGAAAGCAACCCAGAGCAGCCCGAGTCAGCCAAATCTGATTTGGAGTCCGCGACGACGTGGGAAGATATGACCACGGACATCCCAAAGGACGAAAATCAGAAATGGATGTGGAAGAATACAGCCGAGGGATTTAAAGAACGTGTCCCTCGCTGCTTTTCGGATTGTGCTTACGACACAATCCACTACATGTGCCTGGGCACCGTTAACAAAGACGGTGACAGTGACGATGAGGAGTGGATGAAGACCGGCCCTCACGACACCCCTGTTGGTAAATTTTACCTAATCTGGATTGACAAGCTCAAGTCCAAATTGGGTTTAGTTTACAATTACGAGTCCAGAACTAAGGTTCAATGGGCTATGAGCCAATGGGGACCCAGCGGCAACTGCCGCAAGTGCGAACGAGATGAACATACCTACCGGATCCAGAGCGAATGGCAGTCCCTGCATCGCCAGAGGTCAATTGACTACTGGCGAGACATGACTGAAGCCACCTTCAATCTGGTTTATGAAATCCAGAAGAGGGAGGAAGATAAAATAAAAGAGCAGGAGATAAAACGGGTCAAGGAGGCCTACAAATCCTGCAAAGAAAAAGAGAGGGAAGCCGAGAAGCTTAAGGAGTTCCACGCTGCTGAGAACTTAAAGTACATCAACAGGTACAAAGAGGCGGATCTGAAGTTCTTCTTTTGCTTCGGCAAGCACCTGGATGACTGGGACGGCACAGCGTCGTCTTTGGTCATCCCTTCGGATGCTGGGGCTGAGGCAGTGGGGGACAGCCCGTCTGAAGGCATGGGTGCTCTGAGTCTACTCAGTGACCCGAGCACCGATGCCCTTAAGCTTCTCACTCAGGGAAGCAGCAGCACGGCTCCCAAACATAACCCGGAGCCAGCTGAGAAGATGGACACTGAAGACGAGTCCAAGGACTTGTAAGTGTCCATCTGCCGGCTGCTTTTATTTTTAGTACCCGAGGGTAAAGGCATACTATATATGCCAGAGATTCATTTCTCGGAGGACTACCCAGATCCGACGACTGGAACGACAAACTGCAGCTAAGATGGATGCTACCAGAAGCACTCGTGGATTACCATCTGAAAGGGGGCTCCATCTTCACATCCTCACCAGGGCACTACACACAGCAACGTGGCTTGCCACCACTCATATGTCGCCGAATGGAGCTGCAGAAACCAGTCATTCCAGGTTTCGCCGGAAGTTTAGTTTCATTGTAAAGGGTGATCCTACTACCCCAGTAGGACACCTCTTAATTTCATATATCATTATATGTATATATGTATACTATTATTCATCTTATAACTAAACTCAGGATTTTTTTCTTTTCGGGTTACCCCACCTCTCGGGTCTATTATATCTATTTTGTATATATTATATCTATACCACACTACAATATATGTTTAAACCACATAATTTATCACGTCGTTTATAACTATAATAACCATGTAATATTGTTACTTTACCATCTTACCATAGTTTGATGGTGCATAAGGCACCAACTCCTATTTTTGTTATTATTAGTTACTTCGGGTTATATATGACGATGCCTATTTTTATGTACATATTATTTATAATGCCCCTTTAATGTCATGTAATCTACATATAACATTTCATAATAGACCTACCTATGTACATATTGTCATATCATATTAAACAATAGGTCTATTGTAACACCTACCCTAGGTAAAGTCTAGGGGGTTGTAGGGGCCGGCATCGTCGTGTATATATTAGTGCGCCTAATCCGAGAGATGTGTTTGTGTGGTGCTCGTTCCTTCTATGCCAACCAGGTGTCACTTTGCGATACCGGTTTAGTACAAAAGGGGGCAGCACCATGCCTCACATCCAGCTCCTACTAAGGAGCCGGACGATCCGCAGAAGAGACGTGATCTTCTCTTAATAAAGCCTACCCGAACAGGTGGGAAGTTTGCACGGCTTTGCCCAACCCGAACTACTCGTGTTGTGTTGATACATCTGGTGTTAAGCGAGCCAAAGAGCCACCCAACATATAGATTTAATATGAACCCTTACATTAATATTTTTTAACAATTATTAATAATTATTAACAATTATTTATAATTAAGATGTAAGTGGCAATTGGCAAACGGCAAATGATATTAACAATTGGCAAATGGCAAGACATAAGTAGCAATTGGCAAATGGCAAATGACAAATAACAAAAGGCAAATGGCATGTTGCACCGGCCTTCCATAATGGGAAGCAAAAGCTATTGCTTAGCCAGCCAAGCCTAACGTCACGTCCTCCAAATGACCCGTCCTATTCCGAGGTAGCAGGTTGTACAATGGGCACGGCCATTGCTGGAGCTTAATAGCAGCGACTTCTACTGATAAGACCTATCAAATGGGTACCAGTTGGATCCCCGAGAGGGCCACAGTTAATAGTTGGGATTACTGGTTTGATTATCAGCCAATGAAATGATCCCGTCTATTCACTGTGGTCCTCTCGGGGGGGGGGGCAGTTGGTACCCATCTGATAGCTCTTATCAGTGGTGACCGCTGGTAATCAGCTTCAGCAATGGCCTCACCCATAGGACAATCCGCTACCTCGGTATATAGCATATTGCTGATCGACAAGCCTTTCCAGATTTTGCGCACCCCCTCCCGTCCTTGTTGAGGACGCTTAAAGATCCAATTGCAATGGTTAGCATGGAAGCAGGGTGATTCGCAATGCTGTTAGTCAACTGTCAGTTAAAAATTAAAGAGGAAATCGAATTGGACATGTTGTGAGGACTTTGCAAATATTGGGATGTGTTTTAGGCTTAATTATTGTACAGTTGGCTTGAGCAGGGGGTCAGAATAATTTTACCTGTTTTCAGCGAAAAAGCCTGTGCGTTAATATACATTAAAAGGGCGTGTTCGTATGCAATTTCCAGCCCTTCGGGGAGGGGGGTCAAAAAGATTTTGACCCTTGAGAGGGGGGGGCAGAATATTTTTCCCGCGTCCACGTGCAAACCCACCAGCCCCCCTTGTTGTTAAAAAATGATTAATCCCTAACACATTCCAGGTCAGGGCAGCAGGTAGTGCACCTCGGTATTAAGACCGATGCATTAGTTATTAACAAAATGCCCACATGGAAATTTTCCTTCCTGATTTGAAAGTCGTACACGGACACGTTCTGATGAATAGGACATGGAAGTAAAATGCGTTATACTGTATAAGGCCAAAAAAGGTGTGTTTCCAGTAACCTGACCGACCCTAGCTAAACAGGCTGACCCTCAACTTTTTTTCTTTTATTCTGAAAAATTTTACGATATTTTTCAAAATTTCTAGCTATTATTTTGTATTTTATTTTTGTATTTTTCTTAGATTTTCATCCATTTTCTCATAGTCTCGTGTCAATAGTTCACATATCCATATTTTAACACATTTTCATATTTCGCATATTGTGCTTTTCATACTTTCCACCATAAAAGCAAAGAATCTGGCATTTCTACCAATACATTTCTATACAAAATCAAAGAAAAAAATTTCCGACCTACTGACCCTAGCTCTTTTGGCCATGTTACTGGAAACACACCTTTAATTTCTTTTGGCCTAATCTGCCAAATAGTATAATCTTTACGGAATTCATAGAATTGATTGCCCCTAGGCTTATAGGGACAGTGACATCTACATTGATTGTCAGACATTTTTTGTGTTACCGATGTACTGTGCCAATCTAGCATTTGTTGTATATAGGAGTCACCTGTGCTTACATTCCTGTGACCGAGTTTCAAAGAAAGAAATTCCCTTAGCTCTGCACCCCCTACCCAAACTTTCCTCAATAGCCCACCCCTACTCCCCTCCTTCGTGCGTCACAACTGGTGGAGAAAAACACCCCATGACCTGCATGAGGCATGTCAGTCACTAGTGGTCTAAAGCTATAAGATCCTGTTCGTGTATACCACGGTTGTATTCTAGGACCAACAACTCGACAGTACAGGTGTAGATCTCATTCATAAGGAGAATTAATATTTCATGTGTTGTAAATACTGATATGTATTAACCCCCATGGCACATCTTAAACATTACCTGTAGGAATAATACTGTGGAGCTTTGAGATTGACTTCCTTGCTTCAAGTCCACAGGACGTCCATACATATATCCAAACTGAGGGATACAGGTCTGTAAATCTACATTGACAATGAGGAGTCTAAGATACGGTGCCCTACTCGTCTCACTGTTAGCCATTGTCCTGGGGCCTGTTACAGGCCAGGAGGAGGGGATTGAGAGTACAGCAGGACCGTGTAACAGTACATTATGTGTGTTACCTGAGTGCGCCTGTCCTGGCTCGGACATCCCAGGTGGGCTGACCAAGGAGGAGGTGCCACAAATGGTGCTGGTTATGTTTGATGGACGTCTGTCAGAGGGAGGAGAGAAGGTAAGCAACTAAACCTACCCTACTCACACTCTATGCTGGGTAGGGTAAATTATATAAAGAGGCACCTATCAAATTGCGTTTAGACTTTTGTTTTGATAAGAAATGATAAGAAATGACTTATGTAGCATTTAATCAATGTTATGAGACAGCATGAGTGGGTCTATGGTCCAATATTCCACTCCCTGCTGCGCAGGTCGTGGAATATTGAACCATAGAGCCACAAGTGCTGTCTCATAACTTGATTAAGGCGTTTATCTAACATATTTCTCCATTTTGTATTAGATTCTTACCTTATAACCCCATAATAAATCCAGGAGAAGACATTTTGAAAGTGCTTCGATCCGCACGGTTTGCCAACCCACCGTAGCCATTGTTTTTACTCCACCCGTCATACCCTTATATTACACTTTTCGGGTAGAATCCAAGCATGCCAGCTCCTGTACTTCTAATGCCAGCAAATGTATGATCTCTAGTTGGTGTTCGCCTACATTTTGTCTCCATTTTCTTCGAAATAAATGAGAATCCAATGATTTTACATAGCGATCCAACGCACACGGCCCGGTACACAGTCATTGCGTCTTCTTTACAAAACAGGGAGTTGCCCGAATGTAAGAACTAGGTCAACTAGGCGTCGAACAAGGAATGGCTGTACGGGGCTGGTGCTGACACATATTGCTATGCAAAATCAATGGATTCTTATTTATTTCGAACAAAATGGCGAATTTAGGCATGGCATGTTCATACAGGATATCTAAGGATGTTTCTCTGTTAATAACTCTACCAGGCTCCATTGGATTCTACGCTTACGAGGTGTGTAAACTTCAGGCATGTCGGAAAACTTTTTCAAATCCTTCATGTACATTGGTTTCTAGCACCGGTAGGCTTGGTATAGTGGACAGCGAGCTCGTCTCCTGCCCCAGCGGCCGGTAATCGGTTCCCCATAGAACCCTGAACGGTTTTAACTGGAAAAGTATGGCGTAGTTGACTTTGTATGCTTCGCCAATTTATTAACATGTCCAGATTGAACCCAGCACCTTCTTGAAGACAAACAAAAGGTCTCAGAGTGTGTTATGGCTGATAATGCACCGTGAGTTATAAGAAAAAAGCCCTGTCCAAGCCCAAATAGTTAGATAAGTCTAAATAATGGTAATATAATATACCATATTGATATGATAGTGTTATATACCAAGTATACCTGGAAGGGATGGGAGGTCGTGTCTCTTTGCTGCGAATTTACCTTGTACGTGTATGGCCCCTTGTACAACCAATATCTGTTTAAACGACCATATCTGAAGTATATAGAGGCTGACCATCCAATCACCTGCCCAACCACTATCTGTGTAAAAATGAACACTACCGTAGTGTCCCGTTTAAAGGCCCGTTTAAACGTATTAATTTCAATACCCCTCTACCCCGGCCCTTATTTGAGACCGGCACTTAAATTTGAATACTGTTTTTAGTGCTTAAGATTGATTTCAACTACCCCTTACCCCCGGCGCTTAAATGGGCCACTACGGTATCTGTAATACCCGTCCCATGACTATCTGTGTAAATTACTACCTGTAGAAACTTTTCCATCAACATGTTAAGGCACATAAGCAATGTTGTTACACCAATAGTGTGAGGGAGAATCTATAACATGTCCTTGATACTGATATTGTAATAACATACTTTGGTCACACTGAATTTGATACAGATAGTGTTACTTTTACACAGATACCAGTTGGATGGCCAAGCTCTGACTATAGCACCACAGATAGTGGCTCTTTACACAGATAGTGATTGTACAGTCATGTTAGAGTGACGAAATGCATCTATGTGACGAAGGAAGCAATGTCTAGTTGCCCAATCCCCCTAAGCCTTGTTATGACTGTCATTGAATCGTGCCTATACACAGTCAATTCGGGGAGGGGAAGCACATTTAACACACCCCCCCCCTTCTCTTAGGTATGGTGCCAAGTAAGAGCAAGGAGCTTAGACACAGTAGGAGGGGTCACTGAGAGTATAGTCTATGGATAGACTGTGACAGGCCACCCCGCTCTACCCCCCCTTGAAACTAAGCTACCTTGTGGCTTCAGTGTATATTTCTATAGAGGATTTGGTGGTTTATGGTATTCCTTTATCAGGGTGATACCAAAGGGGAAGAAGGAACTACCCAGACCAAAAAATCCTGCTGAATCCAGAATGCATGATCATGATTCTCAGAAATTGACCAAAAGTACCTAAAAATGAAGTTTGATGATGAAAATATTTCAAAATGTACAAAAGTAATATTGAAATGATTAGAAGTCTTTTTAGATAGATAAATGTAATCCAGAGTTTGCACCTCAGTGTACATGTCCAAATATCTACCTATCTCGCAATCTGACAAATACTCTAATTGTGCATTGCTCTGCCTATCCCACATACTACCTATCCCTTAGTCTACCTATCACTCATACTATCTATCTCTTAAATCCAAAGCATCCTGAGCAATGTAAGACTATCTCCCAAAAGGCCTAAATACTGAAGCTTACTCCTTACCTTACCTATTCTCCTCTGTAATCACTTATAGTGTACCTATCCTCAATCTGCCTATCATTCATTTTACCTATCCCTCATTGTGACTATCCCTCAGACCCTCATGTTTAAACTGCATTGTTCATCTGTCTATTTAAGCCTCAATGGTTAACAGTACATTGCTTATAATGTCTACTATTTTGATCTTACCTATCCTTCATAATTCCTATCATAAAGTCTACCTATCTCTCATTGAGCCTATCCCCCAACTGTGCACATCCCTCATATTTGACTTGCATATCGGTCCCTAGCACCCATGTTTTCTTTCTTTTACATTTGCTCATCTTACTAGGTACTGTCTCTACCTATCCCTCAAACTGCTTATTGCACATACTACATATCCCCCTTGCCACCCATCCTTTTGAATACCAGGACCTATCCCTCATGCTCTCCATATGACTTTCTTACCTATCTCAGCTCAGCTCAATCTAGCCAGCTCTCTCTCTCTATACACTGAAAACCCTCCGCTATTGGAAAGTCGTCAAATATGACGAGTTTAGGGTCGTCAGAGGGTCGTCAGACCTTTATGACTACCCTAAGTTGTCATACTAACCACCTTGGTCTTACTACTAGTCTGTGTATGCGCCATAAGAGGTCCCCACTATACATTCCTGCTATACATACACCACATCCTTGGGGATGTGTAGGCTTGTATCAATGCATTGTATTTGTTGTATTATCTGCTATGAAAAGGGGAATACAATTACTATTTGATACAAATATACCTGTCAGAAAGATGTGAATGTTTGAGTACAAATGTAGAAAAGAAGGCAGATTGTTCTCATCTACACCTTTTTTATGGATAGTGCCTGATTATAAGTCCTTATTCATATAAGTCCTTATTCATTGGGTGTCTCTAACATTACAAACATGAAGGTGAGTGTACTCATGCAATACCACATACTCTACACTTGAACTATGACAGTGGGTGAGGATCTCCATCGCCTGATCGATGGATGAGGGGATGAGATATAATCTAAAAAAGAATTCAATAATATCTAGATGGCAATGCTAGGATGTCTGTAATGTGTGCACAGGATGATATGGCTTTCAGGGGCAGCCTAAGTGACGACTTTAGGTCGTCAGTGATGACCTAAAGTCATAATCTATGACTACCCCATGACGACCTAAAGCTGTAGATTTAGGTATCGTCAACCTTAGGACCTAAAGTCGTCACTGCTGATGAGTTTTGACCCTCAGATGTTTTCATTGTATAGATCTAAAACTGTGTTCAATTCCTTCCACCTATCTCCAGATCTAGCCTTGTGAAATATACCTATCCCCCATTGTGCCTATCCTCCATTCTACATATCACTAATGTTTGCTATGCATATCCCTCTGCATATCCCTGAAATACAATGGGGGTGTAAGTTTCATTAAACATCTACTAAAAGTTAGTAAGAAAGAGCAAAATGTGAGTGGTATAAAGAGAGTTGTTTAGGCAGACCAGGGGATATGTACACTATGAAGAACAGACAGACTTGGGGATAGGTAAACTGAATGATATGCAGCATGAATGATAGGTAGATGTATGACAGATATATAGAGAACATGAGGGATAGGTATTCAAATGGATGGGTAGAAAGAGGGATAGGTAGTATGAACAATAAGCAGTTTAAGGGATAGGCACAGACAATACCTTGTAAAATGAGAAAACATAAAAGAAAGAAAGCATGGTGCTAGGGACCAATATGCAAGTCAAATATGAGGGATGTACACAGTTGGGGGATAGGCTCAATGAGGGATAGGTAGATTTTATGATAGGAATTATGAAGGATAGGTAAGATCAAAATAGTAGACATTATAAGCAATGTACTGTTAACCATTGAGGCTTAGATGAACAATGCATTTTTAACATAGGGTCTGAGGGATAGTCACCATGAGGGATAGGTAAAATGAATGATAGGCAGATTAAGGATAGGTAGACTAATGGTAAGAAGGAACAGATTTATAAGCTAAGGTAAGGTTAGAGGTAAGCATGAGAATCCAAGCATTTTAAGAGATAATTAGATTTAACTCTTGATGTTTTAGATTGAAGAGATAGGCAGGATGAGTGATAGGTACACTAATTGATATGGTGTATGTGGGATAGGCAGAGCAATGCACAGACACAGTATTTGTCAGATTGAGAGATGGGCATCATTTGTGTATGTGGGTTGAGGTACTAACATTGATTGAGATGTATCTTTAAAGATTTCCAATTATTTTCAATATCACTTTAGTACATTTTTAAAGTATTTCCCCCATCAAACCTCAATTTTAGGTACTTTTAGTCAAAGTCTGAGAATAAAGACTATCATTTTTGGATTTAGCAGGATTTTTTGGATTAGGTGGTCCCTTCGCTTTATTTGATATCCCTTCCATAAAGATACATGATAGCTCCATAAACCCCCTTATCCTACATAGGGCCCAATAGTTAAGACATAAAGTAGCCTAGTTTCATGAGGGGGGTGTTAGAGGGGGGTTGGCCTTCACTATAGGACTGTATGGAGTAACCTATCCTCTACTGTACCATCCTTGGTAAGAGTACCCAGTGACCTGCCCAATGGATACCTCGATGACCTCTCCATCTCTGTAGGAGACCATGGAGCACTCAGGTGACTAAGGGAGTGATCACTTTTTTAACAACAGGGGGGGTTGTTGGTGGGTTTCGACCCCCCCCCCCTCTCAAGAGGGTTAAGTTTTTTTTACCCCCCCCCCCCATAAGGGGCAAAAATCCCACACGAATGTGTCATTTTAACCTATAGAAAAGCACGGGGTTTTCGACTGTTGTTAAAAAATGGTTACTCCCTAAACCACAGCCTGCACCTGATGTTCTGTACAGGTGTTCACGGGTCACTGCTATGACACACAGGGGTGAACCAGGCAGCACGAGAAGGAAGGAGGGCAGGGGCAGATCCAGAAGAAATGATTGGGGGCACAGCCAAGAAAATTTGGTCAGCAAGGGTTCGGCACCACATTCTTGGGAGCAGCAGTGACGTCATAGCAACCAGCGCGGCTGTTATCAGGCTTATCACCCTACTGATAAGAATCCCTATGAAGGGTCATTTTATATAGGCAATGTACTAGAACAAGTAACACATGAGTGCATATGGCATTTGTAAACAAATGTAGAGATTCTCCTGTTTACAGTTAGTGGATGCACAAAATATGTAATTTTGACAATATAGAAAAGAAAGAACAGAAAAGGTGTGGGATCTGGAGTGAGTGAGTGAGAAATAGATGTTTATCGTCATTTTGACAGCTAAGGTCTTATTCATGGCGAGAACTACATTACACAATTTCACATTAGAATGTGTCAGTGCCCGCACATATGTGCACCACACACATCCGAGGGGATAGGAAAGAGGAGAAATAGACCCTTTTAAGTGGGCTAGGGAAGCCCTGTGTGGGATCTGGACCACACCAAAGTGGTGATTGGCATCCCTGCCCCTCTTTGATCTGTATTAGCATGTGGGCTTGTTTGCCAAATGGAGGGTAAATTTTTTACACCCTCCTCAAGAGGGGTCAAAAGTTTTTGTGCCCGCTCAAACCCACCCCCTCATTTGATAATGACCACTCCCTTAGATATTTTGAATATCACTGACATAACTTCCCAGCAGACAAAAAAACATGTTAATTCACCTCAAAATAACGTATATTGAATTAAGCATTAGTTTGATCATTTATGTAGCTATCAGATGTACCAGCAGAATATATCATCTCACCACTATCATCGATCTATGGGGATGGGAGCATATACTTAATGGGAGAGTGCCTCTACCTAGCAGAACATGTGGGAAACACTGTACACTATTTTACTTCATATAATGTTTAAAAAAAGAATTTTGTCAAATGTTTTAGTATGGTTTGGACATAAGGGAGTGGTCATTATTTATCAACAGGCGGGGGGCATAAAAAATTCAGACCCGTCCTGAGGGAGGAGGACATGAAAAAATTTGACCCCCCCTTGGGAGGGGCATAAAAAATTCATCCCTTTTCAGCAAAAAAAAAAGACCATGTGCTACTATAAATAAAAGAGGGGCCTGAGAATTCTACCCGCCTCCAGAGCGAGTAGGGGGAAGGTCGCGCAATAAATTTTGACTGCCATTGAGGGGGGGGGGGGTAAAAAGAAATTGACATATGGTGCGAAAGCCCACCAGCCCCCCTCATGGTTGCCACCAACATGGTACTTCGAAATTCCCTGACTTTTCCCTGACATAGTGATCGATTTCCATGACAACATCAATTAGATTTACTGTAGTGGCAGACATATAAGGCATGGCTTATGCACAAAACTATGCCCTACTGTACCTTATAGCACTGCCAAGTACAACTTATGTCTTATGGCATTACCATCAACTTAGGGTTTGACTTATTGTTAAGGTTGCCTTAAAGGGCACTAAGCATGCTAAGACTTTGCTAAGGATTTGTATTTAACATAAGCCTTGCTGTCTTAGTTGAAGAGTATTGCCTCACTTTTCTCATGTATCCCTCTTAAGCTTTCCAAATTTCCCTGACCAGAGAACATTTCCCTGACACAAAATATTTCACAGAACCTGGGGTTCCCTGACAAAAATCTTAAATTCTATCTTAAATTCTCTGACATTTCCCTGACCTGGAAGGAATGTTTGATTTCCCTAACATTTCCATGACAGGTGGCAACCATGCCCCTATTGATGAATAATGACCTCTCCCTAAAAACCTTTTGGGCTAAACCCTGTAGAAACGTTTAAAAACGTTATAAACAAAAGCATTTGTAACTAGAATGTGTATAGAAACTTTTTAAAAAGAAACGTTTGCATATAGAAGGTTTTGTAAATGTTTGTTGTCCCCTTTGTTGTTCACTGGGTAGCTTTAGAGTAATTCATACATTTGACACCAGGTAGAGTGACACTTTGGTCCAATCCCTCCTATCTCCAGTTGGTGGCAGCACTGTGCATGCACAAGATGCTGACTTCCTGTCTGGGCCCTTGGCATTTGGGGCCCAAAACAATGTGAGAATTTGTCAATTTACACTTAATTACAGACTATTCGATTCAAACTTGGCTCAAAATAGATAAAACCCATAACTAACTACATGATAAGCACTGACAAGACCCCATTTGTCTGCATTCATTGGTTATACGGAAGTGTATCAGAGCTGGGGTAGCACGAAACTGCTATGATTGTATACAACTTAGAGCTCCTTTAGGGAATCTAGAAACTGTCAGGTTCAATAGGCATACACATTTTGTGGTATAGGTCACGGGGAACTAAATCCCTTTCCTCTATGTTTCTATATAGCGTAACACACAAAAACAGCCGCCTAAAATGTACGTTGGTAAAAATTTGAACCATAGCATGGTTAACTCATCACTCATACACAATGTGACAGAATGTTGGACAGGCTTAACCCTGAAAATCTTGAATAAGGGAACGATATGTGCAGTTAGTGCCATTATACCCTATTTTGGGCCTAAAAATCTCCATAGGCCAGATTAACTTTTGCATGCCTCATAAAATCCCCAAGGCCTGGCATAATATAAAAACACACCTACTATTCCATTTATTAACTATTTGGGAACACCTGTAATTTTTGTCATAATTTTACCAATATTTCTTCTGTCTTATTCTAAACCAATCAGCAGTCAGAACACCCTTCAGTACCTCAATACCATATGACTCACAAGAGGGCAGCATTTACGTCCATGTAACATTAATTAGGCAGGGGGTGTTCAGATTAAACTAAAACTTTTTTTCCATGAAACCTCAGACTCTGTCCTATCATATCCTGAAGAGAGGTGGTAACAGCCTTTCTGAATGTCAAGATATGAGCGGGTCCATATGTGTAGATCACAGTGAAATTCCTACTGGTTTTCAGTGCTGTTTCCAAGCAGCGACTTTTATCATCAAAGACTCATGCATTAGACAAGTGAAAGCTCTAGAGGTGCCAAACTGCATATATGTATTGAATACAGTCACATGGTGATGAAGAGGGCATTGCTTTTGCAAGATATCGTGTGGTATTCCCCAGAGAAAATCACAAAATCATGGAAAACATCATATAATTGCTGAAAAATGATTGATATTAGGCCTATGATCAATCCAACTTTTATGAGATGATATCCTATCAGGGGATCATTTCTGTAGCTGTGCATTTTCTGCTGTATGCATTTAAAAATATCTATTATCAACATTGTACCAATATCTGCACTCATGGACAAATTACTACTTGTTAATTGGATAATTGCTCGGTCATTGAAATTTTGACTGAACACCGCAAACCCGACCAAATTGCTAGTGGTCCCTATGGTAGGCCCTAAATGGACGTCTGTGCATAAAAAGCCCTAGAAAGATTGAAATAAGACTAAAGGTTAATTCTCAGCTGAAAATTTCATTCTGTTGGTGGGTTATGTCCAGAAAAGTGGTGTTCAGGGCAATTTGTAGAAACTGCAATATTTTGGAAATTACCCACAAGCAACATTTTCTAAGGTTTTTCTCATTTATACACCATTTATGTGGCTATTTTGGTCATATTCCTACAAAACTAGCCCTGCTGTAACAGAAAAATGACTTTAAAATGTGATCTGAATTATGAAGGCAAAATGCCCATACCTCTATAGGTCACGGGGAACTAAATCCCTTTCCTCTTTGTTTCTATATAGCATAACACACAAAAACAGCCGCCTAAAATGTTCGTTGGTAAAAATTTCAACCATAGCATGGTTAACTCATCACTCATACACAATGTGACAGAATGTTGGATAGGCTTAACCCTGGAAATCTTGAATAAGGGAATGATATGTGCAGTGAGTGCCATTCTACCCTATTTTGAGCCTAAAAATCTCCATTGGCCAGATTAACGTTCGCTTGCCTCATAAAATCCCCAAGGCGTGGCATAATATAAAAAAAAACACACACACATACTATTCCATTTATTAACTATTTGGGAACACCTGTGATTTTTGTCATAATTTTACCAATATTTCTTCTGTCTAATTCTAAACCAATCAGCAGTCAGAACACCCTTCAGTACAGGCCTGAATACCATATGACTCACGAGAGGGCATCATTTACATCCACGTAACCTATAGCATGCAACTTGCGGTGTGGAATGCCAATTCCCCATTACTAATTTCTACATATTGAACTGCACATTATGTAACTTTGGCACATTCCACAGAAACATTTCCTGCTGAAAAAGGACATAGCCTATTGATAAGAATACAGAGATTCTTCTTCCTGTAGACATAACCTTATCACATATTACAATGAAGAAGAATCTCTGAAAAAGGTGTTCAAACCCTTATCAGAAAAGATCTAAACATCCCACAGAAAAATGCATTACAAAATCTGAAAGATATTAAAAATCTGCATCACATACGTGATGGCTTATTTTCCAATCCCAATATTAGAAAAGAAAACAGCAAAAAAGTAGCTTTTTCTAGTACATTGCCTATATAATTTGACCCTTTGTCAGGTCCCTAGCAACCAATGTTCTGCTCCCTGAATTTCCTATATTTTGAAAGAGTTTAACCAAGCTATAGGCCTAATTGCGGGGGGTCTAGGGGAATGCCCATTTGTTGTGAAATTGGTAGAATTTAGGCTAATAATTATATACAAATTTTTAATGTTGGTCTAAACGATGCGTTCTCCCTTTCAGATGATTCGTCGCTTGTTTCCTAAGAAAAGAACCAACCCAAATAAGTGTCCCATTGTTAGCACCTTCTTTGTGTCTAACGAGAACACCGACTACTGTTCCGTGAATCGTCTTTGGGCGGAGGGACACGAGATAGGCGTTAATGCCCTTACGCGGCACGACATCAGCTACTGGCAGGAGGCTGATGTTGACCAGTGGGAGGCAGAGGTCAGCAGGCAGGAGCAGAACCTGGGGGAGAAGGCAGGTATTAGTGTCTACTCCCTGGAGGGCTGGAGGACACCACATCTCCAACCAGGAGGAGACAACCAGTACTACACCCTAAATATCAACTATTATTACACCTATGATAACACACTGACTGTTCCTGTCCGTAAGGCTATAGATAAGAATGCCTCATATTGGCCTTTCACGTTGGATTACTCCTTCCAGAATAGCATTACCGAGTACTGCCATCTGTGCCCAGTAAAGAGCCACCAAGGACTTTGGGAGCTTCCCATTGCCCCACTATGGGATGCACAAAGGAACCTCTCCTGTGCCTACCTGCACGCTTGTCCCACCCTGAGGGACAAGCCCATAGACACATATAACCTTCTCCACGACAACTTCCACAGACACTTCACAGGTAACCGGGCCCCATTTATGATTAATGTGTCCCCACGATGGCTGATGGACAACGAGGAGGCTGCTAAGGGCCTGGAGAACTTCATTGTAGACATGGTCAAGGAGGAGGAGGTGTGGTTTGTGTCTGGAGCCCAGGCCATCCAGTGGACACGTAGACCGCGCACCTTAGGTCAATTGGACTCTTTCACTCACTGGGGATGTTTCAAGAGGCGATACAAGCAGGGATGTGAGCCCAGGGATGGGTTCAACTCCAGCGTCAAGCTCTTCCCTGGACTTATCAGTGACGGTGGAAGGTCATTGCTCCTGGGGCAGTATCTTGCCTTGGCAGCAGTGTTCCTCATCTTGTACCAATATGACCGCCGGAGGAAATGAGCGTTACACCCAATGCTTTCATTTGTGTACATGCACAGGTGTATTTTCTATTGTTCAAAATCGATTGCTCCTTTATATCATTATGGTAACATGTATCATAACAGTATAAATACATACTGGCCACCGGGCTGGCCGTAACGAGGGCCGCATCCACTGGCCACGGGTGGACCATCCACGGGCTTCATCCTTCATTCATAATTTCATATATATATATATATATATATATATATATATATATATATATATATATATATATATATATATATATAATGTTGTGGGGGGACGGGTAAAGGGACACGGATGGTCCATCCCTGGGCAGTGAAATGATATTACTAGTTTATTATGTGACTTAGTGAAATGGGATGTACGCGCAGTGCCAGAGACCATAACAGTTATCATTAATGTCAGTATTGTATCAAATGAATGACCATTCTTTGTATGTCATAAACAGAAATATTGTAAGCGGGATTTAAAAAGAGGCGTACACATCAGTATATAGCCTGTTTATAATCGAGCCACGTTGTTCCTATTCTCATTTCCATTTTGAGAATAGTATAAAAATTATAGTACCCACAAACACTTTTAAAAAAGTAATATCACATGGAAATAACGACAAGTCATAATACAATTATCTGTGACCAGGCAAGCAAAAACACCCCTCTGCAGGGAAATTCATTATCAAAGTTCCTCTCAAGATCTTTAAAATTGGGTTAAATATTCCTAGTAGTTATGTCAGAACCCCTCCTTGAACATAGGTCGTTATTCATATATGAAATCCATGATTAAGCTCTAAATATATTATAGACCATAATAATGTCTAAAAACAAAATAAATCAGCCTTTTTCATCAAAAATACATATTAATATGATTTTTATCACAGATTTTGATCTAAAAGGAATTTTCCATTTCTGTTTTCAGTTTTGGGTTTTTGGTGAGTATCCCCAAAAAGTTGGCATAAAAATCTGCAAATTTTGATCATTGGAATGGTTGCCATGGCAACCAGGAACAGGCATATAGGTTGATTTCTCATGAAAAATGTTCATTTTACCATCTAAATATGGGCCATTTCTACCGAAAATGGTGCATTTTAAATGAAACCATTGAATTCTGCTTCATAAATTAGCTTAATGTATTTTTATAATGGTTTTAGAGTAATTTTACCTTCCAATGCCCCCTGGTGGCCAAATGAGGAATTAAAAATCCGCCGCGGAGGGGTGTTCTCCCTTGATGGGTCACAAAATTTTATTATTATTCTTGTCACAAAGAATCGTAACTATTGAAAATATTAGTCATGTCCTCAACAGGCTCTGAAGAAATAGATCCCTTTTGCTGTGTTCATCATTTCAAGGGTAGCGTTCTACTATTTGCTTTGTACATGTATCCTTTCTGTTTCAATGAGTCGATTCCCTGTGATTTGAGCAAAAGTGGAAGATTATGACAAACGATGACATTATATGTAATTCATTGTTTTGTATGCGTATTATATGCATTATCGATTATTCTGAGCAAAGGCAGAGAAGTGAGTGAGTGAGTGAGTAATAGATGTTTAACGCCATTTCGACAGCTAAGGTCATATTCATGGCGAGAACTACATTACACAATTTCACATTAGAATGTGTCAGTGCCCGCACATATGTGCACCACACACATCCGAGGGGATAGGAAAGAGAAGAAATCGACCCTTTTAAGTGGGCTAGGGATGCCGGAGGCAGAGAAGTGACGTACATTAACAAACAGGACATATGAAAACAAAATATATAAAGTTTATTCTTCAAAACAATATACAAAATGGTATATATGGGTACTGATATATCCACTCTACTTCATTGAAGTGCTGAAGGCTTTATGTGGTCATGTTGAGCACTCCTCCCCACATGAACCTACTACTCCTTTGGACTTTGTGAAACATATATGCCCACATTCCTCTCTGACAAAAGGCTTCATTGTGCGATGATAATTGTCTCGGTCAATAAAAATGATTTTGCTAGCAGCCGGTCCACGTGGGTTGTCCTCTTTTGGTTTAAGCAGGAAAACGGCAACCTGACCTTTACGAACAGAAGCCATGTCGGTCTCATTTGTAGAAAAGTAAACAGCTCGTCTTCTGCAATGTGGATCAGGTAGCTTATGTTTAGGGTGTACAAAACCAAAGAACTTATCGACATGCACGACAGTGCCATATAAAAAATCATCAATATCTTTGTCATCACAAAGTTCATCCTCCTTTTCAATTTTCTTCATTTTTTTCAGACAAACACTACACTTGTTTGGGCACTGCTCCTTGCATTTTAGTTCACAAACATGGCCACAAGAAAGAGTTTGAATGCAATTTCTGAGGCACACTTCCATGTCATCTGTTTGTTCATCCCAGTAGCAAATGTGCCCACAATCAGCGTGAATAAATGGTATCTTATCACCAGGGACGTAGAAGTAGTCAGCGGGTGCTGAAGTACTGGATCCAGTAGCAAATGCAATGTCTAGCACTGAAGTTTTATCTTCCTTCAATATGAATGCAGCTCTTTGACCTATATCGACAAATGCCAAAGCATTTGGTGGAATTGTGAACAAGATGTGTCCTTTTCTATTGTACGGTTTTGGAAGCAAATGTTCAGGTTCTAGATATCCATAACTACCGCTACCTTTGACGCTCACCACCGTGCCATATAATAGTTCATCGAGGTCTTCCAATTTGTATGCCTGCTCATCGTGATGTTTCTCCATGTTAACTTCTGAAAATAAAAAGTGTAGAAAGGTATATCTTACCGCACATTCTTCCTAATTTGTTATGCTTATACATGTACTTTTATTGTTACTGGGTATTGATAGAATTTAACCAGAATATTCACACTTATCACTTGTTGTTTACGTCACATCTACATATTTGAAAGGCACTGAATACTAGCACACACAGCGGGCTCATGATACACTATAAATAGATTTTATAGATATTACATGTGAAGGGGGCAATAAGACGCTTAGGCCAAATTAAAAAAAAAAGGTTTGTTTCCAGTCACCCGACCGACCCTTGCAAAACAGGGCCACAAGATTTTTTTTTTTTTTTTGATTCTGAAGAATTTCGTCTATTTTTCTTTTCAAATTTTAAAGAAATTTGTCAATACTTTTTGAGGATTTTCCTCTATCCCTTCCGTTTTCTTCCCCTCTCTCACAGTTGTTATTTTCCTGTCATTATTTTACAATGAAATCAAAGAATTTGATATATCCACTGATATGTGCCCTAACATTTCCTTTATAAATGTAAACACATTTTTTTTTTTAAAAATTCGACCTACCGACCTACCTTTTCAAGTCATTTTACTGGAAACACACCTTTAATTTTTTTTGGCCTCAGTACAATACATCCTTATAGACTAAATGAATGTCCATGTACTAAAAATGAGAAAAAAAATGTAGATTACATTCAACTAATTCACATGGATCGAAGATATTATGAAAACTTTTTTTTTTTTGCCGAAAGAAGA
The DNA here is from genome assembly GCA_949317995.1 of Acholoe squamosa. Classification (NCBI taxonomy): domain Eukaryota; kingdom Metazoa; phylum Annelida; class Polychaeta; order Phyllodocida; family Polynoidae; genus Acholoe; species Acholoe squamosa. The sequence goes on along the minus strand of OX439039.1, from coordinate 27,040,429 downwards.
ACCAACTTCACAGGGGATAAACATCAATTTTAATTACACATTCATTTAAAAAGTATTTCCAGTTCACACAGAGGTAAATAGTAAACCTATTCCCTTTTCATGAGTTTAATGCCAACATAATAGACAATTAAAAACTTTCGATCAACAGGGTTTGATATCATATTTCTATACATAAACGCATAGAATATAAAGATCGTATGTATGGTTTGATAAACATAACGTTGTGGCATATAAATCAAACCAATATAATACTCTCCCTTTTCCAGTTTTATATCAATATCTGCCGGCATATGTTAACTAGAATACTAGTTATGCCACTACATGTAGCACAATTATTTTCTCGCTATTTCATATATCTATACATTAATAGAATAAAAGGAAAACTCACAATCAGATGGCCGTCTGGGGTACTGCTGGAATCTCCCTGTAGTTAATCACATAGCAAGGCAGAATCTGATCTGGATCCTCAACAACAAGTGCCCAGCCATACCCATCTTTATCTGCACTGACTCGATTGGAATTGTAACCATGATTGATATCAGCATTGCTCATCATCCTTGTGACATCACAGCTGTTTCCAGGTAATACCTTGCACAGGAGAAGACTTCTCCCAAAGTCAATACTGACTTGTGGGAATTCCGAAAGGTAAATTCCCTTTCCAAAAAGACTCCGTTGGCAATATTCAAGTTTGAAGTTCTCGATGATTATGTTGTCAATGTTGCAGTCCCTTGTTCCATGAAAAGCAAGAACGTCTGTTGATCTTTCGCCCTTGCCATACATCCTTTCAAATGCAATACGTTTTGCTCTAAATCTGCGTATTAACTGAGGATTGATGTAGTATGTTACCGACTCCAGTTCATAATGTTTTCCAGATTTCTGGGCCAGTCTGAGGAATTGTGACGCAGCAATGCGGAAGTTCAGGTCTCTTGGATCATTGAGATTCAGTTGCCGACTCGGCAAGAGATTATGAATTCGTATCCTATTGGAAATTCCATTCGCAGCTTCCACCTCTAATCTTTCTACAAGAGGGGTTTCTCCTGTCGATAGTGTGTTCCATGTTTTGGGCCGAACACGACTTTTGATTCTGCGGCAATATAGAGTATCCTCATCGACGAGTGCTAGTTGTGATGTTTCGAGTTTATCTGCTGTTGGATCTCTCAGGACAAAAATAACCATCATACCTCTTTCAATCTTTTCAGCATTGATATCATCAAAAGAAAAATATACCCCTGTTTTCTCATTGGACAGCCCGGGAAAGATTTTGTTTGATTTGATGTACCCATGACCCTCACCAACGAAGGTGATATGGCCGATGTGCACATCTTCGCCATCACAGTCAAAGAACATCATAGCCGTTACTCGTACTCTGATGCACTGATCGCATTCGGAAGGACATACGTCGGAACAGACTCCATTGCAAACATGTCCACAATCCATTTTGCGAGAACACTTTTGAACGCACCTTGCATACCGAGTAGAATGGCCACTCCTCCTAAGACAGATATGACCACATTCTGCCCTGATGAAGGGTATGAGTGTGCTACAGTCAACATCTTTGTCAATGAAAATTATTTTCCTGGCGGCAGGTCTACTTGGGTCATCCATTCTAAGCATGAAAATAGCCTGTTGGCCTTCTCTAACAGTAGCCATATCAGTCTCATGTCTAGAAAAGTAAATCTCTTTCCTTGAATTATATGGGGCTGGCAGCCCACGTTCAGGTTTTACAAATCCAAAAACCTCCTGGACATTCACAACAGTGCCGTGCAAAAACCCGCTTAGATCAACAAGCTTGTACCTTTCCCTCTCCTTTCTACTCTTCTCACAAATATAACACTCCATTGGACATGGTTCATAGCATTTCTTCTTACAAACATGGCCACAAGAAAGGGTCTGTGGACATTTCTTCAGGCATAATTCCATGCCATCTGCATCAACATTCCAAAAACAGATTTTGCCACAGTCACCATGGATAAATGGTACTCGGTCACCGAGGATATAGAAGACGCTCACAGGCACTGAATCAGTTGAATCTGCAGCAAAGGCAATATCTTTGACTGAGGTTTTGTCATAGCAATCCTTATTCAAAATGAAAACAGCTCTTTGACCTATTTCAACATGCTCCATAGCATCTGGATGAAGCGTGAAGAAAATATCTCTGTTTCTTTTATATGGTTTTGGGAGGAGACGGTCAGGCTCTATGAAGCCATATTTTTCCCTGACACCCACCACTGTCCCCTCCAAAAGTTCATCAAGGTCATCCAAATCATACGACCCCTCCATGTCACGACGCTCCATGTTGACTTCTGAAAGAAAATCACAAACACTATACTATTCTTGCCAAGCCAAATCTAAAAAGGTGCGTTTCAGATGATGCTTGTCGGGTCTTTAGCTGACAAAAAGATACCCTGTCTTTATAGCCAAAAGGGTATCAGGTTGTCAAGTAGAGACTGACATTGGCACTTTTAATAGGCAACAGTAGTCCCTTTCAGGCACAAACGTATTTATATGACAAAAAGCATTAGTTAAGGAACACAAGAGAGGTCTTATATGGGGTTCTTATGTACCAAATTGGGCATGAATATCCAGGCCAACAAATAGACTTTCTTTCACTTGTACAAAATCGGTTGTTAGCCAGAGACAGGTCAATATTCTAGCCCAATTTGGTACGTAAAACCCCCAAGGGCCGCTACTTCCTTGAGACAGCACCCCCTGAGAAACCGCTGCTGTCTCAGCGCAGCATCAGTGGGATTCCCAAGCCCAAGGCAGCATTACCCAATGGCTGACATGATCACACACATTTAATCTTTTGGAGTGTTAACAGAGTAATACGCTTGTATCCTTGGCAGGAAAGTGTAACATTCCGTTGGCATTGGTTTTGTTATCCTTCTTGATTATTGATTAAGAGCAACACAGAATGCCCCTTCTGCTGCCCTATAGGAAGTCCAAATGCCCTGTGAGATTTCTATATAGTGTTTGCTGCCTAAGGACAAGTGTTGCCTATAAGGCCTATTCGATCCCATATTGGTACATAATCCTCCAGCGTTGCCATTGGTACCATTGGTGGGGTCGGAATAAGATTGCTGGGCCACGAAGATCCAAAAGAGCCCCCTCCCCATCCTGATTATTCGGACACCTGGTGACCGCAAAATCAAATTTGCTCGTAGAAGAGCCAGGAAGTGTCATTATGAGAAAAGTCCCTATATCTGCGAGGTATCATATTATGGGATCAGATAAGCCCAAGGCAGCAAAGAACTAGGCCAAAATCAACCTTTAAGGGCATTATTAACAAGTTTGTATTTCACTGAAGTCAAGTTTCATTGCTGGTGATTACGAAGTCTCTATATGTTGTGTTAATGTGCATTTCTATATGCACCATGTGATTCGCCAAATTGTCAGATCCCGGCTAATAGTGCATTCCCATTCACAGCAAAATTTATGTCAACTATACCTACGGTATTACAAGGCCTATAAGATGCTGTAGGGCGTGCAAAAAAAAACGACTCCATTAATGGGGACGAAAATGCCAATAAATTACAATTACAATTAATAAGGTGATTGGTCCCTATAGCGCTGTGAGACTACCATAATGCACCACACATGAGGGACGGCTTTTTAAATATGCACAAGTATGAACCCCGTGTGTGCCTTTAATATGCTTTATGCAGGAGCAGTAAGAGGGGTACGTGATATGGGCGAGAATATTCAATAAATAAGTACTAAAATGGTCAAAATCAAGAACCGTATGCGCCCTATAGGATTCCCTTCAGGTGGGGTAAGGCTGGCAACCAACCCCTGATTCCTAGTCACTGTGTGCGACTCAGTTAAGGACTGAGTCGCTGGGACTGCCCTAGCTAAAACTTGCAGGTGCTCTAGAAACAGCAAGTTTCGAAGAATAACATTTGACAGAAACAAATCCCCAACAATCAGCTTATAATATTGACAAGAGTACCACCTTAGTTTTGCTGTCTGTGAGTGGGAAGAGCGTCTTTTGTTGGAAACCTTTAGATCGCACCTTTTTCCAAGGTTTGGCACATGCTGTGTGGGCTGCAACAGGTAGCCATAAGCAGGTGCATTTTCTGCCAGACAGGAAGTCAATCTCCACTCACCAAGCAGATTTTCATGGATAACATTATTTCATGAATAACACCTCTGTTGTGAGACCTGAAACCACTTCCATCATGGCCGACCGTGGCAGCTAAACTTGATGTGAAGGCTAACAGATTTGCAAGAACCAAATAATCTGGGCCCCCGTATGAAAGGTTTCTGACAAAATGGCAACAAACATGTCTTAGGAAGCCATCCTTAAGAGGAAATTGACATAAAAAAATTATGTCCTACAATTCCAGCCACCTGACAAATAAGCCCTATGCAGGAAGCCTGACTCTCCCATTAGGTAAGAGTCAGCGCCCGCCGGACAACTGATTCCCGCTACCGCTACTTTCATGCTAGGCTACATGAGGTTATGTAGACAGCATAGATCCAGCGTAATATGTGGGGTGCGCATTGCAGACGAGGTATTACGGCAAGTGCCTGTTGGGGTGAGAAAGGAGCAGTTGTCCTGTGTCTACTCAGGCAGAACGACCACTGGCTAGCTCCATTTGGTTATGGTTATACATAAAATGTACTCCCCACATGTTGAGGTCTGCTGGGTATTATCCCGGGTTATTAGAATGCCTGGAGGGGTTCTTGGTTAATAATGAAATGCCATGGTATCTGATAGTCTGTAGTCAAGTCCAACTCCGCCTGCAGACGAATGATTATATGTATCTCAATTATCTGTATTACTGACAGATTTCTTTATATCTGGTCCCGACAGCTAAGGCAATAAATACATTGGTCTTTCGATACACCATGTATACATGCTTTATCATTTGAGTACTTGTTCAATTAACAACAAATCATGTAATTCAATAGTGAACAAGAGTCAGATTCGTATGCAGCAGCTATTTGAGTAATTGCTGAAGGGGAAGCTTACACTACAGTAGATAGACATCATGAATTTAGGTGTAGACAGTCTTACCCAGGGAATCTTTGTCCAGAAGTAGAGGTATGTATCCTAGCCCAGACTTACACGACTAGTGACGTTCTTGTTTCGACCTCTCCTGCCGTCTGGCCAGCACTGTTGCTGACAGAACACCCCGGCAGATCACCCGTGAGTGGACCGGGTATAGCGTGAGTTACAGTTCCAAATTGTTACTATTTATGCCCAGTATTTATGGGTCTCTGTGGGCAAACAAACCAATGTACCAGGTTGACATATGGGTGCATGTAGGGTAAGGTGACTATTTCTAATCCACATGTAGTTTACCCATACATGCTAATTATGTCTTTGGGAATTATTTTAAATTAAAAGGTATTATATTCTTTAATAAGAGAGACATACTGAATGTAAGAGCATCTATTATAATATAATAGATGCTCTTACTATTATATTATCTTTATCTAAGAAGAATCTATCAATATCTCATTAAGTTTCATCTCATGGTTCATCTACCTGACCACATGTAGGCAATGTTTGCCCGCAGGTAACAGCTCGGTGACGTCACAGAGGCCTTACTGTAACTCACGCTATTGGTCAGACCTATCACCGCACAGGCTCTATGGACTACACCTCTGGGGGGGCAGTGTGTGGTAGTTCACCAGCGGCTGCGCCGCTGGATAGTGGCGTGCGAAATACAATACAAACTGGGCCAAAAAACATCAACAAAAACGCCAAACTGATTAAACTGATAGCTCTAAGAAACTGCTATGTTTGAATGGCCTGTGACTGAACAAACAGTGTCCCCAGGTTGAACAATTTAGCGCCACCTTACGCCCAAGGCACTGCGTTCAACAAAAATGCAGTTTGTTACAGCTATTTGTCACTCAACAGCTCTCCCAGCATAGTCTATGCCATCCCTCTGTACGGCCAAACAGCAGAATGCCTATGAGAGTCTCTGCTGGGAGAATTCTCCATTCAAGCCAGTAGAGGCCTGCCGTTTTGTATATATGGTGGAATAAAGGAGTGACACATGGTGGTCAGCCATTTTATTATAAATTTGTTGTTGTTGGGTGGGGGCTGGTCTATGTTATAAAGGGTCATGGTGAAAAATATTTAGGTTTAGTGATATGTGTCTTCCCATTCTAATACAACTTATATGAATTAGCTGTAATTGATTGAAGCAGTGCTGTATTTTTTCTCTCCCTTTTCTATAAGAATATAGTGTGGGGGTCAGTGTAGACTGCAGTCATGAGGTCACACTAGCTTGGGAGTGCCTAACAAGTCAGAATAACCTTGCATTACTCCTTAGTGCAGGGCCTATCAGCTTGCTGCCCTAATTATAGGGCATACATACTTGAAATCAACATTAACAATGACAGTGGTCAATCACCCCTAAACTGCCTACTGCATGAAGGTACCTAATTAGCCATGTGTTTTCAGGATCTTAATAAGAATATATATAGAGTGTAGAAGTGTCTTATATATATATATATATATATATATATATATATATATATATATATATGTGTGTGTGTGTGTGTGTGTGTGTGTGTGTGTGTGTACCGTAATCTCCCGCGTATAAGGCGCAGCCCACGTATAAGGAGCACCTAGAGTTTTGGAAAATTGTCAAAAAAAATGAAAACTCATAACTTTGGTTATACTGAATGAATTTTCAAAATTCAAAGACGTATGTGTAACTTGGGCCCCATGGACCCCCCTGGGCCCCCATATATCCTATTATGGCTAAGGGGGCATGTAACATGTCAAAATAAAGGTCTTGGAGTCTGCCTTGTGGATGCAATTAGCACTAAAACCCCCCATATAAGACGCACCTTATACTCTGAGTTGAATACAAAGACAGAGAACTAACAATGTGGATAATGTGTATATTGAATATCCAAACAAAAGGTGTTTCTATCTTTCTTCTATCTTTTTACTAATTTTCTCTCTTGACTTAGTCAAGCTAGCTTGTCTGAATAGGTTAGTGAATGTTACTAAGCACCTAGCCATTGTTAGTAAAATGTTAGTCCTGTGTTAGTCACATGTGCTAACTAAGGTAAGTTAGGGGTTTTGACTAACTTATATTAGATTCTTTTTTTTTCAGTGTAATCTGCATAGGAACTATAGCTCAGAGGAAATCTGCTCACTGGTTATGGACCCACTAATCCCCTTAATCCCCTCTTGACCTACTTCTTTTTTTACCAATCAACATCCAGGAATTGAATTTGGCACGTTTATTTGAATTTGGCGCCCTTATTTGCATATTTGCCCCTTTTTTTTTTATAAAATCAAAATTTCTTAATTTAAAAAACAAAAACCATTAATTCATAATGTAAAATCTTATTATACACATTTTATATAAACATAATACAGATTAGTGAAATGTGGACCAAGTGCCAACTGTAAAGAACCACCTAATAAAGAAACCTCTTGTAGAATGTTTTTCAGTACACATTATGAAATCACACAAAAAAAAACAACCAGGATAGGGTCTAAATATTGTACTGAAATGAACACGTTGCTTTTCACCCTCGACATTCATTAGGTCTACATCTATAAACATTTCAAGAGTGCTAGTATTACACAAACCAAACCTCCAAAATTCATTGTTCTCTGATTTCTCCAGTGAAATGACTGTGTCCGTCTCAGGTGTGTGGGTCAGATTTGTTTATTTCTACCCAATTGGCATTTTCCTGGTTTTCCCAGTTTGTTTCAAGTCTGGTATAAGATAGTCCTATTAGAGGGCACTTACAGTTTTCAGGATGATGTAATTCTGGTCTATAAGCCGCGTCTTATACGCAAGGATTTACGATAATGCCTGTAGGCCATTCACGGCAAGAACAATGCCCCCGCGGCTTTATAGATGGTCTTATACATAAAAAGATGGTAGGATAATGCCCCCAGGGAGTGGTAAAAGGCCTAAAGAATGAAGCCTCTGGAGCATGTCTAATTGTGTATCAAATGGCTGCCATCTTCTTTGTTTTGAAATTACTGATAATTTGCGAGAGTGTATGGGTTGAAAAAGATTGGTGATTTATAATGCCTTAACCCAATGGTATGAGGTAGAATGGAGGCGGTTTTCCGCAATTTTCTTTTCAATTTTTATTTCTGTGAAAAACCACCAAATGCCACTATATACACATGTATAGCCTCGATCACCATTTTCCACATAATGGGTGCCTCCGAGGCATGGTGACACCATCAGTACAGGGTATACGGGTGAAGAATCTGGGATGTGCACCAATTGGGTAGGAAAGGTGGGGGAAAATAAAAGCTTTTTTTTGCAGAATACTTGCGCAATAAGATTGAGCGGGACTGGATGTTCAAATTGAAGACCCAGGTCCCATATGGACTGAACCTAATAGACACACCGAACTATTAGGTATCTCACCCAACACTTAACCATAGATCAGGGGTGGTCTCCTGTGCCTTGTTCAAAAAAACTACTTTTTACTGGGACCACCCCTACCAAACAAGACAATCTCTGTTTTGTAAATCCAATCAGGTACTGGGGAATCTAAGGAGTCTATGACTGCTAACACCCCTTTAACTGATTTACTCTCCGAGTGTTGGGTACACAAGGATGGGATCCTGCAGACCCTGCATTGGATCCCTCCAATGCTAAAATCTCTTATGTTATACTATTATATTCCACTATAGTGGTATTGGATAATTAGTGACACTGTCACAAGCCTAACTTAGCACCTTTCTTTATATGATACCTGATGAGACCCTAGGGGTTGAAACCTAACAACACATCACGCGCAGGACGCAACTTCTCGACCCGGACTATGCCCCCGGGGCATTTCGCGTGCCACTACCGCGCTGCCATGTCCCCCATGTCAGTCACTACTACCGCGCGGCACTGCGGCTAATTCTTCTTGCGCCTATGCCAAATAGTTCTCCTGCCTTTATGTGCGCATCGTCCATAAACCATATGTTTCATATTTCCGTCACAGTAAGTTTTATTCTTCTTTCCCAAAATAGTCTGTGCCGTTTAGCATTTCTTGTGAAATCTCGAATCTTCACCGTCGATTCACTGTCCTCTTCTTTGGCTTCTTCGGCCCACCTTGGGTCAAGTCAAAGGTCAAGGCCACCTTCTTCAGTGCCAAGTTTAAGGCATCTTCAAATATCCAACTTCTCTAACTTCTCTTCTCCCATCCCAGGTGAGTAAATTCCGCAAATTCCCTCCTGTATGTGTAACCACATTTATTCACCAACCGTTTATCGTAGAAAGGCAAGTCAAAAAAGTATTTGTTCCTCTTGAATAGCCTTCTTCAATTATTTCAATATTGAGTTGCGTCCACTTCTTCTAATATCGCTCACGCTATCGGCAAATTAGAGTGACACCAGTAGTAGACCTAAATGTAACTCTAAATGTCCGAATTTCTTTTGGTTGGTTAGGTCTAATTTTCAGCACTGACCCTAATACACAGTAAACTTGAGTTATTTTATTTATTTACCATTGTATTTCCATTAAGAAATATGCAGTGGTTTATATTTTATAGCTGTTTTAGTTTTGGTCGACAGAGGCCTACTTTAGCATTGAAAGTATATGGAAATGACTGATTCGGCCAGACATGAAGATGCTTTCTATTTTTCTTTACCCATTTAGGCTCCACCCCCCTAAAAATGCTTAGGAGGCTAAAAAGTAGAGACATTAAGCTAATTTATGGCGTTGGTGCCATGCAGATATTCGAAATATTAAAGCCAGGAGAAATTATTTAGTTTTAGCTTTGTTCACGTAATGATAAGTCTATGGGGACTGTACCGGTGGAAGGACTGAATGGAAGACTTAATGTACGAATTTTTTTAAGCTAGTTAAGGCTAATTCTCAGCACTGAGGTTAATACATTATAAACTTGAGTTATTTTACTTCTTTGCTATCATACTCCCATTAAAAAATATGAAGGAGTTATTTTTTTATAGGCGATTTAGTTTTGGTCGTCATAGGCCTACTTTAGCATTGAAAGTATATGGAAATGACTGATTCAGCCAGACATGAAGATGCTTTCTATTTTCTTTTACCCGTTTAGGCTCCACCCCCTAAAAATGCTTAGGAGGCTAAAAAGTAGAGACATTAAGCTAATTTATAGCGTTGGTCCCATGCAGAAATTCGAAATATTGAAGCCAGGAGAAATTATTTAGTTTTAGCTTTGTTCACGTAATGATAAGTCTATGGGGACTGTACCGGTAGAAGGACTGAATGGAAGACTTAATGTACGAATTTTTTTAAGCTAGTTAGGGCTAATTCTCAGCACTGAGGTTAATACATTATAAACTTGAGTTATTTTACTTCTTTGCTATCATACTCCCATTAAGAAATATGAAGGAGTTATTTTTTTATAGGCGATTTAGTTTTGGTCGTCATAGGCCTACTTTAGCATTGAAAGTATATGGAAATGACTGATTCGGCCAGACATGAAGATGCTTTCTATTTTCCTTTACCCATTTAGGCTCCACCCCCCTAAAAATGCTTAGGAGGCTAAAAAGTAGAGACATTAAGCTAATTTATGGCATTGGTCCCATGCAGAAATTCGAAATATTGAAGCCAGGAGAAATTATTTTGTTTTAGCTGACCTGAGCCTCAGTGCAATCTCTAATGGAGCGATGTGACGGCCAGACATCAAGAAGCTTTCTTTTTTCTTTTACCCGTTTAGGCTCCACCCCCCTAAAAATGCTTAGGAGGCTAAAAAGTAGAGACATTAAACTAATGTATGGCGTTGGTCCCATCACGAAATTCGAAATGTCAGCTACTTATATATACACTGCGCTTGTCCTTGCATGCATGCCCCAGGGGCATCGTCAACACCAGGAGTGCCCCGGGGGCATATCAGCTACTTCTATAGACATCAAGCGTGTGCTGGCATGGCCGCATGGCCCAGGGGCAGGGCATCATTGACGCTATGAGTGCCCTAGGGGCATGTGAGTGACTTCTATAGACAGTAGGGTGAAGATCTCAGATCCATGCCAATTGGGTGGGGAAGGTCCTAAAGAGTAAAAGTTGAATATGTATACTTTTTAATCCAGAATATTTTTCTATATATCAGTGACTATACCTAGGCACTTTAACAAAAAATTGAAACTAAATACTGAAAAATGTCTGTGGTCACCTTCCATAGAGCTTATTGAGATATTTCAAATTCTTTTTCAATAAGATTTTTATCTTGTTTAGAACCAGAGATATAGGGCAAATAGTGTCCGAAATATGAAGGCAAGTAGCACTATAGAGGTGGTAGAAAAGGTGTCAACTTTCTGTGATGTGGGTCTAGCTGAACAGGGGACCAGTGTGTGGCAGCATGCACTGACACCACTCTTCTGTATTTCCACATCATTGGCCGAGAGACTTGTCTCCTCGGCCATTAATACATCATGTCAGAGGAGGACAGCACGTCGTATCAAAAACAGCCAAAAGGCCTTTTCTATAGATCAGCAACTAAAATCACTCACTGTGACAAATATGCAGTAAGTCTACGCTGTTTATAACACCTTGGATAGTCTCTATCTGCCTACCCACTCAGATCTCCCCTACAGCCCATTGAATAGGTAATGTCTACAGCACCCCCCCCCCCACCTCCTCCACCTAATCACCTTGTACTAGGGCCTGACACACCTTTAACCCTTTAAGGGCCTGTATAGTAGTGCATAGATGTCGTCATGATACACCTCTAGTCACACCTCTATGTATCTCCCCCCCCCCACCCACACCTCCCAATCACTTCGTAATTACACATCTCTATTACGATCGATCGGCCATTACATCTGTGATGTACATTTCACTCTTAATAATGTCCTTGACCAAGCGTGACCTCGTATTGAAGTACACGGAAAGCAATGTTCTACTGATCCAATCATAATGAAGTTTAGCTTTCTATAATATTTAGAATCTTAGCTTTCAAATGGTACATTAACATTGTCCTGGCATGCCCCAGGGGTTTCGTCAACACCATGAGTGCCCCAGGGGCATGTCAGCTTGTTCTATAGACGTTAAGCATGTGCTGGCATGCCCCAGGGGCATTGACACCATGAGTGCCCCCGGGGCATGTCTGCGTCTTCTATAGATATTAGGCCGCTATTAGGCCAGTGCTGGTATGCCCCAGGGGCATCTTAGACAACATGGGATAACATGAGTGCCCCCGGGGCATCTCAGCTACTTCTATAGACATTAAGATTGTGCTGGCAATCCCCAGGGGCATTATCCACATCATGAGTGCCCCGGGTATGTCTGCTAATTCTGTAGACATTGACCTTTTCTGGCATGCCCCATGGGCATCATGCCAAATAATAAAAGGTGTTTGTTTCATATAACATGCTGAAAAAATTAGATCTTTATTTGGATAACCATGTATTAACCGTAAATCCTCGCGTATAGGATCCCCCTCACATATAGGATGCACCCTCAGTTATATTGGAACCCAAAGGATGCACCTGGGGTCAAATTGTGATCATTTTAGTACTTTTCTATGGTGTAAAATCCTCACCTATAGCACGCACCCTGAGTTGGAGTAAATCCCATAGGATGCACTAGATGTAAGTCTGGTGTACATGTCGTGTCTTATACCCGATGATTTATGGTAGTAAATGAATTAATCTTTTTAATTTATTTTTCAGATCATGGAGTCAAGAACCACCCGTCTTGGACGACGCATCAAAGCGCCGTCACGTATGGAGGACTCTCCACCCATCAAAATTCAGAAACAGATGGTATGATAAACACTCTAAGCCAACTTCTTCCTGTATTAGACAGACTCTGATTTAGGCAAAATCCAATTCCTATTTACAAACAGATAGTTCACCCACTTTCAAGTTATGAGTTAGACAATGCCCCCCAGAGCATTCATGGTGAAGATAATCCCCTTGGGGCATGATTACTTAGATGATCCCTTGGGGCATCATTACCTAACCTTACCTTTAGCCCAATGAGGGCTAGCATTGACTATAGTCGACACCATGGTAGGCCTAGCGTCGACTATAGTCGACACCATGGTAGGCCTAGCATTGACTATAGTCGATGCCCATTATATAGGATTTGTATAGGAATTGAAAATAGGCTCGTCCTCTAGGAACTATACCTTTTTAAGAGGCCGTCCTCATGGCCAGGGCAACTATTTTTGCTCTGCCCTCAAAGGGTTAGAGAAGTTAGATTATGCTATTAATGATGTCCTTAGGAGCATCATCCCAAATTATGTATTATGTCTAAATGCCTTCATTGTAGGAAGGGAAGACTAGGTCAGCCAAAGAAACCAAAAGAAAGCAGACATCACAGCAGGGGGTTTCAGTGAAGCGGAGGGCCACAGTGAAGCAGGCTTCTGCGAACACTCCAGTCTACCAGCCACCCAGTAAGGCTCGAAGCAATCTTCAAGATGGAAGTCCTCAGCAGCCCCAGGGTTGTCCAGTTCAGATGGAGGACTTCCCATTCATTCATGTACAAAAGCCAGTGGTAAGTTATCTAGCCACATAAGATAAGTAAATAATTGTCTGTACCCGAATTATGGATATGGCATTTTTTTTTGAAGCATGGCATTTTTTTGTTTAGTTTAATTTACTTAGAGCCCCAAGCAATCACTCATGTCTGTATTTGTGCATCATCCCCATCCTATGCTTCTGATAGATTCAAGGCGGAATATATTCTATTTGAGCAGGCTAGTCATTTACCATAATCTTACATCTGAAATCCCATTGTCATGCAACTATATTAAATGCCTCCTTTTTTTTTATAAAGATGGATGCAACAGTTATCACAACGCATGCAATTGTGCACCCTCCTCCCAAAGAAGACAAAGCTAGATCATCAAAGAAGAAGCAGGTGAAGCACACCCAGCAAAATGCTGATGATGCTGCAGCAAAAGAGAGGGGCAAGATGGCAACAGTGCAGCAGAAGGGCACAGACTCTCCAACACAGCAGCATGCCACGGAGGCTGCAGAACAGCAGCAGAACAAGGATGCCATGGAGCCAGAGGTTGATCAACCCGAAACCCAGCATCAGACCAACAAGGCTACAGTTCATAGAGAAAAAGTGGCTGTTCGTAAGTTTCTTTTCCTCACAAGAAATTGTTATTAAATAAAATGCATTACACCTTTTTACAGTTTTTTTTCTCTTTATAATTCATCCCATGGTTTAGATATAGCCCATTTATTTGTGACTTTTCAATATGACAATTCACATACAGATTTTCATTTTGCTTAAATGGAATATATCTCAATCCACACTCAAACTGTTAAAATCTTTGCAGACACTCCGACACAGCCGGATATCACAGAGGCTGCTGCGCAGGACCAGGACCAGGACCAGGACCAGGACCATGACCAGGACCAGGATCAAGATGTGGAGCCAGAGGTTGATAATCCCAAAACCCAGCAGCAGGCCAACAAGGCCATAGTTGAGAGAGAAAAAGTGACTGGTCGTAAGTAAAGTTTTCTTCTTCCCACAAGCTGTTGTCATTAAATACATTATAGTTAGGGCCATTTTTCAGAAAACTCAAATTTGTAAGGTATTTCAGAGTACAAGGTACACAATTAGCTTCAGCAGCCTCAGAAACATAGTAATTCACACCAGGATCAAATTATTTGAAGAAATACATCCGTTCCTATGCAGAAAGCAAGTTTGTGATTCTGAGTAAGGCAGCCATCTTGAAAAATGGCCTTCATCTTGGAATTTAAAATTCTAATAACACAGATATGAAAGATTAACTCTGAGGACCATATTTATTTTCAGGCTTATATAACCATTCACAACAGTCTACATTACCTTATAACTTCTCACATCTGAAAATTTTAACCTGAAAATGGCAGCCATTTTGTTTTTGAAATTCCAGGGTTAAAAAATTGAAAGAATCAATTGGTATCTGGCAGATTTGGATTCAGCATACCCATATTAGCCTTATTCAACTCCACTCAAAAATGCCTTACACTCTTTTATAGAGGGCTCTTTCTGGGATCCTGGCCCTGACTACTAAGACTTTACAGTATTTTTCTTTTTAAATCATCCCATAGTTTAGATATATCCATTTATTGTTAACTTTTCATGGCATGACAACTCACATTCATTAACAGAGTATTACAGATTGTCCTATTGTATAAATAAAAAATACCTCAACTCATACTCAAATTGTGAAAATCATAAACTTTCCTGCAGACTCAGATGATACACTGTAAGTATATATCAAGTAAAAACTTTATTTATCGATTTGTGGTGGTAGAGCTAGTGCTTTAAATATAACATATACTTTGCACAATGCACACCATTTTAAGTGCTTTCATTCTTGTGCTGTGCCTCTTATTCAGTTTAACTCCTAAATAAGCTGAATAGACCTCTCCTCTACTTATAGCCAACAACAAAATGCATTCAGGCTTTGGAATTCCTTTTCAATCTTTCCCCTTTTTTTCTGTCCCTCTATTCTATCTATCTTGATTTTCAAAATGGTTTGCTTAAAACCTTTGGCAGGTCGTACTTTTTTATGTGCACATTTTTAGGTTCTTTAAATATTTGATCTATTTTCATATGCTGAAATATTGGCAGGCAATATTTGCAGTGCGGTTTAGATTTGTCCCCCACATTGCACATGCACGCCACTTGCACTATGATACTCAATTACCATACTCATTAACCTTTGCTTATATCCACATCTCCTTCCTGAATAATCTAATATCACCTTTTTATGAAAACCACAATCAAGTCACCCTGAAGCCAATTTTACCAATCCATGCTGTTGTATGTAATCTGTGCTTTACCCGACCACATAAATGCTTCAGTTGACAAAGCGCGAAATCAAAGTTTTTAACCTCAAGTATGAAGCTTGACAGGTGTCCCCTGGCCACAACTTTAAAAATACAGTAAAACCTCACCTCAGTTCTCATATTTGAGGTTTTACTTTTTGCTGTTGTGATTTATTCTAAGTCAAATGTGTGGCTGGCTAAAAGGTTATGCTAAAAGTTATGGGGTTGACTTGTTGAGGTTTTATGGTAAATCTTATACAGTCAGCCCTTGCTTCCTTGAATTTGTAAAATTCAAGGAAAACTGCCTGACGAAGGAAAATATTCGAGGATATAAGTCCAAATATAATAGAACACATAGAGGACGTTGCAAATTTGCTGTCTGAGGTAATGAGGGATCTGGAGAATTAAAGGGTCTAGGACGCAAGGACTGACTGTACAGATAAATCTCTTTTTAATGGGCACTAGACAGGTATTTCTCCACCATTTATATTGTGCTTTTGATCAACCAACTCAAGGCGTCAGCATTTTTCACCATGTCCAGTTTGGTCCAATCTCGTTCTTTTAAATACAATTTATGATGAACATTTCCTTAGGTTCTACCATAGAAGTGTCGAGCTCGTTACGGTGATCCCATAGCACACCATGTTACCAGGAAAGAGGCATCGGGGAGGTAATCTGCCAGATCACTCCCGCCCCTTCCGAATAAATACTCTAAACTGAGTGCTTTACTCAATACCTATCATTCTTAACACTGAATTTAAAGCAATGTAATGAATGCATATGTGTGCATCCACTCGCATAGCAATTTAGAAAACTTTTCAATACTTCATTTAACTCATCAACTTCACGTATTTCAGAAGCTGGTATGAGCGATTGGGCAGAAATTCAAAATCTTACTGATCTGGAATGTGCAAGTAAGTTTTTATCCTGTACTGAGCATATTTTTTCACTTTTCAAAGTTTTGTACAATCCCAAATTTTAGACTTTGATTCCTTTAGTAGACATGGATAAATCCTCCATGTTCAGTTGTAGAGACTTTTGGATGATGTCCCTGAGGCATCTATGGATTGTGTTACATGTAGAGATGAAGGGACAATGCCCTCAGGGCATTAATAGTATGGACGATGCCCCAGGGGCATCTGTAGAAAGCCCTATATATAGAGATATGATAATATCCAAAGCCAAATGGTATCTATGGTATGCGCAATGCCCCCGGGCATCAGTAGATAGCCCTACATATAGAGACAGTATGATAATACCCAATGGGTGTCCTGTAGGTGCAATACCCTGGGGACATCTGTAGATAGCTTTACACTTAAGAAGAATTTGACACTTGACTGTATACTGTTAGACTTAGCAAGTATGGAGGTTCTGGTGAAAGCTGTAGACCCACATACATAATTACGACCCCTGGGCCATCTTTGGTGTGTACCCCTGCTGTTTTTAGTAACATTTATTTTTATAGTTTAAGCCCATGTTGCTTTTATATTGATAGACCTACGGCGTGTTCCAAGTAAGCTGCCAACTGATGCCGTCAATGGGAGGCCAAACTCATATGTGTTTACAGGGAGTGAACTCATTCGCCGTGTGTCCCCACCAGAATCGCTGCACTCATCGAAGTTGCTGGGGAAACTTATGGCCTTAGGAAAATCCCGAGAAACAGGTATGTATCAATATTTATTTACATCAAAGTTATATGCCAATTGACTTATTTCATAGACTTTATCTGCCGAATGTCGAATGCAATTCCAGCTGGTAAATTTAGGTTAAAGTAATCCATCTATTTTGTAAATATTGCATCAATAAACCTTTCCCAACCAAACACTCTTGAAACTGAGATTGATAAGTTGCTATATTGACATGCAGGCAAAAATCAAAGCAGTTCTCAGCTCCAGAGGCTGGTGAAATTGGTAAAGTCTGTGAACAAAGATAAGTCGAAGCCGGCTTCAGCATTTGCTGTCCTCTTGGAAGGTATGTTCCACAACCTATAGTGTTTCAATGTTATTTTGTCAGCAGTAATTGATGTACTACAAGACTCCTATGCACGATTCAGTGGTGCAGCACTATGGCTTCAAATTAAATTTCATGACTTTTTTAATTTCATTTTTCACTGTTTTCATCATAGAATATTAGATCAAAACTCCTGTCATAAGCTCCTAACTTAAGCCAAAAGTATTGTGTGAATTACAAACAAAATCATTGTTGTTTTATTGTCAGTGAGTCTTGATACTTTCCCTTGTTCACTCATATATGAACATATTGATGTACATGTACTCTACTTTATAGCGGACGTCACACATCTCAAAGATGCCCTGGCACAGAAAGCAGAGCAGCTGATTCCGGCAGACAATATATCCCAAGCAACACTTCTTTCCCTCTGTGATAAAGGAATGTCTGAGAACAAGGCCCAATCAGCCATGAGTGATAGTATGTGAGTATGGCAGTAAAGGTTTTGAAGATTATTTTTCTTTAAAGGTTGGCCCTAAACAGATTCAATTAAGACTATTGAGCAGCTGTTTACAAAAATTCAAAATGTTGATTGATGTTGCCTCTATTATGAAACTATATTTCTCTTTATCTTTTTTTCAATCAACAGTGACATACTTGACAAAGTATGGGAAGGGTTGCAGTCAAATGGAACAGACTTTGACCACTCAACGCATGGAGGACTCAGTATTATTGGTGCCTGCATCACTGTAGTGCAGCACTGCCTAGGAAGGAAGGCTCCATCAATGTAATGAACATTCCATGGAGTGTTCAGTGGTGTGTTCGGAACTTAGCATATACCCATTTTCACCCTAAAAGAAGAAGTATAAGTGACTAATATTTATGCGAGCATGGGCATGTTGTGAATATAATAAAAACAAAATATCAAGACAAATTTTAGTCATCTGTATCTTTAATAAAAACATTAGCAAGAACAAAAGCAGCCTCATTGTAATATTTTATTCATTTCCCATGTTATTTCCATTTTCACTAATATATTTCAGATGTGAAGTCTTAGCTGTAAGAAAGAAGTCCACCCTTTTTTATGCATGTACTCATCGGGATTATAACATCTGGCCAAATTCAAAAGATCCCAGTACAGTCCACCTCACCCTAAAATCGCTTATATTTCACATCCCTCATCTAAAATTATATAGACTTCAGATATATTATTGATAATTAGATAACCCATGGGATCTGTAAGCTTTATATTGAAAATATGTAAAGTTATATTGAAATTAGCTTCTATAAACATTTAGCCTGTGCTGGCATGCCCCAGGGGCATCATCGACGCCATGAGTGCCCCCGGGGCATGTCAGCTTCTTCTATAGACAGTACACTTGTGCTGGCATGCCCCAGGGGCATCATCGACGCCATGAGTGCCCCCGGGGCATGTCAGCTTCTTCTATAGACAGTACACTTGTGCTGGCATGCCCCAGGGGCATCATCGACGCCATGAGTGCCCCCGGGGCATGTCAGCTTCTTCTATAGACAGTACACTTGTGCTGGCATGCCCCAGGGGCATCATGGATGCCATGAGTGCCCCCAGGGCATGTCAGCTTCTATAGACAGTACACTTGTGCTGGCATGCCCCAGGGGCATCATGGATACCATGAGTGCCCCCGGGGCATGTCAGCTTCTTCTATAGACAGTACACTTGTGCTGGCATGCCCCAGGGGCATCATCGACGCCATGAGTGCCCCCGGGGCATGTCAGCTTCTTCTATAGACAGTACACTTGTGCTGGCATGCCCCAGGGGCATCATGGATGCCATGAGTGCCCCCAGGGCATGTCAGCTTCTATAGACAGTACACTTGTGCTGGCATGCCCCAGGGGCATCATGGATACCATGAGTGCCCCCGGGGCATGTCAGCTTCTTCTATAGACAGTACACTTGTGCTGGCATGCCCCAGGGGCATCATCGATGCCATGAGTGCCCCCGGGGCATGTCAGCTTCTTCTATAGACAGTACACTTGTGCTGGCATGCCCCAGGGGCATCATGGATGCCATGAGTGCCCCCAGGGCATGTCAGCTTCTATAGACAGTACACTTGTGGTGGCATGCCCCAGGGGCATCATGGATACCATGAGTGCCCCCGGGGCATGTCAGCTTCTATAGACAGTACACTTGTGCTGGCATGCCCCAGGGGCATCATCGACACCATGAGTGCCCCCGGGGCATGTCAGCTTCTTCTATAGACAATAAGCCTGTGCTGGCATGCCCCAGGGGCATCATCGACGCCATGACTGCCCATTAGACATTACGTTTACTACACTATGGCCCCTGGGTGTCTCTGTTATGTTACATATAATTATGGAAAAAGATATACACATTATACTCTGGGTATAGACCAAGGTATAGTCTTGTTCTACGCACAATAGTCACCTTTATCAGCCATTCTAGCACCTGGTGGTTTGTTGGGTCCTGCTATCTAAACAATTTGATGAAAGACAACAAAGCATCTTGATTATATTTTTCTATATTTTGCCCATGAGAAACCTTTATATCCAGAAACAAATACCAAAAATCTCTTTGAGATTCATCCAGTCCTCAAGTCACACATCTGTACTCATTTCTGGATTATTGTAAGTTCTATTCTCATCAACTTCAGAGGTTCCATGACCACTGGGCATAATAATGTATATCCACAAGCACCTGTTGTTCATGCATAAGAAGTAATTTAGCCTCAATAATAGTCTGATATAGAGAATAATGTCCACTAGTAATAAAGACCCAGTTGCCTATCATAAAACGTTGCTTCTTTCTTTTCTATACAAACTACTACACTATCTGTTTGTCCTACGAGGACCTCCGTCTGGCATACATTTGGATTTCTTGGGTTTCTTTACACATGTGGCAAAGGAATGCACCTTCTTTCTCTCCTTTGACAGTTTTTTTGAGATTTTTCTTCCAGTAACAGCAGGATGGATCTTCTTCTGATTTGTTCTTTTTGTGTGCATGCCATACATTGCTTTATATGCTGAGTCTATGTAACTCACGGCTTTCTCCTTGTTTGGGATAAATCCCTGGCCTTGGAACATATCCAGCATCTTCTGCAGTTGCTCCACTGTAGACTCATTTTCTCCAGTATCACATGCAGGATTGGTTTCTTGGTGATGGTATTCTACAGGAAGTGGTGTTGATGTGTCATTGGGTGGGAAAACCATGGCTGCAGCTTTAACACATATGCACTCTATGCCATGACTGAAGGCCACACACACGCATTGACGGGACTTGATTTGCACATATCCAATGAAGTGCTCATCATACACCTCAATGGATCCTTCTGCCTGGAGGAAGCTGCCTTCCTCGTAGAGCTCAATTGCCTTCTTCTCACGAGCTTCTTCCACATTCAAATCGCGTTGGGTTGCCAGGATCTTTGCCAAACGATAGTGTTTGCAGTGGCCTATTGAAGGGAATCAAAAAGAGTAATTAGATTGTAAGATAGATTGAGTGCGAAGTAACATGATATAGGATTTAGCAAATCAACATCTTCCACTAGGCCGGTACTTGCAGTACCAAAGCTTATAGAACAACCCCAAACATAGAGTGCTTCTTCTTGATGGGGTAATTTTACAATAAAACAGTACTTAAACCTCAAAAGTCAACCCCAAAATCTGCCTTAAAGTATTTCCTTCACAGCAGTTTTAACTGATATAATACATCTCTACGAATGACTCACCTTCTTGTGATGCAGCAATACATTCGCAAGTTCCATGTAATAGGTCTACTGCATAGACCTTTGTTGCATCTTGTTGGGATGGAATTAGACAGCGGGCATCAGGCAGCCACCATGTTTTCTCTTGCCATCCCTGCTGGAGCATGGACTGCACAAGATCGTCTGTTCTTTTATCCTTCCTGCTGGACTTCTTGTTACCCAGTCTGCCAATCCTGCCCAGTGCTTCCATGTAGCTGGAAATGTACAACTAGCATATATCAATCTGAGCAGATTAATCAGAACTGGTATTGGCATTAACACCACTGCAGGTATTGCTATGAATGTACATCAATGATTAATTGTAGCTTGTTCATCCAATCTCCAACCTGCAAGTCTCAGCAAATATCAATGATGGTGAGGAAAAATCATATTCACTAAACAAAATAGAACACTATTAATAGAAACTAGCTTTGACTGAAGAAAGGCATTGTACTTACTCATAAGTTGGGTTGACTTGAGCAGAGAGTTTAATGAGAAGGTCATCTACCCTTTTATTGGCATGTCTTGCGAGGTGATGATACTTCAGGCCAAGGAAAAACCTTCAGAAAGAATGTTTACTATCACAATCATGCAAGTAACAATGTTCCATTTAGCCTATCCAGTGAGTAGAATGAGAATAGATCACCATTCATTTGATGTTGAGAACAAAGAAAGGATAAAGAATAGGCAAAGCCGTTCCCCATTAGCGCATGAAGAAAATGAATCTTGTTCCTAAAGGCTATATTCTCCCACTGTGAGGTGACAACTTTTTGATATGTCCCACCTATAGTCTGAGATAATAGCGGTAATTTGTTTCATTATGCTTGGACAGCTTTAAGGAAAATGTTACTTCACATTTGAGAAAAGTGAATTGTTTAACTTTGTTAGACCTATTGCCCCTTTACACTGAAAATTGCTAACCTTTCTGCCAAGTTATTTGTCTCATGATCTCCATGGTACACCCTCCGACCATAATTCGCCCACTTCTTTCCACATGGCACCCAATTATTCTGCAGGTAGGTTGCCACTGCAGGAGTTGGCATTTCATTGCCTAGTTGCTGACCGAGTTCAACAAAATCTGAGATCTGTGGACATACATTAATCAAATGCTAAGTATTATAAGAAAACTTCACAAACAATAGAGTAGTAAAAAATGTCTATGATAGATTAATAAACTAAATAAATGCAATAGATATTGATAGATGCATGAGTATAAATCAACTATAGTTCATCACACAGCTGTCAGTTTTTGCCAATATTCATTTATCAAAGCCAAACCATGCGCTATGTCATGAGTCCACTTGCCGAATTGATTTTCAACCTATGTAACAAAGTGTGACCTGAAGAAAGTTATCAAAGAGGAGATTGTTTGATGGAAAACAATCTCCATTCAAATGGTGGTTTGTAGAATGTACATCACTTCTGAAATCAACTTGTTATATGCTATTGCCACAACCATAATTCAAACGTTTAAACAATACATGCAACACCTTACCTCTGTGCAGTTCTTCATATTACGGATGTATGTGATGACACCTCTGCGTGTTTCTGCATTATCTGCTCCAGAAATACCTGATTCATGTTTGTTGAGCCAGCGGTAAATAGCCTGACAGATTGAAAATGTGACATTGTACCACTATTCAAACTATCATAAAATCCCTTGTATAAGCCATGCCCTCTTTTAAAATTGTCAGTGTCCTATGGTGTAAAATGCCCTTGTATAAGCCGCAGCCTGCCTTTGGGAACCTCTTAGAAGTCACCTTTTCTTTCATTTGTGTTCTGATACAAGAGATTTAATACCAGCAAATTTACAATACCCTAGAACCTTGCATCAAAGCTATATGCCTTATGATAATATGCTAACCTTTTCATTATGAAAGCAATGTAACATTTTATAGATGGGACATGTCTATTATTGTGATTTATCTTACAAGGAATAATATTCAAAGTGTGATTGACGTACAAAAGGATATTGATGAAGAATAATTTGGGATTTCTTTCTTTTTCTAATTCCAACTAACCCACATAACATGAAACACACCTGCAGAACATGAAACCAGCATAACAATATATTGGAGAAGGGAAAGACTTCTTCTATGGCCTGGTGCTCCTTCACATCCTTATCTACCATGAATGACCTGTAAAAAAGAAAATTTAGAAATTATAACTTGTTTTCAAATTATAAACCAGTGTGCCACATTTTATGCGAAAACTATCTAACTGAAATGCATAATACACCTGTGCAATAATTCTGGAGCCTAAAAGATATGCCCTTTGGCCTTTTACTACATACAGGCATCTTATCTGCAGACCTATTCTCTTCCACTCTTTCTCTTCAAGGGTGCATTTTATGTGTGGGATACACATTATATTATGGTAGCTGATAAGTAAGATTCAAGGCTAAAGTGATATATAAACATACAATGGGTAGAAATTTTCTCCAGCACTCTCCTTTACTCGCTTTAGTGCTTTCTTCAGAACATCAGCAGAGTCTTCAGATGCTATCACATAGAAGAGAGGAGTTCCATGCCCTGTATCCGTCTTCGCAATCAGGGCGTAAAACGCATAGCCATAGGATGTTATCCCTAGAAAAGTAGGATGAAGATAGAGGATGGTGAAAACTGTTGACTCACAAAGGGTTATTAAGGTAAAATGTACCTCCATTGGGCTGATACTGAAATACTTTTTTTGCTTTTTTTCAGTCCCAGGGTTTCAGTGTCCCATCACCTCTACATGCATTGCTATCTATAGATGCCCCAGGGGCATGGTGCTCACCGATAATGCCCCCAGGGCATTATTCCTCCACCTCTACATGCATTACTATCTAGAGATGCCCCAGGGGCATGGTCGATAGTAATAATGCCCTGGGGGGCATTATCCCATAACCGATAGATGCATTACTATGTATAGAAGCCCCAGGGGCATGGTGCTTACCAATACTGCCCCCAGGACATTATTCCTCCACCTCTACATACATTACTATCTATAGATGCCCCAGGGGCATGGTGCTCACTGATAATGCCCCCAGGGCATTATTCCTCCACCTCTACATGCATTACTATCTAGAGATGCCCCAGGGGCATGGTCGATAGTAATAATGCCCTGGGGGGCATTATCCCATAACCGATAGATGCATTACTATGTATAGAAGCCCCAGGGGCATGGTGCTTACCAATACTGCCCCCAGGACATTATTCCTCCACCTCTACATACATTACTATCTATAGATGCCCCAGGGCCATGGTGCTCACCAATACTGCCCCCAAGGCATTATTCCTCCACCTCTACATACATTGCTATCTATAGATGCCCCAGGGGCATGGTGCTCACCGATAATGCCCCCAGGGCATTATTCCTCCACCTCTACATGCATTACTATCTAGAGATGCCCCAGGGGCATGGTCGATAGTAATAATGCCCTGGGGGGCATTATCCCATAACCGATAGATGCATTACTATGTATAGAAGCCCCAGGGGCATGGTGCTTACCAATACTGCCCCCAGGGAAATCTTCCATAATAGATAATGCCTGTTACAAGTCCTGAATATGCCTGGCCAGAACCATATGATTGGAAGGATTCTAACCTTTGTATGTTGCATCCAGGAACACTACATTACGCCCGTATTTCATCATCCTCTCATGCTGCTTATCATCTTGATAGACGATAATCAATGCCTGATCCTTAGACCTAAAAAAGAATCTCACTTAAATGACTGGTGTTTAAAAAAGGAAAGCTTTGAAAGGTAGTTTTTCAGTGATGCAAAGTCTAGGTGTCCATTATTTTACATTGGATAGGGCTGAAGGTTTAGAGGTTGAATCCTACAGGGAGATGATGCTTTACATGATTCCCTAAATGATTTGTAGGAGATTTCATTGAGCAATTATCATGATTTGTAAAACATGGAATATGACAGAAAAACAAAACGAATTCATGATTAAAAACCTGTAGACCAATTTCTTAATTTGGTTTAGCCTAACAGTATACACGAGAGGACGTAGAGAATCATATTAAGGACAAAAGGTCTAAATGAGATGTCATAACTTACCGGTCAAGAGGCTGGTAGAGGAGAATTTTGTCCTTCAAGATGTGATTGCAGAGTATGCCTACTGCCACAGAATCATCTTTGTGATACCTAAACAATTATAAGAAAAGGTTTCAGCTGAACTTCGGAATAATATCTTGATTATTCAACTATAGAAAACTTTTGAATACATGTATCAAAAATGAGGCCTCTAGTACTATTAGACAGAAATATTGATGTAAAAAGGACTTCCAATCATCTTAAATACTTTGTATATAGGTAAATGAAATTGATAGAAGCTTTCTCATTGAAATTCTAGCTCACCTATAGTTTTTCATATACATTTCTTACCGTTGAGATGTTTTGTAGGCAGCAATCACTTGCTGCACATCTCTCGGTGTAGGATAATATCTGCGATCATGGATGTCTCCATTGCCATGGTCCTTGGCCCATTTAAGGCAAGAAGTCAATATCTGTGCTGATGTCTTCTCCTATAATAACAAGAATAAACTTTACACTGAAGATATATACATACCGAATGGAAAAGAAATATTTTTTTTTATGGTATATTTCAATTGCCCTGCAAAAGAAAAGACAAAAACTGTTTATCTAGACTTCACACATGCATTTGTGTGTCAATATAATGCAATTCAACAAATTCTCAACAGTCCCCATTATACACAATGTTTGTATAGGCATAAGGAAAAGATACAAACCTCTGCTAATGATTGAATGTGAGTGACCAAGTCTGGATGAAGAGCAGCCACATGCCTCTCATCTGGGTCAAGAAGATTATGACCAGAATGCTCCAAGTTTGAACGGATGATGACAGCCTTCTTGCCATTGACTTCTACAAACCTATGGATGTGAAAAAAGAGGAAGAATGAATATGATCATGCAAAGATTCTGTCTGTTGGAGATATGTCTAATATGGCCATATACCCTTAATGTGGCCACCCCTCTATTGCGGCCATTTTTGTTAAGTCACAAGGGTGTCTGAATTGGAGGGAGTTGAATCTACTTAAGATTTACATGTAAGTAAGAAATGTGCAATATAGATTCTGTGCAGTCAAAACTTACTTGAAGGAGACATATGCAGGGCAACTGTTACAACGAGTTGCCTTCGGACCACGTTTTCTCCCTGTGGGGTGTCCATGTCTTTGTAGAAGTAAAAATGTTCAACCAAACTATAGACATTGTCACTATATACTTGTAAGTCACTTGTTACATATATTACCCTTACATTTTCACTCAACGGTTTGTTCAAGGTGAGTCAATAATATCAAGACATGCTGTTTGGGTTTGTCAAAAGAATGTTTTTATATCACAGATATAGCTGTAGATCAATTAATACAAAAGCATCAAAGTATACCTTTCACAGTAATATTGTGTTGTTTCCTTGGACTTATGATGGCGATATGAAAATCGTCCTTTTCCATTCACATAAAGCTGTTCAAGATAGCTGCAGATGAAGTCATCATCAGTAGTGCTAGATTGGTTGACAAGTAACAAACAAGCATAAATAAATAGATAGCTATATTGGAAGGTTATTAATGGAAAAGCAAACTTTTATTAAAGAAAGGAGTTGATTTAAAGTATAATTCAATATAAATTCAATTCAGAAGAATGTTCCACTTATAATGCAATGGGGATATGGTATATTGATGTTACTATATGTAGTCCTAAAAAGAGTTGTACAGCATGATGAAATTTATGCTAGATATACATACTTCAGTCTCTTTATGTTGATTCCTTTCTTGCTATGGTTATGGCAAAACAGCTTCAGGACAACAGCTTTAAAAGCATCATCAGGATCATGCATCACTTGCTCTGTTGGAAGAGAAGGCATAGTAGGCCCAATTATAGTAAAGGATCAAAGAAATATTATGTTCATACCCCAAACACGACCACTCCCTTATGATCATGGTTATTTGGTGAGAGAAGGAAAAAAAGATTTTTGGGAAACAACACCACCCCCCACAAGGAAAATATTCATTTGTATCTAGCCCACCCCTCTTAACAGGCCAACTTCCCTGTTTATCGTCTTCTCAAAGGAGCGATTGAGCAGAAATGTCAAATTCTCAAGTTTGCATACCTTTCTCAAGATGGGTGATAACAGGAATGACCTTTTCGACTGTTCCATTAGTAACAGCAGCTTTTGTCTCATGTGCAATGAAAACACCATCAGCATTATTTTCAGTTGTGCATTCGACGCCATCAGCTTCCACAACTAGTAAAGTTGGATGAAAAGAAGAAGTGTGTGGAATTTATTCTGTACTGTGTGTATTTTATGTAAGCCTAAGTTAATTCAAATGAGGGGTCCTACACAAAGGGGGGTTTGTCATAAAAATAACCACTGCTTAGATGTTAGACTATTATCAAGTGCAGATTTCTCTTGAACTCAGGGTACAGCTTGTATGTGGTTATGCATTATTTGGGGTATAAATAGAGTACAGTAAGAATTTGAGACCTTTTCAGGCCCATTGGTGTGATTTCAAAAGGAAATACTCTGGTCAATGCTAACCAAGGACCCAGATCAAAATGTAAATGCAGTGGATAGGCCATTACTCTTAACATTTCCATGACTGAAGTCATACCTGCTATACCACTTTAACATTCCATATGATAACAGAGTTTCATAATTACCCTTTGGGGTGAGAGACTCATAGTGATTTTCCCACACATGCCCAAGCAGAAGAGGGTCACCACTAAATCCTGATTTTCCAGCGATCCAAGATATATTATTATTAGGTCCCGCATCTGGGGAGCTGGTCACAATAAGGATATCTCTCTGTAGAAAACGTGCTGTAGCCATGATGGCTACATGGTCAGCCCAAACAGCATCATGAGACATCCTGTCACAATATGCTGCTTTACTTACTGTCATAAAGTGAGCAAGATCGAGTTGGATACCATCTACCTGTAACAGGAAAACCAACAATACAACATGAATGCAATTAAAATTGCAAATGGGACATGATGTATTGTATTGATGTTTCCCTGGGGAATTATCCTTGAATGCCCTTGAGGCATTATAGCATCATTTCTGTATGCAAAACTATATATAAATGCCCATGGGGAATTATCCATATCATAAATGCCCTGAAGGCATTGTCAATCATAAATGCCCTGGAGGCATTGTCAATTCATATCTACATGCAACACTTCATCTGTATATATGTGAAACTATATATATAAAGGCCCTGGGGAATTACCATAGATGCCCTTGATGCATTATCCCATCATGTCTGTATGCAAAACTATAAATGCCCCTGGGGAATTATCCATATTCTAGATGCCCTGGGGACAGGGGGCATTATCCCTTTATGAGTACATGCAACACTACCTAAAAACGCCCCTGGGGCCTCGTCCATCCTTCATGACTACACGCAACACTATCTATAAATGCCCCTGGGGCATCGTCTATATTGTAAATGCCCTGGAAGCATTGTCAATTAACCTCTACATGCAACACTCTGGATAAATGCCCCTGGGGAATGGACAATATCATAAATGCCCCCAGGGCATTGTCCCTACATCTCTATACACTATTACTATATATATAAAGGCCCTTGGGAATTACCACAGATGCCCTTGGGGCGTTATCTGTTTGCAAAACTATAAATGCCCCTGGGGAATTATCCATACCATAGATGCCCTGGGGGCAGGGGGCATTGTCAATTCATGAGTACATACGCCACTACCTAAAAATGCCCCTGGGGCATCGTCCATATCATAACTGCCCTGGGGGCATTATCCCTTCATGACTACATGCAACGCTATCTATAGATGCCCCTGGGGCATCGTCCATATCATAAATGCCCTGGGGGCAGTATCCCTTCATCACTACATGTAACGCTATCTATAGATGCCCCTGGGGCATCGTTCATATCATAAATGCCCTGGGGGCATTATCCCTTCATCACTACATGCAATGCTATCTATAGATGCCCCTGGGGCATCGTCCATATCATAAATGCCCTGGGGGCATTATCCCTTCATCACTATATGCAACACTATGTATTATAAATGCCCCTGGGGCATCGTCCATATCATAAATGGCCTGCGGGCATTATCCCTTCATGACTACATGCAACACTATGTATAAATGCCCCTGGGGCATCGTCCATATCATAAATGCCCTGGGGGCATTATCCCTTCATGACTACATGCAACGCTATCTGTAAATGCCCCTGGGGCATCGTCCATATCATAAATGCCCTGGGGCATTGTCCATTCATCTCTACATGTAACACTATGGATAAATGCACCTGTGGAATTACCAATATCATAAATGCCCTGGGGGCATTTTGATACCATAGATGCCACATTTTAAAATGTGTACACCTATTCCACAATGGGGTTTGATGAATAGGTCATAATGAATACTCACATGGATGAAGGTGTTTTTTCTCAGGCTGGTAATAACTTGTGCTCGTAATTCTTGATGTCCAATCTCAGGTTCACCAATACGCCTGAGCTGACTAGATATGGCACGAAAGAAGCAGTTTCCATCTCCCGCTATTAATTCATAAAAGCACAACCCTGCTTTGGCAATGTTGATGCGCAATCTGTCACTGCTCTGAGAACTGGTGGACAACTGTTCTTTTAAACTGTCTGGGTTCCGGCAGTGCACACCTGAAATAAAAGACACAAAGTTGACATGATTTTTTTATGGATTTGAAATTGAAAATAGAGTCACATAAAATTCCTGCCTATAAGTTGACCCCAAAAAACTTTTGATTTCAACTCGACTTATACAAACAAACAAAATTGCAAAAATCAAAGCCCCACCTATAACTCGACCCCTAACTTTGGAAATCCTGAAAAATAATGTATAGAAAAATTTGACTTATAGCTGGGTCTTTACAGTAGTACCATAATACCCTGCTTACTACTAGTAGGCGCACCCGCTAGTGAAGCCAATCATATAAGGTACTAAGCTTTTCCTTGTGTATAGGACACACCACTTGTACAAGTTGCACCGCTAACTTTCAGCAGGAAAGGCCCAACAAGAAACATGGGTGGGGTTCTAGGGTGGCAGGCATTAGAGGATGCTAATTACGATTAAGATTTTACACCTTAATGGTGCCGGGTGTGGCCTTGAGGTGACAAAAACGACCCTCAACCAGTGTTATGGTACTGTTTATTCAAATGTAAAATGTTAAACAAGATTAAGGTTTGATGATTATTCAAATGTCATTGGGTGTTTGCCTACCTGATGACAATAGGTAGGTGTTTCGTATTTCCTGCATCCGTTCAAAGCAAAGCTTTATTTCATAATTGTCCAGTAGTTGGTCATTGGGCAGATCTGAAGAATGAAATGTGATCATAAGGTACACTAGAATAAGATTATCTTAGTACCATACATGGTTTGAATAGATAAAAAATATATGAGAGGGCATTAGAAGCTATCCACATGTGAAAAAAAGCATCTTCCTGAAAGTTGATGACGTTTTCAATGAAATAAAAATGGAAAAAAATGTTCATATGAAAGTCCTGTATATTTAGGGTAGTAGAGTAGTTAAGTGAATTGGGGACAGATGACGATATATAAAAATGTGGATGTTGAATGATAGACTTACCATCACTGTCATTCTTTGTGCTCTCATACAAACTTCTAGCCTTGTCACATATCTCAAGGATAGAAGCCCATGTTTCATCATTTTCATCAGATGTAGCTTCAATGAGCTCAAGGGTAGACACATCCTCTGTAAATTCAAAATGAGTTATTGATGAAGTATTGGTCAGACAACAGTGTAAGGAGTGATCTCCTGGCACGTCATTGGAGTATATAGATAAATCCAAAAATCCCCGAGATTACACCTGATGAGGCGCTGTGAGGGCTGACACTCTGAAACACCCAGATTTACACTCACCTCTATGGAGGGATCATCTTGGATCCTATCTAGATAGACACTGGGTAAACCAGTTATTTTTCTAAAATATCTCTAAATTTCCAGAAAAGCCTGATGTGTTAAAAGTCATTAAAAGTTAAAACTTTAGTGCATTTTAGGACCAAAAGTGTTGTTGTGCACTGACTACATAAACAACATCAACAAATCAGATTGCCAGAAAGATGTCATGTGACCTGTCTGAAATCCGAGAGACGGTAAAAATGACAATCCTGGGTGATTCAGGGAGTAGTGTTGGGAATATATACCTCGTTCCTCCACTCAAAATGGGTTATTAAAGTAGGCAGTAACATATAGAAATTGTCCCAATAGAGAGGAAGAGGCATGAAAAAAGGACAATGTATTAGTGTCATTACAAAAAGAAAAGATTTAGTTTAGGGCTTGAGTATAAAAAAGGGTGAATACATACTCACCTGTAAGTGCCATTCTGTGAATGATGTGGAGGACTACATGAGACCTGACTGAAAATTGAAAATTGAAATGCAAAAAACTGGAGCCATTGTAAAGATATAACGGTATTGCAAGAATTATTGCTATGGGAGATGGCAGGGGGAGGGGGAATTCCGTTATCTTTACTGGTACATTATTTATTCTACATGAGCACACTGCCTTGGTGGTGAAAAGGGGTGAATTTACTCCCTCAGGGTATTTGAATTTCTTGGGATGGGGGCAACCATTTATTGCCAGCTTGATGGATTTTGGCAGATTGGCAGATTCTTCTCAAGGCCCCACCATTAGGACAAAAGTGGTTGCGACCCCACTTACTCACTGAGAACTGATTTTGCAAAATGACCCCCCACAAAAACATAAAAGCACATACACATGTGGAATGATGTGTCACAATAGGTATTTAATTTTGATTGCCCATATTTAATTTCCCCCCCCCCCACCAGTGTGAAGGTTTATTGGGTTTTGCCTGCCCCCCCTAATAATGGGCTCTTTTTCAAAATAGCACCACCACCCCTATTTTTGGAGCCAAACCCCCTGTGCACATGTGCAAACGCCTGACACTCTATGCAGCCAATACAGTAGCTGCAAACAACCCATTAAAAAAACATGTTGCACTGTGGCAGTGGATGTTGTATACCAGTGCCTAACCCGGACTGCCGCTGAACCCTCCCCACCTAACCCATTCATCATCTGAACACTCCCCACCTAACTGGACCAGCCACCGAACACTACCCGCCTAACCCGCACATCAACTGAACATTCACAAAATAATTTGTACATTAACCCAGCACTCCCCGCCTAATATCAACATCCAATGAACACTTCCTACGTGAAAAAGGTCGCCTCTGAAAAATTCATTTAACATAGAAAAAAAGTTTGGCTAAGGGCAGATGTTCCAGGTTGCTCTTCCTAAAAATAGCAATTTTCAGGTAAAAAGATCGTAATTTGAGGTCAAAACTTGTACCATAAATTGTTATTCATCTTTTAACAATATAAATTTACTTTGAAGGCAAAAAAACACATTACCGGTAAATAATGTAATGTTTAATATATTTAGATCCCAGTTAATACATATATACAAGTAGTCATTCCAACTACTCTTCTACTGACCTTTCAATTAATGATAATACTCTTTCCCATATCATAGCTGGAGTACGAAAAAATTGTAATTTTGGCACATAGAATCGTAATGGTCTTAATAGCGGTGAAAAATCGTAACAATTTCGAAAAATTCATAGCACTTGGCACCTTTGCTAATGGAGTGTCATTATTTATCAAAGGGGAGGCAACGATGTCTTCTGCCTGGCATGGACATGCAAAAAAACCTTTTACGCCCCCTCTTGACGGCAGTCAAATTTTTTTGTGCCCCCCCTGCACTGGAGGCACAGAGAATTTTCGATACCCTCTTTGAAATATATTAGCGCACAAGCTTTTTTGCTTAAAAGAGGGTGAATCTTTTTAGCCCCCCCCCTCAAAGGGGATCAAATTTTAGTCCCCCCCTCAAGCCAGTCTGAAATTTTTGCACTCCACCCCCCTGTTGATAAACAATGACCACTTACTAGGCCAACCTAAGGGAGTGATCATTTTTTAAGAACAGGGGGGGGGCCGGTGGGTTTGAGGGGGGGTCAGAATTTTTTCAACCCCTTGACCGGGTGGGTCAGAATTTTTTCACTACCTCTGATAGAGGGGGTCAAAATAATTTCACCTGTTTTCAGTGGAAAAACCCGCGCGTTACTATAGGGGGGGGGGTTGAAAAAATTTAACCCCCTCGAGGCGGGGGGTCGAAATTGTTTCCGCGCATCCACGCGCAAATCCACCAGCCCCCCCCCCCCGTTGTTAAAAAATGATCACTCCCTAAAATACTTGACATTAACATTTTGCCACAGGTACGGCCAGAGGAAATCAAAAGAAGTTTGATAGCAATTTATGTCATCTTCCCTTGGTTCTATGACATTGACACTTTATTTTTCCCTACAATTTTTCCCTACAATTCCCTACAAAATAGTCTACTGGTTTGCATTTCTAGACTAATTTAGGGCCAACATTATATATGTATTTATATGACCTAGTTAGGCCCCCTATACACAGAAACAAGCACTTGGCAAGACTTACCTCAGGAGTGGAAATCAGATGCCCATAAAGGCATGAAAGAACGATGTCTTCTGCCTGGCAAAACTTTAATATCAGCACCAGCAGCAGGGTGCCCTTGACCCTGCAACAATAACAAATCACTCTCCGGGTCTACTGCAGCAAAGAGCAGCACTGGTGCTCTGAGAGTGATGCAGATGACGGCACTATTTTACTCCTACATCGCAGCATACGCGCACCTACGCGGGCAGCAGACGCGATGCCCCGGGGGCATAGTCCGGGTCGAGAAGTTGCGTCCTGCACATCACGCAGGGACATGGTCCCTGGATTAGAGTCCAAAATATATGGCTGAACAAAATTATACCAATGCTGGGAGAGTGACTCCTCCAGTAGGCAGGGGCCACCGATTGGCTGTGACCCCATTGTGATGTAACTTCCTGCAATCTATGATAAGTGGGGAGATTT
Source organism: Acholoe squamosa (assembly GCA_949317995.1). Lineage (NCBI taxonomy): Eukaryota > Metazoa > Annelida > Polychaeta > Phyllodocida > Polynoidae > Acholoe > Acholoe squamosa. Next base: position 27,006,107 of record OX439039.1, on the reverse strand, counting down.
CCATAGCAACATATGGACCTAGGCTAGCAACAGTCTCATTTGATTAGGTCATGTCGAGGTGGACGGGTGTACCACACCGTCACATGAAGGAAACAATAAAAGCTAAAGATGTATATCTTTTATTCCATAACCCATTTATATGTCACAGACTATACTATTCCAAAAGGGGACAGCATGGAACTGATTATTTGGGAAGTGGCAGGGTGATAAAATATAAACCATATGTTAAGAAATAGGAGGGCATTACGTCCGTTACCCTGATTTTGAACATTTCTATATGACTTTACATATGTGAGTGTTGTAAGATAACTGTTGAAGATAGTAGAATGATATTTACAGATCGAACAGAAGGATAGTATAGCTACATTTTGAAATAAAGTTTTAAGATTTCAGATATCATTTTACCCTTAAACCAAAGCCGTAAACTCATGGTAACGGACGTACCTTAAAAAGTATATTAATTTTCCAAATTTATGTCTACCAGTTAATCTACATTGGAATGTTCTAAGCTAAGCCTAGCAGAATTTGATAACCTTATCTTCCAAGAGAGATGATCATTGCCATTGATCCTACCCACCGTATTGTTTATTGAATGCTTACATTTATTTTCTACAAAAAGACATGGCCATTTTGCCTACTTTTAATATTCAATTATTCACCAATATTTCTTAGTTGTGAGTAAATATGACGAGATGTACATGTATATCCATGTTTAGGTATAGATGTCTACAATAAATCCCATGAGGTATCCTTACATTTGATTCAGCCTAATTCACGTGGTATGCAATGTATGTCATAAAATCATTTATTTTGCAATTGCTGCACATCTCAGATTTTCGCCCATATTCACATTACCAGCTGCACATGACGGATGCCCTAAAGGCCCTAAAGCCATACTTTAATTTCTCACAAATATTAGAGCCTCAAGAGGAGTCAAAAGTTTTAGGCCCCTCCCCCTCAAACCCACCAGCCCCCCCCCCCCCCCCAGACTCTTGCCTATATGTATAGTATATTTGCATATGAGATGTAGGACAATCCAAGATGATGCCGCCAGAGCATACATTGACAATGTTACAAGTTAATGTGGCTGGACAATACTCCTCGGGGCATTCACGGTAGGTAAGATGCCCTCAGGGCATATGAGGACAGTCATACAAGTTTAGGAAGTTGGATGATATCAGTAATGGCTCCTGGCTATGCTGTTGTCCTTTCTGGTCTAGAGGAGTAGAAAAGAGGCCCTGGGGCATAGCCTTTATTTCTATTTATTCCACGATTTCTGGGATTCTGAGTGCTTTTTCTGGATATTCCCATGCACATACCTGTTGATATTGCACACCATGAAGGCTGTAGCATCACTTTTGTAAGGCATGCGGTTATCCAAGGATAACATGCACCCTGTGCGGTTATCCATGGATAACCTGCACACCTAACATATCCTTACATGTCATATGTTATATGTTAAAACCTACGAAATTTTTCATTGCCAGGGTAGGGGTCGAACCTGCAGTCTCACATCCCAAATCCAACTCCCTATGCATTGCGCCACAGGGACTGACGAGAGGTGATTGGCTAGAACCAGGTCTGGATACAATACAAAGCCCAGGGAGGTCACTCACATATAACTACTATACATTCAAAGTGTGAAAATCCCCGGCAGTCTAGGTTGTGACCCCCCCCCCCAGCTTTGTTGCTGGGGGGGTCACGCGGTGGTCTAGTGGTTAGCGCATTGCGCTCAGCCGTTAGAGGTAGGGGGGACGAGTCCCGGTCCGGGCGCATCTTTTTTTCGCCGTGTCCGCTGTCGATGTCCGCTGCAGGGCGACGAGGTGTATGTACTGATCGTGTACACACACTATGGCTGGCTTTGAGTCCTGGGGAAGGAAACAAATTTTTGTTTTCAACTTGAATTTATTGATCTTCTATTGATTATCTATTGGTATCGTGGAATAAAATAAGTAGTCAATGGATAATTCATGACTTGTGTGTGTTAGCAAAGGCTAATTACACTCGGGCTACGCCCTCATGTAATTATCCTTCACTAACACACACTCGTCATGAATTATTCATTGATTACTTGTTCAAGATACATACAGTAAACCCCATGGTTATAGTATTAGGGCTTTGTCTAATCTCTACAAAGGCCTAGGTGCAATTCCCCCAGGGTATACGTGGTAAGGATAACGCCCCAGGGGCATCTACAGATTGTCATACATAGAAAAATGAATGGGAAAATGCCCCAGGGCATCCATGATAAGGATGATACTCCCAGGGCTTATAGGCCTATAGGGTATTGGACTAGGCCCCGGAGCATTGTTCAAATTTTTCTTTTACATGTAGGATTATTAATGTATGATTTGGGACCAGCATCCTCACCATGAAAGCCCTGGGGGCATTTTCCAACCCTCCCCTTTATTTAAAAAAAAAACACTGTGCGTCTGTGGGGGGTCCGAGGGGGTAGGGGGATGTGGGGGTAAATGTCCATGGGGGTGGATATCCAAGGGGTGGATGTCATTGAGGGTGGATGACCTTGGGGGTATATGTTCATAGGGGTAAATAGTTTGTGGGTAGATGTCTGGGGGTAAATGTCCGGGGGTTAAAGGTCCTGTTACTGCCATGGTCCATGCAGTTGGTTTTCTTCAGTGATATATGCTCAATATATTGTTGCGTTGTCAAATCAGAGATTGTGACAGGATATGTGTTACCTCATAATTAAGTTGCAAAATACTGGAGACGATGTAGCTTTATATGAGCCAAGTGAACTTATATGAGGATGCTAGGGGTCGAGAGAGTGCAGCAAAGCTGCAAGACCACTTTCATGAGGGGTTTAGGAGTTAAGATGGCCATTAATTAGATCACATTAACCCTTTTGGTTTGGCAAAAGAGTCATGTGTGGTAGGCTTTGAGTAGGAGTGTGGGTTATATAGGCTTTAAATCTCTTTAAAAGTGTGATGAAGGGAAGATGTGCATGTTATTTTACTAAAAAGAGTGTTGGTTGAAGGTACACTGTGGTACCTCAAAGAACTTTTTTTGGTGAATCAAGGTCTTCAATGAGTATGTGCTGTACATAATCTGTCATGCAAGAGTTGCAAGTAAGTTATGGTAATCCCAAAAAATTCTGGAAAAACATAAATGACTTGTTTAAAAATTCGAATTCTATTGTGTATCCAGACATGAGACATCATATAACTGGTGCTGATGTAACTTCTGATGATGTTTGTGAATATGTAAATGACTATTTTTGTAATATTGGTAAGGATCTTCATATTGCTGCTGTTGGAACTGATCAATATCTTGTGGATAATAATCTAGATATAGATGAACTATTGGCAAATGAAAACTTCTTAGATCAGAATATTAAGGTTACTAAGTGGATGTCCATTTTGCTCTAAAAGAAATTGATAAAAATAAGTCATCAGGCATAGACGGAATAAGGGGAGATATACTACATTGTGCATTATTGTTGTTGATAAATCAATTCACTCATCTGATACAAATAAGTTTGGACAGGGGTATTTTTCCAAAATGTTGGGCAATGGCAGTTGTAAGACCATTACCTAAGGATGGGGATTTGGCAATGGTAAAAAATTGGCGACCCATATCAATACTACCAATGCCGTCTAAAGTCATTGAGAAAATTATGTATTATTACTTATGTGAAAGTATGAAGAAAAATGATACTTTTTGTGAAAACCAATATGGTTACAAAAAAGGGACAGGTACTGGTGATGCCACTTTTGACTTTGTTAATGAGCTTTATGAATGTAGAAACAATGGTCTGATAACAGGGGCTCTATTTATAGACTTCACTAAAGCATTTGACAGTGTATTACATTCAAAATTGCTAATTAAACTCAGTAAACTTGGTTTAAGTAAATCTAATTTTCTATGGTTTAAAAGTTACCTGGAAAATAGAAAACAACGAACTAGCTATGGTAATAAATTGTCCTCAAACCAAGATATTGATTATGGTGTCCCTCAAGGATCAGTTTTAGGTCCCCTGTTGTTTGTCCTATATATTGATGATGTTGTTAAGGTCTTAAAAAATGCAAGATTAAACTGTATGCTGATGACATTGTGATTTATAGTTCTAACAAAGATGTAGACTTGGTTAATGAGAATTTGAATGAAGATGTAATTAACTTTAAGCGTTGGGTTATCGAAAACAGACTAACAGTAAATCCAACTAAAACTAAATTTATGTGGTTTTGTAGTGCTCATAAATTAAAAAGATGTCCGGATTCTACCATAGACTTCAATGGCAGCACTGTGCAAACTGTCACCTTCTTTCCATATCTAGGTGTACATATTGACAGTAAACTTAGTTTTGATAAACAGATTAAAATTATTAAAAGAAATGTATGCAATAAACTATTCAGGTTTGCTAAGTTAAGAAAGTTTTTAACACAAGAGCAAAGTGTAAAGATATACTGTTGTACAATCAGACCAATTATAGAATATTGTTCATTTATAAGTACTAGTTGTAATGAGGATGGTCTTGCAGCATTACAACGACTGCAAAATAGAGCTCTTAGAGTCTGTCTGAAATGCAATATTAGACGGTATAGTGTGAAGGAGTTGCATGAAATTTGTAAGGTTCCAGTGTTAGAGAAAAGATTTGACATGCTATTATTATGCTTAATGTATAAGAAATCAAAGACTGTGTTAAATAGACCACAATCTTATAATACAAGGTCTCAAAAGAAGATTGTTTTTTGAACTACCTAGGGTTATTACTAGACACTATAAAAGATCGCCATGGTACAGAGGGGTGGCTCTCTGGAATACTCTACCTGAGGAGATACAGAAAGCTACGACAAAGGTAAAATTCAAAGAGGGTGTGATGAAGATAGAAAATATAAGGTTGAACCTGAAATTGGGTTATAATTGATAATGAGAAGCAGGTGTGGAAACTGTGCTGCTTCATATTCATATTCATATTCATACTCACATTCATATCCTTTTTCATGTTTACATCCATATTGATATTGCTGATGTTCCCATATGCATATAACAGCATATACTACCAACTCTAATTATCACTTATTTGAACTAAAGACAAGGTGTATTTAGCTGTAATCATGATGTACTGAAATAATGTGTAGACACACAAATCTCTATGTATGACATATTATTTACTATCTATCTCTTTTTGCTTTTAATTTGTTTGTCTGTACTTTCTATGTAAATAACCTATTGAGTGAATATTGCCAGTCCCTATTATTTTTCCATCTGCTGATTGTGTTCATATTGACATTTGTCAAGATTCATGAAGTTATTGTATTGTTTCATTTGTGACTTTCCTTTGAAAAATCAATAAAACTTGGTCTGCTCTATAGCATTATTTAAATGAACATAGCAGTTCATTAATGCAATGAGCAAGTCCAAAAAAAAAAAAAGTCATTACCTACAGTAATAACTGCTGTAATATTACTGCTGCATATGTCACTGTCTGTGGTTATCAGTCACTATCTACAGAAACCAGTCTCTAGTTATCTACTCTTTCCAGTCAGTTATCTCTCTCATGTACAGTGATCTATCACTGTAATCCATATTCCACTTATTACATCCATATTCCTAATTTATTTCATGCAATTAAATACATAATTATTACATCTATAATGCACACTTTTCCACCCATATTCCACTCAAATTCAATCCCACCTTCATTCCACCCACATTCCACAAATTTTTTCACATTGATTCCAATCTTTTTTTTTCAATAATTATACCTATATTCAAATTATTGCACCCAAATCCCACACTTATTGCAACCATATTCCACACTTATTCCAGCCATAATTCACTTATTCTACCTATAACTTACTTATTCCTCCCAAAATCCACACTGATTTCATCCATAATCCATACTTATTCCACCCATATTCCACACTTATTGCATAATAGTCACCACCATATTCCACTTATTGCACCTTATCCCACACTTATTCCATCCATATTCCACTTATTCAACTTATTGGACTCGGAGTCTACACCATTTTCCACCTTATTCCACACTTATTCCATCCATATTCCACCCATACTCCACTTATTCCACCCATATTACACACTTAGTGTATGCATAGTTCACTTATTCCACCCATATTCTACACATAGTTCACTTATTCCACTCATATTCCACTTATTCCACCCATATTTCACTTATTGGACCCATAGTCTTCACCATATTCCTCCTTATTCCACACTTATTCCATCCATATTCCACTTACTCCACCCATACTCCACATATTCCACCCATTATTTCACACTTGTTCACTTATTCCACCAATATTCCACACTTATTCCACTTGTTGGACCCATAGTCTACACCATATTCCACCTTATTTCACACTTATTCCATCCATATTCCACTTACTCCAACCATACTCCAAGTATTCTACCTATAATTTACTTATGCATAGTTTACTTATTCCACCCATATTCCACTTATTCCAACCATATTCCACTTATTAGACCCAGTCTACACCATTCCACCTTATTCCATCCATATTGCACTTACTCCACCCATAGTCCACTTATTCCACCAATATATTCCACACTTAGTGCATGCATATGCATATTCCACTTATTCCACCCATATTCCACTTATTCCAAGGTCCATATCCCACTTATTCAACTTATTGGACTCATAGTCTACACCATATTCCACACTTATTTCATCAATATTCCACTTACCCCAACCATACTTCACATATTCCACCCATTTTCCACACATGTTCACTTATTCCACCAATATTCCACTTATTCCACTTGTTTGATCCATAGGGTATACCATATTCCACCTTATTCCACACTTATTCCATCCATATTCCACTTACTCCAACCATACTCCACTTATTCTACCTATATTTTACTTATTCCTCCCATAATCCGCATTGATTCCATCCATAATCCATACTTATCCCACCCATATTCCACACTTATTGCAATATTAGTCGACACCATATTCCACTTATTCCACCTTATTCCATCCATATTCCACTTACTTCACACATAGTCCACTTATTCCACCCATATCCTACTTATTGGACTCATAGTCTACACCATTTTCCACCTTATTCCACACTCATTCCATCCATATTCCACTTACTCCACACACAGTCCACTTATTCCACCCATACTCCACACTTAGTGCATGCATAGTTCACTTATTCCACCCATATTCCACTTATTGGACCCATAGTCTACACCATATTCCATCTTATTCCACACTTATTCCACTTACTCCAACCATACTCTACTTATCCCACCCATATTCTACACATAGTTCACTTATTTCACCCATATTCCACTTATTCCACCCATATTCCACTTATTGGACCCATAGTCTACACCATATTCCATCTTATTCCACACTTATTCCACTTACTCCAACCATACTCTACTTATTCCACCCATATTCTACACATAATTCATTTATTTCACCCATATTCCACCCATATTTCACTTATTGGACCCATAGTCTTCACAATAGTCCTCCTTATTCCACACTTATTCCATCCATATTCTACTTAATCCACCCATAGTCCACTTATTCCACCCATTTTCCACATTAAGTACATGCATAGTTCACTTATTCCACCCATATTCCACTTATTCCAACCATATCCCACTTAGTCAACTTATTGGACTCGTAGTCTACACCATATTCCACACTTATTTCATCTATATTCCACTTACTCCAACCATACTTCACATATTCAACCCATTTTTCACACATGTTCACTTATTCCACCAATATTCCACACTTATTCCACTTGTTGGACCCATATCTACAACATATTCCACCTTATTCCACACTTATTCCATCCATATTCCACTTACTCCAGCCATACTCCATTTATTCCACCCATATTGCACATTAAGTACATGCATAGTTCACTTATTCCACCCATATTCCACTTATTCCAACCATATCCCACTTAGTCAACTTATTGGACTCATAGTCTACACCATATTCCACACTTATTTCATCTATATTCCACTTACTCCAACCATACTTCACATATTCAACCCATTTTTCACACATGTTCACTTATTCCACCAATATTCCACACTTATTCCACTTGTTGGACCCATATCTACAACATATTCCACCTTATTCCACACTTATTCCATCCATATTCCACTTACTCCAGCCATACTCCACTTAGTCCACCCATATTCCACATTAAGTACATGCATAGTTCACTTATTCCACCCATATTCCACTTATTCCAACCATATCCCACTTAGTCAACTTATTGGACTCATAGTCTACACCATATTCCACACTTATTTCATCTATATTCCACTTACTCCAACCATACTTCACATATTCAACCCATTTTTCACACATGTTCACTTATTCCACCAATATTCCACACTTATTCCACTTGTTGGACCCATATCTACAACATATTCCACCTTATTCCACACTTATTCCATCCATATTCCACTTACTCCAGCCATACTCCACTTATTCCACCCATATTCCACACTAAGTGCACACATCGTTCACTTATTCCACCCATATTCCACACTTATTTCACTTCCATATTCCAAACTTATTGCATCATATTCTACACTCTTTCACCCATAATCCACTTTTTTACCAACATTCCACCTAATGCACCATTTTCCATACTTATGCCATCCATATATTCCCTCCGCAATGCATTTATTCTACCCATATTTCACTTATTCTAACCATATTCAGCCTATATTCTACTCACTCCACCTATATTCCACACATATTGCAACCAGAGTTAACTTATTCCACCCATATTTGGGTTACATAACGTTCGTTCCCCATGTTACCCCATGCGCTTGTATGAGACCTGGGCTTATTTTAGAGCCTGGACTTATAGTTCTAGACCTCCTTGAAAAAAAAAACATTGGTCCTGAACAGCTGGCCACTGTGGCAAGTAACAACTACATTGCCTGGGGTCAGATCCATGGCCCGGGAGTGGTAGCCAACATGCTAGCAACTAACCACTCTCCACTAACCCCCCCACCACACACACACACACACACACACACACACACACACACACACACACACACCTCCCACCTTCCACTCACATGTCCAGTCTGGCAGGCCCTACGCTTTAGGGGGTGAGGAAAGGGGGTTATAGACCAGTTGAGGGTATGGAACCAGGGTGCAATCGGTACATTGATTTACAGTGGAGGGTAGAGCTCAGGGCAAAGTCTATGGGCCGATGCAGTTGTAATAGACCACTTTTGCTTAGCAGCGGAAAGTGGTCAATAAAGGACATGCGATCAATTATTGCCTTTGATTGATACAGCTAGTGCACTGTAGAGGGTGAAATCAAAACTTTACTATAATGAGCGATATGATGAATAAAAAGTAAACAAACAGCATCAATGTGTAATAAGTTTACATGCCTATAAGTCGGGGGGGGGGGCTTGGTTAAAACATACCCCATGGCCCCTGAGGGGCAAAATGTTCCACTTTAGATGAGATAAAACAGGTGATAAGGTACATGCCAGTTTTTTGTGGATTATGAATTATAAAATTATTAAGGATACCATTACCATTACCACAGCAATCAGAACGATTACGCAAGCTTGTTTGGTTATACATAGTTTGACATGTTCAATGATAGTACAGTACATTCCCTTTGTTAACCCTTTGAGGGCAGAGCAAGAATGGTTGTCCTGGCCATGGGGACAGCCCCTGAAAAATGTATAGTTCCTAGAGGATGAGCCTATTTTCAATTCCCATGGGTGAATTATATTTCTGCAATTAAATACTTTGCAAAAATCTTTCCACCATTTTAAGTCTTTTTGAGTTTCATCATCCAATTTGATTACACCTCTATTTCTGGCCTTAGCACAGAGATAAAAAAATTCTTCTACTGAAGGTTCTACCACCACATACTACCTGAGAACAAAAAGACATTAAACCTCCAATTTTTTAAGAGATTTATTAGATACAAACTTTTTACCCATGCACTCATTCAAGACGTTGGACATTTTATCCAACTTTTTCTGTGGTAAAGACAATTCCATTCTAGTAAAATCAATGGTAATACCTAAGAACACACAAACTTGACTAGGTTCAGTCACTTTTTCTTTTTAAAATCCCATAAACTCCATGCATTCAATAAGGATAATTCTTTTTCTCAAACATTCATCCTCAGTTGCACCAACGATGATAAAATCATCTAAATAATTTACTATCCTGTCAACACCATAGAATTTTGCAACTGCTGTAATAAAATTAGAGATTCTATTAAATATATAAGGGGCACAATTTAAACCAAATGTCAGGCGATTAATTTCATACAATTTTCCATTATCTCCAAAATTCCACCTGAAACCTTGGTATCCTACATGTGGACCATAAACATTGATGGAACGATCAGCAGATTTCAAATCTACGACACTCATATAGTCATTCCTGTCTAACTGTGCTGTCACAGTATTGATAGAGTTATATGGAAAAAAAATTTCGAAGTGGTACTCAGAAAATTATTTATGGAAATATCTGCTGGCATACTACAGTCAGTTAAAGGTCTCAATTTACCATTTGTGACGGGATCTGCCACAAAGGCCCTTAATGAAGGGTGCATTAAGGTCCCTATTCTCAGTATATGTCACATTTAGTTTTCTACACCCCCTAACGAGTGAATACATTTTGGTTTAACATTAGTCTGAGTCACCAAATCTTCAGACAACTCATCAAGAATAATTTTACACATTTCATCATAAAATTTCCCTTGTTAAATTGAATTGTAATTGCATGGCAGTATTTGAGATTTTTTACCAAAAATAAAATGCTCACACTTGCATCTGCCATTCACACAACTATCATGAACCCTGATGCTGGGCTTATTTAAACATTCCACAGTAAAAGTGGACCCTAGTCGCCCTGTACTGGGCCACTATGAGTTATAAATAAATTTGTGTTATCATTACAAGAATTATTAACAATATTATTATTATTATTATTATTATTATTATTATTATTATTATTATTATTATTATTATTATTATTATTATTATTATTATTATTATTATTATTATTATTATTATTATTATTATTATTATTATTATTATTATTATTATTATTATTATTATTATTATTATTATTATTATTATTATTATTATTATTATTATTATTATTATTATTATTATTATTATTATTATTATTATTATTATTATTATTATTATTATTATTATTATTATTATTATTATTATTATTATTATTATTATTATTATTATTATTATTATTATTATTATTATTATTATTATTATTATTATTATTATTATTATTATTATTATTATTATTATTATTATTATTATTATTATTACCCGGAATGGCACTAACGGGGGGCTTAGGTAGGTCTACCATAAATACCATATTTGCAGGAGGCATCACACATTCACCTTTAGAAACAGGACCTAGCCTAAGTACAGAATCCTAATCATTCTTATTCTTTGTGCATTTAACTGTTGGATGTCCAGCCATGTTACAAACATTGCAAACGTGACTAAACCTACAGGGATCATTTTTGCACCCCTCAGCCCTATTGCAGGCGAAGCAAATCTGTACTGACTGCTTACTCTTGTTATTTTTAGCTTTTACGGTAGCCAATTTCTGTGCCTGGATGGTACCATCATACGACAAGTGCCTGAGGATATCTGCACTATCCACATTACCAAATGCTGTTACACCATCCTTATTAGCTCTACCGAGCTATCATAGGCTGTTAGAGCTTTTACAGTATCTTAGTAAATTTTTCCACTAATGCCTCAATGTGCTTGACTACATCAAATACATCCTCATCCTCCTCTAATAGTTGCCTGACCATTCTAACATTTAACAACAACAACTTCTCAATAGAGTCAATTTTTTCGCCACAGGGTTTAGCATGATGTTTACGGTGAGACCTAGATGCATTTGAACTGCTAGAATCACTTGAACAAGAGGAATTAATCGAACCACTACGGTATGTAGACTTGGATGTCGACCTGTCCCTTAGACTGAGTTTCGTCTGTGTCACGGGTTGGCCGGGTTTCGAGAGTGGCTACCTGTCCCTCCGACTTGCCCGGCTGGAATTAACATGGCAACGCGTCCCACTGTTTCCATGGAGACCAGCGTAGCTAGGTGAACATTGGTGACGATGACTCTGTCGCTTGGATACTGGGTCCTTAGAAGACTGCGTCAAAACATTAGGGTCAATATCCATCAAACGTCCACTTTGATTTATATTACGGAAGTTTGGGTACTTGTTCCATTCAAACAGACCTGGGGTAGTACCAATGAGTTCATTATCTTGTTTTCTATCCCTGATGTACTCTAAACATATAGGGGTCCATGAAAATGTATAGTTTTACCTTACTTCTGTCATTTATACTGCAGAAATCAGCTTCAAAGTCAAAGAAAAGACGTTTTTTCTTCTTTTTCCATTGAAAAGACAATGAGCTTGAAATCCCCAATAAATGTGAAATGGGTAGCCACAGGTCCTTTTTGTCTTTTTTTAGCCTATAGCATAATGTCTTGGGCCTAACTCATGCTATTTTTGACCCTCCACTTGTAATACCTACCAATTGGGCTTCATATACTTGGACATACCACATCTGCCTGGGAGGTCTAACCTGACCCTCCCAGGTGCTCCTGCTCAGATACTAGTACCCCAACCTCCATTTTTCTTCTTTGGGGAAGTAGTTCATCTTGGGTCCTAATCCATACCAAATGCAGACCCCCATTGACACTCCTTGATATCTATATGTCAGTTGGAAGGATTTCGACTTCTAATATATATTCTGGATGTTTTTTCGTCAAAATTACAAATCCCCTCATATAACCTCTTAAAAGTACTTTTATCTCTTCTTATCCATTTCCCATGTGTACCTTTGAGTTTCATCTCTCCCAGGAAACACTGTTTTCCCAAGTAACAGGCTCTCTCTGTCCTGTACAACAGGAGGGGAGAAATTTCTGAACTGGACGTTTGCGAGCGTTTGCTCATAACAAACGTTCATCATATTTATTGTGGCGCGACTTCATGGGGACCTCTACAGGCAGCGTTCGGTACTAGCTGAGCTAGTTACCAGCAGAAGGCGAGCTGGTACCTCAGGGCGCCATATTGGACTAAGTTTTAAAAGGAGAAGTCAACTGGTGGTCAATAATCAAGCTTCAAAATCAGGAAAAGGTAAGATCGTGTTTCTCTCTACATATCCTGCATAGAATTTAACATGTATAGATCAACTTGGCTGTTAATCTCGTGTGTTGTATGGCTAAATTAGTTAGTTAGGAGTATTTTAAAAGAGTGTGCGACATCGCATCGTGCTTCCCTGGCCATTTTCGCGACGTCTGAAAATGTGACGTATCAAATATTCTGGACGTTTGCAAACGTCCGTCATTATTTCGGGCAAGCTAGTCACCTCTCCTCTCGTACACCATGGCTACATACCATGTCTATGTTCCACCAAATTATTCTAAAAATCAAGGGAACATTCTGATTGTTCTCTTCTCATTTTGTGTCGTTTGAACAAGAAATCAGGCAGCAGAGGACCTCATTCATGCCAACTCTTGTATTTTCACTCACCCTGAACTAAGACAAATGGCTTGTTCCAGTCTATGCAGCACCTGATTGAGTCTTTTTAGGTTCCCTGTTGACCCCCTGTATCCCTTGTCTCACCTTCAGCTGAAATCCTTAAAGAAAATGTTCTTTGGTACTTAGAATTGGTTCAAAAACAAACTTTTCTGACGGACGCTTGTGGTCGTTCGTCCCGGACATAGTAGCACAGCCTGCTCCTGCCATATACCATTAGGCTCAATTTCTCTGGTGTAAATATTTAGCCCCATATAAGTCCTCTCTGCATGCACTTGTTCGCTCCCCCCCTCCTTTTTTTTCTCTCTGAAATGTACACTCGTAATAAAAATGATGGACGTTTGTCACCACAAACGTCCATTAGTTTAAAGGGATTTGCTCCTGAATGAAGGGAAAAAATTTAGTGTGGGACATGACAACTGGGGTAAAGGTAGCCCTCTTTTATACCTATCAAATGACCCCATTTGCAGAATCCCATTGCCACTTTCATTTTGATTTATATTCTGGACGTTTGCGGGCGTTTGTTCTAATCTTGATTCTCTCCTTTTTCATTTACAGAAAATGTCAGAAGGCACCTCCCCAGCCAACCGGTCTGTGGGCCGGCCAACCCTGGGTCAGCTTAAAAAGACTCCCAAACAGAATTCGAAAAACTCATAGAGACAATCTTAAGGAGGGACCCAAACAAGAGTATGCCTTGCATCTAGAGAATGATGCCTCACGGAACAGGAAAAAGAGACAAGAGATGAAGGAGGCGGCTTTCGAGGGAGAAGATTCAGAGGCTTACAAGAAACATATGAGAGCCAAAGCACTATCCAAAAACAGAGGCAAGATTGATAGAGAAAGGAAAAGATATCTAAAAGAACATGGACAAGATACTCCCACCCCACCTGCAGAAGAAAACAGCAGAGCAAGGGGGCGTGGCAGGTCAAAAGTCCCTTTGAAGCCAGCTGAGACAGAGGTTAACCCAGACACCCTTGCAGAGCAGGTAGAGGTCACTCCAGGTCCAGCTCCACCTCCACCACAGCCAGAAGCTGCAGAGTCTGCAAAACAAGACAAACTAATGGTGCATGCCAAATTACTGGTAAGTATTTCACTAAATCAATATTGATTTTTAGTTTTCAACATAGACCCATACATAGTTTATAGTTTAAAAATCTATAAATGAATCCTTCTCTCTGACATTCTCTTCTTAATATTTAAATCAGAAATATTGCTTGCCTTGGGTTGTGAACACAGTCTCTGTCTTTATTGGAAATATCAAATTGATAGATTTGGTTTAAATTTTTCTTCAGGTCAGCAAGGATCGCCGCTCTGCTGTCACAGCTAAGTTAGCAGCTAGGGAGTCTGACGCGGGTCAGCCCTCGTCAGGGAGGTGAGAATAAATAAAATTCCCTTGAAACACTTTAAGATGCACAACATGTAATGAATGAATGGTACTATGTTTCACTGACTGATATGGGTGCATAATATTGATAGTCAGCTCCCTCCCTTGGAGTAATTTTTCAAACATTTTCCGCAAAGCTGATAATCAATTTTATAAAAATTTGTATCCTAGGTTTGTCATATTGATTTTATTTTCAGTCCTGTACGACCCAGTCCTGTAGCGACTCTGAGGAAGATCCTCCCTCTGTTTCCAGAATTCAGGGACAAGTGAGTGTGTGTTAAAAAGTTGAAATAATAAAATGATTCTCACAGAAAACCAGAATTGTAAGCAGCAATCAAAATTCAATATTTTCATTTAATGCTTCCTCCTTTGGTACCTGGGTAAAAGTAACCTGAACATGTAAATTATACATACATACATACTTACTTGTTTCATGTGGACCTGTGTGTACATGTGCCTTAACCTGCGATAACCTTCTCTAAGTCTCGCAACTTTTAATGTCATGTTTTTCATCACAGCACACCCCAACCCACTCAGGAGCATGCTGCTACTGGTGACGTGACCCAACCCGATCAGGATTGTTTGTTTGTTTGTTTAGTTTTACGTCCGGGGGCCATCAAGGAACTCAGACATTCAAACTCGATCAGGAGCATGAGCATGTCACTTCTGGTGACGCGACCGAACCTACTCAGGAACCCACAGTGTTCGGAGACACACATCGCCCTCTGTGCTTGACCCCTCCATCACGGGAGGGCAGATTGAACCCTGTAATCAACATAAGGCGGCCAAAGGGACTGCAGTCACAGCAACCCCAAGTGAGTGAGTGAGTGAGTGAGTAATGGTTGTTTAACGCCAAGCCGACAGCTAAGGTCATATTCATGGCGGAAAAAGTACATTAGACATCACGTCACAAAGGAATACATGTGCCTGTGCCCGTGCATATGGACACCAGACACATGTAAGAAAGAGGGGACAGGAAAGAGGAGATTCAAGGAACGAATATGTGCCAGTGCCCGCGCATATGGACACCACCCACACTCAGAGAGGATAGAAAAGCAAGACAAAGACCCCTTTTGTTTGTTTGTTTGTTTGTTTAGTTTTACGTCCGGGGGCCATCGAGGAACTCAGACATTCAAGAATTTTAAACTATTCAATAGTAATGGTAGGCTGCAGGCCTACCTCGGGTTTGCGCATATGTTTGTTTGTTTGTTTGTTTGTTTAGTTTTACGTCCGGGGGCCATCGAGGAACTCAGACATGGGTGTGTGTGCGCGCGTGCATATATTTATGAGTCTGCTTGTAGCAGTGGGACACGGCTCGTAGCGGTGAAATACCACTCGTGGCTCAAGGCCCCTCTTTATCGTGCTGCCTCACGCAGGTAACATGTCGCAAACTGTAGACACATCACCCGGTCGGTCACATTATCCTGACACCGACGGACCAGCCATTTTTCGATTTTTTTTTTTTTTTTTTTTTTTTTTATTAAATTATATGTATGTATGATCTATATGTACTTATATAAGTTTGATTCTTTGAGGAAGTTCAGGAGTTCTTTTGTTTCTATTGTGTTGAAGACAGCTTTCAGTGTTGTTGCATTTTTAAGATATTTTCTTCTGTTGCTTGCAGTCCTTCGACAGTTGAGCAAGATATGCTTAACTGTGAGTTCAGTCTTGCATTCTTGGCACATTGGTTGGGCTTCACGTTTCAGATGGTGTTCGTGTGTAAGCCTTGTGTGGCCAATTCGTAGACGTGTTAGTTTCACTTCGTCTGATCTGGATAGTTTTCTTTTTTCACCCTTTCCTTTCAGTTGAGGCTGAATGGAGTGTAGCTTGTTCTCATGCTGCTTCTTCCAGTCAGCTTGCCATTTCAGTTTCACATATTTCTTGATGGTTGATGTCAGGTCCGTGTGTGGGATTGGCACTTCTCGAGGTGTCAGTTTCAGTGCTGACTTTGCCGCTTCATCTGCTGCCTCGTTTCCGTCTATGCCAATATGGCTCGGCAGCCAGCAGAAAACCACATCTTTCTTTGCTTTCTCAAGGTTGTTGGTTTTGTCCCTGATATCTTGTATCAAAGGATTGTTTGGTTCATATTGGTTCATTGCTTCAAGGCATGACTTGGAGTCTGACAGAGCAATGAATTTCTGGTGAGTTGCTTGGCATATTCTAGAGCATGTAGCAAGGTGCTAGCCTCTGCCGTGAAAATGCTGGCTTTGGGATGGAGGCCTCTTTTCAGGTTGCCATATGGCGTGTGTACTCCATAGCCTACTTTGTCACCCTCCTTAGAACCATCTGTGAACACCGCCAGGTGTTCACTATGGTCTTTTTCTATCCCATGGAGTTGATCTTTAAAGGTCACTGAGTCTGTTTCTGCCTTTTTGTTTTTGCACAGGGTGAAGATGATCTTTGGTTTCATTTGTAGCCATGGGGGATTATCGGGTGGTTTTATCTCCCTGGTTTTGATCACATCTAATTTTGCTGCTTTCATAGGTCTTTTCACTCTGTATGAGTATGGTTGGGTCATGTTCGTTTTTTTCCTGTACACTGAATTGTTTTCAGTGAACAGTGTCTCATATGTTGGGTTTCTTTTATTTGATCTTACTTTAACTGCGTACTGCATAGACAGCATTTCTCGCCTAAGCTCAAGGGGGGCGATGTTTGCCTCCACCTCTAGACTTTTTCCTGGAGATGTACGGAATGCCCCCAGGCATAATCTCAGTCCCTGGTTCTGGATAGGCTTCAACCTGTCCAAGTAGCTGGGGCAAGCTGATCCATATACGATAGAGCCATAGTCTAGTCTTGACTGGATGTAGGCCCTGTATAAGATCAGTAATGTTTCTTTGTCGGCACCCCAGTCGGTGTGGGAAAGCACTTTCAGGAGATTCATGGCTTTTTGACATTTCCTCCTCAAGTATTCGATGTGTGGTTTGAAGTTGAGTAGTCTGTCAAATATCAGCCCCAGGAACTTCACTTCTTCTTTGACTTCAAGTGCCGTGTTCTGGAGGTGGAGCGTTGGTTTTTCTCTACATCCTCTTCTGCGACAGAAGTGGACACAGGTGGTTTTGGTCTGTGAGAACTTGAAGCCGTTTTGGCAGCTCCAGGTTCCAAGGTGGTTCAGGGCCTGTTGAAGCTTTCTTTCAATAGTTTGAATATGCCTCGATCTGTAGCAAATGACAAAGTCATCCACATACAAAGAGCAATTGATGTCATTTTGTAAGTTTTTGGTTATTTCATTAATCTTTATGCCAAACAGGGTCACAGAGAGGACACAGCCCTGAGGGACACCCATTTCTTGTTCTACTCTGTCTGAGAGAGTAGTGCCAAGGCGTACACTGAATACTCTGTTGGCAAGAAATTTTGATACAAACATGGGAAGCCTTCCACGGAGCCCTAGTTTGTGAATGTCTTTCAGGATTCCATGTTTCCATGTGGTGTCATAGGCCTTCTCCAGGTCGAAGAAGATGGCAACCACATGTTCATTATTTGCAAATCCCTTTCTGATGTAACTTGCTAACCTGACAAGATGGTCTGTCGTGCTACGATTTTTCCGGAATCCTGACTGAAGTGGATTCATGAGATCATTAGACTCAAGGTACCACATCAGTCGGTTGTTCACCATTCTTTCCATAGTTTTGGCAAGGCAGCTTGTCATTGCTATGGGTCTATAGTTACAGGCTTCACTCCTTTTAAAGATGGCCTGGGGCTGGGGAGGCCCGTAAACCCCCAAGTGACAGCTGATGCTGACCAAGATGATAAAGTGTGAGTGTCTCAGATCATTTGAATTGTTTTATTATCTAAACAGAATTAACCTATTAACACAGTTTTAAAAGTGAATTTTTTCCTTGAAGTAGAACTGCAAATTTATCTATTTTCACCACCGCTACAAACGTCCAGAAGATTTATTTCTGTTTATTGTTCTTGTTGTCAGTTCTACCATTGAAGCGGATGTGACCTACATGCCAGTCGACATTTTGTTGGAGGCAGTCCCGTATCAGTGATATCGATTTCATCCACTGAACCAGAGGCAGTCGTTGACACATAGTTCTAAGTTGTTTTCTTTCTTGTTTGCCAATTTATAAATCTAGCTAGTCCAGTACTACCCATGTGTACATTGCTATATATAGTAAATGGTCCTTCTTGAAATAAGACACCTTGAGGTGCACTGCTCAAGACACTTCATATTAGACATATTGTATGATATTACTGTAAGATATTTACTTGTACTGGCATCATTTTTATGACAAACCATACTTTATGACTGCAGACATTGCTTAAAGTGTATCACAAGTCACTCTTTCTTGTATGTTAAATAAAGGTTTAATAAATTCTTTTAAGTAAAATTTTGTGACTTTGTGTATTTTGTCAAATAAATGATACATCAGGTCATTGATAATTTATTTTGGAATTCGATAGAGACCCTGAGGTATATGCCAGGACACCGTGGCAGCCAGCTTGGAAGGAGTTGAAGGCGTTACAGGGCATGGAGATCCTCACTAGTAACAAGCGGTCCCAGAGATGCCCGATGACACCAGTCATCCCCGACAGTCTGCCCGCCTGTCCTCACCCCCAGCTGGGTAAGTTGAAAAATCAATGTTTAAGTACGCGCACAAACGTCCGTTATATTTATTACGATTACTTTATTTTTATTCTTGGTGAATTTGTTCTTTCAGTGTACATGACGAACTTGACAGCGCAGGTGATGCACCTCATGCTGAACCATCCAGCGACCCCAGGGCGGAGCTGAAACTACGGCTAGCACCAGGAAAGAAAGGTTCGGTGGAACAATTCCCCCACCCTGAGTGCTCTCGCATTCCATGAGCAACGCACCCGTAAGATACGCTCAGGTTACGAGAAGAAACTGAGAACCCAACTTGATGACTATGAATCCATTGAGCATGAGAAGCAGGAAGTTGATCCTGAAATTGCTGTTCTACGAGCAGACCTTGAGAGCAAAGCTGTGGATGTCATTTCCCAGCATGTCAATGAGACCTTGAGCCGTAACAAGAGGAAGAAGATTGTGCACAGCCTAGCAGATCCACAAGTTCTCACCGAGAAGAAACTAATGGCTGTTATGGCTAAAAAGTTCGGTCTCACTGGGAAGTCAGCCAAACATGTGAACAAGGACATTTCTGACCGTGGAATTACTAAGAAAGAACTTGAAGCCTTTATCATAGCCTTCGTCGAGGATGGTGAGTTCACTTGGTTGTGTCCAGGGAAGAAGGAAAGAGTGACTCTTTTCGCAAAGGATGAGTCAGATGGGGTAAAGAAAGTGATGCAGAAGCGTGTGTTACTGATGGATGTTAAGGAGATCCACGCTACCTACAGAGACCGTGCTCCCGCGAAGTACCAGTGCCAGTACAACCACTTCACTCGCGTACTAAGGAAGTGTAAGTGGATTGTCCCCCTACGGCAGCACAAGGTTTAGTGTTGTCTCTGTAAAATACATCAAAACTATTCACTGAAGCTGAAAGCCATCAACGCTTATGCCCCTTTTGTGCCAGTCAATCCTGATTCCCGGTTTAAGGAGTACACCAAGGCAGCATTCAAGAAGGCTTTGAGAGATGACACTGGAAGGCTAAACAAGGACTATACCTATTCCAACTTGCCTGATCAGATTACCTTCAAGCAGTGGCAGTTTACTCCAGTGGTGCTTGCCACCAAGAAGGTAAATGAGACTGTCTGGGTGAACAGACTGCACCCTGTGAACTGTACCCTGGACAAGACCGATTTCATTGGACAGTTGATCAAGGACTTTGATGTTACCAAGAACCACTCAAACTGTGCAAAACATCAGCATAGTAAAGTCCACCAGCAGCGTGAAGAGCTTGGCGATACAGACTGTACGATACAGATGGACTTTGCCCAGAACTGGCTAGTAGGCTTTGGCGAGGGCGGTGAGATTTAGTCTGTGTTCTTCAACAAAGATGGAATCACTGTCCACCCAGTCGTCATTCATTTGAAGCAGGATTGCGTCACAGTTTCAAAGTGCCTCTGCTACGTGAGCGATGACTGCAAGCATGACGCTAGGACCATCAGCCATATAATGAAGCGAGTCTGCAACTTCATCACCGAGAATTACCCGCACATCAAGATCGTGCACTACTGGATGGATTCTCCATCATCCCAGTATAGGAACATCTCGATCTACAGTCTGGTATGCCGGCACCATGAGCTGTATCAACTCGACGCCACTTGGAATTACTTTGAGACCAATCATGGCAAAGGTCCATGTGACAGCGTTGGTGCAGCCGCGAAACGCAAGGTAGACAACAAAGTGAAGAAAGGTAACGACATCTACACTGCCCAGCTGTTTGTTGAACACTGTAACGAATGGAGAGGGAACCGTGCAGTATGATTGTATGTCAATGAAGAACACCTATGACTCACGCAGCTGGTTGCTTTTCATTGTTTCCCCCAAGTCCGTAGAAGGCTCTATGACCGTACACTATGTAGCAGTCACTGCCTGTTCTGAAAAGATCTGCACACGTGCAACATCATGCTTTGACGAGTGCTGCTGGGATAGAGAGAACAACATCCCTCTGCTTAACAACGAGCATGCTTCCACCCCTGTAAGATCCCAGTGGAAGGAGTTCCTACTATATGACTGACATTATGCTACACTTTGGTGAACTGGAGACGGAGAAGATGGAAGCTGCAGAGTTAGCCCGTAAAGCAGCTGAGAAGGAAGAGGCGGAGAAAGATGCTAGACGAGCGCGTGCCCAGGCCATCAAGAGCGGATTTTTCCCAGAAGAGACAGGGAAAGAGACAGAGACTGAGCAACCTGCAGCACCGGAGGAATTACTTTGAGAACCTACTGCTAACCCATGAAGAGTTTCAGTCAGTCCAGACCCTTTACCAGGTCAGGATAGACTGCAGACCTCGGCTACCTACCAGGCATAAAGGTAGAGCCAACAGCAAGTAGAGAACCTAC
Source organism: Acholoe squamosa (assembly GCA_949317995.1). Taxonomy (NCBI): domain Eukaryota; kingdom Metazoa; phylum Annelida; class Polychaeta; order Phyllodocida; family Polynoidae; genus Acholoe; species Acholoe squamosa. The sequence goes on along the minus strand of OX439039.1, from coordinate 26,984,221 downwards.
ACCTTAGTCTAGAGACACACACCAACAGCTACTATGGACTCTAGCTTCGCCCGTGAGGGTTTGAGGCTACAGAACTGTACATACCAACCGGACTTGACCTGTCTGCACAGCCGAACCCATGTGAGCCGAGGGGAGTACAAGGACATTGCACCACTGTCTTCAAAACTTCTCTCCAGTCCGCAAGTAGGAACAGGCCAGACAAATTTCTTTATCAGTCCTTCTTTATGCAGTGTTTGATTTTTGACTCTATTATTTGACTCTATTATTTATACTCTAAATGTATATATGTTAGACAATATCAAAATTAATGTTCAAACACTCTATATATAGGAAAGGCTACTTTTAAAGTTGATTACCACAGTTGGTTTTCTAGGTTTAAGAGTTAAATAAGCAGGTACAGGTGCAGCTAGAGAGGAGGACAGAAGGCCCAAGAAGCTTTATTTTGACATTGATGACTAATAACCATTTTAAACCACATCACAGAGATATTTTGTCATCTTTCCTTAACGACGCAAACGTCCAGAATTTTTATTATTGTACAATAGATAAGAGAGTTTAGAGTCAAAATTTAAGTGAGATTAGTGAGTTTAGGCATTTTCATGAAGGGGCAGGAGTGGGCCTGGACTTCATCTAATAGACTTAGCCCAATTTCAGATAACATTTTAGTATATATCATAGATTAAGTCTTCAGTTTATGCTTAGTGATATGACGTGATGTTGTGAGGGAGGGGATCATCATCCGATTTTCTATTTTGAATACCATATGAGATAAAGCGTCTGCGCCCCTGCCCCCAGTTTAACCCATAATGTTGCTTTACCCTTAACGCTAAAAGGGGACAAATAAACTATCAACTACAGAAAAAGGGAGGGGGCGCCCTCCCTCCTCATCTACACCGGCCACTGAATGGGAAAACATAGCGTTTCTGCACTTATATACATTAAGGCGGTGTCAGGAATGAGAGCCCTCAGGGAGATTGGCCCCCCTGAAGTGTGGCCACCTGATATTCAGCCCCCAGAGCTCAAGCCCTTCAGGAAACCAGCCCCCAGACAACCAGCCACACTGAATCAAAGCCCTCATGAATGTAGGCCCTTTTTTCTAACATACAGCAGAACTTTCTTCCTCCTATGTCTAACATCTGAATAATCTTTCATGAAATAGACTGAAAATGTGATTCTTTTTTTATCTCATGATCAAACACCTGTCACCTCACACGCAGTTGGGGTCAACCTAACATCCGGACAACCTAACCTCTGGACCACATAACCTCCAGACCATCTAAACTCCAGTCCACCTAACATCCGATCCACCTAACCTCCAGTCTACCTAACATCCATTCCACCTAACCTCAGGACCACCTAACATCTGGACCACCTAACATCCAATCCACCTAACATCCAATCCACCTAACCTCCAGTCCACCAGTCCACTCTAACTCCAATCCCTAACCTCCGATCCCCTAACATCTGGACCACCTAACATCCAGACCACCTAACCTCCAGTTCACCTAACCTCCAGTCCACCTAACATCCGATCTATCTAACATCTGGACCACCTAACATCCAGACCATCTTTTTTATCAAGGGCTGTACAACTTGTGTGCTGGTATATCCATTTATTGATGACTTTATACCATGATTTATCCCTTCAGGTTGCATGTGAAGGCACAGGGAACTGGAGACAACCAAGCCAGTACCTCTGCCTGGCTTGGTTTGGTGGGCTAATGGATAGCCCTTCAGATATCACTTCTATTCTCAATCACTATGAGCTTTTTAAAGCTGTCGATGTGAAGGCTACAGGAGTCAATGTCCAACCCACTATATATATATAGAAGCCATAAAAGGGAGCCGGGCCGAAGCTGAAACCATCCTAAATGGGGGCGGTGGAGCCTTTTGCTTCTGGAGTCTGAGCCAGGGTTGAGTTTTAGGTGGGACATCTACGATTCACAGTATCAGAGACCAGAGACAATTTGGAGACTTAAAGCATGTGGCCCGCATAGATGGCTAAGAAGAAGTTGTGTATTCTTCCTCCGGGACTGAGCGCTACAATATAAGGGACTGGTGTTGAGTTATAAAAGTTAGTTTGGTCTCAAGGTTTGATGAAGGCACACAGGCTCGTGTGTGTGTACACATGTGTGTGTGTTAGTGTGTGTGTGAATAGGAAGTAGTGTGTTTTTACTGTTTTTACCCACATTGTGGGGACTCCTTGAGAAGTGGGGACACAAGTAGTAGACACAACTGCATCCGCTTGAATACCTTCTCTTTTATTCAAAGACTCACCGTTTTGTCAGAGAACTCTGTAGCATAACAACATATACCATCAACTACTTATTATGAGCAAAGTAGTACAGTGAAACTTGGTTGTAACAAACTTCCTTATAGCGAAATTTGGTTATAACAAACCGAAATAGTAGTATATACATGCAAACTGAGCGCAATGGATTAGCTACTAACTAGGTCATGACCTACTGGTAGACCGGAAGTGACCTAGTTTTAACCAATCAGAGGGCTGGATTTGACAGGAAGTGACGTCATAAGGTTATGACCTAGTTTTTTCGACCAATCAGAGAGCTGGATTCCATTTGACCTAGTGACCTGACCTAGTTACATAAATTAAAAGAATTGTGCAATACCTAGAGCTGACCTACTTACAAACCGGAAGTGACCTACTAACCTACTTGCAAAAACGTATGACCTACGTATGAGGGTGTATTGTGCAATCCTTGAAAGAAATTACACAATAACCATGACTCATTTTCTGATGCAATGTTCCTATGAATTTACGCAATACTTATGACTCACTATTTTGATATGAGATTAAATGCAACAAAGACACAACTCGGTTTTTTTAATTCAATCTTTTTATTTTTTCTTCCTATCAGAGTACATGCTAGGTATGAATCATTATAATCAGATATGCTTTGCAAGCAGAGTACATGGATATTATATGGAAAATGAATTCTTGTTGCAGTACCAACTGCACCCGGTCTTGGCTGGAGTAGGACTTTGACTACGGTCCTCTAAGGCCCGCATTCTCTCCATTAAATCCTTCAAGGCCTTTCTTCCTATGTCGTTCTCCTCCAGGGCTACCACTTTGTCCATTAACTCGGCCATGATGATGAGAATCTTGTCTATTACTTCCGCCGTGCTCTGAAGCCCGTCTATCACGTCCAGTTCACGTTTAACTTTTCCTTTCACCAAAAGATTGCTCACGTCTGCTTTGACTGCTACTTCTTCTGGACTCATCTCGAAATTCATTGCCTCTTCTTCTCTCTTTTTCTCAGGAAGGGCCTGACTATTTTGTCCATTAAGTTGAAGGGGACCTGAGAAAACCTTTTCACAGTGTGGTGTGGATCCTTGGTCCGACATGTTTCTATGAGGAAGTTAATGCAGTGGGCTCCACACGTTTTAGCGTAAAAGTTTTGCACTTGTTTTCTGCTGAACGACCCGTGACCATCTGACGACTTTTGCATGAACCTTTGGTGATATATAGTAAACGGAGGTAAGCCATAGGGATTAAAGTAGAATACATTCCCGTTATGAGAAACGTAAAATGCCACCCAGTGCTGACCAGGTTTAGAGCTTGGATCTGTGTTACTGACGAAACATGTAGAGGGAATTGGTTTTTTAGGACATTGATTACTGGCAAAAGTTCCCAGGTAGAAACGCCTTGTGTGTGGATGGTTTCCCAGTGCACCTGTTATGTCTGAAGTTCTCATTTTTTTCTCAGTTCATGTGGTAGTCTGTGACAGGAAGACAGTCAGCCGTTAGTTGGATGTTGTTGTCGTAGAAGGAACACAAGACGGCAGATATGGCGTGAGTAGTCGGGGCGGCAAACCTAAGGGAAATGCCCAGCTTTCCTTGCTTGATGAGATTTATACGACTGTCTTCAGGTGCTCTGTCTGGGGTGAGGTCGAAAACAAAGAAGGAATATCCATCTTTGAAATCTTCCAAAGTTATGCCACAGTCTTGCCCCAAAGCCGACAGCCCACTGTCTATGAACATTTGACTGTAGGCTCTGATGCAGTTGCCTGTTCGAAGTCGGTCTTCAACTCAAACTTTTGATCGTCATATCTCACGCATATTTCCTTCACGTTGAAATGCCTGCAGTTGAAAGGATTTTCTGTCTTAGTCCCAGCAGCTGCTGTTTCCTTTATCATACACAAGACTATCCTGGTGGGGATCTGAGTAGTGTCAGGTTGAGTCCAACTGTAGTCTTGTGAGCCGCCGTCCAAAGTGTGTTTAGTTACTTTACACCTGGCTATGTGATAGTTGAAAGGGCCCCAATGTGGATTCCTGACACTGCTGACGTGAGTTTTCACCACCTCGTCGTCGACACATTTTTGGAGAAGTGTCATTTCAGCTTTGGTGATTTTGACCCAGTAGTTTTGATCGGCTGCTTGCATCATGTAGTAATTGGGCTGATTTTTTTCAAATATGAACTTGATTTCACAGTTCGGAGGCAGCACCTTGCACTGTTTAATTAAATCCAGGTGCGGCTTCATTACTAAGGCATGCTTGTTGCGGGCACTGAACTCTGCTCTCCGTGCCGTCCATCCAGCATTTTCGCCCGCTCTGGCTTCCATGTGACCACAGGTGTCTTTCATGTACTTTTGACACCCTTTCAACCGAGTCTCTTTGTCTTCTTTGTTGCAACAAATTGTGTCCAAAATGTAGGCCTTGAGACCATAGTCTTCATTGTTGCCAGTGACTTTCTCCCCATTTATCAGCAACTGACAGGAAGCAAAGAGAGCGTGTGCCAAGTTGTTGACTGGAGCAGCTTCTATGCCTACGGCAAGGTGAGTTGTTCCGTCTGCCGCCACGGCTTCCAGTTCCATGTACAGCTCTGTTTCTGAGAGGTCTGTGTACAGGTTGCTTGGTTCGAAGGTGAAGTCAAATGATTCAGTGTGTGGAGTCAGGGCATTGTTGGTAGTTTTGGTTATTTTTTGACACTTTAATATGTCCTTTTGAGTGACAGGCAAGGCGTGTAGGTCTAGTTCACCTACTGCACATACCTGACCCTTGGGATGAAGGAGACTCATGACTAGAACAAGGTCCTTCCTCTAGCTTGTCCTCTACCTCTGCCGCGTTGCCCCTTACGTCCTCCGCGCTTGCCGGTTGCTCGTCGTTTGACTGGAGGAGGTTCAGATGTACCTTTTATGTATCCTTGAGCAGAAGAAGCAGCCCTTTTGAGTAAGTTCTTCCCTGTAGCTTTACTTCTCCTAACTACACTTTTCTTGAAGCCTTTTCCTGTTACCACGTCGGACAAGACTCCAGCTCCTGTAGTAAGCAAGGCTTTGCCTGCAGATTTGGCAGCTGAGCGTCCTATTTTACTTAAGAGGGGAACAGCTCCTGTCAGTAAACCACCTATTAACGAACCAAGTCCGTGCCCTCTTTGTCTGCCCCTGCCACCGTACGCTGGTAAAGCACCGTTCCCAAACTGTGATTTTCTGTAGTATTCAGCGTACTGACCCCTAGGGGCCAGGTATGGAGGTGTTCCATAGTAGTGAAGCATGGTAATATACTCCTATCCTTGAAGAGGTCTGAAGGCAAGTACCACCGACACTGATCCGCTTTCAAATGGTATAGGTTCCCCAGTCTTGTCTCTTAAGTATATCCCTATCTGCCTGAAGGTGGTTTTAGTGACTGGCAGATATATCAAGTTCTGGAAACTTATGGTCTGCATGTCACCGTTGTAGCGATTTATGTTGATTTGCCTCAGAAGGGGTGCTTTAGAGTCACCCACAAGACTGTGCTTGACTATGTCAGAGTACACGAAAGCACATCGACTTTTGTACTGAAGGTCTACCACGTAGGGGCTTTGTGTTTTTCCACTTAGGAAAACACTTCCGTCAAAACCTAATTGTTTCCCTAAGTTTTCTGGGAGTTGCATGACCACACCAGGAGGCAAGGAAACTACACTTTTCATTGTGTATTTGTTGTAGTGAAACACGGTGGCTTTGTTGTTTTTCCTGTAGTTTCTTAGTTTTCTCACCAACATGCTCTGTAGTTTATTTATGGTCCTGTTCAAGTATCCTATCAACTCTGAGTTGCTTTCCAGGTTCACACCTTCTAAGGCAAACATATTGTAGATACTACCTTCCTTGAAGTAATACTTAGACAGGTATCTGCTAATTTCCTTGAAGCGTGTACATATTTTCACAGCCTGTAACTGACTGGGAGAGAGAGGAGAAACATTAGCAGAGTCTGTGAAGACGGCCTTTTCTTCAAAAAAAGAAAGAGACCTTTTTTCCCTGTCATCCATAGACATCACTTCAGCCACAGCCGACGATATTTCCCTTTTCTCTCTGCCTGCCGTGTCACGCTCCCCCTCACCCTCCTCCTCTTCCTTTTCCTCCTTCTCTGGCGTGGGTTGGTTAGAAGTGAATCCTCCAGATGGCGTCTCAGTCGCAGCAGCAGGAGTCGGTGGACTTTCACTTGCAGGACCAGCAGGAGGAATGGTTTCAGTCGATCCCACAGGGTTGACATGACGTAGGTTTTTTGTTATTTTTACTCCTCTCTTCAAAGCAGATTGGGCTGATAAATTTGATGTAGAGCTTGAAGCTCTACTGAAGACACTATGGGCTCCTGGTTTTTCCAGAGGAAAAAATTCTCTTCTGCGTTTGTTCAATAAAGCTACTACAGAGCGGAGGTTGTTTGTCAGGTCGTTTTCTCCCTGTACCAAGAGAATGGGTTCTTCTTTGACGTTGTACCACGTGGTAGGACAGGTTATTTCTTGAAGAGCACACTCTAACTGAGTAGGAGAGTTAATGTATTCTGCCAAAATTGTATTGTAACTAGTTAAAGTGTTGTCAGGAAAAACGTTCATAGATGAGTTACTAGGTAAAGTTAAGGTAAACGCCATTTGTTTATGTTTTTGACAGGTTCCCAAGAGTAAAACTTGTCTCCATAACCCTTCCACTTGATCAAGGCTTCTCTTTTCTTGCCTTTTCCTCTGTATTTTACTATTTTTTCTATGTTGTAGCGTCTTCCGTGACGGACTTGCACCTTCTGAACTTCAGGTTCGTAGAAGCTTCCTTTTATCTCTTCTCCAAGGAGATCTTTCAGGTGGTACCCTTTGGGCGAAATGTTGTCGACTGTGTATATTTCCTCAGTCCAGTTAGGTTCGTACCCTCTGTTAAATGTTTTCTTTGTTTTCAACATTCGCACTTGATTTTTTCTCTTCAACTGAAGGACAGGAACTTTTTTCTTTTGAGGTTGATCGTACAACCTGTAGAACAAGACTTCGTAGTTGTCTTTATTTATGTCTGAAGGGGCAGCTCCTAAGGATTTGTGGTAAGTCAAATTGTAGGACTTAACCAAGTCGGGCAGCAAGTCAACCCATTTGTAGTTATTGAAATGAGAAAAACATCTCCACATTTTTCCTTGTAAAGTAGAGTTGAACCTTTCGGCTAAGGCACACTTCACGTCGTCGTTCTCTCCTGTGAAAAAATTGATTTTTTGATCTTCACAGTGTTTTTTGAAAATTTTGTTGACAAACTCTTTGCCCTTGTCAGTTTGAATTTGTTGAGGTTTTCTTTCTTTGCTCATTTTTTTGAAAGCCTCTGTCACGTCATCAGCTCTCTTACTTTTCACAGGTTGTCCAAAACCATACCTTGAAAAAACATCTATTCCCGCTAGAATGTACTGGTATCCTTTGTTTTCCTTTGAAAATTCTCGCATGTCTATGAGGTCAAGTTGCCACTGTTTGTCTATCCCCCATGTTTGTGTTTTTCTTCTTGGAAATCTTCTCTTGTAAGGTTTGTGTCTGGTGTAAGCGTCTACATCTTCCAAAGCTTGTTCTATGTTTTTTTTCTTTGTTTTCTTGAAGTGATGACGTTGAAGTTTAGATACGCTGGTGAAACTTCCAGGTTTTTTAGGATCTGTGTAAAACCTGAGGACATCTTTTTTCAAAGCCTTGTGCGCCATATAAACTTACGTCCAGTTCCTTTTTGACTTACTTTCCTCTTCTTAATAGGGGAAGCTCTTTTCAAGGGACTGGCAGCAAAGGAAGGACTGTGCCCTGCAAAAGCCGACTTGTTTTTGACAAATTTTAAGGTGGGGTTCAGCCTTTTAACTGCTCTCATGAAAACCTGGCTTCCTTTAGGTTGGTCCTTTTTCAAAGACTTTGGTCGGGCAGCAAAAGCTAACAAATCTGTTATGTCAGTTCCAGGCACACGTTCCCCGTTAACATATATTTCTCCGTCTCTGTTCCAATTCAAAATTTCACTTCCGTGACGAGATAATTCTCTGTAGAGATTTTTAGCAGTCGTTCTGTAACTTGCAGGTATTCTTTCTTTTATGTCGGCGTCCATACCCTCTGTGTTGTCTCTTGCACGAGGTTTAAAGCCTTCCTCCCCTTTAAACTCGTCTACACTGTCTCCGTCTGAATCGTCAGGAAGTGGTGGATCGTCTCTAGTCTCTGTGAAAGTGTGGTCATCATCGTCGTCGCCGTCGTCGGTGTCTTCTAAAGAATTGTTTACACCCCCAGCTACTGCTGCTGCTGCTCCTGCAGGGCCTTGTCCTACTGCTCGACCAGGATAGGGACCTTCCCTACGTTGTCCTAAGGCCTTGGCTTTTTTAGTTAAAATTCCCGACTTTATCATAAGTTGATTGTACTGCCTTAACTTTTCCTTCAGTTTGAGGTTAGGAGAGTTAAGCACCTCATGTGCTTTACTTTGAAGGTGGTTCAGGACTTGAACCAGGCTGGAATCAGGAGTTAAACCTTCTCTTAAAAGTTGAGTGCTGTAGTACTGGTCTTGAACACTAGGTCCAGGCTGGGGAGGAGAGGAAGGACTAACAAAAGAAGGTTTTTTTTCTCGGGGAACAAGATCCGCCCTTACGAGGGCCATCCTTGAATAAGACATGATTTTTTATCGACGTGCTCCTATGAGACCTGTTATCAGGGGTAAGGCGAGGCCCAAAATGGTTCCCAAAAATCCACCCTTTTGCTCAAAGGTTTTCCTCTTCTGCTTAACGGTAGCCTTGTGCCTTGTGACTGACTTGAGTTCTTTCTTGTAGGGTGATAAACGTTTGACTGCGTCGGACTCGTTACGCAACAGGTTTTTGTTCATTACGTTGACGCAAATTTGACTCATCAACCTAATGACCTCGTCGCTGAGACCTTTGATAATGTGGGAACACTCTGCCGAGGAACACTTGGATATGTGTTTCAACAAGTGGTAATGTTTCCTAATTGTTTTGAATTTTCCTCCAGAAGGAGATCTTTTGGTCACCATTCTATCTTTTTCTTTTCGAAGCTGAAGCTTGAGGAATGAAAACCAAGGTGTTCCAAGGAGTTGTTATGCTGTTTCTTACCCTAAGCTCGTTAGGTGTGCTCTGCTTAAAGTCCAATAGGATGTATGAATGTTTCTCTTTGGTTTCTGAGTTATATACCTCCGTCAAAAAGGATTTCTGTCCTGGAAAGGCCTGTTTGCTAATGTGCCCTATCTGACTCATGTCTCTAGGGTTTTTAAAAACAACTAGGTAGTGTGCATTTAAGCTCAAGGTTCTGAAGGCAGGATTGTTGAAAAACAAGTTTTGAGTAATAAAAATTACACTTAAACTGCGATGGTGAGAGCCCACAGTGAAAAGTTTCATTATGGTGGGAACGTACTCGGGATCCATGAGATCGTCTATTACGACCAGTCCATGTTTAGTCACGTCTCTTTCATCCTCGAACAAAAAGTCTTCTGAAAGAAGACCTTTGTTAAACTTAACCCCCAACTTCACCATTTCGTCGAATCCATCTTGCCATTGACTGTAGCAGTAGTATATGTCGTGTATTTTTGGAGTAACAAGCTCGTCTACACCTTTAATCAACTTGAAAACAAGTTGACTTTTTCCACAAGAAGTAGGTCCAGCTATGATCATTGTAAAGGGGCTTTGTAGACGTGGGTCAAAAATGATCTCCTTTTCCTTGTGATCCATGTTGGACGATATCTTAAACCAAAGTGACCAAAGGAGCAATCTCGTCCTCTTTTAAACCAGTAGAACCCTTGTTCAAACCTTCCACGTAAAGAGCTACATCAGAAAGTCCCATGTTGTATAGACTGGCTATTAGGCAGCTTGGATGAGATATTTCTCTATGTTTCCAAACCATCAGAACTTCGAAAACAGGATTTGTGACACCTTTTTTCCCTGGAACAGGGGTGGATATCAGGTTAAGCTCGTGGTTGCTCAATCCAAGTTGAGTTCCCAGTTTCCTCCAGTCAAGCATTTCGAACTTGTCTGCCAGGTTGACGAACAAAGTATCAACTTTCCACTGTTCTGGAGGAATTTCACAATGGTCCACTACGTTGTAATATCCCATGTACCATCTACAATAATCAGTTAGATCGTAACGACCTATGTCACTTAATGCATGTCTCAATACCATCCACTTGCAACGCACGTTCTTTCTGCTCCATGAAATAAGCATTTCTCTCCCCATAGAACGAAGAGACGGTATTTTTTCCATGTAATCCATTAAACTTAGTCTAAGTCCTAAGTAAACCCCTAATCAAGGGTAGTCTTTTTCAGATATTTTTTCACTGACCTTGAATAACAACTCGTCCGAAAGGTGAAACTCCATAGCGTCCAAATAAAAGGTGTTGAGCAAGTAAGGCAGGCAGGTAGGAAGGCAGGTAGGTTATGACAGGCTAGAAAGCATACAGTTGACTTATATAGGGTAGGGTAGGGTAGGGTAGGGTAGGGTAGGGTAGGGTAGGGTAGGTGGGTAGGTGGTTTAGGTGGGTGGGTGGGTGGGTGGGTGGGTTAGGTGGGTTATTTTGGGCGGCCAGCCCGGGCCAACAAGCCCCAAACCCCCCATACTTGAGGGGTGCCCCCACCCCCCCACCCCATAGTTTTTTAAACCCAACCCCACCCTTTCCTACCCTACCCTACCCTACCCTACCCTACCCTACCCTATATTATCCTACCCTATTCTATCCTATTCTATATATCTCTCCCATTACCTTCCCCCTGTTTAGGTAAGCATGTTACATCGTTCTTCGTTCGTTTAAATTTGTTATGACGTTGAGTGTAAAGCGAGCTGATTGTGGTGAAAACAGTGAGTAAGGGAGATAAGCTGGGTGCACCACATAGCCAGATAAAACCAAACTTTTTCTTTCTCCTCTACACTGAAACGATCCAGGGACGATGATGGGATGTGAAATATGGGGCAGGAGGAAAACAAAGTTTTGGTTTCTAAGCACTCAGCTAGAAGTTCCAAAATAGACATGAAGAAATGAAGACGCTGGTTAAGTAGGCGGGGATTTTCTTTGGCGTGATGCTCTTCTGCCGCTTTCAATGCTTCCACATGGAAGGGGTTTTTCAGTGGGCCTTTTCCCTTTCTTCCATGCTTCAGGGCATAACCCAAGGTTTCCACCGCTGAAAATTTCGACAAGTTATGACTCAAAACCATTTTCCTCAAGGTTTTTCTGTCTTTGGATGTAAAACTTGATTGCACTGAAGAAAAAACTAAGTATAATTTTTTCCGGTGAAGAACACATTCTTTCAAGTATTTGCACACGTACCTGAAACAAATTGAAGAGCAACATATAATTTCATTTCTTTCCCTCACGTATGTCAGAACTTGAGTGTCGTCGGGGTGACGTTGTTCTAATACACGCTGCAGGGAGTAACGCGACATAGTAGAGCGAAGGTTGTTGTGTCAAATAACGATGGTTTAGTCCCCGTTTAACCTTTATAGGAAACCTGTCAGTCTTTCCTTATCGCACTTTCCTGAAATGATTTATTGCTCAAGGACGAAACAAACGTCAGGGTCAGTGCCTGAGCGTTCTGAAAAGAGGGGAAAACATGTGGAAGGGTGGGTTTGGCCCAGGGGCCTTACCCGGAGGATCATTGTTTATTTTTGTTCAGTTTTATTAGGAGGACCAAAAATTAGATACGGGGTAGGCTGTTACCACCTTCAGCTGACCTTTTTCATGGGAGGTAGTTATTTCAGTAATAACTCTCACAACATGACAGCATCCATGGTAATTTTGTCCAATCTCTGTCCTGAATCCTCTTTCATAGAAAATTTTTGAACCTAAAGAGTGTGTAATTTTGTCTGGGTGAAGTAAAGTGGCTTTAATTAAAGCCTTCACCATAGTAGAATCGATGAAAACTGAATTACCCGGCCCTCCCCCCAAAGGTTGATCCCTTAGAAAAAAGGGTTTTTGTCTGTCTGAAATGAATTTCTTTGAACTTCCAGAGGAAATGGAATGTCTAGACATCAAGTGTACCATGGCACCATGTCCCAAAAGAACACCTGAAAAAAAACTTTCCCCATTTTCTGAGATAAGTTTTTTCACAGAGGGTCCACCAGGAACCAATGCAGTGGTTTGGTTGTGCAAAAAGCATTGTTTGAAGTTACAGTTAGGAGGGATGTAAAGATCCCTGTTCAAATTTTCAGGACAGAATTTCCACACAGCCCACACCTTACCTTCTTCTACGCCCCTCCTGATGTCTGAAATAAACACCTCCTGACGCCTTTTGTGACCTACGGTCAAAGACAAAGGCAAAGGACAAAAGTTAGCCATGTCTGCTTGAGAGAAGCTAGTTCTGATAAATGACGAATGGTCTGCGTTAATTACAGAATGGTAACAACAAGATTCGTTTTACAAGCCTCACCCTGAACGTTGACTGAACGTTATCACGTTTTTTATTTGAGTTAAGCTTTTTTACTTTTTTCCAAAACAACACTGACTAAGTGTAAAACATACTATGAATGGAAAAGCACGGTTATCTACGACTCATGGACGTGGTTGTACGTTATCTGAACGACAAGGGAACGTCCCAGCATCGTATCAGGATAGTTACTATAAAGTAGACTTGAGCTGCTCGATCTTCATCAAACCTTTTCTGACGTTTGTCTGCTGTTCGCCGTCCTGCTCCTGCACCTTCCAGCCCTGCCACCCTTTCATCTTCAAGGAGAACAATGCCTGGTCGCATGAAGACGGGACTTAGTGTCAGGAGAGGAGGAGCTAAAAAACTGGCTCCACTAACTTTTACTACTTCTAAACAGACAGTGGAAAAGGCGTCGGGCATCGCCCCTCCTCCTACCTCTCCAGCCTCACCTGATAAACCACCTGCAACTCCTGCTCGGCTTCCAACTGAAGTGCCTGATGCAGGAGAACAGGAAGCCGCTCTTGCAGCTCTTCATGGCGAAATCACTGATTTCCTGGATCGCGTCCGGGATCGCTCTCCTCAGGAAGCTGGCGACGGCGATTTTGACATCAGGGAATACATCAATCCCCCGGCACCTTTGAACTACCAACCCCCCACTGAAGCACCTACGTCCGCCTCTTACTCACCCGTGACTCCGGAGGAACCTTCTCCCCAGGTCAGTCCAATTAAGGTTATAGACCTTACAACCTCATCACCGGCAGTTAAACCCATAGAAGTGGTGGACTTAACACAAGGGACACCTTCACCTGCTCACCGCGGGGGGTATTCACAGGTAGAGGTTATAGATTTAACCGGCCCTTCTCCTCTGTACTCTCTCCCGGTTCCGGTAGAGGAGCTTCTTCTTAAAAGCCCGCCGGAAAAAAGAAACTGTTCCAGTGAGAGAGAAGGGGAGCCTAAGAAAAAAAGACAGAAGCGCGCCTACCACAAGAAAACCCCTGTCTCTACCCCTGCTTCAGATTCCTCAGCGACTTCATCCTATGGTGCCGAGCCCATTGGTTCTGTCCCAGGTGTTCCGTCTCCTAAAGACAAGTCACACAGGCAAAAGTTTGGGGAGGGCACTGCCCCCAGTTCTTCCAGCAAGCTTGTGGGCTTTAGGTCAGTGCCTTTGGTGGTAAAAAAGTGGCCTGCTCGATTTGGTTTCCAAGAAAAGTCACCTGCCCCCAACCAAGTTTTTTATCCGGAAGGGGATAACAACGCCTGCATAGAAATATACAGGGAACCTAGCATCAGGGGAGTATGCTTGAGAACCTACCTGGACAAACCTTACGAGCGGTGCTTGAACCTAGAGGCGCGTGAATTCAGGAACTTAGTGGACCAGATAGAGTGCATCCTAGGAAAGTACAAGGAGTTACACCGCCTAGCTGCCCTTGGAGAGAGGAAGGTGGATAATCTTTTGTTGTCCTTGAACCAAGACTGCACCGACCCCAGTGGAGGCCGGGCTATGGTCCTGGTAAACTTGTACAAGGGAACTCCTAAAGTTCACATAGGAACAACCAGCTACGTGGAGGAAATGAACGCCTCGGTGTCTTCCAGCTTCAGAATGCCCCCCTCAGCCACACACTGCGGACACACTGTGTCCCCCTTCATTCTGGAGGACATAAAATCACGAGTTGGACCCTTCCTAGACGAAACGACCGATTTCTACTCTGGGTAAGTGGTCAACTTTGTATAGTGTCTGGTCAACAGCTCCTTGTTCAGTGCTTTTACATTATCATGTATATCAGCTAATTTGTAGTTAGATTTAGATGTACTCCGTTTTTAGTCAACATAGCCCAGCGTAGGTTTAAGTTCCATATGTACTCCATGTATACTTAGGTTAGGTTTTAGTTATAAGTTTGTACATAGAACATAAAGTGAAACAAGAAAAAGAAACCTTAAAAAAAAATGCCGCCCAAAAAGGTAAAACAACTTTACACCGTCAACTGTCCAATGTGTAACACCCCTAGACCTCCACGTTTGGTTACTGTAGAAAACAGTGGAAAAACTTTATGTAACTCAGATTCTTGTAGAAGAGAAACTTTTTCCGACAGCTTAGAACTTCCAAAAGAAATAGAAAAAAATTCTTTGCATAAAAGCAGTTACCGTGACAACTTCAAGTCCATAGCTTCAGGTTTGGCTGTGCTTGGTAAGCTTCAGTCCATTTTCAACGTCAGAATGACAAGTTTCAACAAAGACTTGGGAGCCAAACAGGTAACAGAGGCGCTTACCTCTATTCATAGAAATCAAGTTATGGCTTACAAAGTGGCTGTCTCTTTTGGAAGGTTGTTGTCTTCCTCTAAGGAGGAAGAAGAAGAAGAGAAAGTCATGTACTTTCATGGTTCTGCCAACAACTCGTCTTTGTTCTATGACAGTGAAAGTCATAGAGACCCTTACATTTTCATAAGGGACGACAAAGACTTTGCAGAGTGTTTAGATTTAATAGAAAACAACATTAAAGAAGACACTCAAAGACCCTCTACTAAATGGAGTGTAATAGGCAACGTGAACGCCAACATCACACTCAAAAGGGCTACGGGAGGAGAATATCTTTTAGGTAAAATGAAAACTGTTCCACCAGGTTTAAGACAAAGAGGAATGCAACACTTTCACAGAGACCCTAAAACCAAAAGGGCGTACAAGGACAACTTGTGTTTCTTTAGATGTCTGTCTTTCTTCCTGTATGAATCTTTAGAAAAAACTCAAGAGCTTTTCCTTGAAGCCTATCCAGGGGTGAACAAGGAGACTTTTGAGGGTGTTAACATAAGAGATTTAGACAGGTTAGAAAAAATGTTTGAAGTTAACATAAGAATCTTTTACCTTCCCTCTTTTGGTAAAAGAAAGGGGCGACCTAAAATTATAAGGTCAAACATGTGTTCATCCAAAAAAATCATGAACTTGAACTTACACAGAAACCATGTAAGTTTAATAACTAACATGGGACTGTATGGTAAAATGTACCCCTGTGAAAAGTGTCATAAAGTTTTCACTCGTAGCTTCCTTTTGAAACAACACAATGGGGTGAAAAAAGATTGCACCAAAGTCAGCTTCAGGTACAAAGGTGGAGCATACAATCCATCCAAAACAGTTTTTCAAGTTTTAGAGGAACTGGGAATAGTTTGTTCACCTGAGAAAAAAATAGCCCCTATAAAATTGTTTTTGACTTTGAAAGCTATTTCGTCCAACCTGAAAATTCGTCCCCAGAAAATGCTAACACTGTGATAGAAAAAACTCACATACCCCTTTCTGCCAGTGTAGCTTCTGATTTTCCTGGGCATACAGAACCAGTGTGTTTTGTCAGAAATTCCAACAGGGACGACGATCCTTTGGTTAAAAATGTGTTGGAACACATAAACAACTTGGGGCAGTTGATAGGAGAACAGGTGAAAGAGAATTTTAGAGATGTTTTAGACGAACTAGACTCTCTAGAAGAAAAACAAAAGGAACTAGAACATAAAGCTAGCAAAGTTTTTCCAGCAAAGAACAAAAAAAATCCCCAAAAAAAAATCTCCCATGTTCTTGAAGTGAAGGAAAAACTTCTTACCTACATAGAAAGAGTCCCTGTTCTAGGTTTCAACTCTGGAAAGTATGACATTAATTTGATAAAAAAGGAATTTCATTCTTTTTTTATAGACACAGACAAAACAGAAATGAAAACCATAAAAAAATGCAACAAGTACATAGCAGTGTACACAGACCATCTTCTTTTCCTTGACATGTTTAACTATTTGGCACCAGGTTATTCCTACGCAAACTACCTGAAAGCCTTTCTAAAAGGGAAAGCTGAAAAAGGTTTTTTTCCCTACGAGTGGATGGACAACATAAGAAAACTGAACAACAAAGCTCTTCCTCCACGCCACTGCTTCTACAGTTCTTTGTCGGGTGGTGGAATAAGCGAAGAAGATTATCTTGAATGTAAAAAGGTCTGGAAAGAAAACAAAATGAAAACTATGAAGGACTACTTGATATATTACAACAACCTGGATGTTAAACCCTTTGTTTTAGCCATAAACGAGCACACAAAATTTTTTATAGATCGTGGGGTAGACATGTTCAAAGACGGTTTAACTTTGCCAGGTTTAACCTTGAAGTTTCTTTTCAACAACACTGCACCTAATGCCACTCCTTACATTCTTTTTGGTGAGAAAGAAAAGGATGTTCACTCCTTGCTCAGACGCAACTTAGTAGGGGGTCCCTCTATTATTTTTCACAGACATCACAAAAGTGGAGAAACAAGAATAAGACAAAAAAAATACGGGTCACAAAGCAAAGTATGCAGACACATAGTAGGGGTAGATGCTAACAGCTTGTACCTCAAGTGCATGGGTGAAGAGCACTGCACAGGTTATTATGTGGTGCGCAGGAAAGAAAACGATTTTCAAGCTGTTTGCAGTCAACAAATTAGCTACTCAGCCACAGAATGGTTGCGATACAAAACTGTGACAGACAAAGTCAAGATATTACACCAATACAACTACGGGGAAGTAGTATTGGGTTCAAGGAAAATAAAAGTGGACGGTTATAATCCAGCTTCAAAAAAAGTATACCAGTTTCACGGGTGCTACTGGCATGGTCACATATGTCACCTCACTAAATCAGTTTTAAAAGACCCCAATGGAAAGGCATGGTTAGAAGAAAAAAAACAAAATACCATTTTGACTACCCTATATCTTCAATCGTTAGGTTACCAAGTAGAGGAAAAGTATGAGTGTATGTGGTTGAAAGAAAAAACTGAAAACTTGTGCAGAGAAACAAAAAGTGAATGGGAAATTAAAAGACCGTTGTGCCAAGGCAGAAAAAGTCAGGATGAAATACTGAGAGGGGTTTCTAAAGGAACAACTTTTGGACTTATCCAGGTAGACATAGAAACACCTGAATACTTGAAAGAAAAATTCAGTGAAATGACACCTATTTTCAAAAACTGTTTAGTAGGAAAAAAAGACGTAGGTGAACATATGAAACGTTACCTGGAAGCAGCAGGTAAGCTAAAACAACCGCAACGCCAACTTATAGGCAGCTACCACGCAGAGGGAATTTTGTTGGGAACTCCTCTCTTGAAGTGGTACCTGGAGAAAGGTTTGGTAGTTACGACAGTACACCTTCTCGTAGAATACACTCCAGAACAGACTTTTTTACCCTTCATGGACGAAGTAACCAAAGCTAGGAGGAAGGGCGACGAAAATATAGACTGTAAGATTTTGTCAGATCTGTACAAACTTTTGGGAAATGGTTCATACGGAAAAACCATATGCAACAAACAAAACTTTGTTCAAACAAAGTATCTTCACCCCTCTAAGGCAAGACGTTTGGCCATGCACTGGTCAGTGCAAGATGTGCAAGACATAAGTGACAACACGGTAGAACTGTCCTGTTTGCCCATCTCCATCACCTACGACCTCCCAGTTCAAATAGGGTTCATGGTATACCAATATGCCAAACTTAAAATGTTGGCTTTCTATTACGACTTTCTCCTTGAATACATAGACGAGAAAGATTTTGAAATGTGTGAAATGGACACTGACAGTTTTTACTTTGCTTTAAGTGCAGAGAAAATAGAAGACGTAATTATTCCTGAAAAACGTGAAGCTTTCTTCAGAGAACGTCACAAATGGTTGCCCTCTGAATCATGTGACAACAGTCACCACAGAGAGACCTATGTTCAGACCAAAGTTTTGGGTGAGCTGTGGCTGCCTCAACCATGCTGTAAGAGCCGTCTGGCGTTTGACAAGAGAACCCCCGGGTTATTCAAAGTGGAGTGGGAAGGTGATGAAATGACTGCCTTGAACTCCAAATGTTACATAGGCACAGGAGTAAATGTGCCCGTTAAAATGAGTTGCAAAGGTGTAATTCAAAAACAAAACCCCCTGACCACTGACAAGTACAAAGAAGTACTGGACAGTGAAAATGTTGTCACGGTAGTCAACAAAGGATTTAAAGTAGTTAACCACAGCGTTACGACTTACTCTCAAAGGAAACAAGGTCTAACCTATCAGTACATAAAGAGACAAGTATGTGAAGACGGTGTAAGCACCCTACCCCTTTCTATATAAAAAATGGTTTCTTTTTCTAGTTTCACTTCCAGTTGTACATTTCGTTGAAAGAAAAAAATTTTAAACAAATTGTTCAAATGAACAAATTTCCTTCATAGAAAACAGTGTTAAAATGGAAATGTTCATTTGAAAAATTGTTCAAACGAACATTTGTTCAAATGAACATTTTTCCCCATAGAAAACAGTGTTAAAATGGAAAATGTTCATTTGAACAATTGTTCAAACGAACATTTGTTCAAATGAACATTTTTTCCCATAGAAAACAGTGTTAAAATGGAAAATGTTCATTTGAACAATTGTTCAAACGAACATTTGTTCAAATGAACATTTTTTCCATAGAAAACAGTGTTAAACTGGAAAATGTTCATTTGAACAATTGTTCAAACGAACATTTGTTCAAATGAACATTTTTTTCCATAGAAAACAGTGTTAAACTGGAAAATATTTTTTGTTCAAATGAACATTTTTCAAATAAAAAACAAAGGTAAAAAAAAATGTGTACTGTATCATGAAAAAAAACTAATAAAAAGTAAGAAAAGTGAACTGTATCACCCAAAAAATAAAAAAAAACTTTTCACAAAAGTGAACGCTGTACATGTTCACGACAAAAAATAAAAAATCCGGCGCTGAAGAAATTAAGTTGGAACAGAAAAAAAAGTGGTACCAGATTTCTTAACTCATAGCGTCACGTTCACCAGATTATTAGTATCTGGTTAGATTTAAGCAACCATTTTAACATGGAAAGTTTAGAAGCTATGCTTGTGGAGCAAACCACAGAAACTCCACCTTATGACTATTACATGCGTCCAGTTTTACAAAGTGTTGCTTCATATAATCAAGCTTCTTCTATAACACCTGACAATGATATAAGTTCTGTAGCATGTGGATGTTCAGAGAATTTCTTTTGGGAAATAATACCTGCAGAAAACATTGGTTATTTTAGAGGAGCTGAACCAGACACTGTTGACCACTGTATAACTAGCGTTAAAATGTACAAATATTTCTCTTCAGCTTTTTGGGACGCCTACAGAAACTGCATGTACTATTGTCGAGTGAAAAAAGTTAACTTGATAATGCATGATTGGTGTATAGGAGTATATCAATTGCACACTGAACCTGGCTGCCCAAGACACTACACAAGGTACACTTTAGGAAGTGTAAGAAAGTTTGCTCTTACTCTCCAAGAGTTAGAATGTAATCCCATAGTAGGAGTGTTTTGTCAGTGTAATTGTAAACTGGAAGTATCTGCTATTGCTAAAACTATTTGTTTCACATGTCTGCAGGTCTCACTGGAACTTCATGCCTTAAGTATACCTGGAGTGAAAAATCATTTCTCCTTTGAGGTAAACTTTAAGGATGGTTTTTTATCTGGTCTTTTACCTGGACCCAAAAACAGTCAAACTTACTTCCTGGCCCAGGCTTTGTTCGAGCATGCTATATCTAACATAGCCAAACTTAACAGTTATTGTTTCCACAACACATGGAAAACTAGTCTCACTGGCCAAAGCTGGTATCAAGCAAGTAAATTCACACACAACAAATGTTTTTGTAGTATATGTGCACGCCCCGGAAATGGAAAATCTGTCTTCATCTGTAAATATTGTGTCTAATAAAAAAATATAATCTGTTATGTGAAATAAATGAGTTGTGTTTTATTTTAATGCATGAAATGAAGAGACATAACAAAATGAGTCATAAGTATTGCGTAAATCCATAAAAGTATTGCATCAGAACATTGTGTAAATTCTTACAAGCATTGCGCAATGCACCCTCATACGTAGGTCATACGTTTTTGCAAGTAGGTTAGTAGGTCACTTCCGGTTTGCAAGTAGGTCAGCTCTAGGTATTGCACAATTCTTTTAATTTATGCATCTAGGTCAGGTCACTAGGTCAAATGGAATCCAGCTCTCTGATTGGTCGAAAAAACTAGGTCATGACCTTATGACGTCACTTCCTGTCAAATCCAGCCCTCTGATTGGCTGAAACTAGGTCACTTCCGGTCTACCAGTAGGTCATGACCTAGTTAGTAGCTAATCCATTGCGCTCAGTTTGCATGTATATACTACTCGAAATACCTTATCACAAAGGTCTCCTATACATTTCTATACTAGTAAAACTTGGTTAGAACGAAATGCTATTGACATCAACTTGTTTATAGCGAATTTATTTTGACCCCCATCTTGGAAAAAGTGGGAAATATAAGCAAATGCTTAGCCAGTGGAGGAGCCATATCACACCCCCTAACACCTACTGCTGCTAATAAAGGGTTCAATAGAGGCGGACAAAGAAGTCATATATCACACCCCCTGACACCTCTGAGCTCTCTCAGGCCGCTACTGTAGCTAAGGGTTCAATAGAGGCGGACAGAGAAGCCCTATCACACCCCCTGACACCTCTCAGATCTCTCAGGCCGCTACTGCAGCTAAGGGTTCAATAGAGATGGGCACAGAAGCCCTATCACACCCCCTGACACCCCTCAGATCTCTCAGGCCGCTACTGCAGCTAAGGGTTCAATAGAGACGGGCACAGAAGCCCTTTCACACACCCTGACACCACTCAGATCTCTTAGGCCGCTACTGCAGCTAAGGGTTCAATAGAGACGGGCACAGAAGCCCTTTCACACCCCCTGACACCTCTCAGATCTCTTATGTTGCTACTGCTGTTAAAGGTTCAATAGAACTGGCTAAAGAAGCCTTATCACACTTTCTGACACCTCTCAAATGTCTCATATCGCTTTTGCTGGTAAGGGTTCAATTGGACTGGCTGATCAAGCCCTATCACACCCTCTGATTTAAGATCAAGTGAGATTAGCTGTTCTTCTTTTTTACTATATAAATGTAGGAGTCGTTTTTGAGGCCATGTGATTTGTAAATGAAAATTTGTTGTATGTAGTAGGATTCATTGGAAAGGATTTCCAATACCTAGGTATCTGTGCTACCAGTAAGGTCCCCTCCCCCATGCCCCATGATGATGAACTTGGTTAGAACGAAATTTGGTTACAACGAACTTTTCAAGCTTGTAACAAGGTGTTCGTTGTAACCAAGTTTTACTGTACATGCATCTGGTTTATACACAGTTTTCGTTCATAGGAGTGTTTCTTCTGCTTCTGGAGTCCAGAGGGATCACAATGTGAACAGTGTGAGTCTGTAGCACAGACTGAGGACTCTGAGGACTTCCCCTGGTTATACACAATATAAACCGGAAGTGCCCTCGACTGGCACCCCCTAGAGGCAGGCGCCAAAACCAGTGTGGCCCTCCAAAGTCTCCCAGTCTCTCTCTCTCTCTCTCTCTCTCTCTCTCTCTCTCTCTCTCTCTCTCTCTATATATATATATATATATATATATATATATATATATATATATATATACTCAGCGTTTCTTATACTTGGCGTTTCGGAGAATAGAAGACCTATCCTTGTCACCAACAAGGGTCTAATCTCGACTGAAGATCAGAGAACACAATTCTCTATTTGCGTCCCTCTGACGCTGTCACAGAGTAGCTAGCTTTTGCGGGGCCTCTCAGATGAACGCCCCAATGCTGTTGCCCACCCTACTAGCTTAGATGCAGGGTTCCAACGGCTTCTTGCCCAAATATATATTTTGTAGTGGAGACGTAAGGATGGGCGACTGACTCAAAACCATCCTGGGTGGGGGCAAGGAAGTCATCAGAACCCTGCATCAACCCTGCAAACACACACCTGTTAAGGCACAAGTTTTGACTTGTGATTCTCACAAGAACCCACTGACAATGTTCAATTCCTGGGGATAATGATGGGTTCAGTAGTCCTATCCTGGGGAAGGTGGCAGCACTTTCCCTGTATTTGGATCTTCCACACCTAGTGGCCTCCTCGATTTTTCACACACCATGTGACCAGCCATGGTTTCACATGCTTTTTGTACCCTTTTCTTCTATATATGTATAATGTGATTCTCTTCACTAATCAACCAGTTGTGTTTTATTAGGTGTTTCAAATATTAGGTGGTCTGGATGTTAGATGGAATGGAGGTTAGGCAGACTGGATGTTAGGTGGACTGGATGTTAGGTGGTCCGGATGTTAGGTGGTCTGGATGTTAGGTGGTCCAGATGTTAGGTGGTCCGGATGTTAGGTGGATTGGAGGTTAGGTGGATTGGGGGTTAGGTGGATTGGAGGTTAGGTGGTCTGGAGGTTAGGTGGACTGGAGGTTAGGGGATCGGAGTTTAGAGATTGGAGTTTAGAGTGATGGGGATATTAGGGTATCAGATGTTAGTTGGACTGGATGTTAGGTTAACTGGATGTATATGCTAATGCATAGGCAAATGGGCATTATTCAGGTGGCTTGTATTCATAGGGCTTATCATCAGGGGGCCTTAATTCTTGGGGGCTTACCCTCAGGGGGCCTATTTTCTTGGGGCCTTTCATCAGGGGGCCCTTTTTCCTGGTGGCTCCTGTTCATGTATCCATTAAGGCACTTCACATTGCAAAAGGAAGTCAGAGAGTGTCGACTAAGGGGATCCCAACTCTGAAACAGGTTCATCCAAAACTCTTAAAATGGACCATGTAATAAGAGAGTAAGTATTCATTACTGTCTTTATTACGCGGTTAATTAATAAAAAATCAATAGAATATCAATAAATAAAGTTGAAAACAAAAATCCCCCCTCCCCAGGACGCGAAGCCTGCCATAGTGTATGAACAAGATCAGTACACATACCTCTGTGCCTGGCAGCTGTTGGTTTGCTCTGAACGCATCCCTCAGTCGTTGCGGTTATGGCAGCAGCAGCAACAAAGCTGGGGGGGTCACAACCCAGACTGCCAGGGATTTTCACACTTTTAATGTATAGTAGTTATATGTGAGTAACCTCTCCAGGCTTTGTATAACATCAAGACCTGGTTCTAGCCAACCACTTCTCGTCAGTCCCTGTGGCACAGTTGTCTATAATTATAATGCTATTCTAACCTTGCACATGTGAGAGTTGTTGGTTTGGTCTGAATGCGAAAAAAAATGTTCGCCCGACCGGGACTAGTCCCGCCTACCTCTAGCAGCAGGGCGCAATGCGCTAACCACTAGACCACCGCGTCTCACACCTCAGAGCCCGGCAGCCGTTGGTTTGGTACTGTGTGCGACTGGCCTGGTTATGGTCAAGGTGCTGGACGCGTTCACACTACACTACTGCTGGGTGACTTTATATCAGAGACATGGTTCTAATCAAGCTTCTCTCGTCAGTCCCTGTGGCGCAATGCATAGCGAGTTGGATTTGGGATCTGAGACTGCAGGTTCGACCCCTACCCTGGCCATGAAAATTTTGTGGGTTTTAACATGTAACATATGACATGTTAGGACATGTAACATATGACATGTTAGGAGTGCTGATATCCTGCAATATCGACAGGTATCAGAATGGGAATATCCAGAAAAAGCACCCAAAATCACAGAGGTTGTGTAATAAGTCTGGATAACGTGTTCGTCCGCAGAAGGCTTCTCTTATAATACAGTGAAACTTTGTTATAAGGATCTTCCATTCGTTCTTTCCAAAAGTGACCACATTGGCGAGGTGACCACATTACAGAGAGTTCATGTTAATGATATGGGATTCACATACAGAACTGTCATGTATCATGTCCTATCGAATATAACAAACAAGTTCCATATTACCAATTCAATCCTATACATTTCTATGGTAAAAAGCTCCATACTCTACACGGATTTGATTGGTTATATAATGATTTATGAACAAAGTGTTTCTCTCATGGAAAAATTGCATGAAAATGTCAAAATTTGAACTTTGAACATCTGAAGGATTGTGTTAGGACTTCTCTCCCGCCTACCTGTGCTTGTTTGTGGCCAGAGCATGGAGGAGGAGGTGGGGGAAGATTAGAGGGGGTTAGGGGCTTGTGTAAGGACTTCTCTCCCGCCTACCTGCACCTGTGTGCAGCCAGAGCATGGGGCAGGAGGTGGGGGAAGATCAGAGGGGGTTAGGGGCTTGTGTAAGGACTTCTCTAGTGCCTACCTGCACCTGTGTGCGGCCAGAGCATGGGGGAGGAGGTGGGAGAAGATCAGAGGGGGTTAGGGGCTTGTGTAAGGACTTCTCTCCCGCCTACCTGCACCTGTGTGCAGCCAGAGCATGGGGGAGGAGGTGGGAGAAGATCAGAGGGGGTTAGGGGCTTGTGTAAGGACTTCTCTCCCGCCTACCTGCACCTGTGTGCGGCCAGAGCATGGGGGAGGAGGTGGGGGAAGATCAGAGGGGGTTAGGGGCTTGTGTAAGGACTTCTCTCCCGCCTACCTGCACCTGTGTGCGACCAGAGCATGGGGGAGAAGGTGGGGGAAGATTAGAGGGGGTTAGGGGCTTGTGTAAGGACTTCTCCCCCGCCTACCTGCACCTGTGTGCGGCCAGAGCATGGGGGAGGAGGTGGGGGAAGATCAGAGGGGGTTAGGGGCTTGTGTAAGGACTTCTCTCCCGCCTACCTGCACCTGTGTGACATTAGAGAGAGTTCAAGTGACCTTTTAACTGGAAATTGGCGACCATAAGGAGAGGTGACCACATTAGAGAGGTGACCACATTACGGAGAGTTCCTTATATTAGAACAAAGAGGGAAATAATTTGCTTCTTTCCAAAAGTGACCACATTGGCGAGGTGACCACATTAGAGAGGTGACCATAAGTAGAGAGTTGACTGTAGATTGTACTACAGTTAAAGGCCGATCCATAAAGTATGTCACGCCAGAGGGGGGGGGGTGTCCATGGCTCCTGTTCATGTCTATAGTAAAAGTGTGATGAATGGGGTGAGGGGGGGGGGGTCCAAAAGGCCTTAAAAAGCGTGACATATTTTATGGATTAGCCCCTATCTTATCTAACTATATAGTTGAATCAATAACCATTAATATTGATATTTGATTATTCTCTTTGTTCACCCAAAGAGATGTTCTGAAGCACCATAATGCTCCACTGACACCCCTGTAGGCTGACCTTGCTTATTTATAAATAAGGAGACCTTACTTATGACCCCCAAATTCACTTTTTTCAAGGTCCTCCTTATAACGGAAGTTTTATTGTAATTAGGATATGCTCCGTGGCATATTATTTCCAATGAGATGTCTTATTTCTCTTCAATGAAAGAGGGGTCAACAATTTTACGCCCCCCCCCTCCCCACTCAGGATGGGTCAACATTTGTTACCCCCTGCCAGGCCTACCACCCCCTTGTTCATGATCAATGGCCACTCCCTAAGTAATATCTTCATATATGCTGAAAGCTATGCATAAAGGTACATCGAGGAAGTCTTGGTATATATTAAAGTTAACAATTTCATGGTCGTTGTTATGAAATTAATCTTTAGAAATGTTATAGGTCTATATCATAATGTATTACTATTAGATATATAAAACATGCAAAACAAGTCGAATACATTGGATTCATATTTATTGTACAAACAGTAACACTTATATGCATACAACTAAAAGAGAAAGCTTAACCCTTTCACCCCTGGATTTCTTTTACTCTATGGAATTTGCATGCAAATCCTGCTTTATGGGGTGGAAGGGCTTAAAACAACCATTCTTCCCCACATTCTTGGTTATTCCACATATATCGAATTTTTCATGAATATACTTTCCACAACTCTATAAACAATATGTTGCCGTGTATTGTAATGATACATTTTGAAGCCACATTAAGGATATGCCGCAAATGTCCCAGTGGGACCGAACGGAGAGATGTAACTGAAAGAAATATCTATGTAAGGTGAGGATTACTCATTTTGGTAGCATTTGGTGAAGAATACAATACATGAACAAAATCCTTCAGTAAGAGCAGCATGTATACTGCACATCAATTAACAAAATTTGTTTTGTCTAACTCGTCGGCATTGTCTGGTGCAGTCAATTATTGTTTAGATTTTCGATAAAACAACTTGTGGCATCTTATATCTTATACCTCTACGGTCCAATGGAGGTATGTTTTAACCCAGTGTCACTCAGGCCTAGCTACAGCCTTTATTCAACAAGGCCTACAAAATGTAATCTAAATTATTGGGGAGTATAATGTGGGCATCACTAGAAATATTAATATTCACCTTAACAACTAGGAAAATTGATCACTCGACAAAGTAATGTGATTCATTCTGATATATATGTATTAAAAGCAAATAAACGTATAAACGATTTACGTATGCATGTCTTGAATATCCAAATTCTACAGAATGTACCCATTTTGAATAATGCTTGTCAATGTCTAGCAATAGTATACATATATCTAAGGCCACACTTTTTTCATTGTTTGTGTTACGGGCCCGCCCGCACTGCAAAAGTCAAAAACCAGAATAAAAATAAAAGTTGAAAAATCTACTTCTTTTTTATTTCCTCCAACATCCCCTAGAAAATCTAAAACACTTGTTACAGAAAAGGTAGGTGTATTTGGTATCAAAATGAAGCTAGTCATGTCAGGAATGCATTCAATATGGTGTCTTATGCATTAGATGTTGAGCCAAACCATAGTAAATTTATTCCTCTACATCTAAAATTTTAAAAACAAAAAGCAACTCACATAATGGTCACATACGCTGCACCCAAGCTCTTAGACCATCTCATAAGCTACAGAGGGGAACAATTGAGATGCTGGGATTGTAGGTTTTATTTTATTTTTTATTTCTTTTACTTCGTCCTCCATCCTGGAGTTTTCATTTTGGGTGCCCGTAACCCAAACAATAAAAATAAGTGTGGCCTAATATTGAAAATATTAACTGAATAGTGTATTCTAGCGTGTATTTAAGATTATTGTCAACATTCTTAGCATACATGTATGTACATTGTTATTTATTCTTTTACTGTTCCCTATGACAAAACATCTGTGACACGATCTGCGAAAAGGGCCCTTAGTGCAAGGTGCATTAAGGTCCCTATTACCAGTACATGTCACATTCTATTCGGTGCTTTTTCTCGCATTTTTGGTACATGCAAGTGTATCAACACCTCACGCTCTGATTTTATATCAATTGACAGTTGCCTGCCAGGAATGTGCATTGATATCACAATGGTGCTTTTTCTTCGCTGATGCAATGGAGGCTTGAGTGCATTATAATAGATTTGAATTGACTTATATTTCTTACAACTATGTTGAATTTATGACATAAAACTCAATTTCCGAGGAGATTACCTCATCATGAGTGTCAAATGAAGACAATGATGCAAACCCCTAAATGTTTTTGACCCACCCCCTTTCTCACTTACAGGGACCTTCTCATATGATAATACAGTCAGATTTATCAGAGGCTTTTGCTCTTAGTGCAGGACGTGGGCGTGGAGGTGAAGGTGGTGTCCACACAGGTGATGGTGGCCTTCGTGGCTGTGAATACACATTCCTGTAGATAATTGTTGGGGATGGTGGCCTTGCTGGTTGTGCAGGGATGGTTCGGTAGATGACTGTTGGAGATGAAGGGGCTTTTGTTATGTCTTTATAGTTAATTACATAGCAAGGCAGAATCTGATCTGGATCCTTGACAACAAGTGCCCAACCATATCCATCTCCATCTGCATTGACACGGTTTGAGTTGTAACCATGTCCAATTGGGGCATCAGTCCTACTACTAGTGACATCACAGCTATTGCCAGGGAGTACCTTGCACAGCAGAAGACTTCTTCCAAAGTCTATACTAACCTGGGGAAATTCTGACAGGTAAATTCCCTTTCCATATAGATTACGTTGACTGTATTCAAGTTTGAAATTCTCTCTGATGATGTTGTCAATGTTATGCTGTCTTGTTCCATGAAATGCAAGGATATCCTTGGATCTTTCCCCCTTGCCATACATCTTCTCAAACGCTGCACGCTTTGCCCTAAAGCTGCGCACTAATGGAGGGTTCACATAGTAGGTCACTGATTCCAGCTCATACTGCCTCCCAGACTTTTGGGCAAGCCTATGAAATTGTGACTCAGCAATGCGGAAGTTTAGGTCCTTTGGGTCATTTGTGTTTAGTATACGCCTTGGTTCTAGATGGTAGCTGAGCAACCTATTTGAAGTATGCCTTGCAGCTTCAACCTCTAGCTTTTCTACCAGTGTTTCTCCATCCGACTGTGTTTGTCTTGCTTTTGATCTTGGGCGCATTTTTATCCTCTGGAGATGTTGACTGTCCCTGTCAATGACTGCTAATTGCAATATTTCAGGTTTGTCTGTTGCTTGTTCCTTCAGGACAAATGCTACCATGAAACCCTTTTTCACATGGTCAGCATTGGCTTCATCAAAGGAAAAATATATTCCTGTTTTCGGCTTGGACTGACATGGGAGTGACCCACTGGCTTTGATATATCCATGTCCATCACCTACAAAAGTAATGAATCCAATTTGAACACTATTGGAGTCACACGAGAAGAAAATCTCAGCGCTTGTATATATTTCTCTACATTCAACACATAGTGAGGGGCACAGATCTGAGCAATTTCTGTCACAGGTATGACCGCAGGCTAGTTTCTGATGACACGTTTTGAAGCAGGACCCTTCTCTATCTCCAACTCCTGTGAAACAGATGTGCCCACATTCTTCTCTGATGAAAGGCCTCGCTGTGCTACGACCAACACCCTTTTCCATGAAAGTGATTTTGCAAGCTGCTGGCTTAAGTTGGCTGTCCCTTTTCAGCATGAATATGGCAAGTTGGCCCTCGGTAACTTCTTCAGCATCATCCAAGGGAAAGAAAATTTGCTTCCTTGAATTGTAGGGGGGTGGAAGTCCTCGTTCAGGTTTAACAAATCCAAACTTTTCTTTCACAGTCACAACTGTGCCATATAAAAATCCATCCAGATCACTTGTTTTGTATGCCTCGCTCTCTTTTCTCTTTTTCTCACTTCTCTTATAGCATGGAGGACACTCACTCGGGCATTGTTCATGACATTTTCTTGGACAGTGATGACCACATGAGAGAAACTCTGAACAGTTCCTTAGGCACAATTCCATGTCATCATAGTCTTCTCTCCAAAAACAGATGTGCCCACAATCTGCATGGATAAATGGTACTCGCTCACCAGGGACGTAGAAAAAGCTGACAGGATCTAAACTAATATCAGTAGCAAATGCAATGTCTGTGACCGATGGTCTATCATAGGAATCTTTATTGATTATGAATGCAGCTCTCTGACCTCTTTTGATATGCTCCCGACCATCTGACGGAAAGTTGAAGTAGATATCTTTCTTTGCATTGTATGGGCTTGGCAACATGCTATCAGCTTTCACAAAGCCATACTGTTCTTTAATATTCACCACTGTCCCATGTAAAAGTCCATCTAGGTCATCTAGAGTATATGATTGCTGTCCTTTCTTCTTTTTCTCATAGCAGGAGGTGCATTCTTTGGTGCAGTCCTCGGAGCAATACCGTGAACATTCATGCCCACATTCCAAAATGGTTCTACACTGCTTAAAGCAGGCATTATCTTTCTGCATATGTTTCTGTTTGAAACAGATGTGGCCACACAAATGGTGTTTATATGGCGTTTCAGTATGAGAGTCATAGGAGATCCCTGAAAATGCAAGGTCTGCCACAGAGGGTTTGTCATGTTCTGCGTTATTCAGAGTGAAGGCCACTTGGTGTCCTTCAGAGATCTGGTTTTCTGCATTTTCTGGTACATCAAAGTAGATAACCCTCTTTGGATTAAATGGTGGGGGCAGATCTCGAACAGGCTTTATATACCCAGTGTCATTATTGATACTCTCTACATGCCCATACAAGATACCCTGCACATCTCGAGAGTTGTACCTATTTCTCCTTTGCTTGTTATTTTCATGGCAGTTAGTGCATATTTTGAAGCATTTCTCTGAGCACCTCCTTGTACAATTATGACCACATGAAAGAAGTTTCATACAGTTTTCCTGGCAAGAGACACTATAATCTGGTTGCAGAGTATCTTCAAAGTAGATGTGTTCGCACAAGTTGTGTTTCTTTGGTATCTCAAATGTTGGATCATAATTTATATCAGCAAAGACAATCTGAGCAACTGATGGCTTATCATAACCTTCCCTTTTTAAAGTAAAGGCAGCCTGCTGGCCTTTATGGATGAGACTGAGTGTACCTTCTGGAGTGGGGAAGTATACATTTCTTTCCGTAGAATATGGCGGAGGTAGAATGCCATCTGGCTTTACAAATCCAAATCTCCCATTGACTTTCAATACCTGCCCAAGCATGAGCCCATCAGGTTTAAGTAAGACACGATTATCCTCTGATTCTTGAGTGGACTCTACAGATCGAAGTTTCACCCAATGAACATTTGGCTTTTCAAAGCTCTTTAGGTTCAGCTTGAAGCATACTTCACTTTTAGCTCCCAGCTTCGGACCCTCTACTTTGGAATGATGAAAATATATGATTTTCTTTTTGAATGATCTAGGTAATTTTTTCTCAGGACGAATGAATCCAAAGCCCTCCTTCAGAACCGCCACCTTGCCATAGAGTTTGCCATTTAACTCGTTTGTTTTGTATGTATCACCAGCCCTACCAGTCTCTTCACTTATTTGGCTATCACAGTCTGAACTGTCATCATTGTACGCTGCATATCTACTGTTCCAATAGCAGTGATTGTCCATGTTGATTCCTGAAACATACAATAGAATTCTATATATACTCTCTCGGCAAAATATCATCTTCCTAATGGAAGTAACAAATTAGTAAGTAAGATGTACTGAAATTGCCCAAAGCAGCACACCAGACACCTGAAATATGTTGTACAGATCCAAACCCAATGTGACCTTAAGAAATTGGGTTCCTATTGATGTTCACTTGCCACTCTCACCGACATACATTTCTTTTTAGACTTCATTTCTAGGTGGAGCTTTTTATCGGTCAAACAAAATGGAATCTTTGAAAGATATATCAACCAATCTACGAGTTAGGCCTATTATTGGGTTTCTGGTTGCCCTACCTAATTTTAAACTCACCCTATCTAGCTTTTTTCATCTTGTTTGTGGATTTCTTCTTCATTTCTTTTTCTTTTGAAAATACGATTATACCTGTCATATGAGACACAGCTTTGGTGCAGGGATTTTTGGTAGCCCAGGATCGAGGAGAAGAGCCTCAAAGCTTTTCATTTCCACATCTAACTAGTTAATGGTCCATCTAAATGACTAGTTTCATGGTCATGCAAAGATCATGTTAAATGAGCACAAGGTATACTAAGTAGCAGATTTCAGATAATTAGGTACCTGTGCGCTGGGGCAGTGAGATTCCTTTTTCTAATTTAAACAAACATGATATTTTCCTATCTAAACCACTAGATAATGTAGGTCTGTGTAATAAAAACTGGTTGGTAGAAGTGAATTTTAGCATGATGAGACTCACATATTTTGCTAATTTAGTCAGCTGCTGCCAGTGTGAAATCTTATAGGGCCTAAAAAAAATTCTTGTGTTCAGGTAACATGCTCAAAAAAAGATTAGGGTATGTAGGTCGGATTTTTTTTTCTAAGTTCATGGATCGCGAAAACTGTCAAAAACATATAAACAAATCATATTTTATTTTTTATTGACCAAATTTAAAAAAAAAAAAAACTATAAAAATGAGGCCACCCTTAAAATATGTTCGTTTCCTGTCCAAAGGCCTGGTGAAATCTTTTGTGAGAATGGAAATTTTTTTCCCGAGTTTTGAAAAAAGATTTTTTTTTCGCCTTCAGTACAAGAAACTAGGTTTCCAATCTGAAAAATCCCACCCTCTGGACAGGAAACGGACATATTTTTAAGGGTGGTCTGATGGTTATTTTATGTTAGTAGCATTCGTGAGGCCGTGGGCTTTAATTTGATACCAAACATGCCTATATATCAGAGATGCCACTCACTGGTCAACAAAAACCAGGAAAACTGGACTTTGGACACATTTCCCCAGGAATTTAACGTAATTCAATACAGAAATCTTGGACTCAAAACCAGGAATTCCTGGTAAACCAGGAAAAGTGGCATCTCTGATATATTGACATCTTTTTACATTTTTCTTTAATTTTGGGTCAAATTTACCAAAAAATTAGGGTTGGTCGGGATACCTGAACACAACTCTTTTTTTTTTAGGCCTAGGCTCTCCCCTAATGCCCATTCTCCCATTCTCTTGGGGCCACTAGCAACCCCGGCTGGCAACCCATGAACTTTTTGACATTTAAGATTTATTAACCATTACCATAGTAACCCACATACAAGATCATGCACCGGACTTCTAACTGTGAGCATTTAGGAACCCATAGGTACAGTAGCATTGAAATTGAAAACTCCACTATAAACTAAGTTTTGATTAAGCGCCGGTCTTGAATAAGGGCCGGGAGTAGAGCCAGGTTAAAATCAATGAGTGCCGGGGTTCTTATACTGGCCACTACAACTACTACGGTATGCCTACTGTTTACTGGGATGTTTACACTTCTTCCTAAAGAGTGGCGTATGCAGGAACAGCTGTCATAAACCAATGATGCAGCTCAACTTACAGAGTAGGCTAGATTATACGTTTTATAGATATATCTAGCCCACGCCTAGGCAACCGGGCTCTATACACAGACCTTCAAATAGCCCTAGACACATACCGACATCTGGAGTAGATCGTCCCTATCTAGGATTATCTGTGCATGTACCATAGGGGGTCTAGATGGGAGTTCCGATGTCACATGTCGATTTTAAGAAAAGGCCATGTCACATGTCAGTAAATTTCCCATGTCCTTGTCACTAAGGTCCATATCACATGCCAATTTTAAGAAAACCCATGTCATTTGTCACTAAATTTTTACTTCCCATGTCCTTGTCACCAAAGTCCATGTCACCCTGTCGATTTTAAGGGTCTAGGCCCATACCATAGCCTCAATTTCTGAGAGATAATGACCAAGCGACGTGTGACATGAAGCTTAGTGACAAGGACACTTGTCCCTAAGGTTGTTAAAAAATGACCACTCCCTAAACCCCCCTCCATCCCTCCTGGTCCCTCCTGCATGACGTCATTTGATTTGTACACAGCCCCTAGAAAGTTAGTGACATGACTAAGACATGGCCTTTCCTTAAAATCGATATGTGACATGAAGCTTAGTGACAAGGAAAAGGGGAAATAGAAATTTAGTGACATGTGACATGGCATTTTCTTAAAATCGACATGTGACATTGGGACCCCCCATCTAGACCCCATAGGCCTAGAACCATATACAAGTGTACTAGAAATAAGTTTCAGGCAGAACACTCTGAATTTATTGAGTGGCCTAATAGAAAAAAAAAATCGCAGAAAGCATCACAAATTCTCAGGGACCATCGATTGCAATCATAGTTCCAATTTGTGATCTTACAAAGCAATCGAGTCACCTCAGCATTTTACTGTAGTATCTACAAATAAGGTGAGTCCGATAGAGTTCCATTCATACAAAGATGTGGAGAGTAAGTTTGGAGGGAGGTCCCCTTTACATCTCCCCAAGCATCCCCTCAGTGAAAATAGCAACACGGTGGTGGAGAGCTCCAGGGGAGTGTTCATTATTTATCAACAGTGGGACTCTGGGAGGGGGTGGATTGGGGGAGGAGCTAAATAATTTTGACACCTCAAGGAGAGGGGGGGGGCAATATCACACCTTTTCAAAAAGAAGCCTGTGGATTACTATGGATGCTGCCCTGAGGCAACAGCAGGAGTTCAGGGGTATTTTAGATGCATCATTTTAGATCCTGAGCGCAGCAGTGACCCTTTTCAAAAAGGGTTAAATTGGTTTAGGTAGGATAGAGTAGTAGTGCCCCCTTATAGTGGCCTGGACATCACCTTGATTTTACACTGACATTGATGGCAGTGACACTCATTGAGTGAGATGCTCAATGAGTGTCTGAGGAATGCATGTATGTAGGGCATATGGGAAATAAATTTATGTCAGCTAGATGAATTTATTAAACTTCCCTACCTTAACAAATCTTTTTACAAAAGTTTTTGTTCTTGCCAAAACCAAAGCATATTGTGATTTCTTGATGACATGATGTCATGCAGCCCATGACCCCCCTTGTCATCCTTGGTCATGGCAAGTGGGACCCCCCTCCTGCATGACGTCATTTGTACACAGCCCCTGAAAAGGGGTACTTTTTGTACCCTAGGAGAGGACCCGCCGGACCCGTTGAAAGGGGCCCTTTTGGGCTACTTTTTAGCAGAAAGGGGTACAATTTTAGAGGGCTTTCCTACGGTGAAAGAATTTTAAAAACATTCCGTCTAGAACCAGAGGTAGGGTTTGATCAGGTCATTATTTTTCCTTAAATTCCCAACTTTTTTATAGACAGAGCTCCCCTGAGCGGCAGACGGTGTGGAAACCCCCACAGTGCCACACTACTAAAAGGGTGCCAAAACACAGGGTTTGTCTGTCTACATTCAAGGGGTACTTTTTCAGACTTATTCTCGTTGAAAGGGGTATGTTTTTGCGAGAAATTACCCCTCTATAAGGGTCCAAAATTTGGGGTGTACGCACGTGGTTACTAGGCCGAAATACCTGCCTGCTTACAGGCAGGATCCAACATGTATACAAGTCTACAGTGGCACAAACACATGGCTATTCTGAACTAAGTACTCAATGTCACTTCCTGGAAATTGTCCCTCCTATTCACAAACATGTACTCTTCCTGTACAGCAGCTTAAAGTGGTTGAAGCATGAAATATTTCCAATAAATCAGACATGTTTATGTTCAGAGTGCAGTCTCCAACATGGAAGGCCATGCTGTTTACTGAGGAAAGCAGTTTTAGAAACGACCTGGATTATAAATTGCTGTGTATTTCAAGTGCTTTGTGCATTGAGAACATTTGGATATGCATTGAGGGAAGTGTTAGTATGGCTCTAGACCCCTAAAATCGACATGGCGACATGAGCATTTTTTGGCTTAGTGACATGAGACATGGTCAATTCCTTAAAATCGACACAGGGACATGGCCATTCCTTAAAATCGAGACAGGGACATGTCTATTTCTTAAAATCGACATGGTGACATGGACATTTCTTAAAATCGACATGGGACATGGGGACCCCCCCCCCCCATCAAGGGCCCCGTTGGTGGAAGCATTTGACCTGACAGTAAATACTTCTGTGAGAACTGGGCACTCAACCAATCTGGCAGAGTAGATAGACTACCAACAGACACCTTTGGTCTCTGAGGTT
Source organism: Acholoe squamosa (assembly GCA_949317995.1). Classification (NCBI taxonomy): domain Eukaryota; kingdom Metazoa; phylum Annelida; class Polychaeta; order Phyllodocida; family Polynoidae; genus Acholoe; species Acholoe squamosa. Next base: position 26,948,452 of record OX439039.1, on the reverse strand, counting down.
CCCTCAGAGTGTCTACGGAGTAGTGGTTACTATAGAAAAGATAAATAGAGTGCCCCCCCCCCCCCCGGAACCGGGCCCCGGGACCGGTACGGAGCGGGAGGAACGGAGATGAGAGTTCAGGAACTGAGCCTGAGGACAACTGCTAATGTACTCACTGTACGGTGTAGAATGGTACTAAATAGGAGGTGTGTCCGGCTCCAAGCCTAAAGGTCCCTTTTCCGTCAATTGCGGAGACGCTACCCCAGGTCTCAATGTAAATGGCGTCTGCAGAACAATAAACACGACAACTGTGGTCGTGAACTGCGAGACTCAGTGCGAGATGCGAAACCAGACGAGAACTTGGATGAACTACCCAGACACCAGCCTGTTCAAGCACAGGCACAGTTTGATATTGAAGGCGGCCAAACCATAGGATCTGTTTGGAGAGCTTGGCATCAGGTGGTCTGCAGAAAGGTCGGGGATTCCCCGTTGTGACGTGTCAGCGATTGGGCAGGTTTCGGTTCCCATGGGGCGTCGCCGTTTTTGCCTACGCCTACGGCCGACGGGAATTCCTAGTAACACTCAGGCTTGTCCGAGGGTTGTTTTTTTGCCGATGGCCCAATGCTCCTTTGCTGATTTGGATAGAGCTGAGTTTCCAGTAACATGGAAATTTAAGGTCAGTAGGTTGGAATGTAAAAAAAAAAAAGATTTTGTATAAAAATGAATGGATAGATGTCAGATTCTTTGATTTTACGATAAAAATATGAAAAACGTTTGACAAATAGGAAAAATGAGTAAAGGATATGCTTAACTAAAAAGAGCTAAAAAGCACCCCCCCCACCCCCTAATCCACTGACTGGAGCAAGCCAAACAGGTGCAGCAGTAGGGTAGGGTGGGGTAAGACGCCCTTAATTTACAAATTTATAAGAAATTTATAAGAAATTCATGGCTGCTTCCAGAATACTTTTTTCATCAATCTAAGGATGGAATGATATTTTCTTCATTTGCAAAAGCTTGTCAGCTCTGCCCTAGGGTAAAATTGGGTAGTATCGCGCACCTACTCACGATACAACCCAAATATGCCACCCTGCATCAGTTAGAGTGGACGCAGCCTGACTGTGAAGTCATCTACTGAAAGGACCTGACCTCGCGCACCTAGTGCCGTATATAAAACTCATGTCTAACTGCCCCCTGCTGACTTATGCAAGGACGAATCTAGGGCTTTTTCTTTGGGTTGTATCGTGCACCTTAGGGTTGTATCGTGCAATTCACGATACAACCAAAACTTAATTCTTCCTCCCATAGGGGCTATATCGCGCACAGGCATTTACACCTTTAGCCATGATTTAGGTGTGAAAAAACAATGGTCAGGGCGACTGCTCTCACACATGCCAGGTGAGGAATAGCCTCCCAATTTTTGTACACATGTGGCATCATGTCAATGGCTGCAATATAAAAGATTTTATTTCATCTTAGTTATTTTTTAAGTTTTTACTTTTTATCCTTTATCATGAGCGCGGTATAACAACAAGATGTGCGCGATACAAGCTTAATCTGATTTACTACTGACCTCTATGAGATTTTGTTTATAAAACTATGTGGTAGGATCATGTGTTTGACAGCTTTTAGTCCATATCATGTTCGCACAGTACATATAGACTCCAGGCAATGGAACTGCATTGAAACATGAGCAGATAAAACATGGAAACTCAATGCAAGAGGAATTTGTGAAAAATCTTTAAAGCCCTTATAATTAGGCCTCTCTAAGTGCAGGTGCGTGATACAAGAAGATGCGCGATAATACCCAAATTTACCCTATAGATTGTTACAGTAAATCATGTATGAAAAAAGTGGATGTTGGGGTAAAAGCCCGGGGGGGGGGGCACTCCCTATCTGTTCTATAGTAACCATGTGCATACATGGCCCCTGACTTGGTACCCCTTTTAGCGGGGTAAATTCAACCAAAATGGACCCCTTTTGACGGGAATTAGCTTGGAAAAGTACCCCCTTTCCTGCTGTTAGAGTGCAAGAAGACAAACTCTCAGTTTGGGGGCCCTTTCACCGAATTTTCTTTCATAAAATATACCCCTTTCTTGACCATATTTTGAGATTCTTCTGAAATACGTACCCCTTTCCCAGCCAAAAAATAACAATTTCCTTGGAAAAGGTATCCTTTCCTGGCCACAGTTTTAGAATTCACTTGAGAAAAACTTAATGACCTCTCGATATTAAACCCTAACTTTGGTTCTAGTTGGAATATTTGAAAAATTCTTTCACCATTCAAAAGCCCTTTAAAAAGGTACCCCTTTTTGCTTAAATTGATCCAAAAAGGGCCCCTTTTAACGGATCCGGGAGGATCCGCTACTAAGGCTCAAAAGGTACCCCTTTCCCTCTATTTTTTTTTACGCACATGGTGTCCATATATATTCAAGTGGCCCCCCCGGGGGTAAAAGGCCCACATCTGGGGTAAAAGGCCCACAACCTTTGGGATAAAAGGCCCACATGCACAATAAAGAGGATCATAATTGGAATAAAAGCTCCATTTAGATTTTTGTCATTAAAAAAGAAGCTAAAGTTAATATTCATGAACTACTGCTGAGATTTGGACATTCTAAATCATCTAAAATAGCATTTGTGATAATTCATATTGAAGTCCAAGGGGTGATAGGGTAGGATAAGCTAAAATACCCTACTAGCAAGTAACTGAGCTAGTTCTAAGAGAATAATCCCTAATTAATGCATAAATTTCACACCAATCAAGAGATGGAAGAATGTATCATACTTGTGAAATAGGTTGTCAGCCTAGCCTTATGGAATATTCCAATAGAATGCTTGACAAAAAGTGGGGCATTTTGCCCCGTAGGTTGAAAGGCTGCGGTAAAAGGCCCAAAGCGATGGGGCAAAAGGCCCATGGATCTGATGATAAGATAAGGTTCATCTCAAAAGCCCATGTAGTTATTGGAACAAAGTGTAAGGTAAAAAAAAATGTATCTTTATGACCTACCCTTCGCCCCTTTATCTAATAATACCTCATCTAATACTTTTAACCCATTTAACTTGCTACCCAAAAATCCATGCATATTTCAGGACTCTTTTATTTCTAATTATCTCAAATTGAGCATGATAATCTTAACAGTTATAAAATTTTGAATGTCTGATAAGTTAACTTTTTCTCATCCAATCATAATGAAAACCTACAAAAGAGATCTCCTTGAAGTTATCCTTACTTCCAAGTGTTAAATGGCTGCATACAACTAGTACCTTGGTTATGAGGGCTAAAGGGCCTTTTACCCCCAAAGGGCCTCTTACCCCCTCCTACCCTAACATCACTTGACGATTCAGACCGGTAGCACAGAGACATTGGCATAATGTTGGGCCGACGTTGGCCCAACCATCGGCTTTACATAGGCTGCCCATCCTGCCTACATAGGCCAGACGGTGCCAACCAAATGCCAGGGGCCGACCATTTGCCGATGTCCTGCCAACATTGGGCCAATGTTGGCATTTGGTTGGCAAATGCCACTGGTCAGGCCTACGTAGGCCTGATGGGCAGCCAACGTTGGGCCAACGTTGGCTCAATGCGTCGGGCCAACGTCGGCAAACTTTTGTGTGCTACCTGATATAGCTACACTGCAAAAATGGTGTTTAGATTTTAAACATGTTTAGGTCTAAACACGTTTAAAACCTAAACATATAGGTCAGTTAGGTGTCTCGTCGACTACACATTTAGGAAATGAACACTTTTATTCTAACTACATAAGTGTTTACCCTAAACATGTTTAAATGTTTAGAGTTTAACAGTTGAATAATAGGTGTTTAGATTTAAACATCAATATGTCTAGATACTTGGATGTTAAATCCACACCAGGTAGCAGCACTACCTTTGAATGGACTATCTGCACATAGTTATAATCAATTGTTGTGACAAATGTCCCCAAATCCCATGATTATCATGGTTTCATTTCATAGAATGTCATGTGAATAGAAAGGGCAATAGAAAATTGACTAGATTCACCTTATGCCACCATCATTAGCATAAAATAATCAATAAGCTCCATGCCTGACACCTATTTGATGTTATTCTGGAATAGATAAGGCAATGCCCTTCCTGCCAAGCTGTTGTACTTTCTCAAGTCTCTCATTCTGATGCAGTGTGTAATACATGTACACATATATAGCTGTGGCTGACATCTTTGGAGACTTTGACAAGTAAATACCTGCTGATGTCCCCCCCCCCCAGTAAATGAGAAAACAAACAAAATATATCTCTTTTTTTAATGCATACATGTCTGCGAACCTTAACTCTCAATAAATCATTTAAACATCTAAACATAACAATTGATAAACATCTAAACACAAAAATTCATAGATATCTAAACACAAAGTTTTAACCTAAACACATACATTTCTAAACACTGGAGCTAAGCATATTGTTTGGCTAAACATGTTTAGGAAAATAATGTGATTACAAAAACGTTGCAAGAATATGTTTAGAATTGTGTTTAGGATCTAAACACCATTTTTGCAGTGTAGTTAGCTGCACCTTAATTATATGCGGGAGATTATGGTAACAGTCAGCCCATTTTTCAGGGATGCTCTGGGGGCAGTGGTCCAGGAATGATCCTGTCTTCAATCAAGAAGTTGCTGCTTCTTTGGTCTGAGCAGCACTCCCTGTCCTTGTGTTTGATAATTTGAACCATGTATTTTCTCTACCAGATATGCTCCACTTCGAAACAGGATATTTCTTTTCTGGGGTACATGTGTATATACTCACTGTCCCCTTCAATATATGGTGCAACAATTAGGTAAGGCCAAAAAAAATGTGTGTTTCCAGTTACACGAGTCAAATATCTAGGGTCGGTAGGGCGGATTTTTTTTTCAGCATTTTTTTTTCAAATTTGTGTAGAAATGTATGGATAGATGTCATATGTCCATTTTATGGTAAGACTATGAAAAACATAAGATATAAGTGAATATCGCTAAGCTTAGACCCAAAGCCCATAGAATAACCATTGAAAACCTATGAAAATACGGGGGGAAATGTGTAAAATTAATGAAAATTAATGGAAAAAATATGAAAAATTTCTTAAAAATTGGCGTAAAATTCTCAAAATTTCAAAAGAAAAGTTAGGGTCGGCCCTGTTTTGCTAGAGTCTGTCGGGTAACTGGAAACACAACTCTTTTTTTAGACCTTTAACCCTATAACTCCCTGCACTGCATATATGCAGTACTATCCCGGTCCCCGCACTTCCATGGTAGAATTGACACCATCCATGTTATGGAAACGCAGAGGAAAAGGCCGATTTCCTCTAACTTTGCATGTTTGTGAATACTGGAAAAAGGGGTGTTTTTTTCAGAACATGTTCATGAAAAGTAAAAGTAGGGGGTCTATTTTTAGCAGTGACTCTGCATTTATTGTAAAAAGTGGCCACTATCTGCCTGGTTCATCCAATGCACAGCCTCAGGTGTTTTATGTGATTACCTTCATGCACATACAAATTCATACATTATTCTATTATATGGAGAATGCCTTTATCTCATATTCCAGATATGGGAAACCCTGCATGAGATTTTCATGATTTAGCAGAAAAAGGGGTGTTTTTAATACCCTAAAAGTTTGTGCTTTTCATGGAAAAAGGGGGTATTTTAGAGCCAAGATTTGTGGAAAAGGGCTTCATTTTAAAAACCCATAACATGGATGGTGTCATTCTCCAATAGAGAGTGTGGGGACTGGGAGTACTATAGCACTGTATTTGAGAAACACAGGGATAGAAAGAGTTAATTCCTAAGAAACACTTGACCACATTTCTGACAATACCTCACCAGCATAATCTCAACGGCGGATCCAGGAATTGGGAAAGGAGGGGCGTGGACCACAAGGAGAAGCACACAATCTTTTTTGAGACACATTTAGCTGAGGCATTCTCTTCTGGACTTGGTTAAATGCACTTATCCCTAGTGCCTTAGTTGCCAAAAAAGTGTATCTAAGTCACTGTTTATAAGCTGATCAATTGCAAAATTACCAAAATTTCTTGATGACTACCCTTAATTGCTGAGCAGGAATGAGGCCAATGTGTTGATCTTTGATCAGCTACACTGTCAGACTGTGCCAGCCTATTTACAGTACATTGCATTTACTTTGGAAAACAGTAAGGGCTGCTGTTAGTACAAATCCAACGACCCTACAGTAGCTTGATGTGTAGGCAGTACAGAATACAGAGGTCTTTACTGCCTATTTACAATTCGGGCTGAGAGTATGCATTGTGCTCTAGGCCTATATTCAAAACTTATAAGTAAGGAATGCTACATAAGCAGAATAGTTCCAAGATTTCCTTCTTTCATTGAAGATTGATATACATGTACATGATTGATTAATGTATTATAATGCAAGTGATGCATTGAAAATATATTTGGTTCTGAAAAAAACAACAGTAATGTCACTGACCCCCTGAGACCCCCCACCCCCACCCCCACCCCCACCCCTATGTCACGGTTTGTCACTGGTACCATCCCCACTGGACCCCCAGTCCCTTAGGCCAAAAAAAAAGGTTTCCGGTCACCCGACCGTCCTCAGTCCAAAGGGGCCGACCTCAGCATTTTTTTGATGATTTTTTTCATAATTTTTCGACTTTTTTAAAGATTTTTTTTTCAATTTTTTTTTCGATTTTTATACAATTTAATATCAAAATGTACATTCGAATACTATATACAAAATTCCCATCATTTTCTCAAATCCGTGAGGGGAACCATCATTCCTTACGACAACCAATGAAAAAACAAGCAAAGTAAGAATATATCAAACCATTTATTCTAAAAAAAAAAAAAAAAAAAAATCCGACCTACCTAACTCAACTTTTCTCACCATGTTACCGGAAACATACCTTTTTTTGGCCTTAGCAGTGACGTTCCCTTTATAGGGTATCTGTATCTGAGAAATCTTTCACGTCAGCACTAGTCGGTCCCATATATCGGCCTATGACGATCATGTATGTCAGGGCCCTATATATAAGTGGGCATGTTAAGTATGGAGATTAGATTGTGATTGGGCTGTTGGGCGGCCAATCAGGGGAGGGGCAGAGTCCAGATATGGTTGCCAGTTACCTGTTTCGTTGATACTTACCTATGTCATGTGACACTGTCTTCCAACACAAAATGATGTTTTCAATACATAGGTTTGTTAACACAATTTTAAATAGACAAGGACATGATAACTTGAGAAAGTATATTTTAATTTCGTATTTAAATAGGTATCATATATGTTTGTGCATTATGCGGAAATAGAATTTTAAAAAAAAATAGTACAAGGTAAATGTTGATTATTGGCAACACTTCGTTTAAATAAAGATTATATTCTTGTTATATTCCAACATTAACACGGAGAACATTTTCCTATTAAATGACCTACATATACAATTATGAGCACAACACTGGCTGTATCAGAACCACATATATAGTCAGTGATAAAGATACATACTGGCCAATACATTTCCCATGTCAATAATAATACATAGTGTACGTATGATAAAAGAATTAGGCGTTTATGACCACCTTCACTAGGTACAACCCAAGAACTTTTCACATCGGAAGCACATATCTCTGTCAATAATTATAACGATATGTAGAACTTGTGAAAGTGGTCTGTGAAGACATGAGCATATGACATGTAAATATAATATTATTAAGCACCGTAGACTTAAAGGATAATACATAGACACAGCTGCCAAATGATAAGGTATAACCGCCCCTGTATACATGTTTATTGATTACACACATGTTTTCATATCTAAGCCTTCTCAAATGGCATTTAAAAAAAAAACATTTCAACGATTTTCTAATCTACTCGTTTGACTATACATACATACTGTGGTCCTCCTAATGTAATCTATCTACTAGTATTGGTAAAATAGTGATAATGTTTAACACTTTCTCTCTGACATATATACCTCACCGATATAAATGAAGTCCAAGAGTATTTATTCCTGTTATACAGATCTGTACACGATACAAGCCCTTCCCTTACCACAATGATAGTACCATTTACATATTGTGTATGCTCTCTTGTTGACACCTAAGTTGTGATAAGATGGCCTCAGGTAGGTCCTCTCCAACCTGGTCATCAAGGAAACGTATCGTCTCTGCAGCATCCTCTGTCCAATAGTCCTTAGGTACACTCATCAATTGGTCCCAGTCCACGTTCTCCACACCCTCCAAGTTCAGGGAACCTGGGTAGAGAGACAGAGTGGATATCGTTTATTAATATGCTCATTGTATCGACGTGACATATAGTAATGGTTGCTACAACTTCTGTATTTAACGTGAATTGTATACGCTCACCAATATAAAAGCACACATGCTAATTTGCTGTTAGGGTATGCATTTGAAATTCATATAATACGTGCCATAAAACTGAACAATATGCTATATATGATCAATGTTGTATGCACCTTTGATAACCTCATTAGACATGCTTTCCGTTTAAAGATTTATGATAGATTTGGCACCAAGAGGCCCTAACGTAAAGGAAAGGGTATTTCTAAACGTCAAAATACGTTTTTCTTGTCAAATTCTCGATACCATGTATACTGGATAGAGCTCGATTTATAACAGGTATAGTCCAAAAAGTCCATTCTTACCTTTCTTCGGAATCAATCCGATAGGTGTCTCCACTGCGATGGCCTCGCCATCTATGCGGCGGAAGATCCAATCCAAAACGCGGATATTCTCACCAAAACCAGGCCAGAGGAAACGTCCCTGATTGTCCAAGCGGAACCAGTTGACGTGTGCCACGATGGGGAGGTGCCGGCTGGGCTTCTCCAGGCTCAGCCAATGTTGGAGGTAGTCCCCAAAGTTGTAGCCAAAGAAAGGCCTCATTGCCATGGGATCATGCATGATTTTACGATCTGAAGGAAAGGAAGTGTTTGATTTTACTGTTATGTTATAAACGCACTTTCATCTAACATCTTTTATAAATGAACGTAATGATTTGAAGTTGACAAAGGGAAAGTCTAAATGTTCGAAATACATAGATGTGTACCATATATGCTATAACTTACATGGATGTGTATCATATATGCTATAACTTACAACATGTATCTAATATAATTACATGTAGATTATTATTTTTCACACTTAATTCTGAAATATTCCAGTTGTTCCGCTACATGTATTGAGATGCGTACAAAAACGGCCTATATGGTGAACTGTTAGCATCACATTTTAGAGTCACCTTAACGAGTAGGTGGTGTAGTACTATAAGGGCTTAGTATGGACGTCCTGTGTGTCCACCATTTTGAATTTCGCTGGTTGAGGTAGACCCCACTGATAAGACATATCATTATGGGTACCTTGTCCCTGGGTAACACCCACTATCAGGGACATGCTGGTTCCATCCTATCAACTGTTATCAGTGCATGTCGCCAGGAACTAGCTCCAGTCCCGCTTACACCCAATAGAGCGGATTATCTATACATACCTTTGAATTCAGCAGCTGCGGTAGTTTCTGACTTGAGAGCAGCTCCCATCATAACGCCATGTTCCCAGTTTCTCGCTTCCACCACCAGGGGAACGCCGGACGGACGCCGCCCGCCCCAGATGATGGCGTCTATGGGCACGCCCTCTGGGGACTCCCACAGTGGGTGTATGGACGGACACTGACCGGCAGGTGTACAGAACCGGGAGTTAGGGTGAGCAGCTTTACCACCGGCCCCTATCTTCCACGACTCACCTTGCCATGTCTGCATGGGCATCTCCTAAATAACAAAATAATCACATTAAAACATGCATTGCTATGTATAATAATGCATTATAAATGTATGTGTGATTCTGTCGCTATATATGCCTATGGTCTATACTGACTTCCCGGATCCAACATTAAGAAAAATCTTGTGCAATTGGGAGACTTGAGATGTGAAATGCTACACACCTTATCTACTTCCTTCTCCATGCCCTCCCAGAACACGCCGCCGTCCTCAGTTAGCGCCACATTGGTAAAGATGGTGTTTTTGAAGATGGTGTCCATGGCCACAGGATTGGTCTTCCTGCTCGTGCCTGGAGCGACGCCAAAGAAGCCTGCTTCCGGATTGATAGCTCTGAGGCGGCCTTCATCGCCAAAGCGCATCCAGGCGATGTCATCGCCGATACAGCGTACCTTCCATCCGGGCAGAGAGGGCGTCATCATGGCCATGTTGGTTTTACCACAGGAAGAGGGGAAGGCCGCTGCCACAAACCGCTCCTGGCCAGCAGGGTTTGTGACACCCATGATCTGTTGGGGAAAATAGTAGTAAAAGTGATTTAAGTGGGTACGTTGACTTTAGTTGTCATCAACCGTGGAAACCGGAAGTACAGAGATACGCATGCATCATGAAAATCGAGGAGAAGTGCAGTTCTCGAAGCTCCGCATCTGTAGTATGCATCCCAATATAAATTATTAAAAAACATACTGTGACAACTTTCTACATGTATTTCAACATCATAAACCTACCAACATGTGCTCGGCCAGCCAGCCCTCATCCCGGGCCAGGCAGGTGGCAATGCGCAAGGCGAAGCACTTCTTGCCCAGCAGGGAATTGCCGCCATAACCGGAGCCATAGGACATGATGCGCCGCTCTGCGGGGAAGTGGGCAACCAGGACGCGTTCAGGGTTACATGGCCAGTGGTTCACAATCTTACCTACAACAGACGAAATTTCACAAGGTTATCATAAATGAACTAGTCCTTTCTTTTGTCTCTTGGATGCAAATGTCTTTAAATTTCACTAATATGTTCTTAATGTGGTGAGATTACCCAATTCGATATCTCCATTACAGGGGCGTAGGAAAAGGGGGGGGGGGGGTCAGGGGGGCCTCCCCCACCCAATCATAAAGGGGGTTGGGCCTGAGTATGTCTGGGCCCACCCCAAAAAAATTGCCAAGAATTCATAATAAATTGAACAAGAAGCTAACAAGAAATGCGGTTGTGACCGCGTAAAAAATGCCTCCCGCATTTTTTTAAGCGGTCACAACCTCATTTCTTGCATATTAGGGAATTTAGTTTGGGGATTCTGTATTGTGACACCTCATCACATGGGGGAAATGCAATCATCATAGCGCCTCCCCACGGCGCGTAGCGGCGGACGGGAGGCGCTATGCATCTCAAATTAGATTGATTTAGTAATGGGATAGGATAAATGAGGCATATGCCTCTGCATTACCCTCTATATGAGAAAAAAAAATCATCTAGGTATAGGGAGTGGATGGGATAGATGAACGTCTCCCATTCGTATTACATATATATATAAAGGTAGTGAACTAATATGTTCTGCTTTACTTACGTATGACAGGCCTGGGTGCGCCTATGGAGTGGACGCACTGCACGTACTCAGCTCCGTCATGGATGAGTTTCCAAATGGTGGAAGCTACTCGTGTCATGATGCGCATGCTCAGCACCACATAATTGGAGTCGGTGAGCTGCACACCCACCTTGGACAGTGGCGACCCCACTGGCCCCATGCTGAATGGTATGACGTACATGACACGACCTGTAACGGAAAAGAGGATATGACGTTGTTATTTAATGAGCAGTCTTTTCGAAACCATATTTTGCAGTTATATTCTATTGCTGATTCTTCGTCTACAACGCGCAATTGCTCTGGTATAAGAATAGATGTCCCACCTGCCTACCCCCCCCCACCCCCGCCGCCAAGCAGAAAAAAAAATAAATAAAAGAGCGGCGGGGGGGGGGGGTAAAAGGAAATTTTGAAATTTAAATGAAAAGAAAACAGAAATAAATGAAAACTGAAAATAGACCTTCAAAGGCGACGGGATACCGGATTAAAAGTCTGTAAAAAGCGCTTTGTGAAAGCTGCTGCTCAACACACCTCTCATGCAGCCTGTGAAACGCGACTCCAGTTCTCCTTCCATCTCCTCGGGACTCATCCATTTGCCTAGAATACCATTAACACCCTCCTTAACGTGTGGGACGCTTTCGTGTTCGTCCTTAGTGACGATGAACGTCTTTCCCTCTACACGGGCCACGTCCGCCGGGTCTGTGCGGCACAGGTAGCTGGAGCATAACAATACCGATATTTAGTGATGAGTGCGACATTTGAGGGATAGTGCTTAGAGAAAGACTACTTGCAATGCCCCTGGACTTCCTAGCCCCTCATAAACAAAGGGTCATATAATCCCCGGGTCCCAATCTCATCTTTCATTCCCGCTCTGTGTGACCAGTGCAGTCACGGGCACAGACAGATACATTCATCCATCAATTAATGTTTGATGTAGTTTTCTCGTCATGAATATGACCTTAATGGCATTAAACAAGCATTACTAATTCACTTGCAATGATCCCAGGTTATTTTTACAGGGAGCGATTCAACATCATATGTACTGGATAGATTCTCTGGAACACAGAAGATGCGTGTAAAAAGGTGTCCTAATAATGTACCAGTTTCCCCATTTCTGATTAACATTTTCAATAGACAGCTCTAGACAGTGGTTTTATATGAGCTCACCTGTTCTCATACTTGCTTAGTTTGATGAGGGTACCCCTGGCTAGGAGTTTATCAGTGATGTCCTGTGCCTCCTGGTCGGACCCGTCACACACGTGCAGTGCCTTAGGGGCACACAACTTCACCTGGAGTGGAGGAGAACAAACCCATTGTTAATCTCTGATGCCATATCGCTGCCTTAGTAAAAGAAGGTTGTAACTGCATTTTCAAGTTTTTGCAGGAGAGGTAAACAAAGTGTTCCACTTAATACAGCACAAGGTGGATAGGCATACCATTGACAGCGCTTCTGTACTTTCATAGTAGGTAGATAATGGTCAAAAGATGTTATAAGGAAGGATACATTGTCAATGTCGACTTACATTGGGCCAAGCGTGGACAAGCATGGCCCAATGCTTCATTGCTGATTGGGAAGGCGACGACATATTCAAGTGTGTGCACATATTGTTAGTTGAATGTGATATATCAATTGTTTTTTTTCTTTGGACAGTCTGCTCCATGTCAATTTGCATACACAGGAAATTAATATTCCAGACGTCAATGTTGATCAAACACATATAAAGAGAGGTAGAATGCGCTACTTACATGTGAAGCTATGAACTGTTGTACGTCTTGAGGCAGGGAACTGAGGTCGCCCTTTACCACTGGCATAGAGAGCGTGTCTCCACTATCTGTGGTCAGCACGCCAGACTTCTCAGCCCGGAATGTGTCCTTCAAGGAGTCTTGACGACGCAGTCTGGAGTTTACGGCGTATGGAGGCATACTGAACTTATATATGGATCTGAAAAATGAGAATAAATCTATATAAATGTCCTAGAAAGTCACAATGAGGTCTGTCGAATAAGCTGGTACATGTAATCAGGGGCGAGAATTGAGTGTTTCCAATGTAGGGAAATTCCATTTAATTGTTTGCTGACCCCGCCCCCTCAAAGAGTTACACTTACACGTATAGGTTAGGCACCCATATTGTGACAGGCAAGAGAGTGACTCCCCTTTTACTGCCACAGGCTGGAGAGTACCACCCATGTATAGCTATGTGCATACCATTTACCATATAGGTGGTACAAAGTTAATGAGCGGCTGTTCTATTTGACAGCTATATAAGCAAATGTCAATGACCATGGGATATTTTGGCATCGTATCCCCGAAGTGGGTATGCCCGTATTCAACGAGGCCTTATAATACGGGCATACCCACTTCGGGGAATACAATGCCAAAAATATTCCATGGTCATTGACATTTGCATTTGTGACATGGCCCACAGGGTTAAATTGCTTTTAATTACAAATTTACATGTGTCTGTTTGCTGCAGCAGGTCACGTGACCATCAGCCATTGAATACGGATACATTGTATTCAATGTCCCCCATTGAATACAGCGGTTCTAGTACTAATCTATAGTGACGTTCGTATCAGCCATGACATAAATCGATGGTTATACATGTAATACAAATAGATTATTATGCACAGGGTGGTCCAGTGACCATGCAAACAGTATATATGCTAGGTTGAAATACAGATCATTGTGTTGCTCTGGAATCATGCCCCCCCCCCCCCCCGCCCTATACTTTACGCTTTTCAATATATTAGAGAGGAGCATTGGGTGATCCTGGATGTCCTTGCATCATCCTGGCAGTACTGCCTCCAAAACATGGCCTACCCACATGCAATGATACAATTCCCCTGGCAGCCTCCTACATAGCTACAACATGTAAAGGCGTATAGTCTCTGCTTTAAAAAAAATCCCGACAACTTGAAAGATAAGTTTGTAGCAAATCAAGAATTTCTATCAATGTTCAGATCTAATATGTTATAGGTGATATTATTTTGGGATAAATCTCATTACCTTTAGATGTGTGAGATGAGCATTAGGTGAATGTCTCTGGAGGTGGTGCTGGTGACTGCAGGTGCGTGAGGAGAACTGCTGGAGGAGGTGGTGGATCGGTTCTCTGAGGACGGCTACCTGGAGGTGGTTTATGGAGAAGGGCGAGCACCAAACCCTTATATACATGCTGGAGAGGGGAGGGGGTACAAACTCTGCCTAGTACCAGGGGTTACTGGTTGGATCCTGGAGGTGTGGATACCCATACTGGACGCTGATTGGCTGAGAGAGGATCACACCTCCATGACGTAGAGGTCACCTAGCTTTCTGTCCAAGGTCAAGGACGGTATACGTTAGTCACGTCCCTGGGTGTTTGTTTGCTTCTAACCCATTTCATAATAAGTGATATCCGAGGGTGGGTGGGCGTGCACGTAGACCAAAATTATTGCAACCATTTTTAAGGACCCTTTCAATCGTAGAAGGAGATAAGGGTACTGCTGTCCTCAAACCCTAGAGTTTGGGATCAATAGGCCTAAATCATATGCGCGTCTAATAAATAAATTCCCAGGTATGCACTATTAAACCTCTCTATGACTGGATTCCAAAAACATGTACTGTACAATTAAATGCTAATGTCAAAGTTAGACGAAAGCATCACAGATTCATTAAGCTTGGTTATCTATGCTTAAAACTTCCCAGATATTGGATAAAGTGAACATGTGAATTTCGCCCAAAGTTTACTTTCCAGGAACCTCCAACCAAGTACAACTACCGTAAAACCCTGCATAGGGGCCTATAGCCTATTAAAGCCGCCCTCGCGTAGGCCTATATGCCACACCCTGACCTTTGGAGAACGCTGTAGGCTGCACATGAAGCACATGAAGCCTGAAATGGTTGCCATTTCTTTCAACAGTCTCTATAATCATACATGTACAAAACCCCTCGTATAATCCGTACTCTGAATATAGGAACATGGTATAAGCCACACCAAGGGCCTATAAGCTACGTCTTACACGTGGGGTTTTACGGTTCTCCCATTTGCTTGTGACCTTAGTGGCCTGGAGGATTACCGGGTACATACTCCCCCAGTTACTGGAGGATTTGTTTTCTATTTCTGGGTAGTCCATGCTGTATGACTCCCGTGGGATCGTGGGGTCATGGTGGGTGGGTGGGAGGTGGTTAATAGGGAAAGAGAGAGTAGAGTTGGGGTGGGGCTGGTTGACGCAATACACTAGTCCCGTGACTTGTTTACACGCTGGAACAGCTGATCCAGGCAGGCGAAAAACATCCATGGGCTGACGCAACGACCCCGTGCCAGCCCCAGCACCCACCCAACTCCACTCCCGCCATACTCCAGAACCCAAACACTGTAACCATGCTGTTCCTGCAGGAGACCCTAGGTAGAGCAATGGCCAAACCTAGATGTAAAAATATACTAGTAGGCTATCATAGGATGTTGTGCAGCTAAAGCCTAATTATTACGATGAACCCTGTTAATTAATTATCTTTGAGGTAGGACTAATCACGACAGGGAAATGCACTAGCCCTTTTGAGACCGTTAGACTATGTCAGTCTATGTGGGCCCTGACTCTGGGACTAACAACATGTTGATAACATTTGTTCCTTGTTTAATAGCTCCCTAGCCCATATCATGAGATGAACCAAAAACAGAGACAAATAAGTACATATGCAACTACGTACATTACTACTCGACTATGAGACGGGGCTACTCGATCCATAAGGGGAAGTGAAAAAGATATTGAAGGGATATTGGTTGGTACCCTTGCATAGGGCGCCGATCATCAAACCCCAAGGGCAGTAGAAATACATATCAATATAATTTTCAGGAGTTTTTTAGATGTATCATAGGGGGTGGCAGCCCCATCAGAGAAAGAAGAAAATACATTATCAGTGTTAAGCTATAAGCACCATCGATAGGGCAAGTCCTTATAGCAAAGATGCATGGTATGGTGAGGTGGCACTCTGGGAATTTGATGTTAAAATCACCTACTTGTGCCACCCTAAATGTGACCCAGGTATATGGGTTAGATTTTCTGGACACGGACAATTGGCATTTTTCACACTTTTGTATGCTTATGCACCTACAGAATGAAAACTTATGAACCAACATCCTGCATTTTCGTCCAAATTGAAAGAGAACACCATAACCTTTCAAATGCATCTACTCTCTTGCATATCCAACCATAATATTTGGATTAGTTGGCTTCCAAAGTTGAAGAATGGTGAAAAAAAGGTAAATTTGATGAAAAAGCAGGTTTTTACAGCCCTGGCATATGTGCCAGCGAGGTTCCAGAACCTCAGATATAGCTTTTTCTCATTGATATATCTGATGTGTTAATGATTCAGAAGGTTTTTTTGGTATTGAGCATTATAAGTATTTGTTTGTGTAACATTCAGTGTAAAATGACACTCAAATATCCATCCGACAGAAAAACTAAAACCCTCCCATATTCTAAACTAAGACAGTTGTATGGGCCAGCTCTGGCTGTGAGTCCATGGCGATATGCTATCTGTCCCCGTTCCCTGGTTGCACCAGCCCCCAGGGGCTGGTCAGCCAGTGAACACTGCCCCCTTGTGTCATCTACATTGGTGGAAACACCGAGTGGCCCTGCCCATGTAAGGGGGGGCTATGGAACTTGGTGGCTGGGCCGGCATGACACAGTTAACGCTTCAACCTGCTAGGGGTAAACTAGTCACCTGCTGGAGGTTGGGTTGGAGGAGTAGGGTTGGCTGAAGCTGGTGGGGAGGAGTGTAGGGGCCAGCTCTGGCTGTGAGTCCATGGTGGTATTCTATCTGTCCCCGTTCCCTGGTTGCACCAGCCCCCAGGGGCTGGTCAGCCAGTGAACACTGCCCCCTTGTGTCATACCGATCCAGATGTAGGTGGAAGGTAGAGAACGTCAGGTCTGGGGATGTAGCTCAGTGTTAGAGCACTCGCTTGCAAGTTGAAAGGTCCCGGGTTCGAAACCCAGTGTTTCCAAGTAAGTTTTTTTGCCGACCTCTACACAGTTAACATTATCCTTACTCTGCTCAGAATTGAGGGGCACTAGGGTGGTTAAGCTGCTGCAAAGATTTTTTTGCTGTAGCCTGAAGTCTTCCTCTTATACCAATGAGTGCATCTGTATACACATTTTTCTGTCAGATGGACATTTTGCACTTTTGCTGTCGGAAAGACAAATTTCTTAATCTCAAAGTAATGCATTTAGATGCATCCTTTATGTTTTAAGTCAAGCACAGTCATCCCTTGAACACTATATTTTAAGCTAATGCTATGCTGAGTTGGTTGTCCATTAGGTTATAATGATCACTATTTCTTAGAGTAGGCATGCTGAACTTAATGTAGATTGATTTTAATGAGTATTTAAGCATTTTCTAGAGAACTAAAGGGAAAATAGCATTTTTGACAAGAATTTTCATTTTTTTCACAAGATGGCTGAATTTCATCAGCCTATATCTCAAAAAGTTTTTGAACAGTAATGTTTATTCATGATCTTACTAAACTTGTATACTGTAAGAGCTGGTAAACAAAATTAGAAGTTTCTGTGGTGAATATATTGGTAACAAAATCATATCACTGATTAAATCTGTCGGATGGACACAAAAAGTGACAAATTGTTATCACACAGCTATAAAAATCTAACCGGTAGAGATAACTGTGTACAATTGGTGGTTCCAAGGAGCCAAGACATTGTTCTTTCAATGTAATGAAGTGATTAATTCCTTTTCTGACTTTCATATTTGGGGCCTTCTCAGGGAGATTTGTATGTCCCCAGAAGATCTGGCCCATATACATGTATTTATCAGAGAACTTTGTCAAACTCCAAGACAGCATTGACTGCTGATGATGATAATAAGTTATAGATCTGTAGAAATATGATATACCTATACCTATAGCTTTAATATGTCATACCCTATGTTGTATGAGGCATATGCATTTTGTGTATGCTATAAAATAGTCAGCAAATCTGTCACTTACATCCCACCCCCTCGTCAACAATTCTTTTTTATTGGAGATTTCCAATTTCATGTTCTACAACGTGTTATAAAACATGTGGGGCTAAAATGGGTCTAGAACCAACTCTAATCACGGTACCTGGTCTGGTCTGTAGATAGAAAATAATATATACATAAGCCTACCTAGCTTTTGTCCATGAACAACATGCATGTAATTTATTAGTCACACAGTTAGTTTGATGCCCTAATGACGCAATGTGTCCAGTGCAAGTATAGCCATCGTATTCCCATATAGCATTTAGTAGCATTAAGTATCTAAGGTTCATTGGAATATAATATCGGCAAATAATATAACATTAATTGTACAAGATGGAGAAAGTTTAAATGTGATATCACATTATTGTCGCCCTAGTACAGCTGACATTGTAACTGCTGTTACAACATTGTTGCACTGTAAGGCGACGACATGGTGAGTTCCTCGTCCCACTGTTGCGTAAGCGTCTTTAAGCATAATCTATCTAAAAGTGACATATGGCTTACACGTGAATGAATATTATTACACGACATGTGGTCAACACCATCATAGTAGCCATTACAATGTCTATGGTATGAAGGTTGTTGTAGCATAAGACATAAACTCAAGACTCTCTCTCTCTCTCTCTCTTTCTAAATCTATCTATCTAACCCCTTCTCTGTCTGTCTCTGCCTGTCTACGTGTATATATCTTTCTGTCTGTCTCTGTCTCTGTCTCACTCTCTCTCTCTTTCTCTCTCTCTCTCTCTCTCTCTCTCTCTCTCCCTCTCTTTCTAAATATATCTATCTACATGTATGTCTTTCTCTGTCTGTCTCTGACTGTCTATCTATCTGTCTGTCTGTCTCTCTCTCTCTCTCTCTCTGTCTGTCTGTCTCTCTCTCTCTCTCTGTCTCTCTCTCTCTCTTTCTGTCTGTCTGTCGGTCTCTGTCTCTGTCCCTCTGTCTACCGGTCTGTAATAGTTCCGGAAATTTCCAAACCTCACCCCATCCCAAATGAAAAGCCCCCCCCCCCACACCCACTTACAGATGTCTTGGGTCTACCCATCCATGCATGCGTGGCATGCCTGGGTCCATGGGCGTGGACTGGTTACCAGATTTAGTCTGTGAAGGTATTATCCATATGCTATAGTAAGGGTAAGAAAGTAAAGGGAACAGTGCTGCCCTCTGGTGCCTTTATTTGCTATGCACAGACCTTGATTACAGAGGTGAGTGGTTACTTTGGCAAAGTCACTAGATGTGTTAGCTGTGAAAAACGTGTCAAACTCTGAGTGTACGGTGAGAATGCAAAGTATGAAGTGTAAATATGTCTGTCGCTCTAGTCTAAAGGACACAACTTCTTTTTTCGTGTCTTGTACACTTCATTATCAACAATGTATTCTAGGATGCCTGATTGCGAGGTTAAAGCTTATCCAACGGATTTAGCTTCTTTTCAGTAAGTATTTACCTTGTTCACCAGTATAACCATATTTTATAACCTTGAACCCGTAGAGGAAAGGTCACATGTGTGATAAGGTAATTTTCTATTTGTTAGATTTATGAGATATTATAAATGTGTAATAATGACAAAAATAATTTGTATCATTACATTTTTTTTCGAAATATTCATGTTTTCATTTTTTTTTTTCATTTATAAAGGTCGAGGGGTAAAAATATATCCAAAAAGGCAGACACAATGCATCTGTATAGAGTATGCATTAAAGACTACATAACACCTCAATACTTTCTCAAGATGTCAAACTGTCTGGAGGCCGTAATGATAGCCAAGAGGGAGAGAGCTAAAGCGTCAATGGTTACTACAATTGTGGAACGACCAACAGCCAGGTTATTAATGACCGACGCTTGTCATTATTTACTACACAGGGAGTTTAATTGGACAGTAAAAGATGAATGTTACGGATGTAAAAACCATAAGTTGGAGGTTAAATATCATGGATGCTACTCCGACAAGGAAGAACTTATTTCTATGTATGGAGAGTGGGTATTTTCCAGGATGCTTGGCGGTGATATTTGGAATAAATTTACAAGGTTGTGTGCCATATTTGACGTTGTCAATACCCTGAATGTGAAAGAACTGATAACATATCTTTTCAATATTGTATATAGACGTGTATTGGCTGACAAAAGCAAGATCTTTCCAGTAGAAATTCTATAATATAACTGTGAACTAAGTAAAAAGAAATGTTGAAATTTGTTTTTTGTACTCATAATAACATTCATCCTAAGAAAATCACTAGGTAACTGATGAGGGAGTAGTGTATATTGAACTGTTTGTCTACCTATGAAATGACACTCGAATAAATGTGTTGACTAGGATAAAGGTATCAAGGGGTGCGTGACCACCTAGGGGTTGTTTATTATGTAAATGAGAATTTTCAAAATAAAAAATTACATCTTATTTTATTTTACCCTTATTTTTTTTTAAATAATAATTTAAAAGGATGAAAGTGGTGATGGTGTTGGATAAAAGAGGGAGAAGCGTGCAAGTGGTGCCTTGTCTAAAGTAAACCTTTCATAAAAGACAACAAAAATAGAGACCAATTTGTTAGCATAGAACAGCTGATGTTTCACAAGTTTGGTCTCGGTCAATACAGAAAAGATAGCGAGGTTAAATTCGTATTTGATTAACTCGGCAAACACAATGTATCATGGATAACTGATGCCGTATTCTTTAGGGTGAGTACATCCTTAATCAGTGGTAATATTTTTTGTGATTAGACGGCGGGGTGGTTGCTATGGATACAACAAAAACATTAACCGGTGGGTTTTCAAAATGCCGCCATTCAGTTCCAGGCATCAAAAAACCACTCCATACATGGGTAAGTTTCTACACCTGGAGGTGTGAATACTCCACACCTGGAGTTGTGATGAGTGATAGTGTTCAATATCCTTGTATAGTCCGCAATACCCACTGACACTGACGTTGTGGGTATAGATAGGGACCCCAGAATTTGGTAGGGGCTTAGGCAGACTCCCCAGACGCTGCTGTAGATCCTCTTCTATCAGGGAATGCCCTTTATCAACCTTTTACAGGTTAATAGTCATATGTATACAGAAAAGAAAGGGCTATCCAACCATATATAACATAAGTATTTCCATGTGAGAAAAAATTGCATTTGGATATTGTTAAAAACATAGTATTTTCAGAATATACCCAAACCATCAAGCTATTAATGCTACTGGTTGCTACTCAGTAGTTAGGTTGGACTTTACCTCAATATGCACTGTAAATAAATTTCAGAACAATCGGACAATGCTCTCCCATGCTCTCAAAGGATTTTGTTGACTGAATGGAAAGCTCAGTGACCTCCGAGAGTAAGATCTAGGTCAAAGTTCAAGGTCAAAAGGTCATTTGACTACTCGATTGATTAGGTCACATACATATCCATCTAGGATTTTTGGAATTTTTTAAAAATTCCTACTTCAAGTGAAACTAGGTTTTTAAGGGTGTTTTGGAAAACCCTAGATTTTGGATCTCTTTTGTCACAACCTTTAAGCTCTATTAAAATAGAAATGTATGGGTAGCAAATCCTTGGATTTACCAACATAAATTTCATCATATCTCGGGTTCTATGATAGATAGAAACAAAATTCCAAAAGATTTGTGGCCCAACGGGGGAGAAAGTGCCTCCAGGGGGATTTTTAGTACTGGTTTTGGTCACCAGGGGGTAGTATATGGGTAAAACAGTGACAAATATGCTAAAAATAGCTTTAGACCAATTTCTTTTAAGGAATCCAGTGGTATGCGTAAAATCATTCCATCTCCACTGAAAATGTTCCATTTTTGGAATGTTGGTTGCCATGGAAACAGGAAATTGGTAGATAAGGCTATTTCTGGTTGCCATGGAAACCACTCCCCTATTCCAATTCGGAATTTTTGCCCAAATTTTTTTTTGGAAAATCCCTCAGGAACCCAGAACCGAAAACAGAGCTAAAAAATTCCCTCTAGAACCAATTTTATGACAAAAACATCACATTCCTTTGGTTATTTTTTCACAAAAATGTATTTTTTGCATTATTAGTGTTTATGTTAGGATATAATGCATTTAGAGCTTATTTCCCATTTTCAGTTGTACACACCAACCTATGTTTGACAAGCAATTACAGCAAAACTACTGGGGATATTTTAGCTCAAGATATCTCATTTTAAAGCCCATGACGTAAACCTTAAAAAGCCATTTTGCCCCAGGAGGCATGTTTTCCCTCACCTGGCCACATTTAGATTTCCTTGCCCAGGCTCTATTCAAAAGAGCTAGTCTACTGTAGTATCTAACAGATTTCATTTTTTTCTGGGGTCCCTAGTATAGACTATAAGGGTTAAACAAGCTCTGGGAGGTACGAAGACGTTTTTCTTCGCACTCCCCTGACCTTATAGTACGACCTTCTGTGACCTGCTACTCCACAGACAACATCTAAGACATACCCCTGACCTTCGTATGTTTTTTAGATTTTATAGTTTGTGTGTCATCTCTGCATATAGGTAATTTTGATGAGGGTAGCAGTAGTATATACAGACATGTGTGTTCTTAAAGACCTTTAAAGAGCATGCTTTAATTGGTTTAGACACAGCTATAATTACCTACCTGTTTATTTTTCCCCACCCAATCAAGATTGGACAGCCACTCACAACCCATTATGATTGGTTTAGACATACTGATAGCTGTCACTCATTGATAGCTTGTACATTGGAAACCAGTAGATATATGACACTTCTGACTGTAACTAACAATATCCATACCTTTGAAGTTGTATTTATATGATTAAGCCCCTCTGTGTTAATCAATAGTCAATAATCGATAGTATCAATAGTGCTAATAGTACTTTTGTATGTGGGGTTGGACAGAGTGAATTCCCACCAGCTATTACATAACTGTACCCTACAACCAGTGTAAGGCATGTGCTGGTGGTGAGCTTCAGCTAGACACTACGGCGCCACCCCTATCCCGCTAGGTCAGAATAGGAACCACCCCTTTAACCAAAGTTAAATCACCTACTGCATCATGGTCTGCATGATGTATGATTTAATGCATCATGCTGCTTGTGTTGTATTTATATCATAGCGTAATAGTATGTTTAAGTGTCGGGGTATAGTGGATTAAATTCAATCAGAACCCAGGAACTTATACACACACACTATATCCATGGTAGTAGTTTTGTATTTTTCCACTAGTTACTGCCACCACACACTGTGGTGAAGAATTCGGTCAGCATTCATGTAAACCGAGATGTAATGATGACTTATCTCGGTGTAAATCTGTGCGAATTTGGTTTTACCCATTGCTAAAAAACTTAAACTTTACATTTGTCAACCAGGTCAACCAAGAGCCAGGATGTTTTCAACTGTTGTCACATATCATGATTTACATCTCTATGTGTACATTCCATTGATATGCTTCATCCTTTCCTTAATGTTGCCAGTCCAACGGTGTGGGTCTGTCACTAAGGAAAAAAGCTGTCACAATAGGTTCTCCACAGAACCACCCTTCTAAATAAAAGTTATCTGTTCGATGCAAGTAGCCCTGTACTCCCACCTGTTTTGTGGAACTTGGGGAGATGAATTCATGATCTTGTTGGGAAAAAAATAGTTCTGTTCTATAAATAAAGTAGATACTTTTCCCAGTTTAATGGGTGTGGGTACAGTGAAGTGTAAATTGTTTTGATTCTACCAGTGCACATACACTCTCCTCTTGTAGTAGTAACCTATGGGTGTACTTTGTATCATGACTCCCTTATGGGTGTTATGTAGTGCGTCTGATAGATTGTTGAGGTAATTGTCTCATGGAAATTAAATTTAGAGGGAGCTTACCTTTCAATAGGATTTTAGTGAGTCCAGTAGGACCTCAATCTGTGAGTACCGGTATTAACAATTCTCCTACACAATTGTAGATAATATTACTGAAACACACACTAGTACCCAGTATCCCTTATCTACTCGTTCCTTTTGAATGAGAACGTTTGAACTTTCATACATCTGTCTCACTTAGAGTTCCATTGATGTATTTCGATTTATGTCACCATAACTATAGTTTTCACTTCCAGGGAAAAAAATACCTCATGGTGTATGTCTTCCTTTGTACATACCTACCTTTGTACATGTCTACCTTTGTAACTACAAACGTATATGTGTGGTAAGAGGATTAAGTCTAACAAATCAGTTAATAAGTTAATCCCCCTTTCTACTCCTCTTGTCACAAACCTGGGGTGTGGGTTACCTTCTATGTCTGTTGTGATTGGGAAAAAAGTAAACTCAGATCTTTTCTTTTAAATCCTCATGCAGTGCACGGTGGGTGACTATGGGGTCAAATCCTTTAAGTCTTTTATTTTTTCCCTCTGGGACCAACCACACTTAATGAACTAAGGAATCCATGTCTACATCAAACAGTAGGTGAAAATCAAAACAGACAGATACCCCACCGAGCAAAGACCCGTAAAAAAAGGGATTAATCTCTTTTAAGTCTTTTGATCAATTTAAAACCATAGTTAAGAGGATTATCTCGGACAGGTACATAAGGAAGAGTAAAATTTTGTTCCCTCACACTTCCTTTGCCACCTTCATCATGGAAACACTGAGCACTCTACAGACTCATCTACTTTAACCACTTGCTTGCTTCACCCTCTTTCATCCAACATCATCACCACACTCATCCTTTTTTAATATTAGTAAACCCACCTTTGGTCTTAAGGTAGGGTCAGCAATCCCCTAATTAGGTCAAGGGAACGTGGTCTCTTATACAAATAAGGGGTTACTTAAGGTGTCACCACCCCAAATGCCTTGTGACCATCCGAAAAATCACAGGTCTTCCACCGTTGACCTGATATTAAATATACTTAAAATTCTCACAGTAGCTTATGAAATGGAGAAAAAATAAGATAGGTCCACATAAACATAGTCAGGCTAGATTTTGCGCAAATTGCCATGGTAACCAGGTAGTGATTTTTGCATGGTGAGGCCTGATCAGCGCATTAATACACATCAGGACCCCTTCACCCCATAAACTTCCACTGAATTTATGTTTTGAACAAAAAATATTCTGGGCCTATTGAAACACTCCTACTCATCATTCTGATACCAAATAAAAATGGGTTTGGCCCCTCTTTCCCTTTTCCTTGGGGCCAAATTCCTCAAAATAACTAAGTTCAGAAGGGACTATTTGGCCAGTAAACCCTAAAGTGGTCCGATTTAGGGTGGTGACACCATAACCGGGGTAATCCCTAATTAGGTATTACCAAAAAAAATCACAGTCATATATACCCTTTATACTTTACATTTTTACCACAAATTAAAAAAGCTTGCCTTAAAACAATAAACTAATTTTTTATTTTTAAAGGCGCCCCTCCCCACCCCAAGGGGCCCCCCAACCCACCCTACCCTAAGGGGGCCCCCCACCCCTTGGGCCCCCCTCCCCTTCCCTCCCCACCCCAAGGGTTTTTTTCCAAATAAAAAACTCACCACCAGGTCACGTGACCAAATGGAGCACATGACCATATATGGGCATGAACACCACTAATTAGGTCAAGCTCAAGGTCACATGACCATGTATGGGCATGTAACCACAGGTCACGTAACCAAATAGAGGCCTCTGATTGGTTGCATCCTGTAGTTAGCTATAGTCTTGTTCCCCTAAATAGGTCAAGGGGGCATGGTCTATTAACCAAAATGATGGGTCACGTGACTCGGGTAATCCCCTAATTAGGTCAAGCTCAAGGTCACATGACCATATATGGGTATGCACACCCCTAATTAGGTCAAGGTCGAGGTCACATGACCATATATGGGTATGCACCACGGGGGGGTCCAGTGACGTCACAGGTCACTTGACCAAATGGAGGGTCACATGACCACCTAACTAAGTCATGTGGTCACCTACCTAGGTCACATGGTGATCACATGGTCACCTAACTAGGTCACATGCTGATCATGTGATCACCTAATTAGGTCAGTAGGTCATTTGGAGGTCATGTGACCAAATGGAGCCCTCTGATTGGCTGCAGGCGAGTGAGTAATAAACATTACCTAACTATAATCCCGTTCCAATACATACTATACTACATGTACTCACACACACTATATGTCCCTTTGAACCATTTTAATTTGTTCATAGCCTATAGGCCTTCACTATTCATGCACTTTGGGGGGTATCTCTCTGCATGACGTCATGCTGAGGGGGGCGGGGTCAAGTGTTGTATGACAAAACATGACAAGGGGGGAGGGGGTGTCAAAAATGGTCCAAAAATGCATGACGTCATTTGTACACAGCCCCGGATGTCAAGTTCAGAACAGCCCGAGAGGTGGGCCTGGGTTGCAGCGGCCCGGTGGATTGATCTGTTAGGGTGAGGAACACCCTTCATGGATCCTATAGAGGATCCCCATTTGTAAATCAAAAGTAAATTGTGGTAACAAGGGGGTGGTGCATTCACACTCTAGTGGGGTAGGGGAACCTATCAATAGTCTGTCGTCTAGAAATTCAAATCTGTTTGAAGGTAAATAGAATGGGTTATTCAGACGTAATACTTCGATCAAGCACTAAATTATCTTAAAACAAAATGCTCCCACTTACACAGAGATCACCTGGTGGCAAACTTTAAACCTCACAAATCTACCATTTTACCTAGTGTTCACATTCTAAATTCTACCTTTCCATATTTTTGAGGCAAATTTCTGTTCATTATATCCATACCACAGTCATGTATTGGTTGTTTGGGTGGTCGTTTTAATCTATAGTTAAGGGTGGTAGTAGTTCTCCAAGTACCTTACAGGGGGTAATACTGGTATTTTTTTTGTTACCCCTACTAGTACTACTCCTACTATGATCATCTACTGTGTCTGATTCTACTGCTACTGCTACTACTGCTGCTGCTACTACCGCTCCTTCTATGCTATTTCTGTTGGTCTTACTACTAGCTACTACTGTCACTCCTGTTGTACTTACTGTTGCTGCTGCTGCTGCTGCTCCTACTGTTGTACATACTCCTACTGGTACTGTCGCTGTACTCACTTCAGTCGCTGTACATGCTCCTACCGCTGCTCATGTTCCTGCTTTTGCTGCCCCTGTTACTGCTGATGCTGTCAAAGGAGACAGCAGACGTGATCTGCCCTTCCAAAAAAAATCAGGGCTCTTTATATAGTCAAGAGAGTGTTTTTACCTGGATCCTTCCATCCCTGGACCAATCAACAGGAAAAGGAAAAAGGAAAAATGCTTTTTGGGATAAAGGTATCAGGTAGGATAACAGGTGTAACAACTGTGATAATTACCTTAATGTGTCTTACATGTATAAGAAGATTATGGAACGTTAGGAGATCAAGGCGTTCAAAGACTGTATACAAAAAACTACAGGGGTGGTTAACAACAAAGGGGAATATAATCTTGTAAAAGAGAAGTCAAAGTGTTTTGATCGGATTACTCACTACGGTTAAGAATAAAGGACAGACTCCCTATCTCTGTAACTAAGACATCAGAACCTTTTAAGTCTTTTATCTTTTTCCTCTGGGACCAACCACACTTAACGACCTAAGGGTTCTATGGGGAGTATCCAACTAAAAATAGGAATCTTTGTGGAATTAAAGCTGTCAGAAACTGTGATAAATATCTTAATGCGAATTACAGGTGTAAAACAATGTAACTGATTATGATTATGAGAATCAAAGTAAAACATGAAGGAAAGATGGTGTGACAGGTGTATTTTAAAGGGAGGGGGAAAAAGGGGGGTAGTCAAGTCTCTATTGTAAGAGATCTTAAAAGCCTCCTTTCATCTATTCAAGTATTTAGTCGGATTATGGGTGATCGCTCGCATTCTGTGTAGCTTCTTATCTTTAGATCTGTTGACAAGAAACACGTGGAAAGGTATTGTGATAACTGTATTTGGTAGGCTAACAAAAAATTAGAAGCTGTGATAATTATCTTAATACAGTTTACAGGTGTAAGGAAGGTTCGCTCGTTAAGGTATTATAAGATTCCTTAATTTTTTACCCCTCCCTTTGTTAGTAGGTGGCTTAAAACCAAAAGTCACCTTTCATCTATATAAACTACAGTAAGAGGTTTATCTCCAGAGGAGTATATAAGGGAGAAGGAAAATTTCATTCTCTCACACTCTCTCTTCAACCCTCACCATGAGTAAAAAACCTACTAAGATACAGTCTTTAAGGAATACGGAAAGGATCAACAATTCAGAACCTTTTCCTACTGCTCAAGATGCTACCGCAGCTGTTTTTACTTACAACCCAAGTGGTGTTATCCCTGATTTCCCTACTGCTACTGCTGCTGCTGCTGCTAGTGCT
This sequence comes from Acholoe squamosa, assembly GCA_949317995.1. NCBI lineage: Eukaryota > Metazoa > Annelida > Polychaeta > Phyllodocida > Polynoidae > Acholoe > Acholoe squamosa. Next base: position 26,919,890 of record OX439039.1, on the reverse strand, counting down.
TCTGCTACTGCTTCTGCTGCTGCTTTTGCTGCTGCTGCTGTTGCTGCTGCTGCTTCTACTGCTGCTCCTGCTGATGAAGGTGGTGACTACCTCATGTAAAAAGATTCAGGTCACATGACCAAATGGAAACCGCTAATTGGCTAAGAGCGTGTGGTCTATTTTCCAAAATAAGGAGCTCACCACAGGGGCTCCAGGTTAAGGTCGAGGTCACATGACCATATATGGGGATGTATCGCAACGCTCATCCACCATCATTTGTCTTTATGGTAGCTGTATGGTATAGTGTCACGTACAAATATGTTTTTTAGTAGTTTAGTAGCCCTTAGTCAATTAGAGGTCTCAATTTGGTCACATGATCATATATGGGTATGCACCACGATCATACTTTCCCTTGAGGATAAATGGTTCTCTGACCACAATCCAATCACATGTACTCTAAGGGTAAAGGTCACAAACCATGATGAAACCCCTGAGTATAATGAAGTACTGAAACCTGGATATAGATTCATTTGGAAGGAAGATCTCAAGAAAGTATATGAAGAAAATATGAATAAACAGAATGTTTGCAGCAAACTTAAATCATACTCAGCAGAGGCATATTTAGATCCAGATAAGGCATTAAATGATCTTGTGAAAATTGTCTTCAGTGTAGGAAAAGAGTCTGTGCCCTTGAGAAAGTTGTGTGTAAAAGAAAAAAAACCGAAGGAGATACTGAGCCAAATGAATCTCTATTCAAGGAAGATATGAAAAACCTAAAAGAACAAAAGAGGGTGTTCTCACGTGACAGGCGACTCTTACAGAATGACAGGGACAACAACCAGCGCAGGATAGATTTTGTAAGAGCTAGAAGGGTCTACAAGAGAGTTAAATACCATGTTTTGAATAAGGGCCAGGATGACAACGAACCGTTACAAGTCGATGTTGTAATGAACACTGAATCCAGAGAAGTTCTTTGATCCTTGTTTATTGCATGATGACAGAGTGTACATATAGGTGGTAACAATGATACACTTGCCAGCATGCAGGCTCTGCCCCTAAGCTCCTAGCTCAACCTGTCGTAGGTCCTAGATACTAGGGAGGTTGTACGTGGGATAATGTAAATAGAAAAGATGGTTGCTGGAGGCTGCTCACCGGTCTTATATACCTAGGTGAGCAGCTCACAGGGTGATGAATTGTACTGGTAGGAGCAGGTCCACAGGTATGTCGGTATGTTGTGATACTCCCAGTGAGTCAGTGCCCAGAAATGGGATGGGTCCGTCTCTCACAACATCCTGGTATGGGCGATGTAAGAGCAGCTCACTGTACACACTGGGGGGGGGGAATGAGCTGTGAGCTTGTGAGCAGGTTCTGAGCGCGTGTGGCGAAGTATTTGATAAATGTGTAAAATAATGAATAATACCCAGAATGGTCCATTGACAAATCCCCACATTCCCACTCGTCTCTGCACAAGGTTTAAGGGAGGAAAATCATTAATAATAATGGCTTTGCCAGGTCCATTGACAATTTTGGGTATTATGCATACAAGATACATGATACAAAGGAATGTTCGGTATGAAAATACAGTACAAAAAAATAAAATAGGTATACATAGAGGTTCCTTTATGGAACTGTAAAAATAAGAGATACGGGTAGCATGCTATTACCTTGTTGGATCAAAGAAACCTTTAAAGAAAGCTTATGATACTGATTACTACAAGAATAAGGGGGTACACATATTTTTGGCACGTCGTGAATACTGTTAGGTACCTGAGCTTGTCATGATCTATATAGTGATACATTGGAGTATAAAAATACATTCTTCCTAAGCTGAGGTATTTGGAGTATTTGCAAATATGATGTACGGAGAAAGCAAAGAAAAAAAAAATTATTTACACAGTTTGTGGAGTTGGCACCAGGAAGTCGAACCAAGGTTGGGAGTTTCCCAAGATAAATTCAGCTTCAAGCTGCCAAGGGCACATGTTTAGCCAGTATAAATTGACCGAGGTCGTATTTGGACTGGCTGTGGGAAGAGAGAGGAGAAAAAAAAGATTGAAGATTTTATGTAGGGCAGGGTCAAGGTAGTATTCGATCTGACTGTTGGCCCCGCTCTACATAGTTTGTGCCAAACTTAACAACCTAAGGTTAAATGTGAACTTAATTATGCTACTGACTAAAGCTCATAAATACATACATAGTTGAGCTTGAAAAAGGTGTGCGAAGTGGATGATCTTGTAGCACCTAAGGTGACATTATAAAAAGGTCATGTAATAAGAATCACCTATAAGATCATAAGGGTTTGCCAATCTATTGCAGGCATAAGAAAAAGGTTGACCTAGTTTTACAAGAATTAAAGAGTCAGTCTTTGTCCAAAAATAATTATCTTGAGTGGTTGTATGAAGGGTCGGGGAAAGTTTGTGTCTGCACAACATAATATATAGTCCAAAGTTTGTTATTGCTTATTGGAATATTGTCACTTGCTTTTCCTGAAGTGCTTTCCAGCATGGAAGCTGTTGGCTGGTAGGTTGACATTGTTTTGGAAGTGGATAAGATGGGGGTGGTGTGAGGCTTATAAGCACTTCATGAGGTTGGCTAATTCCTCATTACATGCCTCCCGATGAGGTATGTCTCACCCATATATGGCCCGAGGCCTAGCTATTGGTTGGTTTGCAAAATTTAAGGTACCTTGGCCGAGGTACGGATGATCATAGGATGATCTGAATATTGTAGTATAATTGGGGGGTAATGGCTGTGTGCACTTGTTCCTGTTGTGTTAACACAGCAGGGAACCATGCTGAATTATCATTTGATTAAGTGTCTCGCCAAACATTCCAGTACCAATGGTAAACAGAGGTATAAACACGGATCAGGATGCAAGAGAGCTGCTCTTCTACAGTAGGCCGTCATTTGGTAATACCTTAGGGTATAGAGGAGCCCTGAGCTTGTAACAAACCGGCGCATGCATGCCCCAATTTAATGGGACACAAACCGAGCATACGCTGTGACTGTGGGTAATTTATGTGGCGTGCCAACCAGATCATCCAGTTTACGGCTGCCTGAGCCTTTAGAAAATTAAATAAAATTTTTGGCAATGTCATCCACTTGGTTGTGGTACTAAGGTTTTGATATTTTGGAGGGGATAATTGGAATTTGTGGAGAAATAAAACATAAATAAAAAGGGGAATTTGGTGGTTCTAATGAGTACTCTCCATTGAAATAATATATGGGAAATGGAGAGGGAACATTTATTACACGAAGAAAATCTGCCTATAGTGTCTGGGTGGTTCTATGTATGTCTGTTTCAAGGGTGGTAAGAAGGTCACCATGGGTGAGTTTGTTAGAAAAGTAGATTGGGGTGTGGGGCTGGGGTGGGGGTTGGGGGGGATAGACATTGTAGGACACTTTTGGAGGAAAAAGGGGGTCTTATCAGCCCGTAACACTATGAGTCTGAGGCTCCTAACATATTTTAAAATATGTGCTTGCTATTCTATCAGCCATTTTGGCTAATAAAAGGCAGGGAGGCGCCAGAATCAACGAGAGCTCTATACAAGTGGTTGTCCATGTTAACCGATACTGCACACTTAGTCAAATCTGTATCAACAAAAATGGCCTTACCTTGCTGTCCATATTGACCAGACTTGCTTTAAGGCTTCAGAGTTGAGGGTTCTGGCTGTAGTCCTCATATTCGTGCTTTTCATCGTCAGTGCAAGAGTCCTGGAGGTGTGAGAGTCAATTGAGAGTTAACTTCTGCTTCAGTAGTAGGAACAGGAGTAGTGGTGGGCAGTCGTGTGGTCGGGTCCTGTAGGGTGGGGGGCGTGGACTATAGGTGCTGTAGTTCCGTTCCCTGAATCCTAATCATTGCGGCTGCTCCTGGGGCTGTCGCTGTCAGCGTCAGATCGTGGGGCTGTATAGCTTCTACCGGGGGGTGTCCTTTGGTGTGGCAGGTGGGTATAGCTGGGTCATTTTGAAGGCGTCAGGTGATGAAGTTTGCCTCTGGAAGTGATGTGTAGTAGCACTTCTTGTGGGGTGGTTGGGCGCGTCTAGCCCAGGTGATGTAAAGATGCGTTGTTTTGAAGCTGGCTCCTTGGGTGATGTCTCACTATTGCTCATGTTTAATGAGAGGTTGGTGGTGGGATATTCTTGGAGGGTTCATCCACCATCGTGTCAACGGACAGTTACAAGTGGTGAAGTGAATGTACACGGAATCCAGAGAAGTTCATTTGATCCTTTTATTGTGTAGCTGACATGAGTGTTTCATAAAGATGGTAACAATGATAACACTCGCCAATATCTAAGCTCTGCCTCCGATCCTATAGCTCAACCTGTCGTAGGTTCTAGGTAGAGGTGTAAGGTGTAAATTGGGAGAGATGAGCTTAGAATAGAATGATTGGGAGCTGCTCAAGCTGCCTTTTATACTAAGGGCTTGAGCAGCTCACAGTGTTGTGAAATGTTCTGTACATGTGGCTCAATAGAATAGTGACACATGTCATAAAGAGAGAGTGCCACCTGTGGGTAGATTATGTTAATGAGAATTGAGAGGAGATTGTGAAATATCCTCTCATTCCAAATATGGCACCACAGGTGGATCGCACTTCCTCCAGTTGGACTGTGTGGATGTAGATAAGGTTGGAATGTTATTACATCCATGTACCTTATGTCACAGAGTGTCATGGAGGAAGTGTGTTTGTGATGACTAATGGATCCTGGTTCCTGTTGGGGAATACAGGAGATTATTGAGTGTAGATCATGGGCAGAGCTTAGGCTTTATATGGCGAAGAATTTAGTAAATATGAAAAATAATAATAATACCCAGAATGGTCCATTGACATCTTGGTAGTATTGAACTGTGTTGTGTTAAATAAATTCATAAACTATACATCTATAATACATTTGGTTGTGTGTATACTACATAGGACGGTGTAAAAGGTTTATGCTACCAGCACCTGGTGGTAAATGTTTTAAATAAACCGTTGTCCTTAAGTAGCTTAAGATGGCGCCACTATTTCTATTTGAGATAATCACTTCACCAATGTAACATGTATTTCATTGCAATAAATTCCATGTTGTGTGTAGACGTAGAATCTTGTTTTGATAAAGAAGTATGTTGTCAGACATGTTTTAATGTCCAAAACATTGTGTGTTTGTCGTTAATAGTGTGGAATACAGAGCTGTTTTGTTTACACTACCGTTTCAATGACTCTATGTCTGTTACAAGTACAATGCAGCCAGACTGGGACCGTACGACCACATACACACCCCATCCTCTCATTGCGCCGAGACAGGTGGTGGGGTACCTGTTTGGTGGGAACTTGCAGCCTTGACCGATCCATGGTTGAGACCTCCCCTTTAAAAGGGGGGCGTGTAGTGACCCCCTTTGTAAAGGGGGTCACTGCTGGTAAGGCTGTGACCCCGCAAGAGACAGCGTTGACCTCAGTACCATACCTACTACTGGGGTCCAATGCCCCAATCGAACCAAAGGCAACAATTAGTTCCTCGACTTCTCACTAGGTGATGTCACTAGGAGCTTGGTTGGAATTTTCCATACACTAATTGATTGATGTAAATTAGAACGATATTGACAGTGTACAATATCAATTTCATTCAGGTATTGTTTAAAAAATACAGACCTCACACCTGAAGTGGTTTCTTTCACCGAAAGAACTTCAAGTAAACTATAAACAAAGTCGACATTGGTCGACACCTTTCAGGTAAATATCAAAAGTTTTACAAGTAGTATTGAGTGAAGGTGATGTAAGCGTGGGCGCCGCTTAGGTGGCTGGTGCACCATCCATCGCGATGGGGTTTACCATAAGCCAGACTTTGTTTTTCTACAGTGACACCAGCTGCTGCTGCTATAGCAACCTGTGTTTTTTTACAGGTTAAACTATTTCGGCACACAGGTCTGACTGTCTCAGTAATTATGAAACTGAGGGAAACGCTGTCACTGGGAAAACGCTGTCACAGCAGGTTCTCTACAGAACCACCCCTTTAACCAAAGTTAATTACCTATTCTTCCATCACAGTGTGTCTGATGTATCATTTAGCACATCATGCTGTTTGTGTTGCATTTAGATCATACCGTAACAGTACGTTAAAGTGGCGGGTATAGTGGATTGAATTCAATATTCACCCAGGAACTTATACACACACAATATATTCACAGTAGTAGTGTCCCTTTTGGTTTGGACAATTATGTACAAAGGATCATATAGCTTCTCTACAGAACCACCCATGTCATACATACAGTACTAGGAGTAGTAGTACCGCTGTTTGCCACCAGATGGAGACGCTATTGGTGTAGTAAAGAACTTTTGAAGGTGCTTAATCATTTTTGGGTCTGAATTAGATCGAACTTTACATATATACGATGTTATTTTTGTTCCAACAGTGTTAAACGTTGTAAACTTTACTTTTATACGTTTTTACACATTTGAAATGATCAGATACAGTCATCAATGAGATTATATTTTTGATTACACCTTTTTTGGAAAAGGTAATGGATATACAAGTACCGGTTAGGACAATAAATAAAGTGTATGTAGGGGAGGTCTACGCTGTCTCGTGAAACCCTTCATGACACCCTTCATGGATTCTATAAAGGATCCTCATTTGGTAAAATCAAAAGTAAATTGCGGTAAAGAGGGGGTGGTGTATTCACACTGTAGTGGGGTAGGGGTACCTATTAATAGTCTGTCGACTCAATGAAATTCAAATCTGTGACATGAAAAAATAAACTGTTTGAAGGTAAATAGAATGGGTTATTCAAACAAATTACTTCGATCAAGTACTAAATTATCTTAAAAACAAAATGCTCCCACTTACACAGAAACACCTGGTGGCAAACTTTAAGCCTCACAAATCTACTAACTATTCTTCCTTTTTTCATATTTTTTGTGACAAATTTCTGTTTATTATATCCATACCACATCCATGTATTGGTTGTCTGGGTGGTTGTTAAAAAAGCTATAGTTTAAGGTAGGTAGTAGTTCTCCAAGTACCTTACATGGGGGTAACACTGGTGGTATTTTTTTTTCTGGTACCTCTACTAGTACTACTTCTACTACAATCATTTACTGTGTTTCATTCTACTGCTGATTTTACTACCGCCCCTTTACGCTAGTTCTTCTCGCCTTACTTCTAGCTACTATTGTCACTTCTGTTGTACTTACTGCTACTGCTGCTGTGCTACTGCTGCTGCTGCTGTGCTACTGCTGCTGCTGCTGTGCTGCTGCTGCTGCTACTGCAGCACCCCCTATACCCCTAAAGGGTTGGCATAAAGTTCCAATGAAGAGCTGGTGAGCAGTCATGTCGGCACTTCATTGGTGCATCATGACAACCAATAGTCAAAATGCATTAATGCATCAGCGGTCTTTAAAGGGTTAAATTGAGCCCTAGTGAAAACCCCGGCAACCCTACAGTCATGTATCATGCTAACAGCTTGCTGGTGCTGCTGGTGCTGCTACTGTTGTACATACTTTACTGGTGCTGTTGCTCCACTCACTCCGGTCGCTGTACATGCTCCTACCGCTGCTCATGTTTTTGCTTTTGCTACCCCTTTTACCACTGATGCTGTCAAAGGGGAGACACCTGGATCCTGGATTAATCAACATGAAAAAGGAAAAACGCTTTTTGGGATAAAGGTATCAGGTGGGATGACAGGTGTAACAACTGTCGTAATTACCTTAATGTGTCTTACATGTATAAGAGGATTATGGAACGTTAGGAGATTAAGGTGTTCAAAGTTTTGTCTGTATACAAAAACTACAGGGGTGGTTAACGACAAAGGGAAATATAATCTTGTAAGAGAGAAATCAAAGTGTTTTAAACGGATTACTCGCTACGGATAAGAATAAAGGAGAAACTTTCTACCATGTGTAACTATGAGGTTAGAACCCTTTAAGTCTTTTATCTTTTTTCCTTTGTGTATAAGAGGCTTATGGAACCTTAGGAAATTAAGGCGTTCAAAAGTCTGTATACAAAAACTACAGGGGGTGTTTAACAACAAAGGGAAATATAATCTTGTAAGAGAGAAATCAAAGTGTTTTGATTGGTTTACTCACTACGGCTACGGTTAAGAATAAAGAACAGATGCCCTACCAAAGGAGGATATTTGTGACCAATCCTAACAAAGCGGTACTGAAGTCTAAATATAGGCTTCTCAAGTTGTATAGTGTCAATAATATCAATTTTTTTAAATTGATATTTTAGCATTTTCCTAACCTATGGGTAAATTTTCCAAAATTCTTCCTTACCAAACTTAATTTAAACCCCAAATGCCTAAAAAACATAAAACTCTATAGTTTTCATGCTTATATAGGATTATATAGGTCTTATATAGGTTTCATAAAATATTATATGTTTAATATGTCAAATTATCTGCATTTAATTAATATTTACTTTATCCAACTAAATTTACAGACAAAAGCTTCATAGAGGATCACCTGGTTCAAAATATGCAAGTGTTATATACCAAATGAAAGCTCTTAATGAACTGTAAATGAATATACCAATAACTAAACATTTTGTATGTGCAACTTCCGTACCATTTTTGTAAGGCTGGGTCACATTTGTGACTATAAGATCAAACCAAGTGAGGCTTATATATAGGCTTAAAGTACCCCGGACACCTTCCCTTTTGATGATGTAAAAGTGAAGTCAAGTTTTCTAATTCTCCTATTGTTTATTTCCTCCGATGAAGTTGGGTTTATAGGAGATCAACCTACCGAGACACCGTCTATGTCTGTAACTACAGGATTAGACGTCTTTCATCTATCCAAAACTACAGTAAGGGGCTTATCTCCAAAGGGGTATATAAGGAAGGAAAAAAATTTCATTCACTCACACTTTCTCTTTAACCTTAACCATGTGTTCAACACCAACTAAGCTACAGCTAAGGACCAAGGATGCAAGCGCTCCTACTTCTACTTTAATACGAGTTATGTGATATAAAAATTACTACGTCTGCTCCTGCTGCTAATGACGTCGGTGCTACTGTTAACAGGCGGTCTCATACATCTCCTTACTTCCTACGACCGGGCTATGTACCTGCTGCTACTAATGAAAGTGGTACTAATGCTGCTGGTGTAAATGAAGTAGCTAATGTAGGTGTTACTGCTACTGCTGATGTTAAGCAGTATCACCCTCACGCTGGAGAATACCGTGCTGGTGAAACTACAGCTGATGTAGTAAGTGACGTAGACGCTGCTGCTGCTGCTGCTGCAGCTGATGATGATGTCCATTTGCGCTCTTACGCTAGAGAAACTATAACTGACATAGACGCTACTGTTAATGAAGGTGGAACTACTGCTGCAGCTGCTGCTGCTGCTGCTGCTGCTACTAGTAAGGAAGGTGATACCAGTGTTCCTGCTAGTGAAAACTTCTCAAGTAGTTACACTACAGCTGACATAAACATAAAAAAACTAAATTGCTATAGGTGTATAAGCAACACAGTGTACGGTACATATCTGAAAAAATACACTGCTACTGCTGCTGGTGCTACTGCTACTACTGATGTAAAGCATTATCACCCTTACTTTGGAGAAGACCGTTCTGGTGAAACTACAGCTGACCTAAGTGACGTAAACGATGCTGCTGCTGCTGCTGCTACTACTGCTGATGGTCATTATCACGCTTACGCTGGAGAAACTACAACTGACGTAAACGCTGCTGCTAATGAAGCTTCTGCTGCAGCTGTTGCTGCTGCTGCTGCTGTTACTAGTAAGGAAGGTGACACCAGAGTTGCTGCTGCAATGGAGTATTTTCCACCTTCGCGCTGAAAAAGACCATGAAAACTACACTACAGTTGACATAGACACAGACACACACGATTGCTGTAGTGATTATCCGCAATGCTACAAGATAATGGGCAACGCAGCTTACGGTATATACATAAAAGAAAAATACGCTACTGCTAATACTGCTCCTGTGAGTCAACTATAGACACTCAAACTTGCTGTAATTTCTGATGGTTTTTCACTACCACCGATAACCAAAATCTACCCCTGTATTTTGAAAACTGACACTAGCGTCCTCTGTAGTATAGGTTTATAGTATCAGTACCACGTCTGTGTACATGGTAAATTCTAATTTTGGGTCTAAAAATACACCAGAATGCACCAAATGTGTTGTAGAATTAAATTTTTTCTTGGTACTTATGCTAAAGGATGCTCCATCAGGTAGTTTTTCAATATTTCAAGATTTCCTTGAGTTTTTCCACCATGGTTAAAACTCGTTGTCACTAATTACAGTCGGCCTTTGCTGTGTGCTCCTGTGACATGTGCGTGTTAATACATGATGTGACCGTTGGTACCCCAAAAGTTCGTCCTAAAAATCCACTCCACTGGTGAAAGTGCCTTTATTAGGTCTAGTTTTCAGCTGGTTAACTTTTTTTTTACGGCAGGATTCTCTAAATAGGGCCGTGGACAGGGGGGTCCCATGTCCATTGTCGTGTCTAAGAAATGGTCTTTGTCTCTTGTCTCTCAACCCCATGTCCCTTGTCGAATTTAAGAAGTGCCTCTTGTCCCTTGTCTCTAGGCCTGTGTCCTTTGTTGATTTTAAGAACTCCCATTTGTCACTTGTCTCTTAACCTCATGTCCCTTGTTGATTTTAAGAAATGGCCTTGTCCCCTTGTCGATTTTACCCGTCATGGTCCCTCTAAATCTAAACCACCTCCATCGTAGCTCCAAAGTTGACTCGTCCACCTATATATAACCTTAATACTTTTGCATTCTCACCCTACACTGAGAGTTTGACACATTTTTAACAGCTATAAGACTTGAAAGAAAACTTAGCATTCTTTTCATCTCCCCTTAGCATGTCGCGCACACAAAGTGTGAATACTTGTTGCGTTGCGATATCTAAATGTAAAAGTAAAAAGAATGACAATATAAAGAGACTAGCATCGAGGTAAAAGCGGGGTGATCGTGGTAGACGAAGCTCTCGCTTGTTGCTAAATGTGATGTTGCAGTTCTCACAGAGATAGACTGCAGAAACTCCCACCTCCTGCGGCTTCTTCTTCTCCTCCTTCTCCTCCGACCTTCATCAACTTCATGGGCATCATCTCTATTATCATCCTTTTAATATAAATTTTACACCCAACAAGGTATACTTAATAAAAAAAACCACACTTTTACCCTTGCCTTAATAAATAAAATAAAGGTCCCAATTTTTTTTGGGGGGGGGCAAGCTTTTAGCTTACCTTAAAAAAACAAACTATTTTTTAGTTACACCCTCATTTACATAATAACCCACGCCTCTTTATACTAATGAAAGGGTATGTCTACTTACATACAACTGATAAATTGGTTTTATACTTCAGTGAACTCTTTAAAGCGGCGTTGTTAAAACAAAATGTTCATAAAGACCTCAATTCATTAAAAGACTACTTACAGATGTTTCCTAAAGAGAAACCAATAGGAGTATCAATTTCAACTTGTCCTCTCAAAAAAAAAATGGTCTATTATACAAATGAGGTCAAGGTCACCTGGGACGTCATAGGTCAAGGGGGCTTGGCCTATTATGCAAATGAGGTCAAAGGTCAAGTTCGCCTGTGACGTCATAGGTCAAGGGGGCTTGGCCTATTATGCAAATGAGGCCACGCCCCCTTGTGACGTCACAGGTCACGTGACCAAATGGAGGCCTCTGATTGGCTGCAGGCCACAACCCCTTGTGACATCACAGGTCACATGACCAAATGGAGGCATCTGATTGGCTGCAGGTCGAGTGAGTAATAAACAGTACTTAACTATAGTCCCGTTCCGATACATACTATACTACTTACATTAATCAGCCTGCATATATATAATGCCCATAATCTCAATCATGAGATCCCTCGTTGATGTCAAAAGACTGTCACGTTTCCTTCATTACATCTGGATGTTAGGGGGGTGTTTCTAGATTGTGACCTAAATTCTTTGCTTATACACCGTATGCTCTTTCGCTTTCTCTCTCTCTTTCGTTTTATGTAAACACAATGTATGAACATGAAGATAACAGGTGATGTAAGTACTTTCTTTCATTTTCGATATAAGACACGACACACCACTTGTCCACTCATTTTTAAACATCTTAATTGTACACCGTATTCTGTTTCACTTTCTCTCTCTCTAGTTATATGTAAACATGATGTATAGAATAGTCAAGTATTCTTAAAGTAATCAAATTATTGCTAACCTAGGGTTGACCATTACACAATGTCTAGGCACAAGAAACTACAGACCACAGAAATGCTCTTCGTTACTGTCTACTCTCTCCCTACCTCCACCTTTGATGGATAAGTGACCTCCCCTCCTTTCTAACTGTGTGCCCAAGGAACATCACTCTTCACAATTAGATGGTTTCACCTTTAGTCCTGCTGCAATTAGTTGATATAGGACCTAAGCCCGTGGATTTAGCCATGCCAGGCAGATAAATTAAAAGAATGCCTGTTTCTAAGCAAATAATCACCATAGCATGAAGGGAATAACAGAAATAAGACCTGAGTTCGTGGGAGTAGTAGGAGGGCAGCAGAAGCTGCCTCAGAAGTGATTTAATGCAGGGTCATTACTAATGGCTACAACTTGTTTATGCATATCTTAGGATTCAGGAAAGTGCTGTTGTACTAATGAAATCATGTCCATATAATGGGAAACTTGCACTTTTTGAAATCCAATTATAGTGATTAGAGATGTGGTTGGACAGCGATTTTTCCTTGCCATGCATATATTGGGTAATATAGGCATGGCAGTCCAATGGATGCACAGCTCCTCTATGAAGTCTGCTGTGCGATTATTTTGGTAGCCATGGATGTATGATTTAATAATGCAGGGCAGTGTCTTTTGACACCTTGTTATAACAGGAATAAGGCCACTTCGAAGGGGAGGAAGTGTAACCCCCAGTTATTGGGTAGTAGATGCACACCTGCTCCCCTTCTGCATATTACTTCTGCTAATGTCGTATTCACCTTTGGCCATCATGAACAACATATGTGATTATGATTGATTGACCAATAACTATTTTTGAACTCAAAACTCTTCTATGTGCCTTATTCCTTAAGTACCCTATATCTGCAGAAGAAGAATGTATAAAAGGAAGCTTGGTAATCTATGAAACATGTACAGTCCAGTTGTGAATGGAGAGAAAACATGCAGTACCTACCCTGAAACAATATCAACTACACAGCAGAATGATAGGATGCCATTAATACCAACGACTGAGCAGATCTGTTGTTATTACTGGCACCCTCTATCAAATCCACCATTTTTTTACATTAATTTTAAATTGAATGTTTTGGGAGGCAAATGACATTTTTAGGTATGGGAAATATCCCTAAGGTTGTTCTGAGATTCAAACCTCATTTCTTTTGGTTGGTGAATCAGTAACTAAAAAATCAATGGGAAATATCATGACCTACAAACCTGATTTTCTCACTTTTCTGCACATAGGCTGGGAGAGAGAGGTCTAAAGAATAGGCTTGAAGTACAAAAAATATCTAAAAGCTCATTTGCATATTGCCAGTAATATCCCCCATGCCAGTAATACCCACGGTTGTAACCTTAATACACCTGATCTCTTTGTTCAAGACATTTGACTAGTTCATTTTGACCTTGCCTAGAGCTACAACCATTCAGATCTATCATTTGCTTTTTCTTGTAGCCATTTTCAAAAATCACATTTTACATAAAATCCCCATAGATGCTGGCATCATTTGATTTTGTTATTAGGATTTTTTATCGAATTCTTCAGTTAACACATAGCATTTCCTTCATGACAAGGCCAGGTTGTCTGCATACCAGATTGGCATCTAGAGTGTAATGTTAAAAATACCCCCTTTGCCACACAAAACCACAGAATGTGTTACTAGATATCCACAGAGCACATATTCTTCACACTAACTATCACAATGTCCATATAGATAAATTGTACCTAGTGAACAAAATGTAATTTGTGGACACTTTGTTAATACATCTGGTGGACAAAATATATTTTGTGGACACTTTGTTACCATGCACTGTGGACAAAGTATGTTTTGTGGATACTTTGTGATAAATTTGGGTTGATAGATTGTGGACAGTTTGTAATTTGTGGACACCTTGCTCAAGTTGAATGTGGACAGAAATATATTTTGTGGACACTTTGTTACCATGCACTGTGGACAAAGTATGTTTTGTGGATACTTTGTGATAAATTTGGGTTGATAGATTGTGGACAGTTTGTAATTTGTGGACACCTTGCTCAAGTTGAATGTGGACAGAAATATATTTTGTGGACACTTTGTTACCATGCACTGTGGACAAAGTATGTTTTGTGGATACTTTGTGATAAATTTGGGTTGATAGATTGTGGACAGTTTGTAATTTGTGGACACCTTGCTCAAGTTGAATGTGGACAGTGTGGTTTTTTTGTGGATGCTCTGTGGTAAAAGCTTGTGGACTAATAGTGTTTTTGCACAAATTGTGACAAAGGTATGTGGACAAACCATGTTTTGTGGATACTTTGTGATATAGATTGTGGACAGAGTGTATTTTGTGGATACCATGATGTTGTTAGTTATGGACAAAGACTATTTTATGGACACTCTGTAAAAATAGTCTGTGGACAGTACATTTTTTATGGACACCTTGCACTGGGCCTTTGTGGACAAAATGTGACAAAAGATGTGAAGTGGACAATATGTGTCCTATGGTTTAAGTGAAGCACAACAGGGGGGCTTCCACTACTCGAAACCAATATTCTGTCAGTAGCTAGTCCAAGTCACACACCACTTCAGCATTTGATACTCAAGGACACCAGCAGCAGATTTAGCCAGGGATGCAGGGGTATGCCTTCATTTTCCCTGTACCAACTGACATTTCCCATGTGTAAGGCATGTCTTTTACATAAATATGAGGGCCCCTTTACCTTGTAGAATCAGCCCAAAGTCTGGGCATCTTTTAGGCTGAGTCCCTTTACTATAGAACAGTATGAAACCTTCAAAAATCAAGTCCCAGCTGTACCTCAAAGCATGTCTCTCAATTCAGCACCTTATATGCGGGATGTGCCTTGTACATCATTTTTGAAAAAAAAACAGTATTTTTACCTGTGAGGGGCTGTGTCTATGTTCTCGAAATGGAAATTTACCCTCATATTCTAAGGGCATTGCACACCTGCCCACACCAAATGATAAAAAAAAACTTGGGCCTATAAAACCTTACCCTTTTTGTTTGAAAAGGTGCTTGGAGAATCTAAGCACAGGGGTCTGAGGAGACATCGCACCAGGGGCTTAGACATCTTACAAAACTAGAGGCCAAATTTGTGCATTATGATGATATTTGGAAATGACTGACATACTCAGTTTAAGTTTACCCATATGAATATAAAATCTATCTCTAGAAAATATCTCTGGATAAGAAAGGTGATCTCTGGTAGTAGATATATCCACTGCTGAGAAAATTAAAAAGATATAATTTATATCTAACCTTCCCCCCCCCCCACTCATTTTGTTATAACCTGATGATAAAATGTATGAAAATCCCAAACAATATCCCTAAGGTCAGACCATTGCAGTAGTGAGATAGGGAAAAAAAGTCAGGGAGGGTCTATAGTCAGTCTTCAAAGTGTTGTCTATCTAAAGGAACAAATGGGCATCAGCTTGCAAAAGCAGATGATCCGAGATGGTTTGGCTTGGTCCCCCTTGGCCACAACCCCAATAAAGATTTGATTTATATCCAGTGCTGCCGAAATCTTTTTCTCAACACAGGCCAAAGTAGACTATGTCTTGGCAATTTTACACGGGCCCTTTTTCTCTTTATTCTTAGTGCAATAGAGAATAAGAATTGGAGGGGAGCATATTCCCTCAGGAAATTTTTTAATATCCAGAAACCAACTGGTGCCGCCTGGTGCATTTTCAGAAAAGCTAAAAAAACTCAGATGAAATTTTTTCAAAGACACCCCCAATATATCAATGATGACTGACCATGGAAGGTCTTGGAATAACTGAAAAAGAAATTAGGAGACTGCAAGTGCTGTAAACCCCCATGTATAAACTGCAGCTTATAGACCATTTCAGATGCCTTCTGTGCCTTATAGTCTTCCTGAACTCAGGATGCGGCTTATATGAAGAGTTTTACTCATACAGACTACCGTAAGGAATGAAGACCATTTCGGGCCCATTGTGTGGCTTATAGCATTCTCCCAAAGCTGGCCCAATCAGCAATGGAGCATTGTGCCATGCTTGTCCATGCTTGGCCCAATATAAGCTGACATTGGCCCAATGTAAGCCGACATTGGCCCAATGTGTCCTTGCTACCTGGGGAGTGCCACTTATATGTGGGTTTGGCTTATAAGTGGGGTTTTACGATATGACTGGATGGTGTGAGGGGCACATACTCCACCTGAGCCAAAGGTTTTATTACCCAATGATCATGAATACATTTATCAATACATTTTCGTCCCCATTCCTTTGAAAATGTTTTGAAGGTACATCCTGATGCATTTATATAAATAGGCCTACATTTTTTTCCTTACACTAGTGGCTTTGCCACTAGATAGTGGGGGCAATGGCAGATAGACAAATTCTGCCTACAGAACATGGCAAATTCTGCTGAGGGGCCTACTGATCACTACATATTCTGCCTACTGACCACCAGAGCCCCCTAGTAGAAGCGCTTATCTTAGCAGCGCTTAACTTAGCAACGATGTGTTTCATAGCAACATCAAACAATTTAGCACTCTCCCAGCAGATTGTCTCTGTGGTTTGTTTTTAGTGAATTACTCTGGAAGTACTCATCAGATCTTTACATATGAGATATCAAATTAAAGGGAATTGTAAGGGGGAACCAGATCTACAATTGGCGAACAGTTTACTTGATAAATGAATTCGGAATGAGCGCCAATTTCTTTGAATCATGATCCAAGATGGCAACAGAAATTACACCTTGACTGCTGATTTTTGAGGCTATAACACGTTTTACAAAACTCTAAATTAAAGAAAAAACTAAATTTCTAACCAGCGACCTAGGAGGCATTTTTATATATAGTGTAATAAGTAATATCTTGAGAAGTTGTACCCACCACTTTATCAAATGCTGGTTTTTGCAGCAAGTCGCGACAATTCACACGTCATAGAGAAGGGTCTAAAAATTTTACGCCACCCCCTCAAGAAGGATTAAAATATTTTTCGCCACCCCCTCAGGAGGGGTCCAAATATTCTACGCCACCCCTCCAAACTCACCAACTCCCCCCGTGGTTAAAAAAATGAACACTCCCTTAACTACAACCTAGTACAGAATGTAACAGATAATAACTCGCTCTGATTAACACAGAGTCAAATAATATTTCTGTAGATCAAGCTATATAGTTACCCCTTCTGTTATACACAGTACATCGAGTCTCATTCTATACATGTTAATTACCCTGGGTCTTTTTCTTCCTTTTCTAAAAGCTAGATAATCTTCACATAAATGTTGCGATACTGAAAGTGAAAGATGAACAGCCAAAGAGATATTGAAAGTATAGTCTGGTGATTAACCCTGGGTAATTAACCTGTATAGAACGAGACCTGATCTACTGTGTGATACCATTCTTGACTATAAACAGGGCTCCACTATTTGGTATGGAGCGGCAGAGTTACAGGCAGCACGCCAAAATCTATTGTTCTCAGCTACATATGTAAACACATGTAAACAAAAAGAACAAAGGAATACCTGTGCCATCTCTCATGCTGCTGCCCCATGCTGCCTATTGGAGCTTGGGCTTATGTTTTGATTGTGGACATTTCCCTAGTTATTTTGGCTTTGAGATGGATGCCACCCATTTCTTTCAACTATTTTTCTTATTACACTGAACAAAGTAGAAGCCATTGCATACCAAATCATCACTTGGTATCTAGAGTGTTAGAATTGGTGCTTTGGCTTAATATAATCCAGGAGTAAGAATCGGTTCAACAGCGGCACATTGTCATGTCATCTAATGAACCTGCAGCACATTTGAAACACTTATCTAAGCTAGAGCTAACGCTTTTACACTATGGGAGTGGTCTTTTGAGAGGGGTGCTGTAGACACTAAATTGATCCAAATTTTGAAGGCAATTCAGGGGCATAGGAAAAGGGGGGGGCTACAGGGGCCTAGGCCCCCCAATCATGAAGGAGGTGGGGCCTGAGTATGTCTGGGCCCCCCCCCCCCAATATTTTTCCACAATGGAAAAGAAGCTAAAACTTTACATCTCAAATTAGATTATTATGGTGATGTCATAGGGAGAATGAGGGTCTGAGCGTTAAGTCAGATCCAAAATTTACCAAAAATCACTTTTCTATATGAATTCAAAATAGACATATATAGACGCCATCACGCATCAGGCGACAATTCAAGGTGGTCGCGATGGTGCCCTCACCGGGCCCCCCCCAATGAAGATTTGCTTCCTACGCCTCTGCAATTGAGTTACAGTTGCAAGAAAACTAGTATTCTTATGACAGGTCTTGCTTTCATAGATCCTCATCAGTCTCTTCACCATAGCAGGTGAATTTAGCAAAAGTCATGGCTTACATACTTTTTTCCAAGAGTGTTCTGAGATTCTTACAGTTTCTTCCATTTCTTCCAGAAGAAACCGGAAGAAACCGTACAAAATAGGTTTCTTCCAGGTTTTTTCCACTCTCCAGGAAGAAATACCTCTCATCCGGGAAGAAATCCAGCCCTGAATGAGTAATACTATAAAGATATCGAAAAGGGTATCTCTATTTCGAATCAACTTAAAGTTCAGAAAGTGCATTTCTCAGGTCATTGGAACTATTAAATTTTATGCTAGTTAGAATTTTGTATGTGGCAGCCATTTTCGATTAATTTTGTGTTATGCCCTGTCTAATGAGATGAGATTATTCCAATGCCTTTTGGTGCTGGAAAGTAGTATATAGTGTATCGGAACAGGACTATAGCTAATTACAGGATATTACTCACTCGAGATGCAGCCAATCAGAGACCTCCATTTGGTCATGTGACCTGTGACGTCACTGGACCTGTGACGTCACTGGTGCATGCCCATATATGGTCATGTGACCTTGACCTCATTTGCATAATAGGCCAAGCCCCTTGACCTAATTAGGGGATTAGTGACCACCTCTCAACCAATCAGAGGACGGCATTCTGGTTACCATGATAACATGACCTAATTAGGAGATTGGTGTGATCATGTGACCCCTTGTTTGTAAACAACATATGGCCTAGCCACGCGGCCTAGCCATGTGGTCCCTTATTGGTAAACAATGGGGCAGGGCTAATTATGCAAATGAGATATATAATATACATAAAATAATTTATATGATGCTGTAGTAGTTTTTGGGTTGATAGTCTGTAGAGCGGTTGGTGTTTCCATGATGAAGGTGGCAGAGAAAGTGTGAGGGAACAAAATTTTACTTTCCCTTATGTTCAAGATAAGTCTCTTAACTATGGTTTTAAATAGATCAAAGACTTAAAAGAGATTTAATCCCATTTTCACAGAGACCCTCGCTTGGTAGGGTCTGTTTTTAATTTTCACCTACCATTTGCTATAGGCATGGATCCCTTAGATCATTAAGTGTGGTTGGTCCCAGAGGGAAAAGATAAAAGACTTGGAGGGTCTTATCCCATAGTCACAGAGATTCTCCTCAGTAGGGTGTCTGTTTGTTTGATATTCACCTGCCGTCCACTTAAAAGACTTAAAAGAGATTTAATCCTATTTTCACAGAGACCCTCGCTCGGTAGGGTGCGCACCCCACACCTTTGGTAGTGAGTATGGGGGTATTAAAGATATCAAAGGGAGAAGTTTATTTGTGAATACCATCAAAGCACTCTTGACCTTATCCAGATTGTGTAAGGTAGGTGAAAAAGGGATAAGCTCAGGTAAAGTGCTTTGATGGTATTAACCTGTTCCCCGTGCGGGGACCGGGGGGATTAAAGATATCAAAGGGAGGAGCTTATTTGTAAATGCCATCAAAGCACTCTTGTGTAAGGGAGGTGAAAAAGGGATGAACTTATGTAGTATATAAGATAGGGTGAAGCAGGAGTAGGAGTAGGTACAACAGCAGCTGTAGTAATAGGAGTAGGTGCAAAAGTAGGTAGGTCACTGGTATGGAGTTTTCCAATTTCACCCCTTTTTTCAAAAAAAAATAACCACCAAAAAATTATTTTTTTTGACTGATTTCTTATAAACACAAAAGTCAAACCTTCACATCGGCTGTGTGCCACATCTCGACTTCACAGTAAAAATGGGAACAACATTACTGTGCAGGTACTGATGTGAAGTGGGTTCTCGAAGATATTTTCAAACTTATTTTCACTATAACCACAGTCGTTGCATGCTGGACCCAGCTTCTTGTATGTCCACAGATAATATCGTGCTTTCGATTTGATGCTGATACACTAGCTCTATCAGTTTTTTGCTTGGTGAGAAAATTTTTGAATGTGTCTTTATGACTTTTGTATCATTTAAATTCTATAAATCTTTAAAATTAAACCTGGGTGACTAAATTTTAAAGTTATGTAAGGTTGGTGAAATTATCAAAAAAACGGTAAAATCCTTGTCCAAGCATTACCAGAGAAACATCATCATTTTCGCACAGATTCCTTGTGAGTGAGTGAGTAATAGGTGTTTAACGCCATTTCGACAGCTGCGGTCATATTCTCAGTGCTTGCAAGTGAATACCCCCTCCCTGTTGGTCTGGCGGCTGTGAAAGTTTGACAAACAGTCACGTCTCTATAAACCGATATTCAATAGGTGGGTTGATTCACTTACCAGCCACATTTGCCATCAAACAGATTTGATTATATCCATTGAATTCTATTGTAATTATGATTTAGAGAACCAGCCGATTCAAGAACCAGTCAAATTTTATCACAAACAGAGGTGGCCGGTTTATAGAGACATGACTGTACTATATCAAAAGGTACTGAGCAATAAATAGGATTAACACCCAGTTGGGATTGGGTAGGGGAAGAGTCCTCAGGTGGACAGGTGTTATAAGGATTAGTTATGTACATGCACCTCACCTACCATGGGTTGGTCAGATGGTGAGAGGAGAGAAGGAGGAGACACTCCAAACTCTGTTTAACATTAAAATGTTACATCTACAACAAATATCCCGGTTTTTGAAAAATAGGGGTACTTGTAAGGCCCTAAATATCCATAAAAGTGGTGGAGGGACCTAATCTCCAAGCTGCATGATACACCTCTGACACACAATAAACTTGACACAGGGAAGAATATGATTCATCCATGGAGCTATAGGAAACAGTAGAACAGCATGTGGTAGGAGGTTCATGGTTTCTACACAAACATTCCACACTATAAATGAGCATAGTGTACAGATATCTTATACCAACAGTTTACATATGAAGGCTACCTGAAGGATAGGGACTAAAGGACAGCTCACCTTGAACCTTTTAGCGACCGCATAATTATCATGTCTCAAAACTTATCCCTAGTAAGTCTGCAAAATTTTAGAATTGCAGTGTTGACAAGTCTAAATACTACTCTTAAAGACTGAATGGGTGAATCATGCTGACCTTTGGGAACTGTATCAACTCCCTTATGTTAAACAAGATGCATTCATAAATTTAGCCTAGGTGGTGAGCAGATTCGCTACATTAATGCACCATGATGAGTTTATGCAAAAGTGAGCTGGGCCAGCCTGGTCGCTGTTAAGTAACTGGTCAGTCCTGACACCTGTGGTAGTACAGATGAACTACCTATATTAGATTTGTATTGGAATGGCTTCCACAGAAGACATTACCAAAATGCCTATTTTTCACTTGCGACCACTGATGCTCTGATGTGCTTTACTGGAAATGTGATAGATTCCATACCATTCTACTTATCACAAATCCCAAAATCAATGAAGCATCACTTGATACTTTGTAACAGCTGGTCAAATTTAGCAAATCCAGGCTTGCTGAATAATCCAAAGTCAAGTAAACTAGGGTAAATTACCACATTCTACTGCATTGGAATGCCTCTAAAGTGGATCCAACACAAAGAGGAATGTGTATTTGATGAGGATATGACATTGATTAGTCATCACAAAAGGTAGTATTGCAACCCTGAGGGACTGTGTTAGGCATGCTGTGCTGGAGGTACACCCAACCTTTTTGGAGTAATTCATGCATTTCACACCAGGTAGCGTGGCACTCGGTCCCTCCTCTGTTCTCCAACTTAACTCTATATTGGGAACGCACCTGTTCATATGCACAGACATGGATACATGTCCTCATTTGTGAGGGCTTCCCTAGCCCACTTAAAAGGGTCTATATCTCCTCTTTCCTATCCCCTCAGGATGTGTGTGGTGCACATATGCGCGGGCACTGACACATTCCTCTGTTAAATTATCAACCTGTGAAGCACGGGATAGCCACTTAGTGCCGCTAAAGTGCTGTAAAACACAAATCAATCAATCAATCCTCATTTGTGACAGTGATGTCTAATCAGAATTTTCTCACAATGAATATTCACTCTGAAAATATCCACGATACCTATCATGGATTCTCGTTAAACTGAACAATGAACCACTGTTGTTGCATAGTGAATCAGTGTAGTTTCTACAATGAAGCAGTACAGTACACACTGTGGTACAAGGAATCTCTGGGCTTCCCTAGACCACTTAAAAGGGTCTATTTTCTCCTTTTTTCTATTCCCTCAGGTGTGTGTGTGGTCCACATTTGCGCAGGCATTGACACATTCCTCTGTGAAATTGTGTAATGTCGTTCTTGTCAAGAATATGACTGTAGCTGTCGAAATCAGTTTTTTTGATAATTTCACCTACCTTACACAACTTTAAAATTTAGTCACCCACATTTAATTTTAAAAAATTTATAGAATTTAAATGATACAAAAGTCATAAACACACGTTCAAAAATGTTCTCACCAACCAAAAAACTGATAGAGCTAGTGTATCAGCGTCAAGTCGAAAGCACAACATTATCTGTGGACATACAAGGAGCTGGGTCCAGCATGCAACGACTGTGGTTATAGTGAAAATAAGTTTGAAAATATCTTTGAGAACACACTTCACATCGGTACCCACACAGTAATGTTGTTCCCATTTTTAACCATAGTTAAGAGACTTATATTGAACATAAGGAAAAGTAAAATTTTGTTCCCTCACACTTTCTCTGCCACCTTCATCATGGAAACACCAACCGCTCTATAGACTATCAACTCTGAGAACCCAAAAACTACTACAGCATCATATAATTTTTTTTATGTATGTTATATATCTCATTTACATAATTAGCCCCGCCCCATTGTTTACAAATAAGGGACCACGTGGCTAGGCCGCGTGGCTAAGCCACGTGTTGTTTACAAACAAGGGGTCACATGATCGCACCAATCTCCTAATTAGGTCATGTTATCATGGTAACCAGAATGCCGTCCTCTGATTGGTTGAGAGGTGGTCACTAATCCCCTAATTAGGTCAAGGGGGCATTGCCTATTATGCAACTGAGGTCAAGGTCAAGGTCACATGACCATATATGGGCATGCACCACGGGGGATCGAGTGACGTCACAGGTCACGTGACCAAATGGAGGCCTCTGATTGGCTGCATCTCAAGTGAGTAATATCCTGTACTATATGCTACTCTGGAAACATTCGTTATGCAAGGGATGCACTATTCGAGGTAATTGGTGCTACTCCGAAACCTAGGGAATATCTGAAACAAAACAACTTCAGCAAATTCAGCATAAACAAGAGATAATACCAAGAATCAAATCATACTCAAAAGACAAACAAGTGCTACAAGACAAGCTTGAATTGACCCTCTTAACATTAAACATTATGATGGCCTCGCAGTCCCGGGAATAACCTCTCTCAGACCATCCTGATCCAGGATGTTCCTAGATTACATCACACATCCTGTGGTGCTGTGTGTTTGGTGACCAGGAGGACACATAAACACATGGGGCTAGTTGGGTGTTTCCCCACACCAATGCTAGAGGGGGATACACAATACTTTCCACTTCTTTTTTTTCAAATAATACCTCTGCTAGCTCTACATCTGTAAGTTTGATTACTTTTAACATTTTCCCCCATATTTTGTCAACAATGATGATCTCAAATTTTTTAAGGTCACTAATGCATTAATGCATCATTCCCAGTGATTGTTATGGTCATGAATGCAGCCCTGGAGAGTAACTCACCAGGGATACACTCGTGCCAACTCTATGGGGTTGATACTGTCCCAGAGCATCAGCATGATGCTCTTGGACTGTGACTGGCAGGCCCAGAAGTTCATTACAGCATCATGATGTCCAATAGGCTGAATCACTCTTTTTATGAAAAAATAATACGTAAAAAAGATATTTGTGGACCAACATGGTAAAAGGTACGCCCGCGCAACCCTTCGTGGGCGTACCTTTTACCATGATGATCCACATTTTTCAAAAAGTTATAGCATTTTCTTGACAATATCTGATATATGTGTCAGATGGCTATCTTGAACAATCTAAACACTTGAGTGAATATTGCTACAAAAAGGTGGGGTGCAGGTGGATCTGTCTGTAAATGCAGGCAATTCTGTGAGGATCAGCAGGAACATTAAACAGACGCATTTAAAAAGACTTGACCTAAAGGATTCCTTAACAGACTCAATAAGAAAGTTGTAATGATGTCTCTATCTTATAAGCATATAAAGATGGCTGATCAATTAAAATGTGTATGACATTAAAATGATATATGATAGAGCTATGGGTCTTCACAAAGACATTGATGGCATATAGGCTATTGTGGCGTAGACCGAGGGGTCGGGGGAACCACCGACCCCGGAGTCACGTCAGACGTTCTCGTATTACCATATATATATGTCGGTGTACACCGAGGGGTCGGGGGCGATGCCGAAACCGTCCTGGTGCGGGGGCGGAGGAGCCGCCGACCTCGGAGTCACACCCAAAAACGTTCCATTTACCTGCGTTCGGAGGAGGGTTCCTCCGACGCTGGATCTCTGTCGGAGACGCCAGCGTTGGAGGAACGGGAAGCGTATAAATAGGAGGGGATCGACACCTTGAGGCAGTCTGGATCCACGGGTGCTGGTGTCTACATCTTCAGGCTTCCCCTCCATAGGCTAGGAGTTACACAAGGATACTTAGCTGGTGTGGCAGAGAATGCCAGGCAATAAAGTGTCATTAATAACAAGAAGCCGAGTTGTGTGATACTTCCGCATTACAATAGTGGACTCCGATAAAAACGCTACATTGGTGACAGCGGTGTTTTTCTACGGACCCACACTGATAAGAGGAAGGATAGGATGGCAGAAGCAGCACCGATTCCAGACTGGGAGGCGGAGACAGGAGATGGCCGCGAGGAGCGAGGAACACTGCTAGAAGTGGTGGACGAGGATA
The DNA here is from genome assembly GCA_949317995.1 of Acholoe squamosa. Classification (NCBI taxonomy): domain Eukaryota; kingdom Metazoa; phylum Annelida; class Polychaeta; order Phyllodocida; family Polynoidae; genus Acholoe; species Acholoe squamosa. The sequence goes on along the minus strand of OX439039.1, from coordinate 26,894,600 downwards.
TCACGATCCGGAGACCGGGACTGGAGAGACCAGCAAAGGAGGCCCCCGAACGGCAGGCAGAGCCGTTGGAGCGGGAGCAGTTGGAGGAGGGCCTGGGAGTGGAAGAAGATAGCGGGAAGAGAAGGGAGGAGCGGCCCAATCCTGCAGAACTCCTGTGGCCATGGGAGAAAGAAGGTACAGGCCCAGGGGACGAGGACAGACGCCAGAACCAGAAGTGGAGGACCCCGGTAGGACGGGGAGGACGGCAGGGAACGCAGAGGGAGGGAGAGACAGACCAAGCGTTCCGGAGGTGGTCGGGCGGAGATTGGGGCCTGACGGCAGGGGATCGACCCGAAGACCAGAGACGGAGGCGCCAGGCGTCCCCGGAGAAAAACGAGGTGGCGGAGGCTATCCTGCATTTAGCTCGAGAGGGAGTGATGGAGGAGGCGGTGAAACGGGAGAAAATGCCAGAGGCAACAGGAGGAGAGTACAGGAGGGTTAAGACGGAGGACGGAGGCCTAGAGGGCGAGCTGGAAAGGCGGGGAGGGGCCGACGGAGAGGGTAGCTCCAAAAGAAAGCCCGTGGTTAAACCCACAAGGTACGATGGAACAACGGACCTGGAGGACTACTTGAACCATTTCGATCTGTGCGTCAAGGTAAATAGGTGGTCGGAGGCAGATGCAGGAATGTTTTTGGGCCTGAGTCTGACGGGGGCTGCAAGACGACTCCTCACGGCGGAAACCGGCCACCGCCGACGGGTACAGGGACCTGAGGAAGGCTCTAGTGGAGCGGTTCGAACCTACAAACCAGGAGGAGACGTATAAGGCGTTCCTGAGAACGAGAGTGCGGAAGACAGGAGAAGGGCTCCAGGAGCTGCAGGAGGACCTCATGAAATACACCCGCCTAGCGTACCCCGAGGCGGATGCCCGGACGACGGACACTCTGGCTCTAGATAGGTTTTTATTGTGTCTGGAGAACCCGCTGCGGCAGTGGGTGTATCAGTCCCAACCCAAGGATCTGCAGGCAGCGGTCATGACAGCGGTGGGGGCGGAGGCTTATCTAAAGGTGGAACAGGAGACGCGACAACGGGTGCGGTCTGCGGACGCCTCCGTAAATGAACACCTTCAGGCTAACAACGATAAGATGAACCAAGTGGCGGAGATGCTAACGACCCTCATGAAGAGGTCGGAGGGATCGGCCGCCGGAGGGGGAGACAAAAAAAAGAGGAGCACGGCCTGCTACGGGTGCGGCCAGGAGGGCCACTTTAGGAGGGACTGCCCGGTGGCGAAAGGAACAAAACCTGGAGAGAGAGCAGTTACGGGAGAGGAAACGCGGCCGGCGGGAAACTAGAACCGACCTATACGCGAGGCCAAGTACAGGTCGGGGGGAATGGGCCTAGAAACGTGATACAAGGAAGGAGGGAGCGTGGAGGAGGCGGAGTAATAGTGACAGGGACCCTGGTGGGGGCACCAGTGCAACTATTAGTCGACACAGGGGCCTCTCTTAACTTACTCTCACAGCGGTGGTGGGAACAGCACGGGGGTAGGAGGACCCTGGCAGCAACAACGGAGAAGGTTTTCTCCGTGGAGGGCCGGCCGATGACTTTGATGGGAGAAATGAGAGCGGAGCTGCACTTGGGTCGACGGACGGTGGAAGCCACCTTTGTAGTTAGCGACACAAGCACGGAAGGGATCCTAGGGGCAGCGTTCTTGAGGGAAAACAACCTCATAGTGGACGTGGCAAAGGGACGGTTGGTATGGACGGAGGTGGAGGAAGTCTGTAGAATAGTCAGTGTGCGCTCGGCGGTCCTGGGGTCGGGGGAAGAGACATCCGTGGAAGGAGCAATCACAGGCCCCTGGGAGACTGGAGGGGACGGTATTATAGAGGGCCTGGCAGGGCACAAAGGGGAACCAGACTTCTTGGTGGGGAGAGGACTGATACGACCGGAAGGTAGGGAAGCCTGGGTCAGGGTTCTCAACCCCGGGAGGGAACCGGTCATCATATACCGGGATATGACACTGGGGGCGATACAACCGGTGGAGGCTGGAACGGGGTCCTTGGAGGCAGAGGCAGGCGGAGGCAGCTGGTGTCGGAGAGCGGAGGGCGTGGACCATAAGGCACTCATCACGGAGCTGGTGGCAGGCTCGGAGGCGCACCGACGGAAGGAGTTGGGCCGACATCGATGTTACATCGATGCCTTCCAATGCCATAAGGAAGACAAAGGGCACACAAGCCTCGCGCAACACCGAATCGATACGGGAAACCAACCCCCCATCAAATAGCCACCGCGGCGGCTAGCTCCCCACAGAAGAGAGACGGTGGGGAGGAAGTAGATAAGATGCTGGAAGTGGGGGTCATCGAGGCATCAGTGAGCCCGTGGGCATCGCCGGTGGTCCTAGTAAAAAAAAAAGATGGAACCACACGTTTCTGCGTAGATTATCGCCGGCTCAACAAGGCAACCGTTAAGGATGCCTACCCCCTTCCCCGGGTGGAGGACTGTTTAGACACCATGGCGGGGGCCACCTGGTTTTCGTCGTTGGATCTGGCGAGCGGCTACTGGCAGCTCGATATAGCGGAGGAGGATAAGGAAAAGACGGCGTTTACCACGCATAAGGGCCTGTATCAATTTATCCGAATGCCCTTTGGGCTGTGTAACGCACCGGGGACGTTCGAGAGGGTCATGGAGGTGGCAATGAGAGGACTACAGTGGAAAACGTGTCTGGTATATCTCGATGATATTGTGGTTTTCTCCGCCACCTTTGAGGAGCACCTGGTGCGCTTGGGGGAAGTATTGGACCGGTTAAGGACAGCGGGGTTGAAGGTGAAGCCGTCAAAGTGCCAGTTAGCGAGGCGGAGAGTCTTGTTCCTGGGCCACCAGGTGAGTCAGGAGGGGGTGGAGACGGACCCGTCCAAAATTGAGGCCGTGCAGTCCTGGCCTACGCCGGAGAGCGTTACGGAGGTGAGGAGCTTCTTAGGCTGGGCGGGGTACTATAGGACGTTCGTATCGGATTTTTCTACGGTGGCCAAGCCGCTGAGCTCATTGGCGGAGAAGGGGAGAGCGTTCAAGTGGACGGGGGAATGCGAAGCGGCATTCCAGGAGCTCAAAAAGAGACTAACGGAGGCGCCCATCCTGGCATTCCCCCGAGCGGAAGGGGCCCTGGTAATGGACACCGACGCCAGCGATACAGGACTGGGGGCGGTACTGGCCCAGGACCAAGACGGAGTGGAGAGGGTTCTGGCCTACGGGAGCCGAACCCTGGGAAAGGCGGAGAGGAACTATTGCGTTACCCGAAGGGAGCTCCTTGCAATAGTGTTCGGGCTTAGGAAATTCAGGCACTACTTGGTGGGCCGTCCAGTCAGAGTGAGGACCGACCATGCCTCTCTCCGTTGGTTACTGGATTTCAAGGAGCCGGAGGGCCAGCTGGCCCGGTGGCTACAGATAATAGGGACCTACGACATCCAGATCCAGCATAGACCAGGACGGCTGCACGGGAATGCAGATGGACTCTCCAGAACTCCGTGTAGACAATGTGGGAGGGAGGATGAGGCGGAGCAGACCCTCCACTGTCGTGTTTTCACACGGGCACAGAGCCAAAGCCTCGCAGGAAGAAACGAAAACCCAACCACGCTACCCGTGAGACCCCCAGGGCGAGAGTGGGCGGTACTCCAGGCAGAGGACCCGCTCCTCCGAAGGGTAAAGCGCTGGGTGGAAGGGACGGAGACCCCGGGGGAAGAAGAGAGGAGGGACTGGGACTACGAAAGGAAGGCATGGCACGCCCAGGCAACCAGGATGTCCGTGGAGAAGGGGGTCTTGGGTCGGTGGTGGATGGCAGAGGCAGGAAAGACTTCCAAATCGCCGTACCAACGGAGGAGCGGAGGACGGTGTTACGAGAGGTGCACGGAGAACCACTGGCCGGCCACCTGGGACGTAATAAAACCATCAGGCGTCTACAGGGCGGGTACTACTGGCCGGACTTCCGGAGGGACGTGACACTATGGTGCGAAAGGTGTGAACCTTGTATCAGGAGAAAGGCGGGCCCTCCCCCGCACAGAGCACGGATGGGACATGTAGGGGCAGGACTCCCACTGCAAAGGATGGCCATGGATGTGATGGGACCACTCCCCATGACATCAGCGGGGAATCAGTTTATCCTGGTGGTGGCCGACTACTTCACCAAGTGGACGGAGGCCTATGCCCTCCCCAACCAAGAGGCGCCCGCCATCGCAAGGAAGTTTGTGGAGGAGTTAGTCTGTCGCATCGGGGCACCGGTGGAGATACACACCGACCAAGGGAAAAACTTCCAATCGGGATTGTTCCGGGAAGTGGTGGCCCTGCTGGGAGTAAAACAGACCAGAACATGTGCTTTCCGACCGCAAAGCGACGGGATGGTGGAGAGGGCGAACCGCACGATTGAGATGCTCCTGGCGACGGTGGTGGCGGAGACGCAGAGGGACTGGGATCGGCCGCTGCCGTTCGTAATGGCGGCCTATAGATCATCAGTCCACTCGTCAACGGGGGTGTCCCCCAATGCAATGATGTTGGGGAGGGAGACAGCCGTACCCCTGGACCTGATCTACCCATTGGAAAATGGTGCAAGGGCCGGCGTGGGATATGTGGCCGAACTACAGGAAGGCATGAGCCGGGCCTACAAGACAGCGCGAGCCAATCTGGGCCGGGCGGTGGAGAGGCAACGGAGAAACTATGACGCGAGGGCTGAGGAGGGCACTTTTGACGTCGGGGGAAGAGTATTCTACTACCACCCGCGGAGGAAGAAAGGGTTGACTCCTAAGCTGCAGAGCTACTGGACAGGACCGTGGGAGATAATGGCCAGAATCGGTGAAGCGGTATATAAAATAAAAAAAGGGAAGGTCACCAAGTTGGTGCACTACGACGCCCTCAAGAAGGTTCCCCCAGGGCCCCTCCACGGGGGCCAGGACTCATCGGAGGAGGAGGAGCCGGAGAAGGAGAGCCAGGGGCCAGACGAGGAGACGGATTCAGCCCAGTCGGAGGAGGAGGAGTCTGCGGGGGCGGTAAGAGCGGTCATCCGGGACTTGAAGAGGGGTGCTCCCGGGGACAGCCGGGCTTAGGCGGAGGCGGCGTCTACTCCCAAAGCATGCAAGATGGCGACGGATACTAGTTCATGGTATGAGGAGTGGTTGGAGGGAGAGAGGAAGACAGCCAGATGGGGAGCTATGGCTCACTGGAGGGGCGAATGCCCCGAGGACGAGCCCCCACTTGACGAGGAATACATCTCTCCCCTGGAGGAGGCCGATGGAGGGACGTGCGAAGCAGAGAGAGTTGCTCTCCGGGCCCGGAACGACGTAAAAAGGGCAGAATGGAGGAGAAGACGCAAAGATCCGGAGAGGAAGGCCATACTGGGGCGGCATGCGGAGAGATGGCGGGTATACGAGATGCTGGAGGAAGCGGAGCACGAGAATGCCACCAATGAGGAAAGGGAGACACGGAGGAGAGTACACCGTGACCTCAGGGGCCCAAGGGCTCCCGAGGCAGCAAAAATGGCGGATCGGAAAGCATCACGGGACGCGACGGTGGCGCCGCCGAGTGGGCAAGGGAGGAAAACCCCGCCGAAAACAGAAACACCGAGGGAGGTGGCACCCCCGAGCGGGGATAAAGTCCCGCCTAAAGCGGCGTTGCTAGGCAACGAAGTGGATGCGGAGGACGGAGGCGGGAAGGGAGCAAGGACAATAACGGTCATGTCCGGCGCGATGGGCGACGACAGACGACGGGTGGTTCTCTCTGACGGTGAAAAGGAGGACTCAAGAGGAGGAGGAAGACTGAGCTCCACGGTGGTGGAGGTGAGGAGGCAAGAAAACGGCCAGGGGAGACAACGGAGTAGAGAGGGCCGGCGAAAAGAGAGAGGGAGGCTCTCCCCACCCCACTCTTCCTCTAGCAGGTCGTTGAGTGGCTCCCAAGCCCCCCGGGGGAGCGCATGGACGGAGGGGAGCAGGAGGGGGAGGTCACCCCAGGAGAGTCAGTGGGACGGCGGAGACCGTGGGAACGGGAGGCGAGAACATTCCAAGTCCCACGGCCGCGCTTACGGAGGCAGGAAACACTGGGGAAAGCGTGGGAAAGGCGCGGAACCACTCCGAGAAAGATGGGGGAATCCCACCAAAGCGGAGGGAGGAGGACCGCGGCCGCTGATTGGCCAGGAGGAGAGAAGGGGAGGGGCCAGGATGGCGGAGGCGGGCGGAGGCCGGGGATATAAAGATGGAGCTAACTCTATTGATCTCACAAAACCCACCGCAGAGTGGCCGAAGACGATCATCATGAGAAGACAGCACACCATCGAGGGCAAGCCCATGAAGACAGAGCTAGTTGACGGGGAATGGATTCCGAAGTTCCCGTGTGACCAGTGCAGGGCGAAGGCGGACGGAAGAGTCTGGTACTTTGCCAGGAAAGATGGGATGACGAGACATCTGAAAAGGCATGAAAATTATCAGGACGGCTACAGGTGCCCGGAGGCCGGGTGCCTGCACATGGTGGCACAGGACCGGGGCGATGACATGCAGCGCCACGTGGGGCGCCGCCACCCTGAGAGGGGTCCCTGGGTACAGCCCGAGGAAACCATGTCCCTACCCCTGGGGCTTCTGAAAGCCAAAGCGGAGAAGATCTTGGCAGAGGAGGATAGAAAAAAAAACAGAGAAAGCAGCGGAGGCGGCGGGGGCATTGCCCTCCGGGCCGAGGAGGAGGAAGGCGGAGCAGCCACAGCCACAGCCCAGCACCTCAACGGCCGAGCCTGACCAGCAACCCAGCACCTCGTCTTGTCGGCAGCCCAGCATGTGGACGACCGGGGGGGCGACCACCCCGGCTTCCACCACGTCGTCCCTGGTGTCTCCGGGCATCGGGATAGGGGAGGAGGAGGTGGAAGAAGGACTCCTGGAGGCCTCCAAGTTCCTGGAGGAACTGGCAGGTCTGTGGACCCCATCCCAGGCAGTCCCGGAGGGAGTAGTCACCCGGAGTGGCTCCGGGGGAAAGGGCCTGAAAAGGAAGGGGCTGAAGGAGGTGGAGGCCCTCCCGGGGAAGAAAGCACGGCGGTCCCCCCGGAAGCCGGCAGAGGAACCGGCGGTGGCCCCCGGAGAAAAAGGAAGGGGGAGTGGGGGACAGTGGAGAAGAGGAAAAGGGTAGCCCGCGGCTCTTGTCGGAGGCGGAGCAGAAGCGGGTCGGGTATGTGTTGGACGTTCTCACGGGAGTATACGGGAAGGAGAAAGAATCCCCTACTCATATGCTGGTCCGTCTGAAGACGGAGTTACCCCCGGGCTCCCTGGATATGAGGAAAATCGAGCAGGACTATGAGGCTACCAAAGCAGGGCAGCCCCTAACAAGAACTCTTTTAAAAAGCGGAACTTTTGACGATGTGTCAGGGTCGGGGGAGAGTGAGGAAGAGGAGTCGAGCCCGGAGAAGGGAGGGGGGAAACACACCATCTCGGGGGGATTGGACTCCAGCCCGGAGAAAGTAAGCCAATACGCCATAGTCGGGGAGAAGCCTAAGCCCATCCTCTTCACCGGCATGGGCGTGGCCAAGAAGCAAGTAAGGATAGACTCGCCCGAGTCTCCTCAAAGGACAACAGACAGGGGGCCAGACAGGCAGGACCCTAAATCACCAGGGCGTCGGGGCGCCGACGGCTCGGAGTCATCGGAGGAGGAGGAACAATCCATACAGAGTACCTCCCCCCAGTCGGAGGAGAAGGACACCTCCACCACCAGAGATGCTTCCATCCTCTCGGAGGGGAAGGAGGACGAGGCAGACACAGGGACGGAGGAGACCGGGGCAGTCCAGGCGGGAGAAGGGGACACCGCGCGGCAGCCGGAGGCGGGGGAAACTGGTCAGGGCCAGGGAACTGGCCAGCCTGACGAAGAGGAGGAGGTGGTGCTACCGCCCGAGGTGGCAGCGTGCCCGGAGTTAGCCAGAGAGTACCTCAAAATTATCAGACGCGGGAAGGAGAGGCAGAGACAGTTAGCGGCGGAGAAAGAAAAGAGGGAGGCGAAGGAGAAGGCGGAGAGAGAGAGAATAGAGAAGGAAAGGAAAGCGGAGGAGGATAGGAAAGAGGCGGAAAGAGTAGAAAATCTCAGGAAGAAGGAGGAGGAAGACAGAGTAGAGGCAGAGCGACTCCGGGCGTTAGAAGACAAGGAAGCCAGGAGAGACAAGGAGAGAAAGGATAAGCTAAAGAGAGAGGCCGCGAAAGAAGAGAAGAACCCCCCTAAACAGCAGAAGAGCCCCCGGGGGAAGAAAAGTGCCAGGACTACGGGACTGGAGGAAATGTTGGAGGGCGTCGGTCTCTCCCGGACCCCGCCCCGAACAGAGGTGGAAAGAGTTCCCCGGACGCCTAGACGAAGCACGGAGGACCTCTTACGGTCAAGATCTACACCGGAGAACAAGTCCGATACCTCCCCAGAAAGACGGGCGAGGTCAGTAGAAACCCCTGGGACGGGGGACTATATGGGGGGAAGTCACCCGGAGGCGAGGGCAAGCACGTCAGGAGCAGAGAGGACTACCCCGACCAAAGGTAAAAAGGGGTCAAAGGGGAGGAGGCAGCCCCCTCCACCAAAGACAGGCACGGGATCAGGGAGGACTGGGGAAGGAGTTACACCGTATCAGATAACCCGGAACCCCAGGTGCATAACGATTGGACTGGACGGACTAATAGTGAAGTCCCCTAGGGGCGATTTTCTCCTCCAGATAGAAGGAGGGGAGGAAGGAGGCCGATACTATGGTCCTCGTCCCCGAGGGGACGGAGACGATTCAGGAGGACATCAACAGCGACAGGATTCTACCCGTACCCAAGACAGATAGGTTAGTCCTGGTGACGGGGGCCCAGCTACATGAGGCGGCGGGGGGAAGTGTGGCCTCGACGGAGGGAGTAGTCTCCATACAGGAGGTAGTCAAGGAAGCAGAACCAGTAAAAAGGAAGGATACGGAGGAGGAGGGGGAATCGGTTAAGGACAGACTGATGCCGTGGCATAGGGACTACACGGGACCGGAGGCCCTCCGGGCTTACGCGAAGCAGCTGCGGCAGCCAACCTACATGGGACCGGACCTGCGAGTGATTCCAGGAGGAATGGCCTCCGCCTCCATACAGAGTCTCGCTAACGGAGAGTTCAAGCTGGTGCAGGTAACGAGGACGTGTTACGGGGATAGCACGGGCAAAGGATTATGCAGTCGGTGTGGTCAGAGGTGGCCTAAAGGAGCGAAAGCAGAAGAGGAGACAGACGAGACGGGGACGGAGCCGACGGAGGGGGCGGAGGCAGACGTTACCGAGGTCCCGACTGAGGAGGCGGAGGAGGATGCCGAGATGCAGACGGAGAGAGCCGACGCGTCCACCTCTTGTGAGTAGGGTAAGTGACACTACGTGGCAAGCTCTGGGGGCAGGGCTGACGGGAAGGCTCCAGTACAGGGGCGCGGCGTTCCAACGGAAGCGGGGGGAACGGAAGACATCGGAGATGCTGCCGGGTCGGAGGGAGCTGTCTCGTAAGGTTAAGGGGGGGCGTGAAGGTAGCGACGGCCGAGTCCACGGGTCGCTGGCCAGTACAGGTACAGAAACTGAGAAGAACGAGGGGAAGCAGCTCAGACGAAAGCATGAGCAGGGGAACGGTAGTAATGAAAGGCTACTTACCTTGTTGTTACAGTAACGGATCGGGGAGTCCGGACGGAGGGTGCCGAAGGAGGAGCACCGGAGGGACCAACTCGGAGGGCGAACGACGGAGGCGGTCGGTGGAGGGGTCCGGATGGGGACTGGTGGCTGCCAGAGGAGGACGTCACTACGGAGTACGAAGGGTACATGCACATCTTGTTGGTCATTTACGAGATGGCCGGTTTTGACTTTATACGAGAGGAGTACCAAGTGTATATTTACGCCTTGTTGGTGATTTACGAGATGGCCGGTTTTGACTTTATACGAGAGAACTTGGGATTACGATAAGAGTATGTATATAGACGTACCGGCGACGGCCAGGGATAGGATTACGGGAAACGAAGGTGGAGTTTACAGTACATGGATTAAGGGCGACAGACAGAGGTGTCGGAGGTGACGGAGGACCGGGGCGCCACCGCCAGGGGGCCACCGATCCTACAGGATGACCAGAATGACATTGTTATAAGAAGGGTCGCTACGGACCACGCTACTATAGGTCATGCTAAGCCACTACAGTGGAGGTTCATACGAGTCAAGCTTACTAGATGATTGTATGTATATATGAACAATGATAACTTGTATGTATGTGTAAATAATGATAATACGTAAACACCCAGGGGCCATGGTGTATATAGTTTATTCAAAATTGGATACCCATCTGCAGGAGGGTCATATATCACTTTCACCCAGTACGCTATTAATTAGTTGGGGAGAGTGTGGCGTAGACCGAGGGGTCGGGGGAACCACCGACCCCGGAGTCACGTCAGACGTTCTCGTATTACCATATATGTATGTCGGTGTAGACCGAGGGGTCGGGGGCGATGCCGAAACCGTCCTGGTGCGGGGGCGGAGGAGCCGCCGACCTCGGAGTCACACCCAAAAACGTTCCATTTACCTGCGTTCGGAGGAGGGTTCCTCCGACGCTGGATCTCTGTCGGAGACGCCAGCGTTGGAGGAACGGGAAGCGTATAAATAGGAGGGGATCGACACCTTGAGGCAGTCTGGATCCACGGGTGCTGGTGTCTACATCTTCAGGCTTCCCCTCCATAGGCTAGGAGTTACACAAGGATACTTAGCTGGTGTGGCAGAGAATGCCAGGCAATAAAGTGTCATTAATAACAAGAAGCCGAGTTGTGTGATACTTCCGCATTACAATAGTGGACTCCGATAAAAACGCTACACTATATATAACAAGCTGCCCGGCCTCCATTCATGTTTGGTGATCAGGGGAACAAACCAAAATCAGTCCTACAGAATACTCTGAAAGTAGAGATGTCAATAATACAATAAAATGCTGATGGAGCTTTCATTTTGATGGATGTGCTGTAATTTAGGTCATACAACTGGTTTTGCACAGAATTACCTTGACCTGTTCTGACATTATCTATTAGGATACCTTCATGCCAGTGAACTTTTACCCTATATTTGATAGATATGATAAGGATGACAGTATAGAGGAAGCTGCTAGAAGTGGGAGGGAAAAGGCTCCAGTTGTGTCTAGAGTTTACACCCACTACAATTCCACCACCAAAAGTAGCAGTGACGATAAGTAACAAGAAGTTGTAAACCTGATTTTACAAGATCTTATAGCTCACAAAGATTATATGTCTTGTAAGCTAGTTCACAGAGGAATTGAATCTGTCCCATTGCCAGTATACCATACACCATATTCTGTGTGTGTTGAGGAGAATGAGAAAACAAGGGAACAACTACAACTTTGTCAGTGACAAGGACAATGTACATTTAGTACTTTGTTTTGTGTTTCTATGTTGAAACTTTTCTTCATGGTTTTCATGTCCTCATCTCTAATCAACAGTTTTCCCACTGTTTTTAATGAAACATGCATTTTGGCGGGAACCTGGCCTACCGGAAATGGTAGCAACCATGCTCAAAATAACCAATCCACTTTCTCTCACCCACTATTGGATATCCTCAGGCATTGGAAATGGCTTGGAATTCCACACAGAACATTGCATAATAGATAAAACTTGATTATTGCAGTACGTCCATAAAACTGCAAAAAAACACTCTATATAGATGGCCAAAGGCTGTCTCATATTTGGGGCAAATTTTCTTAATGACTTTCACCCATTTCATGTCCTCATCTCTAATCAACAGTTTTCCCGCTCTTTTTGATGAAACATGTATTTTGGAGGGAAACTTGCCTACCGGACATGGTAGCAAGCATGCTCAAAATAACCAATCCACTTTCTTTCCCCCACTATTGGATATCCTCAGGCATTGAAGGGGGTCTGGATGGGGGGCCCCCCATGTCACATGTCAATTTTAAGAAATGGTTATGTCACATGTCACTTAAATCCCCATGTCCCATGTCACCTCTAAGAACCTCTCATGTCACATGTCGATTTTAAGAAATGGTTATGTCACATGTCACTTAAATCCCCATGTCACATGTCACCTCTAAGAACCTCTCATGTCACATGTCGATTTTAAGAAATTGCCATGTCACCATGTCAAATTTAGTGGTCCACACCCATATTGAAAATGGCTTGGAATTCCACACAGAACATTGCATAATAGATAAAACTTGATTATTGCAGTGCGCCCATAAAACTGCAAAAAAAAAACAACTCTATATAGATGGCCAAAGACTGTCTCATATTTGGGGCAAATTTTCTTAATGACTTTCACCCATTTCATGTCCTCTTCTCTAATCAACAGTTTTCCCGCTCTTTTTGATGAAACATGTATTTTGGAGGGAAACTTGCCTACCAAAGATGATAGTACCCATGCTCAAAATAACCAATCCTCATGCATTGGAATTGGCTTGGAATTCCAAAAGTAACATTGCATAATTGATATAACTTGACACTCTATAGATTAAACTTGATTTTTGCAGTGCACCCAAAGATGGTGAAGACTGAAGACATTGTCTATATGTAATACCATCTATATGATGTTCCCATGGTCAGATGAAAGATCATTGCACATCACCCCAAAAATATTGTCTATAGAGCTTTGTGTAGAATTATGTACAGAAATATGTGTGTCTCACTGAGATGGAGTGTTTCTCCTTATGAGGTAGAGTGAAAGCTTCCCCCTCAGAGTACATCTGGCAATCATTAGTCAGATAAACATCACACTACAGCAGAGATGACCTAGTTACAATAGTAACCAGGATTTCTGTATACAAGGATACAACTTAAGTAAGATCAACTTTATAACTGACATTTGGGGAGACCTCACAAAGGTCACCTATATAAAAATATGTGTGTGAATATTACATGGATATAATCTCACAGGGCCAGCCTAGGTATATCTGGTGTGTCTGAACCCAACATTGACAGAACCCCCTCTGTGTCTATTAGTGACAAACCATCAAACCTCAGATGCACTTTATGTCCTTCTTTAACTAAAAATCAAATTGACTACAAAACACATTTTATGTTTTCTAAGAATGTACAAAGCTGTGAATGAATAAATGAATGTGTGTAGAACTATTAGGATTAGAAAACTTAAAATTCTTTGCTCTTATGATCCTGTCAGCAAGCCTGTTAGTCTTACAATATCTATGATATGGCCCTTTTCACCATCTCAGTGCTAGTTTACAAATGCATTGTGTGTGTGTGTCTTTGCCCTTATGAGGTTCAGTGCCAGCAGAGGTATAATTGAAACTTCACCCCTTCCCCAAGGACCATCTGCCACTCATTAAACATGTTACTCACATGGGTAGTATGACCCAGTATGCTGGGGTCATTTAACTGCAGCTAGTTAGCTTTACTATGATGGGGGCATGTTAATTCCTTCAACCTATGGGCACTATCAATAGCTTAAATTTTTTAAAAAAATTCTAGATTTCAAGTAATGTTCAAAATCCTATATTGTGAGTACCTCATAAGAACAGGTTGTACATAATTGTGTGTCTTAAATGGAGTGTATATGAAAGTATCCTTCCCTGACCCTACATGGACAGATTTACATGGATAGAACCTCATAAGGAGTATCCATGTACTGGGTGTGTCTGATATGGATAGACTTCATAAGGTGTATTGATGTACTGTGTGTGTCTGATATGGATAGGGCCTCCTAAGGAATACACTTGTGCTGTGTGTGTGTCTGATATCGATAGGACCTCATAAGGAGTACCCAGGTACTGTGTGTCTGATATAGATAGGACCTCATAAGGAGTACCCTTATATTGTGTGTGTCTGATATGGATAGGACCTCACAAGGAATACACTTGTGCTGTGTGTGTCTGACATGGATAGAACCTCATAAGGAGTACCCTTGTACTGTGTGTGTCTGATATGGATAGGACCTCATAATAAGTACCCTTGTACTGAGTGTGTCTGATATGGATAGGATGGTGAGGTTCATCGACATGAATAGGATCGTGAGGTTCATTGACACATTTTGGTCCTAACACAGTAATAAAGGTCATACTGAGAGTTATCTCTCTATATCTATGTTAGACAAACACTGTCATCCTATCTATGTTAGACATACAGTCATATACACCTCCTTGTGAGGTTATATCAATGTAGGGCATCACACACAGGTGGTCTTTGTGTTGAATAAAATCAATGCTCAAAGGTTGATGTTACTAGTTGGACTAAAAAAATACAAGGACAACAAAAATATACTGCAACTACTGCATTCCATATTCATCAAATATTGTATTATAATTCAAGACAGCCTGCTTTTTGGAGAGAATATGGATATATTGTTGTAGATTGACTAATAACTGTAGGTAAACCAGGCAAAATTGATACCATTGTAACTTAGGGACTCTTAACATACACCTTTTGCAAGATAACTTTGATAGAATGTAAGTCCCATATCTAACAAGTGGGGCATGTTAGTATGGCAAGTTAGTAGCCCTCAGGCTACATGTCAGAGTTATCTAGTGCAGGAGGTAATCTGATATGGCGTTTATCTATAGACAACCTGATGGTATGTTTGCTTATATTGCCTGGGGTGCCCTTATGAGGTATTGTGGCAGGACAGCAAGTGAGATAACTACCATAGCACAGAAGAGCCACCTAGTGAGTGTGTGTGGAACCACTTAGAATACTGTGTTTGAGGTCTTGACTCAAAAACTCACAAAAATTCTTTTTATGACCTAAAATGCCCAAATAAGGGCATTTCCCCATTCCCGTAAAGTACCTCATAAGGTCCACCCACACACCCACCCACCCACACACACACACACACACACATACAAACTTACCTAAAGGATCTTGGGATATTGCATCTGAGAAACTCAGGCTCCAACCATGCTAGAATCTTCTTCTTCTTCTTCTTCTTCTTCTTCTTCTTCTTCTTCTTCTTCTTCTTCTTCTTCTTCTTCTTCTTCTTCTTCTTCTTCTTCTTCTTCTTCTTCTTCTTCCTCATTATGGTAGAAGTGTGAGAGAACACTCTAGGGCAATCAATGTGATGGTGTGTAGACAGAGGTGATATGGGGAGCAGGGGATTACTCCATAGAGTTTTTTATACCTATACTGAGGACCCCAGAAAAGAGGGCGGGATCAAATCAAATAACTTAAAGAGGCTATCCCCTATTCTGCATATTCAGCAGCACCTCCCCCCAGCCTACAGGTCCACACCCTCTTTTTAGCACTCTAGCAAGACATGCAACCCTGGACATAAAAACTCCACACCTTAGCGCCCCCCACAGTAGCGTACACACACACACACCCACCCTCATGTACTCACCCACCCTCATGTACTCACCCACCCACACACACACCAATCCCTCACACATGCGCAGGCCCACACCCCTCTGCTATATTTAGCCAGACAGACCCCGACCCCCGAAGCCCTTCACCACCCTTTAACGCCCGTTCATTCCAAAATAAGATGTAATTTATGACTGGGCGGGGTGTGAATCTTAGGGTTAATTGTATCCTTTCATCTCACTGACCTTTGGTCTAAGAGGTCAACCTAAATGAATAAACTTGCTTAACACCTGATGAGTGAAAAGGCTAAGAAAAGGATATACCCTTTCACACAAAGAAATAAACGTATCATATACCCTGAATCAAAAGGGTAAATCACGTTCGACAGAATGATACTATCAAGGTGTATAAGGGGTAAGACCTAGTGTTTACACTACAAAGAAGGGATATTCTATACATCACTGCGGGTAAAACCATTGAAAGGAGCCACGACCTCATAATATGTGAGTCGTACACATAGAAAACAGAAAGGGTAGAAGCCGACCTCTGCTCATACATATGAAAGGGTACTGCACATTGTGAAAAGGGTATGACTTATAAAAGTGTGACAATTAAACTATTAATTAATGAACAAAAGGACCTTGATTAGCCTATGATTAACACATGATGTGTCAAACAGTGCAGCAGACGGTCACAGCGGTCACACAAAACGTTGCTACATCTCACTATAGGGCACCTTAAGGAGTTAAACACAAGAAACTATGGCAAATACATTGTCATATCTTGGGTTGATAGCCATGCTTACATCACATGTTCAATCCATGTATTCCTGTGGCCCTCAGGGCATGTGTATGTGCCTGTATGACACCCGCTCTATCCTGTGTGGAGGAAAGGACCTTACCCGGGTACCTGAGTTTGGGGTAGGATATGAAGCTTACACTAAACTTTACCTTCAAAACAACTACATCAGGATCATTCACACCACCAGGAAATATGAGATACTGGATGTAAGGAACAATCCTGTTCCTTGTCATTCACTACCCAGGCTCCCCCCTCACCTCATGGTGTAGCCCTAAACTCTACATCTGGCAGTAAACTGATTGCATCACTCCACCCTGATGTCACTGTAGAGAGTGACAACCACACACAAAGAACACACTCTACCATCAAAAATGACATACGAGTTCTTACCAGCACCCCTGTTGTCAAACTGACTGTGAGGAACAAAACAATAGAAACTGTGAACATGGGTGTAAACACAAATGATACTGACATATCAGGAAGCTCATCAGTGACAGTGGAAATCTATGTGCCGGTGCTCTTTTTTGTATGTATCATCGTACTGGTCTTCACATGTGCTATAGTGATCAAGCATGTAAGGCGGGGTAAAAATAACATCTGGAATCAAATGAGGCATATGAATCTAAGCCTTAACACAACCACACAGGAACTACTACCAAGGATGTTCCCTAACTGGCTGTAAGTACATAACAGCATTTTTAAATAGAAATCTGTCTTGATTAATTATTCAGTGCTTCTCACTCACCTTAACACATTCATATAGAAGGAAGATTTCCACCCTATCAGCACAATATTTGCATACTATTTGAGTTCGAACAGAGTGGAATATCTGCTACCAAATAAAGTGCACCTGTTATAACCGTGCATGAACAGAAGATTCCTTTTCATAGCAACCTTTTGCATGTGTTATTTCCAGATCTCCAGCACAAAGATATACCGGGACACCTGATATGTTAATAGTGGCTAGTCCCACACCAGCAAGGTGAGACATAATTAGTAGAAGCTCAACCTTAGCCAAACAATGAATGTAGACCTTAATAGACATCTTGAGGCAGTCAAGAAGCATCAGTAAAGAATTGAAACTCTATTTATATATATATATATATATATATATATATATATATATATATATATATATTTAGACATATGCTGTATCACATTAGATCAGATTTAAATTAGCCCTCACCTTTCATACAGGACTTGTATTGTTCACTGAATAGACTTAAATTGGCCCCATACTATTATTACAGAGTTAGCAGAGAAAGAGAAGTATTCAACCGGCGCCTCGAGCTTCATCCTTGAACTCTTCAATGGTACGCCCGGGTACATCACAGGATCCAAATGACCCCTGGCAGCCTGCACCCCTTTCAGGCTGCTGGAGGTTCCACGTAATCAGAAAATGAGCCTGCAAAAAACCCTAAACTTGAACTCTTTAAAGACGAGATAACCGTCTATGTCACCTCCACGCCTGTGAAAAAAACCTGAACAGCAGAATCCACGGTAACCCCTCCACAAAAAATACCATTCGTCACTAGATGTTTCATTCAGTGATACATCTAACATAGCAGACAGTCCATCTGAAGGCGCCACTAAATACATAAGGCTCGGTAGGAAAACAATTACAGTAACAGAAAAACCAAAGAAAGCTAAAAAGAAGAAAAAATAAAGAAATATAGACTCATACATCTGTACAGTTGAGGTCACAAAAAGAGTTATAACATGTGTTAGATCCATACATACATAAAGCTTAAAGATACATTTCTGAGCTTATTTTGTTATGTTCAAAGCGCATTACAATACATAGCCATTATGATTACAGTAGGACATAGGCATGAGCTGCATTGAAATGGTTTTCTTTCTTACCTGAAGCATACAAAGAAGTTAGAGACAATACATAACCACCCTGTTACAGCATGATATTGAGATGATTAGCGTTCAGACAGATGTTTTTTTATTAAGCGATGTATACTAAATAGTTAGGCAGACACCGTCTTATATATATTGATATCCAAGATGCATTTGTTAGATTTGTGTGAGTGTTTGTATGTTATGTTCTGTGTTAACTGATTGTAATAAAGAGTAAAAAAGAAAATAGCTTGCTCATGTGTAACCGTGTGTCATATTAACGAGAGTTAATTTTTGAATATTGAACTAAAGCTCTGTATACAGGACACTCAGAGCAATGGAACACCATGCGCCCGTAGGAAGGGAGCAGGGTTCCAACTACTGTCTGATTTACAGCTTTTTCTAACTCGACAGGTAGCGAGAGAAAATGAGTTATTTTACCCACTTTAATTATTGAAGAGAGCTCATTTTCAGATCTTCCAAAGAAGATATGTGATTTTAGAGACAATCTTAACTTCTCCAAAATGCATGAAGTTATCCTTTGCACGCACGCACCTTGTAAAGAAAAGCCCATATGTAGGCGATATCTCTGTAGAATCTTTCTAGCTTTAAAACCGCAGAAACTCAGCCTTGCCCCATACCCATGACCTGTATAATCCATGTACTGATCAATAGATGTCAAATAAGCTACGCCCAGACTGCGATTGAAAGCATGAAAACGGTACATGGTATCATACTGCATACGTGCTGTATGGTAATAAATTGTAAAAATGTGATCAGCAACATCTTTTCTCTCTACAGGCACTAGATCGAACAGAAGGATCAGCTCCATCTGATTTGAATAGAAAGATATAGGAACCTTTCCTCTGAAACAATACAACACACGAATCATGGTCATAAATAAGTGACGTGTAGTGAAAAGGTTTTCATTGAAAATCACATGAGAATCACTAGGTATTGTCTTACCATAGAACGGGAGATCAATGACGCGTGATAAACTGTACCCAAAAGCTGACATATTAAAGATCTGTCTCTGTCTCTATCTATCTATCTATCTATCTATCTATCTCTCTCTCTCTCTCTCTCCTTAGTGACTGTGTTAAAAATCCACAAAAAGCGTCCCCATAAAACTAAAAACAGCACGGCAGAAATTACTTGGCCGAACCCCTAAATCAGTATGACCACCTCCACATAGCTCACCCTTTCAATGAAAACCATTTAATGCTGCGGGCGCCATCTGGAAGAATTATATCTAACTATTATTAACAGAGTCAGGCCACAGTGGGTACCAGCAGTGTCATCTGGCAGTTATAAGATTAACTACAAATAACTGCTAGAGAGAGATAGAGAGGGAGAGAGAGAGGGGCAGTACATACATATTATTCCTCACTAGAGTGCGCTTCCAGTTAACTAAAGTTTAATAATGATACAAGGTGGCGCCACATTAGCAGGCTGATAGAAATACCGTAAAGCTCCTTTCATTCAGGTTAATTCAAAATGGCCTGCCATCAGGCCCCCATGTGTTGGCAAATATTGTGGATTTCATAAGACCTTATCAAAGTGCACAATCCGCAGCTACCACCAAAGGTGGTAGTAGCTGAAAAAGAAATAGCAAGTCCTGTTAATTTTCCACTATTGATTTTTCAGAGCTACCATCAGTGCTGGTGGTAGGAAAATAAATTGATAGTGGCTGACCACAGGATTACCTGTGTGTATCATTACCACTCCTCTACTGAAAGGCCACTCATGCATTTTATGCCCTATAATATATGACCCGTCCTACCTCCCAAGGGGGAGCTGGTACACACTATAAATAGCTCATACAATTATGAGGAATTGTTTATGCCCCATTGTGAAAAGGAGTGTTCCACAGCTATTGATTTATTTTGTGGCTGTTGCAATAGGCCTGGCACTGTGCAAACTGTGTGTTTTGCTTATGGTACTAGTAGGTTAGACTTGCCCAAGTCTCACAGTTTAATATCAGAAAAGTGAATTAAAATTGAAATGAATTAAAGTTTTAAGTTTTAAACAGAAATATTAAGAACACCTCTAGTGAATTGAGACCTCACTGGAGGAGTAGGGGGAGGGGCTGAGTAGCGTCTTATTAGAACCTAGCGACTACCACTAGTCTAGTGGTAGGTCTATGCACACACAAAAAAAATTATGAATATCTTTTGTTGGACTTGCTAACCCAAGTTGGGAGTTTGCACGTACCCAAACCACTGAAGTTTTCTTGGGAGTTCATGCCTAACCCTTAGGAAAAATTCCTGACTGGCCTATTTCTCCTAACTTGCCTTAGACTTGTTCACTAACTACATAGACTTTCAAGCAATATAGCAATTCTTTTTATCTTAATTGAAATGGTCAGTGTAAACTCCACATAGTTTAAGACAATCCAGAACAGAGTCTCTCCATTTGAGAAGCAAGTTCATTGTCTCACATCATATTCATTTACAATCACTAAACTAAGTTGCTCTTGGTTTGTCATAAGGCCACAGATGTGGATATAATATGAGTTATTTGAATTTCCACAGAAAAGGTGTTTCCACTCTTCTTCCTTGCTCCTTCAATAGCACATTTACAAGTATTGTTCTGACGAAATGGGGACAAATGGGTATTTTGACATTAGCCTGTTGTATTTCTTCACTAATCATTTAATACCAATTTTAATGACATCCACCAGATCAGGCTCATGTGGACCTTGAATGGTATATATAGTTTTGCATACCTATGACCGATATTAAGTGTGCGAGAAGCCAAAAATAAGTTAAAAATAGCAATTTTTGTGATTTTCTACTAAAAATTCATTGTAATATGGTGGCAAGTAAATCAATTTGAAGAAGTATTTTGCTTTTCTGGTCATTTTCATATAGAATGCATATGGAAGGAATGATAGAAGTGTCTTAACCAAATACAGCATGTGTACTTGTTAGTGGGGGGCCTCTATATGATTTTGTAAAGTTTTCTTAGGCTACGCTTTACATTATATAATACATGTCCCCAGGGTTTCCAATATTTAATGACCATTGATATTATAAGTGCTTATCAACTACCCCTTGCACATACATATGTTAAAAAACAGAGAGTGAGAAAATATTAAAAATTCTCGGCAGAGTGTCACTCTGAAGTTCATGATAAGTGTTTGGCAAACGTTTCTTAGGCTACGCTTTACATTTTATAAATCAACACAGCTCTTGCAGGTATTATATTTAACTATCCATTGTCCCCCATATATAACTCCATAATGAAAGTGACAATATGTGAAAATAATGGAACACTGGTATAAACACAAAGCAGTATGGGATCAAATATGTAGTCATTCTGCAGCGATCAGGCTACGCTTTACGATAGGCTACGCTTTACACTAGACCATTTATATAAGACCAGCAGCCCTGTATGTGCATTGTTAGGCTACACTTTCTACTTGGTCATCTTAGTGGTACTCATAATGTATGTGTATGCTGGGTTATAACTTACTACAGCCCATTCATAAAAAAAACCATAGACCTGTATGTTTGTCATTAGGCTACTCTTTACATTAGGTTACGCTTTACGCTTCTATTATACCTCTCACATAAGCCTACCTCTCTTATAAGCCAACCCCCCCCCCCAAACTTAATTAAATTGATAGCCAAATGTTGACAAAATTGAATTGTTTTAGACTGTCATAACTGGAATCAATACCTTGCTCATGAGCAGACTCTCTATATCAAACAAATTTATGAGCTGAATTGCTATTTAAATCTCCGAAAGAAATCCTTGGTTTTACAGAAGTCCATTAACAGAGAAACAACAGACATGTACATCAGGCTATGCTTTCTCTCTTGAAAGATATGGGTATAGATATTTAGTAGGCATAGCTCTTCTTTGTACAGGTTTGATTAGCAATCATAGTTCAGCTTAGGCTATGCTTTACATTGTCTTATTCATGGTGGTTGAAAACATGATAAAACCAGCCAATGGGCAGAACATCGATTCAGTGATCAATGTACTTTAGTACCTCACATAAACCATGATCATACTGCACCTTATAGAGCCTTCCCAAAGAGCGGATGCACCTTATAGGCAGAGTAAATTTATATCAGAGTAGTACTAACCTAATCAAAATTAACCCCCAGGTGCACCTTTTAGCATTTCCCTCAACTCAGGGTGCAACTTATACATAAAGTGTGCCTTATACATGAGGTATTAGGCCTATAATGGATATATTGTTGGTCAATATAGATAGACCACATGTTTTTGAGCTATGTGAGCCATTTACAGCTTTATGTTTATCTCCTCCCCCATGGAAGAGGAAATAATATGATTTGACCATATGCCCAATTGATGTTTAAATGAAGACAAAGGATATAATGGACATCTATATCTAGATGGTTGGTTAGGCTGATTGGTCTAGCTCTAATTGCATTAAGAGGCAGATAGGATATGTTCAGTTACGCTTTGAGCTATCTTATTGACCTGACCACGAATATATGTTTATATGTGTAACATTATCAAGCATGTATGAAATGAACTTGAAACACATGCTTTCACAGAGTTTATTATAGCAGGTTATCAATATAGTGAGTATTACTGAAATCTGATTATGTATACATTTGTATAGTGTTTCCAGAACAATCTGTATTATTAGGCTATGCTTTACACTCATTTATGCCTATTGATAGGGCAAATCATATAGAAATAGTATTCCCAATAAACTTTAGCCTGACCTTTAAGCCGCAACTCATACATAGGGTATTACAGTACATTGGTCTCTCAGAATAGATTACAGGGATTTTAAGCCATGCTTTCTATGTTTATCTTCCACCATACAAGAGGAAATATTATGATTTGACCATATGGCCAATATTATAAAGTAATGGGTTATATTTTTAAAAAAAAAAGAGATTTATTGATATCGTGTGATATCTAACATAAAATCATACCAATTCTCTTTCATTTCTAAGCAGCAGAAAAGATCCAATAAATTTCTCTGAGGTTATACAGAAACACTACATACAGAATCAAGAGTACTGAATACTTACAAGCAATTTATTAGGCTACTCTTTACACTGCTTTACACCATTTCACACACAAATCTCAATAATTAGGACTTAGGACAGAGCTAAGTCACATATACCATTTAAAAGTTTATCCCTTCCACTTTAAAGTATTGAAGAAATATAGATTTTTCAGTAAGTTCCCAATCATGAAAGCTATTTGAAAGGAAGTCTAATACCAGAACACATAGAAATGACTTACATTTCTAACATGTATATTTACAGCAATATCTCTCATTTGAGGCAAAAATTTTGATAGACACCATAATGTACCGGTACCTTACAGATTTATATTGCCCAGCCTGACCTCTCAACATAATACCTGCTACCTAACACAAAGAGGACATTGAATCCAAAAAAATGAGGTCAATAGTGATTGGTTGGGAGATGTAAAGAGTAGCCTGACGGTTTTTGGTGCATATTTGTACATCATAGCTTTGGTTAGCCACCATTTGAACAGTTTTGATATTTAAGGTAGCCAATCTCACACTAAGTTAGACCAATACCTCAACTACCATATGGTAGAAAGATTTTTATATCCTTTAACATTTCTATTTCACCCCCTGCTGGCCCATATGTCCCCAGTTCACCGGAACAAGCCGTAAACTTATTAGGTCTATTCTGTTAAATCCTATGCCAGGTTGAATTGTAAAAGCTTTATCATGTCAATAGTCATTTAAAGTGCCATGATTTTCACATTCATAGGCTTTTCCATGATATACATTTGCCAAAAAAATCCTCATGCAAACCACACTGCCACCTGGTGTCAAGAAATCTACTACCCCTTAGACAAAACTACTACCCCTCAAACAAAATGACCAATCTTCTTGCCTTAATAGATTAGTTGGTGCTACTAACACTTTAGGTAGATTTTACTAACATGTTGGGTATTTTGCCTAAGCAGGAGTTTTGTCTAGATTAAAGTAGTATTTACTAACTTTGATTTTTTTCTGTGTAGGGCTCAGATTAAATCAATAGTGCTGGCTGTTTCAATGCTTGCAAGTAACACATTACCATCAGATGTAGCAATAGGGCTAAATTATCCTACCATCGCTTGGGGACTGATAGTGCCAGCAATATACGAACGAGCTCCTCTTGTATGGAGTGCCACTGCATGCACGAGAAAAAGGTGGTCACAGGACAACAGGGGGGGGGGTTACAGGACACAAAAGTAGGGATGGTTACTGGACACACATGGGGGTAGTTACAGGACACACAAGGAGGGGATGGTTACAGGACACATTTAAGTAAGGGTGGTTACAGGACACAAAAGTAGGGGTGGTTCCTGGACACACACTGGGGTGGTTACAGGACACAAAAAGAGGGATGGTTACAGGACACACAGTGAGGGGTGGTTACAGGACACAAAAGGAGGGATGGTCACAGGACATACACACAGGGGTGGTCACAGCCCAGTAAACACCATACCAAAATGCTATGTAGCAATTTGGTCCTGTGACCACCCCTCTCTCGTGTTGTCCTGTGACCACCCATTCCTCATGTTGTCCTGTGACCACCCATTCTTTATGCAGTCCTGTGACTACCTTTTCCACGTGTTGTCCTGTGACCACCCCATAAGGTAGTCCTGTGATGTCTTATGACCACCTTTTCCTCGTGTTGTCCTGTGACCACCCCATAAGGTAGTCCTGTGACCACCTTTTCCTCGTGCATACAGTGGCGCTATACGCACGAGCCCCTCGTGCGTATATCATCGGCCGGACTGATAGTAGGATGTTTTGAATTAACGTCCAGAAGAGGTATCTCATGGATAAATAGTTATCTACAGAACGAAATGAGACACCTCCCTCCGTCTAAATTCATTACCACAGCTGTATTGCCATTGACAATATATGTAGGTCTACATGTCGTAGTACACATAGTTTATATGGCCTCTTTCCAATAGATTTATGTTATTCTATAGACATTGGCCAGCAGTTTAGAATCTTTTTGCCCTAACGATTGGCAGGGACATAATGGCTTAAACGATGTACCAACGTTGACGTTGTCAACACCTATTGATTCCAAATGCTGTCATGCATATCTCTATGGTTCCATTCTTTGTATAGGCCAAATCCCACAACGCGAAAATAGTTAGAAAATCCTTGTGATGTAGGATATGTTGTTATTTAGCCGATATCTGGGGTGGTATTATCGTCCAAGGAAGTCCAATAACAGCTAAGAACCCTTGCCAAAGTGTTGTTATTTCAGGAGTGGAATACATCAAAAGTTTTTGATATTTTTCTCACTAGAGGCCAAAATTCTCTGTGATTTAGAGGAAAACAAGAATCTTTAGTAAATCACAAGAGGTCTGTATATCTTTCATAAATCAGGACCCAAGTTCCACACACTTAAGCCATAAGAATGTTGTACTGGTGAATCAAAGTAGCAGCTAGTCAGTACAGTGATGAATATCACATTCCCCTTCCAATAGTGGCTAATAGTGGGGGTTGAGAAAGGTAGGGGTGGTATGGAAACCCTTGTAAATTTTGTTTTTAACAAGACTCCAAGGCTGCCGATATCCAGAATCACAGATGTTTTAGACCCATTTTTCGCGTAGTGGGAGTTGGCCTTATAGAATAAAAATTCAAATGTTTCCATGCTCAGTGAATCGGCATACGTGAACATAACCCGATGGGTTCATTGAAAATTATCCTCAAATAGGGTATTCCTTTATTACAGGTAGGCTAGATGGTTTCTGCACCAAGAGCGAATTATGTACAAAAAAAAACAAAAATGAACCAACGTGACCTCAATTTGCTTATAATGTGATCTCACCACAAAACGCAGAGGTGTAGGAACCAAATCTTGATTGGGGGGGGGGGCCCAGGGCCAAGCCCAGGGGGGCCCTGTCGCACCGATCGTAATTCATCGGATAGAGTGGGCTGACACTTATTCATGGGTATATAAGATATATGTATTAAAATATCTTTGATGACTTTTGCCTGTGATTTTAAGCCCAGGCCCCCTTTTCCCATTGTGCTACAAAATTTGTGAAAAATTTGGGGGAAATCTTTGCATTTTATTATGGGTCTTGACAAAATGTAATATTGGGGGGGCCCAGACATATTCAGGCCCCACCTCCTCTGGGATTGGGGGGCCCGGGCCCCCCTGGCCCCCCTTATGTCTTCTCCCTATATAGGCCTACGTGCTACGTTGAGATGCAATTACTGGTTTTCTAAATATCAATTGGAATTTTGATATTCATGATATGATTGGGGGGGGGGCCTTAAGTAATCGTATGTGATGAAGTAAGCAGCTTCTTATTCCAGATTAACTCAATCAACTTATCCTTTACTAACTTTATGTGTTAAAACGCTGCTTAAAAGCGAATGCTAAGCTTTCATGTTATTGGACAAAACGCATTCATTTTGCTCAAACAAAGTTGAATCGATTACGGGCGGCCCTTCCTAATGTAAAGTAAATTCATTTCACAAAATGGATGGGACAACGCAATAAAACTCTGCTACCTGATGTTTGACTGGGTTTCTTTTGCTTTTTTAATAATTATTCTTTCAGGGTGATTCTCGGCCATATTAGTTACCACCAGTGTTTGTGTCAACATTTGTGCCCCTTGATCTTGCTTTATATTTTGTATCAGGAGTCGGGAAACATTAAAACTGAATCACTTAGTTCTCCCCCCCCCCGATGTCTGTTTCCTTGCATGGATAGCATGATGCACAACTTAACTCTCCGAGACTGTTAATTCCGAGGGACAGATGGCATAAAGAATGCATTGGTTCCAGGTCTTCTCCACTCTAACCGTTGTGTGTACAGCCATATAGGTAAAGGTAACATTTGATAGCTATTAAACTAAAACAATACAGAAAAGCAACATTTGATTATAGTTACACACCCATCATTATTCAATCAATGCCATTCAAAATGTGGGGCTTACATAGATAATAGTGCACGTATGATGATTTGTCTTTTATATCTGATAGCGCTACATGATCATAGAATGTCCTATTCCAGAAAATAGTACAAAGTTGACAGAAAGCCAGCTATTGAACAAGCTCTAAGATGGTTATGACAAAAGGACTCGGCCAGTGAAAGATCCAGCTGAGACCGTGCATGTGGAAGTAAAACTGCATTATCACCTCCTCGTAGACTCGGTATGTAACCCAAGTTCAATTTATATGTAACCCAAGTTCAATTTACTTATTCACTCCACTTTCCCTAACCTGGCTGACTTTTACTAACACTCTCATTCTGGAGTTGTTCATATATTTTTTTTTCAGGTAGAACATTCCCAGATAACAAAATGAGGTTATTATATCGTTAAATTAACGTAATTTCCGAGTTGAAAAAAACATTCAAAGATGGTTCAGCTTAACTCCATTTCGTGCACTCAAACTAACACTAAATAAATGTTGAAAAAACGTTGATTCAACACAAGAATTCTCATGTGAATATGTAGCAAAATGATGTTGAATTAACCTTGAAAGAGCCTCATCTTACTCCATACCACACTGAAAACATGCCGCTATTGGAGAGTCGTCATATATGACGAGTTTAGGGTCGTCAGAGGGTCGTCAGGCCTTTATGACCACCCTTAGTTGTCATACTGACCACCCTGGCTTTACCATTAGTCTGTATATAGACCAGAAGAGGGCCCCACTATTTATTTCTGTAACTTACTTGATGATCCCTTGGGTGTGTACAGGCTCAAATATATACATTGTACTTTATTGTAAATTATATTGTAAAAAAGGGAATATAAGTATCATTTGATACAACATACTTGTACAAAGATGGGAATGTTTTAATAGAAATATAGAAGAGGAGATAGATCAATCGAGTAATGACACCTCTCTTATGACTAGTGCTAAGGTATAACTCCTTATTTATTGAGTGTGCCTAACGTCGGGAGGCGTGGCGCAGTCAGTAGCGCGTCCGCTCACAGGCCGTAAGGTCGTGGGTTCGGTTCCCGGCCCGGCCGGGGCATAGTGGTGGTTCCAAACGTCGCCGTAAGGTGTCGTTTGAGTTCCTCCCTGCTCTGGCTAGGCTGTGCTGGAAAGTCTCTCGGCGGTCATGGCAGACAAATGACTTGAAACAGGCCTGTCCATCTCTCACTATGCCTATGTAGTGACGGATGTTAAAGAACCATTGCCTCGGTAAATGTGTAGGGGCGTGATTTCTACCTTCCCATAGATGCGGTCACCATCATCCCCCCTCCCCATTAGACTAGGGTCGGGCATGCAACGCCACAAGGGTAATCTCACTTTGGTGTAGATACAACCCGCGGGACCTCTCACCCTTGAGTGTCGGCCGCAAGGAAGGCACGAGGTGAGATAAAATTCGTCACTCGTCACCTGTGTGCCTAACATAGAGTAGAACAGTGTGCTGACACAGTACCACAATGATGTTCAACTAAACCTATGATAGTGGGTTAGGACCCCCCCCCCCCCCACTGCCAATGAATACTGATTTATGGGTAAGGGGACAACATATAATTAGAAAATTGGGAAATTGTAAAAGACAATATTGGAACATCTATAATTTCTACTCAGGTTGATCTGGCTTTTAAGGGCAGCGATAGTGACGACTTTAGGTCGTCAGTGATGACCTAAAGTCGTCATCTATGACTACCCTATGACGACCTAAAGCTGTAGATTTAGGTATCGTCAATCTGAGCACCTAAAGTCGTCAATATTGACGAGATTTGGTTCACGGAGGTTTTCAGTGCAAGCCTGTATATTGCCATAGGAGATTCACATTATTTCTACTTTTCTGATGTATTTACATTGAATACCCAAATCAGTCTCACTCTCCAAGCACAATCTTGAACAGGGTATCTGCTGGGAGTTTCAGGCAAGCTAACTTATCTTGGACACTTTCACTAAGATATCTTAGTCACTTTTTGACAAAGATCCATTAGTAAATCTGCCTTTATACACCAGATGGCAGTGTGGTTTGAAATCAGATTTTTCTGATGGGTGTGTACCATAAATAGTTCCATGGATGTTAAAATTATGATTTTGTGGAACGATATGTATTTGATGCTTTCATATTTCAATCTAACTGTACACTTGGCAAAATGTACCAAATAAGTTAATGCCTTGTCAAATGAAATTGGTAGTCAGATAGAAACACCTATTCTGCGGTAATCTAGATAAATATAATATACACATTTGAATTTGCTTCTTTGGCAAACCCAGAGTAACTTAGCTCAGGGGTTCTAAATGAACATGATGTTAGGCATTTCAAATGCTTCCTAAACAAGGAGACTCTAATCTGTGGTGTGTGAATGCTACACAATCACCATTTCAATTGAATTAAGAATAGTGGGTAGTTTACTTAGTCAAAATAACCAAGGAATCCTAGCCAAAATCAGGCAAGCCAAGGCAAGTTGGCCACTTTGTCTAAAGGTTAGTCATATTTGAAAAAGAGGGACATCTAGAGACGGCATTTTGACTAACTTAGGCTAGAAAGTAAGATGATTCGACTTGTATTTGACTAACATTTGGAACTTATTTTCTGTAAATGAATATCAATTATCAAAGTATCTAAATGAAATAAAAAAATGTCTAGAAACAGACATCTGTTGTACTTTGACGAGGTACTTTTCACCAAAAATATATCTCTTTCCTTTTTTGCAACTCCTCTAATTTGACATTCATGTAATGTAACAATTTAGAATTGCATTGCTCAATTTAGTATCACTGTCCCCCCTATAGTGTTCGTATGCAGCTTGATCCATGGCTTTATCGAAATAAGCTGAATAATCTGTGTATCATTCCTCAATTAAAACAGGGCTGACGAACCACATAGCACTGTAGAGGCGTTGCTGGGCAGAAAGGAGACTACACTGAAAAGATAAGGCTTAAAAAGGTACTCTGTAGTGATCACTTTTTGTCATCTTATTGATGGTCCCGAGGGGGAGTACCCCATGATCTTTAAGGTGATCACATGTGATCACCCTGGGTGATCACTACAGAGTACCTGTCTGAACTGTTTAGAGAGGGGTTTGTGAATAATTATGTTGTCATTAATTAAGATTTTTGCATAAATTTGCATAATTATCCCCTTCCCTCCCCACAACCAAGCATCCATTGAGGGCACTTACAGCTGACTTATGATGCCTTGGTGAGGCATACAAGTAGTTTTTGTATAAGGAATATTAGCCATTCCCCATGGTTATAATTATGGTTTGAGTGACAAAAGAGGTGTCAATCATTTAACATGCTTTAGTCTTTGATAATTTTGACCAAATGACATTTTTGATCAATTAACATTCCCTTGTGATGAAATTTTTCACATCATTAATCTTAGAGACACTGATGATCAAGAGTATTGTAGATAAAAAAAATCAGTAGCTCACATAGTGAGCATTGCATATCCTATTGTTGTATACTAGGGCCCCCTGGTGATAGAAAAAATATCATCAAAGTGATGACCTTGGGTGATCATCATGATTACCTTAGGTCATCAATAGGGAAAGAGGACCTTAACTCATCAATAGTGATCACCTTAATAGAATCCTATATTTTCAGTGTATAATATGCCATGGCAATGGTACTTTGTCCCACAGCATGCCCATCAGAATCATCACCAGTTGTAAACTCGACCTGGCAGACTTCCCTTTTGACAAACAACATTGTTCAATAACGGTCAGTTCCTGGGCGTTTAATGAGCAGCAGCTCAGCATCACCCAAATGGGCAAACCTGGGATCACCAACTTTAACCCCTCAGGGAACACACTTTCCTCTGGCTGGCACACCATGAAACTTGTACAAAAAAAAGTAGAGCATCTTGTTTATAAGGAATTTGATGATAATTTTAGACAGAATGCACTAAAGTATACTCTCACCATTAAGCGCAATCCGGCTAAGTTTGGGCTACAAACTTAGCTTATTCGATCATACACTGTATTGTGCTGGATGTGATTGTGGCTGTAAGCTTCATGTTGCCCATTCAGTCTGGGGAAAGGATCTCACTAGGACTAACAGCTTTTCTCTCCTACTCTGTCTACCTTCTGATCATTGCTGATAAATTACCAGAAGTTTCAGATACAATCCCCGGACTAGGTAAGTTGGTAGATCATATGCCATAGCTGAGAACAGGATGTCCCCTTTCTTAAACTACACCAAGCAGATGCATTTTCGCATAAACTCTAATTATAATATTTCAATTATACCAGGTTATCAATTCATGGCGTATGGCTATTGTGTAGGGCTCATTGCCACTATGTCTAGGTATAGCTATATATACTGGTATAACCCATGTTAATATGATGGCTTTTTGTGTGAATTTCTTATGATGCCCAGTATTAAACCCTATTCTGAAATGCACAGGTATTATCCTACTAGTTTAAGTAGTGCAATAATATGCAATCCAGCTGGAACCCCTTTCTCGGTACCTAGTTATCTCTCTTTTTTCATCATTTCAGCTGTATCATTCTTGATCTTCATGGGCATATCCCTCATCTCTATTATATGGTCCATTGCTGCAAGCCAAATTAACATTTAGGGATCAACCTACAAAGGCCCTAACACGGAAGCAGGTTTTGTTCAATCTGAAAATCCTGAACAAATATCTGCTCAAAATCCAAAAGGAGGTAGTAGTTTGTATACGTAAGACTTTTAAGTTCTAAAGCTGCAAATTTGGCCATCCACCCAACAAAATAAGCAAGTCGGACATTTGGCTGAGTGGAAAATGGTTGTCAAAGGGATTGATAAAGCCTTCTTTATAATAATCTTAATTGAACTGTCTATCACCATTATTTCGACTACACTTAGTAACCCATGATAGAAATGCACTGCACGAAGATTATCATACACGTAAGAGGCACACAATGGCTTATTTAAATACCATCGATTTCGTTGAATTGGCTTAGAGTGTTTGCAACGTTTCCTAGTTCATGGCCTGCAATTACTGTACATATACATTTTGTACATACACTACATATAATTACTATACATACTTTAATATATTATGTAGGTAAATCGGTATGTACACTGTAAAAAGGGTGTTTAGAGTCTAAACACATTTTCAATGTGTTTAGGACTATCTTTAGCTTTATAAAGTGTTTACTTTGTTATGTTTAGGTTTTCCCATGTGTTTGAATATGACATGCTTAGATGATGTTTCAAGGTAATAGTGTTTAGCATTATGATATTATGTTTAGATATATCCATAGATATTGATCTTTGTAGATCATCTCAATTATTCTACTATTGCTATAGTATAGGCAGAGAGAGCATCATACTCTGAAGGAATATCATCACATCCATTATCCACAACAGGGAGTAACCCTATGTATGTTACAACAGAATGGATGAGAGAAGATAGCTTTATCTATTCTTTGACTGCACAGTTAAGGTGTCTATGGAAAGAATTGCCCATTGAGCCAAACAATATGGGATCTAGATGATAAAACGTTTTTAAACGTTATTCGTTCCAACCGAGTTACTTTTCAACTTGGCCCACCAGGGTTCCATAGTGATAACATAGTTAACAGGGAAGGCAACTACATGGTATTGGTTCGTGTTAGATGTTGAATCTTTCATGACGATGTTGTTGACGGGGACCCATAATGTAAAGTTATACATACGCTTAAAAATCCGCAACTGTTCCTTCTAATGCAAAATAAACCCACTTAGATAATGAAACGCAGCAATGCATTTGCTCTTGCTAAAAAAAAAACGATTGATTATGGATGATTACTTCTCTATTGATTATGTAAATGTGACATTTATTTAGGCCCATGGTTACACTGCCATGCTCACATCTGAACCAAACAACATCCGGCTCCCATGCAGAAAACTTCACTACTTGCATCGACACCCATTTCAAATTATCTTCCCAGGGCCGACGATTGCACCTGTACAATGCATTGGCCATATGCCTTCGAGATTCTAGTGGTGGCAGGCACAGTCATTGCTGAAGGTATCTAATTACCTACCGTATTTTATTCCTATTGTATGAGTGGAATGGGAGGCCCTATTACATGTGTATAGTTAAGACTATCCTAGTTTCACGACAACTTCTTTTTCGTAGTCTTTGTATAAATTTAGTAAGGCACGTGTTGTTCCATGTTTAATGACATCACACTTGATCAAATGCATCTCAGTAAAGCTTCATCACCACTGTAGATCTACGCCCAGATACTAATTGCAAGTTTCTACTGAGAACTTGATTATGATATCACGATTTTCATACATATAGCCTCCATACATAATTCTAATTAAAGCATGGTTTGTTGTGGGTTTTTATAAGACAAATGTGCAGGTAAAATCTCTGTATTCAAGATACTTTTACACTTAGAGTGCAGGCGACAAGTGTTACATTTAAGATTCACTAAAATATAAAAACATACGCATTTGGCATGTTTTATTCCCCTATACTTTAAGGTAGAATTGGGGAAATGTCATCCAAATCTGCACCTGAGGGCAGCCTACTCAATTTGGGATTGCAAAATTCTGCAACTTCAACACTACTGTAATACACTGCAAATTATACACGGGTATATCTATCAGGACTCACAAGGGGCAGACCAAGATCTTTCATTTGACGCATACCCTCCCCCCTAGACACGCACACATTTATCCAATGCGTGTCTTATAAGTTAGGCTGCTTTAAAAAAAAAATATCAACTTTGCGGATACTTATTGGAATAAAAGGGTGAGGGCGGGAGGCTTTTTATTTTTTTATTTTATTTGGGTTTGAAGTGATGAGGGAGGGGCACTTTTTATTTTTATTTGCTCAATATCTTTTTCAAGACACTATCCCAATTCATTTTCATTAATGGAACCATTACTGACATTGTGTATTCAGTAAGTCAAAACTGAAGATGATAAATGATGCGGTATTTTCAAACATCTTTTTGAGGTTATAGGGAATAAAAAGTAAAAATTCGGCTCCTTTTAACTGATGCAGGCGGTATCCGCGAAGCTGAAAATATATATGCAGGGTTGCCGTATGAGTAGGGCACTACATGTACTACAACGTTTTGGCCTTCATAGGTACTCAAAAGTTAGATGAATATTGAAATCACACCTTTACAAACTTACAATGTAAAAGTCACATATTCCCTTGTAACCATAGAAGAAGAAACATACATATTCTTACACTTGATGAATTAGCCTATTTCAATTCACTGTTTATTGAACAAGTAATTAATGGATGTCATGACTTGTGACTGATATCCAACAATAACATGCAACGAGGGGGGCGAATTTATTACACGTTAATCAATAGATAATCAATAGAAAATCAATAAATATAATTTGAAAACAAAAATTGTTGTGCTAACCACTAGAACATCGGTACGTGTACACACCTCGGTGCCCGGCAGCTGTTGGTTTGGTTTGAACGCGTCCAGCAGTCCTCTATAATTATGCTATTCTAACCTTGCGCATGTGAGTTGCTGGGGTCGCTACTATCCGTTGGTTTGGTCTATATATAATTTGAAAACAAAAATCTTTCCCTCTCCGGTACTCAAAGCCAGCCATAGTGTGTTTTACGGAGCCCTGGAGAGGACATCCGTTTTCTACATATTTTTATCTGAAGTTCATTTCCGCAAGTTAAATTTTCGTTTTCACAAGTTTTATTTTCATTTCCGCAAGTTTTATTTTCATTTCCGCAGTTTTATTTTCGTTTTCGCAACTTAAATTTTCGTTTTCGCAACTTATACTTTTGTCTCCACAACACAATAGTTTTTCTTTGTGCATAGTCAATCAATTGTGAATGTTAAGTTGCAGAAACAAAACATAAAGTTGCTTAAACAAAATATTTACTTGCGGAAACGAAATATAACTTGCTGAAACGAAAATAAAAAGTTGTGGAAACGAAAATAAACTTGCGGAAACAAAAATAGAACTTGCGGAAACGAAAATAAAACTTGCGGAAACAAACTCTAGAAAAAAAAGTAGGTAGAAAATAGGTAGTGTTTACATACTGCGAAAAAAATATACGCCCGGACCAGGACTCATCCTGCCTACCTCTAGAAGCTGAGCGCAATGGGCTACCCACTAGACCACCGGGCCACACACCTCGACACCCGGCTTGGCTTGGGTTGGTTTGAACGCGTCCCGCAGTCATCGTTGTTATGGGAGCAGCAGCAGTAGTGGTGGGGAAGGGTAGGTGAGAACGCGGACAGCTTCTGGTGGCATTCTAACCAACCTGTATTGCTGCTATGAATGTCTGGCGGTGTGGCCTCATCGGCAGCCACTGGGATTTAAAACAGCAGGCTATGGGTTTGACCCCTACCTTTGGCAATGAAAATTTCGTAGGTTTTAACATGTAACATATGACATGTAAGGAGGCATGTTATCCATGGATAACATGTCTGCCTCCTTACATGGATAACGTGCCTCCTTACATCAATAACCGCACGTCTTAGAAAAGTCATGCTGCATGCATCATGATGTGCAATATCGACAGGTATGTGCATGGGAATATCCAGCAAAAGCACCCAAAATCACAGAAGTCGTGTAATAAGAAATAATAAGCCCCCGGGGAAGTCACTGACATCCACTATATTGACGTTTCGCCAGTATGTCAATAGTGCAATACATCATATTGACATTTTTGAGATGTCAACATAACATCTTGATGAGACACTGTAGCACGCTATTGATAATCCAAACCATGCTAAAATATAACTAGAGGGTGTTGTCTGTATTTTGGTCTGTATACTGATCTTCTGATAGCAAATTTGAAACAGATCTGCTTGTTGAAATAAGTTGTTAGGTTTCGCTACTGTTTAGAACATGAAATAAACTGAATCTCTCCTTCCTTTTTTCTCCACTTATGAGTGCAATAAACAGTGTTTTAAAGCTGGTATAAAAAGCTGATTATAGTGTTGTCTGATATATATTTCAGAGGATTATATACCCCTTCACAAGTCATAGGGTGCCACTTATTATGGCACAATGTGGCTCATTATGTGCACATCATTGGACTTTAGTTTCAGCTGGTCTATCCTCTTTGGTGGGAAGGGAAACCACTTGGTTAATTAGTTCTGGTCAAAGCCTCCTGGCAGCACCACTGAGTGGTGTCTACTCTGCTGCCAGGCATCCAGATTAAATTCACCACCATTATAGAATACTCTGCTTTATGGCTTCAGATGGAGCCACTGTGCTGGTACAATCAAGACTGCTTGTTGACATGAATAAAATGCTGGAAGCATTTTATTTATACACACATATATGCTTGAATTTGACATGGTTAGAACACACTGAATAGATTGAGATTTTGGCAGGACACTTTCAAAAGTGGGGTGATGATAGATATGAGGAATTTGGAAAATCGATGTACTTCAGATTTAAGTATAGGCTACAGTATTTAATGCATAGATTCTTATATTGCAATACATTGACATATTGACAAATACATGTCAATTATTGACATTGACAAAGAGATGGACCAGTGGCGGATCCAGGATTGTCCAGGGGGGGGGAGGGCCCAAACTGGGTAAAACTGGTCAGGTACTACATGTACTCAGGTATGTCCTGAGGACCGCCAGCAAACGCAGCAGTCAGACAGGGGGAAATTAGATTTTGAGGCTTTCGACTTGAAATGGTGCAGTCTGATGCTTTCTGGTAAATCTTTTCCATCCCCACCCCAAAGAAAATGATGAAATTCAATACCTGAAACAGTACATTCCGATTGATTTTTCAGATTTGTCTGAGTTGCAATTCTCAGTTAAGGTGGGGTCTTGGAAATTTTGAAATCCCTGAGGCTAATTGGTGTATTCCGGTGCTGTCTAAGGATAAATATCGTCAGTTCAAAATAGACCCCCCAGCCCCCCCCCCAAAAAAAAAAAAAAAAAAAAAAGAAAAAAAAGAAGAAAAAATGGAACCTCATCAGACCAAATATATCACAAAATAAAATCTGGTGCCTCACAAGAAAACTGCTAGACATAGCATTGCATATATTCGAAGGCCCATTCGATAGTATAACTCACAGATAAGTCCTGTAAAGGTAAACTATAGTATTAGAAATAACCATGAAGTTATCCTGTCTGCCCCTCCCCTCTACACTTCTTTTCCCTCTTCTTTTCCCCTCACTCTCCCTTTCCCCCTCTCCTTTTTTGGTTGTGGGGGGCCACCCCCTTGATCCGCCAATGATGGATGTTAATTGCATCCCTAGCCAAAATTCATGAAATATAGCGGGCTTATCTTTTGGAAATGATTGTTTTTTACCCTCAGGATTTTCCATTTCACTCTATACTTGAAAGCTGCGCTACAAAATATTTTACCTGGTCTGAAAGTCCAGAATCATATCTTTCACTCATCAAATATTGTGTATATCTGAAAATCTCATAGCAAAAAATGAGGAAAGACTAGGTTTTACGTTGTCGAACCAAGCTGAGAGTACGTCAAAATCCTTATTTGTTACAAATACGGTGGTCATGATGGCTACCTAAGCTGCGTGCCTTAAAGGCCTATGAACTTAAAGGCCGATGAACCCCATCTAATTTTCAGGAAGGACCGAAAAGCTAATCACAGAGGGCCAGCTTTTGGACAAGTTGATAGTTGGTTATGATAAAAGAACTCGGCCAGTAAAAGATCCAAATGACAATGTATTTGTCAATATAACTCTTAAGTACCACCAATTGGTAGACCTGGTAAGTAGCTACCCATTCCATTGATACAACTTTTGCCACCCATAATTGATAATGGACTAATAATGAAAGTATGCTATTGTACTGAAGTATCCGTATTGATATCCTACATTATTTTTTCTGGAACTGAATACCACGGTACTAACTAAATTCAATTTCAAACAAACAGGATGAAGTGCAACAAGTATTGACCTCCGTCGCTTGGATTACATCGGTAGGTGCAAAAAAGGGCTTAGTGTTTTGAAAGCATATACCTTGTAGGCCAAATCTAGAAATAATCAGAAAAAGTATAGGTTCATTATTGCTAGTGTGAATGACACAATATTCAGTGATTGTTCCCAATTGGAAAATCTCATGTAGACCCATTTACAATTTTATGCACCTATATTTTTAAAAAAAGCTGAAATTCCAGGTGTGGACCGATCAGTTTTTCCAGTGGAATCAGACAGACTGCGGGATAAGGAGACTAATAGTACCGGCAGATGTTGTATGGCTACCAGATCTCTTTATCACTAATCTGTAAGTATTGTGTGAAAAGAAACCAGGAGAATTTCTAAGAGAGATTATCACACATTACAACCTCAAGTCGATGAAGGAGGATGCTAATGGCTGTCCCAATGTTATACCATCCAGTCTTTGAAGTTTAGATGCAGAAACATGTATGTATACATTACAAGCCTAATACGGTTTATATTGAGGCCCACTGGAGTGGCTGCGGGTTATTCTAGAATACTCTACGAAACTAACAATTTACATGATGATATTCTCTAACTTATGTAGGGATAATTCTAAATTTCTTTCTAAACAAGGAGTAATGATTATTCTGGACACTTACACACAGTTTCAGGCCCGTAGATTTCTGAAGCTTCGAACCCAGGTAGCCTATGAATAGATGAAAAGGTTACCCAGCAAATTGTCGTGAGTCCTTGTCAACCTGTGTGAAGTGGCTCACACATGTCGCTAGATGGAACACGACGTCGTTATAGCACAAGATCACCAGGAATAGCAATTGCTATGCCACGTGAGTCTAACACACAGTGGCGAAAGATGACGGAACGAGTTATCACTCAAAAAAAGAGTCACCATTGATGACCAATCATGGCGACAGATGACGACAATTTGCTGGGTAGTGTCTCCTTTGATGAATGAGCCAAAAAAAAGACTACACTACATTTAGGCACTTGGAAATATTTTTTCAAACGGCAAAAATTCGGAATTTTCCACTCCCATGTGATAGGCCACATTTTCAAAACATATTTGATCATGTCTCTATCATCAGTAGATGCAGAAAAATCAATGTGAATGTGGAGGGACTGGGTAAGCAAGTACCTACTATAGTGAACAGGAGAGGAATTTTAGGATTAATCTAATAATTCTGATGTCAGAATATCCGTTTGTCCATGCAAACCATAGTCCAAATCAGTTTTTCTTTTGATCTCAAGTTAGCTAGAAGCTGAGAAAATCGAAAGTGAAATATTGGATATGGGTGTTTTGGGAACACTAGTTTGTAGTGTGAATGGTGTCTGAAACTGTGATCTGGGAGTTGGTGTCTGCAGGCAGTCTGACAAGGCCAGTTCAGGCTGAGTAACAACTGGGCCTGCACACTACAGGTAAGAGTAGGCAGGGTTGTTAACACGCTAGGGTCTGTAAATAGATCATGTCATAAAAAGAGCAGTCAGCACAGGTTCAGAGGGTTGTCTGGTCACACTATGAATAGTACCAATTAAGACACATGATTGAGTTAGCCTGTACCAAAATAAGTCAGGGAAGGGGACCCCTGGGAGGCCTCTCACAGAGGTCCCTTTTCCAGTGTTGATCTACATATGCATATTAAATTCTCATTAGCTTGTAGGGGCTTGCATCAAATAACTTCTCCATAAGATATGTGTTGTAGGTCATGCTTAGGTACACCCCTGTTATGCGAATAACATTGGATGGTGAAAATTGAGTTCAGTATGCACCGTGAAAGGGTATACCAATTTATAAATCACATTCAATGGACTAGATAGCTCATCTTGATTTTTTCACAGATGGTTTGTTTTTGGCCTCCATTTCATTGTCCTTCAAATGAGCCACTTTACACTCTGCAACCTAATAGGTTAAGGTCACTGTTAGACCAAAATCAGGGTGTGTGTGGGAACTCCTCTTTTCACAAAATATAGAGGCCTTACCTGTAAGCCTGCCAGCTAGTGCCTTCTCCTGTACCTACAGTATAGATTTGTGGGGCCCTTGATGGGGGGTCCCCATGTCCCATGTCGATTTTAAGAAATTGCCATGTCCCCATGTAGATTTTAAGAAATTGCCATGTCACCATGTTGATTTTAAGAAATTGCCATGTCACTGTGTCGATTTTGAGGAAGTGGCCATGTCACATGTCACTAGGCCAAAAAATGCTCATGTCTCCATGTCGATTTTAGGGGTCTAGAGCCATATTTGTACTAGCCT
Organism: Acholoe squamosa; assembly: GCA_949317995.1. Classification (NCBI taxonomy): domain Eukaryota; kingdom Metazoa; phylum Annelida; class Polychaeta; order Phyllodocida; family Polynoidae; genus Acholoe; species Acholoe squamosa. Next base: position 26,854,632 of record OX439039.1, on the reverse strand, counting down.
GGCAGTGACAGATTGGTACCAATCACAGTAGGCTGCCTTCTTTGTTTAATCACTTCATTAAAAGCAGACATATTAGCCCCAGCTATCTTAGGGAACCTTTTATATGGTCTTATATAGACTGTGTAATAAGAATTGTGACTTAAGTTGTATGTTGGACCTTCCATTTAACAACTTATTACTGGCAAGGCTAACTGGCTGGGAGAAGGTCAACTTTATAGGAGCTAATAAATGGTCAGGGATCAATAGAGTGGTGCCATTTAGCTGGATGTGTGTAAACTAATCATAGGCTGTACTGTAGATTCCCTATGGACTCAGCACCATAAACCCTAGTGATTGTGTATGGAACCATTTCTTCTAAGGAAATGGTAGTCATTTATTATCTGCAAATGTGTGCATCTTAGAAAACCCTCTGCGTCCCCTTCAATCTGCCTGTAATTGCATATGGAGCACATTCTCTGTCAAAATGGTCCAGGTCATATGTTTATGCAGAGGGGTCCTGAATATTTCAATGAAATCTCTTGAGTGAAAGTTGAACCTTACTTTTATTAATTTACTATATGAGCTGTGCAAAACAAATAAACTTTTGATGCCAATTAGACACTAGCCCCATTAAAGACCTTTCTAAATTGATAGTCCATGCTTTTATATGTACAACAGGGCCTTAGAAAGAGCAAAATCCCAAAGGGCCATGTTAGTCAAACTTGAATAGAGGGGCCAATTTAATCTGCCATGCCTTGACTGCGCTTCTGGACCCACTGCTGCAAGATTTCCAAGTGCCTACTACATTCTGTCTCAGAAGTAGTAGAGTGTTAAGACTTATTTATATTTTTGTGTAGACTGTTGTTATGAAACTGACTAATTTCAAAGGAACCAAATAACTGGGTTCCTAAACTATTTCCTACCTAGACTGTACCAGAGCCCCTAATTGATACAAAATTCTAGCTATGCTTTTACAGAATTGATAGGCATATGTATTGTCCAGGAGAGTCTCTACTGTATTTCAAAAAATTCTATGAGCATTTCGTCGGGTGCTAAATCATTGACTAAGTTAATTCGTGTACTAATAGTTTTACACAACTGTTTCAGAGGTATCTCTCATCATAAATGTCAAGTATTTCGCTTCTCTGCTGTCATCCAACTGAAAATACCCTTTATCATGTATCTCTATTTAAAAGGGCTAATGAAGCGTACAGCACTGTAGACACGCTGCTTGGTGGGAAGGAGACTGCTGTTATCTACAGCAATGGAACTGTGCACCATGTCATGGCCTACAGACTTGTTACCAGCTGTAAACTCAACATGGTAGATTTTCCTTTTGACCGCCAACATTGTCAAATAAAGATAAGTTCCTGGGCTCATGATGAAAATGAGCTACATATCATCCAACTTATGAAACCTAGGATCAGCACTTTTGGTAATGAAAATGACCCTCCCTCTTCGGATTGGATTGTCCTGAATATTCGCGATGAAGTGAAGCGGAAGAATTACACAGTTTTCACTGGAGTATTTTACCAGAATATTGTGGAATACACTCTTATTATTGAGCGTAAGGTGGCCTCAAATGTGGTCTTTTTGGTCATACCCTGTATTATGCTGGATGTGATTGTGGTTGTAAGCTTCATGTTGCCCATTCAGTCTGGGGAAAGGATCTCACTAGGACTAACAGCTTTTCTCTCCTACTCTGTCTACCTTCTGATCATTGCTAACAAACTACCAGACGCCTCGGATACCATACCAAATATAGGTAAGTTTTTCTGATATACATTTTATGTCAAATAATAATATATTTATCTATCCACAGATAGAAAAGGAAACAATCTTCATGCATTATACTTCATATTACAAAACTATGTGTATAAATTTATGAAATGATCTTATATAATTGCAGAGATTTGCCTAATTTTTGCACATTTTCTATTAATATACAATATTTGATGAAGGTTAAGAATTCCAAAATCCGAACAAGGTGGGAAACATGGCATCTTTGTAATTATGGTGAAACTACCGTATTCTCCCACGTAGAAGACGCGCTGCGCGTATATAACGCACCCCAAACTCAGCACATGCATTTTCGCGTATAAGACGCACCTCTTAGGGGTGATTTTTGTCAATCCAGTACTGTTCTATAGTAAAATTACCCCTCGTATAAGACGCACCCCCAACTTCAGAAAATCCTATAAGACGCACCAGCATTTTGTTTGGCGTAGAGGACGCGTCTTATACGCGGGAGTTTACGGTACTATACTAAGTTATTAACTCCTTTCCTGTTTACCAAGAGTCTTATTCATTTTCCCAGCTATATCATTTCTTATGTTCATGAGCATGTCGCTCGTCTCTATCATATGGTCCATTGTGGCAAGTCGGATCAACCTTGAGGGATCAACATACAAGGCCCCTCCAAGTTACCTTCTTCATATTGCTCAGAAGATGGCATGCACCAACACTCCTGTTACCCATGATTTGGAAGGAAAAACTATTCCTCAAAAAAATAAGACAAAGATCAAACAGGGTGACAAACAAGTTGGTTATCTGCATCAGTGGAATATAATAGTTAACGGAATTGATAAAGTCTTCTTTGTAATTGCCATATTACAGCTATTTATTTCAGCTATTATGATGACAATTGCTACAACACAGGGCAGGAGTGTCCATGAGTGATATACAGAGTGTACTCGTACTACAAGTACACTTTATATACACCACCTTTTTTCTCTTCTCTTCTTGAGGATGCATACATGCTTTTTGTACATAGGCAACCAATTTAATTCTATACATATATCTATAGATACGCCAAACATATAGCATATACGCCTTGAATACATTTGTAAATTTAAATGGGTGGCTACTTACACGTATTCAATCTGTACATTCATGTTTAGTGCAGATTGCCCTATTAATTGTAACCTCATAACATAGGACAAATGTAAGTGTTGCACTGCAAATTTATTACATGTGTCTGTTAGAGACCGAACCCTCCTCGACATGCTGGAGATTGATCTACCTTCTGTGCTGAAGCTTCCCATTGCTCGGGTGTTTTAGCCTGCAAGTTAGGAATGATAGAAGTTGTAAATATGGTCTCATGATAATCCCTGTTATGGATAGATAACACATTACATTTGTTGGACCCCGGTGTGAGATCAATTTGAGCCACTTTTGACACTAGTACCAACACGTAACACTACATTGAACATGGAATTGAATGTCCTTGAAAAAAATATATAAAATGTTTCAGAAATTGTTGTAATAACTTTCCTTTAAATTGTTGTAATAATTTTCTTTATATAGAATACATATACTGAGATGTTGATCTGGTGATAGTAAAGCTGTCCACATGTACAGGTTGATATGTATTGATTGGTTTCATAGCACTCACCAGTATTGATAGGGCGTGCACACCACTAGACAGCTCCGACTGCAGGATGTCGTTTACCATGCGATGTCTCTGCAAATGTTGTACTTTTGATTATTTTATTGTGGTTATATGTTGGCCAGGTACCGATCAAATATTCCAAGGTTTGCTTAGGTGCACTTTTAATGAAAACCTTCGAAAAAGAACCTCATTGTTAATTTTCCAGTTTACCTGTAGTGCAGATGGCGTCAATGTATAATTTGCAATTGATGGGTGAAGACTATTGCTCGTTATCTCTCATTATTGTTTCATTTGTGTAATGTTTAAGATACTTGTCAATTAAACTGATAACGAATCAATCAGAATATGAACGTGTATTTACCTTAATTGGAGGCTGCTTCACAAACTTGTCCGAAACAACAACTACTTTAAAATGAGTCTCTGAATCTACAAACAGAAAATTCATTTAGATGGTATAAGGATCATGTCCCCTTAACAACTTTGTTCTCTTCATGGTAATTGTATCAATTATCTGCTCGATTTGATATAGAGTAGTCTATAAATCTGATGTTCATCATTTTATATGATATTATGGTTATATTGAAATAATCCATCTATCTCAAAGAATAACGTGCTACATCGAAGTAAATTCACCTTTGGGAACATTGTGCATGTAGCTCTCGTTCAATATCTCCAAATGGGATGGCTGTAAATAGTGATAGACATAATACAGATAATGATTATTCTGATGAGAAAAACACTTTTATACATATGCTGCAAAAGGCGGGTCGATAATACACAGGTAGGATATTTGCTTTTGGTTTATCTTGTTTCCAAAACAAAAGTGATTCAAAAGTTACATGCTAAATTAACCTCTTGGAGACAATTATACGGTCTTGCTAGACTGCTTTGATAAAATTATTTATACATCTTATTTTACTGTGTAAAGAGGATTGACCGTGTGATATAGATCACATATAGCCCAGCGTCTGCATCATACATTATTTTCCAGGTAATTTGATTATGAAATTCATAGTTGATAACTCGGGTAGTGTTACCTATTCGGTAACATTTGTACTAAAACGGAAGAAAAAAAAAACGAAGGAAAGAATAAGTCCTAAGATAAGTCATTTTGCTGTTTGAAGTAAGCAATGTGAAATGAAAAAAAAATAAAATAATAATAATAATAATCAAAAAGGCATTGCCAACCCCTAGGGCTGGGACCCTGGACCAACAAGATCACTTACATTGAGACCTTCTGTAATCTTCTGTCTTATCGCAGTTTCTATGGGTCTTTCCTGAAAAAGTAAAAGACATGTCATACTTTCAGCTTAATTTAAAGCTGCTACAAGATCTCAAATATATAGATCTCCCACTTTCTACATGTCTATCATCACAGTACTGGTTACAGTGTTCTGGTAAAATCTCAATCTATTTCATAAGTTCTAATCATGCTAAATGTAAGCATATATCTTAGGCCATAAAGCAAAGTTGTATTCCCTACTGGTGGTGACTTTGATTTGGATGTGTGGCAGGGGTGCAGGTCAATCAGTGCTGCCACCATGGGACTGTGACCAGAACTAATTAACCAGGTGTTTTCCCTTCTCACCAAAGGACCATACTGATGTCCTGTATTGTGCATATAACAGGCCAGCTATTACCAGAATAGATTCCACCCTATTACATAGGGAGGGGTATACAATTCTATGAAATACATATCAGAAAAGGCTACACCAGATTTTATACCAGCTTTAAAAGGAGAAGAGTACAATGTGCATATTCGCACTGGTGATAGATAATTTAATTGTATAAATATGCTGAAGAAATTTAAGTATAATTAGACTAATAAGGTACATATTTCATGTGTATTTAATAAATAGAAGGTTCCAGTTTGATTAAAATATTTACCAGAGTGGACATAGCTGCTATATGTGGAGTGACCAGTGAAGGGATGTTTAAGCGACAGGCTACTCCCAGAGCTGCAAGTACAAGAATGGAAATTAAAACTACCCTGGCATGGCTCCCTCTTATTAAGCCGGAGCTTCTACACATATACGCTACCTGCGCCTTATAAGATTTACCCTAATCTCCCGAATTTTGAAAATTCATTCAGTAGAACCAAAGTTATGAATTTTTTTTTTTTTTTTTGACAATTTTCCAAAACTCTAGGTGCGCCTTATACGCGGCCTGTGCCTTATACGCGGGAGATTATGGTAACAACTTGCCGTAGGTTTAAACTTAAGCATTTTTTTCATTCCACTACCCTTGTATCCCTGCGCTTGGGGGGGGGGCTAAACAAATTTTGACCCCTCTTAAGAGCAGAGATGCCACTCTCTCGCCAACAAATACCAGGAAAACTGGACTTTGGACACATTTTCCCAGGAATTTAACATAATTCCCTGATGAAGACCTGAGAGCAAGAAGCTTCAATAGATAGGAGGTGAAACTCAGAGCTTTACCTATGGACACAGTGTAACAGCCCCCCCCCCCACCTCTACCCCCAAATAAAAGTAGGCTCCCTTTTGTGTACTTTGGCCTACTAGGCTCCTCTATGTACTGGCCTAGATTCACCTCCAATGCAAGACTAATGTTTTGTCTATGAGAGAATCTTGGAATTAAACCTATCAATAAACCAAATTGGAAGGCCTTCAAAATCAACTATATCAAAAGATATTTGCCCAGATAACCATGGCACGCACTGCCCCCATACCTACTCTATGCCCTCCTCTTCTAAAGAATCTGAAATCTGTCTATAAGTGGGGTTAAAGACAGTTTGATTACCTTTTTTTTAGGGTAAAAACAGCCCTAAATCCCATGCATTTCTCCGTAGGAAAAAAACCAACAGTAATTACCATGTCACAGCCATCAAAGTACATGGAAAGTCATTATTTTTCTACATAAATCAGTCTAATGTTTATTGATTTGTGCATGGCAGTGTTTGTGGGAACGTAAGGTTTAGAACAAGGTTGACCCCAAAATTCTGGCTATGTCCACTTTCTTGGTCCTCAAAATCATGAAATCTTAACAGAATATCTAAAGTGAATCAGTGATGTGACAATATAATACTTCTCCTATTAGGAAAACCAAACAGCATTAAAATCCATTGAGAATTCAGTGATTTATGACCATTCATACTGAAGATGTCAAGTGTGCCTTTTTATCACTTTCTGTGAAAACACCCTCTGACAGCCTGTACACAATCACCTCCTGTACACAAACTACTGACATTAGGAAGATAAATCCAACTGATACATAAAGGGAAAATGTTGGGCTTCCTCATGACAGGTGATAGATAGCTCTAGATCTATAATGACATTTTCATTTTCTTAGATTCTTGTCAGGACCCCATGCTTGGGCAGATCATTCAGGCCCATTCTCAGTGAAAAGCCTGTTCAAGACAGCATCTCAACATAATGGATTTTGCTATCAAACCAATATCAAAACCTCTTTAAAACACACTTTTCACACTTCTAGCATCCTAAAGTATTGATAAATTTGGTTTTGGAATTTTCGAAAAAGAAATTTCCTGCCATGCCTACTGGAAGCTAAACTGTAAAACAGAGCTATGGATTAGTCCCACAACTAGAGACCACCCCTCCTATGCTATAGGCATGACCATCTTTCCCCTCAGCAAATGACTCAATGGGCATCTTACCACGATTCATGACCTTAAGTTACTGATGACTGTTTTTCAGGAAATGTAGCTGTCCATGCTTTCTTATTTACATCAAGAACCTTGAGACCGGAAGTGGCGATGCCCGACCTCTGATGAGTCAGGTTCTATGATTGGCTTCCTTCTGTGGCTCAACCAATAGCAAACCTTCTTTCATTGTGCTAAGCTTAGTGCTTGCTTTCCCCACCAGGTGGCAGCAAACTATTACCGGATAATGTAAGTTCTTTGGGTAGCCCCTTAATGAACCTTTAAATGTATATCCAGTTTTACTTTTTGGTGTTTTTTTCACTAGAATGATTAATCTATTCTGCTAAGAATAAAAGATAAAAGATCCTCAAGATGATGTCAATCCAGGAGGTATTTGATCTCATTTCAAAAACTATGTATGATCAACATTTACATAAATTCATATCAAACATGAAACGTAGACTTTTGATGGAAGTACTCATTTATTCAGTCCATTAGGTGTATTACCGTGTAAGATTCCTGAACCTCAGGTTCAACATCAGAGGGGATAAAATACTACCAGTAGCCCCCCCCCCCCCAACCGACATAGTTATACTTGATGAAGCCTTGTACAAAATCCGCTGATGTTCAGCCGATTTAGAGCCAACCCCTATCATAATTAATTTTTCATATCAAACATATTCCCATACATTCTATTAATTTACTACACAATGTCCAACACGTATAGACCCGTAAAAGGGAAGGAAACAAAGGATTCAGTAGGTCCTAGAAACGTCCACAGCCTATGGTCGCAATTTTATCACAGGGAAGATTGGGTGAATACTGAAGTCAAACTCTGGAGATTCCTTAAAAGGAAAATAATGAGAACAGTTAATTCTAGACTAAATAACATACTCAGTAGAAATCAGCAATAATATGGATGGAGAAAAAATACATACAAAATCCACCGTTAATTACTCAATAACTGGTCTTGTGGCAGGTCTACCTATAGGCAGCCCAGTGATAATTCTCAGTTCAAATTGCTGGGTATTTTGACGTCACCTACTCAGGCTACTGGGGCTTATAACTTTTTATTCTATTTCAGTTCTGGTATGGTACTTCACACAAATATTTGGGTACTCACATCGGAATCTTTCTTATGGCCTCCTAAGAGAAGTTTCATCACCACAAAGTTCGTCTTTGCCACTTTAATCATCGTTAGTATCTGTCAAAGGGAGATCCATAAAACAATACTTATTACAACACACAATAAGTTATAATGCGTGGTGTATCAAAAACACATGTGAACAGTGGATCAAAAGTTCATATCTCATATTAACCACATATATTATACCTATCATGCACAAATTACCAATTCATATACTTTTTACTAATTCTGATATGTTAAAGCAGGAACTATTTATATATTTATTTACCCAGGCACTATAGACTTGAGCCAAAATCAATAGTCGCTGTGACATAGCTTACCTCTTGATTGGGTGTGGGTATACTCTCATAAAGAATCCTTGCTTGTGAGAAACATTTACATGACCATGAGTAGAATGTTGAGGCAGTGGGTGGTGCTTCATATTTATCAATGTTTGTCATCTCCTGAAAGAACAACAGCATTAGAAAAAAGGCTTAACTATTTCTGAAACATCCTGGAAATACATTTGTACCTTTTTTTCTAAATCAAAATGAGGGAGAATTGACAACTGCAAAGCAATTAAGTTTTTCTTGAGTGGCTTTAACAACTTTTCCCAAAAGAATGTGCTCTTCATCAGGTGTCCTCTTTTTTTTATCCCTTTTTCTCTATTTTATAACCTTGTGCTATCATGAATTATAAATGGTGGGTACATCATGAGCTCAATGTATGCGCCAATGAGTATTCAAAATACATTGTTAAATACTGACCTGAAACTGAGAGTAAGGCACTGGAGGCGGAGTGCCTACATTGCCAAATGGTGCAAACCGGTGGTTGTAGCGAACCTCCTCACTGTCAAAGTCAAATTTGGGAGGCCGTAACTTGTCATCTATTCGCAATCCTTCAATAGCCTGGAGAAAAGATGCGAGCTGTCATTATTGGTGCGTGACTTCACTTGTAGTCATTTCTAATTAAATTCACCAGAATACAAAATCTAGGGTTAGGAATCTTTTATATTCTATGCAAAATTAATAAAATTGAATGAATGAAAGTGTGAATTTCAGCTATACAAAAAATGAACTTTTTGCCACTTCAACTGGACCCTTACCTTGAAGTAACCTCCACACAGGTTCTGGGCAGCCTGCGCCATGACTATTTCCCGCGTGTGTGGTCTCGGCTTCCTCTTCTTTTTATTCTTTTTGCTTGCCCGTCCCTTTTGTTGTTGCTCTGGAAATCAATTGTGTGTGTATAGTGTGAAAATCATGTATCATGTGAATTTGTATGTAATGAATTGAGAAATCAGCAATTCAATTATTCTAGTCCGAATAGAGGGAATATTAAAACATATATTGATGTCACAGTATATTATGAATTTCTTTGATTGTGAATCTCACCTGAGATGGACTCTTGTTCTAGTAGGAAGGTATCGGCCCGCGATAGTGTAGATATTAACCAGTTATAAAGGCATTCGTACAGGTACCTGCATGCAAAGAGCATGGATATAAACCATCCCTTTAATTGTAAGAACATTCTTATAATATAATCTACAGTATGTACAAGCATAACAGACCCTACTGGTGGATTTTTCCTTCTTTGTTACAAAGGAAGTTAACAAATATCAATACAGGCATACCGTACTGCTTCTCATAACTAGATAATTGACCACCTGAGAGAAAAGAATTTAAGAGAACCCATTGTAGGGAGTTTTTTTAAGTAGGGTCCAATGTTATAAAACAGAAAATTTTGATTTTACAGTACTGAGGCAAACACAGGTACAAAAAATGTATGTGGTATCTCAATTCATTAGCATCCAAAGGCACTCACCAGAAAACATAGTGGTATTCATGCACAGCATAGAGCTCCAGCTCAAAGCCTGCTAGTGTATAATTTATCATGACATGTAAAGTTTGGTACAGCACCCAGTTACCGAAGCAGGCTAGGTGCTGTCGGCTTGGCTCGACCTTTGTTAACAATTGGTGAAGGTAGGCATCTACTTTGTCGGCCTAAATGAGATAAAGAAAATAAGAGATGTCAATGTGTGTACTTGGACATGATTGCTTTTCAACATCAATCTTACGGTGAGAGATCAGTGTACATCATCGCTTGTAGTGTATCGGTAGACAGACATCTCAAAGCCAAGCAATGGTAAAGGTGCCATATGTTCTTAAGTTTGAAATTATTTTTTTTTCCTGATGAATCCATTATCATGATTTAATTCCATTCTGCCACAACAGCCTGTACCTCATCTTGTAGGTTTGCTAGATCCTCCAGGAGGTGGCCCCACTTGTCGCGTTGCCTTGCACGGTTGTGGCCGGTGATCTGGAAGATGTTGCACACGGGGCGCACAGCATGGGTGAGACACGCATCTACACACTCCTTTACTTGCTGATTGCTGGCAAGAGGACTCCTGGATCATAACAGGATTAGACAAAGTCAGTTCAAGGTAAAATGTATCTTGTGTAGAATGCTTACAACTGGTTTACAAATTCTCCGACCATATTAGGCCAGTGTAATATAATAAAAAGAAAGTATGGTTATTTCATACCTTACTGCTATATTTGACACATATGTTACTGCTTTAAGTACAGGCTTGATATCGTCACAGATTACAGATATATTATTTGCCAAAATGAAATTGCTTGAGATTTGCTTTGATTAGCCTACTATCAAGAACGAACAGAAACGGAAATTTTCATAATTAGTCCTTGGTCATTGTGGTATATTGAACCAATGCGACGTAGTTATATCATAATCGTACTTGGCCATGAGCGCAGGAGGAGCTATAAAATTCCTGATGGTGTCTCGTAACACATCTACAATATTGTGAGTTCCAAACAACCTTCGACTTGGAGCAAGCACCACCAGCTGGAAATGAAGGGAAGATAGATCATATCATTTGGAAACGAAGTGCTGTCTTTTTAAAAGACATAACATATTCATTTACAAAGATATACAATATAATAAAGTGGTTATCTACCTCGATATCCTATCAGTATCATGATTGTATAGTCTGCTCACGCAGCCTCTAGATTTCTACCAAAAAGTTGCAATATGAAAATGGATTGGATGACATAACGCCTACCTGTAACAGAGATCTCGAGAGAACACAGGGAGAATTCTTGCTAAACTCTTGGAAGAACTCCTGCAATAAAACAATCAATAGTCATTATCATAGATAGATCATCATTTTCGATGGCATAGTAGCAATGAGGCTATGAGAGAGGAAACATTGTAAAACTTTTTTCTATAGCCATTTTATTTTCAGATTAACAACAATAACATTAGCTGTCAATGCTGACAACAATGTATTTATAACATAAAGCATCTTAGTACAAACTTCATCAAGCTTTGTTGCTACTTACAAGCAGTGCATGCAGACCGCTGATCTCAGTGACTGAACATACTGTACGGAGACGGCCAACAAGGTCATTGAGGTAGTCCATAGTCTCCCGCCGCTTCTTGATCTTGGTGTAGCGTGGGAAGGTCGGGGGTAGAAGACGCTGGTTTACAAGTGGCTCAAAGCCTGCAATCGTCTCATAGTCTGAAAATTAGATATTTATGTATCAAGTGTGCTGTTATAGTAAATTCTATTCACTGTTGACTGTATGAACTTCCATATGGATTATGAGATTATGAGCTGTGTATAGTGATTACCATTATGGTAAAATAATCCAAGTACACATACCGGTATGTATATTCTAAATGACTGATAAAACAAGTTAAGAGGCATAAGAAAACAGATCTTTAGGACACACCTGCTGTGTCATCACTAGACTCAGCTGCCTTAACGCCAAGATCCACAGTGCGTGAGATGGAGGGGAGCAGCTCAGCGAGCTGAGACAGGAACTTCTGAGCATCTGGTATCCCTGCACACTACAACGTAACACATCAATGTACTAGTAAGTTTACACTAAAAGAAGGCAATTGATACCCAGCAAACCAAAGATCTACTTGACATCTCACATTACGAAATAGCCATTCCTATCTCTTATCTTCTAGAAGTAAAAGTGGTAAATTCCATCAAACCTACCTTTTCCTTGTGGAATGCTAACAGCGTGGTAAAAAACAGTCTGCAGAATTTTAGTCGAGCGTGTACTCCAACAGCAAGCTCGTGCTGAAACGATCAATCATTTTCTTCTAAGTATAACAACATATTCTAAAGTTCTACTTCTGATATATACTGCTGGTACTTTTAAAAAAAAAGGCTAATATGAAAAGGAATTGTAAAACTTCTAAGTTTCTATTCACTCTCAACAAATGAAAAAAGATAAATCTACATATACATGTACATCTGTGCATATATGTCGCCCATACACACTGTTAATGGAAAAGCTTATAGCCTAATTTGGAAGAGTGGAAAGACCAACCTCTCTCTCGGTTTCTGCATCCCTCTCCTCTCCTGCTCGCGTCCTTGTGTTCTGCACAGTAAAAGACTGGGATTATCAGATACGAATTTCCTACAGGTCTACTCAGGTGCCTCATTATCTGGCCGTATACATCTCATGTTAATTTTCCCCATATAAAGCCCTAAAACGTCATAGTGCCATGAATTTTCAACATTGACAGTGATCTGATTTCTATAGTAATGACTACCATTATATGGTCACATACAAAGAGAACATTTTCCCACAATGCTCTACACTTACTTTGATAATACGCATCAGGTCGTCCTCCACCTCCTTCACCATGCCAGTTGCCCGGACATCTGTCACGTCTGACGCCATCTTGAACCCATAGGCCATGGGCTGGAAGTCCTCCTATGAAACACATATCGAGATATATGTCAACAGTTATCGTATATGAATAGTAACGGATTTTAAAAAACTGAGAATGCCCTAGTAAAGCAAATTTAGTATTTTTACATCATGCTCACTTTACACTACATGGCTTTGAGTTATTCTGATATCAGATCCTACATCTGGTTAGCTAATTTAGGTGGACTTAAATATTAGTCAAAAAAGAAATGATGCCTGCACAAACCTCTTCAAATACAGAAGCACGACTAATCCGATCCCTGGCCAGATCGACTATTTTCAGAGTACAGATACAGAAAGCCTTGAGTTGTCGGTCATCCACGCGCTGTGGGTCGTGCAGGTAGAGGTTGGTAAATACTGTCTGAGCAAGGGAGTGTCCCTCTAACCACGTCACCTGTAGCATGAGAATAGAGTAAAACATGTCAGTTGTTCAACAATGAATATATGTAATCAAATCAGTGAATTCATTTCAAGGATGATACACCAGGAACACTAGTAGGGATGGCACAAGTGCACTGTAATTATTCATAATTTAAGGAGGAGTTTCTCCAAAATACACTTACTAAACAGGCCAATGTGTCGTCAATAATACCAATCATTTCTTCCAGCGTTAGTCCATCTGTCTTGATCGCCTTTGCCTGAAACGAGAATTCAAGGGACTAAAATTTTGATTTAAGATTTGTTTAAAATTTTAATGATTTCTCAAGGTACAGCATAGCTGTAATGTCACGTTGGCTTAAAAGGTTAATGATTTACTACCATAATCTCCCGCGTATAAGGCGCGTCTTATACGGGGGGTTTTAGTTCTCATTGGATCCACAAGGGGGACACCAAGACCTTTCTTTTGATATATTACACTCCCATATAAGCTCATCTGCTGCATTTGGGGTCCAGGAGGGTCACGGGGGTCAAAACTACACATAGCTTTTTGAATTTTGAAAATCCATTCATTAGAACAAAAGTTATGAATTTTTAATTTTTTTGACCATATTCTGAAACTCTGGGTGCGCCTTATACACGGGATACGCCTTATACGCGGTAGATTACGGTACTGCTTATAACTATTGTGTGCTAGGCAGTGTAAGTTCAACACACATTTTTTAAAGTGTAGGGAGGGGGTGGTGGTGGAGAGAAGCTAGACAGTGTAAGTTGAACACACTTTTTTTTTACAGTGTAGGGAGGGGTCTCATGGTGGGGAGAAGCTAGACAGTGTAAGTTCAACACACATTATTACAGTCTAGGGAGGGGGGTTGTGGTGGTGTTGAGAAGCAAGACAGTGTAACTTCAACACACAGTTTTTCCAGTGTAGGGAGGAGGGTCATAGTGGTGGTGAGAAGCTAGACAGTGTAAGCTCAACACACATTTTTAACAGTGTAGGGAGGAGGGTCATAGTGGTGGTGAGAGGCTAGACAGTGTGCTTTCAACACACATTTTTTACAGTGTAGGGAGGGGTGGTGGTGGAGAGAAGCTAGACAGTGTAGGTTCAACACACATTTTTTACAGTGTAGGGATGTGGTGGTGGTGAAGAGAAGCTAGACAGTGTAAGTTCAACACACATTTTTTACAGTGTAGGGAGGAGGGTCATAGTGGTGGTGAGAGGCTAGACAGTGTGCTTTCAACACACATTTTTTACAGTGTAGAGAGGGGTGGTGGTGGAGAGAAGCTAGACAGTGTAGGTTCAACACACATTTTTTACAGTGTAGGGAGGGGACCCGTGGTGGTGTTTAGAAGCTAGACAGTGTAAGTTCAACACACATTTTTTACAGTGTAGGGAGGGGGTGGTGGTGGAGAGAAGCTAGACAGTGTAAGTTCAACACACATTTTTTACAGTGTAGGGAGGGATGGTGGAGGAGAGAAGCTAGACTGTAAGTTCAACACTCATTTTTTACAGTGTAGGGAGCGGGTGGTGGTGGAGAGAAGTGAGACGAGGAAGCGTATTTTTGAGGAATTAAGGAAATTGTGAGGAAGGCACAGCATTGCTGTGGTGATTTATTTGTTATGGTTAAGAAACAAAATGATCAGCTTTTTTTTTTTAATAATAAAATCAAGTTTGAAGAAGTAGCACAGCATAGCTATTAAAATACAAAAAATGTTTAAGAATAACACCGCTAAGGTGATGATATATGAAAGTAATGATGATATTAATCATAGGTTGAATATATAACATTATATTGTAAGAAAGAACAAAAGTGTTATAAATATTTTTTATCATTTATTATATAATCTTATATACTGGCTTTTCACAAAGGGAACTGTCAAGAAAAAATTATCACACTATAGTACATTATCATAAGAACTTGATATTCACATCAAAATTGAACTTCATAATCATTGCGAACAATCGTATGGTCATTTTGGAACTCGTTTGCAGACATGAAGTGAATGGTAAGTGTAAAATGCTAAAGAAAGTAGAGTTTTTCACAAATGAAATTGTCAAGAAAAAAAAGGAGGCATGTATTTGATGGATTAAGGAAATCAGTTAAGCATGACATAGCCGTGGTAATGTATTTTGTCATGGTTAATGATAATGCTTAAAGTGTGCATCAATGTAGCAGGTCACCCATAAAGGGTTAACTGTGCATCAATGCATCATGCCATCCATGAATGTTTAAGTGTGCATCAATGCATCATGCCATCCCTAAAAGGTTAAGTGTGCATCATTGCATCATGCTATCCATAAAGGTTTAAGTATGCATCAATGCATCATGCTATCCCTAAAGGGTTAAGTGTGCATCAATGTATCAGGCTATCCATAAAAGTTTCAGTGTGCATCAATGCATCATGCCATCCATAAAGGGTTAAGTGTGCATCAATATATCATGCCATCCATAAAGGGTTAAGTGTGCATCAATTCATCATGCAATCTATAAAGGGTTAAGTGTGCATCAATACATCCCTAAAGGGTTAAGTGTGCACCAATGCATCATGTCATCCATAAAGGTTTAAGTGTGCATCAATGCATCAGGCTATCCATGAAGGTCTAAGTGTGCACAAATGTGTCATGTCATCCATAAAGGTTTCAGTGTGCATCAATGCATCATGCCATCCATAAAGGGTTAAGTGTGCATCAATGCATCATGCCATCCATAAAGGGTTAAGTGTGCATCAATGTATCATGCCATCCATAAAGGGTTAAGTGTGCATCAATGCATCATGCCATCCATAAAGGTTTAAGTGTGCATCAATGCATCATGCCATCCATAAAATGTTAAGTGTGCATCATTGCATCATGCTATCCATAAAGGTTTAAGTATGCATCATGCTATCCCTAAAGGGTTAAGTGTGCATCAATGCATCATGTAATCTATAAAGGGTTAAGTGTGCATCAATGCATCAGGCTATCCATAAAGGGTTAAGTGTGCACCAATGTATCATGTCATCTGTAAAGGTTTCAGTGTGCATCAATGCATCATGCCATCTATAAAGGGTTAAGTGTGCCATCAATTCACCATGCAATCTATAAAGGGTTAAGTGTGCATCAATACATCCCTAAAGGGTTAAGTGTGCACCAATGCATCATGTCATCCATAAAGCTTTAAGTGTGCATCAATGCATCAGGCTATCCATAAAGGGTTAAGTGCGCATCAATGCATCATGTCATCCATAAAGGGTTAAGTGTGCATCAATGCATCATGTAATCTATAAAGGGTTAAGTGTGCATCAATGCATCAGGCTATCCATAAAGGGTTAAGTGTGCACCAATGTATCATGTCATCTGTAAAGGTTTCAGTGTGCATCAATGCATCATGCCATCCATAAAGGGTTAAGTGTGCCATCAATTCACCATGCAATCTATAAAGGGTTAAGTGTGCATCAATACATCCCTAAAGGGTTAAGTGTGCACCAATGCATCATGTCATCCATAAAGCTTTAAGTGTGCATCAATGCATCAGGCTATCCATAAAGGGTTAAGTGCGCATCAATGCATCATGTCATCCATAAAGGGTTAAGTGTGCATCAATGCATCATGCAATCTATAAAGGGTTAAGTGTGCATCAATACATCCCTAAAGGGTTAAGTGTGCAACAATGCATCATGCTATCTATAAAGGGTTAAGTGTGCATCAATGCATCAGGCTATCCATAAAGGTCTAAGTGTGCACCAATGTATCTTGTCATCCATAAAGGTTTCAGTGTGCATCAATGCATCATGCCATCCATAAAGGGTTAAGTGTGCATCAATGCATCATGCCATCCATAAAAGGCTAAGTGTGCATCAATGCATCATGCCATCCATAAAGGTTTAAATGTGCATCAATTATGAATAAAATAAATCAACAATGTAAGTTCAACAGTGTAAGTTCAACACACTTATTTTACAGTGTAGGGAGGGGGGTTGTGATGGTGGGAGGGCAAGAGTTGAGTGCCCACTGGCTGGAGTCCAGCCTGGCCAGGATAGGAGTAGAAGGGATCCTGAATGTAGCAAACTTTTGACAAAAACAGATGAATGAAATAATCTTCCCATACAAAATTATCTTCAAGATGGCTTGTCCAACACATAACTAGGTTCATTTTTTTCAAAATAAAGTCATTTTGTAGGTTCATTTTTCAAAATTAAGTCATTTTGAAGCATTTGTGCAAAAGCAATGCTGCTGCTACCACACAGTCTGTAACATGACCATGAGGAACAGGTAGAGCCTAACACATTACTGCTATACTCCCAGTGGTGTCACAACATGAGGATTAGACTTGTACAAGGCCTATTTAAAAGATTATGGGTCTACTGCTAATAGCCAATACACTAGGGTTCATAGGTTTTAGGAGCAAGGAAAAAAAATGAATAGCCAAGGCTGGCAGACTGGTGGCAATTCCGAATATGGGCTATTTTTTTAGCAATGGCTATACTGAAGTAAACCGTCACGAATGGCCAAGGCCATCGTGACAATAAGAAATAAGAATTTTTTTCTCAGCTATTGTATTCTCACGAGTAGAATATTAAACATAAGAAGGATATCATTGGATCACATTACAAGTCAATGAGAGGAAGGGTAGCATCCTGTTCTAGGGTGAGAATAGACTTCTAGGTTCAGTCCATGATGCTTTTATGTAGACCATCTTACCTCAATAGACTGTTCTAGGTTGAGAACAGGGTGTTTAGCCTGATTGCACATCATCCCTGCATCCATTTTGGGGTCCATCATTTCAATCGCTGACATTGCCTCAAATAACCCGAAACTGTTGGGAAATAAAAGAACTCTTAGGTACCAGTTTGTGTCAAGATAGTTTCTTGAAATATAATATAGTAAACTGTGAGACTAAATTTATTCACCTTTCATGTATAGAGCTAGGGTATTAGCTACTAAATGCACAATCGGATTATCGAAATAGAATATCATGTTTTCGCAAGTATAAATCTTTGAATGATTAAGGGAGTGATCATTTTTTAACAACAGGGGGGGGGGCTGGTGGGTTTGCGTGCAGGCGTGCGAAAAAAAATTCCGCCCCCTCCTCTCGGGGGGGGGGGTAAAAATTTTTTAACCCCCCCCCCCGTAAGGGACAAAAATCGCACGCGAACGTGCCCTTTTAACCTATAATAATGCGCAGGGTTTTCCACTGAAAACAGGTGAAATTATTTTGACCCCCCCATCAGAGGGGTTGAACAAATTCTTATCCCCCCTCAAACCCACCAGCCCCCCCCCCCCTGTTGTTAAAATAAATTGATCACTCCCTAAATAACAGATAGTCCCTATGACGGATGTTATATGGAATTATTAACTTACTTTCTGTCGTGCATGAGTTCTCCAAGACTGAGGTTGGAGGCTGCAGCTATGAAGTTCTGTGTGACATCCTTCCACTTGTACTGTGGGGCCTGTGGGGATACCTTTACAGGTGGAGTAGCTGCTGCCGCCTCCTTCACTTCGCTCCCCTCTGCCTTGCCTTGTTCAGCTGATGATGTTACATCTGGTGACTCTGCTACACTACTGTCACCAGTTGCCTTTGCCTCTACAGTAGATCCCTTTGCCTCCTCAGGTGGTCCTTCGGCTGCCGCAGTGCTTACTGGTGCAGCTCCTTTTGATTCACCACCTGTGTTCTCAACTTCCATGCTAGTCCCTTCTGGTTTAACACTATTGGTACTGTTGTCTGTCGAATCATCACTCTCCTGACTTTTGGACTTCAAAATTACAGGTGCTGGTTTTTCGGGAGTCACTGCTGGAGATCCTGTAGACATTGCCTCACCTGACGGCAGGTCACACGCTTCCTCCGACATGTCTGCCACTGCAACGAAATTCAGAATAGAGCATATAAATTTGAATACAGATGTGTACACTTGTATATAATACTTCATCACCTCGCGTAAAAGGCGCATCCAGTGTTATATAAAGTGCACCCCGAGTTAAAAGAAATGCTAGTTCAAGCTTGGGATTGAGACTTGTACAAAAATTAAGGGCACAGTACTATTCAGAGTTTACTAACTCAGGCAAATGCATAAAAAGCATTGATGAGTCTGGCAGATGATTATCCCCATCTTTTATTATGGGGATATAATCATTTATGGAGGACCGGACTTAAAGGGGCCCTGGCATGGTAATGCATGCCCGCATTAAAATCAGGGATGTAAGTCAGACAGAGAGAAAAATCAGGAAGTCCCATTTTGTTAACAAAACAAGGTAAATTAAGCTTTAAAACCTGAAAAGCAATCAAAGTTCATCAAATCATACAGAGTGTCATCAAACCTTCTAAATGCAAGTCTGTATATTTACCCACTGATGAGATTTTGTTTTGTGTGGGACCTTATTCCCACATGATACAATGGAACATGGTAGGGAGGGTGGGCACGGCCAAGGGGTGAGAGGAGACTGTCCTGGAAGGGTCTGCTGGTCGGCAGCAGTGCAGGGAGGGTGGGGACGGCTCAGGGGCGAGAGGAGGCCATCCTGGAAGGGTCTGCTGGCCGGCAGCAGTGTAGGGAGGGTGGACACGGCCCAGGGGTGAGAGATTTGTATGGATGTTTTCAAAAATTTAGATTTTATCAGAAAATGGGAAATCCTGATAAAACTTGAAGATTTACATCCCTGTAAAAAGTCACGTGATCACCCCTTGACCAATCAGGGCATCGCGATTTTTCCGCTGGTTCCCAAGATTTTATGATCACTGTTTGAATCAGTACCCATGTTGTTAATTTTCCATGCCAGCCCCCCTTTAAAGGTTGATTCACTTACAGTTTTGTGGGGGGCTGTGCAGAGATGGCCCTCAGTTATTGCACTATAAATCTAGTTGAAATTGAGATATTAACTTACTTTAACAATTTAATGGCAACATGCATGTATACAATATGCTCCACAGGCCCATATTAGTTACCGTAAACTCCCGTGTAGAAGACGCACTGAGCATATAAGACGCACCCCAAACTCAGCACATGCATTTTCGCGTATAAGATGCACATTTTAACGCTGAAATTTGTAAGATTAGTACATTTCTATAGAAAAATTACCCCTCGTATAAGACGCCCCCCAACTTGAGAGAAAGCTATAAGACTCCCCAGCATTTTGTTTGGCGTAGAGGACGCGTCTTATACACGGGAGTTTATGGTATTTAAAAAAATTATCATTTGTTAATCAATTACAATTCTAACAAGGTCAACGTCAAATTAAACTTAAGTGCATTTCTTTACTTCTAGCACCATATCCCGGGCACCATATACATTAGTAAACCATCATAAAACTTCATTATGTCCGCAAGGTTATAGGCTTTCAGGAAATGCATATTTCAATATGGTTAATCTTTGTTAAAATTTGAGAAATATAGACCTGTAGGTTACACACATTCTTTCTTTGTACAGTTTAATTTCATGACAGAAATGTACCCAATCTTGTCTCACAAAAACCTGCCTGGCTCACCCAAAAATGACTGCAAAATTACAATTCAAAAAGCATGTTAATTCTCATATGACATGTTCCTCTTGAGGATCATGGAAAATTTCAGATGATCTCATGTATTTGAATATTTTGTTCACATACCTATCCATACCTACTCTGACCCTGAGACCGTAGAGGTATACAAGGATATACGTCTACGCTGAGAGTGAGTTGGGGTGGGGACAAAATAATTTCACCTGTTTTCAGTTAAAAAAACCTACTATGGCCTATTGATAGGCTTAGCGCACTTAGGCCAATGGAACCTACATTGCAGGTTACCGTCCACCGCCCGCATGCTTTTAAAGAGGCTGCATTAGAAACTTTTATTATTCATTATTAAAAAAAAATTTGAAGAAATTCTCAAAATGAATTTGGACATGATAGGAATGACCAAAGGTGGGCATATTTGGTATCAGATTAAAGGTTATGGTGCAAGGAATGTTGAGTGTGGTGCATCAGGGCATACCAGAGGAAGATAGTATTACTGAATGCCTAGATTTCCGTCTTGCTCAACAGCAAGTAAAGCAAACTGTGTCTGAGATTGCGAAAGTCAGAGAAGAGATAGTGGTGTTAAAGCAAAAATTATACCTCGCGGAAGAAGCCCTCGGGAAAGCAGATGATGCCAAATTAGCACTAAAAAAAGGCATTCAAGCAAAAACTGGATGCTGTAGAAGAAGCCTTGAAGAAATCTGAAGAGGAAAAGTCTGCACTAACAGTATCATTAAAACTTTTGACAGATGAAAAACATGACAGCACTACCAGGACCAATAAGTACAAAGAATGCTTCTGTAGACCAAAAATCTGTGTCTGCAAACCGCTGGGTAATGCTCATAATGAAAACAGGGTCCAAGCACAGTCTGCTGATAACCCAGGAGAACCCGATAGCAAAGTGATTGAAGCTGGATGGACCACAGCCAAGTCGAGATCTCAGCAAAAGTCACCAACAATGAATAAAGATGAACGGTCCACACACTCTAAGAGAGTTATCTGCTTCAGGGGAGTGAAGTCCCCACTATCTAACTTCTATCCAGTACACATAACCTACAGGGGAATACATTACACCAGTGTCGAACAAGCATATCAGCACCTCAAAGCAGTACATGCTGGTTATGACTTCTGATCCCTACAGAATAAAGGAGAAAGGTGACTGGATTCCCGATAGAGCCGATTGGGACAGGAGGAAGGAGGCAGTAATGAGAGAATTGGTTCAACAAAAGGCAAATAAGTGCCACTCTGCAATAGAGGTACTGCTACAAAACAGGGATTGTACCCTGGCTGAGGCCGTGACAGAAGAATTCTGGGGCACGGGCCTTAACAAAGCTGACACGGAGCGGGTGCATCCTGAGGAGTGGCCGGGAAAGAATATCATGGGACATATTTGGATGGACATTAGAAAAACTCTGACCGAGGATCACGTAACCAGCAGTGACATAAAAACTGCTACAACAAATAAACCAGCAGCGGGCACGGTGCCCCAACACATTGCCAGTGATGCAAGTGCTAAAGAGAACACAAATGAAGGTGCAGGCGCTAATGGTACCAAAGTAAGGACAATAGGTAGCGCAGGCACTACAGGTACCAAAGAGAACTCAACCAGGGTTACATGCACTATAGGTGCTAAAGAATACACAACAGAATGTGCAGACACTGCAAGTGCTAAGGAGACCATTACAGGATGTGCAAATGCTACAGGTGCTAGAGAAAATGCAGCAGGGGGCACAGGCGCTACCGGTGCTAAGGAGAATACAACAGCAGCAGGGGGCGCAGGCACTAATGGTGCTAAACTGAATAGTACAGTAAACGCAAGTGCCCCAAAAGAAGATGTGACCACTAAAGCAACACCAGTCCATAGAAATACAATCCAAACTGACTACCTTCTAATAGGAAACAGTAACATGCGGGGTATGGCAGGTATACTCCGCAGTAAGGGGCTAGCGGCAACTGGTATTGTCATGCCTGGAGCTAAAATGGATGATGTGTCAAAAGCTGCCCTTAAGTCAAACTACACGGCAAAGTATGTTGTTGTCCATGGCATGGACATTGATGTTCAGGAAAATGTGCCATTAACAACACTCTTTGACCGGGCTGATCGATTACTACAGAATGTGAAATCTGCTTTCCCTACATCACATATTATCATCTCCGGTCTCCCAGAGAGCTACAACACCAGGGTGAATACAGCATGTCAGCACATCGAGGCATATATTAAACACAAACTAGCCGAGGCATATATTAAACACAAACTAGCCAAGGATTTCCAAAGAAGCCTACTGTGACAGGCTCTCCCATCTCTCCTTCCCTACTAAATAGGACATAGGGCATATTGACCGTATAGAGGTCATGCTCAACAAAGGTGGCTTTAAGAGTCTTTCATTATTCTACTGGAATATTCATGGTCTGGGTGACAAACTGACTTACCCCCATATCCAAAGGATCTTAACTAGTCATGACATTATAATTCTGAGTGAGATGTGGAAAAACACTGATTTCAACCCAGATATCCCAGGTTATAAATACTATCAGGTTACTAGGAAACAGAGACATCCTAATGCTAAACGATGCTCTGGTGGAATAGGTGTTTTTATATCAAAGCAAACAAAGGGTGGGATCAAACTAAATATTATCTCTGATTTCCTAATATGGATTCACTTTGATTCTAAATACTTTGGCCTTCCTCGTGATGTGGTGGTAGGTGCTGTCTATATTCCACCAGAGGGGTCAACCTATATAGCTGAGAATAATAACTATTTTGATATCCTATGTGAACAGATAGGGACATTTGAAGACAAAAACTGTGAATTATTACTATGTGGTGACTTTAATGCTCGAACATCAACTGCAAATGATCTCAGTGATAGTGCAACCACAGGTATTGAGGGGCTATTGCCAGCTGAACGAATCTCACGAGACAAAGTTCTTAATAGTAGTGGTAAGGAACTTATACAGGTATGCAAAGACAGTGACATGGTAATTATGAATGGAAGATTTGGAGATATAAGGAACACAAGCGGCTCTACTTGTTTCACACCAAATGGCCAAAGTGTAGTAGACTATGTACTGTGTAAATCAAACTCTGTAGAGGTCTGTGAAAGGCTAGAAATACTAGAACTGCTTCCTGAATCAGATCATACACCTATTTCTTTTACACTAAAAGGTGCTGTACAAACTTGTGTTACAACTAGTCAGATAAAAGGTAATGCATATATGGCATATAAATGGGATCGCTCTAAGAGAGAAACCTATAAAGATAACATTGAGAGTAATATGTGCAGAGAGCTTAAAAACCGTATTTTAGAATTAGCATCAGATGCACAAGCTAACATTGATGAAATAGTTCAAATATATTATAGGTTTCTAGATACAGCTATACCTGGAGATAAATGAAAGCGAATAACTAAATCAAGATTCCCGCGCAATAGATGGTATAATGAAGACTGCAAAACAGCTAGAAAAATGGTACATGAGTATAGTAAAATGCATGACATTGAATCTCGAGTCCACAGGGAAAGATACTCTGAACTAAAGAAAAAATACAAGAGAATAGTTCAAAAATCTAAAAGAACAGCTAAAAGGAATGAGGCTAAAGAGCTTGAGGACATGATTGAAAAAGAAAACAGTGAAAGATTTTGGAAATCCTGGCAAAAATTACAGAGTAAATCAAAACAGTGTGACATCCCAATAGATACCTTTGTTGCATATTTTAAGAAACAACAAACTCCTCCATACACTGAATATTTTGGCTATGATAATATGAATACTGTTGAATAATATGTCAACCAGTTTGAATTTGGATATGGGCCAAATTGTATTGATAAATCAATTGAATCTCTCCTTGACTCCCCAATTACTATGAATGAACTTGAATCTGCCCTCAAAGCCTTAAAAATTAAAAAAGCAACCGGAACTGATGGCATACCATCTGAGTTCCTTAAAGAAGGAGGGAAAACTCTCACAGAGGTGTTATATGTTGTATTCAGCTGTATGTGGGAGACAGGGACATTCCCCATGAAATGGGTAGAAGGCATTATTAGTCCTCTACACAAGAAAGGTGACACAGGCAATCCTGATAATTATAGGAAAATTACTATTATGAACAGCACCTGTAAATTGTTTGAAATCGTCATCAATAATAGACTTAAGTTCAATAATGCTATGCTAAACCAGAATGATCCACTACAAAATGGATTTGTTGAAGACAGGCGGACATCTGATAATGTATTTATACTCTACACAGCCATGGGTAGGACATACACAGATGTCCTACCCATGGCTAAAGTCCATGTTCAGGATAAGTGGCAGCGCAGATGGAACGCTGCAAATGCCAACAAGCTGCGAACCATCCGACCAACGGTCGGCAAAAGATACATAGAGGACAACCTGACAAGACCAGAACAGGTGAAACTGACCCGTCTTAGGACTGGTCACACCAAACTGACACACAGTCACCTTCTGAAAGGTGAAGTGGCACCTGTATGTCAGGCATGCAACACTCAGCTGAGTGTGGAACATCTCATGCTACATTGTCAGGCAACCAAGAGAAGCAGGAAGAAATTCCTGAAAAATCCAACGACAATGAACAGTGTTTTCCACAGCACTGGAAACAAGGAGATTCTTGATTTCCTGCGGGAAGCCAAGCTCTTTGACAAAATATGAAAAACAAGGAAGCCTGATCCTATCAGGCAATGCCCTATAAGTAAATAGGGAAAAACAGAAAAGAAATGAAACATAGTCTCTCTGCTAAATTTTAACTACTATTAGCGGAGGTTAAATCAACCAAACCAAACCAAACCAAAACAGCTGTCAAGACAGTGCAAGCTGAGTGTAAGCCCTTATATTGTTGCAGGGCTTTTGACAGGGCTGCGCAGTGCGCAATACACGCATTTAATGCTTAAATGTCACATTTAAATGGCTAGAATGGCCATTCATTTACAGAATGGCGCATTGTATTTGCTAAAAAGTGTGCAATTGGCGCATTGCAAAAAATCCTGTCAAAAGCCCTGATTGTTGCTTTATCGATTTCACTAAAGCTTTCGACTATATAAATAGAAGAGCTCTTTTCTACAAGCTGATGTGTAACAAGGTCAAAGGGAAGTTATTACAAATCCTTATGAATCTGTATGAGAAATCCCATTCTAAAGTGAGAGTAAACTCTATCTTAAGTGAGGACATAGATAGTACATATGGTGTACTACAGGGAGGAGTTCTGAGCCCAAAGTTGTTCAACACCTTCTTAGCAGATATTAATGAATACCTGGTTGCTGAGAGTGGAGTAAACATAAATGGTTCAGCCGTTGCATATCTCTTGTATGCAGACGACTTGGTATTACTTGCCACCTCATCAGAGGAACTTCAAAAACAAATTGACAGGTTATTTGAGTATTGCAAAACATGGCATTTAATAGTCAACATGGTCAAGTCAAATATAATGATATTCAATGGAAAAGATAAAGATAAAAGAGCGAGCTTCAAATATGGTGATAGAATATTCGAGAGAGTAGACTCATATAAATACTTAGGCTTTACACTGAACTCCAAACATAAAGATATATTTTCTGAAACTTTTGACCAACTTCGTGATAAAGGCCGGAAAGCCATCTACCAATCATACTCATGTTGCTATCAGAATATTGGGAAACCAAATCCTAGACTATCCCTTAAGCTCTTTGACACCCAAATATGACCATGCCTTGAATATGGATGCAAGCTATGGGGCCTGAACAAAGGTAGGAAACTCAGGGCTTTTGACAGGGCTGCGCAGTGCGTAATACACGCATTTAATGCTTAAATGTCGCATTTAAATGGCTAGAATGGCCATTCATTTAAAGAATGGCGCATTGTATTTGCTAAAAAGGGTGAAATTGGCGCATTGCAAAAAATCCTGTCAAAAGCCCTGGAAACTATATAATTTTGAACTGATCCATCTTAAATACCTGAAGTCTATGCTTGGTGTAAGGAAGCAGACAACTTCAGCTGCAGTATATGCGGATACGGGTAGAGTGCCTCTGAAGGCTCAATGGGAAGTAAGAGCACTAATATATTGGGAAAGGATTGTTAACTTTGAGGAATCGCATATTCTCCATAGATGTTGCATGAAACTGCACCATCTTGACCAGCAAGGACAGGATAACTGGTGTACAAATGTTAAAGGTTTGCTATATTCGCTTGGTAGAAAATATAGTCAGCTTTGGGAAAACCAGTCAACTTCTAATAACTCTAACATCATAGCTAGTGCAACTGAACCAATTTTCAGTAAATATTCTGAAAAGATTATGAATGAGATTGCGCTTGCTGGGGAGGGTAAAAAGTTAAGAACATTCAAAAAATTCAAGAGGGAGTTCAGGCTCGAACATTATCTACTTAAAATTAGCAATCAAAATCACAGGACTGCACTAGCGCAATACAGACTTAGTTCCCATAATCTTGGTATTGAGATAGGGAGGCATTGTAGGCCGCCCAAACCTGAATGTGACAGAGTATGTCTATATTGCTCAACTGGTGCTATTGATGATGAGGTGCATTTTCTGACAACATGTGAACTACATAAGGCAGCTCGAACAACTCTTGAAAATCATATAGATGGTAAAATATGTAATTACCGGGATATGTCAAATATGGATAAGTTTGTTACTGTTATGAAAGAAAATGACCCTAGTATAATAAATGCGCGCGCAAAGTTTGTGTATACTGCATTTAAGCAGAGGCAGCAACAGCTTTAGATTACCCTCTGTGGAATCCAACTATTACCCTAGGTCCTCTGTATATTGTACGGTTTCACCTAGTATTATATCATCAGGGATATTGCTGGGAATTTTTGGAATGAGCCAGTGGCGCACTAATTGAGAAAATAATGCGCCATTTCAAGGATTTATGGGCCATCTTGATAAAAAAATACCCCCCCCCATCATCTTCAAAAATGAAATTAAGTGTTGTAAATAACAAAAACCCTGTTGAAATCGAGCATCGATCCAATATTTCCTCAGATATTTAGGCTCTATCCATCACATCTAAAACTTTTCTTCCAAAAACAGTTTTAAACAGGAACAATTTCATATTTTGACAATGGATCATTGGTTATTTTTTTGTTTTGTAACAAAACCTCTTCATTGATGAAGCTCAAGGGTTCAGGATAAGTGCTTTTAAAGATCGAGCTCCATGATATCCTGTATGGATGATGTGAACCCTTTGCAATTTTAGCCAAGATGCATTTTAATTTTGAAAAGAAATATTCAATTTTTTTATTTATTTTTTTTTAAAGAGAGAAAATTCCGATTCACACAACATATTCCTGATATGTAAATCACTGTGTTCCAGTTGATTTTAGCTTTCCAATGATATATTACACACCATATCTGGATCTGAGGAGGGGAACTAGAAATTTGGTAGGGCTATTCCCTGATGACATATATGGGACAATGGGCACACAATTCAGCATTTAAATGCGCCATTTAGCATTTAAATGCGTGTATTGCGCGGTGCGCGGCCCACGAAATATCCCTGTATCATCCCATTCATAAATGTAATATATATAAATATATGAGTTGTAGGTATGGTACAGTTGACCCACCTAGGTTATGTATGCCGTGTCTGTATCTGTGTATCTCTGTAGGGATGTTGTGTGTGTGTGACTGTGTAAGTGATTGTGTGAGTGATCTGTCTTATACAGAAGTATCTGTTTTCATAGATTTAGGGAGTGGTCATTATTTATCAACAGGGGGGGGGTGGTGGGTTTTCGCGCCGACGCGCGGAAATTTTTTACGCCCCCCCTCGACGGCAGTCAAAATTTTTTGCGCCCCCCCCGCACCGGAGGCGCGGAGAGTTTTCGCGCCCCTCTTTGATCTATAGTAGCGCGCGGGCTTTTTTGCTATAGAGAGGGTGAATTTTTTTAGCCCCCCCTCAAGAGGGGTCAAAATTCTTTTAGCCCCCCCCTCGGGAGGGGTCTGAAAATTTTACGCCCCCCCCCTCAAACCCACCCTCCCCCCCCTGTTGATAAATTATGACCACTCCCTTAGTTCCGTAGTACTGTATACTACGCATGTAGTTTGTAGAACATAGAGCATATACTTTATTGTAGTAGACTTACTGTATGACACATAGGTCAGCAATGACCTCACTTTTTGTTGTCAATAAAAGATATTATTATTAATAAAAATTTGACAGCTGAATTGGTTTCATTTCCCTGTATTATCGCCCACACCGTGAGGTGTACAATGTGTGTTTTTATCTCTGATAGAGACGCAGAATTGCTTTTTAAATGAGATGGTTCTTTATACCGTTTATCAATCGATGTGCTATATATGGCAAATGGAGTGCTGGAGGGAAAACTGAATGATCAGTTTATGCCCAGTCAGACTCTTGACAGTCTTGTGCTGGAACTAGGAATCGGATGGAAGACGAAGACACAGCAACAAAACTTTCAAAGCAGGGCTACAAATCCACCCAAATTTTCAACCCGTACCGCTAAATATGTCGCCTTTATAGAACTGAACCTATGGCAGAGTATTTACTACAAAATATCCTGGAATTACCCTATATTCCGCTTGTATCTAGAAGCTTGATTGACGCTGCCGTCCGTTCGTTTTTTTTTGTTTTTTTTTTAGTAGCATGTGTTCGGACTTACGAGCCAGTAGATGGCGCTGTCGCCTCTACGATCAGACGCCACCATCAGAGGGCGTTCTATTTCCCGCCCAGAAGGTTTTGCCAACTTCTGGGCATTTTCAGCACTTGTGACCCCCCCCCCCCCCCCCCAGGTTATCTAAGCGAGACATATGAAAGGTTGAAACGGGATCATCGTTCCTTGGGATCATTGTTCCAGTAACCTTGTAGAAATACCATAAACCTACTCGAACCGACTAGTTATTGCTTCGATAATATAGACTACCGTAATCTCCCGCGTATAAGGCGCCCCACCCCCCAGCTCACAGGGGGGCTGTTTTGCATAGAAGGCGCCCCCCTGAGGGCAGATTTTTTGTCAGTTTAGTACTGTTCTGTAGTAAAACTACCCCCCCCCCCCTATAAGGCGCACCCCAAACTCAAGGCAATTTACCTCCCACGTATAAAGACCCAGCAGCATTTTGTTTGGCCTATAAGACGCGCCTTATACGCGGGAGATTATGGTAGTTATCTCGATATCAGTAGGATCTCGAAACAGCAATACCTACACTATTCTAGGCCCTAGGCTAGGGAGCACGTCAGACATAGCATTAGCAAGCAGCGCGGCCCTTATCAGCCTATTGATTAGAGTCCTCGTGAAGGGTTATTTTAAATAGAAAATGAATTAGAAAAAATGAATTAAACCCTTATCATTAAAGATCTAAGCATCCCACATCAAAAAGTATTTCAATATATGAAAGATATTAAAAATCTGCATCACATGAGTGAGTAATAGATGTTTTACGCCATTTCGACAGCTAAGGTCATATTCATGGCGAGAACTACATTACATAATTTCACAGAGGAATGTGTCAGTGCCCGCACATATGTGCACCACACACATCCCAAGGGGATTGGAAAGATGAGATATAGACCCTTTTAAGTGGGCTAGGGAAGCCCTCTGCATCACATACTTGATGCACTGTTTTCTAAGCCGAATATAAGAAAAGTAAAGAAAAGAGAGAAAAAAAAACTTCTCATCTTGTATTCTAATTCCGAATCCAAAAATTATTTGATTTGAATTTCTATGGACGTGGATTACTTTTTAGTTGGTGAGGGGATGAAAATCACCTGTCTACTTCCCATCATCATTTTGCATTTGAACTGCCCCCCCCCCCCCCTTAAAGGGAGGTTAAGATAAGGACGTGGGTACACGTATAAAATGGTTGGAAATGCAAGGCTAGACGTTGCATGCCGTGTACGTTAAAAGTGGGCAAATCTTAATTTCGCTAATAACTCATAATACACTATGAAGACATTGCTTGAAATGAAGATGGTTTGTTTATTTTCTCATTTTCCACATTCAAAATATATGGCTGGTACAAACAAATAGTGAAGTTTTCTCTTATGCAACGATGTTGATATATATATATTAAATACATATATTTTCTTTTTTTTTAGAATAAGTGCATGATGCTTTTTAAAGGAGGCCGGAATCCCGAGTCCTTGATTCGGTTAGCCTTTAGTCTTAACTACGTTATATTTCTTGATGAGTTCAAATACCTCAAATGAGCATTTTTAAACTGCATGACAGCAAGAAGAATCTCATTTGACATTAACTGAGGCAACCGTTGCTTTACATTGAGCGCATGGTTGCGACAATACCAAAGTTCACACACTTTCAAGTCTGAGTTGATATTTAGTTCAAATGGCATTCAATGTCAGTGGATTAATAAATCCATATGGCTGTGGTTATTAGAAAAGGAATACATAGATATCTGTATACGAATAATACATCTTTAAAAATAACATTGCACAAAAGCTGCAACATATCGATTTGTCCTATGGACTTAACTAGTATAGAGCACAAAATAAGAGTACTAGATAATTCTATTCATTGGACTTGCTTTAAAAAGCCCGACTAAACTAAAAGGGAAAAATATTCTCTCCACCCAAAAATATCTGTAAAAATATTCTCTTATAATTTTACCACTCCCTACAAAATAGTGACTAAACCACATTGACACACTACACAGTTACGGAAACATAGAGACATGGTGCTGTAGTTGGACAACTCTGGTCCCTGGGTTCTACCTGATTACTTTCCACTCTGATCGCTTTGTACCTCATTCAGATAACTGAGTACTACATCTGTAGTACATGCTTCAACATGCTATTCATGGTCTATGGTTGGGTCATACTTATGGTATGGTTAATTATTATGTATAAACTCGGTGGTACCGTTTAATTTCTCATGTAACTCCACATCGACGTTAAATGGTGGTGGAGACTTTGATTAGCCCGTCTTTATAAGCTGTTTTTATGGTTGAATCCAGAGTCTAAATGAACACTCTCAGAGGCCAATGGCAGCATTTTTCAGTAATATTCATATCACATCTATCTTCTTTGAGTTCATTTTAATTCCTGCAAATTACAACCTGCGTTCAACACAACCGGTGTACCTTAACCGCGATGCAATCATCTCCAAGAGATCTTTAACAACCCTTCAAAGTGTAAGAGGTACTGGGTAACATTAACTGACTGAACGGTATATTGATGTAAAACTTCCAACGGATGAACAGCTGTCACACGAGATTTATTAACATTAACAATGCTTGTGTAAAACAGTACCAACTATAAGGTTGGTGTCTTGTCACTACATGAACTTATGATATAATTAATCCACTAGCTGAAATTCACGCCTATAATGACTTGGCCATTAGTCTATAGACATGTGGCTAAGTACATGTATAACTAATATTTAACGGTCGGGACATGTTTTACATGGAAATAGCATACAACAATGAGACAGTGCATGAAAACCTGGTGGTCCCGTTTCAGGTTTAAAGATGCTGAGTATGGCTAAAGGTGGCTGAGTATACATACACAGTATGGTTTTCAGACCTCTATATCATGAATATGTTATTACTTGCTTATTATAACTCATCTATCATATTCTCATCTGTATATCTGAGTACAAACCATGTTGTGGAAAGAAAGAAGAATGTCATTGACAAGATAGAATAACAAGGCGAAGCCACTGCCTGAGAGGACCTACAAGAGAATGACTGATACCCTTGTTCACTGTGAATAGACACAAAATAACTTCAGTTTATGCCTGAGATTCAACTTGTGCTGGCATCTTTTCCTCCATCTTTACTGCATCTACCTCAACAACAGCAGCTGATTCGCGATTAGCCAGCAGTGGCGCTGCAGATTCCCGTGCTCCAATTGCCTTGCCGGTCTCCTTTGCAGGAGAGCGGGTGATGTCGGACATTTCTTTTGCTGCTGCCATTTCGCCATTCATTTGAGCTCTCTCCTGTTGCAGACTTTCACGTTTTACAGTGCGGTACCAGAAGACACCGTAGATGGTCTGTGCAAGGGAGAGGGAGATGAAGATAACTCCGACACCGACCCCATGCACGTCCTGCCAGCCGGTGCCTGCCATCCACAGAAACACGGCCACTCCTGTGATGCCCATCAGTAGCGCCATCAGTGCTGCAGCCAGCGTCTTGGACGGATCGACAATCGATTCAAACATCTTGACTTCAATATTGGTGTCCTTGATCTGCATGGGATTTAGAAAGGCACAATTCACTGTAATGTTTCAGAATAATAGAGACGTAGATTATATCATTTATGTATGACGTTTGACTAAGCACAATTGGCCCCTATGGGTATGGATAACAGAGGTGGCAGAGAGAGTGGATGTATTATACCGGTTTAAATATATGACAAAGCAAAATGAAATTTGGACAATAGCTGTTGTTGCAAGTTGATGAATTGATGACGCACATTCTCTAAGTTAGACTTGCTCAAGTCTATTGATTTTAATGACGTACAAACAAAAGAACGTGAAAGACTATCGTTTTATAAAACCTTTAGTGAACTTGAGCCAGACTGTCAATGTACAAGACAAAGACAAGAATCTGGATCACCAATTTCAAGTATCCTCCACATAACCCCGTACTCTTTATATGTGCAATCCTATGACTTTTGGCCAACTGACAGTGTACTATATGAGTACTAAGCGGTAGGATTTGCAGTATAGCAACCAGGCCCAGAGCCACAATTTAACAAATTTACTGATCTATTGGTAATGTAAAACGTACCTGGTCCATAGGGCGTATACACGGATGTGGCCTATAACCAGTATTTGACAATATCAATTTATTTCTTTTCTAACCGTTGTGTTATTCTTACTGTAATTCTATACTTGTAAGTCGTGAGCATCTCTCATGCATGGAGATGGTGTTCTATTCCTTTCTCTATCCTTCCCCCCCCCCCCCATTGTTTCACATCACATGAAATCCGCATGACATTTACAGGTCACTCTGTACATCCGTGATTTGAGTCCAGTCACCTATCTGGGGTTTTCATAGAAACCAGGACGTAGTTTGGCCTGCTGTCTCTTCGTATTTACTATTTCACTACTTTTTGGTTTATGGTTGATTGATTGATTGATTTGTGTTTTACAGCACTTTAGCGGCACTAAGTGGCTATCCCGTGCTTCACAGGTTGATAATTTATCAGAGGAATGTGTCAGTGCCCGCGCATATGTGCACCACACACATCCTGAGGGGATAGGAAAGAGGAGATATAGACCCTTTTAAGTGGGCTAGGGAAGCCCGTTTTGGTTTATGGGAAAACCTCCAACACTTATATATCATAGATCATACTATCACCAGATCATACAACATCGTTTTCCTTTTCTGAATCTAAAATATAAGCAACATCCAATATCTCAGTCTTACACCATCTTTAAGTTTGCAAAGGAATTTAGTAAACATAAATGTCCCAAGATATTAGGCCAAAAGTTGTGTTTCAGGTAACATGCTGAAAAAAATTAGGGAGGGTAGGTCGATTTTATTTTTTTTTTAATTTTGTAAAAAAATAACTGCTTCAAAGACTCGTGCAGGGTTGCCACCAGACCTGAGACATCAAAAATACTGCCTTTTTCCTGACAATTCGAAAAAATTCCTGACAATTTACCATGTTTAATTTGGTGCATATTAGCAAGGTTGGAATTGGCTTGGTGCTTTTAAAGCTAGATTTGCAGATAAGTTATCATCTTTATGGTACAAGTATACTGGTTTACGAAGGAAAACATATTAAACATGAATATATATGACCTGCTGACCCCTCATATCACCTGTAGGATATAGTAAAATATAGGACAGCATTTTGCAATGCAAGTAACTCGAAAGGGCACTTAATCTCTTCTTTTAGGCCCCTTCTGATACTAACCTCATGTTTTCTTCGAGCGTTATCACTGTCAATGGTTAAGCCAATGGAGAATGCCTCCATTATCGCTCGTATGTTTCATTGGCGAATAACTCCTCTCTTGGCGAGTTAAGCATTGCACAATACCAGCAGGTCTTGAATAATGATCCATATTAACCATAAAAACACATGAGACAGTGTAATTCTCCTCCATTTTGTTATAATCCAGCACTTTGCATGGCACCGTGAGTCGATGGTCTCGTTGTCCGCCATTTTGGATTTTGATGTTCTGTGCGCATGCACGACCCCTCCTTGCCGGAAGTAGCATTTTCGATGGAGAAATGATATTCCATCGATTTAGCTTGAAATTACTGGCTTTTTGAATATAATCCATGCATCTTTGGCAATATCAATCGAATTGAATCGAATATACCCTATCTTTTTACTGTTATAGCCCCAGAAGTCGATCGTCTCGCTGTCCGCCATGTTGGATTTTGGTTCTATCTGCGCATGCCCGACCCAATTTCCATGGTTATTTGGGTCAATTTGCACGACCACGGCTTTGTGATGCGAATTAACGACAGGGCGAACACGTAGTTATTTTATGTTTTTAATAATACATATCGATTCATATCATATCCTTTTGCCATTCTTTATCATATTTCTATATTATAACACTGAATAATTGAAAAAAAAAATAGTAACGACGAATTTTACGACAATAGAGACGCGCGGACGGATCGAATGATGGCAAATTCATCACCGTTGAATCAATTTTTTTACCCAAAATGCAATGGTCTGCACCATGTCAGTCCAAAAACGCGGGAAAGTTGATTATTCGCACCTCCTATGGGGCCTTAAGCATTGGAAACACAACCGTCTTAACTGCAATGGAGGATTATGCACCCCTACCCTTACCTGTTTCGATAAAGATTCTAGCTAATCTGCTGCACATAAGAATACAATCTAAGTATCAAGGTAAGCCTAACATATTTAGCTATCATTGTATTAGCAAGATTAGAAAAAAAGGTGTGATATGACCCTTCTTTTGCAAAAAACAAATTCGTTTTTGTCATCTTTTTTCCAACTGGAAGCAGGCACTGATGGACCTG
This sequence comes from Acholoe squamosa, assembly GCA_949317995.1. NCBI lineage: Eukaryota > Metazoa > Annelida > Polychaeta > Phyllodocida > Polynoidae > Acholoe > Acholoe squamosa. The sequence continues at coordinate 26,818,990 of OX439039.1, read as the reverse complement.
GGGAAATCATAAGGTTCAGCCTAAAAAGCTAAAAAGTGCTGGAATCCTACAGATGTAGGACAACTCACATCAGTGATTATTTCTAGTAAACACAACTACTGAAGACATTGTAGAAAACTTAAAAGTGACATTAATGGACTGGATAGCTCACCAGTGCCTCAGCTGTCAATGGAACTGGCATGTGTGGAAAGCAACAATAGCAGTTTAGAGGTATACCGGTAAGATGTATCGTAATAAGGTGTTGTCTTACAGGAAGAACTTAACATTATGTCCTGTGGTCTTCACACAGTTCATGGGGAATTCAAGACAGGAACAGAGGCTACAATGTGGCATCTGCTTAACACTCTACAATCCCCATCTTTTCCATGACTCCCCAGCCATTCACATTCTGGATATGCTCAGAATCCTTATACTGAACTTCATCCAGGGGGATGTGCTAGATGAATCAATACCAGCTGCCTCTCTTGTGAAAATTTATGTCAATTTGACAGAGTTGTTGCCAAGAATTTAAAGAAGGTTGAAGAACTATAGAGACATCTAATTGCAAATCACAAGTACAAATTCTAACATTATACAATGACTGCTGGACTTTACTGATGTCGCTTATTCAAACTCCTTGAAAAAAAAAATAGTAACGACGAATTTTACGACAATAGAGACGCGCGGACGGATCGAATGATGGCAAATTTACCCTCTTCACAGCATTCAGGGATGCCACTCACTAGTCACCAAAATTTCGGAAATCCTCCTAATTTTCTCAACTCCCAATAGGGAATACCTATAGGAATGCAAGTCAAAAATTCAGAATTCCTGAAAAGTTAGGAAGGGTGGCATCTCTGCAGCATTGAATCTCAAGTACATCACCAAGAAACTAGGAAAGCCAGAATCCTGCTCTATTTGGTAAACTGTTGACTGTTTCAGCTTCTGATGAAGCAAAGGCACAATTCAAGAAGCTAGTGCATGATGTGACATGCAACCAACAGGCTCCATAATGAGGAGTCAAGATATCCCTTGCACACATCCTGGTATCAGGAGATAGAAACGTCTTCAACTTTGTACTCATCCTCTCATACAGGCTGGCATGTGTGGAAAGCAACAATAGCAGTGTAGAGGTATACCGGTAAGATGTATCGTAATAAAGTGTCGTCTGGCGTGGCGGGTGAGTCCTGTCGCTGGATGTTCCTAAGGTTTCGGATAGGTGGCAGCACTGATCAGGACCCACGGGATATCTGGCGACAAACACTGGGGTTCCTATATAAAGCCCAGGGCTCAGTCGCTACGTCAGAGGCCCTCCAGGCCTCAGTGCTTAACATTTCCATTTAAGTAGAAGATTAGCGGCCCCACGCATACCTTCCGGGTAGCCGTTGTGCTTGAATAAAACCGTTGGCATACACTCAAATTACTGCCTTGCCTTCTCCTTCCTGATCGTAAGACTCGAATCACCAAACTGGTAAAACAAACCATTACAGCAGTATGCAGGATCAATGACACCATTAGACACAAGTGACGAAGAATTGGCAAATATGTTTCTCGTGCCCTTTGACCTAATTAGATACAGGTTAAGGCCTAACAACCTAATTATTGCAAGCTGATTAAAACACTTACCAGCCTACATATGATTATTTTAAGCCCCTCTACCCATCACAAATGGAATATTACAATATATTACCTGTGATGCTATCTGGTTGAATCATTCACACCAGACATCTGTATTCACACAGACATTCAATATTGATTTCAGATTTTGAGACTTGAAAATGCATCCTAGTAGGTTTAAACCTAGTCCAATCAATTCCTGTGTCAGTAATCCCTATTAAGAACTTAAAATTGTGCAGAAAGCCCTCCTAGAACCAGAGATATGGCAAATATTGTTTCTGTGACCTTTGACCTAATTAAGTAGGTCAAGGCTTAATAACCTAATTAGGTCATGCTTGCTATGCTCCTCACCCACCATCTAACTGATTAACTGTTAGGTGGATTATTGAGGGTTTATTTCATGTTTTACTGATTTTTGATATTTTAACATTTTTGAATAATATTTTTATTTTTAAACCCCATTTTTCGGGTACTTCTATTATACTCACACCAATATATCAATTATATTGGAAATCAGCATGATTTTCTGGTTTAGACTAAATCATAATACCCTCCTCCAGCCTTTTAGCCAAGTCCACAGACAACATACAATTAATTACTGGGTTTTACAGCTTTATATAGAAATAAAGAGGGAAATTCTCGACCTTTGACCTTGACCTACGCAAAAACTGCAGGGAGGTGAGCGGAGAACTTTTGATATATGATTCCTAGGGTCATTACCTATACAAAACCACAAAAATTTTGTACCCCCCCCCTCTTGTTGGAACGAAACTTCATAATTTGGTGGCTCACCCTGTGGCCTACAGTATCCAAGGGGCTGATGGAGAGACAGGAGACACATAGACACACTAAACATAGGTGGAAAGAAATTAGTCAAATAAAAGGTCGCAATTGCTGAAAAGCTGGCTAGCAGGTAGAGAAATGTATTTTAATACTTTATGTTTAGTAAATGTGCGACTCATTCAGCAGGATGGATTCGTAATGCGCCTTATCGATCAGCCAAAAGTGAGGTTCAAAATCAAGCCCCATCTGTGCCTTATTGAATTTCCCACTTGTATGCTGAGTACAGTCTCTAACTCCTACAGCACAGAGGTAGTTTCTAGGAGTCTAAAGGTCCAAGCTACCAATAGCTTTTCGAATTTTGAAAATTCATAAAATAGAAAAAAAGTTCTTATCTTAATTTTTTTTTGGCAAATCTCCAAACTTATATGGTGCAGTCTATAAGTGGGGTGCACCATATATAAACAAGGTATCATGGAAGTTGAAAGTTTCAATCCGTCTCTGACTAAGTAACATAATGTTAAAATACTGATCCATATAAACCAGTTTCAGTTTCTAGGATAACAGATGAAATAGGATTCTACTTTGTTCATCCACTTCCATTCTATGGAAGTGAATGACCCTTGTGTGTAGGACAGGGACAACTATACTGCTGTAGGGGCTCGTGGAGCGTCTTATATGGTTCTAGCTCCCTATTCGAGAGGGCAGGTCAGTCGGTGCGGTTACCACCAGTAGGACCAGAGGTCGCTTCGATCTCTGGCCACTATGAGGTGGTGGCAGCACTGGTCGTCGCTGCTCCAGTCCTTACCTGGGACCGCGTAGGGAGTTCAGTCGGCTTCTGGCTACGGCCAGAGCAACACCTGCTGAGCATCGAGCTATCCTTATAGCACCACTTCGAACTCATGTGACTCATGAATAAACATGTGCCAGTTGCACTAACCCTAGCTAACTTGTCTGGTTTTGCTTGATATTAACATATCTCGAACCCAACCAAAGTTACATAAGAACTTGAACGATTACACTGCTATGATTTAGCACATAAACTATTTACAACGCACTCTGATAACCAACTTACTACATTCATTATTTTCCAAAAACCATTCGCAGATAATTAACCTCTCAGAAAATTTTGGTGAATCTTGGTGTGGTTCTTTCCATTTTAGACACAATTTAACTCATGTGACTCCTGTAATTTAGTTGGTCATCAACCTCCTCACTAATGGAAAATACTGACCTTTCCCTGACTTTTACCCAAATCCCAAAATTTCCTGACCTTTTGATGGAAAATACCTTTTCCTGAGGCCTAAAAAAAAAAAAAAAAAAGTTGTGTTCAGGTAACATGGCCCAAAAAATTAGGGTAGGTAGGTCGGATTTTTATTTTTTTTTTTTTAGGCCAGGGTCTGCCCAAAAGTCTGGTGAATCAGCAAAAATTTGCTTTGAAAAAAAATGTCTAAGGATAGGGCATTGCCCTAAAATGATCTATGGGCAACTGTGTTCTATGTGCTATGCTAAACTATGCTTTAACTAATTGCTGACAAATCGTGAGTAATTACTGACATATATTGAATAGTTGCTCACAAATACTGCATTACCGACATAGGAGGAGGTACTGGCATATACTGACTGAATGATGACAAAAAGTGAGTAAAATACTGACATTTATTGACTACCGTATTCTCCCGCGTAGAAGACGCACTGCGCGTATAGGACGCACCCCAAACTCAGCAGAGGCATTTACGCGTATAAGACGCACCTCTTAGGTACCAATTTTGTAAATTCAGTACTGTTCTATAGTAAAATTACCCCTCGTATAAGACGCACCCCCAACTTGAAAAAATCCTATAAGACGCACCAGGGATTTGTTTGGCATAGAGGATGCGTCTTATACGCGGGAGTTTACGGTAATTGCTGACAAATTGTATGTAAATATTGTATGTAAATACTGACATGTGTTGACTAATTTCTGATATCTAGTGACTAAGTACTGACATATCCTGAATAATTGCTGACAAAGAGTAATTACTGACATATATTGACTAATTTCTGATAAGTTGTGAGCAATTACTGACATATATCAACTAATTGCTGACAAAAAGTGAGTATTTACTAATATATATTGAATGATTGCTGACAAATAGTGAGCAATTACTGACATATAGACTAATTGCTGACAAATAGTGAGCAGTTACTAACATATATTGACTAAATGCTGATAAAATGTAAGTAACTACTACCATGTATTGACTAATTGCTGACAAATAGTGAATAATTACTAACATAATTATATGAACTAATTGCTGACAAATAGTCCATATATACTGACATATTTTGACACATACCAGTCAAGGCAGGATGCACAATTGAATCAATGGCTATTTCTCTGTTATATATTGACTAAATGCTGACAGATTGTGAGTAAATACTGACATGTATTGACAATTGCTGATATAGAGTGACTTAGTACTGACATATATTGATTAATTGCTGACAAATTGTGAGTAAAATTATACTGATATATATTGACGAATTGCTGACAAATAGTGAACAATTACTAGTGCTGACAAATAGTGAGTAAATACTGACATATATTGATTAATTGCTGACAAATAGTGCATAATTACTGACATATATTAACAAATTGTTGACAAATAGTGAACAATTACTAACATATTTTAACTAATTGCTGACACATAGTCCATAGATACTGACATATTTTGACTAATATCTGACAAATTGTGAGAAAGGGAGGATGCACAATTGAATTAATGGCTATTCCTTGGCTATATATTGACTAATTGCTGACAGATTGTGAGTAAATACTGACATGTATTGATAATTGCTGATATAGAATGACTAAGTACTGACGTATATTGACTAATTACTGACAAAAGTGAGTAATTACTGACAAAAAGTGAGTAATTACTAACATAAATTAACTAATTGCTGACAAATAGTCCATTATTACTGACATATTTTGACTAATTACTGACAAAAAGTGAGTAATTACTGACAAAAAGTGAGTAATTACTAACATGAATTAACTAATTGCTAAAAAAAAGTGCATTATTACTCACATATTTGGACTAATTACTGACAAAAAGTGAGTAATTACTAAGATAAATTGACTAATTGCTGGCAAATAGTGCATTATTACTGACATATTTGCTGACAATGCATCATGCCATTCATAAAAGAGTTAACTGCACATCAATGCCTTGTCTATCAATAAAGGGTTAACTGTGTATCAATGCATCAAGTTATCCATGAAGGGTTAAAGTGCATCAATGCATCTTGCCATTCATAAAGGTTTAAAAGTGCATTAATGCATCTTGCCATTAATAAAGGGTTAAATGTGCATCAATGCATCATGCCATTCATAAAGGGTTAAATGTGCATCAATGCATCATGTCATTTATAAAGGATTAAAGTGCTTCAATGCATCATGTTATCCATGAAGGGTTAAATGTTCATTAATACATCATGCTGTCCATGAGGGGTTAAATGTGCATCAATGCTTTGTAACATCAATAAAGGGTTAACTGTGCATCTATGCATCATGCTATCCATAAAGGGTTAACTGTGCATCAATGCTACATGTCATTCATAAAGGGTTAACTGTGTATCAATGCATCATGCCATTCATAAAGGGTTAAATGTGCATCAATACATCATGCCATTCATAAAGGGTTAAATGTGCATCAATGCATCATGCCATTCATAAAGGGTTAACTGTGCATCAATGCATCATGCTATCCATAAAGGGTTAACTGTGCATCAATGCATCATGCTATCCATAAAGGGTTAACTGTGCATCACCGCATCATGCCACCCATAAAGGGTTAACTGTGCATCAATGCTACATGCCATCCATAAAGGCTTAAAGTGAATCAATGCATCATGCCATTCATAAAGATTTAAATGTGCATCAATGCATCATGCCATTCATAAAGGGTTACCTGTGTATCAATGCATCATGCCATCCATAAAGGGTCAAATGCATCAATGCATCATGCCATTCATAAAGGGTTAAAGTGCATCAATGCACCATGTTATCCATGAAGAGTTAAATGTCCCTCAATGCATCATGCTATCTATAAAGGGTTAGATGTGCATCAATGCATCATGCCATTCATAAAGAGTTAAATGTGAATCAATGCATCATGCTATCTATAAAGGCTTAAAGTGAATCAATGCATCATGCCATTCATAAAGGGTTGACTGTGTATCAAATGGGTGTGGACCACTAAATTTGACATGGTGACATGGCAATTTCTTAAAATCAACATGTGACATGAGAGGTTCTTAGAGGTGACATGGGACATGGGGATTTAAGTGACATGTGACATAACCATTTCTTAAAATCGACATGTGACATGAGAGGTTCTTAGAAGTGACATGGGACATGGGGATTTAAGTGACATGTGACATAACCATTTCTTAAAATTGACATGTGACATGGGGGACCCCCCATCCACACCCCCTATCAATGCATCATGCCATCCATAAAGGGTTAAAGTGCATCAATGCATCATAGGGAAGTATGTGCGGCCCCTGGACAGCCTGCTAATCCTGTAAGGATCACAGTATGAATCAATGCATCATAAACCCTATGTGCTACCCTATGTATACCCCTATAGAAACAGACACCAGTGCATTAAAGGGTTAAAATGGGTTTTCACAGCTATATCCAGGGTGAGTAGACTTTCTTTGTCCAAGCACTAACAGCCAATATTAAAAGGATAGGTTGGTCCCTGTGCAACCCTATGAGTAAAAAATGTCACAGGTGAAGGACTCAGTCCTAAGGAAGAGGCTTCAATGTCAAATGTCAACTGTCAATTGACAAGTGGTCAGTGATAGTATGGAGCTACTGATATATTTTGACTATTTACTAACAAATAGTGACTAAGTATTGATATATTTTGGCTAATTGCTGACAAATAGTGACTAAGTACTGACATGTTTTGACTAAGTGCTGACAAATAGTGACTAATTAATGACATATTATGACTAATTGCTGACAAAGAGTGAGTAATTATTCACATCATATTGACTAATTTCTGATAAATAGTGAGTAATTACTGACATATATTGACTAATTGCTGACAAAGTGAGTAATTACTGACGTATATTGACTACCGTAATCTCCCGCGTATAAGACGCAGTGCGCGTATAAGACGCACCTAGAGTTTTGGAAAATTCTCAAAAAACTGAGAAATTAATAACTTTGGTTCTACTGAATGAATTTTCAAAATTCAAAAACCTATGTGTAGCTTGAGCCCCCCCCACCCCCCTGGGCCCCCTTATATCTTATTATGACTAAGAGGGCATGTAACATATCAAAAGAAAGGTCTTGATGTCCCCCTTGTGGAGCCAATGAGAACTAAAACCCCACGTATAAGAGGCGGCTTGTACGTGGGAGATTACGGTAATTGCTGTTATATAGTGACTACCGTAATCTCCCGCGTAGAAGACGCGCTGCGCGTATAGGACGCACCCCAAACTCAGCACATGCATTTTCGCGTATAAGACGCACATTTTAATGCTGATATTTGTAAATTCAATACATTTCTATAGTAAAATTACCCCTCGTATAAGACGCACCCCCAATTTCAATACATCCTATAATACTCCCCAGCATTTTGTTTGGCGTAGAGGACGCGTCTTATACGCGGGAGATTACGGTAAGTACTAACATATATTGACTAATTGCTGACAAATAGTGAGAAATTACTAACATATATTGACCAATTGCTAGTGATTAATTACTAACATTTATTCATTAAAATGTGAGTAAATACTGACATATATTGATTAATTGCTGATGAATTCTGAGTAAATACTGACATGTATTGACTAATTACTGATATATAGTGAGTAATTACTGACATATAATGGACTAATTGCTGACAAATAGTGAGTAATTACTGATATATTTTGACTAATTTGTCAGTGATTAGTCAAAATATATCAATATATGTTAGTACTTAGTCACTATATAACAGCAATTAGTCAATATATGTCAGTAATTACTCACTATTTATCAGAAATTACTCAATATATGTCAATAATTACTCACTCTTTGTCAGCAATTAGTCAATATATATACAGGTATATTTGTCGGTCATTTGACATGAAATTGATGCCTGTTCTTTAGGACTGAGTCCTTCACCTGTGACACTTTTTTTCAAAATATGTCACTGTGTATGGACTATTTGTCAGCAATTAGTCAATATATGTTAGTAATTACTCATTATTTGTCAGCAATTAGTCAATATATGTTAGTAATTACTCATTATTTGTCAGCAATTAGTCAATATATGTCAGTAATTACTCACAATTTGTCAGATATTAGTCAATAGTGAGCAATTACTAACATATATTGACTAAATGCTGATAAAATGTAAGTAACTACTATCATGTATTGACTAATTGCTGACAAATAGTGAATAATTACTAACATATATTAACTAATTGCTGACATATCTATTACAGAGGTGAGGGCGGGTTGGATTGGTGCATGTTGAATGAACAGTGTACAGGCTATCATCACGCAGCTCTAGGCGAGTTCTTGATTGGGGATAGCGGGCTGGATTGATGCATGTTGAATGGACAGTGTACAGGCTATCATTACGCATCTCTAGGCGAGTTCTGAGTGAAGAGGGCAGGTTGGATTGATGCATGTTGAATGGACAGTGTACAGGCTATCATCACGCAGCTCTAGGCGAGTTCTGAGTGAAGAGGGCGGGTTGGATTGATGCATGTTGAATGGACAGTGTACAGGCTATCATCATGCAGCTCTAGGCGAGTTCTGAGTGAAGAGGGCGGGTTGGATTGATGCATGTTGAATGGACAGTGTACAGGCTATCATTACACATCTCTAGGCGAGTTCTGAGTGGGGAGGGCGGGCTGGATTGATGTATGTTGAATGGACAGTGACAGGCTATCATTACTCAGCTATCATTACTCATGCAGCTCTAGGTGAGTTCTGAGTGGGGAGGGCGGGTTGAATTGATGCATGTTGAATGGACAGTGTACAGGCTATCATCACGTAGCTCTAGGCGAGTTCTGAGTGGGGAGGGCGGGTTGAATTGGTGCATGTTGACTGGTCAGTGTACAGGCTATCATTACGCAGCTCTAGGTGAGTTCTGAGTGGGGAGAGCGGGCTGGATTGATGCATGTTGAATGGACAGTGTACAGGCTATCATTACGCAGCTCTAGGCGAGTTCTGAGTGGGGAGGGCGGGTTGGATTGGTGCATGTGGACTGGACAGTGTACAAGCTATCATCACGTAGCTCTAGGCGAGTTCTGAGTGGGGAGGGCGGGTTGGATTGGTGCATGTGACTGGTCAGTGTACAGGCAGGGTAAACTGCCATAACTCGACCATATGTGACCCATCCTAACAAAGTGGTACTGAAGTCGCACATTTAGAAGCCTAGATATAGGCCTCTCAAGTGGTATAGTGTCAAAAGTATCAGATTTTTTAAAATTGATATTTTAGCATTTTTCTAACCTATGGGTAGATATCCTTCAGAATCCTTTGCCTACTAAACTGAATTTAAGCCCCAAATGCCTAGAAGACATAGCTATAGTTTTCTTGGTTATATAGAATTACGTGGGAATTATATAGGATTCATAAATTATTATATGTTTAAAATGTCAATTATCTCAGTTTAAAAGATTTTTAAATCATCCGACTAAATTTACCGACGGCAGATCCTTAGAGGACCACCTGGTTCAAATATGGAAGTGTATATACCAAATGAAAGCTCTTGATGAGCTGTAAATGAATATGCCAATAACAAAACATTTTTAATGTGCGACTTCCGTACCATTTTGTAAGGATGGGTCACATATATCAGCAGTTATTCAGTGCTATTCAGTACTATTTAGTGCTACAAGAGCAATGGTCGATTCAAGGGTAGTTGGACTGTCCGATTCCGTGTGCAATCGACCTCCCATGTGAATGCAATGGAAGAGGCTAGAGCCTCTTCCAAAAAAGGGCAACATGTGGCTAGGCTATAGCAAGTCTACACTAGAAGGGCGATTCAACATCAGTGAACATGGTTCTTGTAAGTATTCTTTGGGCAGTCTATGCCCAAAGAATAATAATGACCTCCTTAAATCTATAAAAAAATATTGGTTATTTGAAAATAGCTGCCTTCCTGAGAACGTCAGCTTTAATTCGATACCAAATATGCCTATATTTTGACATTTCTCTCAAATTTTGGAAATTTACTTAAAAAAAAAAAAAAAAAAGGGTCGGGCCAATTATCCAGGGTCGGTCAGGATAGGGGGCTTCCATTAATTATGTACGCACAAATTTGCCGAAAATTGACCCCCCCACCCCCCATGTTGCACCCTGTACGCATTTGGCCTACCCCCCCCCCATGCGTACATACTCAAGCCACATGGAGCCCCCCCCCCTCTCCTGCGTGCAGGAAAATTTCCTTTACCCTCTGGTAAATGTAAAATGGTATGCATACTTTGTAAGTATTCCCCTTATTTTTGTAGCCTTATTGAATACTTGAATAAGGGGTTGTTCTCCTACAGTCACCATATTTTGTACCAAGAGACCTACCATCAACCTCCCTCTACCCCCCAAAAATGCCTCAATTTCTCCCAATTCATTAGGCCCTATGCGTACATACTTATAGCCTCTGACCCCCCTCCCCCACCCTGTACGCATCTGTATGCATTTGGCCTGACCCCCCCACCCCCCTAGATGCGTACATAATTAATGGATGCCCCCATACCTGAACACAACTTTTTTTTTAGGCCTGATCCTGAAAAAAATATGGCCTTTCCTCACTTTTTCCTGACCGGTGGCAACCCTGTCGTGAGAGGTCGCGATGACTCGGGGGCGAGTAACGGCCCTGTTATGCTAGGAAGGGTCAGGTTACATGAAACAAATAAGTTTTCTTTTGGTCCTCCAATACCTAATTTGTTTTTCAGGATCCACAAATGCCATCATTATCTTATCTTCAATTGACTTATATTGGAAGGTACACTCTGCTTTATCTGGCCACAATGCCTACCCAATTACTTATCATCACTCAAGTACCAAACCCAAATGTTATCAAGATAGGCCACTTTGAGGAAAGTCACAACAGACCCTCTAACTGATAGCTGACCTCGAACCCTACAAGTCTTATCTCACTCCCTCTGATACAGTCTATATGAGGTCAACCAAGTACATATATAATCCGAAGCAGTGCGAGGACTGAAATGTAAAACTGCTACAAACAATGAATGGGTTCTGTACCGGATATGTGGCAGTAACACGATCAGTTCACCAGATACAGAGGACACAGGATGACCTTCAGCATTTTAGAGTAAAATAAAATGAAAGACATACCTTGCTAAGACCTTAACTAACGGTAGGCTTCAAAACCTGAAAAAAAAAGATTATTATCCTATATATAAAAATGCCTTATTAGATCGCTGGTTGCAAATGTTCTATTTGTGACTGCTTCAACCAAGAGTACCCTTGGGGTACCAGATGAAGCAAAATTTTCATGCTGTGAAGCAGTGAGGAAAGTGCCAGCTAACTCGATCTGATTGACAGACAATTCAACAAAAATATTTTCAAAACTTTGAACCGTTTTACCAACTTTGTTGTTCCCAATTTTTTACTTTTAAAGTTTTGTTTAATTCATATTTTGGGAAAATGACTAATAGCCTCAAAAATCATAAGGCATGCTGAAATTGCCGCCATTTTGGATCTCGATTCAGATAGATCGGCGCCCGTCCTGGTGCTATTTCTCATGTGAATCCCTTGATCATTGTAGATCTAGATTGTACTCGCTTAAGGGGACCACAGACGGGGCCGACTGGTTCGGCCGATCTTGAGGTCGGGGGCGTCTGCGGGGATGTCCGATCCAGTTGGTCAAATATCAAACATGTTTGATGTCCCCTATCGGAACGGATTGGTACTCCCTGGTTACCGATTGACTCTGGCCTGTCTGCAGTCACGTTTAGGGCTTTAATCTGATAGGTCATACATTAAAATCTGACTGGTAGTTCCAGAGATATTTACCGGTACTGAAAATTTAACCTCTGAGAAAATCTGCTGGGAGACTAAAATTGTTTGACATTGCTATGTTACTCACCGTTGCTACGTTACATGCTGCTATGTTAAGCGCTTCTAAGGGAGCGTTCATTATTTATGACCGTGGATTTGTTTGTTTAGTTTTACGTCTGGGGGCCATCGATTACGGGGGGTGGATGGGAATTTCCAGGGGGGATTCATTTTTGGGGGATTCATGAGGGGATAGGCACCTCATTTTGGACCATTCACGTAGGGGGGGGGGCTTAATTTTCAGGTATTCCCATAGGGGGGCGCTTCATTTTTGGGTATTCGTTTTGGTGGGTATTATTATGAGTGAAGTGGAGAAAAGGCCTGAAGGAATGATCCCTGATGCAATTGGAGCCCTTGGACTCCCAACATGTAGTAAGAATCAGCTGAAATCAGTGCATGAAGCTTTGCTACCAATGAATGTTGTAGGAATGGCTCTATATCTCATCAACATCAATGACTACTACTGGCATACCAACAGTTTATTCTTCAGTAACACATCCAATCGAGCCTGACAATATCAGACATGTTTTATATCACTTATTACATCATGATATTTATGGTTGGCCTGGCTTTAGGCATTCTACAGACTTTGTCCCAAAATGGGCCTGCACAACTTATGGTTCGTAGGTCGGCAATGTGTAAGTGTTGACTCTTGGTTGATTTCGTCACTCTGAACAGATCATCACTGCCTTACTGACTGCATCGTCAGGCCTCACGATGGCCTATGAGCAAGGTGACGTTACACTGGTAACATGCTCTAGGGCAGTGATGACAGTGGGATGGTCACCTGACCACTCCTCTCTCCATATATAGGCAAGTGATGGCGGCTGCAGCTTATCAAGGGTGCAGCTTATACAAGGTAATTTTCTAATAGTGTGTTGTCACTTTGCTTATAGGCCGTTGTCAGGCCTGGCAATGCAGCCAGTAAAGGCAGTGATGACCTCTTCATATAGATCTTGATTTCTTAACCTTTATACCCGGTACTTGATATTAAGGACGGAGCAAGGTGTGTGCTTTAAGAATTGTACCAGCAACCACAAAAGCACTGTAGGTGCTTCATCCATGTCAAGGAAGTGTGACAAGAGGAACAAGCTGCAACCCTGGGTAGCTGGTTTCTGGTGTGGTATGTGGGTTATCCGGTCAGGGTTGCAGCAGCTCTGGGGATAGATGGGTCTATCCTCAGGTACCCGAGGCTCCTTGCACTAAATGTGTGTGTCAAGGGAAGTCTGAGGTCCTGTGCAGTTTCATATGGACTCATCAGGCTAGATTTGGGTTGAGTTTTTTTTTGCAAGCTCCTCCCATGCTCACTGTTTGTGTGTTGGGAGGGGAGATGCTTGGCCCAGTCCCCAGCTGTGCTGGGAGGGCCCCTAAGTGTACCCAGTACTATTTCACAAAAAGATTGTATAGCTGTATCTTAGTGTGGCAGTACAGCTGTATCCCAGTGTGGCAGTACAGCTGTATCCCAGTGTGGCAGTATATTTTTAGTGTTTAATTTATACAGAGAAATGTCTATCAAAATAAATTGTGGAAAGAGACATTCCCTAGTAAGGTATTCTCAAAGGGGGGGGGGGCACTTCATTTTAGGTTATTCCCAAGGGGGAGGCACTCCATTTTGGGGTATTTGAGTAGGGGGGGGGGGGATTTCATATTTGGGTATTTGAGTAGGGAAAGTGTTTCATTTTGGGACAGTGGATGGACGATGTGGCCAAAAGACTATGTGGACAATGGACGATGTGGCCAAACCTTGGACCATGTGGCCAAATTTCTGGACCATGTGGCCAAATGTGGACCATGTGGCCAATCTGAGAAAATGCAATTATTTGATGCCTTTGGAGCTCTTGTGTTACAAAAAAATAACCCTTCATGTGTATGAAAACAATTTTGACTTGCTTAATATAATTTATGTAGAATTAAGAATTGTATGAAATAAAACTGACATATTCTTCAAGATTAATTTTATTTTGCTTAGTGACACCTGTTGACATGTAGCAGAGTCAAATTTAGGTGTCACAACGATATATTTTGTTACCTTTTTCATCTATAAATCATTTCTGTTTCAAAACATCTAAATCTGTGTTTTTCAAGACAAAATTGCAAGTGTACATCATACTAGTGGGAAATATTATGGGATTGACTCAATAACATGAATAACAAGAAATGCGGTTGTGACCGCGTAAAAAACGCCTCCCGGCGTTTTCCATTTCTTGCATACGAGGGAATTTAGTTTGGGGATTCTGTATTGTGACACCTCATCACATGGGGGAAATGCAATCATCATAGCGCCTCCCGCGGCGTGGGGAGGCGCTAAAAAAATGATTTTACAAACATTTAGAAGAAAATTATTATGGTTGTGAGACCTAACGTGACTTCACAGGGAGCGCGAGATCTCAGACGAGAAGTGAAAGTGGAGCCAACTTTGTCACAATTTAGGACTTGACCACCCACACAAAATACTTGATTTAACTTTATTCAAACAACTATCCACAACATCAATGGCATAGAAAGGTACATTAGAATATAAGGTATTGATTAAATATTGTTTCATTTGTGAGAGTTCTGGCTCAAACTCAGGAAACTTAGAGACAGACCAATACTTCTTTGAACCCCCAAATAAAGGACTAGGGGCGAGAGCGGCCCTCCTGTAGAGGGCCGCGTTTATTGGCTATCACCAACGGGCATCACTGAATGGTATGCCCCAAACTCTAGTGGAAGCCACTTGTTTCTAATCTTAAATGTGGGCAAAAGGAGGCTATGCATGTTTAAAAGAAAAAAAGATTTGTGTGCAAACCCACCAACCCCTAGTTCCGATTGTAACACAGTCACTTTGATATGTTGAGTGGTGACTGGGTTACGACGACAGCCCAAAGAAGATTCTAAGGATTAGCCATGTCTGAAGTCCTTCAATCTCTTAGAAAATGTGCTCAAAATGTACCTTAGACATCTGGCTCGGGGCCACACTACAAGATGTCAGTTAACTTTTCTCTCAAAGTCAATGAATTGAAGAAATAAAAAATCCACTAGCGTGGATGTACAGCAAAGCTTCCTGCTGCCGCCATGACAGTTTTGGTCATGTGATCAAATCGACCAATGAGCTTCAAGGGCTCTCTTACCGGAAGTACAACATGATGGGATCTAAAAATACTTTGCAGAGAAAAATTAAGGTAATTCCTGCATGGATTCTTCACCAAAATATTGCATTTTTCTTATTTGAAGGTAATATAAAGGCTACGTAGAAGTCATGTAATCCAAAGACATCTTTAGTAGTCTAACTCATAAATAAACATACCAATTTCTCTTGGCGAAAATCCAAGATGGCAATCATAGATTCTGCCAATAGGAGGCGGTCCAAATCAACATCGCTACCCTCAGTATATCAATAGCGAATGATGAGTTGGATAGTTCAACAACCAACCGCCCTCCCCTTGTTGGAAGAATAACAGCCTAAAATAGGCACTGAAATACCTCCAGTGTGTGAGTCTGCTGCAGTAGAGGTGTGAAACTGTGATAAAGCTGAAACTGGGTAGTGTTAAACTCTCCTTTCTTTGCAAGCTTATTGTGAAGCTATTTAGGGAGCGTTCATTATTTATGGCAGGGGGGGGTGAGCATTTCGAGGGGGGGGCAGCTCATTTTGGGACATTTGCGAGGGGGAGGCACTTTATTTTAGGGTATTTCTGTGGGGGAGGCACTTCATTTTTGAATATTCATGTAGGGGGGGCGCTTCATTTTAGGACATTGGTGTCAGGGGATATTTTATTCTAGGGCACATATGCAAGATTTTTTTTCTTATTTTCGAGCAAAATCGGCTTCTAATTCATTTTCTCCCAAAGTCACCCCCGGCTTATGACCAAGTTTTATTGCTATAAATTAGTTTTTCTAAACCTCTTGAAATTTCAACCCGAAATCAGCTCATGATATTTTCCCACTCTAGCCCTGGCTTATGACTGAGGTTGGCTTATGAACAGGGTTTCACAGTAATTCCTAGTCTAAAAGAGGGGGTGTACACTTATTAACATATGTGCGCTAATTACATTGAAAGTGGTGTATAGACTTTATTAGGCAATCGGAACCTTATCAGGCATCAGGTGCAACTTATAGCATTCTCCCAAATTCAGAATATCTACTGTAAACATAGATATTTTCGTGTGTATGAATTTTTGTGGAAAAGGCAAAAAAGACATTTTCGTGTGTACTTAGGGAGTGATCATTTTTTAACAACAGGGGGGGGGCCGGTTGGTTTGAGGGGGGGTCAGAATTTTTTCAACCCCTTGACCGGGGGGGGTCAGAATTTTTTCAATACCTCTGATGGGGGGGTCAAAATAATTTCACCTGTTTTCAGTGGAAAACCCCGCGCGTTACTAAAGGCTAAAAGGGGACGCTCACGCGCGATTTTTGTCCCTTATGGGGGGGGTCGAAAAAATTTTACCCCCTCAAGAGGGGGGGCCGAAATTTTTTTTGCACGTCCGTGCGCAAACCCACCAGCCCCCCCCCTGTTGTTAAAGAATGATCACTCCCTTAAATTTGCAGATTTTCACTTCAAAAGCATGAGTTGCCAACCAGAAACGATCATCCATATACCCCCGCATGGATGTCCCTTTCCCCTTACCTGCTAACAAGTATGTATTTTCAGGATACAGAGGGCTAAGGGAGTGATCATTTTTAAGAATTTTTTCGACCCCTTGACCAGGGAGTCAAAACAATTTCACCTGTTTTCAGCGAAAAAGCCCACATGTTACTATACAGACTTAGCAGGTTTAATTATTAGCAAATGAGATGATCCCAACTGTTCACTGCAGTCCTCTCGGGGACCAACTGGTACCCATCTGGTAGGTCTTATCTGTAGAACTTGCTGATAACAAGCTCCAGCAATGGCCATGCTCATGGGATAACCTGATGGGATAACCTGCTACATCGGAATAGGTTAAAAGGGCGCATTCGCACACGCTTTTTGGCTCTTCAGGTGTGGGTCAAAAACATTTTGACCCCTTGAGCGTGGGGGGGGGGCCAGAATTTTTTTAGTATGTCGGATGAAATAGAATACAGAGGGACTTACAATGGCATCCATTGGGGCAACTATCAATAATTGTAAGTGGTACCACCATTGGTAGTGATTGTGTCTACAGGAGTTTTTACACCTTCTACTACACCAGCTTGCAGCAACATAAAGGGATGCACACATAGTAAGGTGCTATATAGTATATCAGGTAGCCAGCATTGTTGTTCAAAGGAAAATCCCTTAGCACAGGAAAGTGCCATTTCATGTGCTAAGGAGAAGAGTGATATTAGGATATTTCTACTGAGGGAATCGATTTTAGTGTATTATAGTGAGCAGTAATGAGTGGGGCGCGGCGCTTTATTTTGGGGTATTCACAATGGGTGGGGGGGGGGCACTGCATTTTGGGGTATTCACATAGGGGGGGCAATTCATTTTTGGGTATTTCTGTGAGGGAGGCAGTTCATTTTGGGATATTCACATGGGGGGGATGCTTCATTTTCAGGTATTTGCCAAACGAGATTCTCACCCCCCCCTGCCATAAATAATGAACGCTCCCTTACTGGAGGATCTTTACAAACAAGGGCTCATTTTAACAGGCTTGGCTAGACCTTTAAAATGAATATTTTTTGTACAAGGTTCAATGCAGGGAATTTTGCCTTTGACCCCATTGAAGTTCAACCAAAAGTTTAGAACCATTTTATGATGAGAAGATCACTGAGCACCTAAAAATAAATGGTTCCCACCTGTTCTATGGATAAAAATCATCTAGAAAATGTCTAGCTTTTCTTTTTCTAAGGGGCTGCAGTATGTTTGACAGACCCTGCAAACTTTTTGGGCGAGATTATCTCTGGATATGTGTCCCAACCTCCCCATGTAAGGCACTTACCTATCAATTAAGACCTTATTGTATGCATTTTATATGGTGAGATATCGATAGCTGTGATAAAAATAAGTTGTTTTGCTTTTTAAATGAAGTTTTTATGACAATTTAAATGGAAGTTATGATCATTCAAACGTCCTGAGTCAAAGACAATAGTCTGCCGTGGTTCTGTCAGAGCGTGCAGTTCAAGGGAAAAGATGACATAAAAAATTTGCTTTTACATTGTTTGATTATGATAAAATGTATCATTATTTACATTCTTGGGGGTATATCTTGCTTATCTGAAAAGAAAATTGCCCATAATAATCATTTTATTGATCTAGGCTACCTTAGATTTATCTTGCTTGATCACAAAATTGGATCCAAATTAAACTCTTAACTATGGCAGAATTCTGGGTCTGATTTGGTACCTTTGACCGGTCATAATTCCACTTTAAATTGACATAGAGACTTCATTTAAAAAGCAAATCCATTTCTTTTCTCAAGATCTATCCATTGCTCACTAGATAAGTTTAATGGGATAAAGTCTTGAAAAACTAGGTAAGGGAGTGGTCATTATTTATCAACAGGGGGGGGGTGGTGGGTTTTCGCGTGGACACGCGGAAAATTTTTATGCCCCCCCCTCGACAGCAGTCAAAATTTTTTGCGCCCCCCCCGCGCCGGAGGCGCGGAGAGTTTTTCGCGCCCCTCTTTGATCTATAGTAGCGCGCGGGCTTTTTTGCTAAAAAGAGGGTGAATTTTTTTAGCCCCCCCCCAAGAGGGATCAAAATTTTTTTAGCCCCCCCTCGGGAGGGGTCTGAAAATTTTACGCCCACCACCACCCCCCCCCCCCCGTTGATAAATAATGACCACTCCCTAAGTGCCTACCTAAAAAGGGCAAGCGAAAGCAAGGGTCAAAGAGTGCACTCTGTACGTGTGGTCCAGTGGTGAGGTCACGGTAACTGGACACCTCGGAAGCAAAGACACCTCGGAAGCAGACACCTCGGAAGCAGACATCCCGGAAGCAAATAGTTTTTTAAAATAATTATTTTTACAATTTTAATACAGATTTTTGCCATTCCAGGATCAGAGATGCCACTCGATGGCCCACAAAACCAGGAAAACTGGACTTTAGACACATTTTTCCAGGAATTTAACATAATTTAATACAGAAATCTTGGAATTAAAACCAGGAATTCCTGGAAAAACAGGAAAAGTGGCATCTCTACAGGATTCTACGGCGTAGGGACAGTATCACTATACTACACTAGTCTAGGCCTAGGGTCGTAGGCTTTCAATTTCTATAAGATGAGAGCAGAGAGGGATATTATCATGGTTTGTCTGCTTCCCAGATGTCTCTGCTTCCGAGGTGTCCTAATGTCTGCTTCCGAGGTGTCCCTGCTTCCGAGGTGTCCAGTATTCGGCTCAGTAGTCCAGCCGAGCCCGAGGTAGGTATGCCACTAAAAATTGAAAAGCTGTCTGATCGCTTAGCTTTTAGCACAGCCTTTAGAGTCACATGTTAGTAATAATATGCTTTTGGAATTTTTCATTTAAAGTGAAAATTGATGAAGTTATGGTGGTTTTCATGATCGAAAGTAGGCATTTTTTTCGTCATCATTTTAAACTGTACAAAGAAGGAACATGTGTGACCTTTCCATGATTTTAGTCTGATTTTTAAACTTGCTGTATCATGGAAAAGCTTACATCCCCTGAAAGCCTGGAACTTTGCCATCACAATGCAGTTCATCCCAGGTCATTCTGACCAAGAGAAGTGGAAATATCAATTTTTAAAGATAAAAAGTTAGTAAAATCCCTTAATTTGGGCAGAAATTATCAATTACAAATTTCTGCTGATCCTAGAAAACTATGTGCTCAACGATAGATTTTCTTCATATTTGGCAGAGATGATGCTAAGACCATATACTACCTCTTCTATATGTTTTTGAATGACTTCCTAAATTCCTTCATGTATTTGATCAGGGGGTATTGATTACCTTGACCTAATTAAGGTGACAATTAATTAACCAATTAGAGTTGTGACAAAAATCAAACACTAAATTGAAGGAAATTTTGTGTACTTGAGGTACAAATTCTCAGGCAGTTAAACCCTCCAATATTTCCCATGGTTATAAGCTAATCACTGAGACCTGTCCCTGCACAAACCTTCCAAGCCTGGCACAGTTTCCCATGACGCAGTCCAGGCTTATATCAGCCCCAATGCTGGCATACCTACCCGAGGCAGTGGAAAACTGAAAGTTGGAACTTGCGAAGTAAACTTTGGGAAAGTAGAAGGCTTATAATATAGATCTAGTACCATTAACATGTAATTGTTGGTATCTCATGACGTCTTTTATGAGCAACTTACCTCAGTATTGTTTCTTATTATAGCTGATCAATGTAGTCAGCGGATTGTAAAGCTAATTTCCTCTTATCGGTAATATTCAACTGTTTTCACCAACTGCACATGCTGCAAGCACTATAAGTGGCCTCGTACAGACGCACGCATGCTCATCATTCTCCAGCAGAGCATTGTATAGCGTTGACCGCCCAAGGGTACAAAGTATGTGCTCTAAGAGCGAACGTTCTGACGTCATGGACATGCGCATAATCGTCCACTAGGGACACGAGGTTTTCAAGATGGCGGACGAAATGGAGGTAGTGGTAGGGAAAAGGGCGCGGAATAAATCAAAGTCGCTCGACGATAGGCAAGATGAAATGGAAGAGGAGGAAGAACCAGACTTCAGTGATCCTGAAGACTTCGTAGACGATATTACAGAAGAAGGTGTGTTTGTATTTCTCCGTATAATACCGCCGTTGACCGGCTGTCAGTGTCACTGTCAGTACCGGCATGCGTGACACTTGTCTTCTGGCGGTATGTCTGTCAATTGACGCGCATTGTACGTCAAAGACGCGTCAACCAGCTGTTACGATGAATGAGATCGAGAATAGAATGTGATATAGACGTGCTTAAACTATTCGCTTAGTGTGTGATAATTACATCTAATCTATGTAGTACACTTGTTCTAGCAATCTAGGGCTGAGTCATTTATTGCCAACTTGGTCCTTACTGCTTACAAACCTTGGAGGGGACTTGATTGATTTTGACGGATTTTTTTTTCTACCCCTCCCCTAACTTGGGCAAAGTATCGCGGGCGACCCCCTCACTTAGAACTGATTTTTCAAATACCCCCTCTAATACACCCCCCCCCTCAGAAAAAATGGATATGGCATTGGCATCATATGCATTATGCGCATGGAATGGCACGTCACAATAAGTTACATAATAAGTACATGTATCCCTTATAGTTATAATATATTTAGTGTCGACCCCTCCCCAGTGGCAGTGTGACTGCAGGTTTATTGCCCTAATATTGGGGCTGACTTTCAAAGTGCCCCCCCCCCCCCATAGCTAGGCACTTACCTACCCCCAGTGCATGGTTCTGCTGCAGTGGAGGTGTGAAAGTGTGATAAAGCTGAAACTGGGGATTGTCAGTGATTGTGTACCTATTTATTGGACGATCTCAACAAACATGGGCCCATTTTAAAGGGATTGATTAGGGGTTTAATATGAATCTATTTGAGAAATAATTGATGCAGGCAAACATCCCATTCTCCAAGTGAAGTTAACCCATAACTTTGAAAGCATTTTTCGGTATAAATCTCACATAAAAGCGAATAGTTCTCACACTTTCTTCAGAAAAAAAATGGTTTAGAAAATGTCTAGGGTTTTTCTTTTCATAGGGCAACAAGATGTTTGCCAGACCCCACAAAAAGTTTAGTGTGCCATTTGCTATCACCTTTCCAACAGCTTCTCCGTGTTAGGTCCTTGTCTGTTTGCCAGAATTCAATCCTATGTATATTATTTATATAGCAATGGATAGAGCTGATAAAAAAAAAATGAATTTCCCTTTTAAATGAAGTCTTTATGTCAATTTAAAGGGAAATTCTGACCAATTAAAGATCTCATAGCAACTCCATGATTTTGCACCAATTCTGTCAGATCGCTAAATTGCAGATGAAGTTAAGTCAAGATAAAATCCCTTTAAATTGTTAAAATTTGACATGATACATTGATTTTCAACCTTTTTTGATTTTCAACCTTTTATAATAGGGAACTCTTCCATACATGAAAAGAAAATAGTCCAAAATAATGATTTAAGAGATGTAGCCACTCCTGTATCTGATATGCTTGATCACAATTCTGGACCCTATTTAAACTCTTAACACTGGCAGAATTTTGGGTTCGATTTGGGGTCTTTGATCAGTCATAACTTCCCTTATACTTGGCATAAAGACTTCAAGTTCATTTAAAAAGCAAATCCACTTCTTTTGATGAGATCTATCCATTGCTATATTAATAATATACATAGGATTGAATTATGGCAAACAGACAAGGACCTAACATGGAGAAGCTGTTGGAAGGGTGATAGCAAATGGCACACATTGATTAATAGATAAAATGCATGGGACAAAGTCTTGAAAACTAGGCAAGTGCCTACCATAGCCTAGTCTTTGCGTGCCAACTGTATCACGGCGCTGATAGTTGGATCGGCGCCCAACTCACATACTTGTTGTGAGTTGGGCATACTGGGGCCTGCGTTTTTGAGATTGGATGCACCTCCACGTTGGGAGCACTGTCCTGTCTTTATTCCTGCTTCAAATAAAACATCTTATATTTTTGGATATTTTGAACCTTAACTTGCACCACAATTAATTTCATTAAGCTGCGAATTTTTTAACTTGCCTAAATTGCAATTTTAAAAATCTTGACATTCTTTACTGGAGAAATAACACGGCGGCCATGTTGGATTTTCGGACATGCACTTAGTGAACTTACAGCTCATATAGCTTTAGAAATATACTGAGTTATGATTCAATTTTTTAAAATCATCTAGACATATACCGGGGAATATTAGACACCTCAGAAGCAGAGACACCTC
This sequence comes from Acholoe squamosa, assembly GCA_949317995.1. Taxonomy (NCBI): domain Eukaryota; kingdom Metazoa; phylum Annelida; class Polychaeta; order Phyllodocida; family Polynoidae; genus Acholoe; species Acholoe squamosa. The sequence goes on along the minus strand of OX439039.1, from coordinate 26,795,744 downwards.
GGAAGCAGATAAAACCATGATAATATCCCTCTCTTCTTATAGAATTTGAAAAAAAAAACTACAACCCTAGTGATACTGTCCCTATGCCATAGAATCCTGGGATGGCAAAAAATAACTATTTTAAAATTGGAAAAAGAATTATTTAGAAAGTTATTTGCTTCCGAGATGTCTGCTTCCGAGGTGTCCCTGTTCCCAAGGAGTCTGCTTCCGAGGTGGCCAGTTACCCTACCGGATACCTAAAGTTTACACGACATTAATGATTTAGTTCAATTCTACTTCTAAGTGTTCAAACTAAGCACATGTAAACAATCAGAGATGTCAGACCCTTAGAGGTCCGTCTATTTTCAGATGTTCAAACTTTCCCAAAAGTCAGACATCTCAGAGGCTTCTTCCATCTTGTGGTCAAAATATAGATAGAGGGATTTACATTAATCATAGATACCCTTACAACATGCCCCTTTTACTTCTAGGGAGCATAAGGCTGAGCATAGCACAGGCTTCAGCAGGGGAAAATAAGCATGTCTTGTGCTGCAGGGATGAAAGTCTTCAGGGAATTCCCTGATTTCAGGGATTTTGAAGTTCCAGGGCCCTATACATTCATATAGAAACCCAGGTTTTTGAAGCGAATATTGGACCATTTCAGGGATTTTCGTGCTCTGAGACTTTCATCCCTGGTGCTGCCCTCTAGCCTTTTCTAGGCAAACCACCCTTCAGAGATCAGAGGATATCTGAAATCTTATTTCATAGGACATGAAACTAAGCTGGCTTCTGATTGGCTGGAATTCTAATGCAGTCTTTTAATTGTTTTTCTATGACCATCCAATCTGGAGATGGTTTTTAAAGGTTTTAAATGAGGGGAGCAGGTTGAAATGAAGATGAGATGGGTGCTTTTAGTATAATAAATTGAGGGAAATGGGTGTTTTGCTAACACCCACAAATTTCAGAGGTTGAGGCCATACCCAACTGACATCTCTGAACAATGCATTTGGTACTTCAATCTCAGCTACTTGTATGAAGCTCTCTGAGACCCTATAACGTAGTGTCATTAGGGTCTCAGATATGTGACTAGGCGCTGAGGGCTTGTTTACAGTCTGGCCCACTTGCCACTAAGAAGGCACTGAAGTAATGTTCACTGCACCAGGTGAAAACATTTGGGACTTTTTCGACCACTTACACCTGGTATTTCTCAAAGTGCTGTGGATAGCCTAACATGTCTACTCACAATGCACAAACTTTGAAATATGGATGGCTGATATTAAATATTTTAGAGCAGTTTTCCTGTTATCTCTCTCGAGAAGAGTCCCCCCCCCCCCCCGTTTTTTTGTGTGTTTTTTTTTGTTTGTTTTTTTATCGATGGTAGCACAGGCTTTTTTGCTTAAAAAAAAAAAAAAAAAAAAAAAAAAGAGCCCCTCCCCTCAAACCCACAGCCCCTTAATTAAAGGCTTTATTGATGAATAACCATTGCCCTATAGACTACCGTAATCTCCCGCGTATAAGGCGCGTCTTATACGGGGGGGGTTTAGTTCTCAGTGGATCCACAAGGGGGACACCAAGACCTTTCTTTTGATATCTTACATGCCCCCTTGGTCAAAATAGGACGAAATGGGGCCCAGGAGGGTCCAAGGTGGCCCAAGCTACCCATAGGTTTTTGAATTTTGAAAATTCATTCAGTAGAACCAAAGTTATGAATTTTTCATTTTTTTTGAGAATTTTCCAAAACTCTAGGTGCGCCTTATACGCGGGGTGCGCCTTATACGCGGGAGATTACGGTAGTATAGCAGAGATGCCACTTTTCCTGGTTTACATTAACTTCCTGGGAAAATGTGTCCAAAGTCCAGTTTTCCTGTTTTTTTGTCGACCAGTGAGTGGCATCTCTGGTATAGTCATGGCAAACTAAGAGACTTTGACCAGTAATTCCTGGACTTTTTTTCTTTTTTTTGGTACATTCCTTGTTTTTGTCGGCCAGCGAGTGGCATTTCTGCATTTCTGCAAGCAACCAGAGTTTGCTCCCAAGAATAAAAGCGCCGTCCATACGTGATGCAAATGTATTTCTACCATCCCTCAGATTTGCATTGCCCTTTCCAATAGTATATGGTGTGTAAAACTTGACTCCCATACAGAACTGCTTGGGGATCTCCTGAAGAAAAAGCCAAAAGAGACTGATGGCATTGACTCAGTCGTTGTTGTCGACAATGTACCCTCTGTTGGTGAAGATCGTTTGGAGAAACTCCAGAACATCATCCGCAAGATCTTCAGTAAGTTTGGCAAGATTCAAACTGAACACTACCCGAAGAATGACGCTGGAAAAACAAAAGGGTATGTAAAAGAAAAGAAAAATCTTAGTTCTGACAACTAAAGAGATAGCTACAGACACGGTTTTCAGCCCATTTTAATGAGTCTTTATTTCATCTGTGCTACCCCATTTGTCTGGTACACATATATGAAGAGGCACCTGCACATTTATTCCTTGAAGTGGTGTCTATCATAGTTTTCCAACCCTGAATATGACCACTGCTGTCGAGATGGTGTTAATCAAAATTACTCACCCAATTTACATGAAAAATTGCAGGTACATCTTCCTTGAATACCAGAATCCATCAGATGCTACAGAAGCTGTTGCGGCTACTAACGGTTATAAGCTTGACAAACAGCACACCTTTGTTGTTAACCTTTTAACCGACTTTGACAAGTAAGTAACCATAGCATGGTTGTGTAAACTTATTTTATCGTTCTAGTATTCACGATGTTTGTGCTTAGACGAGTTGCAGCATCAACAAGAAGGAGTCCTTCCTTCCTATCGATATTGATTTTGCATCAATGTTGATTCCAGAGCGCAACGATAGATGTCGTTGCGGTCTCATAGGAGATGCGCATGCGCAGATCCGTAGATGTCAGACTGCTGTGTATTTCCATAGGAGGAGGACGTCTCGCAATTTGGCTTACAATTCGAGTGAGTTTTAGCAATTTCGCTATACTTCCATTTTTCATATCTGATTTTATTCTACTTTTAGGGAGTTAACTCGCCTTTTAAAGTCTAAATTAGGCCTCTTTAGGCTAATTTTCTCAAAAATTGTAACGATCTCTGTTTTCCCGCCGTGTACGGAGAAGCAGTTTGGATTTTTATCCCGATCGTTCTACTTAGGCGAGTTTTTCACCCTGTTTTCATTTATTAAAGATCTTTTCTTTAATATTTTGTTAATATCTACTGTTTTTGGCCCTTTTCCGTCTTATTTTGATCGAAAATACGATTTCGTATACTTTTACGACACCAACTATGACTTAGAACCGTTTGGCGGCAAAATCCTCGGCTTTTTCCGGTATTTTCCGTCAATTTCCGGTTCGGCGCCGAACTTTTCGTCTCGGCTTGCCGTTTTCAGTTATTTTGTTGATTTGGTCCTAAATAAGACGGATTTGCTTCCTAAAACTGTGAGATTATTCCTTTTGTACACCTTTGTTACTATATTTCATGTACAATTGTACTTGGATTGTTTCCTTTTTATGTTATGTTATGTTTGTTTGTTTTGGGTGATAATGGAGGTAGTTCCCATAGACCCAGGCCTGTACTGTCACTCTAGTGTCAGTCTGCCTGCTGGGGTGGTGGTTGAGGTTTTCTACCTCCACACTCCTGCTAAGGGTAACTTAGGAGGACTTCTGCTTCCTTTTACCTGTCAGTTTACCTCTTTTATCCCCAAAACTAACTAAGTTGTCAATTTTAGGCTTGTGTTCTGAAGCCTTGATTGACACTAGATGTTTGTCAATTTACCCATAGGTTCATGATCTGGAACCTGAGTTGACATCATCAAACGAAATAATTTTATTAGACCATTGCACTGGTTATATTGTCACAGATATGCCTCTTGATGGAGTTCAGTCTGTTGACCCACCTGGCTATGATCTGAGCTGGTGGACTTAACCTATGGTATATTAAAATTATTTTGTGCCTGATACACTCAAAGTCGGACCGCTGCAGGTCTCCACATTAATTTCTGATGAAATGAAGTGGCACTAGCCATCCCGTACTCACAGACTGACTTGTGAATGAAATGGCTGTGTATCAGGGAGGTTATCTACACCAATAAGACGCTGGACTCTGTGCTCGCTGTACAGATAGGCCACTGTTTTAGAATTTGGGTACAATTCTTAAACAGTGACTCCTTTCGTAACTGTCCGGACCTGCGGTGGGACTTGTTACTGGAGTTGGGTGTAAGAGGACCTTGACACCACCAGAGTTGTGGCCCCCCGGCACAATACTGGCTAGCTGATTCAATCAGTGGTTCGATTTTCTACCATTTTCGCTGATTATGATAGAAAATTTTGACCTGTCTCCCTGGGGAGGGCAGAAGTCTTAAGAACGGTGTCTAAACACGGCTGTATAGGTTGATACTTGTAAATCTGATTTTACCTATACCTTATGCCGAAAAATTTCTCATTTAGAGAAATTTGAAAGACTAGCCTCCTCGCGGAGGGCTGATTTGTCTTGTATGGCTGTGCCCTGTGGCTGTTTAGGTTGTGAATTGCTAATTCAGTTTACCTATACCTTATGCCGAAAAAATTTCTCAGTTGGAGAAATTTATGACCTGCCTCCCTGGGGAGGGCAAAAGCTAGGCTTTTCAGAGCTATAAATTGTGACTGCCTTTGCCAGGGCATATAAGGTGGTGATTTAGAAAATCACTTTCTCTATACCTTATGCCCAAAAGATTAACAAGCCTGTTAATTCTTAATTAAAGTGAGTCAGAGAATCACTTGAGACCCTTACCTTATGCCGAAAAATTTCAAAAATTTTTCCAGAGGGTCCGCTTAGAGTCACAAGCCTTACAAGCTTACTTGGGGTTGAGTGAGATTGTGATATCACAATTTCCTTTACCTTTGCCTTATTTCTCTGACTGTACAGAGGCACAGGCTAGGTTCATCACCCCTCCTTGGTTGACTTCAACTGATACACTATAAGTGCAGATAAAGTTATTTAATCTGCTGAACACTCCTACTCATGTTTTCACCTAAGATTGGTGATAGGAGTTGTGTTTTCAGTTTACACCAATAAATGTCTTTTGGTAGCTGTTAGCTACTGCTATAGAATCTGGTAAAGATTCGTTACAAGCATTTTTTCACTGTGGTGGGAAAAAATTTCCAGACATTTTAAGATTGGTTTTTAGATAGGGTCTATGGCCTTATCATGTCACCAAGTTAAGTAAAGTTGAGCAGGTTACCTACACCTAAAATACAGCTCTTTCTGTGCCCGTTCTACAGTTAGACCACTGTGTTTAGAATTTGGGTAAAATTCTAAACAGTAACTCCAGTGTAACTGTCCAGACCTGCGGTGGGACTTGTTACTGGAGTAAGGTGTAAGATGATTGACACCACCAGATTTGTGACCTTCTGGCACAACACTGGCAAGCTGATCTTAATCAGCATGTCAAATTTCTCTATGCTACCTTTGTGGTGAGAATGATAGAGAAAAAATTTGACCTGTCTCTCTGGTGAGGGCAGACTCTTAATAAGGTGTCTAAATCAAGTGGTTTAGGTTGTGATTTAAACAATCAAATTTACCTATACCTTATGCCCAAAAAATTTCTGTGGAGAAATTTATGACCTGCATCACCTGGAAAGGCAGCTTTACCGTTTTCCTGGGCATGTTGCCAATAACCAATAAGCTGCCTTGTAGTGATTTCAAATATCACTGAGACCTTTACCTGTAAAACAGAATTTTCTTAAAAGGTCAATGCATAGCCACAGGCCTGTTAGCTTGTGTCAGGTTTTCGGGCACTAAAGTTCCAATACCTTTACCTCTTGCCATAATTTCCCTGAAATTATGCTAGCACAGGATTAGGTTGTCCAACCTGGTGTTGAAACTATATACTGATACACTGAAGTATTACCTAGAGCCATAGCGGCATCCTAGTGTACTTATTTAGTAATCACCTAGACTGGTGACCAAATGAGTTGAGTATCAGGTAGCCAGTTACAGAATAATTGTTTTATTTGAAAACTGTAACAGGCAGGTTATTTACACCCTTAAAGAGTACAGAGATTTCTGTATTTGCTTTACCTTTAGGCCACTGTCTAGAATTTGGTAAAATTCTTAACAGTAACTCCTGAGTAACAGTCCAGACCTGCGGTGGGACTTGTTAATAGAATTGGGTGTAAAATGACCATGACACCGCCACAGTTGTGGCCCATTGGCACAACATTAACTAGCTGATTTAATCAGCATTCCGAAATTCTCTGTTCTACCATCTATGGTGAGAAAGATAGAGAATTTGATCTGCCTCCCTTGGAAGGGCAGAATGGTGTCTAAAATTCTGGCGTAAAAACTTTTTGTATAGGTTGTGAATTGATAATTCAAATATACCTATAATTTATGCCCAATAGATTCACAAGTATGGTAAAAATCTTTAAGCCTGTATTTAACAGCTTAAGAGCCATACTTAATGTCATAGAATTCTATGAGAATTGCAGTTGACTCACCAATAACCACAAAGCTGCTTGGTAGTGATATATAAATCACTGAGACCTAGTTTTTACATTAGAATATTTCTTCAGAAATATCATAGAGGTCAATGTGCAGCCACAAGTATCCTAGCTTGTGTTTGGGTTATTTGAGTGCTCAAGTTACTGATAACCTATACCTCATGTCATAAATTCTCTGAATTCATTTATCTTAGGTTAGGATGTCTTTCTTGGTGTTCAGTTTACTTTGACAAACTAAAGTCTACCGGTGGCCAAAGTGGTAAGGTGGTTAACTGAGGTAGTGTGCTCATCTTAATTCACCTAAAGATTGGTGATAAAAATGAGTTACGTATCAGGTTACACCAACAAAATCTTTTCTGTTTACTCAGAAGAGGACAGAAGGACAAAATCTTACCTATTAAACAAGAGTACTGAGGTAGCCATTGCTGAAACCCAGCAATTTCACTGATATTAGATATCAGATGGCTACCAACTGCTCCTCGAAAGGACTGCAGTAAATAGTTGTCGTTATGTCATTAGCCCTGATAAACTCTGTTTTTGGAATTATGAGTAAAATTCTTAACAGCTACTCCTAGGTAACTGTCCGAACCTGTGGGAGGACTTGTTACTGGAGTTTGTGCAAAGATGACTTTGACACCACCAGGGCTGTAGAGTGAGGTGACTGTTTTAGAATTATTGGTAAATTCTAAACAGGGACTCCTGTAAAACTGTCCGTACTTCGATGGGACTGTTACTGGAGCTGGAGACTAAGATGAACTTGACACCACCAGAACTGTGGCCTTTGGCACAGCACTAGTATTGCTGGTCTAATAGACCCGCAGTTGAATCTATCTCCTCTACCATTTACCTAAAAATGATTTCTTGATTTGCTCCTCTAATGAGGGCAGAAGGCTCAAGAAACGGTGTCTAGATTCAAGGTTATAGGTAGTGTTTTGCAAAATCAAAATATCCTTACCTTATGGCCAAAAAATTCCACAACTGGTGAAGTTTATTTCAATGTAAGAGCTAAGACTCTCGTTTATAGTCTTGGTTGACCTTGTTAATGAAATTAAATCTAAATACTGAGTTTGTCACTGATGTAGTTTCATAATGGAGACTATCAGTTGATCCACCTTGCTATTTCAAAGGTGGTGGACATAACTTTTGGTATTTTAACTAATTAATTTCTTACATGAGCCACCAATAAAGCAGACCCACTGCAATATCTCTGAGTCAATTGAAGATGGGTCAGGCTAATCATTCATACCAAATAAAGAAGTTTGGTATAAGTCTCAATCTCATTTTTGTAACTGTCCAGACCTGTGGTAGGACTTGTTACTAGAGTTTGTGGGTAAGATGAACTCAGCACCACCAGAGATGTGGCTCCCTGGCACAACACTGGCAAGCTGATCTTCCAATCAGCATTTAGGACATGTCTGGTGTACTTGGTGTATAATACTGTATGCAGTATCATTGTTACTGCTTGTGCTTGTTTAAACAGCATAACGGTTTATTCTTGTACAACATACACATAATTGTGTGGTACTAGTTATGGTAGCTGATTATGCTAGATAACATAGGTAGTCTATTTACAATAAGTAAATATGGCAAGCTGCTGATAAGGTACAATATGTCCAGATTCTAGGACAAAATTGTAACAAACGTATGGTTCCAATAAACTAGCTTCTTAGCTATTTAATTGGGCAGCTTATATGTCTTACCATATCAGCTGAACCTATCTATGCAGTAAAACATGTGTACACTTTACAGTATTAGCAACATTGACTGTTTACACTATACCGTTACAGCAGTAGCTAGCCAAGTACTATCACTTTACCATGTCTAGTGGTTCTGGCTTGTACAATAAGTCATAGTTGCTTATTTGTACAAGTAAAGGTAATAGCTTCATTTGAAGCTATCACGACACTAGACAAACAGACTGTTTTTTGTGTGCTACAAAAGGTCAATATACTATACCATACTGGTATTTAGTGTTAGTGATTATATTGTACATCATGTAAAGACTGTAAGTTGTTTTACTTTACACTATGAATGTAGAAACCACACTCTACATAGTAAATGTGGTCGCTGTTTTGCCTGCACCAGCTGAAGCTCACATTATATATGTAGATGGTTTATATATACATTACAAGTGTACTAAATTGTACAACATATGGATTAAAATACTTGTCCAGCAGTCATAGCTGCTTATGTTGTACAATATGTGTAGGTACCATATTTTGCACCTATATGTATGTACCAGCTGCTTATGATTTACAACATACCTTTATGGTGACCTGTTCAAATCTACATTATAAATGTAGAAATCTTTTTCTACATTGTGAATATGGGTGTTAACAGATTAAGCTGTTTAAATGGTACAACAAGAGGTACATATCCCTCTTTTTTCATTTAAGCAGTATCTTCTTACGCAGGAATGATATGTATCATACCATAACTGACCAAGCAAGCCTTAGCTGCTTATATGGTACATATGCATGCCACTAGGGTGTACAACTAATAGCTGTTTGTGTGCCTACTGTTTTTAGTAAAAAACAGTCATAACTACTTGTCTGTACATAAATTGTGCAGCAGTCTTACCTGCTTAATTTGCACAAAATATGACTGTTATATACATACCAGCAAGATTGTACACTCTCTGCATGTTATGTCTGCTAGAGAATTTTAACATGCTTATTTATCTCAAATTATGTAGTATTAGAACTACATAGATTGTACAACATCAGGAGGTATAATACTGTTAAGCAGCTGTTAACCTTTGAGAAACTCAAACCTGAGGTAATCTAATTAATGAATTTCCCAAATGGAAAATTCCCCTTTCTAGCACATGACTAATGTGCTATTTACAACTAAAATCAATTGGGATTTTGTTGTTTGGCTTCTTTGAATCTAAAAAGAAGGGTCTTGTTTACCTTCGTTGAATCTAAAAGAAGGGTAAATGAAAGTAAGCTTTCTTTTGGTTTAACCAAACAAGACTTTTCTTGAAACCTGACTGCCTCTTTAGTCAGGATGAATAAAGTTATTCACTTATTTTCCTAAAAAGTCCTGCGTTACAGTTTCTACCAGTTTGTGAGAACTAGTAACATTAGATAATAGGACTATGGAAATGGGCAGTGAATCAGCTGAACTTTAAAGTCTCCTATGAGACCGCAACGACATCTATCGTTGCGCTCTGGAATATAAAATTAATCGATACTTACATGTAAGTTGATGATTAATTGTTGTTCCAGGAGCAACGATAGATCGTTGCGGGGTACATAGGCCCACCCATCCTCCCTAGGATGAACAGATTAGTGACAGTCAGGCATAATCATTAATCTACAATATTCAAGCTTTCTTGAATATAATATCTATATATAGATCTTATTCGACGATACGAATTCATCTATATAACTACGACAAATTGAATAGTATAGATATTGATTTCCTATGTACCATAAACGAAATTTCTTTCAGCGATTGATTCACTGCCAGCGGACGTCTGACATCTACGGATCTGCGCATGCGCATCTCCTATGTACCCCGCAACGATCTATCGTTGCTCCTGGAACAACAATTAATCATCAACTTACATGTAAGTATCGATTAATTTTATATTAAATTGTTTGTGGTGCCATACCAAGAAAAATAGTTTCATGATCTTTGAAATCGTAGCATATTAAAGTAGATCTATACTGATGTGAAATGAAGTACATTGTTTTTGGGTTTCTCAGGTACACCAATGTGTCCGATGTATGGGACCCACCGAAGATTCAACCATACACGGATCACGTAAGTTTGTTTCTTGTATGAACGTAGTTGTTATTGAAAGCTTGCTTTAGGGCTCGACAGATCCCTGTGCCCTGTGCCTGGGGCACAAGAAAAAGTCCATATGGCACAGACAAATTTGAAAGTTGTGCCCGGTGGGCACAGGGAGAATAGTGGTAAAAATCCATGTTTATTGTTAAATTCAGAAAAATGACTGAATATGCATTTTTTTCATTCTAAATGATTGAAGGGTGGTAAAGATTCCCTTAGCTCTTTAAAGTCTCGTGTTCTAGAGTATCTTAAAACCAGAACCAGGAAAATGGCACTACATTGCTGACATGTTTCGGGCTTTTCATCCCTTTGTCATTTTGAAAGATTGAATACAGTGAACAAATTCATGAAGTTTACAAAAACTTATTATCACTTTATGTGGGGCGCAATTTTCCTGTACAGGGCACAATTATTTTTTTTTTAATTTTGTGCCCATGGGTACACCTCGGACTCAAATGTCGAGCCCTGTAATTAAAATGCATGTAGTTATTGAATTTGCCATATCAGTGTGGTACAGTCGGAATAAGCATCTAGACAAATTCAATTCTTGAAACTACACCCAATATGTTTGATATTTCAGGGAAACCTCCGCAAGTGGCTTCAAAATGCTCACTGCTATGATCAGTATGCTGTAATCTATGAGGGAGGAGAGCGCACGGCTGTTATGCTGAACTCACATGGCGAACCTACTGTTGTAGAAGAAAGAACTGTAAGTATGCTATCAGAGCACCATGAAACGTTTATTTCTCACCTTCTCAAGATTGGCGGGCTATTATAGCTGAATCCAGATTTTAAAGGTGTATGTGAAACATAGGGACAGAAAAATGCGTTATGGGACACTTTTTAGTCACCCAACTCGTCTTGAGGTGTTGGAAAGAAAATACCACCTACCCTACCTCTTTTTCCAGCATGTTACATGAAACCCTTCTTTCTTCCTGTAATCCTTTTACTTGTTTTACAGCGTTGGACTGAGACTTACGTCCGTTGGTCACCTCAAGGTAACTATCTGGCCACATTCCATGCCAAGGGTATTGCCTTGTGGGGAGGAGAGAAGTTCAAGCAGATCATGAAGTTCAGCCACACTGGTGTGCAACTGATTGACTTCTCCCCATGTGAGCGATATATGGTCACCTTCAGCCCCCTTCCCGATAACAAGGACGACCCTCAAGCCATCATTGTGTGGGATATTCGCACTGGTATCAAGAAGCGTGGATTCCACTGTGAAAATGCTTCCATGTGGCCCATCTTCAAGTGAGTACACAATCTGCTATGTTGCTTGATATCCATTGGTATTTGAACGTCACTTCAAAATTGTTCTTGATGATGGATGTGAGAATCTGCTTTGAATTGGTATACATGTAAATGACCCTTAAAAACAAGGGTTATAAAAAATACCCTATTCATAATGTAATTTTTAATGCGGCGGAGCCGTGTTTCTGGTATCGCCCAAAAAGCCATGACACATATAGGGGAGCTTGATGTATTGCTTTTACAATCTGCCTTAAAAGTAAGAAATCTCAACCATCCTCTATTCTAATTATGTGGAAATGAAGGGGAACATGTTGGCACACAATTTAATCCTCATATTTCTTTGCGAAACAGTGTTTTATATGGGAAAAAGGGTAGTAAAGTAACAAATGTTCCTGATAAGACGGTAGGATTAAGACCGGTTGAAGTATCGCGAGAGTTTGTGCAAGCTGGCACCAAACGCCCACACCGTAGGTCTATGCTTTAGAGATTGAAACTTTGAACAGAATTGTTTACAAAGAGGAGTTTGGAGGCAAAGACAGTACAAACATGGCGGATGGGGTGGGTTAGAGGAGTACACGTAGCATCGAAATGGCTTCATTACAGGTTAGTAAAAGCGATTTGAGCTGTCCCAGTCGATACAGTGATAGTATAGGCACCTCTTCAAGGGCTACAGATATAATTTTCGCCAGCCATGGCGAGAAAATACCGAAATGGCGAGTGTACAGGGAGATGATCGTTCCTGAGGCGGAAGACCGGCATGGAGACGAAATGCTGACGCGACGTGTAAGGGTAGCTCCCGGGCCGATCGGTCTTCCGCTGCCGCGTTCTTTCCACGCTTCAGCGTGGAGGTATCCTATATTAGTGTAGCACACCAGAGGTAAATCAGTATTTGGAACATATTTAAGAAAGGTTCTCAGTCGCCTCTGGTTTCATAAGATAATACCTGGAGGCTGGTACCCCAAATACTTCCAAGACACAAGTAACTCCCCCTCATCCCTTACTGATGTATTTTACAGGTGGAACCATGATGGAAAATACCTGGCTCGTCTTGGGCCAGATGCACTTAGTGTCTACGAAACGCCTTCCTTTGGTTTGCTTGATAAGAAGAGTATAAAGATTCACGGACTCAAGTAAGCACCTATTGCTTTTCTCTTTTCTTAAATTTTACTTGTTGCTATCATTTGTACAGTGGCTGTTAAGGTCTTCTGTTTTTACACAGACTTGGCGAGATGAAATAAAAATTCCCAAGAAAATTTAATTTTAACAAGCACGAAACTTCTAGCTGGGACGTCTATGATGTAAATCAAGTTATCCCTGTCTGAATCAAGTTATTGAGGATGAGACTTAAACTGAGACACGACCAGCTTTAAGGCACCTGTTTAGTACAGTTCTGTAGGTCATTGTATAGGCATTGCTGTCGTGGCTTATAAGGCCAGCCGTATATTAATTCCCTTTTTTTTTCAGAGATTTTGCCTGGTCACCAACGGACAATATCATCTCTTACTGGACCCCAGAAGAGCGGGACACTCCTGGCCGTGTAACGCTGATCGACATCCCAGCACGAAACATTCTTAATGTTAAGAACTTGTTCACTGTTTGTGACTGTGCCATGCATTGGCAGAAGAACGGAGACTACTTGTGTGTCAAGGTCGACCGTTACAAGTCCAAGAAGGAAGAAAAGGATGGTCAAATTAAATATAGCGTAAGTAGCTTGATACACTTATATCTTTTCTCAAAGACCACAAAGCTGATACATTTTCTACCTTGTGGATGATGCATTATTGGCTCAGGGACCACCCTGAGTCTATACCACCGGGTAGGTGGTGGCATTGGCAAAAAGTCAGTTATACAATTTTCAATCTCAATTTTCTACAAGAAATAAAGCATGTAAATAAATAAAATTACCATACATCAGTAGTTCATACATCAGTCTTTACTTACAGTAAAGAAAAAAATTCAAAAATCCATCCATGAAAAATACAAAATGAAAGAAGAAAAAAGTCATTTCATAAAAATATTTTCACCAATCCAGTCCTCCATAGGTTTACCTCCGGGCTGGACTTTTCTCTCTTTGTTCCTATTTGTTTCAAAAACAGCGTCTAAAAGTGAGACGTTTTGGACGCCTTTAAAAAAACGCGGGAAAAGTAGCCCTGAGCCGTTCGTGCCAATGCACGTCTTTCAATTTTTTTTGCGAATGGTATAGCAGTTAACTTTTAACAATGTTCCTTCCTTCCTTTTCCAGGGAATTTACCACAATTTTAATGTCTTCCGAATCCGTGAGAAGCAGATCCCTGTAGATGTGGTAGAGGTAAAAGGTGAGTAGTTCATGATAACCTTTACCGAAGACCTCTGTGAAGACCTTCAGAGAATTGCCAATGTAGCCTTAAGAGACGTCTTTTTTTTTTCTTTTTTTTTTATATAGATCAGGTTGAAATAGTGAGGGGGGGTCAGATTTGTATAAATAGCAGAGTCCAATTGAGCACCCCTTTTTCTTCTTTTATGTATCTATCATCTAATTTGAAGTGTGAATCAAGAATCTACCCTTGGTTGATTGAATATCTGATTGTTCCAGAGACCGTGATGGCCTTCGCATGGGAACCTGTTGGTCACAGGTTTGCCTTTATCCATGGTGACTCGCCACGTATTTCTGTCAGTTTTTATGTGGTAAAGAAGGCTGGATCCATCGATCTGATTAGTAAGTACTGGGATAAATCTCCAATTAACATGCATGCGATAAGTGACCCCATCCGTCACAATTTGATTACAGGGTACTGTGTACTAAAGTATTCTATTACTAGTCTGATACGCACAGTTTCGTGAAAATCGCTTAAATTTGTGTGTGTATTATCACATGCAGTAATAATAATCACATTAGCACTAGCACTGTAACTTAAATTTACGAGTATACCATGCTGTTCTTTAAATAAAACTGATTGATTCTAGAGCATTTCATACCTAACTATTTAACAGAGACCCTGGACAAGCGCGCCTGTAATGCACTGTTCTGGAGCCCACGTGGTCAGTTCATCGTACTTGCCGGTCTGAGAAGGTAATGAATGAATCGTTTTTCAATTTCAGATTATGTCTGCTTATTATAAATATCCATCGGTTTATAGTTATCCAATTCCTGTAATGTGTACCTAATAGCTGCTCTCATAACCTATGGTGCGATATTTCAGCAATTGAATAACATTTTTTGTGCTTGCAGCATGTCTGGAGTGCTTGAGTTCTGGGACACCACAGACATGACCATGATGCAGTCAGGTGAACATTTCATGGCGACCGATGTGGAATGGGACCCTACAGGGCGGTATGTGTCCACAGCCGTCAGCTGGTGGGGGCACAAGGTGGATAACGCCTATTGGATCTGGAACTTCCAGGTGCGTCAAAGAATTAACAAAATCTATGTCTAAATGTGATAAGTGGATTCAATTGTCCTTATCAGATACAGAATTAATTTATGGATCTTAGAACGTTAAAATACCACCAGAAATCTCAGAAAAATGAGAAATTAACGATAGCAGATCTACTCTCATGCCTAAATTTCAGATTAATGATTTTGTTTGGTGCCCATTCAAACCAAAATTGCTTCTCACAGTGTGTGTATCCTCAATTTATTTTTGTCCTTGGTTCCTGAATGAGTGGGAAAAGTTGGATTAGTACTAACAGGAATGTGGTTTCTCCTACATCTAGGGGGGGGGTGTCTTTGATATTTTTAGACTATGAATTACCAATTGAGCCGCAGTACATGTTGTCTGATCAAGGTTCTTACACATTGGCCAAAATGAAATCGTATCCCTGACTAAAATGTCACCTGTTCACAGGGAAAGCTTGTGCACAAGCAGCAGCAGGATCGCTTCTGTCAACTGGTGTGGCGGCCTCGTCCCCCTACTCTACTGGAGGCTGACAAACTCAAGGTATGCATTGTTCTCCACATGCCAAAGTAGAGGAGTTTCTATAAAATAACACGTGCTGATAGAGCATCATTATGGGTTAATAGTTGTAAATGAAGAAGCATGCTCAGATTCTTTATGCTGATGCATATTCACAAGGCAGATTGAGTGAAATCCAGAAGACGGGTTATTACAATTGGTGTGCCAGAGGCCAATAATAGATGAAACACATTTTTTTTGGTTGCTACAATTCTTTTACTTCTTTTATAGGAAATTAAGAAGAACATCAAGAAGTACTACCCCAGCTTCCAGCTGGAAGACAAGATGCGCGAGTCAAAGGCTTCCAAGGAGCAGATAGAGAGGCGCCGTGAGTTAATGCAAGCCCATGAGAAGTGGGTGCAGAGCACGCTGGAGGACTGGGAGAACGAGCAGGAACTACGTATTGAGCTGCGTGGTACTGACACCGACAACATGGAGCACAATAGTGATGAATACACCGAGGAAACATTTGAGTTCCTGATTAAGGTTGAAGAGAAGATCATCGAGTAAACCCACCATTGACTCCACTGATACCAGCCCTGTTAGGGTGGATGACACCTACTGGGCTGGTCTTATCCACAGCACTCGTAGGTTGCTACTCAGGTGGCAGCTAGTCAATAGTCTCCGACTGCTTCCTTAGGAGAGCGCCATCTTGAAAACCTTTTTTGACAATATCTGGGAAGAATAAACACCTGTGTGTTTCGGTCAGTCCCAGTATATTGGAATCGGAATATAGCCTCAGCCACCCGGAGGTTCGCACTGTGCAGTATATATATTGCATATCTAATTACTACAGAAATTGTTGGTATACTTAGTCGGATTATCAAAGGCAATCAATCTGCTTGACATCCACTTTCAAAATAATATAATTTGTATAATACTTGTCATTTAAAGTTAATTATTTATGTTAGCCATGAGTCGATTCCATTATAACCACATGACGTTTATGTATGTGTATTCACTTGTCTTCCACAAGTGTGGACTAGGACTTTGTAATGCTCGCTGCACAGTGCTGCTACTCTCTGTGATGTATGGACACTTTAACCCCTACTACCACACCCCATATAGATTGGCAAATTCCTCCCCTTTAGGCCCGGCATTGATTCTCAAAGTCTCACCGATGGTGTTAGGAAATATTCATGGATGCAGATTCGTGAATGAACTCTATCCAATAAAACCTGCTTTACATCTTGCTTCTATATTGCTATCTTGTCATTGGTATACTGCAAAAATATGAAAGGTAAATGTTTAACATGATCCGTTTCCAAGGCTTGAAACTGAGGACTTCAGAGATGTCATTTTCCCAACTTTTTCGGAAGTTTATACACTTTGGATATTGGAACGTTGAATTGTAGAGGAAAAATGATATGTCGGGAAATTTAATGGTGAAGGCATTTCATGAAATTTTGCCTCAAAATCTTAGGATTTCCTAGACTTTTGGTCCAACAAGTTGATCCTCGTGAGTTCCCCAGATCCACTGAGAAATTCTTTCAACATTCCAGAGCGCAACGATAGATGTCGTTGCGGTCTCATAGGAGATGCGCATGCGCAGATCCGTAGATGTCAGACTGCTGTGTATTTCCATAGGAGGAGGACGTCTCGCAATTTGGCTTACAATTTCGAGTGAGTCTTGGCAATTTTTAGTACTTCCATTTTTCATATCTGATTTTATTATTCTTAGGGGGGGTTAACTCGCCTGAAAAGTTAAGATTAGGCCTCTTTAGGCTAATTTTCTCAAATTTTGCAACGATCTCTGTTTTCCCGCCGATCACGGAGAAGAAGTTGGGTTCCTATCCCGATCGTTCTACTTTTGGGCGAGTTTTTCCCACCTTTTTTGATTTTTAAAGAGTAATCCTTCTATATTTTGTTAATATCTACTGTTTTTGGGCATTTTCCGTCTTATTTTGTCGAAAATACGACTTTGTTTTCCTTTACGACATCAACAATAACTAGAGCCGTTTGGCGGCAAAATCTTCGGGAGTTTCCGGTATTTTCCGGTCATTTCCGGTTCGGCGCCGAACTTTTCGTCTCGGCTTGCCGTTTTCCACTTATATTGTTGAATTGGTACCAAATAAGACGGATTTTCTTCCAAAAACAGTGAGATTACTCCTTTCTTTATCCGTTTTTACTATATTCTTGTCCAATTTTACTTGGTTTGCTTTGTATGTTATGTTTTTGTTTGTTTGTTTTTGGGCGATAATAGAGGTAGTTCCCATAGACCAAGGCCTGTACTGTCACTCTAGTGTCAGTCTTCCTGCTGGGGTGGTGGTTGAGGTTATCTACCTCCACACTCCTGCTAAAGGAACAAATTTAGAAGGATTTCTTCCTTTTACCTGCCTGTTTACCTCTTTTATCCCCAAAAACTAACTAATTTGTCAATTTTAGGCTTGTGTTCTGAAGCCTTGATTGACACTTGATGTTTGTCAATCTACCCATAGGTTCATGATCTGGAACCTGAGTTGACATCATCAAACGAAATAATTTTATTAGACCATTGCACTGGTTAATTTGTCACAGATATGCCTCTTGATGGAGTTCAGTCTGTTGACCCACCTGGCTATGATCTGAGCTGGTGGACTTAACCTATGGTATATTAAAATTATTTTGTGCCTGATACACTCAAAGTCGGACCGCTGCAGGTCTCCACATTAATTTCTGATGAAATGAAGTGGCACTAGCCATCCCATACTCACAGACTGACTTGTGAATGAAATGGCTGTGTATCAGGGAGGTTATCTACACCAATAAGACGCTGGACTCTGTGCTCGCTGTACAGATAGGCCACTGTTTTAGAATTTGGGTACAATTCTTAAACAGTGACTCCTTTCGTAACTGTCCGGACCTGCGGTGGGACTTGTTACTGGAGTTGGGTGTAAGAGGACCTTGACACCACCAGAGTTGTGGCCCCCCGGCACAATACTGGCTAGCTGATTCAATCAGTGGTTCGATTTTCTACCATTTTCGCTGATTATGATAGAAAATTTTGACCTGTCTCCCTGGGGAGGGCAGAAGTCTTAAGAACGGTGTCTAAAACACGGCTGTATAGGTTGATACTTGTAAATCTGATTTTACCTATACCTTATGCCGAAAAAATTCTCATTTAGAGAAATTTGAAAGACTAGCCTCCTCGCGGAGGGCTGATTTGTCTTTTATGGCTGTGCCCTGTGGCTGTTTAGGTTGTGAATTGCTAATTCAGTTTACCTATACCTTATGCCGAAAAAATTTCTCAGTTGGAGAAATTTATGACCTGCCTCCCTGGGGAGGGCAAAAGCTAGGCTTTTCAGAGCTATAAATTGTGACTGCCTTTGCCAGGGCGTATAAGGTGATTTAGAAAATCACTTTCTCTATACCTTATGCCCAAAAGATTAACAAGCCTGTTAATTCTTAATTAAAGTGAGTCAGAGAATCACTTGAGACCCTTACCTTATGCCGAAAAATTTCAAAAATTTTTCCAGAGGGTCCGCTTACAGTCACAAGCCTTACTAGCTTACTTGGGGTTGAGTGAGATTGTGATATCACAATTTCCTTTACCTTTGCCTTATTTCTCTGACTGTACAGAGGCACAGGCTAGGTTGATCACCCCTCCTTGGTTGACTTCAACTGATACACTATAAGTGCAGATAAAGTTATTTAATCTGCTGAACACTCCTACTCATTTTTCACCTAAGATTGGTGATAGGAGTTGTGTTTTCAGTTTACACCAATAAATGTCTTTTGGTAGCTGTTAGCTACTGCTATAGAATCTGGTAAAGATTCGTTACAAACATTCTTTTTTCACTGTGGTGGGAAAAAATTTCCAGACATTTTAAGATTGGTTTTTAGATAGGGTCTATGGCCTTATCATGTCACCAAGTTAAGTAAAGTTGAGCAGGTTAGCTACACCTAAAATACAGCTCTTTCTGTGCCCGTTCTACAGTTAGACCACTGTGTTTAGAATTTGGGTAAAATTCTAAACAGTAACTCCAGTGTAACTGTCCAGACCTGCGGTGGGACTTGTTACTGGAGTAAGTTGTAAGATGATTGACACCACCAGATTTGTGACCTTCTGGCACAACACTGGCAAGCTGATCTTAATCAGCATGTCAAATTTCTCTATGCTACCTTTGTGATGAGAATGATAGAGAAAAAATTTGACCTGTCTCTCTGGTGAGGGCAGACTCTTAATAAGGTGTCTAAATCAAGTGGTTTAGGTTGTGATTTAAACAATCAAATTTACCTATACCTTATGCCCAAAAAATTTCTGTGGAGAAATTTATGACCTGCATCACCTGGAAAGGCAGCTTTACCGTTTTCCTGGGCATGTTGCCAATAACGGATAAGCTGCCTTGTAGTGATTTCAAATATCACTGAGACCTTTACCTGTAAAAATTCCTCAGAACTTTCTTAAAAGGTCAATGCGTAGCCACAGGCCTGTTAGCTTGTGTCAGGTTTTTCGGGCACTAAAGTTCCAATACCTTTACCTCTTGCCATAATTTCCCTGAAATTATGCTAGCACAGGATTGGGTTGTCCAACCTGGTGTTGAAACTATATACTGATACACTGAAGTATTACCTAGAGCCATAGCGGCATCCTAGTGTACTTATTTAGTAATCACCTAGACTGGTGAACAAATGAGTTGAGTATCAGGTAGCCAGTTACAGAATAATTGTTTTATTTGAAAACTGTAACAGGCAGGTTATTTACACCCTTAAAGAGTACAGAGATTTCTGTATTTGCTTTAGGCCACTGTCTAGAATTTGGTAAAATTCTTAACAGTAACTCCTGAGTAACAGTCCAGACCTGCGGTGGGACTTGTTAATAGAATTGGGTGTAAAATGACCATGACACCGCCACAGTTGTGGCCCATTGGCACACCATTAACTAGCTGATTTAATCAGCATTCCGAAATTCTCTGTTCTACCATTTATGGTGAGAAAGATAGAGAATTTGATCTGCCTCCCTTGGAAGGGCAGAATGGTGTCTAAATTCTGGCGTAAAAACTTTTGTATAGGTTGTGAATTGAGAATTCAAATATACCTATAATTTATGCCCAATAGATTCACAAGTATGGTAAAAATCTTTAAGCCTGTATTTAACAGCTTAAGAGCCATACTTAATGTCATAGAATTCTATGAGAATTGCAGTTGACTCACCAATAACCACAAAGCTGCTTGGTAGTGATATATAAATCACTGAGACCTAGTTTTTACATTAGAATATTTCTTCAGAAATATCATAGAGGTCAATGTGCAGCCACAAGTATCCTAGCTTGTGTTTGGGTTATTTGAGTGCTCAAGTTACTGATAACCTATACCTCATGTCATAAATTCTCTGAATTTATTTATCTTAGGTTAGGATGTCTTTCTTGGTGTTCAGTTTACTTTGATAAACTAAAGTCTACCGGTGGCCAAAGTGGTAAGGTGGTTAACTGAGGTAGTGTGCTCATCTTAATTCACCTAAAGATTGGTGATAAAAATGAGTTACGTATCAGGTTACACCAACAAAATCTTTTCTGTTTACTCAGAAGAGGACAGAAGGACAAAATCTTACCTATTAAACAAGAGTACTGAGGCAGCCATTGCTGAAACCCAGCAATTTTACTGATATTAGATATCAGATGGCTACCAACTGCTCCTCGAAAGGACCGCAGTAAATAGTTGTCGTTATGTCATTAACCCTGATAAACTCTGTTTTGGGAATTATGAGTAAAATTCTTAACAGCTACTCCTATGTAACTGTCCGAACCTGTGGGAGGACTTGTTACTGGAGTTTGTGCAAAGATGACTTTGACACCACCAGGGCTGTAGAGTGAGGTGACTGTTTTAGAATTATTGGTAAATTCTAAACAGGGACTCCTGTAAAACTGTCCGTACTTCGATGGGACTGTTACTGGAGCTGGAGACTAAGATGAACTTGACACCACCAGAACTGTGGCCTTTGGCACAGCACTAGTATTGCTGGTCTAATAGACCCGCAGTTGAATCTATCTCCTCTACCATTTGCCTAAAAATGATTTCTTGATTTGCTCCTCTAATGAGGGCAGAAGGCTCAAGAAACGGTGTCTAGATTCAAGGTTATAGGTAGTGTTTTGCAAAATCAAAATATCCTTACCTTATGGCCAAAAAATCCCACAACTGGTGAAATTTATTTCAATGTAAGAGCCAAGACTCTCGTTTATAGTCTTGGTTGACCTTGTTAATGAAATTAAATCTAAATACTGAGTTTGTCACTGATGTAGTTTCATAATGGAGACTATCAGTTGATCCACCTTGCTATTTCAAAGGTGGTGGACATAACTTTTGGTATTTTAACTAGTTAATTTCTTACTTGACCCACCAATAAAGCAGACCCACTGCAATATATCTGAGTCAATTGAAGATGGGTCAGGCTAATCATTCATACCAAATAAAGAAGTTTGGTATAAGTCTCAATCTCATTTTTGTAACTGTCCAGACCTGTGGTAGGACTTGTTACTAGAGTTTGTGGGTAAGATGAACTCAGCACCACCAGAGATGTGGCTCCCTGGCACAACACTGGCAAGCTGATCTTCCAATCAGCATTTAGGACAAGTCTGGTGTACTTGGTGTATAATACTGTATGCAGTATCATTGTTACTGCTTGTGCTTGTATAAACAGCATAACGGTTTATTCTTGTACAACATACACATAATTGTGTGGTACTAGTTATGGTAGATAACTTAGGTAGTCTATTTACAATAAGTAAATATGTCAAGCTGCTGATAAAGTACAATATGTCCAGATTCGAGGACAAAATTGTACAAACGTATGGTTCCAATAAATTAGCTTCTTAGCTATTTAATTTGGCAGCTTATATGTCTTACCATATCAGCTGAACCTATCTATGCAGTAAAACATGTGTACACTTTACAGTATTAGCAACATTGACTGTTTACACTATACCGTTACAGCAGTAGCTAGCCAAGTACTGTCACTTACCATGTCTAGTGGTTCTGGCTTGTACAATAAGTCTAGTTGCTTATTTGTACAAGTATAGGTAATAGCTTCATTTGAAGCTATCACGACACTAGACAAACAGACTGTTTTTTGTGTGCTACAAAAGGTCAATATACTATACCATACTGGTATTTAGTATTAGTGATTATATTGTACGTCATGTAAAGACTGTAAGTTGTTTTACTTTACACTATGAATGTAGAAACCACACTCTACATAGTAAATGTGGTCGCTGTTTTGCCTACACCAGCTGAAGCTCACATTATATATGTAGATGGTTTATATATACATTACAAGTGTACTAAATTGTACAACATATGGATTAAAATACTTGTCCAGCAGTCATAGCTGCTTATGTTGTACAATATGTGTAGGTACCATATTTTGCACCTATATGTATGTACCAGCTGCTTATGATTTACAACATACCTTTATGGTGAGCTGTTCAAATCTACATTATAAATGTAGAAATCTTTTTCTACATTGTGAATATGGGTGTTAACAGATTAAGCTGTTTAAATGGTACAACAAGTTGTACATATCCCCCTTTTTTCATTTAAGCAGTATCTTCTTACGCAGGAATGATATGTATCATACCATAACTGACCAAGCAAGCCTTAGCTGCTTATATGGTACATATGCATGCCACTAGGGTGTACAACTAATAGCTGTTTGTGTGCCTACTGTTTTTAGTAAAAAACAGTCATAACTACTTGTCTGTACATAAATTGTGCAGCAGTCTTACCTGCTTAATTTGCACAAAATATGACTGTTATATACATACCAGCAAGATTGTACACTCTCTGCATGTTATGTCTGCTAGAGAATTTTAACATGCTTATTTATCTCAAATTATGTAGTATTAGAACTACATAGATTATACAACATCAGGAGGTACAATACTGTTAAGCAGCTGTTAACCTTTGAGAAACTCAAACCTGAGGTAATCTAATTAATGAATTTCCCAAATGGAAAATTCCTCTTTCTAGCACATGACTAATGTGCTATTTACAACTAAAATCAATTGGGATTTTGTTGTTTGGCTTCTTTGAATCTAAAAAGAAGGGTGTTGTTTACCTTCGTTGAATCTAAAAGAAGGGTAAATGAAAGTAAGCTTTCTTTTGGTTTAACCAAACAAGACTTTTCTTGAAACCTGACTGCCTCTTTAGTCAGGATGAATAAAGTTATTCACTTATTCTCCTAAAAAGTCCTGCGTTACAGTTCTACCAGTTTGTGAGAACTAGTAACATTAGATAATAGGACTATGGAAATGGGCAGTGAATCAGCTGAACTTTAAAGTCTCCTATGAGACCGCAACGACATCTATCGTTGCGCTCTGGAATATAAAATTAATCGATACTTACATGTAAGTTGATGATTAATTGTTGTTCCAGGAGCAACGATAGATCGTTGCGGGGTACATAGGCCCACCCATCCTCCCTAGGATGAACAGATTAGTGACAGTCAGGCATAATCATTAATCTACAATATTCAAGCTTTCTTGAATATAATATCTATATATAGATCTTATTCGACAATACGAATTCATCTATATAACTACGACAAATTGAATAGTATAGATATTGATTTCCTATGTACCATAAACGAAATTTCTTTCAGCGATTGATTCACTGCCAGCGGACGTCTGACATCTACGGATCTGCGCATGCGCATCTCCTATGTACCCCGCAACGATCTATCGTTGCTCCTGGAACAACAATTAATCATCAACTTACATGTAAGTATCGATTAATTTTATATTAATGGGGGGGGGGGGCGTCTTAAAATAATTGAGGCTGACCAAGTACCAACGATGCCATTGTGACTTTCCTACACAATCGCCAAAATTATATCACATCCCTGAGCATTTGTAAATGCTTTTCTGAAAATTTGGTTTATTTTAGGGTCCCAGGTTTTGTGGGAACCATTATGTTTGGCGAAAGGGAGGTGGTATCGGTGGGTCTTTCACCTTGGTACTAATGTACCGAGGCGTCTAGGAAAACCTGATATCACTCAATACTCAACATGGGTAGACACTATCACTGGTGAGAAGGACAGTATCGATGATTTTATGTGAGCTGTCTTATTTGCGATTTTTTTGGCCTACTGCGCTTATAGAACCTCCCAAAAGGGACCACGCCTTATAGATGGTGTAGAATTCCATTGCCGTTGAAAATCAGGACACAGGTGTGCCTTATATGTTATTGGTGTGCCTTGCACCCGGGAGACTGCAGTAGTTTTGGCTGGGGGAAAAGCAGTGTTATTTTGTAGAATTCCTTTGAAATTGGTCATTTGGCCTCCAAAATCCATTGCTACAAAATATATTGTATTAGGCGGTAGCCTGGCCCAAGCCCCAAAATATGTCAAGAAGTTACCAGAGTTGCCACCAGGTGGCCTTACTGTGCTGTAATACGTATACCGATATTATAGCTAAATCCGCCAAAGGAAGGTCCACCACCATCGTGCATACATGTATATAAAATTTACACAAGTCCCCTGCTCTCCCACTACTGTATTGGCATGTATGTGGGACGGGGCGCTCACTTATGTATGGCTTTACCCTGGGCCCTTGTTCAAACTTGAATTGCAGTGAATTTTCAAATTTAACTCTATACCCCGGCGCTTATTCAAGACCCGGGCTCATAGATGACCATAGAGGCCAATGCAATATTTCATCAGTCAAGAAGAGTGTCATAAATCTGAACATAAATGTCTTTTTCGGAGTGAGGACACTATTGTTACCCTTTCCTAGATTTTATAGGCCGCTAAATGCTACCCCAAACCCCATGAACTTCTGAAGCCGCGTACCCTTGTTGTGGGATGCTACCTTGTATTGAGCTGGCGCCCTCAGTGGCGAGATGTTGAACTAGCGGCGTGACCCGATTTTCCCTTTCACGGGGCGGGTGGCGGCGGCGTGTGCTCCGTCAGTCGGTCTGAGAGGCCCGTGTTGAGTAGAGCTGTACTGCAGCCACTGGATTTACCCCAGCTATCAGAGTGGGCCAAGTAGCAGAACCATTAATACGTTATCAAAGAACAACATCGAGTCACTTTGAACAGTTGACAACTATTATGACCTACATGGTTTGGATATTCCCTTAACTCTTACTGCAGTATACCAGGATTAGGAACAGACACTGTGGGGATAGGATGCTTTGACGGGGGACGCTGGAGTACATCCCAAGGCAGTGGTTGATTTACTCCAGTCTAACACGGTGATTTATAGGTGCTACACTAACGGTCGCTATGTGACATGAGCTACCACCCTGAGGTGTCATCTTGGACTTGGACTGATTAGAGCATCCCGTGCACAGCACTGGGTGATCCTCTTGGTGGAGATTAGGGTACCACTGGTGCACGGCCGATTATTATTATGATGTCCATGCTAAGTAGCGAAAGTACACAGTGGCACGATAAGACGCACTAACATTATCCAGATAAATAAGAATTTCCTAAAACACACTGAATTCTCGATGCTTAACTTAAATACACAAATCAGAAAAAGAAATACATAGGGTTTCGTCGGGGTGCCCATATCCTTGAAGGAAAGGGTGGTACAAGTGTCCGTTCATTCACATCTCATGCTGTAAGCACGTGGTTGTCATGATGTGAGTAAAATTGCTCAATAAGTGACCATTGGAGACAGTATTCTGGAAGTGGGAGGGGCCAACGTGATGTGAGGGGCGTGGCCTGCTGCTGTGGTATATCGGGATGGGGGCGTGTCTCAGTCTGGACCACGAGGAGCGGAAGGCACGTGCCCGCAGTGATGACATAGACCGAAAGTTGCAATACCTTTCCCATGAGGAGGCAGGAATCATCAAAATCCTGCTGTTGGGTAAGTCAATTATAGCGAACGAGGTCAAAACAACAATTCCTTTTGGGGAACTGGTTTAGCTCCCACTCGCCACCCACCAGAGAGTGGGCTTCCCTTGTCCAACGTCTGTCCCCTCAGGATGTGTGTGGTGCACATATGCGCGGGCACCAACACATTCCTCTGTGAAATTGCGTAATATAGTTCCCGCTATGAATATGACCTTAGCTGTCGAAATGGCGTTAAACACCTATTACTCACTCACTCACTTGTCCAACGTAATAGGGTTTTTATCTCCCCTTTTCTATTTCCTTTATGATCACAGGCACGGACACACATTTATCAATCCATTGGTGTCGAATGCGTTTTGTTACTTCTTAGTGCAGGACTAAAGAGACAGACATACAATCTACCTAAAATATATGCTATATGTATGGACAGGATAGTGGCAAAAGTGCCCACGTGATTTACCTGGGTAGCTACATTGCATGTCCTCGTCATGGTACCTTATGTTGAGGGGCCCTTATGAGCGGACCCGGATCCATGTGCCTAACCTTCGTGAGGGTATTCCCCTCATTGAACGAGCCTTCATCGACGACGCCCATATGGTCATAGATGCACCTGCCCTATAAAATCATCGATCCATGAGGGCATTGGTAGGGGAAGTTGTAATTTAGCAATTCATAATGTTAGTTCTACATGTAGGCTACACACCCGGAAACTTGTAGTGGTAGCACCTGTATAGAATCTGGCAGGAGAATATGTTTGAGAGCGGGATTATAGAATCTGATCTGTGATAATAATACATGTATAGAAGTGAACTTTGTTAATATTTTATAGACCCCCTTCCCGCCTATATAGACACATGTTGGTTCTCTGTTTAGAACGCTAATCTACATTGCACCCTTGGACTCTTTACGTGTGCACTACCTCATTAGCAGTCAGTCTCTCCTACCACGCCCACCCATAGAAAACCCCACGTAACCTACCTGGCTGAATGGTGGTACTTCCCAATAGACGTGCTGTACTAAGGCGCCAGGTGACTTTACCGTCAAAGACCTGCACACCATTAGAGTCAGACTTAAAGGGAAGAAGGCGAGAGAAAGATTCTCGGCACAGTCCATTCGTGCTTATAAAACACTCTCCATCTATCCAGTCCTCAACTACATGTAAATAAATGTATGTATCCTCCATGGCTTACCTTTCTTTTCTTTTTTTTTTTTGTCTTTTTCTCATTTTTTTTTTTGTATTTATTCAGGACACCCACCACCCTTTATACAAAAGGGCGATAAACATTGACAACACATGTCAAGTCTCAAAATTGAGTCCCTCGATCATGACCATCATAGTCAAAAGAGCGCACAGACTCTAGTTCAGACACTCGGACTGGTTGCCCTACACCCCCAACGGCCCCCAACGTAGTTATAGATACTGATGTCCCAAATCCTGCATACTATGGCCATTGCTATTGATCACCATAGTAACCATTGTGTTGTATCGCTATCCAGTCACCATACAATGCCATGCGCGCATGATGTATGCGATCAGGTTCGGGGCCTATGGGGCAAGTTATATATGGACATCCTGTGGGTCCACCATTTTGAATTTTGCTGGTTGAGGTAAAACCCACTGATAAGACATGTACCTTGTCCCTGGGTAATACCCACTTCCAGGGACATGCTGGTCCCATCTTATCAGTTCTTATCAGTGCATGTCGCCAGAACCAGCTCCAGACCTGTTTGTAGCCATTACTCTACCCATAGTACGCTGTTGACTCGTAGCATCCATCAAGATGCAAATTTCAGGAGTCTCATTTGCCATATTGAATAGCTCCACGTCTGTTAGTATGGGGACGGGTAGATGTTCCATTTGACTGCCTGAAAGGGTCGTAAAGAGAACCTGTAAGAGGCACGAGTCGACTGTCCTGGCTGTATACAAGTAGGGGGGATTGGGTGCAGAAAATATGGATGTTATCACTATACAGACCTCTGGTTGCCATTGATGATTTGTATAGACATATGGCTCGGAACAAGTATGGTAATGACCAACAGGGAGCTTCCACACATAATTATATCTAATATGGGCTACTGAATATTATCATTAGCTTGATACATAACCCTGTTCAGACTATTGTATCAAACCCACTAGCTCTGCCAGCTGAGATCTCTGGTAGATATGAGAATGGAAGGGGGGGGGGGGGGGGGTTCCTACAGGCGTTTTCCTGTTTTAGATGGTGTCATGGAAACGCGAGGGGTATATTATTCTTGTTGGCAAGACCCCATGGTGATGAACCTCCTTGGGGTGACTGGGGAACTTTTGATGTGATACTCAAATAAGTCAGAGTCATAATGTTCCCTGACATTGATAAAACTGTGTCACATTTCTTATATTTAGATGACGTAAGGGTTTCACAAAGCAATGTTCTTAATTTTCCATGGACCTTACGATCTAGGAAATTGCCATATTAAAAAAAAAAATCACAATGTCTTTGCAATTCTAAATCTCATAGTGTGGCTACAACAATCTAACCTCAGCTCGGATTCTCAGGCGAATCCTTCTCTGACGTGGTGGGATACTGGGATAGCTGGACGGGACTACTTTCAGCATTCCCCCAGCACTGTGGCCAGGCGGCACAGCAAGCACTTGCGCACCCCCTATAGCTCACATAGCCATTATCAGCTGGGGGCCGCCATTAGACCCCGACGGCACTATGACTGACACCTTCAGCCCCCGACTCCGCAGTATATGCCAGGGATGCCTCCCATTGGTCAATAATACAATAGCCATGTGCCGTATATATCACGCTATATATCCGGCCGCACCGGGCTGTGTGTTTCAGTCTCAGAGTAGCCAGCACAGGGGTCACATCACTCAAATAGGTCAAGATGGCCAGTGTTGTCTAATGATATGTCTATGGAAGTCACCCCATTTCTCCAGTAGAATTTCTACTATTAAACCTGTAGCACTTTTGAGCACTCTTAGGGAGTTGAATGCATAATGTCTTACACTATTGATATGTAGAAATGATTCCTACAGGGACTCTTAAATAAATGTATAAAATCTATCTTGAATTGGCTAATTATCAAATTTTGGCCAGCCAACTGTCAAATGACATCCTCATCAATATTGAACTATCCTCACACTGACAGGTATAAAACACATATCAAACATACACAGACAACAGTGGCCAACATGACTACAATCATCTGTTCTTTGGATTACCCTTTATTTGGCTGTACTATGCTTAAGAGATGCAGACTGAGTAGTATCTGTTCCCGCATGGGCGCCGTATTTACCATAGTGCTATCTAGGTCAACTCATAGAGGGCGTACTGCTTGCTACGCCGTCTGCACTGTGGCGTAGGAATAAAAATCTTGTCAGATATAGGTCACACCTTACCCACAATCCCACCACACCAGTGACGGATTTAGGTCAAGGCTACCAGTATGAGGCTACACTAGCTAGTTGATGTGGTTAATCAATTGTCCTTAATTGACTGGGGAAGTGGGGAAGTCATGCTTGTTCCATATCTTTTACACTAACAGCAGTGTACTTCTTCTTTAGCATTATAGAAACACACCTCTCACTCCTCATACCTGTATTCGTGACAAGATGTGGTACATGCACTGGCTAACCCGTGCCTGGCGTGTGTGCTCGGGCCTCAGGTCAGCACACTATTTCCTGAATATCACAAATGTACTTCAATAAGGCATATAAAACAAATTTAGGTGTCTTTCCCATGCTGCTTCTGTCATTCCTAATTTGACGTTTCTGGATTTTGGTATCCGGAGGTGGCTATAGAAGTGCTGTTTGGTGTCAAGGGTGGCCCCCTGGTTGGCAAGGATCCAGTTTCCCCTGTCACAGACAACCCCCCCCCTCCCCCCCACACACACACAGTCTATACTTGTACCATGCTCACCTAGGGCACCAAACCCCGGGCACCAAACCCAGGCACCGAGAGACAATATAAGATGTAGCCGAGTCGTACCTCACCACCATGCATCCTACCTGGTCTCACTCACCTGTACCCACTCAGGTGCGATGGTCTTTTTTTTGTGGGATTTATTTTTCTTTCTATATGTTTAAGATTCTCTTTGGATGCCCGATTTCTACCTGTTACTTACCAGCCATCATAGCTTCTATTCTGTCATGCCTGCATTGATTCCACTAGAGACATGTCAACTCGAATACATGTATAAACATGTTGAATGAACAGCAGGATGAGGAAACGTCACATTGCATGCACACTCTTTGAACTTCAGTAAGAATAT
This sequence comes from Acholoe squamosa, assembly GCA_949317995.1. Lineage (NCBI taxonomy): Eukaryota > Metazoa > Annelida > Polychaeta > Phyllodocida > Polynoidae > Acholoe > Acholoe squamosa. The sequence continues at coordinate 26,765,261 of OX439039.1, read as the reverse complement.
ATTAATGGGGCACAAACGTATAATGGGATAGGTTGGGGTGGGTGAGGGTGGAATGAGGAAGTAATGGCCCACAGGAGCAAGGGGAAACAAGGCGATCAAATGGAATACGAAACAGAAAAAAAGAGAAACTGCGTCAAATCTCCAGTGTCTGCAAGTTCTCGGTCAATATAACCAAAGTCGCGTGTCGGACTCTAGTTCTATATTTAGATGGATTTGCGTGCCCTGGAGCAGTGAATTGGGGATACACCAATCCATGGGACTGGGGAGGGGGACCTATGATGTACCCTGGAGGTAGGGCTACATTTCTGGTATTGATTTACTTTATATCCTTTATCCCCCGACTTATTTCACATCAGCATCCTACCAGGACGACAATACATTATTTTCGATTCGGTTGGTGGAGTTTGGTCATTAAAACATCTGAGCAGCCCATATGAACACTCAAGTTATTGCAAGCAGACCTTTCTTGCATTTTGGCACTACGTCACCCTCGACCCTGGGGATAACTTAAGCAGGAAATAGCCTTTAAACATTCTCTTGTAAGAGAATATTTAATAGAGGTTAATCTGACTATTGTACTGCCATGGGGTATCAATGCATCAGTCAATTAAGTATTCATGGCCTGTATATCGCTCGGAGAATTCATATTTGCAACTGTCTAATTATATGATTATGATCATTCTTGTTGGATGCATTCTGTTGTGGTCCCCATTCCATACATTAAAAATGTGGTTTCTGTTTGAGCCCTAAGCATCTCCTACACGTATCACACTTTAGGACTCACGTAAACATACTACATGTACATGTATCAGGAAATTGTCATTATTTGATAAAAGAGAGTAGAGAGAACACATCCCAAAATGCCCTCCAAAAATGGCCATTCCTTATATGCATTTTAATGAACTTGATATTTTACTTCCCTTTCCCATGATTATTTTCCGCTTTAGTATGTTTAATTGCAATTCGATTATGTTAATGACGCGCATACTACATGTAGTTCAGACGCCACTGGGACACCATTTCACAATCTCACCAATCATGTCCACTTTCTATAGCTCACATAGCCATTATCAGCTGGGGGCCGCCATTAGACCCCGACGGCACTATGACTAACACCTTCAGCCCCCGACTCCGCAGTATATGCCAGGGATGCCTTCCATTGGTCAATAATACAATAGCCATGTGCCGTATATCGAACGGAGAAAATTGCTTGCCGCATTTACACTAGGGAAAGCCATTGCAATTTGCATACAGATAGTCATAGACCTATATAACACCCCTAGGCCATTTTCAATCATAGCCATTGCTGTATAGTACATTAAAGTTTCCCAAAAACATTTTTATGGCGTAAAACTCCATAAAACAACCACGTAGATCTAAGCTGTGCAGTCTACCCCCGAGACCTGGATCTCCCAAGTTTGCTCACTGCCCCTCTGAAAGGACAAACACAACCGTTGAATATAGTATACTCACGGCAGACTTTGGTGTTGGTATATGAAAATAGAAGAAAAAATATCAGTAAAACCAATATCTCAGTAAAGCAAAGGGATGGTCTGTTGACGTTCCTACATGGCAGCCAGTCTACCTGACCTGAATGCGGTACATATATAAAACACCACCCATCCTTTATGTATAAACAGACTTGGACCTGAGGTATGTGTAGTCATAGACAGAAACCGAAGTGGATACCTCATGGAATAGTAACGCCTCTATATGTATGTTTTATGACCAAGCATGGTTTGTGGGCGATCGTATAGGGAACAGAGCCATTCCTGGATGGAGGTGGCCATATTGATATTAGTTATGTAACTGGCCCCCGACAGCCATCTTGGATCTGGCAGAGGATTGTGGGTAATCTCTTATCTTCCCCTCCACCCACAGAAAACAATGGGAATTGATAAGACTGATAAGCTGCCTCTGCCTCTATCTTAATCACCTTATGTACCTGTCCATTGTTTTAGGTGTGAATGGAGGGGATTAGCCTGATAGGGAGACAATGGCTTGGATTTACTCAGCCTGGATTATATGTGCCCTCTAACAAAAATTTTAAAGTTTAATTTCTCTTGTATTTAAAGTACTAAGTCTATATAAAGCTAATATTGTTAAAGTTTAAAGTATTTGCTATCCAAAGCTATAGATTTTTAGAATATAGCTTCATATAGACTATTAGGAAGGGCCAACCAAAGTAAACTGTACAAAGAGGCCAACTGCTGATCTAGCCCCCGACTACATGAGCCACCTAGGAAATTTGTTTGGTACTAGCAATGGCTCTGTCCCGTATAGGGCTCAGTATTGAGGTCCAGTGTGTCTAACATTGCTTGATCTTGGTCCTGGCGAGATAGGCACTGAAAGCAGCCAGCATGCTGGGTACCAGGTGTTACATAATGTACCCAAAGAATTCTGCAGTGAATGTAGAGAGTCCTCTCATTGGTTAATAATGTATCCCGGGTCAGCCCTATACGGCACATGGCTATCGTATTATTGACCAATGGGAGGCATCCCTGGCATATACTGCGGAGTCGGGGCTGAAGGTGTTAGTCATAGTGCCGTCGGGGTCTAATGGCAGCCCCCAGCTGATAATGGCTATGTGAGCTATAGGAATGTTCCATGTAGGCTAAATCGACCCTGAAAATATTTGACATTCTTAAACAAAAGGAAATGAGGATTTAATCAGATCCATAGTTGCTACCATTGCTCCCGCTATTATTATTCAAATGTCATTGTTTCACCCTTTATATTCCTAAACTATCTCTCTTAGGGAGTGATCATTTTTTAACAACAGGGGGGGGGCTGGTGGGTTTGCGCGTGGACGCGCGAAAAAAACTTCGACCCCCCCTTCTCGAGGGGGTAAAATTTTTTCGACCCCCCCATAAGGGACAAAAATCGCGCGCGAATGTCCCCTTTTAGCCTATAGTAACGCGCGGGGTTTTCCACTGAAAACAGGTGAAATTATTTTGACCCCCCCCCCCATCAGAGGTATTGAAAAAAATCTGACCCCCCCGGTCAAGGGGTTGAAAAAATTCTGACCCCCCCCTCAAACCCACCGGCCCCCCCCTGTTGTTAAAAAATGATCACTCCCTTAATAAATCGCATTTCTAAACTACCAAAGATGCAAAATGTGATGAACCCACGATTTGTAAATTATTCTCTTAATTTAAAGGAAAACTGTCAATGATGACAAGCATGCATGACATATATGCTCATTGTGATTTTCTAGCGGTAATAATGATAATAACCCATACTATAGATTGTGTCAGGCTATTAATGATACATTCCTGGATAATTAGACCGTGACCGTTAAAACTCTCTATAATGGAGAAGTAGACACGTGGGCAATGTCCAATTTGCAGCACGCCTTTCTATCGATAGAAAGTAGTGGTTCCATGCAGTGGGGTTGGGCTCATGGTGAGGTGAGCTAATGGAGTATTAATCTGGACACACCTGACTTCCCAATATAACACACCATGCTAGCTGTCACCACTGTCACGCACCGCAGACAGCCAGGTATTAATGGAATGGTATTGTAAATGACTTTTAATGCAGACAGTAGCTGCAGACGACACTTTTTTTCCTTTATGTCATTCCATGCTGAACATGTTTGTATACTGCACACGACATGGCATCCCTCGTTGTGTATTTGTTGTTTTCTATACCAGACATAATTAGCATATTTAGCGTCAAATAAAAAACACACACACACAAATGCATTGCTCCTTAGTTTCCTCTCATTGCAATGATTAATCATGTAGCATTTTAACCAAGTCATGCTAACACCTATATAATGTTAGCATGACTTGATTAATATTTTCTAAATGTTACAACTAGGGTATATAATAGTACACGATCAATAATCCATAACCACGTCTGCATGGGTGCACAATTTACACATCCGTACTCGGTTAGAGGCAGAGGTTATGCCTATTACTATTATAAGCACGATCGATTTAGACGTAGCTCTTTATCATTATATAGGCCTATAGTATACCATGTGTTCCAGCAGACATTGGCAGCGTTGGAAATGTTTTGACCCGTTAGACCTATATTCTGAATCGCTAATTTCATGGGAATTTCCTCCCCTTTTTAGTTCCTTTCCTTATTTTCAATAAGCTTTATTATGTTGTGTCTCTATCAGAACAGGTTGTCAGAGTTGTATGCGGGTCTGGTGGTGGTATAACATGACCTGACTCAGGACGCTGCGTCTCACCTGCAGACGAACGCTGCGTCTCCTTTTTTACTTGTGGGTTTTTATAAACAGTCACTAGATCCATGAAAATTGACGAAAAAGAAAAGACCGTAACCGGTGCACTAATAAAGGGCTTGGATACATCGAAATCAACGGAACGAAATAGTAAGCAGACAATTTATATCCAATGTATTATAATCTTGGGTTTGTTGAGGATACCATGAATCAGCTGTCAATGCCTCGCCTGCATTAGCCTACGTACAACGAGAGCAGTTTTTCAAATTGGGTTTGCAGAAGCAAATTCACCTTGGATGTAGACAGGAACATTAATGTATAAGATAGAAACATAACTTGAGCTTACCAATAGGCCTACTGATATAAAGTAATTTAGTAATAAGCCCATGGTGCTCATATTGCACGGCCTTTCATTCGATATAGGGGAAATGATGTTCATAGAGGGATGGGTGCTCTTCATGGACTTAAGTTTAGCATTGCCTCATATGGAGAGCTTCCCTTTAGGTGATTCTGCCCTATGGTTACTAGTATCTTGCCATAACAATAGGATACATAAGCAAATGTCCACGACCATGGGATATTTTTACATTGTATTCCCCAAGGTGGGACTGGCATATCCCATGAAGCCATTATATGGCTGAGTGGGATAAGACCAGTCCCACAGAGGTGAATACAATGTAAAAATATCCCATGGAAGTGGCCATTTGCATTTATGTCATGGTCTAGGGGGTTATTTTGCTTTTAGATAAAGAAAAATGGCTCAGAACTGTTCAAAATCCAAGATGGCGGACACCCATTGAATACGGCCCCATTGTATTCCATCCCCCCATTGAATATGGCGTGTCCAGTACTGTTCTATAGTGACGTTCGTATCAGCCATGACATAAAGAGAAAGGCTGTACACCTCTATTGCTATATATCACTCCTTGGGCCATGTGGCATGAGAAACATGGAAACCCATTCATTTCCAGACATATCGATTGCATAGACACATTTTATGTGTTTTCTGTTTAGTTTTAGAAGGAATGGTAATCACACGAGTTGGCACGGTTGAAACAAGACTATTGCCATGAAATGACATACGGTTCCTCAGATACCATTATTTGCAATCTTTTCGATAGTTTACAGTCTTATTGGAAAACACCTCCAATTGTGGTGGGTGTGGGTCTACAGAAGAACAAACTGTGTGCCAGATGAGACATGTCTGCATTTCTATCATCTCAAAATTGTGTTTAAAATCTTTGACCAATGTACTGTGAATTGGAAGGCCCATGCCCAGACAGCATTTACGCCTGCACATGAACCAAAATTGTTAGAGTATAGATAACATACATGCATATTGATTATGCGCCAATCCGAGAGCTCAATGGACATGACATGGTCTGCACCTGACTCAGGTGATGAATGTTACAATACAGGTGAGCATCCCCGCGTCATGACCTACTATACAGCACTGGAGGGTGTTGCTCCTATAGTAAAAGGAAGAGCTGGCTAAAAATGTCCTTGTTTCCAGTCCTTTCTTTTCATTTAGCTATAACTTGTCTCTTTTGTTGCTCACAAGTGGTCATTCAAGTACGGTGCTAAAAAAGGGGGATTTGAGTAGGTACCTAGTTGGGAGAAGTCAGTCAGTATAATAAACTATAGAGTGTGTGACATGAGTAGGTACCTGGTAGTGTAGCTCTCTCTATTTTAAACAAGGCAGGTGACTTTTCAGACTAATGCAGTGAAGCAGTGCACAACTTGTTTAGAAAAGAGGGCACATACTCACAGCTCTTTTTACAATAGGAGCAACACCCTCCTGGTATTATACATGCACAATGTAATGTGAGAATATAGGTGAGCTACACCGATAGTATTGGCCTTAGTCAGCCTGTAGGTGCCTCTTTGTCTCATTGTCACAGGAGGCAATAGACTAAAAGACAAGCTGGTTTGGCAAAGGGATGAGGGGTATACTCCTATAGTGCCATGTGCGTTTTGGCACAGGAGGCGAGATCACGTCAGCTTTATTACCATGTCTGTATAATAGTACACGGAGCCAGCAGTTATGGGCTGCCGTAGGTTCCTAAAGTCACCAATTTTTTTAGGATGAATTCCAGATATGTGTAATTCAATTTCACATATATGTGTTTTTCCTCAGTACCATGGCCGACCAAAATATAGAGATAAGTGAAATTTGAATTGTAGATATGTGGAATTGTACATATGTGAAATTCGAATTGGAGATATGTGAAATTCAAATTAAACATATCTGAAATTCAAATTAGAGATATGTGAAATTCGAATCAGACATATGTAAAAATGAATTATAGATATGTAGAATTGAATTGAAAATATGCGAGGAGTAATTGTACATAATGTAGAATTACATTCATGATATGTTGTATCTTCAATTAGCAATATGTTCAGCTATTTCCAATATGTGAAGCTGGATTCTTGATATGTTAAATTAAATTCTTGATATGTTGAATGAGGCATATACGTTTTTTGAATTTTACATGTGTAAATATCTATAACATATGTGTAATTGAATTAAAGATAAAAATTCAATTACACATAGGTGAAAGTAGAAGTCACATATGGGAAATCCAGTTTTAGATATATCAACTTATTTTTAGATATGTGGAATTAATTAGACATATCTATAATGAATTCAAGATATGTTGAATTAAAATTTCACATATGTTTAATTGATTAGAGATATGTTGAATTGTGGATTTTAGGAACCAACGGCACTCCATAAGCAGCCCCCATCGCACCTGTGGTACTAAAGTACACATCACCCCTGCGAATTACCGTATACACATCCAAGTAGTCCTGTCTCAGTTTCATGCATAAGCCTACATGTGTGTGTGTGTGTCACAATATGTACATACCTATCTATAAGTCATCTTTTTCTTGGATTTTGTATTGCCAGCCCATTCATGAATACAGGAGAGACGCTAGACTAGTACACACAGACCAATTTCCTCTAAACACTCTCACTTACTTTACATCCAAAATGATAATTATTTCATTTGCAGACAGTGATCATTTTACATTCCTTCCCCCTGTCGGACACAAATAACCTGTATCTCTACTACTTGAGACCACCTGTAATTGTGGTGACAATTACATATATCTCCTACATGTTAATTTGGAGATAAATAATCAGGTCTGTCTGTACATTGCATGCATGGCACAACGTAGTAAGTAAAGAAAATTTGGGCAGAAGCCTTCTCTCAATGTGAAGTGGTAATGTACTTCCGGGGTGGTGCCTAAATAGTATGCCTATTTACATCTAGTGAATTATAAGTGTGGCAATGTCTCTCTACAGGTGGTCGAAGTTGCAGGTTAAAACCAATCCCCTTGAAAACACCGGAGGTCGCCTTTACCACAATATAAACCACTTCATTTCTGTTATTATGACTGTTTAAGAGATTATATTTGATCTAGGCCTACATTAACTGCAAAGTCCAGCAAAAGTGATGAGTATACCATGTATTGGCATGCTGGAGAAGTAGATCTAGATCATAATACATGAAGTAACTAAAATGGGAATATAATATCAGAAAGGCCTGCTTATAGGGTATGATCATTGGAAAATAGGAAATCAAGATATTGCAGGTGATGAATATACTTTAGATAAAGGTTTTACAAAGATGTCTATATATATATATATATATATATATATATATATATATATATATATATATATATATATATATATATATATATATATTTGGGGTGTAAAGTTCTTTCTATGGACACATATGGGAATACAATACTGTTTTTCAGATCTTCTATTTCCTGCTCAATGGTTGGATTCATTTGTTCCCCTCAGTGCTCTCAGTGGCTTCGTTTCTCAACCATTTATGTCGGGCTTCACTGGCCCACTTAAAAGGGTCTATTTCTACTCTTTCCTATCCCCTCGGATGTGTGTGGTGCACATATGCGTGGGCACTGACACATTCCTCTGTGATTTTGTGCAATGTAGTTCTCGCCATTAATATGACATTAGCTGTCGAAATGGCGTTAAACGTCTATTACTCACTCACTCAACCATTTATGTACAGTCCTTGAGCAAAACGCTTGTTACAGGAGAGGCCTAACGTCTAGACGGATTAGGAGCTATGCTACGTGGCCCAGAGATCTAGCTGACTTCCCAAATGTCTTAGAGCACCTACGTTTCCACCTGATTGCTATTGAGTCTAGTATTAATCTGTTTGCCTATAGGTCGATAATAACTCTAGTTTACCAATACAATACACATGTAAGATCAAAGAAGCAAGTATGTAAATCCTGGCCTCCACCAAAGGGTTTAAGTTAATCTCACCACTCTATGTGTCATAGAGATTACCTGGGTACCTTTCTTAGCCTGATTAAGCCGCGTTAGGCCACTCTTATTTCGTCCACGTGTATATGTACCGTTACTGTATGATAAAGAAAGACACAGGGCATTGTTCTATTGTATATACGTATGGTAAGTGGAAGAGGAAAAAGACAAAATAGAAAACCCCAAACTAAAAAAAAAATTCTCGCTGTGTTTTAAGGGGCATCTACTGACTATGTAAGATCATAGCAACAGTGATTGATATTATTTTCTCGCCACCTTTAATTTCTTTCCTTTTTCCCCTCGTCGGGAAAAGTTTAAATGATCACTGTGTAGTGTGCTTCAGTGATGTAGATCACGTTGACCGGTTATTAATTAACTATAACTGCAAACAATGAGGACCGCGTCTTTATCGCATACTAAATACATTCATAATCATATTCATATTGACGCCATTGCATTATGATGACTGTATTCAGCTTGCAAAGGAAAGGGGGGGGGGTCAACCAAAAAGAAAAGAAAACGACTCAGTGTGAAAACAGATTGATGTTGAGTGTTCCTTTAGATTGAGATGCATTCCAGTATCCAATGATATAGATGAAATATTATGTTAATCTCTCCTTGGCTCATGTGGGCTCTACTAAACAGTTTCCCAAGGTTTTCTGATGGGAGGTGCATATAGGGTATCAATAAGAGCGATTAGCGGGGTGAGGAGACCTTAGGGTGACGCCAAGGTAATGGAGAAGAAATGTAATGAATGGATTGTGACAGAACCCCCAGGGTATTTTCCATGTACATCAATATATATTACTGCAAGACCTTTTCCACTGTCGACCAACTATACAAAAAACATTTTTACTTTTTTAAACGAGACATCTTTTCCTCTAACCCGAGGCATTACTATATTATTTACCTACCTTTCTTAACAATGTAGTTTTGTGAAAATGTCAACGATGGTCGCTGCTTTGATACATAACAAGAATGTTTTTGAATTCAATTTACTAAAGTGCTTGCTGATCTATGGCCTCGTGTGAGAGTACCCTGGGAAGATTCAACATTTACCCTTACCCCATCACCTCCTCTTTTACATATTCATCTGGTATTGACAATCTACTGAAATGTGAATTCATGATGTTGAACAGGTGACCCTGAGGGAACTGCCCCCTACTGAGTCCTTTTTTGATACAATGAAAGGACTGCTGGTCCTATATGTGTTTGCCCTGTCTACACATCTCACTCTGACGAGAGAAGAAAGGAAATAATGTAGGTCATATCATCATTTGTAAAGAGGTGTGTTGATGTAGATCTTAGAGACCATAATCCACCCTTGGACAAAAAGGTTCGCCTTCACCCATTTCTATAAGTATAAATCTGAACTTAATACTGGAAATATTGGATATATTAAAGGGTAAGCTGGCACATATTATAACCGCCTATAGACTGGGCAGGAGCTAGTGTGAATGTAACACAACTTTTAAAAAGTGCCAGTCTCAAAAGGTGTGCTAGATTAGATTAATGTACTTATTGCTGTTCTTGTATGTCCATCAAATTCATCACTAATGACCACCATTTGTGACCCATCAAGGGAGAACACCCCTCCGCGGGGGATTTTTAATTCCCCATTTGGTCACCAGGGGGCATTGGAGGGCAAAATTACTCTAAAATCTTTATAAAAATACATTAAACTATTTTTTTATGCGGAATTCAATAGTTTCATTTAAATGCACCATTTTTGGTAGAAATTGCCATTATTTGGATGGTAAAATGAACATTTTTCATAAGAAACCAACATATATATGCCTCTTCCTGGTTAACATGGCAACCGTTCCAATAATCAAGATTTGCAGATTTTTATGCCAATTTTTGGGGATACTCAGCAAAAACCCAAAACTAAAAACAGAAATGGAAAATTTCTTCTAGATCAAAATCTATGATAAAAATCACCATTATTAGTGTAGCAGGGTAGGTTCATCTGGTAAAACAGGTGGAACCACTGTACTCTGACTCTCTCCTACCCTGCCATGATCCACACGTATACCTCACCTTGGATGAAGCACCGTCCCGATAGCTCAGCGGTCAGAGCATTCGCTTGGTACCCAAAGGACCCGGGTTTGAGTGTCGGTTGGGATTGGACTTTTCCAATGGTGACGGTTACACTGGAATCCCAACCGCGCGTTCCTGTAGGAACCCGGTTAAAAGTGTTTGGATCAGTTTGGGAACGCTTCAAACCTGGTGCTGGGGGCCTTGGAAACAGGGGGCACCTCCAGGAGGTCCTGGGAACAGGACCCCAATAGTCCTGGATGTGACTCAGTATTGGGAAGTATAGTTGAAGCTGGTAGGGAGGAGTGTAGCAGGGTAGGTTCATCTGGTAAAACAGGTGGAACCACTGTACTCTGACTCTCTCCTACCCTGCCATGATCCACACGTATACCTCACCTTGGATGAAGCACCGTCCCGATAGCTCAGCGGTCAGAGCATTCGCTTGGTACCCGCAGGACCCGGGTTCGAGTCCTGGTTGGGATTGGATTGGTGACGGTTACATTATTGTGTATTTTTTTTATGAAAAAGGCTGATTTATTGTATTATGGTTTATAATGTATATAGAGCTTAATCATCGATTATATATATTGACAATGACCTATGTTCAAGGAGGGGTTCTGAATTAACTACTAGGAATATTTAACCCAATGATGTCTCATTTTAAAGATATTGAGATGAACTTCAATGATGAATTTCCCTGCAGAGGGGTGTTTTTGCTTGCCTAGTCACATTTAGTTTGGAACGGTGTCTCGACAGGCAGATTATCGAAACAATGGGGGGGGGGCAGGTGTACTAAATTAGGTGTAATGTCCCAATGTGCTATAGACTCACACAGTAACAAACACATTATTACACAAACCCCTTTTTTCTGGGTCTCGTGTTAGCACCTGGGTGACTACAGCACACCAATGAAAGGACAGGCGCTTATTCAAACCAACACGGTAGCCGTTCCCCAACATCGTCATCCCCCAATCCATTGCCTACTTACGACTTTAATACTTGGTATCTCTGTTTATATCACCACCCCTCCCTAACCCAACTGAACCCCACCCCCTCTGCACACCCATGGTCCAATAAAAGTTTCCCCTTAGACACTGTTTTTTCCCTTACCACGACTCTGCATATACCGGGGTAGGCTACAACTGAGTCTGTTTCGAGAACCAATTTGGTAACAATAGTTTGGTAGGATTTACAGTAGTAGGCCTATGCATTTAATGTGAAGCAAAATGGACGGGAATCTTGATGATATTGAGTAGTAGCAGGAAGACCGGGGCAGGGAGATAAGTGAGTGAAAGCCTGCAGGGGTCTGGGTCTGTTACAGAAAATGTTTAAAATATTGTTCTGCAATATGCCCCTACAGGGTCTTTGTGGCAAACAGTGGTCCGCCTACCTGCGGGCATCTCCAACCCACCCCCTGCACGCCTTACAGACACCTTCCCACCTTGCCAACCTTAAGTGTAATGTTAAAAAAGCCTTCGGTTTGAAGGAGAATATACTTTACCTGCAGGCATAGAGATGTCAGGTGGGTGACTAAAATTATCAATCATGACCCACGGGGAACCCGTTCTTCCTGCACCACAGGGAACGTACCCCGGGGTTCTCATGGGACGCGTTCCCTCTTACTATACGTATACATCACTTGGCTTGTCATCTTATTTTTCTCGGAGTTACAATAGATAGCTATGATTTTATAGTTAACGTCATCCCGGCGTTGACACTTGTTACATCGAAATCTAGTTAAATGAAATCTCCCCAAGTGTGTTAAAAGGATATTCGCCAGGACCATTTATAGCTTAAGTAATCTACATTTACACTATTTCTTCATGAAAAGGCATCTGCATGTCTGAAAGTCACATTCTTTCATGATTAGACTTTGAATATTTTGTTAAGTCATTGGAAGGCCAATGAAGAGATTATCCCTTCCTGCTTACAATGCAGTAATGAGGCCTCTATAGACCAATACCCCTGGCAGTCATGTAGACAAGGGCCAATTTTCTCCCATAATCCCTTCACCCAAATACCCTAAAATCAACACAGGCTTGTGTAATGTTACTTCTGTCTCAGAGACAATGCACGTTACGTTACAGTCCTATAACCGGCTCTGGGATTTAGCCCTTTTGTTTTACATGTATGTGGCTCACAGTATTATGTGGTATGTTCAGGGAAGAGCCTATATATCTTATATCAAGGAAATAGACCAAATTACACAATTTTATGAAGCCTCATTCATGATTTAGTTGTACTCTAGATGTAGGAGTTAGGTAAAGTCACTGAAGGGTGATATTTTCAGTAAGTCTCCTAATACTATCTAGGCTTACAATTCTAATCAAAATGTAGGCAAGGGGGGTGCCAGTGGTTTTCTCTATGTATCTACTGCCAATGCTTATAGATCAATAGAAAATAATTCTCAATTATTACCGGATGTTCCATCCAGACATTCACTCAGATTATCATAAAAATATACCATTCACAATGGCGCATATTTCAATACACAGATTGCCAGGTCGTGATAACAAAATTACCTATTATTTACACAGGTGCCGGAGAGTCCGGGAAGAGCACCTTGGTTAAACAGATGAAGATTATTCACAGCCATGGATTTACGAATGAGGAACTGTCCAGATTCAAGGTAAGCCCACCTAACATATCATATTTAAACAATAAAGAATGGATGCATGTGTAGGCTGTTGTTAGATTAGAGAAAATGTCCCGATGGCTTGTGTGTGAGTTTTAAAAAGCTGGCATTCACATCATGTCTCATGTTTTGTTGAGGTTTGCGTAGAATAGTTATGTATGGTCGCCTTTCAAGAGATTCTGATTCAATCATTCCAACATTAGGGTCTGACGACACTATTTTTCTGTCCAGGTCCCTTTCTGCTAATCCTGGATCGACAATCCCCAAACAATGCACATAGAGTGTATCCTCACATATACTCCCATCACGCTTACACGAAATGTGTTCCTGCAATAGTTGGCACTATGGGATCAAGATTCTATCAAACGATTTAGCTTGCTCTAGGGGCCATGAGAGTAATGCCAATGAGAGGAACGGCCCCCAGCTTACTGAAGCATGATTAAATCCTATTTTACATAATGGCTTGTTATGTCCTATTCATATTATAGATCTACTTTCTCAATTCATAAAGTTAACTTACATAATGTATATATGTATAGCTATAGCTTGGTCAAAACTTTTCGCTGGTGCAATATAAGACGGTGCCCAGGACATGGCGTGACATACAAAAGCAGACGACAATCGCATGTCGACGTCGGCCACGTGCTCGTGGGCGACGCCCTCACTCACACATGACGGGCTGAATGTGTAAAGAGGGAGGTACACAAGGATAGTCTGCACCAGGTCCAGATTATGCTTATATTTTCTGCTAAGCCAGACAGTCCATATCAGGGAATTAACATGACCAGTATGACTACAGATCAGTGATAAATATGGAGCCAACATACATTATGTATGAAGATACGCGCGTGTTGCCACAAAGCAATGCTGAGGTGTGGACATGGTAAACGTGTTAATCTCTTGGATTTGAAAACTCAAACAGGCGTGGTCGGGAAAGGGGGCATAGCATGTTTTCCTTATGTGTGTATGATAAGAATTAAGAAGAAATTTCAATTGGGTATTGTGAGGATTAGACTTCTTTACTATAAGACTTAGGGCATTAGGTCATTGACCACTTGCTGTGAGCAACATGAGTGACGTTACCACGCAGTGTTCTTTTAGGATGGAAAATATCAACTTGAAGGACGATCGTGTGATGCATTTTCTCCAACAATGAAACAATACCTGAAGATAATGGTACACTTTCCCTGGAATGGCCACCGTTTTTAAGATAAAGTTTGGCTCATTTTTCCATAGCTTTACTTTTACCAGGCTAGGTAAGCTATATTATATGTATGATACCGAATATCAAATCGTGATCATTGTTCAGTAATCTGTCATACTTGTGGTAAGGATGCTCTCTGCGACACCAACATATTTTGCTTTTTCGAGAAATCTACCCACACACGAGTATTTAAATTGTATAGGAGAGAGTACTAGGGCAAGAAACCCCTCAATCAGCTTCTATTCATATGTTCTTAAGAAAACCGCCTGGAGGGATGGGTCGGCGTTGTATACCCCTAACCTGGTGTCGTTATTCATGTAAATAGCCCTAAAACCACAAGCAGCCTGTGGTGTATGAATAGCCCCAACTCTGATCTATACCCACGCCACAGACAGGTAAAGTCGACTTTGTCAAAAAGCCAGATTACAGGAACTCCACTGCACCCACCTGAATGGTTGTCATTACGTGTATGCTGGTACACCAACAGTGCATCAGGTGTGGCAAATGAATGTTTGTTTCCCTGAGATATATACTTATATAGTGTTTGACTTGTATTTGTACACTACACAGTCATTCATAGACCCATAACAGCTCTCCATTAGAATAAGGGCTAGGTAAAGTATAGCATAGTTTACCCGATGACAATGGCCCTATAGAGTCACAACTAGGGTTCTATTGGGACAATAAGCTACATAATAGGCGCCCAGTAATGGGGTTTCCTTATTTCCCTTTTATAGCAATAGCTATAGACTGCCTCTTGATCACCCATACAGTGGGTTTACCTGGCCTCTGCTTACCTCATCCAGGTGATTCCCTCTCACCTTTGATGACTCATTCATGACCAGCTTTACAGCCCCGACTTAACTATCACCATACATAGGTCTTATATCTACCAGCCTATCACCACACTATCTATAGCGTCTGGCTGATGCCACATCAGCACGGTATAGTCTGATCTGGATACCAATACATGTAAAAAGGGACCCCCGAGACTGCATTGTATATAGGATGGCATTGGTCATTTATACCGATCTTAAGCCCAGAGTAAAATCGAGATATGTGAGCTTTAGGTAAAGGGAGCAGTCTCACTATAGGTGATAAAAAGGCTGAGGCTGTTACTAAATCCATAGGTCAGAATTGGGTTACTTTCAAGTAACAAAACAATAAAATATGTTATACTAGATTGCCACCCATCATATAAGCCAAGGGTCAAGCCTAGTAATCAGACAAATAGACTGAAGGGTACAATTCCACAAGGTGGCCATGACGAAAAATCATTCAGGTAGATGTTCCATGTATGGTTGATATACTCCATATCTTGGTACAGTCAATACACATCACCTATACCCACCTTCGGCCACCCAACTCCAATTTCCCCTGTCAACGCTACACACTGGATGCGGATGAGCACTGGGCTCAGGGCAAACACACCTTTATTCAGGCCAATCATTGAATTGACAAAATTCCCAGCATGTACACATGAATAGAAACACTTGTAGCCTACCTAAGGCTGATGCCGGTCAACTAATGAGAACCTGAGTAATTCATTGCCCAAGTCTGCTTATAGCACAGGTATAGAGCTATATAAAATATACATTTTTCTGAGAAAAAAAAATATCTGAACCTGTTGGTACATAAACAGGGGTACAGGAGGGAAAAAAGGTAGGTACAGAGCTATCATTTGGCACTGAACCTGTTATGATATTTACCAAATGCGAAACTACAGTCCCATTTCTGTCATCTCGCAGCCCCCTAAACATTATTTACACAGCATCATTTTTTAAGAAGTCAGATGACCGCCCCCTCTCACGACACAGTTGAATTTGATTGTTTCAAGATAGTATAAACGAAATTGACAGACCTGGGCTAAATGTCTTAGATATATATATATACAGGGGCGTAAGAAAAGGGGGGCCAGATTTGCCAAGAGCTCATAACAAAAGGGAAAAGAAGCTTACCCAGGGGGGCCACTCCTGGGATTATGGCAACCATGTGCGTACAAAAACTAGAGGGAAAGGGGGTGCTTTTTAACACTATGAAAGGATCCGGCAGGATCCTCTATAAGGGGCCTAGTTTGGACATTTTGGGCTAAAAGGGGTATCAATTTCAAGGTGGAATTCTCCTGGAAAATTTTAAAAAATTGCAGTAAAAGGGGTTGGTTTTGTGGAAAATGTTCCCGCTGAAAGGGTCCCAATTTTAGAGTGTGGTGTAAGTTGGGGGTTTGCTTTTTTGCAACTTTTTTAAAGGGTTTCCCATCAAAGGGGTGCAATTTTAAAAACTAGAAAAAATTAGGGAGATTTCACAGGTGTATCCCGCCAAAAGGGGTATATATTTCTAGAAAATTGCCCCGCTATAAGGGGTACCAAGTGAACAGTGATGTACGCCCATGGTTACTATAGAACATATATGAAGTGGCCCCCCGGGGGACGCTTAAACTTTGGATCTCAAATTAGATCAATATGTTAATGGATATAGGGGAAATGAGGGCCTGAGCCTAAAGTCAGATCCAAAATTGACCAAAAATTACTTTTCTATACAAATTCTATATACATATATGTAAAGGTGTCAACGCGCTTGAGCTGACAATTCAAGGTGGTCGGGGTGGGGCTTTCGCTGACCCCCCCCCCCCCCATGAAGATTTGCTTCGTACGCCTCTCTATCTTTATATCAATTGTGACTGGTATATTACAACCCCTCATCTAAAACTTTAATGTTATTGACAGCCCCCCTCCCTTTCCTTCTTTGACACATCGACAGCTAAAGATCTCTGGAACTGTTGGTCATACCTTCAGTGTTGGTACTCGGTTCAGTGGCGGATTTAGAGGGGAGCGCGGGGGCGCCCCCCCCCCCCTTTCCCCAGTACTTTAGAGTTTAACTACATATTTCGGATCCCAAAATTTGCTCAAAAATAGGGGGTGCGCCCTCCTTTTCCAAATCTTGTATCCGCCACTGGCCGGTTCTAGCCTGAGTGTCTATGGGGATATAGTATAGGGTACTGTGACCTATATTGCCTCAAAATATTTCTCTTGTTATCTTTTCTAGTGGTATGATCTTACAACAGATATTCAAACACTTGAAATTGTGAATAGATTTGAAGTAACGGGAGCTGAAACGTTGCATTTAGGATCTCTCTGCATTCTTGTTCTCTGACGGTGGCCACTGCTTCCTTTGGTCAGTGAGTATCAAGAGTAGGACCCTCTTCAAGCACCATTCACACAATTTATAGCCTAGGGCTGTGTAGCACTCAAGGCCTCTTCACATCATCTTAGGCTCTGAAGAGTTCCTCGCTCCATGCCTGGGGGTCTGCAGGTTCTATTGGAGTTATCCTGTTAGCTAAATACTTCATATTGGGGCTAAAAGTTTGCCTCACTTCACAGGAAGTTAGATGTGGGTCAAACAGTACTTGATATAGACCAAAAACAGAATTCCTCCTTTGAAATGATAGGAAAAAACTTCCAATTTCATAGAAAAGAAAGTAGATGATAAGTAGAACATACCCTTAAGTGCTTAAGTCAAAACTGCTAATTCTATTAGACTCAATTATTCCACGATTTCTGGGTTACTGGGTGCTTTTTGGTGGCTATTCCCATCCACATATCTGTCGATATTGCACACCCTGTAGGCTGTAACATCAATTTTGTAAGGCGTGCGGTTATCCATGGATAACCTGTGCCCGGTGCAGGTTATCCATGGATAACCGCATGCCTCTCATGTCCTTACATGTTTTATGTTACATGTTAAAACCCACGAAATTTTCAAGGCCAGGGTAGGGGTCGAACCTGCAGTCTCAGATCCCTAATCCAACTCCCTATGCATTGCGCCACAGGGACTGACGAGAAACGCTCAGTTCGAACCACGTCTGGATATGATACAAAGCCCGGGAAGGAGACGACTGCGCGCTGTCCGCTACCATAACCGTGGGACGCATTCAAACATAGCCAAGCCTACACGGCTGCTGAAGGAGGAGACGCGGTGGTCTAGTGGTTAGCGCATTGCGCTCAGCTGCGTATCGAGCCCCGGTCCGGGCGCATCTTTTTTCGCTGTGTGCGACGAGGTGTATTATACACAAACACAACTGCGAGACGCATCTGTTTTTCGCCGTGTGCGCTGTCGCTGTCCGCTGCCGGGCGACAAGGTGTATATCTAGTCTAACAGTTAGTAACACGGTACGGGGCATCTTTTTTCGCCGTGTGTCCGCTACCATAACCGAGACGCATTCAATGCCAAGCCGACACCGGGGCTGTCTTTTTTCGCCGTGTGCGCTGTCACTGTCTGCTGCCGGGCGATGAGGTGTATGTACCGATCGTATACACACAATGGCTGGCTTCGAGTCCTGGGGAGGGGGAATAATTTTTGTTTTCAATTTGAATTTATTGGTATTCTATTGATTATTTATTGGTTTCGTGGAATAAAATAAGTAGTCAATGGATAATTCATGACTCGTGTGTGTTAGCAAAGGCTAACAACACTTGGCCTACGGCCTCGTGTCATTATCCTTCACTAACACACACTCGTCATGAATTATCCATTGATTACTTGTTCACTAATCATGAAGCTCTCATAGGTTAATGCCACTAATTACCCATTAGTGAGACTTCACTTGACCAACCTCTTGTACTACTTGCAAGGATAATTACGTAATCATCCCTGGCTATAGCTCCCCTCCCATGATACATATGGATGGTGGGTTCAGGTATATATCATAAAGAGCTATCAGGAAGATGCTACAGTGTTAAAATGATGTTTAACTATTATAATGTACATTGCAATATGGCTAAAATAATAATCACCATAACCCTAGGTAGATAGTCCATACGACATATGCTATTTATCAGGTAGGCCTACTCAGTACCAATGCATTCATGTCTAAATGTTACCTGGTTACCAAAGTAACAGATCACAGCCCTCAGACCATCATTTCAGACTGACTTAACTGTTCCCTCTAAGCTGGTTGAGCTCACTCCCGATCGATCCCAAGCAGAGTCTGAACGGAGTTCAAGTAACATTTGACACTTTTGAACCAGCCCTACCTGGTGAGAGATGAGCACACGTGGTTAGCCAAGTGGAACTGTAGAAACATACACTGGAGCTGACTGACATCATGTCTGACGTGGGCACCACTGACCCGTGACTGGATGGGTGTGTAGGAGTCATTGAACCGTAGCCCTGGGAAATATTGGACTCACTCTCCCAAAAGGATTGATGTCCTAGATATTATTACACATCATATCAATGCAAATTGAGCTACTAGCTAGTGGTCATTATTTATCAACAGGGGGCGGGTGGTGGGTTTCCGCGCGGATGTGCGAAAATGTTTTACGCCCCCCCCCCTTGACGACAGTCAAAATTTTTTGCACCCCCTCCCCCCAAACTGGAGGCGCAGAGAATTTTCGCACCCCTCTTTGAGCTATAGTAGCGCGCGGGCTTTTTTGCTCAAAAGAGGGTAAATCTTTTTAGCCCCCCCCCCTCAAGAGGGGTCAAAATTTTTTTAGCCCCCCCCTCGGGAGGGGTCTGAAATTTTTACGCCCCCCCTCAACCCCCCCCCCCCGTTGATAAATAATGACCACTCCCTTACACCAGTGAGAGCCTGTGTTGCTGAGGCCTAGTGGGTCCGCCATTGCTTGATCCACAACACTGTCACACAATTTCAGATCTGATGAATATCGCAGACCTTGAGAGCTTCCACTACGATACCATTACAGACCCACCTTTTTGGGCTATACGATCATGGGTGTTATGATCTCTCTACCAAACCGTTATGTAATGACCTAGACTGTCATACAAAGTGGTGGTATAATACACTACATGATATCATGAATGGCCTCATAGTACATTTTTCAAATGTCCTAGTGAGGTGAGTCACATTAGTCCATTATGAAATACCCGCCTGGGTCAATATAGTGATGTGACCAAACAGGCCTTTCTCAAATATAAAGATTTGTAGTGATTCTTGCCATGGTAATGTACTAATATTGAACCCTATAAATCAGATAATTCAAATAAAAATACTATAGCTCATAATCATTGGCATACAATTTATGTACAGTATTGAGGGGATACATTATGTAGGACCCATTACATGATTAGAGCACTTCAGCCTGTATGATTTAGTAGAACTATTTCATACCCAGCCATATCATAACGAAGGGCGATAATTCAAGGGACTCGCCTAAGGTGACGTCCACTAGAGTCAAATAGTCTGACCAGAAAGGTGAGTTGGAATTTTTTTCACTCGAGCCAACATTAACCCATTACAAGCACAATTCGCGCTGTGCAGAAGACTTGGCCTATGGTTTGGGGCGATTTTGGAGGGCAAGATGAGAGTAATGCAGGTTTCATGATTTCAAGGACAATCTCCTAACTCATTTTAGTATCCCATGTATGGTATCAGTGACATCTGTTTGCTTTGATATATTTTTAGGTGTGGGCCTGAGAGGTAAATGAGGTAGATTTGGAGGATGTCCAACATTTTCTTGTTGGTATTTGTCCCATTGACTCGCTGTTCAAAGGCTGCTCTTTTTCTCACCTCGGATTTCAGTTGCTCAACAAAAAATACAGACGTTAAGTACTACGATTGACTTCCAAAAGATAGATTGAGGTCCGTCCAGGATGCATTGCTATTTTTATAGACTTTAGAAAACAGTTTCAGTTTACATTTGGCCCTTTGTGTCCCAGGCATATGTGCATTGTTTGAAACTACTTCAAGTTACTATCAATTTAAAATGGGTTGAGCGATTTGAGAGATTGACTTCCATTATAAAAGTTAGTCATGAGTGAGTGAGTTACTTGCTAGCAGGTACTTAATGGTGACGTCATATTGTTACCAGGAGGATACTGCGTGAGGTCTCGCCAGTATTCACGTGACTTAGGGTCACACATCCATGGCTTCAGACAGAAGGTGGCGTGTGTCCTAAGTCAAAGTCGAGACATGAGCCACATAGCATGACTGCATTTTCTCTGTGGTGGTGAAAATGTAATCTGTCAGTGCCAAGTACGTCGTCCTACATTGGGCCAGACTTGTGTGTGAAACTTAGCTACAACAGAAACCTTTTGGAGCATGTTTGAAATGTGTGAGGGATGTATCCTCAAATTAATCCCTCATAGATCCTCATGGCTCCACCGCCACCGGCCCTTTACAGAAAACTAATTCAAATGCTCTGTCATATTAGAATAGCACAGATGCTCCATAAAAAGTCAACTTGATTCTTCTCTGGGTGGTCATTGACATCTGTAATACCCAGTGGTCAGTGTGACCAGCCATGCGTCCAAGCACTCAGCCCCTCCCACCCACCCTCCCGGCCCACCCTACAACCACCCATCATGGGCATTCAGTACCCCACTCCAGATACCAACAAGTGTCATTAAAGTCAATTTCACCCAACTACTCTGACATCTGACCCGTCGTCAGCCACACTTTCACCACAGACAAGGGGGGGGGGGCTGTATACGTCTGTTGGAATCTTGATATATTGTGTTTTTTTGTTTTTGTTTTTCAGGGAAAAGCACTAGTGTAGCAAAAGTCCACTGATGGAAGTTAAGCTAAGGAATGTAGACGACGAATATGCCACAATTCATTATTCTCCACCCCCTCCTCCATAACAGAGATCTCAAAAGAACTTGGCTGAACGTTAGCTTCATGCAAATAACAGGTACCCCCGTATGTGGTTGTGTAAAATGGACAGAATATCAGATTTGGAACTTTCATTTATATAGGGAGTAACAAAACACAGATTCCTAGCGGACTTACTATTGGAGACCAGAGGTTAAATTAGTCTCTGATGATAATAGGCCTATACGATATAATGCCAGGAATTGGCAGTTACATGAGTGAATGAGAGTTGAATTAGAACCACCACTCCCCTCCCCAACTCATAAAAAGATGGTGGGGACTGCAGTCAGTCTGTGTCTGTTGGAGAACTAGTTGCCTGTCGGTTGTAACTTGGGTTTCTGCAGGACAAATTCCAGGCATATCCATGGCACGACCCTGTCTGCCTATAGACGTGACCTTGGTCCTGACCTCTGCATTTGACCCCTGAGATGACCTGTCACCATGCACACGGGATGCCGTTGGGAGCAAATATTTGCAAAGACTCCTGTGAGGAACAGAATATTGTCCAGAGAGTGTAACGGTAGTACTATTTGGGCCCCAGGGATTTGGGCTGAGGAACTCATGTAGCCTGTATGGCGGATCATACTGCATATCTCACGAGCTGTTAACGCCTTTGGGCCTGTTGGTCCCAGGGCTCCCACCCTTGAAACAAATTCACGTGAATTCACCAGTGAAATCACGTGTTGAACTGGTGTCGTTCCCGTAAATTCCCGTGAATTTTACACGTGAATTCACGGGATTCTGTGAGCAGAAATTCAGGTGATATCACGGGATCACGTGAAATGACAGTAAATTCACGTGATATCACGGGAATATTGAAAATACTTTTGCAAACAACCCCCACTTATAACCTCAATTTAAGATTTGAAATCGATAGTTTGTATTCCTATGATGAGACTTTCCTCATTGTATTTGTCTTTGATGTAGATCTAGCCTTGAAATGCCATCATTTCTATTGATAGATTCTGAGCAATATAGAGATTCACACAAAACTAGACACATTGACTTATATTTTGATTTGAGCCTTTATTTGGGTAATAAATACATCTAGAATGGGGGCAATAAATGGGGAAGGTGGATGGCGCCCATAGGCTAAAAGTAGCTAAAGTTTCGCCAGATTTTCACCATGTTTGTAAAAACTTTCTCTTTCTAATAATACAAAGAAAGCAGTCTTATAAACTAGCATAGGGTCCCATGCTAGTTTATGAGATATTTATCTATGAATCTACCATAGGGTTATACAGTGTTTTGCCATAATTTGCATGGAATCTCATTAAAGAGTAGCTAATTTTTTGGCTTACTTTCCCAGAATATTTTCATCAACTTTCTGTACCCAGAAAATATATTACCATCATGTGGTCCCATGCACTTTTGAATCGTTTTTCCACATTGAAAATCTCCTGAAAATAATAGAATTACATCATGCAGGCTAAATACTGCTCATAAACCCCCACACAGCCAGCTGGCTTTGTGGCCTAACTAGTTAGTGTGCCTGGTGTAGACACAGAAGGTTGAGAGTTCACCTCAGCTTCATGGGCCTGCTATAATTTTGTATAGTCGTTCACTAGCCATAGAGAAGTACACATGTGCAGAAACCTGCACAGAGAACATGATTGGCATTAGAGCCATCTACCTTAAAAAAGCCAGCATCAGCATATTGAATAGAGTAAGCTCCACCGCAATGAAAATATTCAGGTTTTTCATCACACATATAGTCTCGAACAGGTAAACAGGATTGGTGCCTAGCCCGTGCTAGATTTATTTCCTAATTTTGCCACAAGGGAGCACAAGGGAGCACAAAGGACCAAAAGAAAATCAAGGAACCCATTTGTGGGAAAGTTCCATGGTTTACTATGGTGAAGGCAGAAAGAACATACCATTCTTACACCAGAAGTTATAATGAAATAAATGGATGTATTTCAAGGCCAAATAGAGCTAGAACATATTGAGATTGGGGATATGGTTATAAATACTCATGGATTCATATCTAGCAAGCTATTTCTCTCAAACTATCAGGAGTATTTTCTTATGCAATATAACACTGAAAGGTGTGATCTCAATTTGATAATTGATTTTTAACATGAAAAACCATTTACCCTTACATCTACACTGCTATTACTACCATACATTCTTACATAGTGGATTTGAAGTTCTAGTCTTGGCCACCAGGGGGCAGGACAAAGCATAAAATGCCTTTGCAATATTATACTGTAATACACCATGTATATGGCATGTCTTATATGCAAGAATTGCCCTTTTGTGCATCTTCTAGATGCAGCAAAACTGGGAGTACATTTTCTCTCTGGGAGTAAATTTCCCCCCAAAATCTCTGCAATATTCCCCCATCCACATTCAGTGGTAAAGGTGGGTGAAGGAAGCACTGGGATGGCTATTGGTTCTTGAATTTTGAAGATCCATTGATTAGAATAAAATAAACAACATTTACATATCCTTTTATCATATTAGAAAGGTCTGGGTGTGCCTTAAATGTGGGGTGCACCTTATAGACAGGGTATTGTAACTGCATTTTCTTTTGTTTAGAATTCAAGACTGCATGTCTGAATCTTTTTATTCAAATCTACCAAAAAAGGGACGATGAATCCAGGAATCAACAATGCAAGCCTCTCAAAGTTTGGTTTCCCTAAATAGCCAGACTTAATGTATCTTATTTCTGACAGAACATCTATGACAGCAATAAAAATATCATATGGGTGGCACCACTGTGCTGTTTTTCAGCCAGCCCTCTTCTCTGGAGTACCTCTCTTAATATGTGCTATCTAGCAGATTTCATCAAGCTCCTGTGTTGCAATTGACTACCTGTATAAAGAAAACAAAAGTACATGCCCGTGAGTTAAAGTGAATGTGTGGGTAGTAGTTATTTCAAGTGGAACATGAATCAGGGGCATAGGAAAAGGGGCACCAGCCTCAATTATAAAGGAAGTTTATCTGGGCCCCTCAAAATTTGCAAAGTATTCAAAATAAATTTAAATTAAACAAAAATTACTTTTCTACACAAATTCAAATAACCAATGCATGAGACCATTGATAAAAATTCCACTTATCTTAAAACAAGTCATCTAAATAATATTTTTGGGAAAGTTTTAGTTTAAATCAGTTTTATTATGGAATGATAACAAATTAATCTACTACATGAATATCAATTTGTAAATTGGATAGAATGACTTCTATATAATAAACCTCATTAGTGTATTACAAATTATTGGATAATAGATTGTTTTTGTGTGTCT
The DNA here is from genome assembly GCA_949317995.1 of Acholoe squamosa. Lineage (NCBI taxonomy): Eukaryota > Metazoa > Annelida > Polychaeta > Phyllodocida > Polynoidae > Acholoe > Acholoe squamosa. The sequence continues at coordinate 26,740,018 of OX439039.1, read as the reverse complement.
TTGATACTAACAGTGAATGACAGCATTTGCTTTTCATATTGATTTTCATCCATATGTCGTTGCCTTAGTGCAACAAGGTTGTATCTGCATATTTCAAGTTTTGCAGGAGAGGGAAAAGAGGGGTTGCAATCTGTCTATGTTTCAGACAAACACTTTCTATGATAGTATAGCTTAATAACAGGGTTAGTAAAAACCGTTTGATAGAGAGGGGGTTTGTCCCAGAAACATTAATTGGATGATGAAAAAATGTTGACAAACACTAAAAAACGTTTTATGGTAGCCAAATTTAAAAAAAGAAAATCGAAATGTTCCCAAAATATTTGTATAGATGTGGAGAGGCAAGGAGAAAGGGTGCTCCATGCTAGAAGACAACTTTAATATTCAGATCACTAGCTTTACAGTGATATATTGCATGAGAAGATACTCCTGTTAGTTTTGGAGGAATGGCTTGCTAAATATGGGTAGGTATGACCATTTTGTGAATGTCAATAAGCCATAAGTCCCATTGGTCATGAGATACATCTGTAATTAGCATAATTTATGCTAATTAGCTCAATAAGCATAAATTTTCATTCTTTTGCCCATAACTTTCGATGTAGAAATGGTATTTTCATTCTGTTTACACCATAGTGGACCTTATGAAATGTTCCTTCAAATGGGATCATCGATTTTCTTATTTAGAATGAAAATAATGTTTCCATGGCAACAGAAATTAACAAAAATGCTAATTTTGGCCCAAAAACATTCTTTTTAATGCCAAATATGGACCCTTTCCCCAAAAATAGAATGTTTTATAAAAAATCATTGGATTGTCCATAAAAAAGTAGCCTATAGCAGTTTTAGGCATATTTTTCCTATTCTAGCCCATAGTAGTGCCCCCTGGTGGCTAAAACAGGTACTAAATCCTGCAGGAACCCTCATTTCTGCTTGCTGGCTCACACATGTTCTTACATTCCCTGGCATAAGATAGAACCCAAGATCTCTTGATATAGAGTCAAATACCAAGAACCAATTGGACTATATGTTGATACTTCATTCATTACAAAGATATGCTTATAATCCAAGTGCTCAGGAAGTTATGAAAAAATCTGTCAACTTTTGGATATGAATATGGGGAAAAATGTGACAAATTACTGCATAATCCTATATAATATTAAAGGTTCTGTATCTCAAAAATATGAATGGGTCCCCCACCGGCAGTAAGCTACAAGCCTATCCATTCCTCCAGCACTAGCTGACCCCTCCTTCTACCCATAGTCCAAGGGAAATAAATCTGTTTACATGTGTTCAGTATGGACTATAGGTTGCAGTTATTATATGTACAAGTGACAAGTAATCAGGGATGGACTATAGTTTGGCATCATATAAATTTTGATGGCCATGCATCAAATGCATCAACTCACCAACCTGAACCACTACATCCCAACTCACCAACCATTGCATCCCTTGAAGGACCACTAATGCATTAATGCATCATGCCCATCGATCATCATGATGCTACATTCATGCATCATGACGACCATATGAGTTGATACACACACTGCAAAAGGGTCGGCATAATGCTCCAATTAAGTGTTGGAGAGCATGCAGACTCTAATCCCACCTTACCAACCACTAAAATATAGAACCAGCCTGTACATAGCAGTGTGCGATGCCTACCCCAGTACTGCTGACTGTCCAGGATCACCTTGTGCTAAAACTCTAACCCACATTAACAATTACTAAAATAAACATGTATACATATAAACCCAGCCTGTAAAAAAATAGTGTGTGACACCTCCCAATGACTATCCAGGATCGCCTTGTGTTAAATACCTAAAACCCAAACCACCAATCCCTCTGTTTGTACCTGAAGTGACCTAGGATGTGTGAAAATAGACACCAGTAAACAGAACAACGGCTGTGTAGGTATTACCAGTCTGCAACATGTGTATTTGTAGCAGTAACTGCTCCAAATATAACAATACTATGTGACTGGGCTCCTAATATGGGAATGACTTGCTTGTTTTCCATTCTAAGACTCCAATTAACCAATGCCATGTCACTTTGAACTCCTACTATGCACTTCATACATTGGTGCATCATGATGTCCAATGGACATGATGCATTAATGCATCAGAGGCCCTTGAAGGGTTAAGAGGTGTGTGCGGCCTTACTGTGGAGGAGGGGGTATGAGAGCTGTCAAAGTTGTGACCATTAGGGTGTGTTACAGTTAGGCCTCTGTGATGTCAGAGGGTGGTTAGCTGCAGGCAGACATTGGCAACACATGGTTAGGTGACTACACCATGAGTAGAAGCTCCTCAATATATTAGAATATTAGAATTAGATAGGATATTGTTAGATGACTATATGGAATGCTCCTATGATTGGTATGTAAATTACATGATTTAACATGTACAACAAGAGATTAAGATCTAATTGCAATGTGTGTATAGTTTTCAGGTAAGTGCATCATAGTCATCTTACCCAAAGGTCAACTTAATGCATTGGTTTGTTTGCCCGAAAAGACCCATAAATATTAACAATCAATAACTGTAACACATCCTATGAAGGGCCAAGTGGGGGGAGGGCAGGTCCTCTGTGTGTGTCTCAGTGCTATGGTCACATGACCAGTTCTGAAGGCCAGGTGTACGAGTCAAGCTGACCTGTTCACAGTTTGTTAGATGTGCTTGATACTACGGATAGCATTATTACATAGCTGTAATGGTTAAAGGCTATGGGCCACAAAAACAAAAAGAAAATCTAGGACTTTGCTAAGCATGTTGTAGAAATTCATTGTTTCTCCATACTATCAACCATTCAGTGATCATGGTCACTGAAAAGCAATTATTCTTTGCTGGGTTTTCACTGGTGGGTGTTAGAAATGTTCATTTCCTGCTTGGGATATCAGAAAAAATCATTGGCAAATATGTGCATACATGTCAAATAACAATTTTAGAGAACCGTTGAAAATTTTGAAATATCATATGGAGTTGTCCTCTTGAATCACTTAGTAGGATGTTGCCTCCAGGTCTTCATTGGTCCAACTTCATGCACCTATAAAGACAAATGGTATATCCATTACTCACTAGGTTATGCCAAACCAAACAGAAGGAAGTAGGTGTGGACGTAGAGGGATCCGGGTGTGGACATAGAGGGAGGTGAGAGTGGACACAGGGGGAGGTAGGTGTGGACACTGAGGGAGGTGGTTGTGGACATAATGGGGATATGTAGGAAGATAGAGGGAGGTGGGTGTGGACACGGAGGGAGGTGTGTGTGGATAGAGAGGGATTTGGATGTGGACATAGAGGGATTTGGGTAGACCCAAAGGGAGGGCGGGTGTGGACATAGAGGGAGGTGGGTGTGGACCCAGAGGGAGGTGGGTGTAAACACAGAGGGAGGTGGGTGTGAACAAAGAGGGAATTGAGTGTTGACATAGAGGGAGGTGGGTGTGGATAATGAGGGAGGTGGGTGTGAACACAGAGTGAGGTGGGTGCTGACATAGAGGAAGGTGGATGTGGACACAGAGGCAAATGGATGTGGACATAGAGGGAGATGAGAGTGGACACAAAAGGATGTGAGTGTGAACACAGAGGGATGTGAGGGTGGGCATAGAGGGAGGTGAGAGTGGAGAAAGAGTGAGGTGGTGTGGACACAGAGGGAGGTGGTGTGGACATAGAGGGAGGTGGGTGTTGACATAGAGGGAGTTTGGTGTGTACAAAAAGTGAGGTGTGTGTGAACAAAGAGGTCAGTGGTTGTGGACAAAGAGGTAAGTGAGTGTGGACAAAGAGGTAAGTGGGTGTGGACATAGAAGGAGGTGGGTGTGGACATAGAGGGAGGTGGGTGTGAACATAGAGGGAGGTGGGTGTGAACATAGAGGGACATGAGGGTGGACACAGAGGGAGGTGGGTGTGGACACAGAGAGCTTTGGGTGTGGACATAGTGGGGATGGGTAGGAAGATAGAGGGAGGGCAGGTGTGGACACAGAGGGAGATGGGTGTGGATACAGAGGGAGGTGGGTGTAGACACAGAGGAAAATGGGTGTGGACATAGAGGGAGGTGGGTGTGGACACAGAAGGAGGTGGGTACAGTGGCCCACAAGGGTCAAATTGAAGTTGGAGCAAAGAGTTGACTTTCACAAAAAAAGTTAAAGTCCAAAAGCAAAATCAATGTTCAAAGTCAATTTCATTGCATTGCTGTCAAGCTGTCAAGGTGTCAACTCATGAATGCAAACCCACTTGTGACAGGTATCTTTTGGCTTTGCATGGTACACTCTATGTCTTTCTATATGTCTATACCAGCAACTACTGGGTAGCTATTGGTTCCCTCACACAATAACTGATGGTTCCATACCAAGTAGCTGCTGGTTCCAGCATGCCATAACTGGTGGTTCCCACCCACTGTAACTGGTGTTTCCACACCAATCAGCTACTGATACTGGATCCCATACCAAGTAGCTGCTGGTTCCCACACCCAGCACTTGGTAGTCCCATACACATTAGTTGCTGTTTCCTGTACCCAGTATATGCTGGTTCCCACATACAGTAGCTACTGCTTCCCACATCAGGTAGCTGCTGGTTCCCATATAAACTGGTTCCTAACCCAAGTAGTTGCTGGATCCCACACCCTTGCTGGTTCTTGTACCTGCTGGCTTTCACATAGAGTAACTGGTAGTGGTTCCCACATCCATTAGGTGCTGGTTCCTGCACTCACTACCTGCTGGTTCCCAAATAGAGTGCCTGCTGGTTCCCACATCAGGTAGCTGCTAGTTCTGAAAACAGTAGCTGTTGGTTCCCATACAGTAGCTACTTGTTGCCATATCCAGTAGCTGCTGGTTCCGAGATAGAGTAGCTACTGGTTCCCATACCTAGTAGCAAAAGAGTGATCTGGATAAATTCTGGATGAAAAAGATCATATAACTCAAAAATGGGCAAATTGGGAAAGTTGCGTGAAACTAGGTCATAAGCAGTCAAGATAGTTAAAATTTGTCGAAATAGGTCAAATTGGTTCCAAGTAGGTAAAATTGAATGAAATTAGGTCAGACTAGGATAAATTATGTCAAATTGGTTGAAAATGGGCCAATCAGGTCAAATTCTATCAAATTAGGTCAACGGTGGTAAGAATAGATCACATTGGTCAAAATTAGGTCCAAGTGGGTTCAAATGAGTCAAATTGGCCAAAAGTAGGTCAATTAAGGTCGAATTATGTCAGAATAGGTAAGGATAGGTCAAATATAGCAAAAATAGGTCAAATTGGTAAAAGGTAGGCCGATGAGGTGAAATCAGGTCAAATATGGTAAAATTAGGTCAAATTGGTCAAAAGTAGGTCAATTAGGTCAAAGTAGGTTAAGATAGCTAAAAGAAGTTCAAATTTGGTTCAAACAGGTAAAATTGGTCAAAAGTAGGTCCAGTAGGTTAAGGTAGGTCAAATATGGTGAAAATAAGTCAATTTGGTTAAAGGTGGGTCAAGGAGGTCAAATTAGGTCAAATAATGGTAAAAATAGGTCAAATTGTCCAAAAGAAGGTAAATTAGGTATGGATAGTTCAAATTAGGTCAAATATCTTAAAATAGGTCAAATCAGTCAAAAGTAGCATGATTAGGTCAAAGTAGGTTAGAATAGGTCATATTAGGTCAAATATAGTCAAAGTAGGTCAGATTGGTCAAAAATAGTCATAGTTGACCTTATTTTGACAAATTTCGACATAATTTGACCTAAATGACCTACTTTTACCTATTTCCAGCATATTTGACCTTACTTCACCTATCATACCCTACATTTTGACAAAATTGACCTTCTTTTGACCAATTTGATCTATTTCAACCATATTTGATCTATCCTGACCTTATTGGACCTAATTGACCTACTTTTGATCAATATGACCTGTTTTCACTATATATGACCTTAATTGACCCATCCTGACCTAATTGACCTACTTTTGACTAATTTAACCTATTTTCACCATGTTTGACCTAATTTGATTTACTTTGACCTTATCGACCTATTTCTGACCAATTTGACTGGTTTTCACCATATTTGACCTAATTTGACCTATCCTACCTTTATTGACCTACTTTTTACCAATTAGACCTATTTTCACCCTATTTGACTTAATTTCAACTATCCTGACATTATTTATCTACTTTTGACCAATTTGACCTAATTTCGCCATATTTACTCTAATTTGTCCTATCCTACCCTATTTGACCTGCTTTTCACCAATTTGACATATTTTTCCAGCATATTTGACCTAATTTGACCTATCCTACCCTTATCGACCTACTTTTTATCAATTAGACCTAATTTCACCCTATTTGACTTAATTTCACCTATCCTGACCTTATTGACCTACTTTTGACCAAATTGACCTATTTTTACTATATTTACTCTAATTTGTCCTATCCTACCCTAATTGACCTGCTTTTGACCAATTTGGCCTATTTTCACCTTATTTGACATAATTTGACCTATGCTACCCGAATAGACATACTTTTGACCAATATGACCTATTTTCAACATATTGACCAAATTTGACCTATCCTGACCCAACTGACTTATTTTGACAGCTACTCTTTTAAGAACTCGCAATTACCTGATGTAGGAACCAGCAGGCACTCTATTTGGGAACCAGCAGGAAGTGGGTGCAGGAACCAGCACCTAATGGATGTGGGAACCACTACCAGCTACTCTATGTGGAAGCCAGAAAGTACTGGGTGCAAGAACCAGCAAGGGTGTTGGATTCAGCAGCTACTTGGGTTAGGAACCATTTTATATGGGAACCAGCAGCTACTGGATGTGGGAACCAGCATGTACTGGGTACAGGAAACAGCAACTAATGTGCATGGGAACCACCAAGTGCTGGGTGTGGGAACCAGCAGCTACTTGGTATGGGATCCAGTGCCAGTAGCGGATAGGTGTGGAACCGCAGTTACAGTGGGTGGGAACCACCAGTTACAGGATGCTGGAACCATCAACTACTTGGTGTGGAACCATCAGTTATTGTGTGAGGGAACCGATAGCTACCCAGTAGTTGCTGGTATAAACTTTGTTCATATAGAAAGACATAGAGTGCACCATGCAATGTTAAAAGATACCTGTCACAAGTTGGTTTTCATGAGTTGACACCTTGACAGTTTGACAGCAATGAAATGAAATTGACTTTGAACATTAATATTGGTTTTGGACTCTAACTTTTTTGAAAGTCAACTCTTTACTTCAACTTCAATTTGACCCTTGTGGGCCACTGTAGGTGGGTGTAAACGCAGAGGGAAGTTGGTGTGACCACAGAGGGAACTGGGTGTTGACATAGAGAGAGGTGGGTGTGGACACAGAGGGAGGTGTGTGTGGACACAGAGGTAGATGGGTGTGGACATATAGGGAGTTAAGTGTGGACACAGAGAGAGGGGGGTGTGAACATAGAGGGAGGTGGGTGTGGACACAGAGGGAGGTGGGTGTGTATATAGAGGGAGGTGTGTGTGCACTTAGAGGGGACGTGGACATAGAGAGGATGTGGATGTGTGAGGGGGTGCATGTGGACATGAGGCATGTGAGTGTATGTGGATAAAAGGGAATGTATGTACATAGATGGATGTGAGTGTGGACACATATACATACATGTAAATATACTGGGACAGAAGGGGAATCTGACCATGAGTGTTGCAATCTACAACAACCCTGCATACAAGTAAAGTCACCTTCTGCTAGGTGCTTGTGTGAGTTACCCAAATTAGGCTGGCTGGGAATGGGTACACTGTATAAGAGGTAAGGTAATCAGTACACAAGGTGGGCCCACTATGACCTGGATTGGGAAAGGGTCTGACTGCCTCTCACACTTAGTTGTATAGTAGTAGTATGCAGCTGCAATAAGGAGGGCTATTTCTGAACACAGCCAGTGGCCACACAATTACATGTATAGGTTTGCAACCATGCCTTCAGATGTACAATATCACATATTATTGCAAATAAAGATCCAGTCAAGTACTTAGGATTTCTTTTATGGATCATTGAAAATGCTGGTAAAGTGCTTGAATTAGCATTCATGAATATTGCACACAACAAGGTACAATGCCATTGGTAATATTGAGATACTAGTGCCATTTCCTATTTAGGATTGTAAGTGCCCTTATGAATAGAGCAGCAAGAAAATGGTGACCTTTGCATGTCATAATGAATAGAAAATGGTGAAAAATGGCAAATTTATGCTTACCCACTGTTACCCTCAGTTTTTGGAGACAGGTCTTGTGTGTAGGTGAGCCAGGTGGAAATGACAGCTGAGGTGGGGCAGTGTAGCCCAAACTGGTTGGTCCTGTTGGTGTTTGGGAGTGCTCAGTAGGTATCAGCAGGGGGTGAGGGGGCACAGGGGTGGTTCTATTTCCATCTGATATGTCACATTCATTTTTCAAATCATACTCAAAGATGTCCTCGACGGATACATGTCATAACATGGTATTTATGTGTTAATAGTCCATTAAATATCACATAGTTATAGTCCATTAAATATCACATAGTTCATAGTGAGTCTATACATGAGGTGAGATGGACCTAGGCATAAACCTGTTACAGTGTATTTTCAATGGATGGAACTATGGCATGCATCCCATATGAAGGAAGTCTGGTGTAAATTCGAGATTTCCCCAAATATTTTCCCCTAAAACTGACACAAAAGAGAGTCAGAAAAGTTTTCCATGTGAGTATCTTGATGCTCATTTTTGAGAAGATTAATTCTTGACACTGAGCAATGATTGCTGGTCTCATATAAGTACCAGTGGTTAGTGGGGGTGGGAAGGTGTTAAAATAACTCTTCAGCACTAAAATTTCATAAGTACCTGTCTTGGATATGGAGCAGGGGTAAAGACCAAACCAAATGTCTGGGTATTTATTTAGTACAGTGAATAAGGCACAGTGAGATTTTGGGCGCTTTTACACGGTTAAGTAGACAGCACAGACAGTGTTAAATGATGCCAGTATATTTTTCATGGGAGGCTGAGTTTAGATATGCTTTTACATTCACCCATTTATGCCCCAGAAATCCCCCTCCCCATCTGACTAAAATGACCTGTTCTGTAAGTGTGTACCACAGGTGGTTTGCCTGCACCCTACAACCTTGACAGTCTAAATTTAGCTGACTCTTTACTTAGTGCCCATAAACAACTTAGCATGCCCTATAATCATTGAGTGCCTATTTGCCAGGCCTTTAAATGCTACCTAACTCTTTAAGGTCTGCTGATGCAGTAGTGTAACATGCACATTGGCTGGCATGTTTTACCGATGAAGACTTGGGGAGTCTGCTTGCCAGCACTTCATTGGGGCATCATGCTGATCTTCCCAAAGGATAAGCATGATGCTTGAATGTAGCCCTGGCTGCATTAATGCATCATGACAACCAAAATGCATTAATGCATTAGGGTTAGCCCTTAAAGGGTTTAACTCTGTTCAAGACATGTCTAGCAAACATGCACATTTAGTGAGATATCAATAAGGGTCATAATTATTAGAACGGGAGAGTGAGTGAGTAATAAATGTTTAACGCCATTTCGACAACTGAGGTCATATTCATGGCGAGAACTACATTACACATCTTCACAGATGAATGTGTCAGTGCCCATGCATATGTGCACCACACACATATTAGAATGGGACACATAATATTATGATTCAGTCAACTTTATGTATCAACTTTGTCAGTAGCTTAAGTCAATCAATTTTCCTTTTTTTGGGGGGGCAAGGCTCTCCCTCTTTTTTTTCTGCCTCGCTCTCTTTCTATTTTGCTCTCTTTCTCTCTCTTCCCTCCCTCTATTGCCTTCCTCTCTTTCTCCCATTTCCCTCTCCCTTTCTCTCTCTCTCCTTTCCCTCTCCCTCTCTCTCTCTCCCTCTCTCTCTCTCTCTCTCTCTCTCTCTTTCTCTCTTTATATCTATCTCTCTTGCTCTCTCTGTGCCTCTCTTGCCCTCCCATTTCTTTCCATCTCACTCCCTCTCTCTGTTCTTTGGACCAAACCAGGATTCCATGCACACACAGAGGCCCCTGGTGGACTCTGGCATCTTCACTTTATGCTGAAGAATCAGACTTATGTGTATAAATCTCACTAGAGGGCCCTGTTAAAAACTGGGGAATATCAGGGTAATTCACGGGATTGTAGGTACTATTCCCAGGATCTTCCCGAGAATATGTGCTCACAGATTCACCAGTCGTTCACGGGATTTTCCCGTGTCTTGTTTGGAGGGCAGCCCCGATCTTCCTAAATTGAAGGCATAGTGCACCAAAAAGTCTTCAAAATGATCTGAAAATCTGCCGTACTTGATGGTTACATCTTCTAGCTATTAGAGCAATGTTGCCACACCAACTTGACTGTTATTTCCAGGAACATTACATGCATTGGTGTTTTATCGAAATTAGATTTGTCTCTGTAGGTACTACATGTGTAGAAGTGGGGGGGGGGGCTGACTGGCACCACCTAAAAGAACCGCTGGTGGTATATTGTGCTTGTATCTTGGAATGTATATCGATATAGGGATGGGGGGGGGGCTACAGTTTTTAACTCCTCAGCAGCAATATTATCTCGCGAGAATAATTTTCACTGTATCAAAAAATCTGACGACTGACCTACCAAATACCAAGGTATAGACCGTAATCCTGCCTATCGAACTACAAAGAATTTATTGCATGAGTTTCATATTCACCTGACAAAGTTTACAAGCACGGACGGACTACTCGGGCTACTGTAAAATGTGCGGAGTTGTAATTTAGGCCCATTATTTGAGGTCATCAACAGAGTAAAGAATCCAGCAAAAACACACCCTCAAGCAAGCTTTCCTTTGAAGTGTTGATGCAAACAAGTGTGGTCAGAAAATATCCTGAGGCATTTTTTATCAAACTATAGCATCCTCTAAATGACGTCACTGGCCATTACAGACCCCTGGTGAGCTCTTGTCACACTAACTACCCCCATATTGTGTGAGTGACGGACGCCGTCAGAGCGTCTCTGGCAGACAGCAGGGGTTCAGGTCGTCCAATACTAATTTGCATATTGTAATGTTGTCTGTTTTAGAGACCAATTGATCTGTTATCAGCAAGACTTGCTGACCATTTAGTATGATGAGGTATTCAAAGAGGAGTAGTTCATCGACCACGTCACTGACCCGATAATTATAGAACAGTAGCATTAGGCTACACCAGTGTAATTGCAGTTCTTATAAAAGCGACCAAACCTGAGATTCGATCTATAAATGGGTTTAAGTCCTATCGAGAGGCTTATAGTAATTAGTGCCTAGATAGCCTTTTTTCGAAATTGTTTAGTAGTTTTTTGTTTGTTGTGTTCTTTTTCTTTTTGCAAAGATTCCTTCCAAAGTGAAGTCAATGTACACGTTTTCAACATAATTCATGCACGATAGGTTTGGAGTCTAAGCGTGTTTTCTTAAAATAGACAGGTACGAAACTGACCTGTTCAAGGGTCATGGGTTCTGCAGCCAAAGGTCATGGCCATCACACCAGGCTAAATAAATCCCTCTAATGGGAATCATCGGTTCTGGCTCGGGATTGGGCAGGAGGAGTTAGAAGAGCTCTAGGAAAATGTCAAGGGTAAGATTTAGAAAGATAAGCAATGAAAAAAGACCTGCCTTATCTTCTGGTCTAAATTGGAAGTGTCTACAAAAGCAAGGGCAAAGTGGGTGTTTGGTTCCTGTAAAATAGGTGGGCGTGGAAGGAGAGGACAATGGTCCCTATTTCTCAGGAATTGCACCCATACCCAGGTGCGCCCACATATTGAACAACAACGAGGCAGCGTTAGGCCTATATAGTGCATGTATTCTTTAACAGTTCCTACATGCTTAAGTTGGAGCTTAATGTTAACAATGATACTCATAGATATGCTATTGCAGTGTCCACATGACAAAAACGGTGTTACAGCAGATATAGTATTAGCAGTATTACCAGTGCATGGGCCACATGCATGAATAACAATAATAATAAAAGCTTTTATTGACAACAAAAAGTGAGGTCATTGCTGACCTATGTGTCATACAGTAAGTCTACTACAATAATGTATATGCTGCATGTTCTACAGACTACATGCGTAGTATAGAGTACTACAGAACTATATCTATGAAAACATTATATATCTGTATAACACAGATCATGCACACGATCACTCACACATTCACACACACAAGCACGCTTACAAGGTATCATGTAGACAAAAAATCCCTACAAAGATACACAAATACAGACATGGCATACATAACCTATAGGTGGGTCAAATGTACCATACCTATAACTCATATATTTATGTACAATACATTTTATGTATGTGATGATATGATAATAGGTGAAAATGTACAATATACATAGTACACTGTAAAAACAGTGTTTAGGGATTAAACACCAGTGTTTAGAAGTTAAACACTTGGTTAAACACTTATTTGTCCCACTTTTCTCAACACTTCTTAAGTGTTAAACGTGTTTAATTTTAAACGCGTTTAACTAGGAAGTGTTTAACCAAGTGTTTAAATGCTAAACACTTAAACACTTCAGTGTTTAGGTGTTTGAGAATAAGTGTTTAAAAGCTAAACACCTAAACACTTCAAGTGTTTAGATGTTTAAATATTGGTGTTGAGAAAATTTGGTGTGTATCTTTAAACACCTTTTTTGCAGTGTACCTAGAGTAATAGTTGGATTCCACAGAGGGTAGTTTACAGCTGCTGCTGCCTCTGCTTAATACCCTTTCACCCCTGGATTTCCGTTACTCTATGGGATTTACGTGCAAATCCTTCCTTATGGGGTGGAAGGGGTTAGGCAGTATACACAAACTTTGCAAGTGCATTAAATATACTAGAGTATTTTTCTTTCATAACCGTAACAAACTTATCCATATTTGACAGATCCTGGTATTTACAGATTTTACCAGCTATATGATTTTTAAGAGTTGTTCGAGCTGCCTTATGTAGTTCACATGTTGTCAGAAAATGTACCTCATCATCAATAGCACCAGTAGAGCAGTATAGACATACTCTGTCACATTCAGGTTTGGGGGGCCTACAATGCCTCCCCATCTCAATACCAAGATTATGGGAACTAAGCCTGTATTGTGCTAATGCAGTCCTGTGATTTTGATTGCTAATTTTAAGTAGATAGTGTTCGAGCCTGAACTTGGTCTTGGATTTTTTAAACGTTCTTAACTTTTTACCCTCCCAGCAAGTGCAATCTCATTCATGAATTGTCAGCCAGTCGTGATACATGTAAATTCACAGTCTTGAGTACACCTGTCTCCTTCAAAGTTATAAAGCATCTGAGATATTTAAAGTTTTATGGGTGGAGGTGGTAATTTTAGAAGTATTTAAGAAGATTGCATCCAATACATACAGTGTCACAGATAAGAGGGACGAGATGGTTTCAGGATAGATGTTGTCGGATTGACCACTGAGCATCGTCACAATTATTGCATCAGTGATGGCCATACGAAGTGTACATGGAAACTGCTCCTGTTTTGTTCTGGAGATAAGCAATGCCATAGTAGCTGCCTATATCTGGATCTAATGCCCCCTATATATACAATCAGACTTAGGGGTATCAAAAATAATGATTTACATGAATATCATATCTACAGGTATATAGACATGTCTATATATTATGCATTTATAAACCGTCTTCTCCCCATCCAAGATATATATTTATAGGTCATAGCCACTTGGTGTTCACCAGTTCCTTATTGCCAGCCGAAGGCTACAGGGGTGAACTAATTAAAGCATCCATCACGGACTCATATTTATCAGTATCTTACTTCTAAGGAAGCCACACGCCATTTGTGTAACCACTTCCTAATCGTGGCTGCTTTATGGAGACTTAGATGTGTTCTGTTATTCAAGAACCGAACCTTGTCAACCAAGCAGTACTTTCTATATATAGGTAGCAACACCCAGCCAAATAGTAATTCATCCATAGAGTGAGAGGATGGACTGCCAACTATTGCCGCTGGGTCCAGCCATATAGATTCTGATAGATATCCAAGTAAGCAGGAGTTCCTGTTTATGCCTGTAAACACAAGCAGACTTCCAATGCTATCATATTATTCAAAGTCTGCTGTAAATTATGATATGGAGAAAAACGTTCTGTAGAGAAAAATACATGTTGAAGAGAAAAATACAAAAATTGAATTAAGACGATACTATTCCTGGATTGACAAGGTTAGCGTATATCATGTATATGCATAAACAAGTTCGTGAGCTCTAATTTAGTCAGGTAAAATTCTCCCAGAATATTACCCAGAAGAGTGACTGTGGTGCAACAGTTTAAGGTCAATCCCAAATGTCTGTTATGAATACAAATTCAACTAGTCGATATGTTTTTTCCAAGCCTATAAGGGGTGCAATATTGGCTGAGACACCTTGTGAAATGCTGTTTTGGGAGAGTGGCAGACATCTAACAATTTAGAGAGTTTCTGTTAAGAGAAGGGGGGGGGGTATTGCATCTTGCAAACTGAAAGATGTCTAAACTGAGCTGAGTACGTAAAAACCTCAGGGTGATCCCTTACTCCCTTTTCCTGTGTCACTGGCAATACGATCGATAGGCATCTCTTGTCAACCAGCTACCCCTTACAACACTCAACAGTGCACCCATCTGGCTTACATGAGTAAATCCCTATAATGGCCAGACCCCTCCCCCCCTAAGAACTGAAGATAGGCCCATACAAAATGCCCTCCCATTGCTATAGTAATTACGTGATTGGTAGGGAGAGTTGTGATAATGGGAGGTGGCTTCCCATGGGGAATGTCAAGTCCTGTAATTAGCAAGGATCCGCAATGGAATGTAAATCATTACTGGCTAATCTCCACTCTAAAGGAAGCCAACCAAATCCCATGGGCGCATTGCTAAAATGCTAGCCCTCGTTAAAGCCGTTAAGTGAAAGGTATAACTTAGTTAGATATTTGTGCATGTTAGGCTAAAGATTATCAAAGAGTTTCAGAAAAGAGAGAGAAAGGCATTCTGAATCTATAGTTCTTACATTCCCACTAAATTTTCTCAAAGTAGGCCTAGTCATGTCGGTAAAAATTAATAGGTAGAAACCTGTGGAAGTATTTCATCGACGATGTGTACTATGCACCTGTAGCATTCAATGAGAAATGTGTTAAAGAGGCACGAATGTGTTCACCCTATCAGCAGAAATATCAATACTGATGTTCTAGCAACTGGATGAGTATTAGGCCCTATATATACATATTACCCGTGGGTAGCAAAGAAGTAGTTCTAAGATTCAGGATCGAGTTGCCCCCCGTGGCTAATTAACACAATACCAAGCTTGTTTTTATCGGACTACTTCATTAATAAAATGTGGCCCATGAATAGTTCCATGCATGGCTGATTTGGGATAGAGGAAAAAAGAGGCATCAGGATGTGATGTCACGCAATTCGTCTCCAGGGAATCACTATCAAGTCTCTATGTTATCTCTTTTGCTATCTGATGGTTCCCCAGAGTAACCCTTTTACTCGCTGATAGCTCATTTATCACCCCAGTTTTTAACTTTTCATGAGTTTTAAACCAATGAGTAGTTATACGTTCTAAAATAGGTTTAGAGCTGTAATCCAAGTAGCCTACCTCTTCTATAACATTTAAGTACTTTGCGTATGAGGTGCGACTTATACATGAAAAATGATTTATTCCTGGTGCGTCTCACAAGATCAGGCAAAGGCCGACCCATGCACTGATAGTCCATATGGCCTATGACACCCATGGTACATCTATAGATGGTTCTTTTAACACTATAGAACAATACTGAAAGTGGCCAAAATTTTTAAACCCAGGTGCGCCTTAGCCTTTAGGTTTATAACGGTACATCAGGGTATGCCTTACATAGGTGAGGTGGGCCTTATATGCGAGGTGATACGGTATACATCGATATAGGTCTCATATTGCATGTTTTAATCAGTCAAGTGCCATTCAAAACGCCTTTGTATGTAGCTGTGGTTATTAATTGATAAGAATGCCAATGAAGAAATTATTCGGCGGAATGTAACACCCAGCTGGATATTGGCACAATACATCATACTTCTGTGACCACTATCTCCAAGCGGATATTTAGTGTCAAATTATCATTGATATACCCTATAATCGTCACAGCTAAAACCTATAGTGATTGGTGAGTGTATCAATAAGTGGCTGCAGCAGGGCCCCCTGGCGGGCGTGGTGATAACGTGCCAAGTGGGGGTATTTCTGTTAAATTATTCACCCATTGTGCCAGCGTACGATCAATGCGTGTGTGACCAATCGATCTGAGCTGTCAATACTAAAAAAAGTGACAAACGGAATTAGTTACCACCAAAGTGGCAGATAATTTACTGATATTGACCAGATTAGTTACAGGCTATAGATCTGATCGTAAATATATGGTACACCAGAGAATGAAGTCCCATAAAGAAACATTTGGACTTGATGATATTCCAGAAAGTTTATAATATCCCGGGATAATATCAAAGGCGACCACGAAATGAGATAAATCGCAAAGCTTCTTAAATTCTCTAGAAATGCAGATCTATTTGATTAAAAATTAAGCGTTAGCTGGAAAGTGGGGTTAGATGACTGGTAATTTACTTCTTTTTGTAGAGTGATTAAATGTTGTCCTTTACATAATATTTTATCCTGATTGGTGAAATATTACTATATGTGTACTAGTTTAGATACCTCCTTTGTGTATTATAGGCCTACAATGCATCACAGTTATCCTGTTATAAGACGGCTTGGTAATATAGATACCACATTATGCAGTGGGCGGTTTGTAGGGCTATGTGATAAGTAAGCCTCTCAATTGTCCTTCTGTATCTCTCAGATAACGGCCCAGTGGCGGATACAGGGGGGGGGGCGAACGGGCCTTGCCCCCCCCCCCCCAAAAAAAAAAAAAAAAAAAAAAGGAGGAAAAGAAGAGAGAGGGAGAGGGGAAAGGAAAGGAGAGGGAGGCAGTTATTTGAATATGGGGTTCCATATACCATTAGAAAGCTTTGATCATCAGGAAATGACCTGTTGGGTTCTCTTATATGTGCAATACAAACTGAATCTCTTTCATGATTTTGAAATTGTTATTTCTGTCCTCCAATTTTCAAAAAACACCTTCCAGCCCACCTCCCGGAATGACCCTCAGCTCTAAATTGCACTTTACTCTAATGCCACATCATTGGAACTCGTGCTCATTATACACCAAAGAAGTTACCCTTTTCCCTCTTCAGGTGACACACTGATATCCTCTCCCCCATTCTCTTTCCCCCACCCTTTTTTTCAAACTTCAAATGGTTCCAGAGGCCTTAATTTCTTTAGGGGAGTAGGGGTGATACCAATCTATATATAGTGCCAAAATGCCTCAGATTGCACCATTTAAACTCTTAGATTTCAACTTTCTCTTGGGGGCTAAGCCCCCAAACCCCTATCCTTTCAATTATCAGAAGCTTAATACAAATGCCATATGGTGTTCAATGATGTACCAGAATGGAATATTTCTTGTAGAGATCTTCAAGGCATTCTGTTTGTGTAGGGAAGGAGATATACAGGCTACCTATTCATCAAGAATTGTTAACATAAAAACTGATTTCTCACCTTAAATTTTACAAGACCTGAGACTTATTATGTTAAGTTAGAATGCATAAGAATGCACCATTTCAAGTCTAAACTCTCAAAATTTTCTGGGGGGCATGCCCCCAACCCCCCAGTTTGACCGCTGCACTTCGCTTGTGGTGCTCCGAGACATGTAACACCCCTAACACTTTCACCAGGTCTTGCCCCCCCCCCCTCTAGAGAATCCTGGATCCGTCACTGTAACGCGTGTGCTCATTCTGTATAATAAATTTTATTCATAATAATTATTGGTTCTCAATATAAAGCCATATCAAGGCACCGGTGCATATGATTATGTACATACATGTCAAGTGCTTATGACTCAAGACAATTGGGTCCAGCTTTATGGTTTTCCTTGTTGATATGGTCTAGGCATAGGCTATACCATACAAGACCCATGAAGATATGTTTCGGAATGATTTAGCCGTGCATGTATGAATCTGTACGAATGTCAATTACTAAAATTACTACATCCCCAATATATCAGCAATTTTCTAATATGCAATACATCATGACTATAATTATGATAAATTAATATATCTATATTTACTAAATTGCGAACTGTCTGCGTGATTGATGCTGCTGTTCACATCACCTTTATAAAGTCATAGCCCGGATACTTAATTACCTTACCTGTACAAGATGCAATACAAAAGGCCCACTGAAAGTCATATGAAGTATCAAAATGTTAAACATAAGAGTTATAATATATAGCTTTATTGATGATAATATAACTGCGAGTGTGTTGATATGGCAGTGTGGCTTATCATATACCGGGGTACATCTACTATGTGGGAGTCATCTGTAGGAGTGATATGGGTTATCAACTCTCTGTAGTGGACAAGATAGGCTTGGCGCCATGTTTAGGCATATTGATGAGCCCAATATCAGAATAACATGAAAGTGTATAGGCCATACCAACTTGGTCGAAAATCTACAAAGCCCTATTTGGATTGGAAAAATTATAACACAGGAATGAAGTGGATATATAAGATATTTGGCTAGGGAGTGAGGTTAGTTAACTACCAAAGGTGGTAGACAGTGTCGGATCCAGGATTTTGAAAGGGGGGGGAGGGGGGCGCCCCTAATTTTGGCTAAATTCTAGGGTAAAAAAAGTTAGGTAAACTCTTTAGTACTGGGAAATAAGTAAATCCGCCACTGGTAGATGAGGTTAGAGATAATCATGTAACCGTTATGGGCGGTGCCCAGTTTCTCTTGTTTTCTTTCAATATAAATATACTAGTATATATACATGCTTTGAATCAGGTTTCTCATCATTGTATACGTATTACCGCCGACACTGGTATGCACGAGGCCATATGTAGTAGGCGCCATCAGCTCTTTCAATAACCATTTAGGATCTCCGTAAAGCAATATTTGATTGATCCCAAAATAAACAATACGGTTGAACTTTTTATATGCAATGTCCTATCATCCATCAAAGAAAAAATGTAACACCTTTCTTCTGTGCATGCATGTATGTCACTTGCTATAGTAAATATAGTGTATTGTTATACTGGCTCTTAGAGAGAATAAAAATCTTGCATGGAGGTACTGCATACAAAACAGGTATACTTAAGGATCTAGCCCCCTCCCATCATACTGACCCTAAGCAGGCCACCTACACACTGGGCCTACTCCCAGGCCCTTCGCCACACTCAAGTAGCAATTGATCACTATACTCACCAAAATGGCTGCTTTGTTTGGGTCTATGGGGCTGGTGTGTTAAGTGCCACCCACTCACCTGGATGCTTTTTTGCTTGTTGATTGATAGGGCGGCGGTTCAGTGCCTTGAGTTTTATATAAATTGGGTGCATTGTACATTGATTTGATGGGGAGAGGCCTGTATGTGATTTAGCAAGTATGGTGTATACAAATCAGAGGCTGGCTACAGCCAACTCTATGATATCATTGTTGTTGCTGCATAATGAATTATGGAAACATATTAGATCGCTCTTAGGGAGTGGTCATTATTTATCAACAGGGGGGGGGATGGTGGGTTTGAGGGGGGGGGGGCGTAAAAATTTCAGACCCCTCCCGAGGGGGGGGGGCTAAAAAATTTTTGATCCCTCTTGAGGGGAGGGCTAAACAAGAAATGCCATTGTGACCGCGTAAAAAAACGCCTCCCACTGTTATTTTGTATTGTGAGACCTCATCACATGGGGCAAATGAAATCATCATAGCGCACTCCCGTACCGCTTCGCGGTACCGCCGCTACGCGGCATGGGAGGCGCTAAAAAAATTTACCCTCTTATGAGCAAAAAAGCCCATGCGCTACTATAGCTCAAAGAGGGGCGCGAAAATTCTCCGCGCCTCCGGTTTGGGGGGGGGCGCAAAAAAATTTGACTGTCGTCGAGGGGGGGGCATAAAAAATTTTCGCGCGTCCGCGTGGAAACCCACCACCTGCCCCCTGTTGATAAATAATGACCACTCCCTTAGTTTCAGATGAATTCGTTCATGTATTTACAGATTGGTTATATTTGCTCATTGACCGATACATCCGCATTAGATACTTTGCACAGTAGTTTATGTACATGTTTTTTTTTTGTGGTTTGATGGAGTACCAACAGTAGACAGGTATACACAGTTAAATTGAAACCCGCACGTTTTTTTTTCTCTCTCTTTAACCAATCTTTTTGACAACGGTAGTAGAAGGTGTTATCCTTTGTTAAATCCCTTGAAAGAACAGTTCAACCTCGGTTTTCTTAACCTGCATGCTTCTTTTTTATCCTTATTAATAAGTGGGACACCGAAGGAGATTAGAAGAGATAAGGTTATCACATATTAGAATTCACCGTCACACACTCATGGCACGTACTGCTGGATAGACCTTTTTATAATGTAAATAACCATGCTAAAAAGATGTCGTATGAGTTCCGGACTCTCAGAGGTTCCCACTCTTTCTAGTACTCATAGTTTGCTATACCCTGCTTTACACTACTCAGTATTTTATTCCACAGCCAGTCAATGTTTGCTTTTAACGTGATAAAAATATGCATGGGTTCAAGTGACAACAATAGGGGCAGTATTTGACTTCGAGCATTGCATGAAACAAAGGACTTGTTGTATGCCTGACTACACAGAACCGAATGCTTATACATGTAAATACTCGACATAACTGGTCGGGCACTTGAGACCGTAATAGGCCATTGGTGTATAAGTAATTTACTACATTGTGTATATCATTTTGGTCAGCTTACATGAGCACAGTGGGCGATAGAATGTATAAGTGTGGATCAACCTACACACTTCCTGTACGGTGACCACACATGGGTGTTAAACCGAATATCAAAGACTGATACCTGCGGAAAATAGTACTCCATGCTGTTTGACTTGGAGCCGCTGAAGCCTAATAAAGGAACCACTTCACACACTGCAAATAGCTCAGGCTCGATGTATATTTCTCAAGTGCAGGAAATCCGTAGTTGTCCTCGTTAAAGACCTCTTCCAAAAAAAATAGGGATAACTCAAGTCTGTGCCACGTTGTGAGCTACACTGCAAAAAAGGTGTTTAAAGATACACACCAAATTTTCTCAACACCAATATTTAAACATCTAAACACTTGAAGTGTTTAGGTGTTTAGCTTTTAAACACTTATTCTCAAACACCTAAACACTGAAGTGTTTAAGTGTTTAGCATTTAAACACTTGGTTAAACACTTCCTAGTTAAACGCGTTTAAAATTAAACGCGTTTAACACTTAAGAAGTGTTGAGAAAAGTGGGACAAATAAGTGTTTAACCAAGTGTTTAACTTCT
This sequence comes from Acholoe squamosa, assembly GCA_949317995.1. NCBI lineage: Eukaryota > Metazoa > Annelida > Polychaeta > Phyllodocida > Polynoidae > Acholoe > Acholoe squamosa. The sequence goes on along the minus strand of OX439039.1, from coordinate 26,718,697 downwards.
AAACACTGGTGTTTAATCCCTAAACACTGTTTTTACAGTGTATTGGATAATTGATGCAAGTGAACATATCGCATGTGTTAGGCCTCTATGTGATTTCCTCCAAGATAGCTAAGCATTACATGCACAAAATGCATAATTGTATCAAATGTCTGCTACAAGTCTGATATATCCCAGAAAGGATCGCCTAACAGCCTGCTGCTACCCCTACTCATACACATATTGACATGTGTACAGGGCATTTAGTCCTTTCACTACTCTCTCTGGAACGATGTACGTTTGTATTTGTCAACCCGATTCCTCACAACGTGTGTTGAAACTCAATACAGGTGTTGTATTGTGTTCATGTTACTCACCGATTGAGATACATGAGGAGATCCAATGTGAGTGGCAGGTCCTACACACAGGTTGCCAAACATAGTGTTGACCTAAAGTATCGATGAATGAATTATTTCCGCGTGCTTGTTAAAACGACGTTTGCTGTTTAGCCTATAGTAACGTTTAAGGTGACGTCTATCGGTACACCATGCGTGTCCTTGGGGGTGATGGAAAATGCCTTGTTCTATTGCCTTTTCTAAAATACACATTCATTTTAGCGTGCTGGCAAATATAGTAAAATCTACAAATACAAAAATGAAATGCAATTGCCTGCTCTAAATGTATCTATCAAACTAGGTAACAATTAAAATCTATGGACAAGTCAATGACATAGGGGGTACATGTTTATCGACATTTGAATTCCATGTATTACCCAGGCCAATCTTTAAAGGGGTATATGTCTAAATCTCCCTGCTGTGTCCTGTCTAGGTGCATGTGTCTGGTGCCAATATGCGCTGATACAAGCACACATTCTTCTCTTTATTGAATTGAATTGAATTTTATTGCACGGAATTGTCCCAAGGGGACGTTTTTCTGCACACACATTTGTAACAGTACCGTTGAACAGTGACGTGGCAGATCCATTGGTTGCATGGGACAATTCCAGTATTGATGTACATAAAATAATAACAAGTGAACCGATTCATCAGTAAATGTTCAATATCCAATACATAATAGGCAATATAATGGTATAATGTGTTTAGCAGAGGGCAAGGACATTATCAGGTCAGGCACGTAGAAACTTATCAGCAGCTAGCCTAAAGCGACGCCTTGTTGGCAGACGCAGCGCAATGTGGTCGAGGGAATCCCAAAGGCTTATCTTATCATTCCTATCCCCCACTACATGTGTTTGATGTCCATGTGTGCAGACATGGACACATGATTGTCTTGGAAGTGAGGCTAATTTAGTTTTCTCGCCAAGAATATGACCTTAGCTGTCGGAATGACGTTCAACAAACATTAGGCCTACTCACTCACGCCAACTTGTCAAGCAATGCCTGTCTTATGTATCATTACTACCAAATATGGGTAGTTATTGAATGGGTATATATAATATATTTGTCTTTTTTCAGACAACGGTGATGGAGAATCTTTTGTCCTCTATGAAGTACGTGCTTAATGGAATGGGGCTACTCCGCATCAACCTGGACAGTCCCAAGAACAGGGTAGGTTCTCTAATAGACGTTACAATTCTGTAAATGGGGACTATGAAAGGGAACTAAACAATTATATAAAATGCATTATCTAGGCACACACGTCAGTCAATGAATAGTTCCCGCTAATATGGTATTTCATGAACTCAATGGGACCACAAAAGGAGGGGGTGGGATAAGGTATGCAGTTAGGACCATGCCAGCTAGTTGCCCCCCCCCCCCCCGTGCAGGCCTAGGCCCTGCAGTCGGGGACGCGGAGGAGTTTTCGTCGCTGACTCTGCTGCGCCATCTGGTGTTATATAAAAACACTACAGAACATTTCCCTTGATGAGGGAGTGATCATTTTTTAACAACGGAGGGGGGGGGGCTGGTGGGTTTGAGGGGGAAGGTCAGAATTTTTTTTGACCATTTGACTGGGGAAGGTAAAAATTTCTTTCAACCCCTCTAAGGGGGGGGGGTCAAAATACTTTCATCCTTTTTCAGAGAAAAAGCTAGCATGTTACTTACTTACTATAGGTTAAAAGAGCGCGTTCCCGGGCGCATTCGCATTCATGCGTGATTTACGTCCTTGAGAGTGGGGAAGGCCAAACTTTTTTCACGTGGCTGCCTGCAAGCCCACCGACCCCCCCCCCCCCCTCCGGTGGTTAAAAAAGTATCACTCCCCAAGTGAACTGTCATGATCAGGTATATTTGATAAAGCAAGTAGGGCAATAAAAAAAGAGAATTCACAAAAAAAAACACACTACATCCAGTATAGCGTTGCTAAAACTATTTGGTTATCGTTCTGCATAATTTGTCCTGAGAATACCCTGTTCTTCAACCAAAAACTTTATCAATATCTGTTCACTAAATTGAACCGACAAAAAAACAATACCATGGTCTACACATAGAACAAGGGACACCAACTAACAGAGATACTCTGTAATGTATGTAGGCATATAACTTATAAGTTGGGGACGGGGTGAAGTGCGAGCATTTGAGTAAGGAGACTCCCTTTACTAAAAGGGTATTGTATCACACATGTTTTATACTCACTTGGTTACAGTCGACATAATGATCTAATCATTTTGGGTCATTTTGTTAGTGCATACGTTTGTATTGTTGTAAGACACTAAATGTCTGTTTCTACTTTGTAAATTTCCATCACGAGTAATCAAAAACTATCGGCATATATATGGTGTATGTCCAATAAAAACTTTTCAACCTCAAAGTATATATCGGGGTACATGTAATACACTACATTTCCTTGTCTTGTAGCTCCATGCTCAGACGGTGTTGGCGTGTCAGCGGTGTTATGACGAGAACCAGATGATGTTGCCTTTCATCTCAAACTCACTCAAATGTCTCTGGAATGACTTGGGCGTCCGGGCCGCCGTCAGCCGGGGCTATGAGTACGAACTCAACGACTCGGCCAGCTAGTGAGTAACTATGTTAACTCTTTATGTAGGCTACATGTATTATGTGTTGAACTTTTTCTACTTTGTTATAACATGTGATCGGAGTCGAATCACTATGGCATTTGACATAGTTAATGCATGTGATACAAAAGTGCCATTCACCCATTGGGGCATATGTGTGTTAAAATTCAGTTTGTTTTGATATTCTTTCAGTGGTAATTATAGCCTAACATGCATATGTAATTAAGATATGTCATAGACCATACATGAAGCCCTCATGTGTATTGTGGATTCACCGATCTTGTTTTTGTCTACGCTAGGGTCAGTCCCCGTTACCCAGTTTGAGAGTAGTATAGGGAAATGACACTTTAAAACTGGGACTGGGCACTATAAATAACTCCCAAAGAAGGCACTCTGTCAAAACCCTACTGCTATATCTGAATATTGTTATACTTTAGGTGTGTAGAGCTGTGTAACTACCCGTAGATGGCTCCACTGTTTACTCAATAGCCGTCCATAGATAGGAGTCTAGATGACACAAGGGGTAGGTAGGATGGGTATCAGGTGGGCTCAGGGCCTAATATAAGGGCCCACTGTGATAGGTGTGCGTGATGTGAATTGTGCCCAGCATTTACTGGTGAATAGGCCGCCTATCACCGTGTGTGCTGCTTTTAGCAACTATTTACTTAAGCATATCATTTGGGTCGCCAGCACCGAGTAGACAGGTTGCTTAGATGGGTAGGGAGCAAGACCTAAAATCACCAAATTCCAACCATTGACATCAGAATGTATTTTTTTTTCTTGGGTGGGGAAGCTGGAACAAAGTGAAAAATGCAGTCCATTTTGTCCTTCACATAATGCATTTTTTTTTTCTTTTTAAAATTTCCCATCTAAAATAGATTTGACATCAGTGGAATCATACATGTTGATATTGATAATAGTAAAATCGAGTGTTACACAATTTACACAATTTCGTACACAGTCATCACATCCTGCCTACCACTACAAGCCCTGTGGTCTAACCCTGTTGTAATGAGGTACCCTGCAGGCTCATATTGACTGTCATCACTCAGCACTGTCACCATTCCATCTATTTATCTCCTGGTGTGTGACCATCTCCTGGCTGACCCCACTGTCCATGTCACAGCTCAGCATTCAAAGCTGGCATAACATAAAGGGTGCTGGAGTTACGCTACCTAGGCAGTAAGAGATGGCGCGTAGAAAACAGTTTATTAGAGCACGCTAGGTGAGAGACCAACAAACAGAAAGTCTCCAAATATGTACACATATGTATACATGTATATGCAGACCATAGATGCCCAGTGTCATTTTGAAAGAGTAAGGCTTGTTTATTCTCTAATCCGATTTGATTTTAGAACTGATGGGGAAGGAGGGGTCTACCCGAGGGGAGGCCTTTTGAGGCCTAGAGATATCTTACCACCTACAGGGGCCTTGTAGACCTACCATAAAGATGAGAAGTCTTGTTGTCTTCAGTAGTCTCGCTATATTGTAGCATTCAGTGGCGGTATACCCTACTGTTTCCTTACGGGGGACACCAATGACAAGGCGGTGCATCAACACAGCCCCTTAATTCCGCCGACAAGATGAGCAGCTGACACCAACCGGAAGTGATCAATCACGAATGATGGCGTCACTTCCTGGAGAGAGCTAAAGCCCCCTACCTTTGTAGCAAATGGGAAGGTGTTAGGCTTTATGGAGACTCAGCCCCATTCAGCTACCCCCTTCAATCCTCTCATATACGCTAAGCCGCAGCTTGTACGCAATGATTTGCGGTAAATATTTATTCATAGTCTATTAACCATTAAGAACCCAGCGTGCTCTTTTTGTAACAAGCCAAGGTACCCATATGGAAGTGCATCTTAACTCCCTATATTGCCAGTTGGCACCCCATAACACAGGTTTGCTTGTGTTTCTGGCAATAGGCGCCCCATATGAGTGGGTTGTGGTGAGTAGCTCAGTGCTGCTCAGTGCTCCTTGCAGTACCCCTACCCACAGTACCACCACACAGCCACCACCAGCACCACCCTCCACCACCAGCTGATATCGACGCCACCTTCAGAAGTGATTGCCACCACTTGGGGGACAGCAGCCTGAAGGGGAAGCACTGCTTTCGGCGGGTGGTGCTGGTGGCCTTCTGTGATGGCCAATCTTAGTTTCACAGCCACCTAGTAAGGCTCTGGCAACCGCCAATGCGAAAACACCCATCTTAGGGGCTAATTTGGACTATCACTTACACTTATTAGTGTCAGGCCTTCTGGCCTAGTATTGCACAGACCAGCAGTCTCATATATAGTTACTAATCATGATTTCATGGAGACCATTCAGCAGTAGTAGTAGAATTGGAGAGTTGTCCAGTGTGGTAGCTGCATGACCCTGAAGACCCCAGCAATCCCCGCTCTCCCCCACCCCCACTCACCCATATATTTCTATTTGAAGCAGGTCGAATATACCCACAGGCACATGTGATCCCTGCTACAATGGGATATGGACTGGCTGCTATTACTACCATCATAAGGGGTGCATCCACTGCCGACGGATGGACCATCCGTCGGTTTCATCCGTCGATTTTATCATTGTTTTCTATGGAGCAAAACACGGATGAAGGGCGACGGATGGTCCATCCGTCGCAGTGGACGCAGCCCTATAGCAGACATGATGACGGACCATGCCCCTCTGTACAATATAACTTAGCAGTAGTTGCTGTCTGAAGACTATTATGCCTCTCATCCCCTATCCACCCATAACACCATCCCATCTCACCCTGTCATGTTTGTTCCGGAGAATGCATTTATGCCTATGCACTTGTACACACGACATACATGTCTAGTGCATTCCCATGTCAGACATCACTCTAGCTTGGCTCTCCCGGAGACTCTTATTACATCAGGCAGTATTAAAGGCGCCTTGGTCCCCAGCCACTGTTTCTTTCTTTTTATTGGCATACAGTCCTGTTGCTATGGGCTGTTATTGGATTTGTCTTCCCGATGCTAGTATAGTTCTATTAAAGGTGTCTTTAACCCTTTGGCATCCATCACATTGGTGCCGTGTACCAGTAATAGAGATCCTTTTCCTTGAGTCCACATAGTGCTGAATTTCCATATGATAGGCGGGGTTAGTGTGTACATACGCAATGTTACGGCAGTACAGATCTAGTTCTAAGATAATTCGTGCATTGTAATTGCCTCTAATAGGTAGTATTAGCTTCCTTGGTATGATTAAACACGATGTTGTTCCACTTGTCGTATAACTCCTTCCAACTGATACTGAAAAGTTTCAACTAGATATTAAGTCATGTGTTGACACTTTGCCGTTCTAATACGTATGGGTATGTAGATTGTGGGTTACGTGTTGTAGCAGGGATGGGGAGGTTAAGGTCGTGAATGTAAGGGTAGGCTAGGTATCAGGAGCGACCGATAACCCATACTAGAATGATGCCAAGAAGGGACACGGGGCACTGCCGCGCCTGGCTGGGCTCAATAATGAACTTGTTGTAGCGTCCATGGCACTGGGGCCGGCAATATGGTACAAAAGCCCCTGTACGAGCTACTTATGGTCAAAGTCATAAAGGAGTCGAATCTTCCAATAAAGAACCACTTCATGAAGTGTCGCGTCCAATTTATCAGTGTTAAAGGCCTTCTATTTCGAATTTAGGCCTGTATAGGCCCCAATGATGAAGATTGTTGCTCGGTTGAAAGGTATTCAAATACAGTTCAAAATTGAGTTGACAATAATTTACAGCCCAGGTACAAAGAGAATTGCTCCATTGTAAACTTTCTGTCATCGATGATAGTTATACTCTCGATAACGACAAGCAAGAGCTCCGTTGAAGTGTTCGTCAAGGAACATGTGCGTAATATATGGAAATGAGCACAGTAGTCAGGCAAAACCAGGATAGGTGCTCCGGGGTTATATCTTTTGTGAGCTGATTAGGCTTTTCTCATAGATAATGTCTGTTCACACAGTCTAGTATGAGCTAACCCTTTGACTTGTTGCTTTCGCACAGTTATTTTCAACACATGGACAGAATCTGTTCAGAAAAGTTCCAGCCATCTCAAGCCGACGTGCTGCGTGCACGGATACGGACCACGAGCATCATAGAAACGTGCTTCAGAATAAATGGCATCATCTTTAGGTAAGTTGCCATTTCACCCATGAAAATATCGGGCATCATAATTGAATGACAATTGAAATAATGCATGAATACTTATGGGATGATGGACATAGAAAAGAAAATATACTAGTTCCTTTACATTTATCTTCTGTGGGAAATGCCTCGAAGTAGATTATTCCTATATTCGTCGAGCTTCTCTGGACCTTGGAAGTCGGGTTATCACGGGGTAACTAAAATTAAGTCAGACTATAATCACATTTAGGGATCAGACCTCTATTTCGATTTCTTATCTCTGCCTTTCAAATCCATTACCCTGGCATTTATGTCATTGTCACTTAAGCTAATGAGCGTTTCTGTTACCCTCAACTCATAATTAACAGGATGTTTGATGTGGGAGGCCAGAGGTCAGAACGGCGGAAATGGATCCAGTGTTTTGATGACGTGAGGGCTTTATTATTTGTGACGGCCCTCAGTGGATACGACATGACATTATTTGAGGACCCCTCAGTGGTAAGGCACTCCATGTTTTTCTCTTCTTTTTTTTCAACAAATCATTATCATTTGATCCTCATTTGAGCATATTACTGCCTGATCACTTAATCCTTAGTCTATGGGCACATGTGTATATACGAGGAATGTGAACAAGTATCATTATCTCATATTGTTTATCCATGTATACAATGTAAGGCTCAATAAGTTTAGCTCCTTTTCTTGTCATGAGGGATGATTAAGTCAGTAGAAATACTGGCACCGAATGGTTCTAAACGACGCCAAAGGTCTGCTGTTACGAATAGGCCGAGGCCTCATCTGAATCATATTCCCTTATACTTAAAAAAACTTTATAAAGAATGATGTTTCGTTAGTCTAGTTTATCCGCGCATTTTTTTATACCTATTAAACTAAAATAACGTTTTTGATACCTACCTAAAATAATGTCATGATAAAGATTCAGTTTGTTATCTTTTATTTTGTGTAATCGCGGCTTTCATTTCCGTTTAAAATTAGCGCCAGAAATTTCCATAGACCACCCAAGCATTGCGTGGGTCTAACTGGGAGAAAAAGATAACTGAAAAGAGCCCACCCCATTGACGTCGTTCTTCTGGCCTTTCTCGTGTCCCAATGAAAGACTAAATTGCCTCCTCTGGTGATGAAATGTACCTGTCCACAAAACTATCCTCAATTCGTAATCCCAATCCTCTGTCCAGTCACCCGCGGCCCTTCGATAAAAAAAAATGTTGAGAGGGCGACGGCGGAGGAATGACCTCCCCGTGAGATCCCCATTTCTTCCCACGCGTAAGAATCTGTTTGTCTCATTTGTCCCTTTTTCCTCCCCATACAGAACCGTCTAGATGAGAGCCTTAAGTTGTTCAACCAGGTTGTCAACACCCAGTTTTTCAGGGATACGTCTATAGTAAGTCTTCCCAGCTATATGCCTACCCATGATTCCATGATGATAATCTTAATTGTAGGGTTTGATAGTTAATAGATGGTTTTCTGTTATATTGAAGGCTTATGCTATTCCTATTTTAAATGTTTAAATTAGAGAACAGGGTAGGAGCTACTTATCACTATGAAAATGGTTACGTCATAAACTATGCTCGTATTAAATAGTATATCAAATTGATTTTACCTTAAATGAGCAGTTGTGTTTCCTTCATACAAGACTCAAATTCGGAGGAGTCAAAACGTTTTTTTTATGAACAGACAGATGACAGTTTCTTAAGATTATCATACTCTTTCTTCCTATAGATCCTATTTTTGAACAAGCTTGACTTATTCCGGGAAAAGATCCTGACGTCAAACCGACATCTGCGGTACTACTTCCCACACTTTACAGGTGAGCTAATGCACAATGGCGTGGGAAGATTCTTTCGGGAGGAATAATCCTTGGGTATATATGCCTACATCTGCATCAGTTTTTGGGTAGCCTAAGATGGGAGGCATGCATTCTGATTCTTTCCTGGGCCAGGGAGATTGCCGTCGCGGTTGGCTATAGCCCCTTGAACTGTCCGAAAAACACTGTCCACACCTAGCAATCAGAATTTCCCTCAATCTGTCCCCGCCCACCACTGTATGTAAACCTATAGATGCAGAGGTTGTCCAACATTTTACATTATACACTCTCACCTATTATGCAGGCGGTTGTAACGCATTACCCCTAGTTATACATGCCCTCACGTGGATCATGCAAATTCTTTGTCTCACCTGCATTAGGTATACAATGTGAATCTTTACACGTTGCAAATACTGTCCATGAGTAGACTCACTACTATGATTTGTGTTACGCCAAAAAGAGAAAAGTGTTGTAGAACTGCTAGGTGTAACAACACTGCTAGAAGTGTCTTTGAGTGATCTGTCGGACAATATACCAATCCTGCCTGCCATCGCACAGAGTCCCCACCACCAGATACTGTCCATACCACAACATGCGATGGTAGAGAATTAGCTGCTGTTGCTACAAACTTAATCTGCTGTATGTTAAGGAAATGTGGTAAGGGAGATCTGCTACCTCAGTTATAGCTTCACCCTAATCAACTCTTAAGAATACACAGTGAACACACTGGACATTGCACTTCTCTGTGGGATAATAGTTAATATTAGCCTACCCAATTCTACCACAACAAAATTGGCATATGAAAGTCAGACACACTAATATAACAGAGGGTGTGATCTGATGGTGGGCTGTATTGAATTAACTCCTGCCAATTTAGAGTAGGCAGCTAGATTAGTATTGAAAAAATCTCATATTGGGCATTTTTGATTTTGTTCAAACCTGCATGCATGCAAACTCTGCCCCTTGTGACTTTTGGGTAAAGGTAAACTGAACACGCCTTTTTCGGCGTTCCGTTATAAGGGAGTGGTCATTATTTATCGTTTCTATTCAAGTACAAGGTTAAAGTAACTAAAATAAGTTGTACGGTATAAATGGTTGGCTTGGTATAGACACAGAGAGATCAGAGTAGCAGGTGTGAACAATCGACCTGGCACCCACTAATTAGAGCAGACGGGAAGGTCAAATAAAACGAACACAGCTCTTTGGTCCAAGGAAAGGCCAAAGCAGCAAATCTCTCACCGCCTTGTCCTTGCCTGTTGTCATTGACATAAGATCTTGTTTCCCTCGTTGATTTGTCTGTTATAAAAGTTCTATTTTAGAAAAACGAACACCCTGTGTTCATAGTTTATTTTCGCGGGGATATTTAAATACAGCGCAATAAAATGTTATGACTATTTTAGGGCCTAGTTCTACCTGCCGATGAAAATGCTACAAATGACTTCAAGTATATGCGAATTGGTGCTCGCCCTCCTGTATTCCAATTCAATTAGGACCTCGCTTTAATTGGCAAACAGAGAGGCATTCATCCGCCATACCAGACCGACAGGAGCATACATGCCGACCGAGGTTTGCTGGGAGGGTGGAGGCTCTGTAAGAAGTATATAGAGAAGGGGGGTTGTCGCAGGCCAACACTTGCCTGGAATTGATGCATTTCCAATTGTAGGCCCTATACACCAAAACTATAGATAAAGTCTACCGCCCATTGAGATATTGATGATTCAGAAGATTAACTTATCAAAATATTGTTGTATATGATTAACCTAACTGTGTGATGAGCTAAACTACAATGCTGCCATACCATTTTCTAGGTGCAGATTACGATGTGGATGCTGCAGCCATCTTTATCCAGGTTATGTTCCTGCGGCAGATCCAGCAGCCGTCCAAGGTGGTCTACCCCCACTTCACCACAGCCACCGACACGTCCAACATACAGGTGGTCTTCCAGGTGGTCATGCACAGCATTATCAAGGAGAACCTGGAGGCTGCACAGCTCTTGTGACAACACACAATATCTGTGGTTTCCTGCACACTCATGTTTGTTACTACTATATATAGTGTATGAGGAGGTTAGGAAAATAGACAAGGACAGTTATGTAGCTTAACACACTGTTAAAGTGAAGACCCCATGTAGACTTTATGGTTCTACAATGCCAGAGGTACACATCTTAATTGTTTGGTAAGCTGCATATTTTAGTGAGACAGAATATGTGCCTGTTATATCCTCTCTATCCTTTACTACATTATTCAGCCTTCTGTGTACGTGTTCGTTTCTAGAATTATCATTGGTATATAATACCACCAGAGCAGAACCTTTGTAGCAGGGCGTCAATCATCACAGAGAGCTGATGCTACCATGTGAATTATACTTATCCTTATTTGTATTTGTCTACCCTTGAAAAGGGAGTCAAAAGTTGCAGATAAGTAAAGGCAGCATTGACTGGGTAGAAGGAGTTATGCATATGCATGTGCTAGGGCTATAACAGTATACTGGAATATATAATGATTAAGTAAGTCCTAGGCCTATGCCCTATATACTCATATTGTTTTGTCAAACACCATTGTTCTCTAAATGGGATAGAGCTTAATTTGCTACATGCATAGAAATATAACAAAGTTGATCAATTTTGCTGTTAAATCTAGGCTGAACAAGTAAAGGCCCATCAATTATTTAAAGTGCTTTTAAACTACGCAAGGTTCATGCATATTTTAGGTATAACGGTATTTATCCAATGGTATTTAGTAAAGATTAAGTCCTAGCCCCATCTTCCCAATGAGCAGCACGTAGGCATATATAGCTAAGCCTCCATATCCAGTGGGGTATTGCAACGTTTCAAAGGATTAACCCATGTGAATACTTGAATAATGCTGTCACAAGAAGTGTTCGATGGATATTTCTTTTCATACCATGGTGCGGGGCTTATTCATTAAAGGGTTATTTCTAAAATTGAATATCTCATCACCTAAAATATATCTATGCCTATCATCACACAAAATGCATCACACAATACCAATCGACTAGTGCCAAGCTACTATAGCTTTGACTTTCGGGCTGTATTTTTAATTTTTGGTTGTTGCCAGTAGACAGTCGACATTATTAAAAAAAAAGTGCAGAGCAACCCTAATGTTGATTGCTTATTATGAAGAATAAATGGATTCTGAATGTACAGGAAATCTCATTTTTTCTCGGATCCAGTGAGTGACATAGAGAGTGTATCCAGGAAATAGTGCCCTTTGTGCTTACAGTGCCTTTGATTACTCATGCACAGTGTAGATATATCTACACCAATAATAAATGCCTCTACGCCGTTATCCCACACAATCACATTTTATAAATGTTATTCGAGTTGGCCTTTGAGTTATACTGTAGCCCATAGAACAAAAGGGAGCAATCCTTAACCATGGTCTGGGTTTAGACCTACGCGAGATCTGAATTCCATAACTCGATGGATATATCCACTAGGTACTGCTTCGTTGTCTAAAAATATAATCCAATTCAATCTAATTTTACTCGGTTAGTTTAAAACTTAAGGTTCTTGATGTTAACTAGTGGGAATTTCTATGTATGGCCTAAGGCCACTGATTGATCTCGACATGAGTTATTCATCAGGCCAAATAAAAAAAAGGTTTGTTTCCAGTAACCCAACCGACCATAGAAAAACAGGGGCAAAGAAACTTTTTTTTGTGATTTTGAAGAATTTGTCTCATTTTTTCATATTTTAAAGAAGTTTTTCATTACTTTTTGAGGATTTTTCCTGTATCCTTTCCGTGTTCAAAGAATTTGATACATCCATTAATATGGGCCCTAACATTTCCTGTATAAATGTAAAAAAAAAAAAAATCAAAAAAAAAAAAATCCGACCTACCCTAGCTCTTTGAGCTTTGTTACTGGAAACACACATTTTATTTTTCTTGGCCTCATGCAGTTACGACCACTTGGGGGTATAATCCTGTTATCAATATAAGTATGGTGTATTGCGATGACAGAAGTGTTTTCCATTCCGGGTGCATCTTCTAGGTACAATGTATATATATATATATATATATATATATATATATATATATATATATATATATATATATATATACACATATGTGTGTGTGTGTGTGTCTATAATGGCCTGGGATATTATGATAGTCATGATCTCATTTCCGGTCTAATACTCTGTATACATACAAATTTATAGATCTATGATTATTATTATTCTGGTCATTCCTTATAAATATCCTGGTCTCAGAATTGTCATAGAAATTATTATTCAAATATCCCCTATAAAGATGGAGAAGAATCGGTAACTACCCGTGTACAGAAAGACTATACTAGTTAGACCCACAAGAAATAGTTTCTATCAAATTGACCTGTTATTTGTCAATGATACTAGCTCAGTGACAAATATTTCGGCCAAATGAAATATATATGTCCGTATTTTTGTGCTAGATTTCAGTCCCATGCTAAGCATTTATTAGCTGAAAAGCAACACAAATTGTAAAGGCCATGTTCACCCTTATTTTTAGGGTTATGTTATAGGATATGTTCGTTATTCCCTTGTGTACATAATATGGAATGCCATAGAAAAGTGTAAAAATGTATATATAAAGTGTTCATGATATGCATCGCCTTTCCCTACACAGGATGCCTTCATTACAAGAATTATTCCAGCTTTGCATGAAAAACAAACAAAAACAAACAGTAATTAGAGACACATATTTTGATATCGTTTGCGATGCCTTGCGTTCATGAACGCAGGCACCACTGCCAAAGTTCTCCCAATAGAATGACTGATAGACGATCAAAGTGACTTTTATCTAAACACGTCATATATGCGGTTCCAGCTTTGGACAAAAGTTATTCCCGTATATATGTTGATCATTATTCGAATAATTTACGTCTGACATGGACTTACTTTCGTACTTTGTTCACCTTCACCTCCATAAAGATTAGCAAGATTCCGTTTGTAATAGATAAAGGTCACTCTATGTACAACGTTAATCTAGAGGAGCCAATTATATGTACAAAATCATGTTTCAAAATAAATGACTATATAAATTTATTTTTTTTTGTGTGTGTGAATTATCGAAGAACTGAGACCGAGCACTACGGTAGTACCTTAGTTATCCAAGGCTTTAGTATTCGGTCACGTATGTTTTGGGTGGATACGATTAATTTTAAAATCAAACCCTCAATCACCCATGTATTTTATCAAAGTGCATGCTCAAAATGGAGATGATAAGCTCATATTGTTTGTGGAGGGAGACAGCCACTTTGGACATACAGGACACTTTGTTGTTGAAGTGCTTCCCCTTTTCTAGATACATAAACCTACATATTGACATCAAACCGCAGAGGTATACGTTGTTGTCAATGATAGCAAATATGTCACAAGGAATGAATAATTCAGCCCCATGTCACAACAAGTTTATGGCGAATCTATTTTGATAGTGTCTTCTTAAAGACCCTTCATTGGACTAAGTTATTACCCTGGAATTACAAAAGAAGTGTAAATGGAGCCCCCCCCCCCCCACCTTCATAATTCTGTACTACCGATATTTTCTGCAACTTGTTGAAAATCTCACCAACCATCCTATCTCTGTAGTTTAAGGGACTCGATCTGTGGAGGAGGAGGAGGAGGAGGAGGGTGGGGATGTATCGGTAGCACATCTAAGATTTAATGTATGAGTTTACTGTGACTGCATCCTGGATCTATCCAGAACAATTTTGTGCCTTCGTGGCTAAAGTTAAAGAGACTGAATCTGGGCTTAGTTGGCTCGTTTCGCCTACCGGTAGTTATGTAGTCAATTGAAACTGGGTCAAATAAATCAGCAAGAAGGATTTTGCTTCGATAAGTCTGCACCAGGGGAAATATATTTTATGCGTTAGGCCCAGGGCAAATTTATCACACAAAATATCTACAAATATTACGCAATTGTGAATATTCCTTGATGTCAAACGCTATGTACGACCTTAATCTACTTCTATACATTTACTATAGTCTACGTATTTTTCACACAAATATACCACTAAAACACTCACATGTTATCTAGCACATCATGCGTTTTATTATAAACAATAACAATGTGCCAACATGTTAATTTAAGTAAATGAGTGAAACTGAAGAACGGACTAGACTTTACTGATAGCTACTCCCACTTAGTTTAGAGTGATGAAATATAACAGACCACAAACTAAAGGTATACTACATTTAATATGTTCCTTAATCCACTTGAACAACATCAATAGTTCTGATATGATTGTACATACACAAGGCCTTGGCCATCCAGCACTACTGTGGCAAGACAGGACCGTTCACATAACATCACATGCTCGAGTTGCACATCTACAGTGAAAATAAAGAAGCAGCGGCAAAGGAGCTAAGTAACAAAATAGGTCATAATGGCAATACTAATTGTTATAGCACAGGCTGAGAGATCAATATGGAATTCCCACATGGCACTAGAATTATTAGTCACAATTTAGGCTCATGATTACGCGGATCTGCCTATTCCAGTCATATCATATTACTGGATCGTAAGCACTAAGTTGGTGAATTGGAAAGTCTGGTGGAAAATTTGGCATATGTCAGAAAAGTTGAGGATAAGATAAGCAGAAGCATAGATGATCATTGATGAATTTAGCTTTTTAAATATGTTGTTACCTTAATGATACTCAATCTTAACATCAAGAACATTTGTATTTTATGTTCATCTAAATAAAGCTTATAACAAATTAACAAGAAAGAATCAGAGAAGAACCAAGGCAATAGATTTGTAATGGCAGCAGAGGTAAGTTAAATCATAGGCAAAATTCTATACTACAAAAACAGCCTGTAAATCGGGCGCATTAGAAAGCTAACACAAAGAGAAACATAAACAGAAACCCTACACATTTAGTCATATTGCAAATAAATGATTGGGACTACACGGGAGTCTACTCACATACACATTCAGTGATGATATGGATACAGCTTTGGCCCTACTTCTCACAACATCAACAACAGTGACATCTAATAACATATGGTCCCTCGATCTTGCATTGCAATCCACTAACTCCTTTACAACGGGCATGAAGACCCTCGAAATATTTACATTTTGAATTCCAACGTCTGAAACCAGTTAAGAGAAACAATATCCCAACAATATATACTACACTGTAGACATGACTCCAAGTGACTGGAGGCCTGACCAGATGTATTGTAGGATACAGATCACCAACGTAAGACAAAGTCCCTGCTGCATATTTTACAACAATTTATTCTAAGCTGGATTGAATAAGTACATCAGTCATTTAACAATGTTAGGACGATCCCGGAGTTAGAGCACACAGACATGCTTAGGTGGCCGTTTGTGGACATAACTCTTTGAGTTTAGTTATGGTTGGTACAATTGCGGGTTCATGCTTTGAGGCAATACTAAGCTGAATCTGGTTTAGCATTTCAGTTATTATTACACACATCGTTTAAGCCTTTCCCTAACCATGAATGTGTCTCTATTTAAAACGACCTATTGCAAATTGCTTTCTGACAAGAAGCACTGTTTAGGATATTTCAAAATGCAGCAGAACATTCAAATTTTTCCCCCACAATATTGTACGGGTGTAATGAATAGGTAATAAGGTTGTTCATTAAAGCCCTTTTGTATTGATGACCTGGTCCATACCACCTATCCAATATAATATGATTTTCCTACCAGAAATTCAGGTGTGCTTTTCAAAACTGACAACCAGGATTTTCGATATTTCCACCCAATATAGCACCCAGCATAACTCGTTTTACAACAACTGTAAACCATTTCTATTTGAGGAAGTTCAACAAGGCTCTATATATTGGTTACGTTGGGTATGGTCCAGGCAGTTGACAACTACTGGTAATTGGGTTTGGCCCTAGCTTTAGTTCTCTGTAAAGGCCATGGTAATGTCATAATGTTTAACACAAATCTATAACCCTCTGCACCTGCACTCTACAGATGCTTACAAAATAAATATAGACTTTGTCATGCTGTGCTTAACTTCCATTTCCTTAAGTGCCCAGTGAGTGAAATAGGTGTTTTAGCTCAGGTCTCTCCCCCACATGCGTGTTGCTATTAGTCACTGGTATGTACATTATATTATAGTTTGTCTACCAAATTTCGCTTCACATGACGTTCACTACCTGACACATACCTGACACTTAGGGAATGTTACCATCTACCAAGTACCACTACTACTCAGAGAAACCTACATCTACTGCACACTTACCATCACGTGTATACACGTATGCCAACAGTTATCGGTGGAAAGAAGACCTATATGGCTTCTAAAGTTCAGTGCATTTTCATATATTCATATAATTTATTATATAATATATTCATTTATATAGCTCAAATATCAGTATCATTTTCACTACCTACAACAATTTGAGTCTCAAATCACACATGTATACAGTATGCTATCTCTATTCGCAGACTTATTCAGTCACACTGCTAGACCTAGAATTAAATAACCTATGATACAGCCAACAACATACCCCCATGACCCATGTAGATGACCACTGGCATGTATGTAGATCTATGTGACGCCCACTACTAGAAGTCACAAAGTCTAAATACATGACCAGCATTATAATATATTAGTCTTGGGAAGTCTCCATCAGCTGTGCACGACACATCATCAACAAGGGACCAACAGAGCACTGGGCTTATTTTCAATTTACCTCCCATTATATCACTGCCCTCCAACCCACAAATTTGTTCAGATATTACACCTTATGCGTATACATGTATTGGCATGGTGAAGCCCCAGGGATTGGATTCTATGTAATGTGGTTATGTTTCATTTTGTTAAGTATTAGTTGAGGACTGGCATGAGGCCTAAAGAGAAATGATATGTTCAGGGCCAAAGCGACAACGCTGACATTGTTGGGTCCTTAGGAAGAAAGCACTGCCCCCTTCCGTTGGCCACTGCCTCGACCCTTCTGTAACTATCGGTAATTCTGAAGGACAAATTATACATGCCATTCCAACAGAAACTGCTTTCTTCAACCTATCAACCATTCATTTCTCAGGGTAACCTGTTTGGATTTTCTATTTTTGGTTTCTTTCTTTTGTTTTGGGGCATCACTTTAATGACATCATATATGTGTTGTATGCCATTATACCCTTGCTATAGTTAGGTTAGTTATTACTATATACAGAAAACCCGGGGAGAGGTAGCGGTCCTGCATGGGTACCAAGGGTGAGGTGCGAAGAAGCATGAAGAACAACTCATTCTGTACAATATTTGGTCTCACAGCACCTTAGGAGTCTTGGTCCTTGAATACATAAATTGCTCAGCAACAGATGTGTAGAATGTAAGTCTGTGAGCAGCTCAGAGACCATACACATTGGCCATGAGCTGCTCACAGTGGGGCAGTTCCATTGGTTAGTGTGGGAGTTACTTCTATTCTCTAGTTTTACAGGCTCACATACACTCTCAAAATAGCATGTTTGATTTGGATGAAGATGCAAAGTTGAGTATCCACCATTGGTGTGGGCAGATACAGCCAAAATTGGCATTTTTAAACAAAGACTGACCCCTGGTCCGTTATCAGATGGCCACTTGCTGACCTGCAAGACTTGGGAGGGGCTGAATATGTTCCCCCCATCAGTATATTAGGGATAACAGACCACCACTATAACACTGTTTGGGCTGATATCGCTTATTTCATGCAGCCCAATGCACAGGTCAGCCAATGGGTGAACCCCTTCATTTACCTCCCTGGATGGGAATGTGCCCCATGGCCAGGACCGCCAACCCTCCGCTGTCACAACACTCTAATGCGGGTGGATTCCATCATTCTCTATCTTACAGGATTGGGTGAACATGAAATAAAGGTTAACTGAAGAACTGCTTTGTTAACTTTATCTACAGGGCATTAATCATGGCAATCCATCGAACTCCACCTCTTTGTTACAAGAGCACCTTCTGGTTCCCTTATTCACTGACTACACTATCAGCGTCAGTATGATCAACATCTCATTGTTACAACCACTTCACCAATCAATGGTGCTATGGGCAGATACCTGCGATCTTATTGCTGCAATTCCACAATACCAGTAACCAGAAGCCACAATGACACTGACACTGATAAGCACCCCTCAATACCATCAACTCACACTGACACCATGTCATCAGGAGAAACAATTCCATTCATCACCAGGAAGATATTCTTGATAGAAAGGTACAATTGGACCATCAAATAACCAATGTCGTCAAATTTACACCCTCCCTTTTAAACTATGTACAATACATGCCGAGATGACGATGACCCCCTCCCCCCATCACCAATAATAATGTAACATGTCATTGATCTACAGCATGCCTGGATAACAAAGTCCAAACAGTGACAGTAAGGTTAATTGCATTCTGATACCATGGAGCTTCGAATATTTACCCTAGTAAATTAAATTAGAACTTTCTTTTTAGCACAGTAGCAGCCTGACCAACTAAAGTCCTCTGACCCACCCTAGGTGTTTGCTGATAGTACTGGGGATAGGCCATGGAGTTATCATGAAAACAAGTGTTCAAGTGTTATGAGGCTAGGATGTCCTCTGTTTGCGGACTTCGTCAAAAAGACTAATCGTTGGGAGCGTGGACCTTCATGACTAATGTTCTTTTGCGAAATTCAGAGGTGTCTTTTTGATGTAGCCGTTAGAGCACACGAAGAAAACAGAAATGTATCTTTCTTCATGATACTAGTGTAATAAAAAGAAAGTCCCCATTTCCAAATCTTGGTCCACGCTGTTTTCTCTGTAATCCTACTGCTCCGAACAGAAAGTTGATACGTTGTTGTTTCGACTTAATTGTGTATGTTTAATCCCGTGAGTTAAAAAAATTGTGAAGCCTAAAGGATACCATGGCAACTAATGAAACAACCCCTGTATTTTTTTACATGGCTCGACAGTTTGCACTGTGTCCAAGGCTAATAGTTTGAAATGTGGCATCCGCAAAGTGCTTGTACTACACATTTGCTCTCTGTATATATTTCTTTTACTCAATTTACCCCTACTGTGGTGACAGCACAACAGAAACACACATCATAACACTCGCTACTGGTACTTTTATAACTGTGACTGCGGCGCATTCCTCCATCATCTCATACATGAAATTTGGGGTGGCCACCCACTTGTGAGCAGTAGACTGACCCACTTGCTGTTTGGAGTAGTTCTAGAAGAGGGGTTCCTCCACAGGCCGCCAGGTGGGGTGGTCGATGATTTTCTGTCTCCATAATAATCCATGCACAAACTTACTCCAATTGGGGTTGGCGGGGAGGGGTCGGGGGACAGACACCAATTGTCCACCCTGCCTCCTCCCCTTGTAGCACTGATTGCTCCATCCATGGGCTGATTAGTAGGTGGGAGGGTTGAAGTCACCCGGTGGGACCTTGTTCTCATGGCTGCCGAAGGGTGGCTGTTGGTAGGGATCACCGGTCTCTCCGCTCGGGTAGGTCGAGTAGGGCGATGGGGTGGGCTGCACTTGTCCCTCAGGCTCGTAGGACGAGGCAAAGGCCTCAGATGCCCCCTGGCGGAAGCGCAGCACTGCCAGCACACACAGACCAGCCTAGTAAATAGAGAGAAGCGTAGACACCATTATAGAAACGATATAGATTGTGCACTTGATACACCCCTGTGAATCATCAAGCTCTAATATAGAAAACACTAACCCAGTCATACACTGACATAATAGCTAAACACAGTTGTAGGGTATTATGGTTGAAGCTGAGACCATGTATTACGTTGTACGCAGATGATTACATCCATTCTACATAATACATCGTTACTTCCAGTTTCCATTATCCATGAACAATAAGACCATCATCTCGTGGAGAAATATGGGAAGACACTGTAGATATACGGCCATAACACGCATTGTAGTTTATGGTATCGACCAGTACGCTAGGATTACTACCCCTCCCCCACCTACCCACCCACCATTCACCCCGGTCTAACGTCCCCACAATACCCAGTCCCTTAGGCCGCCTCAGCAGGACAGGCTGACTGGGACGGCCGTCGGACATTTGCTTCTTCCGGCACTGCCTCCTGATTCACTTGCATTTGGGCCCACAGCAAACACCACTTGTGTTATACTACTACCCGTCCTATTGACGTCACGTCACGGCTGTCCTGCACAGGCAGGTGCCTCTGCTACAGTTAGAGGCTGCGTTCTGCTACTACTGCCTGAACAATGTCAACTGTCCATCTTATACATGTAGTAGCCACCCACCACACACGCATTCCACCTTTCATATTTCCCTAGTACAGGGGCGTAGGAAAAAGTAGAAAAATTTGCCAAGAATTCATAATAAATTGAATAAGGAACAAAAACTTGGCATCTCAAATTAGAATGGTAATAATAATGGGATAGGGAAAATGAGGACCTGGGCCCCAGATTAGATCTAAAATTCACCAAAAGGTACTTTTCTGTACAAATTTCATATGGGCATGTATAGGTGCTATTGCGCTTGAGCCGACAATTCAAGGTGGGGCCCCCACTGCCCCCCCCCAATGAAGATTTGCTTCCTACGCCTCTGTACTACTGTATCTCTAGCAGAGACAACTTGAATAAAGTAACCGATACCAATAGCCGGCAAATATCTAGTCCTATTTTTCTGAGTGCAATCTGCCCGTGGGTTACATGAGAGAAATAGTGTGCAGCTCACTAGGAGAAACAATGTTGTACTGGTTGTTAGATGGGTGAATAATAGGGTCCAAGTGAGTTGGTGAGTGCACACATGAGTGGTGTGGAGTTTGTGGCTGAGTGGATTGGTGCATGGAAGTGAATAGATGAAGGAGACCGAGTGACATACTAGGTGAGTGAGTAAATCTGAGACTGGTTAATGAATGGGTGAGTGATTGAGTCCTAGGAATGAGTGTGTATGTGGTAAAGGTCCATCGGTCGGTTGAGTTGAGCTGAGTTAAGAGAGTAAGAAAAGGATTGTTGTTAAATGGGTGGTGGAATAAGGTAGCTAGTGAGTGAGTGAGTGAGTGAGTGAGTGAGTGAGTGAGTGAGTGAGTGAGTGAGTGAGTGAGTGAGTGAGTGAGTGAGTGCGTGCGTGGGTGGGTGGGTAACTGGGTGACTTGCTGGGTGGTGGATGGCAGTGTGAGCGAGTGATAGCTGAGTGGGTGGCTGACTGAGTGAGTGGATGGTAGAATTTCTGTGTGGGTGAGTGAAAGACAGGGTGGTTAAATGAGTGGGTAGGGGTGCTAGCGATGGTTCCAGAGTTGGCTGGTGCTGACTGTGCTGTACCTATTAACCAGCACATCGATCGGTACCCCCCCCCCTTCCCCAACCCACACACCGACTACCCTGGAGTCAACTCAGCCTCCAGTATACACTGTATTAAAGAAGCTACCAGTCGTCAACAGAAAACCCTGAGCCACCACACACCAAACCCTACATAGGACGTGCAGCCGAGAAGTGAACTTGGTCCTCGCCACATCCACCCAATCCCATATCTGTTGGTGACAGGATGGCGGGGTAATGAGGTTGGTTAGAACAGCCCCTTAGAGGTTGCGCTGGGACAGTGGTAGGAGGAGTTGCAACTGGTGGAACGGCAGCAAAGTGATGAGCGATCTTGAGGAGTGGTAATACGTTTGTTACCATGGTAGCAGAGGTGGGAGAGTTGAGCGTGGGCGGGGCGTGGCGTGAGGGGTGGGTCAGACAGACAAGACACCCTCTGAGCCCAAGCGTGGCCACAGCCAAATATAGGAGGCTGGGGACAGTAGGTAGGAGGGATGAATGAAGCGATAAATGGATATCGGAAGGAAGGCAGGATGGAGGGGGGGAGGGGAAGCTGGGATGCTGAGATGTACAAGATGAGGGAGACTCCTATATATGGAGGGATAGATAGATATAGGGGAGAAGGCTTGGTCAATTATAGCTTAGAAATCTAAACTCTCATCTCTGTACCGCCGTGAGAGTTTAGAGAATCTCATGTTTGCCAGTGGGTGGCTGCATGTATATCTGCTCAAAGACTACACTTTTTCGGCCATTAATACTTACAATTTCTTAAAATTTTGAAGATCCCTGCAAGGAGAAATATGTTAGCTATGCACTCATCGATTTTTGAAACCGGATGGCTTATAATAAATATTCTAGAGCACATTTCCTGCACACACCTCTTGTCCTTCTGTCACCTTCCCAGCTGAGCGGGAGAATGTTGGAGGTATAAATAGACTTGAAAGTAGGTTAGAACTCTATGCTTTTGTCCCTCCTCCCTGAAGAGTTCTTCACCCATCTGTAAACATCCGGTTTTCTAAACTCTCACGTCAGCCACAGAGATGAGAGTTTAGATTTCTAAGCTAGGTCAATTGAAGGAGGGTATGTGGGACTCCCGGAGGGATTAAAACGCACTTGAATGAGGAGGGAGAAAGACAGGGAGGCACTGAGAGCGGAGGCAGCCATGGAGAAAGGATGCCAGAGTGAGGAAGGCAAGGAGGCTGGCATACAGGCAGGGTGGGAGGGGGAGGATGATTGGGAGTGTGTGTGGTGAGGGCGGGTGGCTTCTTGGCAGACCGAGGTCATTAACATGAAGGGCACATTGTCGTAGTCAGGTCTATATTGTAGGGACAGAGAGGAGACGACCCTCCCCTCATGTTCAGCACCATGACATATGTGGCACCAGGGAACCTTCCCTCTAACAACCTCCCCATAATGAATAGCTGCCTCTACCACTACCTAAATGGCACTGTAATACTACAGCTGATGTGTACTGTATATGTAACATCTACCTATATGGTACTGTAATACTACAGCTGACGTGTACTGTACATGTAACATCAACCTATATGGTAATGTAATACTACAGCTGATGTGTACTCTATATGTAACATCTACCTATATGGTACTGTAATACTACAGCTGACGTGTACTGTATATGTAACATCTACCTATATGGTACTGTAATACTACAGCTGATGTGTACTGTATATGTAACATCTACCTATATGGTACTGTAATACTACAGCTGACATGTATTGTATGTGTACCCTGCTGCCTATATGGTGCTGTACGGAAAAACTACAGCCGACATGAAGCTACTGTATGTGAGTGAGTGAGTGAGTGAGTAATAGATGTTTAACGCCATTTCGACAGCTAAGGTCATATTCATGGCGAGAACGACATTACACAATTTCACAGAGGAATATGCTGGTGCCCGCGCATATGTGCACCACACACATCCTGAGAGGATAGGAAAGAGGAGAAATAGACCCTTTTAAGTGGGTTAGGGATGCCCAGATAATGTATGTAGCCTGCTACCTATATGGTACTGTAATACTAAGGCTGACATCCAAATTTTTTTTTTTTTTTTTTTTTTATTGAAAACATCATTAGCTTTCCGTTTACTGATGAATATCTATCCATAATACCATGAAACGTGGGGACAGTGTGATAAGATATCAATTTTAAAAGATTTTGATCAAAGACTATATGGACTATTGTTGATTTCAATTAAAGAAAGAAATTCAAAGATATTATGATAGCTAAGAAGGTACAGCTGTAATGCCAGTCAGTTATTATAGATTAATATTTAAATATAGATTAATATTTATATATATATATATATATATATATATATATATATATATATATATATATATATATATATATGCCAATGAATTTGTGATACGTTGCTAAGGTATTCATGGTGCGTTGCTAAGGTATTCTTGATGCATTGCTAAGGTATTTGTGGTGCATTTCTAAGGTATATGTGGTGCATTCCTAAGGTATGCGTCATGTGTTGCTAAGGTATTTTTGGTGCGTTGCTAAGGTATTCATAGCGCATTGCTAAGGTATTCATGATGCATTGCTCAGGTATTCATGATGTGTTGCTATGGTATTCATGATGTGTTGCTAAGGTGTTCATGATATGTTGCTAAGGTAGTCATGGTACGTTGCTAAGGTATTCATTGTGTGTTGCTAAGGTATTCCTAGTGCCTTACTAAGGTATTCATGATGTGTTGCTAAGGCTATGGCTATGGCCAACTGGCAATAAATAAAAGTTTCACTCAAGAGTGAGTGAGTAATAGATGTTTAAGGCCATTTCGACAACTAAGGTCATATTCATGGCCAGAACTACATTACTATTTCACAGAAGAATGTGTCAGTGCCCACGCATATGTGCACCACACACATCCGAGGGGATAGGAAAGAGGAGATATAGACCCTTTTAAGTGGGCTAGGGAAGCCCGATTCACTCAAGAATCTCTGTCTATGTATATGTACCCTGCTATGTATAATGGTGCTGCACTACTACAGCTGATGTGCATTGTATGAATGCATCTCTCTGCTTTATGACCTCACTGTGCTATATCATAATATATTGTTGTAACACAGAACAAATGTACATTATGTAATACAGTAAAATTTCTTAACAACGAATCCTGTTAGAACGAATTTTCGTTTATAACAAACAAATCACACTTTTCCAAATCAACCCCATACATTTCTATAGTAAAATAATCCCCTTATAACGAAATTCACAGTACCTGAAATCGGTTATAACGAATTTTTCTTGGCTTATAAAACAGTTTCCCTGGTCTTACAATGGCTTTTCATGAATTAAGAGCTATTGTTAGGTACTGTTATGATGTGTGATGGGGCTTCTTCACTCATCTCTATTGAACTCTGGGTGGCAGAAGGGGTAAGGGAGGTGGGGTAGGGGGTGTTAGGATGTGTGATGGGGCTTCTTTACTCATCTCTATTGAACTCTGGGCGGCTGAAGGGGTAAGGGAGGTGGGGTAGGGGGTAAGGAAGGGTCTGGAGGGTGTTAGATGGCACTTGATGCTTCATAAATGTATGATTTGGTTACAACGAAATTCGTTTATAACGAATTTTTTTGCTTGTCCCAAGCACTTCGTTATAAAGAAATTTTACTGTATTATTAAAGCATGTTGTGATATTGTACACAAACACTGGGATCAGACCTGAACACACAAATAAGGTGTCTAATCAACCTTCATTACCTCTTCCATACTCCCCTACATCGTCTACATATGTATGGTCTCTCTTATTTACTACGATATACTACAATATCTCTTCTCCAATACCACAATAAAATGCCCCATCTCATCTTTATTTTAAAGCAGTATGGTATGCTATACTTTTATGGAACCTCCCAATGGACAATTGTCTTCAAATATATGCCAGCAATTTGCATTGCTCGTAACTCAAAAAGAAATAAAAAAATTTAACGTGTGATATATATCACATATGGCCCAGGGTGCATTGAAGCTCAGAAGGCTCAGGGTAGGTACCATAAAACCCTCTATCAACCCTGTAGGGTCACAGGAATCAGCACTTGCGAAATATTGACTAATTACTTACAAATAGAGACTATTATCTATCAGGTACCGACACCAGTCTGGCATAATCTTCTCTTACTAAACCCCTTGGACCGCTGACCCCCTGGTGCCCCCCGGACACCTGGCCCCTGGAGACCTGGCCCCCTGGACACCAGACACTTGGCCCCCGGACACTTGGCCCCCTGGAGACCTAGCCCCTGGACACCTGGCCCCCTGGAAACCTGGCCCCTCGCTCCCAAATCCCTCCCTCATAAATCTATTCACTTGAGCAAGTCAAATGTCAATTCACCGGGAGTTAGGCGTTGTACAGAAAACTTTATCCTTAGCATGCTTAGTTTATCCCTTAGTTCCCAATGTGTTATGTGTATAGCTTAGACACTGTAAACTTTGCCTGCTGAAAAAAAGTGTCTCACTTGGTGATTACCCATAAGACACCATGTGCTAATTTCATTGCCAAAATCTATCTGACCCATAGACCCAATGGTTAAAGGACTTGTAGTCAGTATAGCTCCCAAAAACATGACGTAAGTAAAGCAGCTTTTTTCGTAGAGAAAGACATCACTCACCATTAAGGACAAAATGTTGTCTGATAGATGAGATTTGAAAATTTCTTTTGGCTTTTGAAAAATGTGTAAGCTAACAGTATATCACTGAATGATTACACCCTAAAGTTGGTGATTACAAATTTGTGGATCTGGCTGAAAACCCGGCTCCAATAGCCCAGGGGATACCCTGGGCCAACAATAGCCTTGAGCAAGTCTAGCTTGTGGTCTGACATCAGCACTCCCTCACCCAGTTATTGGCACCACCAACCCACTATTCCCATAACTCCTGCCAAAACTGTGCTATTTGCACCATGTTTCCCAAAAAGGCGGGAAAGTTGATACATGGATCAACATCATATACCTTCACCATTGGAGGCAAAAAGCATTTTATGGCTGCCAACCAACTGAGTCTGTACAATATTGACAATTTCTCAAAATTTACAAAACTTTGTAATGAAATACCTTTTCCTGCAAGACCCCTACATCTCCTATAATGGCACTACAAATTCATTAAGTAATTTTTATACAAAATTTTCATCCTTTTTGAAACTTTTTCGCACCACCAAAATGACAGAAAGTGCAGGGCCCCAGGGTGTCTCCTTATAACTCGCTTGTTGAGTTAATTAAATATTCTATGAGTATATATATACCCACACAAATAACTGAAGTCCCTGTGTATTATTCATGTTCATAGACATGGACACAGATGTTTATCTTTAATTACTGAAGTAATAGATGCCTCTTGTTTCTGACCCTCTACACTGAAACCTGGCAGCTTGCCTGTTTTATCCCATTGTTTTACCCTTAACTCTTTGCTCCTTTTTACACAATGTATTTGTATAAAGGAGGGAAGACTACTGTAGTATTACGTCAAATTCCTGGTTTGTTAGTGTCTACTCCCCTTCATAAAGCTCACTACCTTAAATTCATTTCAATTTTTATTTTGTTTCTCTAATATTAAGATGGAGGGAATTCAGCAAGTCTTAGTGAGGTTATAAAGTGTGCTATAGTGTCTGGACTTTGGCTTCAATTCCGCTCCCTGTTCACATGGAATCGAAAGTACAGAAGGTGAATTTTACACCCTGTATTCACAGTCCAATCTACGTATAGAATCAAGTTAATAGAACAATATTACACTGGGGCCTGTTGGGACAAATATCATAGAAACAGCTTCAGTGCTTTCATAGTAGGTATTAAGGTTCAATATATATGTGACAGGTTCTGCAAAAAGGGACCTTAGTGCAGAGTGCATTGGGTCCCCTTTCCCAGTAGACGTCACATATATTAAAACAGTAGAAAACTCTTTTTTCCCCAAAAATGCTATGTACAGCCTTGTTGCACTGAGGCGATGATTTGTTGTAAACCGAACATGTTCGAGCAGGTAGAGTGACGCATTTATATTTATATCAATCGAGTTACATGAATATAATCTTATGAATACCATTAAGTATAGATTACATGTACAGGTAACAGCCCACTGTTGATTGATGTGTTTTCTAGATAAGCACAGTACATGATTATACAGGAACTATGATATTGATGAAAACTGAAGGCATTTCCTACCTGTTTGTAAAATCGATACATCAATAACACGCACACAATACAATATACCAGTTCTGATCAATATCTGGTAATTTCACCACTCGTATCTTTGTGACATAATCAACACTATCCACAGCTTTTTACATCGCTGTTTGATCCTAGTCATGTTCTATCAAATTGATAGGGGCTCTTTAAATACATTAAGAGTATTTGATGAAAGTTAACTACCTTAAGAGTATTTGATAAAAGTACGGGTTAGTTCTACCCCATAAAAGGCTCCCAAAATGGAATGGGGAAGGATCACTTATAATGTACTCCAGTAGGGGTGTTTATAAGATCGAATGCAGCAGTCAATCGTTAGCAGATAAAACATATTATGTATCACCTGCATTCCTAACAATGCTCCCACAGGAAATATATTGATAGTATTAGGAAGGAAAGGGTCAGGATGTGGAGAGGTAGACAGATAGACGGATGTAGGGTGAGAGGCCGATTGTTATAAGCCGTGAGATGAGGAGGGGCGAGGGTGAAACTTGGCCCCTCTCAAAGTGCTTGTGGCATGCTAGAGGCACAGCGACCTAGCATAGGATCGATCAGTGAGAGTATCGATCTCATCGACCTGGGGTAATCAGTCAGGTTGGGAGGGCGGCAGAAAGCATTACCCATATTGCCAAATACATATAAGTAGTGCATGGGTGCATGCTGGACGTGGGGAGGTGGGGGTGGGGGTGGTATGGTACCATTTCCAGCGTTGAAAAGGTTCTAATAGAGGATGGATCAGAGGTAGGAAGGGTAGGGTGGGGTCAGTATTTCCAAGTTCCCACACTGACACATTACAAACAGTGCTGGTCGATTGCTAGTGGCGTATTGCATAGACACACCAGCATCCATGTACTTGGAGTAAGATAGGGTGTATGTGTAGAGAGAACGTGTGTGATACTGTCACAATCTCAATCTAATGCAGACATCTTGTGTCAGGATATTATCAAGAGATGCATCTGTCTATTACAGGGTATATAAGGAATCTTAAAATGCATAACATCACACATGCACTCTTGACAGTGGAACTCTGCAAAGGAAATTATCAGCAACCTCACCCTTTCTTACTGCACTTTTTGAAAGAGGTTCCACAGACCAGATGCAGTGGAGACCCATGAAATAAGTCTACATGGGTCGGGGAGGGGGTTATTTATGATTTAAATTATACACATGCTGATACTAGCATTTTACCAAGTAAAATGTCCCCAATTTTGTTCTGACGACCTGAATTGTGGACATGGTATAGCTACCTGGTGTATGTTATCCTGGATCACCCCATGCTCTCTCTATGTATCACGAGGTACCCCCCCCCCCCTTTACACACAGATCCACACCCCTGTACTACTCTCTCATTTATGCCAAACCGCCGACCTGCACCCTCGACGACTGGAATTACGAGTCAACTCAACTGGTTTTGTCTTTTACTTTTTTCCACACTCCCAGTGGACGACTGGTACAGCCATTTCCGTAGTAGACGAATGCTCTTTTCTAGAACAAACCAAGTGCTCTATTTTGCACTGCATCTCTGGTAATGAACACGGATATTACATTCTTACCCTATAAATGGTTTTAAGTTAAAGGGGTATGATCGAACGGTAACTGCACTTTTGCTTGGAGAATATAGCCTGGGCTAATGCTCAGCAACAATTACTAATTCTACAGTCATCACTGCTACAATCGACCGAGTTCTGTGCCTGTGAAAAGGTGCAGGTGAAACCAGTTAAGTAGCAATGTATTAACGCTTATACCCTGGGGGACATATCACTACTAATCGCCTTCTGACAACAAATGACCGTCTATGGGGGTATGGTCTGCTAATCTTGGTATAGTACTATTACCCTCCACCTCCATTTAATATAGATATGTGTTCTTTTCTGTACTGAATATGGGTAATTGTGGTATAATCTGACATAGTCATATGCCAGAAATGCGGCATCTGTGACATATAAACCACAACCTTACTTTGTGTATCGGGTATTCAGTATAAGCTTCACCTGGAAATCAAACTGCACGCCTAAGTTGAGACTTAGCACTCTCACTTTCGGCAGACCCTTCAAGTCTGCCTTTTTGACAGCTCATGTGCAGTTTTACGAACATACAATATAATCAGAAACGTATAATTTACCGGTTTCAGAAACTTGTATGAAGAACAGCTTTGGGACAAATATGTTGAATAGGCACACTGCCAACAAGTCACGCGGCAGCACTTAGTTATATAGGGTATGTTTGGATATGACAATCAACCAAAGACTGGCAAAGTAAGTCATGTGGTCGATACAGACTCCAAATGTACACCTTACAACAAGTCTTTGGTATAACTAACGTGCACGACCGACCAATATTGCTCAATTACATACAAATTCAGATGTGAAAACCTACTCCTGTAATAGTTTTTCGTCGTACGACTTGTCGCTATATGAATGCAGTACTTAGTAACTGATTGTGTAGGCCTGCACCCATGCATCATGCGTTGAGACGTTAAAATTTGGCATTGAAACATTACTGGAGGTTCGGCACAATGCACTTATGGTGACATCTTGGGATAACATTCAATTTTTTTTTATTTTTTTTGCGGGATAACATTCAATGACAGATTTAAGATTTGCAAACGGAGTTTGGTGGGTGGGTGGGGGGCCTCTTCCTTGAGATAAAAGCAGGGGTGCACGTCCTATTTTTGGCTAAATCTGGGGCCTACAAGAAGCACGTATACCTTTCAGTTCAGGCAAAAGGGAAGCCCCCCCCCCCCTCCACCTTCCCTCTCGTATGCCACTCTTGAATTGGTTGGTGATGAACGTCCGAAATGGGTGCCTTTACCCTAACTGTAACTAATAAAACTAGCAAATTCAACAGGCTCATAACGTATGAATGTCATGTCTCCATAGACGTAATATCCTTGAAATGGTTATTCTCATTCTTTGTTGTGTCTTCATTCAAATGCTATCCTTGAAATGGTTATACTCATCCAGGGGTAGACATTCATATTTTCCCATCACACTTCTTTGTCTGAGAACCTATATATTATCAGGTAAAATCAACAGTTAAGTGGAAAACATATAGTGTAAATCTTCAACTTACAAAGGTGCCAATGGAGAAGAATGAGAATGCGATAGCCGCCTCGACACCACTCTGTCCATGACCGCGGTCAGGGAGCTTACTGACATCTGTTTTCCGCCATGCATCTGCCAGATAGCAGAAGCACACAAACCACATAAAGGCCCAAAAACCTGGAAGAGAACAAGAAATTCTAAGGTCAAACAGGCGAAAGCTGTGCTAATTTAGAGTGTCTGCTATAGTACATGTATAAATACTTTTTTATTACAGAATGACTTTTCTCATGGATGAACGTCAGACTAAACGATATTTTGGGTAAAATGCTTTTCAAGATCAAAATCAACTCAAACTAGGTCAATGGTTATAACAAGAGGGTAAGTTAGTGTGTAATAGATGTTTAATGCCACTTTGACAACTAGTAGTCAATACCGCTACTTCAAGATCATTTTTTGAATTTAGTTATGGAATGAAAGCATATAACTATTAAAATTAACTTTTGATTGACTTACCCGAGAAACCAATGTCTACCAAGACGACGTGCTTCCTCTGCTTAATGCTGCTAATGTTTTCAAACAAGGCATCGAGCACGAGGAAAGCCATGCAGGCGAGGAAGGCGATCACGCCAACAGCCGTACCGAAGCCGCAGGCATTTGGGTCCTGGTTGTACATACATACTCCTCCGTTTTCTTGTGATGAAATACATCCAAAGACGATTACAGAAAAGAGCTGAAAGGGAGAAAAAAATCCTTGATACATGTATTACCTCGTACATACTTCATTCAGCTTATGCCTTCTGACATATGTATAGTCTGTTGTCCTACATATCATTGATAATATTCAGGCCATCATTACTACAATGTATTATACCAGTGGTAGTGTACTCTGTGACTTTCACATGGAAAGAGGTTGCTGACCTATTGCGTCTAGTTTTTCCACATAGCCGTCATTATGAATAGATATAACGCTCACTAAACAGTTCTTCCGGGTACCTGAAAGTGCATGTGTGTTCAGTTAGAAACTGTTTCACACCACTATTCATTGTAGCTCCCACTAACATGCCTTCTTATCAAGGTTTGGGAGTGGTATCTTTATGACTTAAGTGGCGTATTACGATCTAAAATCATAATTCCAAGAGTCATTTTCATATATTTTCAAATGATTTCAGTAGCTGAGTAGAAGGTGGGGGCGGGGGTCGTGGTCCGTGGAAGAACATACAATCTATAAAGAGTGGACGAAAAATATGTTTGCACTCAATCAAATATATAAAGTAACCATTACATTAGTATCTACCAAGTCCGACCAAGTTATGCTGTTCTCCAACTGTCCATTATACATTTATATAATCAGCCCCTATAAATACCGGTAGTATAATTGAATGACATGCAATGGACTAGGCCATCATCTCCATATCAGTTTTTCATTCTTCCAACCTTTTACACGGGCATGACCGACAAGTACATACCTATGATACTATGTCTGAGTCATCTGTTATGATATTACTTCACATACATAAAATGCCATAAGCGATAGGACAGAATCATAATATCCTTCATACAAAACATCTACACTTTGGGCCACACTAAAAAAAGTCTGTTTCTGGTTGAGAATATGAGGATTTTAAAAGTCAGTAGCTGAGTAGGTAGGAAGGGATTCTTTTTTTTTTTTTTTGGCGCATGATTACCTATCAGATTTTTTTTTTGGGCGCATGAGCGGAGCGCCTGCTCGGTCTAGATGTTCTTTTGACTAAAAAAAAAAATTCCTGCCAGGGGCTAAAAAAAAAAAAAGTTTGTCATCAGCACCTCTCACATAGGTCGAGAGCCCCCACCCACGGAAAACTGCGCCCAGGCATAGGGAAGGGCCCCACAGTTCCAGCCTCTGCGATCTACTCTCACACTGACCCGTCCTCTCAACCAGAAACAGACTATTTTTTTAATTGTGGCCTTGGTATTCAAATATCCGCCCATATAAGTACCGTAGACCGGTAATATGTCTAACTGAGTGACATAAGCCGACATAAGTCACATGCTATGTAGTATGGTATCCTATCAATTACCAGGTGCATGTAGAAAAGTATTCACATTTGAAATTGAACACTGTTGACTTCGTGTGGATATAATATATAGATAGATCTAGGTCTGCTCATTCAGTAAGGGCCTTCAGACTTCAGTACACTGTATATGGAAGTATGGTATTTATAAAGTTTTTATTGTTTTCAGCGGCCTACTGTGGCTTATAGTTATACTGCTAAATTAAGGTACTAACATACCAGGTAGTAGGCCTTGACTTTGACATTGCATTTGTTGCAAGCAGCAAGGGTTACCATACCCCATTACTGGCCATTTTGAGATGCTAGACTAGTAGGGTTCTACCCCTATTACATGTCCAACTTTCCGTGTATATGAGACACTGACTAGGAAAACTCAATGGGTTGAGTATTACATTAGGGTTCGCTTTACTCGCTATTGACGTATTGTGGCATTGCATGTTTCTCTGTCCATGTTAGTCTGTATGTATTATTGATCGAGCAAAAATGAAAATGAAAATGAATCCACCAACCACTGACGGCCTTTCTGGGTCAAGTTCAAAGCGGTGCATATAGCACTTGATGTTTACTCTCCGTGTACTAGACTTTCTGAACACACAGACATATACTATTGTATGACAGGAGCATTGCATTTGGCGATCTAGAGGCCATGAAAAGCCAACACCAACGCAAACAAGCTCGGTTTGACAGCTGTCAACCACCGGCTCGGCTCTGAGCCTCTGTTTTCGGGATGTTGATACCGATCTGTCACCATCAAGTTTGGTGGTCTACAGCCAATACACGTTGTAAATATTGCACAGAAAGGTGTATATGTATTGTACTTACCCAACTAACTGCTCGTAGAATGACTTGAGGCTTTTTAATATAAGCTAGCGGATCAAAAGGTCCGCCTGCCTTGCCCGCACCATAAGCTGTACCTCCGCCCTCCATCTTGCTTTCGTGATGATTATGTGATGTCAGGTGCCGATGATGTCATGACGTTGTATACTCAATTCAGAAATAATGACTATTTTTAGACAAATTCATACATCAAAGTGTAATTTTACTGGACATGGTATATTCTGCTGTCAAAATTAATAAATAATGACGGTTTATTAATTTTGTTTAACTTCACCTCAGAATACACATCTTTTGGTGACGTGTACACAGATTTCATCATTGATGGCAAACATCCGTGGCAAGGTGGTGGTGTGGTGACATGTTTAGAACGGCCAGGGTCATTTATATAAGACTTGCCCCATACCAGTCAGTATTCAAAACTTGACACAGTAATAACTTGATCTTTAGGAATTCAGAAATAAGCCATCATGCCGCGATCATCGAGACTTTCTGAGAGTGCGGAGGGGGTGTGCCCTGTGTGCAGTGAAACTATCACCATCTTTGCTGTCGGCATGTGCGACCACCCCGTCTGCTACATTTGTTTGACACGAATGCGTGTTCTCTGTGAGCAGTTGCAGTGTGCCATTTGCCGTCTGGAGCTGCCAAAGGTAGGGATGCCATTCCTGGTTTAAGATACAGTATCGCTGATTACGACATGTTTAGAGAAAGTCCCATTGGTTTCACTTTCACCTCCCCCTTTTTTTTTTTTTCTTTAGTACTTTTATTTAACAAAGAGTGACACTGTCACTGTGTCAGTTGTCACCCATAGATCTAATCCCATTTGACTTGATTGAATACACTCCACAGTGTCAAGATATCATGCTTATGAGTGACAGGTATAAGGTGAATACACATTTTCATAGGGTGCAAATAGACACATAACCATAGGCTATGCCATATAGGGTGCAAATGATAGGTGCAGGGACACTCAGGGGTTGTTTCTAAAGTAAAAATGAAACTATTTAAAGGCCACACTAAAAAAAAAAGGTTACTGGAACGATGATCCCAAGGAACGATGATCCCACGGGAACGATGATCCCATTATCTCCTCCCCAGGAACGATGATCCCATCTTAAGGAACCATGATCCCACATTAGAATATCTCTCATTACTTATATTTACTGACCCATCTGCACTAGTATTCCATGATTTGTTGGTGTTTTATGCATGGAAATTGATAGAAATGATGAATAATAATGATTAAATGCCCAGAAATGTCTGAAAAGATTTTTTTTCCACACTGCAGGCTACTTCTCCAGGCTACTTACAAACCCTACACATAATAGGCACAGTAATATCCAATTTTTAATGATTTGTTGGTGATTTATGCATAGAAATAGATAGAAATGATGAATATGACTAAAATGCCAAAAAAAAAAAAATGTCCGAAATTGTCTGTACCTATAGAACTAGATCTATCATTGAGTGATTTTTTTCGTAATTATTTTACATAGAAGTAATTATTTTGTATATATTTATTTTTTACTTATATTTCTTTTGATTATTGGGGATACATATAATTTACATGGATTAATCATAGGGTTTCATGGATTAACAGACAAACTGTGAGTACTGTACCTACACACACATTAGCATATTGTCACTCTCAAATTCTTCCTAGATTCCATGCAAAACTCTCCATCTAAATACCACTTTGTCAATTACATGTTCAGAGATAAGATACAAACACAATATAGCCATATTTGAAAAGTGGGGCCATCATTTTGTTAAGATGGATCATGGTTCCTCAAAAGCTGGGATCATCGTTCTGGGATCATCGTTCCTGGGATCATCGTTCATGTAATCTAAAAAAAAAAAAAAGTTTCTGGTTGAGAGTATGAGGATTTTAAAAGTCAGTAGGCCTACCGGGTAGGTAGGGATTTTTTTTATTATTATTATTTTTTTGGCGCATGAACAGAGTGCCTGCTTGGTCAGAAGGTGTTCTTTTGACTGATCAACAATGTTTCAAATGGAGATTTGTACTCACTACAGAATAGATCTATACCATAGTCACTACACAGTACCGTAGTACATTGTAGTGTACAGTGTCCACACCGAAGTCTACAGTGTACACTGCAATGCAGGATAAATGCTGAACACACCTAACTAACACTACACAGATCTCAGTTGACAAGGAAAAACGTATATAACTTACAAGAATATGCAGACCCATGCCATGGCATGCATACCCAGATTTAATATTTGAGTTGAACATTGTACATTGTAAGAAAAACGCATATCATTACATATCATTACAAATAGGATAACATGTTTACATTTATCTTTGTCTTTGTTTGAAGATAGTATATACATATTTGCAAAAAGCAGGGTCAGTTTAAACTTTTAAAATAGTAGGTGCAAATCTTGTGAGCCCCACATTTACAAATTACCTATCAGATTTTTTGGTCAGTTAAAAGTCAATAAAGGTGACAGGTTTAAGATGAAATCAGTAAATCCGTGACCAATCATTATCAATGGTAGGAACTCTCCTAAATATTTTCGTGGAATATATTCAAATACTTATTATACTTGCCTCAGGTTGAAAATTTAAGAAAAGTGACTCTTGATTAGAGGGGATTAGGCAAAAAGTAATCTTTGCTGAGAGGCATTTTGGTCATGAAGAGGCCTTGCCGACTGTATATCAACGTCTGCTATATATTCCCCAATATCGGGCGTACAATGCAGGGCTTATACATGCATGTGAGAATGAGCAGCTAAAGTTAAGGGTGTTTCTTATAGGCGAGGATTTTATACTGGCTGACATAGGCATTACAATCTGATTTCCCCCCTATACTTTCAGGTCGTATTCTTGAAGAATTCGGGGAAGTATGCAGAAACAGACACTTCAAATTTCCAGGTCTTCCGGAAACACAAGATTTTCTTTGAAAATCAGTCAATCCAAGATGCATTCTATCAATTACTTGACCATGCTTGTCAAATATGCGAGCAAAAGAAATTCAGGACCTTTTCCATGCTCCGTGACCACATGCGGAGAGAACATCAACTCAACTATTGTGACCTTTGTGTCAAACACCTTAGGGTAAGTCATGTGATCCTAAGGTTTAAATCAATTTAACAAAAATGGAAGAAATCACTACAAAGACTTGAAAATATATCGTTATATATTTAACCAGTCAAGAAAGTACACATTTTTGCCTCTTGTAGAATATTCCCACTAGAAAAATCTCGAGATCAAAATACAGAGATGCCACCTTTCCTGGTGCAGGAATTCGTGGTTTTTGATCCGACATTTTTGTATTGAATTGCATCAATTGCTTAGGAAAGGGTGCCCAAAATCATAGGTTTTCCTAGTATTTGTAAACCATGAGTGGCATCTCTGCAGATTTCACTTCATTTAGATCATTACTCAATAAAACTGAACCTTCTCTCTCATATTGAGTCACATTGGTTTGTGTGTTTTCAGTTCACATTGATCGATTCTGCTTACTATGAGTTGCTTACATGCTGTCTATTGATATTCAGGTATTTTCCCATGAGAGGAAGTATTACGATCGGCAACGGTTAGGCTTACATCGTCGAGTAGGTGACGAAGATGACAAGAGTCACAAGGGACATCCATTATGTGAATTCTGCGATGAGCGCTTCCTTGACAATGATGAACTTGTTCGCCATTTGAGAAAGGAGCACTACTTTTGCCACTTCTGTGATGCTGATGGAATTACCAACCAGTTTTACCAGTAAGTGGAAATTGTAAAGTGAAAATACACTTAGATAGAACATGTCCTCTTTCGGCCCATTGTTTCCTTAGCTTTCCATTTGTTTGCTATATTTCAACCAAATTGTTGACATCTTTGATACAACCTTTTTCTGTAAAATGAATTCCTTACTCATTAAAAATATCTTTGTTTCCAGTGAATATTCCTTCCTTCGTGAACATTTCAAAGAGGGCCATTACCTATGTGAGGAGGGTGAATGCCAATACGTCGAGTTCACCAATGCCTTTCGTAGTGACATAGACTTAAAGGCGCATGTTGCGACAGACCATACTAATCGGATGAAAAAGTCTCAAGCTCGTCAAGCGAGGACATTGGATATTGGCTTCAACTTGACACCACGAGATGGGGGTGGAAGGAGGGATAGAGATTGGGACAGAGATCGAGATCGAGACAGAGGGAATCGAGACCGTGATAGGAACAGAAACCAAGAAAGAGATAGAGATCAAGGTAAGAGAAAATGATTAAACTTGTCTTACAAATTCAGATGATTTAAAAACTATTATTCGCTTCTTGAATTTAAGTTTCCATTAACTCAATGTACTATTCACAAATATGTTTTAGGGAGACCATCTAGAGGCCGGCACAACGGTGGCTCTGTAGTGACCCCAGATGATTACGAAGAGATAAACCGTGATAATCAGACGCGAGGTGGTCGAGGTCGTGGCCGAGGCCGGGGACGAGGAGGCTATAGTCGAGACCAACGAGAAGCTGAAAAGTTAGTGTAATTTTCTGTTCTTCTTAATTTTCATGATGGGGCTCTAGCGTATGTTGGTTCAAATTTAGTGTAAAATCGTAACACCTCATAAAGAATGCTGTTCCTCTTCTTGGAACGTATTAGGACCTAATCAATTTTGTCCATGCCTGACTTGTTTAGTCGCATATGCAGTCTATATCTTATCATTTTTCAGAGGGAATCAACAACTTTATAAACCATAAAAGTCAGACGTTTAAGGCTTATATTCTACTGTTTTAGGGAAGCAGAGGAGACTGCACGTGCTGTTACTGCGTCCCTGGCAGATACGCATTCTGTACCACAAAACAAGGATTTCCCATCACTAGATGGAAAGATCATAGAGGATGCTGAATCTAAGCCTGATCCTGTAAGGCACGACCCTGCACAGTCCACCCCAGACAACATGGCTATGTATGTAGCACGCAGCAGCAACTTCAGTATCAGGGATGGAGGAATGGCAGAGGAAGACTTCCCATCACTCGGAGGTTCCAAAAAGGCCTCTAACAGAGATGGTAACTCAGCCTGGGCATTTAAGCCTACAAATAAAGACTTTCCTGCACTTGGGCAACCAAAGAAGCCTAAGGCACGACCTGCGAGTACAACATGGCAGAATAAGCCAGCTGTGGCACCTGCACCTGCCGCATACCAGGTGACGGCACCAGTCCAAAGGCCTCAAACTGTAGCGAGTCCATCTAGACCTCCCCCATCATTAAGCAGTATTGGTAGTGTTTTACTCTCTTCATCCAAGTCCAATGACAATGTTACAAATAATGTTAGGCAATCATCATCATACCCTAGTAAATCTTTCAGTGCAAATGACATAGAAGACTTTCCTACACTTGGTGGCTCCAAGCCTCCACAATTACAAACTAGTGCTTATCCTGTCAATAAATCAAGCTCAAAGAAAGGAGCCTCACAAGTAAAACCTGTAAATGCCAAGACAGTAACAGCTATGTTTGATGAGGAGTTCCCCACTCTTGGAGGAAAAAAGCAACCAAATCAGCAATTACCTACACCAGCACCAACGTTACCAAAGCAAAATGCACCAAGACCAGATGATGTTGAAAGTATCGCCATGAAAAAGTTACAGAATCAGCAGAAGAAAGTAGATAAAGACTCCTATAAACTACCCGAGAAGGAGCCTGAGCAGGACTGGACGGTCAAACCAGTCTCTGATAAGGCCAAGAAACAGAAGCAAGAAGAGGTTAAGAAATTAGCAGCAAAGTCACAGGCATCTCCTGAGGTATCAAGAAAGGAAGACAGTTCAGCAAAGGGAAGCAAGTCACAAGGTGGCAAGTCAAGTCAACAGAAGAAACCTCCGGAAGACAAGGCTAAAAAGCCATCGACTGATAGTGTAGAAAAGGGACAAACATCACAAGGGGATAAGTCACAAGATTCAAAGAAAAAGAAGAAGGCCGAAAAGCTTGATGATGACTTCCCTAGCCTTGGCGGAAAACAGCAGGCCGAGAAATCGTCTAGTGATCAGTGGCAAGCACCCCGAACTGAGAAAACCCAGGAAAAGAAGACAAAGAAAAAAGCAGAGAAGTTAGAAGATGATTTCCCTAGTCTCGGTAGTAAACCAGTCCAAGGGAGTTCAATCGATGACCACTGGCAAACTCCTCAAGTGGAGAAAAAGCAGGAGAAAAAGAAAACGAAAAAGATGGAGAGGTTTGACGATGACTTCCCTAGTCTGAATGGTAAACCAGTTGACGGAGGTTCCTTTGATGATCAATGGCAAACATCTCAAGTGGAGAAAAAGCAAGAGAAAAAGAAGAATACGAAGGTTGAGATGTTTGAGGATGACTTTCCTACACTGGGTGGGAAATCTTCTGGTGAGCCCACAGTGAAACTGGACTGGGGCCAAAAGGATAAGAAAGAAACAACAGAATCCTCTGATGAAATGACAAAACTGAAAAGCAAGAAGAAAAACAAGAAAGAGAAGAATGAAGCAAACAAAGAGAAAGTGGAGAGTGAATCTGAGCCAACGTGGGGTTATATCCCTGATTTTGTCACTCCTGTTGTGCCCAAAGAAAAACGGAAGGCGCCACCTGGTATAGTTTATAAAGAAAACAAGGAGAACAAACGTGACAAAAACCAGCCGTGGGGTGACACCACTCCTATTGACGAGGCAGGCGCACCCAGTGTCTTCAAGGTCCCAAGTGAAGAACTCTCTGGAGGTATTGCTGGTGCTCTAAAGGACCAGAGTAACCTTACATTAGCCAGTCTCACTGCCAACCTGAAAGGTTTCTCCATAGCTCCTCTGACCCCGGTAACCATCAAGGATGAGAATCTTATTGAGGACTTTCCATCATTGAGTGGGACCCCTCTGCCCACACCCCCTCCTGGACTAGGTTTTTCAGTACCTCAGGCTAAGCCACCACCTGGATTCAGTGCTCCAGGTGGCATTCCTGATGCTGCAGTTGTAGCAGCGCCAGTACCTGTTGCTAAACCTCCACCGGGTTTCTCCGCGCCAATTGCCACGCCTGTTACAACTGATATACCTGCTACAGTAGCTGAGCCGCCAGCAGCCCCCAGTCATCCACCAATTGACTACCAGAAACCCAGTCATTTCATGGACAGAAATATAAGCCTTATTGCCGCTGTACAGAGCCATCTTGGTGACAACGAGGAGAAGTTCATGCAGTTCAAGAAAAGCTCAGGCCAATTCCGACAGGGCCGCATGAGTGGCAGCGAGTACTATGCTCAATGTAACAACATTCTTGGCCCAGACGGTTTCCGTGAGATCTTCTCTGAGCTGCTGGTTTTGCTGCCGGACATTGACAAGCAGCATGAGCTGCTCGCAGCCTATAACCAGGCAAGACAGCCCCAGCGCGGTATGACCACAAAGAAGGAGAAGGCACAGCGTAAGGCATGGGCCACCTTGGACTCAGTCTTCAGCACATGTCCAACGTGTCGACAGGTGCTAGTGGACAGGGACGTGGCCGATCATGGTACAGAACACCATATGGACAATGATTTCCCCACGCTTGGTGCTACCCCTGGAAACAAGTACGGGTTTAGTGCATGGGTAAAAGGGAATTAGTATTGGTGTAATTTTATGTCATACTCATCTCATACGGTACAGTGGAGAAAGGCTATCTGTAGTATACTAGTAGGTGATCTACATCTAATATGTTGAAGTGTACCACATACTACCAAAATGTGCAAATGAGGACCCATTACGCCTATTTTAGTGCATTGACTGTCATATTCAGGGAATAGTTTTGCTTTGGTACAAGGCAATGGTTTTAACAAAACGTCATCGGTAGCCTTCCCATCGCCCATATCCCTTCCCCGAATTGCAAGTAAACCAAACCGGTGATGTAATGAGTTAGACATAAGTCATTGGTGACATGAATGTCAATCTGGTCGTACACAGTCACACTAGAATATAAAACATAAAAGATTCCTGGCCATACCCGCCTCTTTGGTTGCCAGCTGTGATATTGGAATGCGAGATTTAGAATGTGTTATTGAGGTCCATGCGTAAGTGACTACATTAAGCCAACCTACATAAATCAATACGATCCACAGGAGCATACCGAAAGGTACTCTCTGGATGTAGTGTATTGGGTATGCTAATGAAATAATAGTGTCATGTTTTCGAGCCAAGCATTTCTGAATTGAGATAGATTAAGATGAGATAATCTAATTATTTCTAATGATAATTTGAACCTTAATGTTGATTTGACGAACTTTATGTTTACCTTAAGTATGAGACACTTAGGCTGCATGAAATTGGTTACCAGCTTTTCGGACACTTTTTGCGGAAAAAAAAGGGTGTGGGAGGGAAGCCTTTTATTCTTTTTACTTTTTTCTTGTGATGCGAGAGGGCATTTTATATCTTGCTCTTCCTTTCAAGTCTCATAGTTTTTATTCAAATTCTCATATTTTGCCATTTTTGTACTTTTTTTTTTTAAATGTAGAAAAAAGAGAATGTGGCCATTTTCAGAGGTTGAGAGTGGTGTCCGCAAAGCTTAGAATTACTTTTATGCTGTCTTATTAATCTAGAGGTTTCAACAATATTCGAAATAAAGTTAAGACATCGAGGACGGTTCGACTTTTGTGTGGCAACTATTAATGTGATTTTCTTTATCTTTTTTTTTTTAAGGTATGCTGGAAAATTGTAAACTGTCAATGATTTAGTTCCCACTTTTGTTCTCCGTCTGACTACTCTCAGATAATGGGAAATGCCTTTACTCGTCAGTAGTAGTAATATTCAGGTCTATTTATGAATTATTGAATTTCAACCCGTTGAATATTGGAAGATAATTGGGATTTAGCTCAGGTCATTGATTACTCATGTGACGACTTGAATTTCTATTTTGTTTTTGTTGGAAAATGCATTTTTAATTTCTAAGGGAATTAACAAAATTTCGATTAGAATTACCTTAATGAGAAGTACTGTTCAATCCAGAATACTAGAACCGCCTGCAGATAGCGAGTGCTATTGTAAATACATTTTGTAACTCCGTACCCAAAAGTAATGTATGTTTTATCTGAATTAGATGCCAAAGTTTCTGTGTGCAAACCAGAGATAATTTGCTGTTATAACCGAATATAGGTTTTAAAACTGTTACGTTCCGAACCACTTTTGGGGTTCATGCATGAAATTGTCGCATGAGGCCTGTATATATATAATGTACATGTGTCCTTTGGCGATTTCTGTGCAGCAGGGAATATTGCAAATTAATCTTTGTATATTTTGTAAATTAATAAAGTTAATGCTGATAAACAAGTTTGTCAAGGGCTTTATTTGCTTTCGAGCGATGTCTATTAACAACGAGGCTAATTAATAATACACATAATTAGGCACATGTCATTACTTCATGATGAGTTGAATGTTTAACTGCAACACTGGAATAGAATAAGCATATTTATACTGCAAGAAATAGGAAAAGGGCATTGTGCCTTGCCGCCCCCCACCGCCCTCGTATTTCGGATAGTGTACTTGTGTAATAAATTTTCTGGCTCGCGAAAGTTATCAAGACCCTCTCCCTCCATCGCAATGAAGGATTTTTCCAGAAGCATGAGTTATGTCACGGGGGAGGGGGCTATTAGTCTGAATATGACAAAAGTAATGCAATTCAATTTGTCATGTTATCATGACACTGACTAATAAGATACTGCACCTTACAATGAA
Source organism: Acholoe squamosa (assembly GCA_949317995.1). NCBI lineage: Eukaryota > Metazoa > Annelida > Polychaeta > Phyllodocida > Polynoidae > Acholoe > Acholoe squamosa. The sequence continues at coordinate 26,674,782 of OX439039.1, read as the reverse complement.
GCTATACTTTTTGTCTAGAAATCCTGTTTTGAAACACGCAAGCTTTCCGATTGATAGTCAAAATGTGTACAATTAAGGTTGGGAGAATGGAAGCTGTAAGATTCACCAAGGTTCCCCGAGACAATAAATTAAGATGACATAATAAGTTATTTCAAGGTTCTCTAGCAAAATTTCATGTCGGGGGTAATGAAAATGGCCCCAAAAAGGTGACATTTTGAATGGCCCCAAAGGGACCCAGACACATGTTGGTGTAAAGTGGTAACCCAGAGTGCGCCATGTGTAGTGGTTAATTAGTACTTTCAGGTATTTTTAGGGGGACCTGGTGTCGGAGATGGTTCCATATTGATGATTCAAGCCACTTGTAAATGGATAAAAGTGGAGGTCGTGACTAGAGAATGATCTGGGCCATCTAAATGCGATTGACTTCAACTTCCACGGCGCCATTCACTTGTGATAAGCGAATAATACGGGAAAGAAGAAAAGCAAGTGACACTTGTTTCACATGGCTTACAGGGTGTATTATCATTCTTCTCTAATGCGGCCCTCCATGGTGACTGACACAAAAAAAGTAAAACGTTGTTCTACTACTCTCATATTCCGAATTACCCAACCTTTACCTCTTTTCCTGTATTTGGTATCATTTATGATTGGTTACTTTCTTTGAAACCAATACAGATTTCAACACAGAGGTATCATGTCTGTTCATTAGAATCCTACTCATATCTACTTTTTAACGCGTCCAGTTTCCATTGCAAATATGTCTAACTTTTCTAAGCTTCAGTAAAGTGGACCGTTGTTACCAGTTGGGTTATTAATTTTAATTATTTTAGGAAAAAGTGGGTTTATTAGACCCGAGTTCCGAACTCGGGTCTACTTCTACTGTACACGTTTTCGCCGAAGGTTTTTGCGGAAAGGGGTAATGTGCACCATAAATCGACCATTGCCCATTGCTGTGAATTTGTTCTCTTATATTGCCTTCTCTTTGTTGTATGCACATTGATATTGATGGTTATATTTGTCATTATGAACATAGTTATTGAAATATGAATAATGCTCTTCATATATATTTTTTGTTTTACTATATCTAAATGTTTTGCCACAGTCACTGCTTTAGTGTTGGTCGATTTATGGTAGGTCTACCCACAGCTTTTGGCTAGGGCCTAGTCAGACAGTGTTATCACACATACTTCACGGCCCTCTCTATCCCCTGTCCTCTCTATCCCCTGTCCGTCTCAATCCTGTCCTGTTCTTGTTGATTTCATGAAGCCGAGAAAGCCTTTTATTAACCCACTAAAGGCCACCTACACTTTATGGATGGCATGATGCATTGATACACAGTCAACCCTTTATGAATGGCATGATGCATTGATTCACTTTAAGCCTTTATAGATAGCATGATGCATTGATGCACTTTTAACCCTTTATGGATAGCATGATGCATTGATGCACATTTAACTCTTTATGAATGGCATGATGCATTGATGCACATCTAACCCTTTATAGATAGCATGATGCATTGAGGCACATTTAACCCTTTATGGATAGCATTGATGCACAGTTAACCCATTATGAATGGCATGATGCATTGATGCACTTTAACCCTTTAAGAATGGCATGATGCATTGATGCACTTTAACCCTTTATGAATGGCATGATGCATTGATGCACAGTTAACCCGTTATGAATGGCATGATGCATTGATGCACGGTTAACCCTTTATGAATGACATGATGCATTGATGCACTTTAACCCTTTATTGAAGGCACGGTGGATTGATGTGCAGTTAACCCTTTATGGGTGGCATGATGCATTGATACACAGTTAACACTTTATGAATGGCATGATACATTGATGCACATCTAACCCTTTATAGATAGCATGATGCATTAATGCACATTTAACCCTTCATGGATGGCAAGATGCAGTGATGCACATTTAACCCTTTATGAATGGCATGGTGCATTGATTTACAGTAAATCCATTATGAATGGCATGATTCAGTGATGCACAGTTAACCCTTTATGAATGGCATGATGCATTGATGCACTTTAACCCTTTATGGATGGCATGATGCATTGATGCACAGTTAACCCTTCTTGGGTAGCATGATGCATTGATACACAGTTAACCCTTTATGGATTTCACAAAGCATTGATGCACATTTAACCCTATATGGGTGGCATGATGTGGTGATGCACAGTTAACCCTTTATAAATAGCATGATGCATTGATGCACAGTTAACCCTTCTTGGATAGCATGATGCATTGATGCACAGTTAACCCTTTATAGATAGCATGATGCATTGATGCACAGTTAAACCTTTATGAATGGCATGATGCATTGATGCACTTTAACCCTTTATGAAAGGCATGATGCATTGACACACTTTAACCCTTTATGGATGACATGATGCATTGATTTACTTTAACCCTTTATGGATGGCATAATGCATTGATGCACAGTTAACCCTTCTTGGATAGCATGATGCATTGATGCACAGTTAACCCTTTATGGATTTCACAAAGCATTGATGCACAGTTAACCCTTTATGGATAGCATGATGCATTGATGCACAGTTAACCCTTTATGGATAGCATGATGCATTGATGCACAGTTAACCCTTTATGAATGGCATGATGCATTGATTCACTTTAACCCTTTATGAATGACATGTAGCATTGATGCACAATTAACCCTTTATGGATAGCATGATGCATTGATGCACAGTTAACACTTTATGGATGTTACAAAGCATTGATGCACATTTAACCCCTCATGGACAGCATGATGCATTGATGCACATTTATCCCTTCATGGATAACATGATGCATTGATGCACTTTAACCCTTTATGAATAGCATGATGCATTGATGCACTTTAACCCTTTATGGGTGGCATGATGCATTGATACACAGTTAACCCTTTATGAATGGCATGATGCATTGATGCACATTTAACCCTTTATGAATGGCATGATGCATTGATGCACATTTAACCCTTTATGAATGGCAAGATGCATTGATTCACTTTAACCCTTCATGGATAACCTGATGCATTGATGCACTTAACCCTTTATGGATGGCATGATGCATTGATACACAGTTAACCCCTTAGGGATAGCATGATGCATTGATGTACAGTCAACCCTTTATTGATAGACAAGGCATTGATGTGCAGTTAACCTTTTATGGATGGCATGATGCATTGTCAGCAAATATGTCAGTAATAATGCACTATTTGTCAGCAATTAGTCAATTTATCTTAGTAATTACTCACTTTTTGTCAGTAATTAGTCCAAATATGTCAGTAATAATGGGCTATGGCAGGCGGAGGGTTGATGGGCGGTGGGGTTTCTATTTTCGCTTTGTGGGGAGCCGCCTTGTTATAGTTCTGAGGAGGAGACTGGAGGGAAAGTTGTGTTCTTTGAATAATTTAGATGGGGTTAGTCCAGAAGTATAGTACACCCTTGAAATGGGGTGAATCTTTATAATGGGGCTTAACTCGCATTCCAGAATGGGGTAGCTTGTAATACAATGATCGAACTCGGGAATTCCACCAATTATGTTTCACCTCACTCCAATCTCCACTCGCGCTTGAATTTCTCCACCAGTCCATCTCCACTCGCAATGTTACCATATTCTTGGGGAATAATCTAGTGCTAGCATCAAGGGTAGAGCTTTTGTGTCTAAATTCCTATGCCCATATGGAAAGAAAACACAATTGGGTACTTCATCTCCAAGGGTTTTTATTGAATCGAAATATGTGTGCCAATTCAAAGTCCAATACAATTCAGAATCCAACGTCGATTTCACCTTTCAATTTGAAAGTCCTAAACATACGCCTTTAAAACAGGAAGGATTTCAATCAAATCAATTTAATGATCAATTCCAATTCCGCACTGTCCATTTCTAAAAGCATCAGGTAGTAATTGCACCACATTTCATAAATGGTTTCATACACCCAATCCGGGGAAGAAACACTTTCCATCGTAGGTACAGAGGCACGCAGGCACTCAATTACAAACCTTCACAAATTTCAATCCTCAAGACCAAGTTCAAAGATGAGGTTGGTTTCCAGTCACAAATTCAATAATAATTTGAAATGCCTAAACTTTCTTACAAATATCGATTCCCACATGTCATCATGAATAACATGAACACAAATATTGAACTCCACATGTCATCATAAATAACATGAACTTTTGATAAATTTCGATCCTCACATGTCATCACAAATAACATGAACTTTTGATAAATTTCGATCTCCACGTGCCATCACAAAATGACATGAACTTGAAGCCCATTACGGTATAACTGCAGGTTAAATCAATAATTACCAAGGAGTATCACAATCACAAACCATTGAGGCCTTAGAACTCCAGTATGGCATAACCTCAAATCAAATCAATAACTCCATGGTGAGATGTTTCAAGTGAGCATTGAGAATACAATAATGTGTAGTGAGAACCAATGAAAGCTAAACAAATCTAGTCCTTCAGATGTGTGTGTCTCCTCTATGTATGTTATAAGCAGATCTCTCAGTTGGTGTGTTTGAGATATCCACTTGAACAAGTCAAAACCTCATCAAATGAAGTCAAGACTCAATAAGATACAAGTATGATCCTCAATTGAATAAGTTGTGGACCCAGAACGTACTCCAAAGCAGTGGCCAAGCCCTAGTAAATACTATTCAGAACTTCAATTGAATTCTGCTTGTGAACTGCCAAATATACAGGACAGACCGTGAATCCCTTCCTTTGGTACACAGTCTGCACCCTACCTCTGCAGTGCCAGCCTTTTATACTACCAGACCACCAGTGGTTTTGGTCTTTGGTCACTGGACACCCTGTAGCCATTGACTGCCATACCAGAGGACACACACACACACATACCCACTTATAAGGACTTCACCTCTACTGTGGCCACCGGGACCCCCAGGAACTACTTGGCTCCAGTCCAAAACAATGACTCAGCCCCCACAGCCACCTCCTGTATCTTATAGGGCTATAACACATCGCGCCCACTCTAGACTTTATGTGACTGAGGAATTATAGTGATATTATAGCATGTAACTTAGGATTTATAGCAACATTATAGTAACACTCTTTGCTTGTTCCCGGTGACATGTTGCATTCAAAAGTTTCCTGCCTTTAGATTAGGCTTTATATAACAACCATTATGCTTTATACAATAACCATTCCTGTATGCTACTGGGATATAGACAGTGTGAAGGAACAGCGTGTCTTTATATTATTTCCAGGATTACTATTGTAACTCCCCAAACAATAGCGATCGATTTGTCGCTCTTCACGATTCCCTATAACTCAATAATGCACTATTTGTCAGTAATTAGTCAATTTATTATTAGACCGGAGTTCCGAACTCGGGTCTACTTCTAGTGGACACGTTTTCGCCGAAGGTTTTTGCGTATAGGGGTAATGTGCACCATAAATCGACCATTGCAAATTGGTATAGAATAATTTGTAAATTGTATTGGTATCAGATATATTGTAGGACTATTTATGGTAGGTCTACCCACAGCTTTTGGCTAGGGCCTAGTCAGTGTTATCACACATACGTCACAGCATCGGCCCTCTCCATTAACCCACTAAAGGCCACCTACATATAGTGCACATAAGTATGATGACCCTTATTATATTAGGAGTTCTAAGTAGCGTGGCATTGGTTTATTTGGAGTCTTGGGACCGTAAAAATGCGTGCCATTCCCAAATTAGGAGCCTCAATCACGTAGCATTATTATATTTGGAGGAGTTATTGCGTCCAATTACCTAAATCCCTCTGTGGCCCTTGAGGATGAATAGGCGTCCACACACGTGCCTGGGGAGTGTCCGGTCGTCTGCCTGCCCGTAATTAACCCACTAAAGGCCACCTACATAATATAATGTATATACATTATACTACTACTAGTACCTATAGTAGGCCCTCAGCTGTCGATTTACTTATGGACCAATGCACCCATAATTAGGGCACTCTCTAGCCCCCTCCCTCTCTAGCCTCACGCTCCCGTGGCCCATTGGTCATGACCCATACCCTAGAAGCGTTTTTCACACATATGTCACAGCATGGCCCTCTCTACCCCCTGTCCGTCTCTATCCTGTCCTGTGTCTTACTAACCAATGCACCTCTCCCTTGTCTACAGTGTCCAGCCGGTCTGTGTGTGTGTGTGAGGGGGAGGGGGTACATATAGGTCCTCTATATACCGATATTGCAGGATGTAGAATCTGTGCAGCCATTTCTTGAGCTGATTTCCAGCATGCTACACTGATAGCTGATTCTGTGTTTTAAATTGTGTTTTAATGTGTGTTTTTATTATTCTATGGTCTTAGACATGGATGGCATGATGCATTGATGCACGGTTAACTCCCTTATGAATGACATGATGCATTGATGCACTTTAACCCTTTATTGAAGGCATGATGGATTGATGTGCAGTTAACCCTTTATGGGTGGCATGATGCATTGATACACAGTTAACCCTTTATGAATGGCATGATGCATTGACACACTTTAACCCGTTAAGAATGGCATGATGCAGTGATGCACTTTTACCCTTTATTGGTAGCATGATGGATTGATACACAGTTAACCCTTTATGAATGGCATGATGCATTGAGGCACTTTAACCTTTTATGAAAGGCATGATGCATTCATGCACTTTAACCCTTTATGTATGGCATGATGCATTGATTCACTTTAAGCCTTTATGAATAGCATGTAGCATTGATGCACAGTTAACCCTTTATGGATAGCATGATGCATTGATGCACAATTAACCCTTTATGGATAGCATGATGCATTGATGCACAGTTAACCCTTTATGGATAGCATGATGCATTGATGCACATTTAACCCTTTATGAATGGCATGATGCATTGATGCACATTTAACCCTTTATAAATGGCATGATGCATTGATACACAGTTAACCCTTTATGAATGGCATGATGCATTGATGCACATTTAACCCTTTATGAATGGCATGATGCATTGATGCACATTTAACCCTTTATGAATGGCATGATGCATTGATGCACATTTAACCCTTTATGAATGGCATGATGCATTGATTCACTTTAAGCCTTTATGAATGGCATCTAGCATTGATGCACAGTTAACCCTTTATGGATAGCATGATGCATTGATGCACAATTAACCCTTCATGGATAGCATGATGCATTGATGCACATTTAACCCTTTATGAATGGCATGATGCATTGATTCACTTTAAGCCTTTTTGAATGGCATGTAGAATTGATGCACAGTTAACCCTTTATGGATAGCATGATGCATTGATGCACAGTTAACCCTTTATGGATGTTACAAAGCATTGATGCACATTTAACCCTTCATGGATAACATGATGCATCGATGCACTTTAACCCTTTATGAATGGCATGATGCATTGATGCACTTTAACCCTTTATGGGTGGCATGATGCATTGATACACAGTTAACTTTTTATGAATGGCATGATGCATTGATGCACATTTAACCCTTCATGGATAACCTGATGCATTGATGCATTTAACCCTTTATGAATGGCATGATGCATTGATACACAGTTAACCCCTTAGGGATAGCATGATGCATTGATGCACAGTCAACCCTTTATTGATAGACAAGGCATTGGTGTGCAGTTAACCCTTTTATGGATGTCATGATGCATTGTCAGCAAATATGTCAGTAATAATGCACTATTTGTCAGCAATTAGTCAATTTATGTTAGTAATTACTCACTTTTTGTCAGTAATTAGTCCGAATATGTCAGTAATAATGCACTATTTGTCAGCAATTAGTCAATACATGTTAGTAATTGCTCATTTTTGGTCAGCAGTTCATCAACATATGTCAGTAATCACTCACTATTTGTCAATATCTGATTGAATATTGAAAATTGAATTGAAAATAGCATTGAAAATTGCATTAAAAACTCGGGTCTTTTAGGTCTTAGACCTAACCTGCTCCATCTTGTTAGTAATTACTCACTTTTTGTCAGTAATTACTCACTTTTTGTCAGTAATTAGTCCAAATATGTCAGTAATAATGCACTATTTGTCAGCAATTAGTCAATATATGTTAGTTATTACTCACTATTTGTCAGTAGTTGTAAAAATATATCAGTAATAATGCACTATTTGTCAGCAATTAGTCAATACATGTTAGTAATTGCTCATTATTTGGCAGCAGTTCATCAACATATGTCAGTAATCACTCAATATTTGTCAATATCTGATTGAATATTGAAAATTGAATTGAAAATAGCATTCAAAATTGCATTAAAAACTCGGGTCTTTTAGGTCTTAGACCTAACCTGCTCCATCTTCATAGTTTAAAGTTACTAATTCTTTCCATGGACAACATCTATTAAGTTTGAAATAACATAGTCCAGTTTGGTGTCCCTAGGATGATTCTATGTATTTTTTAAAAAAAATTTTGATTTAAAAAGTGGGTACTGGGTGGTGATTGGGATTATTTTGGTGCATAGTGTGTTCTGTACACATCACTATGTCAAAATGAGATACCACCTGTAGGTAATTTTGTGATCAGAGTGTGCTAGAAGAATAGTACCAGGTCATACCATGTTCATTTTCTATTACACTATTCAGTGAAATGAGTGATATACATGCAAAGGTACTGGTTTTTTCCTTATGGGGAATAACATAGAGGCCATGTTGGTCTTGCATTGGAGGTGAATCTAGGTCAGTACATAGAGGAGCCTAGTAGGCTTCTCTATTGTAAGTATCAGTAGTGAGATAGCTGGCCCCTTTAAGAGGATTGGCTTCCAATCATTTCCCATGGGAAAGGAAGGAAATGTAACAAGTAATTGTAACAAGGTCACATCACCTTGGCTAAACTGTCTGTGATGTTAATTGTAGGATCAACAATGACTTTCTATGATGGATGGATGGATGGATGGATGGAACTGTGGGACTAATGTTGGGACTATGGGACTAATGTTGGGAACTATGTCGGAATGATTTACTCAATATATGAAAGTAATTTACTTAACATTTTTCAGCAATTGTGCAATGTATGTCCGTACTAACTCACCATTTTTCTACAATTACCAGTAGTCCTTATATACTAGTACTATTTGTTACTAATAAGTCAAGACTATGGAACTGGACGCGTTACTTTTTGAATTGGAGACAAATAGCTAAGATAAAGTTAAAGCAAACGCAACCTTGTTGAATAAAAGCAGGTGCGTGGACATATACATGGACTTAGTAAAGACGAACACAATAAAAAGTTATTTTCACAATTTATTCATTATTCACATTTGTTCTATACAAATTCTTCCTTCAAGACAATGACTCAACTGGTCACTAAAGTCCGATTGTATTTATATGCAAAAATATATGATTTGTTTCTGTAATTAAACTACACTTCAAAAGCCCTTAGTGTACAGTTTGATCATTTAAAATGATTCGTTCATACTTAATTGATTATATAATGATAATAAGCATTTCCTTCACCCTGGAATCTGACTCTAAATGAATAGTTGGCGACTACAATGTATATATACAAGCCAAGGGACACGTACAAGAGTGCTACTCCTTGTAGTGGGGACGCCCACGGGTCAATATGTACCTGGTTTGTTCTTGTTCATACAGAAAACAGTAGTTTACTTGCCCTGTCTACTCAACTGGTCACCTACAATCTGTATAGGACTTTGTGTATGCCAATAGGCTACATAACCTTTACACTGAAAGCCAACATCTTGATATTTGTATTATGGTGAGGCGTGCACTTTATAAAGTCAGGGAAGGTCGTGTTGAGCAACATGGCATCACCAATACTGAATCTGCTTTTCTCTACTTGTGTCATCTTTAATACCATGCTATTTAATAATGTACACGTGCTGTTTCCTATATAAAAACCATTACAAATCACCATGCACAATGGGGTAGCACATTAAACAATTACCACAAAAAGTAAATTTATGAGTCAGATCCCAGTGTGGACGATTAACATAAACAAAACCTTAAGGTCAAGACCAATTAACTTTTTTTGTGTGTTTGGTCATCGACAGGTTGTTTTATCGGTCTCAGAAGTCAACCTAGTTCATAGTAACTTACATAAGGTTAAATAAGTCATTCTGTTATGACACTGCTATAGTGCAGTACTTTCCAACCACCAACAGCTAGTCTCCAAACAATAACAGGCCATAGCAAGCTACAGGTAGTATGACACCCAGCCACAAGGGGGCGTCATGAATGGCTTTTACAGGAGATACCACAAAACCAATGTACGTGTCTCTTAAAGATACCGTACATTCAAAACCCTTGCATCAACAGAAACATGAAGTTCCTTAATATTTACCTCGAGAATATTGACACTTCACCGATCAGTGAAGCATTAAACAAAAAGAGAAGGTAGATTTCTGGGCATTTTGTTGTTGGCCTGGGGATCAAGTGCTGTCCCCTGTTGGGGGAAAACTGCTCCAGGTACTTCTAATGACGTCATTGTGACGTCAAATTCTCTGAAATGTAACAATTGTTTTATTTTGAAGATTTTTCCCTTTCAGTATTCCTAGGTTTCCCCCTTTTTCATGTAATATGTATACAAATCTGCCCCTTGGTTGACAACACAAGAAAATCATTAACAAAAATTTGGTATCACAATTGATCGCTCGTCAACATAACAGACTGAAAAGGCGACAGTCACGCGATAAGGAACAAATAGACTGACACATTGAGTTAAGTCCTGACTACTCAAATTGTGCAGTTACCTACCAGGGTCTTCTTAAATCTGTTTCCACACAGAATTTTACCAATAAAGGGGGCTTTGATTTTAATATGTTTGGGTTTGTGGTTTAGGTTTATGAATCTAACTGGTGGTCACTCTTCTATAGTACAACTGAAGTAGACTCTGCCACTTCATAGCATTCCTTATTCTTTATACACCAACAAAGTAATAACACAAAATGTAAATCATAACAAAGTCTCCACTTCTGGCTACTTCTTAACAATACACAATGCCACAATGTAGTGCCACCAGCAGAGGGGTGGGTATAGAATTAGGGTATTCTCCGTGGATTTACAGTAAGAATCAATGTGTGTTTATCATTATTTTCAATTCCAAGTGCAGCATTCTAATATAACGTTTGCCACCTGGGAACACAATCTTAAGATTTAATTTGTTGCATTGGGTGAGTTTTCTATTGTTATCAGCTAAACAGTAAGCAGCCAATTAACAATAATAAAGGTTTCAAGACAAGAACATGGGCTTTTGTATGGGAGCAAACACAAAATAGAAATTTAGTTTGGAAAGATCAAGCATTAACAGTATCTGTGAAGATAAAGAGTACACCGCAGAAAATCTCGATACTACATACCCCAGATATACAGAAATGTACAATATACTCACACTGCCAAATATCTATAATTCTGTATTATTCTGCAGTGACATATGTTACAATCATTAGTTGTGTATAATCAGACATAATTTTAATACATTGCTTTGACAACTTGGTCTTCCAGACAATGGCTACAAGCAAAAACAGTGTTGATATCATGTAAAGTAAATGGTCCACAATGTGTATGGAAGATGATGATGACGATGGTGATGACGGTGACGTTTAAGACGTCAAATAACGTATGTGACATGAAGCATGCATGTGGCGGCCTCTAGCCCCAGACAATGGATACTATATGCAGTGCATGCAACTTGGATAGAAAGTAGACGTGGTTATCAAATTCTACCAATTAAGACATACACAACACAGGTATTGGCAACTACGATTTTCTTTTCGATTCAGGTTTTCAGAGATGAAGAGGGCAAAATAAGCGGACGCTGGAAGGAACTAACACATAGCGTGTAAACTACATGAGACATAGGTCAACAATGTTCACTTCAATATAATATGGGAGAAAAGGAAAACTGACAAACGTTGGTTTGATGGGATAGTCTATTGACTGACATATCTATGTCGCTGTGCGACTGGACACATGTTACTTGTTTTTTCTCTTTGCAAATTTGGTGTAGTATATATGTTTACGCTGGTCTCTTAATAGTATACAATCTCTGTTGTTGGTTGTCTTTGACTGTGATGATCAACCAGTTTGCATCATTACCAGTGGACAACAACATTACGGAATTGTGATGCAAAATTAGGATCCCATGACTTCATGCTTTCTGCTCACTTTACTTCGCTCTCAGGTTTCCCTTTTCCACTTTCAGACAAGATGGATGCCACTTTCCTTCAACATATAGTACATTACTCTTGAGTTTTGCACATTCAGGGTTTAGTCTCCCGCAAATAGAATCAGAGTAGGAGCTACACACGATGATCAATAGTTCTATTTACTGGGGACTTAGGCTTAAAACCAGCACACTACTACAAAACATAAAGATGAGATAGCGGGAGGGATGAAAATGATAGCTCAGTATGGGGTTGTGGCCACATTGGGAGTCAATGAGAGATAGGAGAATGATGGCAAGACACACATCCATTCCTCAGCAAAGGGGGAGGGTGCATTTACATGCCGGGCGCTGTTTAAACTTACATTCACATTGATTACTATGCTGGGCTTTAGGGTGCGTGCAGATCGGAGCAGGTGGCCTGTCCAATGATGATCGCAGCTGCTCACATTTAGATAAACAGTGTTGACAGGGTTGTCCTAAACTATGATCTTTTTGCAGTGTTTCTAACTATCACTCAAATTGTCTCTAAATCTGTAATTGATTTTTTTTCTCCTATCAATTTAATAAAATAGGGGGTGTGAATCAAAGGTTGTGTACTTCTCCATGCTACTAGTAGAATTGTTGTTGTATGTTGAAAGGGAGATGTTTATGTGAGATTGGTGGGTAAGAAGATAATGGGTGTCTGGAGGAGAGTGGCTGGGGGGCTCCTTGGGGTGCTGCATTGAGAGGTAACACTGCAGAGAACCGCTTACATCTCACCTTAAATAATACACTTTTACAACAATGGCCCATGTTAGAGGCCTATGTGAAAGACCAGTTGCAAATAGCGAGCCACCTGTGTGTCGGTATAGAGTGCATGTTATATAAGTATACTCCAGTCCAAATCAATGGGAGAATGGGAACATTGAAAGTGAGTGACCTTAGCCAGGCAAAGGGCTGTCACATGACCAGTGCCTATATCATATGACTGCCTATATACAGTTACATGACCAGGCCGGCCGAGAACCAGAAGCTACAAGGTGGCCATAACGATATAATACCTTGTCAGTAGTAGTAAAGTAGTTAAAGTGACCAAAACTAAAAAATAATGACATGGGAAGTTCCATGATTCAATTACAGCACAGCAACACTATACAATCCTCATAGAAGCAAGCACGGTCGTTTGGTTTTTGGCTTGGGCTTCGGGCATAGGACAGCGCGGATGGCTTCGTCGAAGACGGTCTTGAGACCTTTTTGTGTCAGGGCTGAGCACTCAAGGTATTTGACGGCAGCAATCTCCTTGGCCATGGCCAGGCCTTGGGGATACGTGATTGGGGACAGTTTTTTCTCCTTCAGTTTCTCCACAGTCTCCTTGTCCTCTCGAAGATCGAGCTTTGTACCGACCAGAATTATGGGTGTGTTTGGACAGTGATGACTCACTTCAGGGTACCACTGAAAGGATAACATAATGATATTTTGAAAATCGGTTATCTCAAAGATCTCTGAAGAGGAATCTACACATATAATTATCAGTATATAACACGATTCTATTTTTCTCCGTCCTGCTTCAATATATGTAATGAATAGAGTAAATGTTGTTATGATGCCGTTTTACTTTTTATTACTGTAATAGGCGATACATACCGTAATCTCCCGCGTAGAAGGCGCGTTGCGCATATAAGACGCACCCCAAACTCAGCACATGCATTTTCGCGTATAAGACGCACATTTTAATGCTCAATTTTGTAAATCCAGTACTGTTCTATAGTAAAATTACCCCTTGTATAGGACGCACACCCAACTTGTAGAAATCCTATAAGACGCAGTAGGGATTTGTTTGGCGTAGAGGACGCGTCTTATACGCGGGAGATTGCGGTACTTATAATGAAAAATATGGTGATGAATGCTTTGCTTAAACTCCATGTATCAAATTTTTGTGTATTGTGCAAGTCATAAGCAGCTATGGGATACAAACCATTTGTTTGGCGTAGAGGACGCGTCTTATACGCGGGAGATTGCGTTACTTATAATGAAAAATATGGTGATTGAATGCTTTGCTTAAACTCCATGTATCAAATTTTTGTGTATTGTGCAAGTCATAAGCAGCTATGGGATACAAACCATGTATGGCACGTTTAACTAACTATAAGTGTGACCGTTCACACTCAAAAAGACTAGAAGATGACCTTACCTTTGCTCGTACGTTTTCAAATGACGCTGGACTTATCAAGGAGAAACAGATCAAGAAAACGTCCTGAAAAGAACAGGTTACTAACATTAGCTGACATGTTCATTACTGAAGACAAGTGCAAAGAAAGGAGAAAAATCTGATTTTCGGCCATTTAGTTGAAAAAAGTTATGTCGCTGCCACATGTTGCAAGTCATTGCAGCAGTTTAGAATTCAGCCAGTATTTGGGTTCTTAACACCAAGTAATGTGAAACCCCCTATTTTAATTTTTTGTGTGCCTTATTGTAATTACCTCAACGGAAAACTTAAGGAAATTTATTTATCAAAATTCCCTGATTTGAGCCTGAAGACAATGCCATACAAACCAACTTGAGATATTTATTTGTACTTACTGTCTGAGGATACGACAATGGCCGCAATCTGTCGTAATCCTCTTGACCCGCCGTATCCCAAAGACCTAGATTGATCGGCTTCCCATCTACCATAACATTTGCTGAGTAGTTGTCAAACCTATAAGGAAGAAAACAGTGAATGTAAACGTACAGGTGAACAGCATCAAGGACCATTTTCAGACACAGGGAGAGGGAAGGGAGGTTATATGGTAGCTGTAGCATATCTCCCGCCCCCACCCTTTTTGTGGCATATGAGGTTGAGGTAGCCTTCAGATCCTCATGTGTTTTTAGATTTTGAAAATTTATTTGGTTACTCTTTTTGACTTTTTAAATTCTCCTAGCAATCCACAAACTCAAGGTGCGGCGTATATGAGGGGTTTTAAGGTAACTTCGGCCTTTGGGAAGGTAAGCAGAGCTGGTGATTAATTGTCTGTTTATATTATAGCTGAATGTTCTATTTCAAGCAGACTGCTGCAGATGGCGTTCTACAGTCAGCTGTCTACCAGGTCTCTAACAATGTGGGTGAGTAGTGACTAGTGTGATATGGTGTGGATAAGGGTGGGTATAGTGACATGGCACTGACTGGCAAAACCTGTAGATCAGCCTAATGATCGTACATTGTACTAACCATGACCCTTGTAACGACCTATCACTATCCGCTCGTACATCATACAACACTCCACACTCTGAGCTCTATCCTGTACACTACCACTGGCCACTCCACATCATGGACCTGTCTACATAATGTCTGGTATAGGTGTATGCACCGACCACATTTTATGTGCACATAGGTGTGACTTTTAAATGCAATTTACATATGACATTTTTAAGGAAGGACAGAGGCAACATTTGTCTTCATATGAATGGGTAGCGTCACATTTTATCAAAGCAACCCCAACCACCCGTTCCACCGACCCATGCAATTTTGTATTTCCACATTAGTGATTATTAGTGCATTTTTATTATTTTCTTGCATAACGAGGTGGTGATATGTCTTATTCCCTGCACCCATTCCATACCCTACTAGCGCTCTGTAACTTTTGTTTGACTCTGTATCGCGACATACATCAACCTAGGCATGCACGATGTAATATATGAGAAATGGGCCAACATGGAGTATACATGAAGCCCCTATACTTTTAACATATCTCCATATGTGCTGTCAATGAATAACTTACCATCTCTCACTATGTATCGGCATGTCTCTGAATACAAGATAATAACTTACATCCAGCTCAATGCGGTGCATCACTAATGGCTCGAAACGAACTTTCTTGATTACTGGATTTCCTAAGAGACTACCTGTAGACCTCATGAGTTATATATTTTTTGTTGTTGAATAAACACAATATAATCCAATAAGTCCTATCCTATCATGTATGATCACTACAAATTAATCCATGTCCTGAATGCTCATGAGAGCTGGTAGTAATTATGCAAGCTTTAACAATCATTTCATTAACAGACATGCCCCTTAAGGCCTGATCATGCCATCATGGTTAGCCATAAGCCTTGGTCTTGTTGGGTCGTAGAAAGATGTCATAATGTGACCAGGACTTCACGCGTGCCTTATCAGTGAGAGAAGTACACACTTCAACAGCAGTATCACGGCTCACACATACACATACTCTAATCTACAGGAAACCCTCTGTTCCAACTCTGAGATATGAGGCCCCACAAAATCATTCAATCCTACCCATTCGCTATGGAAGAAACAGCTGTCTCTTAACTAGCTCCAGAAATAGATACAGGGACAGGTGCTTTTGTTTGACTGAATGCTATAGACTAAATTACTGTAAATGTATATATTTTTGCGCAGCTATATTTTCGCGCACCTGAAATATAAACACCTTTTCGCGCAACCATATCTTTCACGCAGACACAGGTTAAGTGGTACAGTGAGCTTCTGTGTGATATTTTTGCACACATCTTATTTTCGCGCACCTACATAGGTGTGCGAAAATAGTGAAAATATGTACTGCGCGAAAATTAATATGTTTACAGTAGTCTAAACTGTCTCGGAGAAATTAAAACGCTGGTACATGTACCTTAATCTCTCGGGTATAAGGCGCACCTCGCCTATAAGGCGCACCCCCAACTCAGTTAGGTCTGTTATAACATATAAGGCGCACCTCTGAGGGCAGATTTTTGTTAATTTAGTACTGTTCTATAGTAAAAGATACCCCCCCTATAAGGCGCACCCCAAACTCAAGGCAATTTACCTCCCACGTATAAGACCCAGCAGCATTTTGTTTGGCTTATAAGACGTGCCTTATACGCGGGAGATTACGGTAGTTAGGTTTTCTACATGTATATTGTACAAACGTATCAACCCTACAGGGATTCATGTTTGTGGTCAACAGTCAAGGTCACAGTCCATGCGGGGGGCAGTATACGTTTTTTTTTGTCATGTGTATACTATGTATTTGCCTTAACACAAAAACAAATAGCCTCTCTAAAAAAAGCTAAGTCTTTATAACGAGGGGAAAAAGGGTTAGGATTTTTATGAAAAGAATGCAATGAATGCAACGGGAATATTTTTCTTAGAATATAGAGGATATTTTTGAATACAACTATAGGATGTAGGGTATGCCATCTTTCATCCAGGTATCATTTTATAAGGGGATTGCATCTAAATATGACCATTAGTAAGGAAGTTGCGCAGCAGAGCTGCAGTGCCATCGTTCTTTTGGATTTAGCATTATAAATTGTAAATATATGAATGGAGACACCAATATAAGTTGCTAGAAGCTTGTGGCCGGTGAGCGGTGGGTGGGAGGTAGTTATGGGCCGTTGTGATGATTGTTAGTATAAGAGGGCGGCGTGCAGGTGAGTGGAGACACCAATATAAGGTGCTAGAAGCTTGTGGCCGGTGAGGGGTGGGTGGGAGGTCGGCATGGGGCATTGTGATGACTGTTAGTATGTCAGGGCAGCATGCAGGCAATGAAGCAATCAGTCAGTAGACTAGTAGTAGTGCCACCAGACCCATGAAAACATCCAAATAAGAATAGGGGCATACGCACATAGGACTACTATGGGCAAATAAAAATATTTTGTTTTTAGGAGACCTACAACAGTGAATAAAGTAATTGCGCTAGAATGTCCACCTTCCTGTATAGATGTATAATTGCCAGATTTCCTATAGGAAATATGGCAATTAAACTCTGTTCTACTTCAAACACATAGAAGTCAGTTTAGTGAGGGATCTATCTATAATTTTTTTTTTTTTTTTTTTTTTTTTTTGAGGTGTGGAGGTGCTGACAGCCGTCCTCCTTGTAGGGATCTATCTATATAGCAGTTCACCAGTGGAGTCTGGAGTGTACTGTATAATGTAAGTGGTTGAGTTTGTTTTCGATTTCTTTCCTCTTGAGACTACAGGTGAGCTACAGGTGGATACTAACTTGAGCAACAACAGGTGGGTAAGGAGACTCTACAGACTGTCATACACACAGTGTACAACCAGTGTGTACAGGTGGGTAAGGAGACCCTACAGACTGTCATACGCACAGTGTACAACCAGTGTGTACAGGTGGGTAAGGAGACTACAGACTGTCATACGCACAGTGTACAACCAGTGTGTACAGGCGGGTAAGGAGACCCTACAGACTGTCATATACACAGTGTACAACCAGTGTGTACAGGCAGTTAAGGAGACCCTACAGGCTGTCATACACACAGCGTGCTACCAGTGTGTACAGGCAGTTAAGGAGACCCTACAGGCTGCCATACACACAGCGTGCTACCAGTGTGTACAGGCAGTTAAGGAGACCCTACAGGCTGCCATACACACAGTGTGCTACCAGTGTGTACAGGCAGTTAAGGAGACCCTACAGGCTGCCATACACACAGCGTGCTACCAGTGTGTACAGGCAGTTAAGGAGACCCTACAGGCTGCCATACACACAGCGTGCTACCAGTGTGTACAGGCAGTTAAGGAGACCCTACAGGCTGCCATACACACAGCGTGCTACCAGTGTGTACAGGCAGTTAAGGAGACCCTACAGGCTGCCATACACACAGTGTGCTACCAGTGTGTACAGGCAGTTAAGGAGACCCTACAGACTGCCATACACACAGCGTGCTACCAGTGTGTACAGGCAGTTAAGGAGACCCTACAGGCTGCCATACACACAGTGTGTACAGGCAGTTAAGGAGACCCTACAGACTGTCATACACACAGTGTGCTACCAGTGTGTACAGGCAGTTAAGGAGACCCTACAGACTGTCATACACACAGCGTGCTACCAGTGTGTACAGGCAGTTAAGGAGACCCTACAGGCTGCCATACACACAGCGTGCTACCAGTGTGTACAGGCAGTTAAGGAGACCCTACATGCTGTCATACAGACAGTGTACAACACTGACTAAACCAGTATTTTGAGAATGATGTTTGGTAATTCAATTTATATCAGGCTTTACCTAATGGACGGTCTGTGATACAGGAGAGGAGGTCATGGATGTTGAGGGTGCTGGGCGAGGGTCTAACCATATTCGCCTAAAAATATTTTGCAGTCTGTTAAAGTTATTCGACCGTAAACCAAGGTATGGATGGCAGAAACATTCAATGGAAGTGGAAGTTCCTGAACATATCCAAGAGTTTGACTATACGACTATATACCGTAATCTCCCACGTAGAAGACGCGCTGCGCGCATAAGACGCACCCCAAACTCAGCAAATGCATTTTCGCGTATAAGACGCACATTTTAATGCTGAAATTTGTGATATTAGTACTGTTCTATAGTAAAATTACCCCTCGTATAAGACGCACCCCGAACTTCAGAAAATCCTATAAGACGCACAAGGCATTTGTTTGGCGTAGAGGACGCGTCTTATATGCGAGAGATTACGGTAGTAATAGTATATACATGTATAGCATTGTTGCCAACTCTTGACTGGGCTATCCCTTGCCATCTAGTCCTGAGTGGTCAAGGTCTGTTTACCCACAGATAAGATACCCCACACCTAAAGCAATTTAGTGCCACCACAACCCTTCCTGTCTGCACTGCAGATGCCACGCCCCTCAGCTCAGTCTAGCCATATACACCACGCCCCGTGTAATTACACTGAAGATACCACAGCCCCAACCCCATCCTTTCCCATTAGACCTGGTGCCACCCCACCGCCACCCCAACACAATATAGCCCTAGGTGCCTCCATGCCTGCCTCCTACAGCCATCAACACATGTTTGCATGCAGACATACGTAACTTGTATTTGGGCTGAGCTCACATCCGTACATAACCAAACTGATGGTGGACCTGCCTACATAACCAAACTATTGGTACCAGGCTTATTCTCCACACCCTGGGTGCAATAACGTTCACAAACACCAACACTCAGAAGGCTATATGGTGGAGAGTGGTCACTGGGCAGCTCCACCACAGCACGTTGCTTACTAGATGGTATTGGGAGACCGACCTTTTGGGGGAGGTAGCCAATGGGTTCAGGTCGTACACACCATCCAAATATAGGTAAAGGTCCAGAACCACATCCAGAAGCAGTACAATAATAGATTTGGTAGCACGCAAAGTCAGGGGAACGGAGAGCTAAGATCGTGTAGAACTACCCCAAATTGATTTCTATTTGGCCGTTTCTTACGTAGGACATCTCCAACAAAATGGCACTGATACGATGCATACCTTACAAGCTGGCAGTGTCAGCTAGAACACACATCGAAATTGCAAGTCTGTAGGCTGTAGTAGACGCCTAGTCGAAATGTAACTAATTGCGGGGCCAGTCAGACTCCTATTTTGGCATACGTCGGTAGGGCTGTAGTGCACAGTGCCTAAAGGTTAGAGTTTAAACCTGACACCATAGAGCACGAGTCCCATTCTCCACCTGGTGTTGGCAGAAATTTCACAACCACAAGATTAAGTTTAATTCTAGTTTGTCGATTCTAAACTGAGTGTTTACACCACTGTGAAATGTCAGGTTTTAGCATCTAGGGGCCTGCACTAAAAAGACAAGGGATGGGGCCCAACTTCACCTCAGCACTACCTTGATTCAAATGGCATGGTTGCCAACTGTCCTCCTCCAGTAACTATGGGGGTCTCCAAGTGGCCTGCATGTGAAAAGGTGGGCAGCTTTTGAAAAAGATGGATGACTGTGTAATAGGCAAAGGCAGGAGACGATAGGACCAGGGCCTCAGGGGGCTAGGGTAAAGGGGCATTGGCTAACAAATTCATGTTTTCCCTCATTTTTTTTAATGTTTTTTAATTTTTTTTACACAGGATGCAACTAACGACCACTCATAATATTTGTTAAACGGTTACCAGTAATATTCCGGGGTGATAGGAAGCAGTGTGTACACATAATCAATTTGGAATCAGCTTACAATATTTGGTCGTTTCTGTTATGTATGATTGATTGTCTTTAGACGCACCAGATAATAAGTACTTCAGTCCTGTAGGCCAGACATGTCAGTTGGATATGGGCTCAACCTCTGAAAAATGTTGGGTGTTAGTAAGCACCCATTCCCCCAATGTATTATGCTAAAAGCACCATCTTGTCTTCATTGGCCCAGCCCCTGCTGGCTCATTGGCGGCGCCTTTTCGGTCGAAAACTGATGGTCATGAATTGAAACTTTATATGGGAATTGCTCATCGAAATTGGGGGATAATTAAACAAAAAATTATGGAAACATATTCTTTAGGACGTTGTCTTTCATTGTACATGCACAATTCCTGGAAAAAAAATTTCTTTACCTATGAAAATAGCTGAAGAAAAAACCTGACATATTTTAGCTTCTTTCTCACGAAAACGAGGCTCCATAGCATAGCATTGTGTGATAGATTTTCACGATAGACATAACACATGGGCTCCTATGGGAATTGTCCAATTAAGACGTTTTTTTTTTCATTATGTAAGGCCAGAAGACCGTTAATGTAATGCAATAGATGCAGGAAAAGTTGGGAAATTTTCGTATAAGACCAGTTAAGACCGTTTATAGACCGACCCTGTAAATCAGACCGCCATAAGTTTGTTATGGCTATCGCATTTCCAGCAAGGCGAGTGTAGGACTCTATGTACGTAGTAATATAGTCAGAGGACGCAGGCTGTTATGATTTCTATCTCTTAGCCTTTACACCGGCTACTACGTGCGCCCTCTGACATACTATATATGTACCATATGTATTAGTCTTTACACTCTCCCTCCCAGCAGAACATCCTCGTGCGAGTTTGCACATGCACACAGAGTAGTGTGTCGTAAGGTTTAATTTTCATATAAAAGTAAATACAGGCCATGTATTCGATTCAATTCCATTGATATTGTCTAACATGCATGGATTATATTCAAAAAGCCATTAATTTGAAGTTAAATCGATATAATCTATCATTTCTCCGTCAAAAACGCGACTTCCGGCAAGGAGGGGTCACGCATGCGCACGGAACATCAAAATCCAAAATGGCAGACAGCAAGACGATCGCCTTATGGTGCTATCGAATCTGCTGGATTATAACAAAATGGAGGAGAATTACATTGTCTCTTGCGTTTGTATGGTTAATATGGATCCGATTCCTTATTCAAGACCTGCTGGTATTGTGCAATGCTTAACTCGCCAGGAGAGGAGTTATTCGCCAATGAAACATACAAGCGATAATGGGTGCATTCTCCATAGCCTTAAGCATTGAAGGCTCGGACACACTGTCACTATAGTGACAAGTCTCATATGGTAGGTAACCTGGACCATGGGTGCTCTATAGCACACGTTAAATTTTTTCAACCTGTTCCCCTCATTCAAAACCATTAAAACCATCATTAGAATGGATGGTCATAGAATGGCAATTTAAACACTGCATGAGAATTTCAGCCAATCAGCAGCCAGCTTTGATTTATCTCCTCTGAAATGAGATTTCAGAGATTCTCTGATCTCTGAAAGGTGGTTTGTCTAGAAAAGGCTAGGGGGCAGCACATGACATGCTTCATTCTACCTGTTGGAGCCTGAACTATGCTCAGCCCTAGGCTCCCTAGAAATAGAAAGGAAATGTTGTGTAAGGGTATATATGATTAATGTAATTCTCTCTATCAAAATTATGACAAGTTGGAAGAAGCCTCTGAGATGTCTGATTTTTTTTTTTAGGAAAGTTTGAACATCTGAAAATAGACGGACCTCTGAAGGTCTTACATCTCTGCAGAGGTTACCATCACTACCTGGTCAGTGTGCCGTATACCAGACATATGTGAGAGACATCGTTCTTCAGAGTGGGAGACGTGGCACAATGCATTAGTCTCTAATTTAGGAATGGATGAAGGACAGCTGGGTAAAGGGGTTGTGAGAAGGGATGGGGTGTAGGGTCTAACTGAGGGTTGAGGTCTGAGTCGTAAACCAGCTGCTCTTAGCGACTCAGTCACAGTGACGCCCACATAGGGCACCGTTAACCAGCCAAAGGCACCAGTTACCCAATAAATATTTTATTCCTAGTTGCTTTGAAAGTGAGAAAACAAATCTAGCTAAACCCAACTTTTCATACTGGACTTTACAAATATGCATTTATCTAATCTGGTGGAGGATGATTACTTGTTTATATGTAAATGCTACCGCACACAAAAATTGCAGAAATAACAGTACTCAACCAATATGTATTTGAAATGGATATCATCTGGAAAACCATACCAACCTACATGATTGTATGCATAATTATATAAGGTTTTTATCTAATTCATTAAGTTTTGTAGAACTGCTAACTCTGCACCTAACCACAACTGTTTTCTATGTGCAGGCGCACTTATTTTCCTAGAAAAGAGTGTATCTAGGAGGTGATCAGTAGTCCGGGAGGGTAAATGACCAGTCATGGGTGTAAGCAGGCATTCAGTGCCAGCACCTCAATCAGAGCTACTGTAATCTCCCGTGTATAGGGTGCTGTGCGCGTACAAGGCGCACCCCCTCAACTCAGGCAGGTCAGATTCGCGTACAAGGCACACTTACTGTTCTGAATTAATATTTTCAATAACCCCGCATATAAGGCGCACTTGTAACTGCTGGGGTACGGTTCGCGTAGAAGGCGCTTCCCAGAGCCCAACACCTAGTTGCTTTAATCAAAGAAAAGGTGTAGTTGATACCATGGTGGTCTATATACCCATATATCACATAATGAAGCATACCATTCTGCTATCCATGAAAGTGTTTGAAAACATATTAATACCCCACTTACTGACAGCTTTATTAATCATACCACTGTAATCTCCCGCTTACAAGGCACAGCTCGCGCATAAGGCGCACTCCCAACTCGGGATGACCTTATTCACGTAGAAGGCGCACCCCTAACTCAGCAGGCCTGCTACTCATAGAAGGCGCACAACCACTTACCAGGTGGTAGAAACATATGAATGAGTAACGAATTTTATCTCACCTCGTGCCTTCCTTGCGGCCGACACTCAAGGGTGAGAGGTCTCGCGGGTTGTATCCACACCGCATCTATGGGAAGGTAGAAATCACGCCCCTACACATTTACCGAGGCAATGGTTCTTTAACATCCGTCACTACATAGGCATAGTGAGAGATGGACAGGCCTGTTTCAAGTCATTTGTCTGCCATGACCGCCGAGAGACTTTCCAGCACAGCCTAGCCAGAGCAGGGAGGAACTCAAACGACACCTTACGGCGACTTTGGAACCACCACTATGCCCCGGCCGGGCTGGGAACTGAACCCACGACCTTACGGCCTGTGAGCGGACGCGCTACCGACTGCGCCACGCCTCCCGACCGGTAGAAACATATGGCAGGGAATTCTACTTATCAAATTCTTGAAAGTTACAAAATAGGTGTCAAAGCACCAGCTGCTCCCTTATAGTGCATAAGAAGTGATACTATATGGCCTAATCACATGATCCTTTATTGTGGACATTGTATTTAATGTTTCATTATGTGATACTGTGACTTAGAAAATCATTGTAACATATAACTCAAAACTAACAGGGAATGTGGAAAATATCCTGAAATGTTGTAGTGCTGCCACCTGGTGTTTCCTCTAGAATTAACATCAAATGGCATTACTTTACACTTTGGCTACAATTGCTTTTATATCTGATCTTATGTCTTGTCAATCCTTCAATGATTCCTAGAATAACACTAGATGGCAGCACTATACTATATCAGCAGTCTTTTATGTTGCTGTATTTGGTTCTCTTGATTAAAAGGCCAATAGTATAATCAATAAAGCTGTCAGAAAGTGGGCTGTACATATGATTCCAAACACTTTTATGGTTACCAGAATGGCATGCTTCATTCAGTAATTTATTGGTATATAGAGCACCATGGTATCAACTACACCTTTTCTTTGGTAAAAGCAAAGGCATGACTCTGTGCACATACACCTGAATTGTAAGCCGGGAGGCGTGGCGCAGCCGGTAGCGCATCCGCTCAGGGGCCGTAAGGTCGTGAGTTCGGTTCCCGGCCCGGTAGGGCACAGTGGTGGCTCCAAACGTCGCCGTAAGGTGTCGTTTGAGTTCCTCCCTGCTCTGGCTAGGCTGTGCTGGAAAGTCTCTCGACCGTCATGGCAGACAAATGACTTAAAACAGGCCTGTCCATCTGTCACTATGCCTATGTAGTGACGGATGTTAAAGAACCATTGCCTCGGTAAATGTGTAGGGGTGTGCTTTCTACCTTCCCATAGATTCGGTCACCATCATCCCCCCTCCCCATTAGACTAGGGTCCGGGCACAACGCCATAAGGGTAATCTCACTTCGGTGTGGATACAACCCACGGGACCTCTCACCCTTGAGTGTCGGCCGTAAGGAAGGCACGAGGTGAGGTAAAATTCGAACAACAACTGAATTGTAAATTGTAGGTACCCCGCATATGAGGCGCACCCCAAACTTTTGGGAAAATCTATAAGGCGCACTGCCGATCTGATTCACGTATATGACGTGCCTTGTACACAGGAGATTACGGTATTGATCTTTTAATCACGAGAACCAAATGAAGAATTATAACCTACTCCTGCCTTAGAACAGTGCTGCCGACTGGTGTTGTCTTGTATGTCATTAAATTGTTCTTAGCATTTCCACCAAATGGCAACACTCATACAATTCCTATATTAGATGCAGAGATGGTCTTAAGATGACTCAAAAAAAAAAGGTGTTTAGCTAATATGATGATTTAGGTTTATTTCCTAAAATGACACTTTGATGGAATGCTTATTTAAAGAAGAAAAAGGAGAGATGATACAATGTTAGAGTCAAGTTTTATTTCACACCTCATTTGTGGCATACTAAAAATGATGTTATCAGTATCAAACTCATTTTGGAAAAACGCAGAAATCCGCGTACAAGGTGCACCCCCAACCCAGCAAGAACTTATGAGGCGCACCCCCACCTGATTCCTGATTCGCGTATAAGACGCGCCTTGTACGCGGGAGATTACGGTAAGCCTCATCTACCCCCAACCAACCTGTTTATCAACCTCCTTATACCTTATCCTGCTCTACTGTTTTTATATGGACTCTCTCTTCTACATCTTTCTATGACGCCTTCAAATAAAACCGTAGTGTTGTAGATTTAAATAGAATAGTCCTGTGAGACATGGCGTGGCGACTTGTAATCTTGTGCCTACATTCAGTTTGTGATAGAGTAATAGAAAATATGTAAATATATCCTTTTTACTGTACAGTTGATAACACTGTGTGACTTTTACCACTTGACTCACTCATTCACACAGTTCATACCAGCCTAAAGCAGTGTCCCAGTGTTGGCTATTTACAGGTAATCAAAGTGGCAGAACGTGAGTTACAGTTACTAATTGTTACTATTTATGGGTCTCTGTGGGCAAACAAACCACTGTACCAGGTTGACCTCTAAGTGCATGTAGGGTAAGGCAACTATGTCTCATCTACATGGAGTTTGCTCATACATACACTCATGTTTTATGTGTAAATTGTTCTGCATGTAAAATTATCATATTCTCTTACGTATCAGACATATTGAATGTGACAGTGTCTTTTATACCATTATCTAAGAATATAAACTGACAAAAATCAGTATCTCAGCAGGTTGCAACTTATGGTGCATCTACCTGGCCACGTGTTGGTGATGTTTACCTGCAGGTAACAGCCCTGTGACGTAGCAGGGGCCTAATTGTAACTCTTGATATTGGGGTGTGCTATTCATAGCATTTATACCATACACCAGGAAGACACCTATTATTCCTCAAGGGCCAGAGTGTCAGGTGGCTGGGACTGTTGAGGCGTGACCAAGCCCGAGGCCAAGCAGTACAGATGGCATATGTGGCACTCTCTGACTATTTCACACTGCAGAGGAGTGACCAGTTCCACCACCGCCTGCAGCAGTAAAGGGCTCTCAGTAACAGTTGTCACAACCCCCTCCCCCCGAACTGGTCGCCCCCTACCCTATGTGGACTGCATACACAAAGTTTAGCATTGAGATCACCATAGACATTAATAAAGATTTTAAACAGTAAATAACATCTTCAAATACAGAAAATATAACCCGGATTTGCCATAACCCTCTGAGATGAACACTGTATTACATATATGTAGCAGTTTCAGAACAGACAGTTCTCAGACAAAGCCTACAGAGACATTTTGCTTGATCTTAAAATGGTCTAATGCTAATCTGACATAGGGCTCCAAATGAGGAAAGGTCTAATCTGTGAATAAAATCAAAAGTATGACATATATTCTGGAAATTCCTTCACTGATAGTTAAGTACACACACTGTTGTTATTATGTTAGACTATTGTGCAGGAATAGTCCATAGCAGAGGAGCCATAGACAAAAATCAATTCTGGGGCCTCCCGATGCTTTACAGCTTGGCGATTCTGAACCATACACCAGTCAAATAGTCTGACTAGTACACCTAGTCGCCACGCTAAAAAGAGTTACGGAATTTAGTCTGTAAATGGTAGCATACTGGAAGCACACCTAACACATGCTACTTGTGCAAGTGGAATCAACCATTTCAGTGATACAAAAGTCTAATGGTCGATCATACTAATCACGGTAGTTTTTTGGTTCTTGAGCCAATATTCCCCAATCTGGGCTGTCTTAATGAATGTGCCAGCTCGAAATGGTTACTCAATAAAATTAATTGATCTTTTCTGCAGTATGCCTAATCATGCCCTAGACCCACCACATGACATTTTCAGGAGAAAGGAGACGTTTTTTCTTAACTTTTTATTTCATTATTTTTTTCTGCCATTTGGCAAGTCTTTTCCGGCATCTTCAATACCCATTGACTCTTTTCCGCCATCTTGATAAAGAAATAGATTCACGTAGTATTGCATTTGCATTGTGCAACTTTAAAAAAAAAAAAAGGTAAAAGGCCCGGGGCAAAAAGTTATCCATCACCAGAAGTAGCTGTGTCAGCGTGTGTGTGAGTGTTGGGTGGGGGGGGGGGGGGGGGTTAGCTGGCAGGTCTACGTGTTACTGGCACGCGCCGTGCGGATTGTGGGGAATGCGCTCCCCTAGTCAGAGTGAAAACAAGTCGCTTTCTTTGCCCACCTTCTGTTAATTATCTTCTTGTCGGCCAGGTCTGTGGCCCATCACGAGCTGGCCGCCCGTTATCAAATGTAAATAGCGGCCGTTGACCTACAGCCACCCAACACTGAATCCCTCTCTAATATAATATTCCCCATGATAGTGAACCAGTTTCAGGCACTGGCCAACTACTGCATTGCCATTTTTATATTCCCTTTGTAGGCTACTATTCGTGATTTCTTTCCTGATATTCCCTGCTATTCCATTTCCCCTTTCAACTACACACATATGATGAGAAGAGGTTATCAGGTATTCACGTTCATACCTAAAGAGGTATCTTTTTACTGAAGACTGTGGGGACGACTGAGGGACTGTCACCTCTTTTGTCCATTAAAGAATTCCCTTTGTGCTTATAGGGCTTAGTATGGACGTCCTGTGTGTCCACCATTTTGAATTTCGCTGGTTGAGGTAATGCCCACTGATAAGACATCATTATGGGTACCTTGTCCCTGCATAACACCCACTTCCAGGGACATGCTGGTTCCATCCTATCAACTCTTATCAGTGCATGTCACAAGGAACCAACTCCAGTCCCGCTTGGACCCAATAGTGTCAGTTCCTACTTAAAGCTATATCAGTCATACAGTATGAAGGCAGTGTCTGATCCCTGTATGTGTCTGTATATATAAGGGGACCACCATGGGTGGTTGGGTCTGGGATCACTGACCTGTAAGGTAGCAGAACCACATTCTGCCATCCCCCCTGTGGTACAGCCGGGCATACTAATATTCACTATTTAATATAGATTTATTATGTCTCACTGCCACATAAAACTGAGGGGTTAATTTTGATTACTGTAGGCTTCAAGATTACTGTGGGCTTTAAGATGTACACGCAGAAAGACCTGAAAGGGCATTTTCCTAGTCATACATTGTATAGCTATCAATAAAAGAACTGTGATGTACTTCAAAATGAAATTCAAAATGATGATTATATACATCAGACTATACGACGCCAATTCTATTTCTTGTTCCAAGAATAGCACTTTCTCAACTGGAACATTAAAGCCATGTAATCTAACTTTAGGGTTCAGGTCAAAAGGCCAACATTCCTGAGTTCTTACATCTATATGACACACCGGATTTCTGGTATAGTACAATGTAGTAGTATCCGTGTTGTTATCAACCCATGTGGCATTAAAGTAGGAATAAAACAAAGGGTGGGTATACAAGGATAATATATTGTTCTTTTTGTGTGTGTGAAGCACGGGGACCCCTTTAACATGGCCATTAACGTTTATAAGGCTAAGATTTATAGGAAAAGACATGAAGTCCCTTTGTCTAATTACAACAAAAAGAAGACAGATAAGAGAAGACGGGTACTTACACGGTGGGGATGTACTCTCCGGGGAAGGCGTTAGTTGTGTAGCTGATGAGCAGGCACGTCTTACCGACGGCTCTGTAAACAATAAAAATAGGGTATATTAGCAAATTGGATATCTAAATCATGCATTTAATATCCAGTGTCTGTTTTTCCAAAGTACTGCTAATAGACAACTGACGAAATGTGACGCACATCGACGATATTTCAGTAATAATTCCGGGTATCTGATGGTACACCTTCAGTAAACACGCATTGAGGCACTGGTACCAAAAGCCATCTCAAAGCCTTTCACCTACACACCATACCAATCAGTGATGTATTCATGATATAATTTAGATTAACTAGTAATCATTGGGCTACGTGAGAGAACAATACTGCTTCATATAAACAAGCATGGGATTGGGGTATAAGGCGCCACTCTCCTTTCTCTGGGGTAGTATTTTAGCCCCTATTAGGATAGAAGGCCGAAAATTTCTAAGACTCACCTCCTTTATTACCGGTACGATGAAATCATTTTTTCATTGGATCTGTACAAATCACAAGGATGACTCCTATACATGCATAAAAAAAGATCGGCCAAAAGATCTCTAAATCGTCACTCAGAAGTTTATTCTTACTGACTGGGGTCTAGCAGATTACACTCGTCAGCCAATAAAACATTATCCCCAGTGATCCATTCTTGACAACCCAACACTGCCAGATTTTTAGGGTGCTATAGTACACAACTTGAAATCGTGATACCTATTATTAGTGGACATCTCGTCAATTACCAATTGAAACTCTCCAAAGTTTGACTGTAGCTACTGTGTTTAATATATACCTAGTGTGGCCTGAAGTCAACCCCGATTCAACCAGTAGTGCAGCTTAAGGTATAACAAATGCACTTAGTTGAGATGTGGCTTTACAATATGGCGTGGCTTTATATGTAAGGCTTTACTGTATTTTGTCAAACGTCTCGATGCCCACAATACATTAAGGCTGTGTATAGTGATGTATAGTAGTAATTGGTGCCTATGGCGTGTCGTGTTTGACTAGTGCTAAGAGAGGTGGGTGTGCAGGTAAACACGGCAGGTATCAGGACAGGTAAGCAGGTCACTGACACACAGACACCTCATCATGGTGCCAGCAGGAAGTAGGCGATGATGCCCCAAGGGGCACCACCACTACAACACTTAACGTAGGACCTTCAGCATAGGGCTTGTCTAGTAACTTAGTAAGGTATGGATAACAGTCAACGAATGCCTTGTATCAAAGGTTATCACACTCGGCCTACTGCCTCGTGTGATAACCTTCGATTCAAGGCATTCGTTGACTGTTATCCATACCTTACTAAGTTTATTACACGATTAAAGTGGATACCAACACTATTCTTTGGACATGAACGCATTTAAAACTGTCCACCCGCTACGGGACTTGAATATTCAACCTATGTAATTGGGGAGTCAAGTGCCCTAACCACTTCAGCATGCAGTTAGGTGACTGACAGCAGCATACTGCCCCTACTCTACAGTAGTACGAGAGAGGGTGTAGTATAACTAGATCTGTACAAGTTAATAGAATACTATTGACTTCAATAGGATACTATGGATTATTACACGATTTCTGTGACTCACAGTGCTTTTCCTGGATATCCCAGTTCTGATATTCCTGCATATTGTGCGACCCCTTATGAGCAGATCCCAGGTGGATATCAGCACTCTCTGAGGTGGATATCAGCACTCTCTGAGGTGGATATCAGCACTCCTTGTCCATGTCACATGTCACATGTTAAAACCCACGAAATTTTCCAGGCCAGGGTAGGGATCGAACCTGCAGTCTCACATCCCAAATCCAACTCCTTATGCACTGCGCCACAAGGACTGACGAGAAATGCTCGGTTCGAACCAAGTCTGGATATGATACAAAGCCGTGTGCGCTGTCGCTGTCCGCTGCCGGGGGAGGAGGTGTATTATACACAAACATAACCGCGAGAAGCTCTGAACGGAGAAGGCGCGGTGGTCTAGCGGTTAGCGCTCAGCCGCGTGAGGTACACGGTTCGAGCCCCGGTCTGGGCGCATCTTTTTTCGCCGTGTGCGCTGTCGCCGTCCGCTGCTGGGCGACGAGGTGTATTTTATACACAAACATAGCCGCGAGAAGCTTTTTTCGCCGTGTGCGCTGTCGCCGTCCGCTGCCGGGCTAGGAGGTGTATTTTATACACAAACATAACAGCGAGACTCATCTTTTTTCGCCGTGTGCGCTGTCGCCGTCCGCTGCCGGGCGACGAGGTGTGTGTACGGATCGTGTACATACACTATTTTTCACCGTGTGCCGCTGCCAAGGCTAGCTGAGACCGGGGCTGTCGCTGTCCGCTGCCGGGCGCTGAGCTGTGTGTACTATGGCAGGCTTCGCGTCCCGGGGAAGGATTTTTGTTTTCAACTTATTTTTATTGATATTTTATTGATTATTTATTGATTTTTTATTGATTAATCGTGTAATAAACTTAGTAAGGTATGGGCTAACAGGCACCTCATGGCATGTATCGTAGGATATCGAACTCGTGGCCTGCGGCCACTCGTTCGATATCCTACGATACATGCCATTCGGTGCCTGTTAGCCCATACATTACTTAGTTATTATACCACGATTTCTGGGTTACACAGTGCTTTTTGGTGGCTATTCCCATCCACATATCTGTCGATATTGCACACCCTGTAGGCTGTAACATCAATTTTGTAAGGTGTGCGGTTATCCATGGATAACAGGCACCCGGTGCCGTTATCCATGGATAACCAGCACACCTTACATGTCCTTCCATGTCATATGTTACATGTTAAAACCCACGAAATACTCCAGGCCAGGGTAGGGATCGAACCTGCAGTCTCACATCCCAAATCCAACTCCCTATGCACTGCGCCACAGGGACTGACGAGAGAACCTTGGTTAGAACCGTGTCTCTATGATATAAAGCCAACCAGCGATAGTGTGGTGTGAACGCGTCCAGCACCTTGACCCATAACCAGGCCAGTCGCGCACAGTAACTAACCAACGGCTGCCGGGCGCCGAAATGGGAAACGCGGTGGTCTAGCGGTTAGCGCCTTGCGCTCAGCCGCGTGAGGTATGCGGTTTGAGCCCCGGTCCGGGCGCATCTTTTTTCGCCGTGTGCGCTGTCGCTGTCCGCTGCCGGGCGAGGAGGTGTATTATACACAAACATAACAGCGAGACGCGTCTTTTTTCGTCGTGTGCGTTGTCGCTGTCCGCTGCCGGGCGAGGAGGTGTATATCTAGTCTAACAGTTAGTAACACGGTACGGGGCATCTTTTTTTCGCCGTGTATCCGCTACCATAACCGAGACGCATTCAATGCCAAGCCGAGACCGGGGCTGTCGCTGTCCGCTGCCGGGCGAGGAGGTGTATGTACCGATTGTGTACAAACACTATTTTTCGCTGTGTGCCGCTGCCAAGCCTAGCCGAGACGGGCGCTGTCGGGCGACGAGGTGTATGTACCTGTGTACAAACACTATGGCTGGCTTCGAGTCCCGGGGAGGGGGAATAATTTTTTTTTAAAAATTGAATTTATTGGTATTCTATTGATTATTTATTGGTTTCGTGGTATAAAATAAGTAGTCAATGGATAATTCATGACTCATGTGTGTTAGCAAAGGCTAATAACACTCGGCCTACGGCCTCGTGTCATTATCCCATTATCCTTCACTAACACACACTCGTCATGAATTATCCATTGGTTACTTGTTCACGGTTTTAAATCTGTTCATGTCCCAAGGAGTAGTGCTGATATCCACTCCAAACAGTGCTGAGGCCACCCTTAAAAATATGTTCGTTTCCTGTCCAGAGGGTGGGATTTTTCAAGCCCATGAGGGAGGGAGGGAAAACTTTTTTTTAGGAAAATATTTTTATTTGTCATGAACATCATAGGCGGGGACATCATGAATTTGTCGTTATGTTTGAAGATTTTGTGATTGGAAACCTAGATTCTTGTGCTGATGGACAAAAAAAAATTCTTTTCAGAACTCAGCAAAATTTTTTCCCATTCTCACAAAAAAATCCACCAGGCCTCTGGACAGGAAACGAACACATTTTTAAAGGTGGCCTGATATCCACCCCAAATAGTGCCGATATCCAACCAAAGCCTGCTGCTATGCAGGGATATCAGAATGGGAATATCCAGTAAAAGCACTGTGAGTCACCCAAGTCGTGTAATGATAGAATAAGCTATACTGTTGAGCAACTCTCTATATAATGTGAATGAGGTTGACTCCATTAGAGATGAGCTAATACGAGCTGCTAGGTACTACCGTAATCTCCCGCGTAGAAGACGCGTTGCGCGTATAGGACGCACCCCAAACTCAGCACATGCATTTTCGCGTATAAGACGCACATTTTAATGCTGATATTTGTAAATTCAATACATTTCTATAGTAAAATTACCCCTCGTATAAGACGCACCCCCAATTTCAATACATCCTATAAGACTCCCCAGCATTTTGTTTGGCGTAGAGGACGCGTCTTATACGCGGGAGATTACGGTAATATGGTATCATGCCATGGGTTCTAGTGAGATTCAGTTGACAGGAATGTTCTAGCCATGGTGGCCAGGCTGGGTACGGCCTGGGTAGTGCCCACTATATGTACCA
Source organism: Acholoe squamosa (assembly GCA_949317995.1). Lineage (NCBI taxonomy): Eukaryota > Metazoa > Annelida > Polychaeta > Phyllodocida > Polynoidae > Acholoe > Acholoe squamosa. Next base: position 26,640,610 of record OX439039.1, on the reverse strand, counting down.
GTGGTGTTATTAGTGTACAGTCATACAGGCCTCCTCCTCCTCCTCTTCCACACACCAGGTCACACCAGTACATATGGACACACTCATGGAACTCATCATCACCTTACTTCCTCTTTCAGAGCAACTCTATACATAATGTAACATTATCATATGCCAGGAAAAGGACCTCCTACCTACAACTTGTTTAAGTTTGAGAGGAGGTGTCAAACCTACACGCTTAATGTTTAATAATGAGTATACATTTGTTACCCGGTATATTTGTACATCTTAGTATTACCTAATGTGACCCCTGAATTCCACAAGTTCTACACTCAACAGTATAGCTTATTCTATCATGAACCCCAATACCGATCCAGTTCTTTTCACTGCCTACATCGACAAAACCCCTGACTGCTGATAGCTATTAGTGCATGATCTATGGTGGTTAAGAACACGGATGTATGTGGAAGGAGTCCACAGTGACCCAGTATCCGGCAGCATTGTATTGGCACTGTTACAAAACTGGACTAGTGGGTCCCCTTCCTGTCTAACATAGATCCACCCCCATCTCCAGCACACTTCATCCTATACTACCGTACTTCTGAGGGGTCGACAAATCAGATTGGAATTGGTGTTCACTGCCTGGGCACTGGGCACAAGTATAAGACAAGGTTGTGTCCAGCAGGTATTGATTTTATGCCAGACTGTTTTACTTAATATCTACATGCGAGTTTTGTGAGTGAGTGAGTAATAGATGTTTAACGCCATTCCGACAGCTAAGGTCATATTCATGCCGAGAACTACATTACACAATTTCACAGAGGAATGTTTGTGCCTGCGCATATGTGCACCACACACACCCGAGGGGATTGGAAAGAGGAGAAATACTATTTTAAGTGGGCTAGGGAACAGTGCGAGTTTTGTACCAGAAACTGTAACACTGGGCACACTAAAAAAGAAAAGTTGCGTCCAGAGAAATTAATTTGTTTGCCGGGCACTGGACATAAGGATGTGCCGATCCTGCTTCTATGGAAGTAGTTGGGGACAGACCGAACATAGGCTTAACCGTGATTCATGTATTTTGACATATATGGCTTTAAGAAAGATATATACCTCCCAAACCTATAACCCTTTACCTAGCACGGTAAAAAATAGAGCCGGATATTAACACAGATAATCCATATACCTGATAAGGGGAATGTGTAGGGTGGGTTGACAATATCACAATACAATATACAGCACTGTTGTAGCAATACTAATGTAACTGTACACATCCACCTTATGTCTGCCATACTAAGCAGCATGTGACTGGCTACACATGCTAAGTGTATTACATGGATGTATGATTAGTGAGATGAGTCAGTCACTGAGTGCTGAACTGGGCTACACCTTCGTGCAGCAATTATAGGGCAGAAAAGCTAATCAGAGATCCCATCTGTCAAACGCCTGATAGCGGCCAACACCAGGGTCCGACTGGATCTACTTGACCTAGAAATCAAAAATGTGTTGGATAGGAAAGGGGGGGGGGGGTATATGCACATAGACGACTATAAAGAAGTATGAACTAGATCTAGGTGACAACCTGTTGGAAGCCAGAACAGAGTTATGCTAGAGGTACGGGAACTTTTGAAAACACTTCCGTGACCTTATGGTGGTAGCAAAGACGATAGAAAACCTGCCTTATTTCAATTCATAGCAAAACTAGTCACTGGGCACGACTCAGTTAAGGACTGAGTCGCTGGGACTGGCATACCTAAAACTTTCAGGTGCTCTAGAAACGGCAAGTTTCTAAGAATAACATTTGACAGAAATAAATCCCCAACAATCAGCTTATGGTATTGACAAGAGTACCACCTTAGTTTTGCTGTCTGTGAGTGGGAAGAGTTGTCTTTTGTTGGAAACTTTTAGATCGCACCCTTTTCCAAGTTTTGGCACATGCCGTGTGGGTTGCAATGGGCAGCTATCAGCAGGTGCATTTTCTGCCAGACAGGAAGTCAATCTCCACTCTCCAAGCAGATTCTCATGAATAACATTATTTCATGAGTAACACCTCTGTTGTGAGACCTGAAACAACATCCAACATGGCTGACGGTAGCAGCTAAACTTGATATGAAGGCTAACAGATTTGCGAGAACCAAATAATCTGGGCCCCCGTATTAAAGGTTTCTCACAAAATGTCAACCAACATGTCTTAGGAAGCCATCTTTAAGAGGAAATCGACATAAAAAATTTATGTCCTACAATTCCAGCCACCTGACAAATGAGCCCTATGCAGGAAGCCTGACTCTCCCGTCAGGTAAGAGTCAGTGCCTGCCGGACAAAGCAAAACTGCCTTCCTTTTCCATATTAATGATATGCATTGTATCATACTCTCGTAGAAACCCCATATCCAGAGTGAGTTTGATGCGTACATTTGTTATATGAGAGCCGTTATGAATAAATATATCAACTTAGCATTCTTAGATCTAAACTATGGTGGGTATCTGTGACTTGCATAATGCATGAGCAATATGGTCATTGTACAAGTATACCTCCTAGAACGTTACATATCCTAACAAGGTGTTGAGGTCATCACTGAGATAATATTTTTTTTTTATTCAATCTACTTAATTTTTTTTTGGGTCCTTATAGATAGTGAGGTGATCTTATAGATTCATAGAAATGCTAGGAGGGCATGACTGTAAGGACCTCAGAGTGGGAATATCCCATGTTGGCCATTAAATACCGTAATCTTGCACGCATAAGGCGCGTCTTATATGCGGGGTTTTAGTTCTCAGTGGATCCACAAGGGGGACACCAAGAGCTTTCTTTTGAAATATTACACTCCTCCTAAGTGATAATATGAGATAGAGGGCTCCAGAGGTGTACGGAAGGCCAGAGTTACACATAACTTTTTTAATTTTCAAAATCCATTTAGAAGAACAAAAGTTATGAATTTTTATCTTTTCCGGAGATTGCGGTAGATTCCCCGTGGAGCTGTAACACCAGTACTCAATTTCCATACACTGTATGTTATTATTACACTATATATAAAAATGCCTTCCTTGGTCGCTGGTTAGAAATGTGCAAATTGTGACTGCTTCAAGCTAGAGTACCCTTGGGGTACCAGATGAAGCAAAATTTCTAGGCTGTGAAGCAGTGAGGAAAAGTGCCACCTAACTCAACCTGCAATATGTGCATTTCAACAAAAATAATTTCAGAAGTATGCAGTATTTTCTGCACTTGAATCATTCTAATCTTTTAATATTAAAATTTTGTTTAGTTGATAACAGTTTTTAAAATGTTTTCTAGCCTCAAAAATCGTTTACCAAGCTGCAATGGCCGCCATCTTGGATCTCGACCCAAAGAGATTGGCACCTTTCCCAGCGTCATTTACAGAGGAAACTGCCTTATGATTAAAGATCTAGATTGTACCCTCCGAGACCTTTAATTTGGTATCTCATATATTAAGATCTGATGAGTAGTTCCAGAGATATCCAGTAATTCACTGAAACTCAAACCTCTGAAAGTATCTGCTGGGAGAGTGTAAAATTGTTTGCTGTTGATATGTAACGCACCATTGCTAAGTAACGCGGCGCTAATCTACGCGTTTCTGATGCAAGACACCAGGGGGCTGCACTAAGTAATACAAGTAGTATGTTACAGGGCAGTATTAAGAGGTCACTACTTCACAGCCTAGAAATTTTGTTTCATTTTGTATCCTGAGGGTACTGTGGGTCCCGGTGAATCAGGCAAAAAAACACAGCTTATAATCTCTCCATCAATCTAGAAAGCCAAAGACCATCATCATAGCTGCTACCCCCCCCCCCCTCCCACTAGTGCCGAAGGCACTAGTCACTTATTAAAAGCGCTGGTTCTTAAATAACTACCAGTCTCGGATATGCCCTGGAGGCGAATGCTCTGGTCATCGATATGTGGCAGTTGGGCCATCATTATTGGGTACTCAATATCTAGGACTAATACTGGTACCGAAGTCACATAACTCTTCGACATGCTAATCATCGACGGTGCCTGACTATGACCTACATAACCAAGAGATGTAGTCACGGTCCAGTCAGCCTAAAACTCCCTCCATTCACCATGCTGACATGGGCTAACAGACCTCATTCTACTTTATCAACTGTCCCTATGTGTATACATCAATGGTTGGTTGTACACTCATTCCATTTCATAACTCACTGGTAACTAGCTCAGGTAATGGCTGCGGCCACTCGTCCTTATACAACATGCTGTACTGGCCTGTTTAAGTGCTCCGGCGCTTATAGATTTCAACCTACCTGTACCTCCAACCATTATTCAAGACCGGCGCTTATTCAAACCTTAATTTATAGTGCTCTCAATTTCAATGCTTCTCTACCCCTGGTGCTTATTCAAGACCGGCGCTTATACAGGCACTACGGTAGATATAGGGGTTTCACCAATATGTTTAACATTGGGACTTAAATGCTTAATAGTGAACACGATCATTTCCCAGAGAATCCCACTGCTGCTCTAGACCCGCATAGAGTGACTATGGTACAGTATACAACATGTACAAAGAGGGTACACCTGTATATGTCACACTGGGGAATTTCACTCCTCATCACTCACACATACGGACCTGGGCACAAGCTGGGGGACACCAGGGGTCATCACTAAACAGCCAATGTGGACGTCAACTGGGGCACACTTCAACCTGCTGATCTGTACAATGTGCTACATAGTCTAAGGGTACAAACCCTGGGGGAAATACAAACTGCCATAAACCGCATAATAGCTGCAGTCGGTTTACAAAACACGCCAGACTATTGCCTTATATATTCTTTTTGAAGTCTGCATGTGCCTTGAGGTATCAAGTGTTCGGTTGTTGGATTTCAAATAACCTGAATGTGGTTCATATTTGATATAGGCCAGTACAATAATAACAGTTACAATAGGTGGCTTAATGATAAAGCCCATTTCTAACAATTTAAGGTCAAGTTTTTGTTAGCACTCCGTCAGCCTGTACAGATAAAGCCCCTGACAACGTTTACTGACTGGCCTTTAACCAACTGAAAAGCTTGTACGTCAAGACTGGTGTAAGTGGAATAAATACTGGCAGATTTATTCACCCCCCCCCCCCTCCCCACAAGCCTGTGTGGCCTGGACTGACCGTATTGCAGTGGTCCACTAACCTGGTCACGACCACAACACAAAACCCATCTCCAGCACCTGACTCACAGTCTTACTATAGTACAGACTACAAGTATAGTCTCACTTCATGCAGATACATGTCAGGCTCTTTGTCTGCGGGTTAACTCTGATGGACAGATTTTAACCTGTAATCACCCCCACCACCATTTTTATCTGAGTGGATATTTATCTACATTTTTTTAAAACTAAAATTGAAAACCTATTTACTGCACCATTCTATAATCTACTGGTTTCATCTGAATTGATCAGCACACAATAGTTTTTGATCGTTGACGAAGAGTAAATATTACTGTTATCATTATCATTTATTTTTCTTTTGATAGTGGCTACAAATTAGACGATATTATTTTTGATTTAGAGTTTACACTCTTGGTTTTCTTGGTCAAACGTTGTCTAACATTAAGATCTTTCGTGAAAGGTGATAAGCCATTTAACATTAAAAAGAACATGTTCCAAAGAAGGGGGTTGACAAAATCTGTGTAACAAGACACGGCTATTTTAGCAGATGCTGGCTGACGTCCTGATGATGGAATCGAACACCTAATTACCCCTCTCCCTCTCCCACATCCCTGCACATTTTCACTTCAGTAACCCACACCCATCACATCATTAAGAAACCAGAAACCAAAGGGACTAAAACTTCTGGGTAAAACCCAATCATATTTTCTTTTGTGAAGGTGTAGGTCAATTGACTCACGTCCAAATATACACTGCTCACCTCCCTTGTTGGGGTGTTGGGGCGGGGCAACAGGTGGCGGCAAGCAGAGCCGGATGTCAACATAAACAAACCTGCCCTACCACGTGAGGTTTAAGGTAAGGGTGTGTGCACCTAGTGGGGGTATAATATACATGTATTAGCATCGGAATGGAGGGATGGAGGGGGAGGGGGAGGTCATTCCTGACCAGCTGTACTCTATGACGTTTACATTGATCTCAATAATATATCTCGTGCCAAAGCAATCAGAATTCATAAAATACATGCCCTTGAAAGGCTAGCACCAACCTACACTTAGTTTCCACATCCATGTCCTGGGCCAACTTTAAACAGAACCAACACCTCGCTGAAGATTATTTCATATTTCCTATGACGGTACCCCTAAGACCACATGACATGCTCTTAGTTAGTGTCCATACAGTTAGCGGGATGAATTTTCAACCAATACAAGCACTCACTTCTTTCACTGAGGAATTCTTAGACCCCAAGTTAGGGTGCAACTAGTGCCCATCGTGATCGCTATTATCAGTGTTAATCTCTCCAGATACTAGAAAATAAATGAAACTAAAATGAAATTCATTTTCAGACCTCATTGACACCCGCTGTCACATATGTCTCTGCATATCAATTCACGTCTGAATAGGCGTGAAAACAATTTAAACTCCTATTAGCTTATATAGAGTTTTACGATACTAGACTATTATGGCATGTTCATACCATGATACTACTTCTAACTGATCATCATATAACATTAGCCTTGCTTTTGTTCTTCAGAAAACCATACTATTCTTAGTATTAACACTCATGACACTATGGAATTCACATAATGAGTCTTGAAATTGTGAGAAGTGTATTCACAGTATCGGAATGTCGTGCACCCCATATAAATTTTGGGCTATCCTTAACAGGAATATCAATACTGAAGATACTACAATGTATTCATGCTGAAGGGAAGGGTTTATTTTAATTCTATCGCCCACATTTGTAAATACTCATCTGTTACTCTGTGTTCATGTTTGTGCATTACCAGCCTGCACAATTTCATTTTGCAGCAAAAAGCATTCTGCAGAGTGGTGATACCTAGAATGTAACTGAGTTAATATTGTAATATCATAACGAGGTTATAAGTGACATTTCTGCTGCTAAGATTATGCAAATGAACATGTATAATGTAACTGAAACACCATGTTGAACATAATTTCTCATTTTGTAATATACTCACAAAGAGGCTTGTACTATTCTGTATGGATGGAAAATTTTGAAGCGGAAAATCATTTCCTATGAAACGGTAATGACGTTTTAGATTTTTTTAAAAAAAAGAAGCCTAATTTAAACATTTAAATCTAATTTAAGCTGTAAATAAAATTATCATAAGACAGTTGCTAAAGAAAATATAAGTATTATAGCCTTGTAGGAAGTCACAAATTAGATCTACTCTGCTCTGCAAAAACGTGTGTATTGAAAAGTAGTGCACTCAAACTTGATTTTGGCAGGGATGTGTTGTACATAAGATGCATGACCTACGACTATTCTTGTCAGGAATATTATAACTTAAATCTAATTTGAGCTGTAAAGAAAGCTACTGCAAGACAGGTGCGGAAGAAAATATAAAGGAAATCACAAATGGGTTGTACTCTGCTCTAAAATGAAAAGATCTGTAGGCCCTGCGCCTATTGATATCATCCCCACAAATCACGAAATGGAATCTACTCTGCTTTACATCTGCCATGATGATGATCAGGTAGATATTTACTGTCACTTAAATCAGGGTCAAACTTTGTGACAGGGCTTTGACATCTCGACTAGACTGCATACACTGTCAGGCCTATATTTTATATATGATCATACTTGCAGGCTTAGATTAAACACAAGTTCTAGAGACATCAACTCTAACTTTAGTAGGCCAATAACACTGTCAGTTCAAATGACTCAAAAATATCACAACCATTGAATCAACAGGGGTCTTCCTTGGTCAGTAGGCTAGACTGCTACAGCCTACAGTGCTACTACCGTAGTACTAGTGCTAGTCTGAGTAGTCAAGTCCCAGGCCAGGGCCGGCGACATGAGTGAGTACCATTCAGTTCTGCTGCAGAGTCCCTTATTATAATCAAGTACTGTAAAATCAAAATCTAATCAAGAAACACACATTGAATACTGAGAGAAATTCCGACACACAAGTGGGCAAAGTCTCTACTGGCCCAGGTCCGTTCTGACCGGAATTCAACAAGCCGAGGCCGACACGGCGGCGAAAACTCAAATCATGTCTACTCACCCGTCGCCCACGACGACACATTTTATGGCCTGCATCGTGAATCTCCGCTCTGTCTAGGCACCTGTATGTCGTCTACAATCCACAAGTGAATGTCGGGCCTCTACTGAAGGACCAACTCTTTGTAGTAATTGGCTGACACAACACGGAATCTAACACTTTGATATGGGTGTGAAGCCAATATGGCGGGTATATATAGGACCCCCCTGCAATGTTACTATATTTAGGTCAGGCTTCGGGCATTTCCGTGATGACTCGATGCGTCACGGCTTTTTCTATCGCTTAGAGACATGAAAATAAAGGCCCCTAAACACATTTTAGGACTTCAATAGGTACTTCTATAGGTTCCAAGGCCAGGAAGTAATACCCCTCGTACATTGACAGGGTTACAGGCATTCTCTTCTTGTTGATCTGAATATAAAGCGAATCGTCACGCACACACATAATATTAATTGATATCAGCGGCCAAGGTCAGGTCACGTGGACAAACATAAAAAATGGCTGCCGTTTGGCAACAAGTGCTCGCTCTCGACGCAAGATATAACGCCCACCGTGCTCCAAACAACCCACAATTCAGTGAGTTATGTGGCTTGTTAATGTTGAAAAGATCGTTCTCAGAATTGAACAAAATTTCGATATGAATACATATTGTATAGTTATGTATTCATATCAATATTCGAGTACCGTGGTGGGTCGAAAACGACGACCCTGGCCTAGGCCTAGTGATAGTAAATAGCAATGTCAGCTAAAAGTAGGGAAAACATGCCAAACTTTTATTTTGGATTTACCCGGATAATTTTACATCACCGGGAAGCTGGCAACTTGAGTAATTTAATGGTGTTTAAATTGTCTTCATAGTGTTACTAGAACAGAAGTTATGAGGGATTGAATGTGGAATTTCTATAATGTTTTCTGTCAGTGGATTTCCAGCCAGTGTGGGTCTTATCAGTCCCTGCCAACTGTGCACAGGCTGCACTGGTTCTCACACATTTCAGACCTTGCTTTACTTAATCTCAAATTAAATTTGATTGAACGATCATAGAGGGTAACCAATTACATCACTGTAAGCACAACAGTTTGGGGATTAATGGGCTATATTTTGCATCAAAAGGAACTAAGATAAGTATTATAGATCATGTTGGAAAGTCAAAATTTTCTAAATGGCAGTGTGATAAGCAGACCTGAAATTCTTGGATTTTTTACTCAACTCTCCTATACTCTTTAGCTTTGGGCTAATTTGGGCTAATAGATAATAAATAGCTGATTAAAGATCCTAAAAGTACACACTTTTGTGGTTATCCCATATAAGTTTAAAAAAGTTACACAAATATTTAGTTTTGATATTTTCGGGTTTAAGTCATAACTCTTCTGAAATATATACAATCTGTCCAGATATTTCATTCTTTCTCCCTCTATAGTAACTGATAATGTCTTAAGCTTTCAATAGAGGTCTCAAATGTAAAAATTGACCAAGAATTAACAAAAATATCAGCATTTTATATTTCAAGGTTTTATAGAAATTACAGTCTGCGCACACCAATACCCTTTGAGAACTGATAAGATATCAAATCAGTGACTGGATCTAGAGTAAAATGACCCACAAATTCTGATTTCTTGGTTATTTTTACCCTTGGTACATGAAAATAGTTAATGTTGACAGTGAAAAAGAGCCCTAAAATAGAAAATCATATTGATTGATTTACTAAAGTGACAGATAGGGACTCGCGGGAGTGGGTGCAGGGGTGTTATTCCTACTAAAAGTAACTTAGTAAGGACTTCAATGACATGATATTAGGGAGTGGTCATTATTTATCAACAGGGGGGGAGGGTGGGTTTGAGGGGGGGGCGTAAAATTTTCAGACCCCTCCCGAGGGGGGCTTAAAAATATTTTGACCCCTCTTGAGGGGGGGCTAAAAAAATTTTGACCCCTCTTGAGGGGGGCTAAAAAAATTCACCCTCTTTTTAGCAAACAAGCCTGCGCGCTACTATAGATCAAAGAGGGGCACGGGGGGGCGCTAAAAATTTTGACTGCCGTCGAGGGGGGCGTAAAAAATTTCCGCGCGTCCGCGCGAAAACCCACCACCCCCCCTGTTGATAAATAATGACCACTCCCTTACTCATATACCACATTAATCAGGGGAATATTTGCAATCCATAGCTTTTTGAATGAAGTTGATACTCCTTCTAGAACCATTTTTATGCCACTTTATGAATTGGAAAGGTGAAAATCTCTTTGTCATGCTTTTGCCAAACAGTGTTGACCAAGAAGAGAGATAAAACATGTGCTGCATGCACAGCATTTTGGCATATTTTATTTAATCATTCATAACTTTGGATTGAAAAGGTGAATCCACTAGCTGATTTCATCAGAATGTAGCTGAGAGTTCATAGATTGACACTACAAGGCAACATAATATTATTAGGGTGATAAGTATTTTAAATTTCAAGTCAATATCAATAATTTGTTTTCTTTTTTTGAACATTTTGGTGTAATGCCTCCAGGAGATTAAAAATCGCCAAAAATCGCTGGTGTATAGCTACATAAAACCAAACAATTCTGACTAAAAAATCTTTGGAGAAGAGCCCAGTATGTTCGTCCTGCTTGGCAAAAACTATTATTTTTTGGGGTGTTTCGCCCTACAGAAACTGAAACTTACCTAACTTCCCCATGTCTCATTTAAACTATATACATGGGTATGGAGAACATGATATCAGGATAGAATAAAGTTTTCCCTTTAATTTGGTGGTAATTTGATGTAATTCTGTCCACCAAAACCGTCAGAATTGAATTTGCAGTACCAGGTGTTTAGCACTGTGACAGATACAGGGAGTATTTCAGCTGTGTTTGGCTGTCATCGCTATAGTAAACTGATACTGTCCCTACGCCGTAGAATTTAGTGCGAATGGTCCAGGGAGTAGAGCGAATGCATATGATTGTCATTATGTAGAGCGAATAGGTTTTAGAGCGAATTGACTATTTCCCGATCTAGGGCTAGGCTAGCTTAGAAAACTAAACTCTTATCTCACGGCGGTACAGAGATGAGAGTTTAGTTTTTCGGCGACACTAGCAAAAGTTCCCAGTACATTGGCTAGGCACTTACCTAGTTTTCAAGACTTTGTCCCATGCATTTCATCTTTTAAGCAATGGATAGATCTCATCAAAAGAAATGGATTTGCTCTTTAAATGAAGTCTTTATGCCAAGTATAAGGGAAGTTATGAATGATCAAGGACCCCAAATCAAACCCAAAATTCTGCCACTATTAGGAGTTTAAATAGGGCCCAGATTTGTGATCAAGAATATCTGATACAGGAGTGGCTACATCTCTTAAATCATTATTTTTGACTATTTTCTTTTCATGTATGGAAGAGTTCAGCATAAAAGGTTGAAAATCAATGTATCATATCAAAATTTAACAATTTAAAGGGATTTTATCTTGACCTAATATCATCTGCGGAGTTGATATGAGATCTTTTATCGGTCAGAATTTCCCTTTAAATTGATGTAAAGACTTCATTTAAAAAGGAAATCCACTTATTTTTATCAGCTCTATCCATTGCTATATAAATGATATACATAGGATTGGATTCTAGCAAACAGACAAGGACCTAACATGGAGAAGCTGGTGGAAGGGTGATAGCGAATGGCACGCTCAAATTTTGTTGGGGTCTGGCAAACATCCTGTTCCCCTATGAAATGAAAAAAAACCTAGACAGTTTCTAAACCATTTTTTTCTGTAGAAAGTGTGGGAACTATTCTCTTTTATGTGAGATTTGGCCTTTATACCAAAAAATGATTTCAAAGTTATGGGGTAACTTCACTTGGGGAGAATGGGATGTTTATCTGAATCAATTATTTCTCAAATAGATTCTTATTAAACCCCTAATCAATCCCTTTAAAATGAGCCCATGTTTGTTAAGATCCTCCAATAAATAGCTGCACAATGAGCTTGCAAAGAAAGGAGAGTTTAGCACTCCCCAGTTTCAGCTTCATCACAGTTTCACACCTCCACTGCAGCAGAACCATGTACTGGGGGTACGTAAGTGCCTACATTGGCATATACATAAAAAGTGACGGAGTGATGCGCCATCCCTTCTAAAAAGTGACGATGTGAGGCCCTTAAAATTTTGAGCACCCATGTATAGGCACATAAATGCTCAGTTACACTGTTCAACCCACACCTAACCAGAGGCAGAGTGAAGCTAACTAGTACCACAGATTGTCTCAATAAATAAACATCACCTTTACAAAACTGTGTCCTGTTGCTTATTAAAATAATGATAAGATGAATAATTTGCATGTGTCAGCGCAAAACCCTTCCACCCCCCTGCCCCCGTTGACAGGCTCGACCCATCCAGCCCGAGAAAATACACTACTACTAGTATTTTCAAAGGTATTCCCTCATTCTCCGAGTCGGCCTGCTTCCGGTCAGCTTCACTGGACCGCTGCCTATTCTAGGAAGCAGCAGTGATGTCATAGCAACCAGTGCGGCCCTTATCAGGCTTATCTCCCTAATGATAAGGGTCCTCATAAAGGGTTAAATTAGATAGGTAATGTACTAGAAAAAAGGTGTTAAGATCCTTACCAGAAAAGATCTAGACATCATACAGCAAAATGGCTACTTTTTCTAGTACATTTCCTATATAATTTGACCCTTTGCCAGGTCTCTAGCAACCAGGGTTCTGCTCCCGAGAATACTGTACACTGTGTGCGCCGAGTAGGGATAGCATGGGAGGTCTGGGTGAATGAGTACCATTACGGCCTATGAGATTCTTTTAAATTCCAATTTCTCCACAAATTTATAAGTTAGGGATCTGAATTCCACATATTATGTTATAGAAGAGATCACATCATTGCATATATGTTGAGTTCAAGGCTTAGTTTACGACATGGGCCTCAAAATTGGCAAGGAAAGTTGGGACAGGAGGCCATTGTAGCAATATCACTATGCTTCATAGAGGGGAGCTGACAGCGCCGAGACCATTGTTTGCACCTTCACATGGGTACTCTTGGTGTGTATTAACCACTGCGCCCTCTACATTTTGTGGCAATGCCTCAAAGAATCGAAGAAGGCCTGCAAAGGCCAAAACTACCGTAGTAGGACATTTTTACTCCCAGGCTGTTGTGCTTTGTACATCTTTTATGAGCAAAAATAAGACACAGATTTTGGTTTTGAAAAAAATGGTGCGAGCGAGCGAATTTTTTTTTTAAGGATTTTTTGGCGTCCAATGGATTCCTTGCTGGGAAATTGAGGCGAGCAAACAAATTTTATTTTTTTTTAAATTTTGCCAAACATCACAAAGAGAAAACTTGTAGAAACTGAAGCGAGCGAAATCCGTAGACAAGATTTTTTTAAAGAAAAAAAAAAATTTGCATTTCCGAAAATGTGGAGAGGGCGATCCATAGACCAACTTAATTTTTTGGTGTGGCCTTAGGGAGTATATTCTATCTACTATATTTTCAAAATAAATGAATAAAAAAGTGGGCGAGGGGTGCACTTATTAGACTCAATTGTTGTATTAAGGGTTTGGCCTAGGGTTTGAGCATCTATTAACAATTCATTTTCCGCACCGTTGAGCTTATTTGAATGAATAAGCCATTATACGGCAAGTACATTTGTACTAGGCGAACATAAATACTTACTATGTATAATTATGCTTTGCCTTTCAGGGACTCTCTACATCCGACGTCGCAGTCAACTTCTTCGTGAAAATGCTAAAACTGACGTGGGTGTATTATTTTTCCTTGATGTTAATCACATTTAAACTTTATCCACCTAGCCTACTAAATTTTCTAAAAGTACCCTGGTACTGCATACATTAGTGTAGTGTTGGGTTGTAATGATAGTGTGGCCGATTGCACATCTTACCTTGCATTAAATTGATTTATTCACACATGATACTACCAGCATAACGGAAAACCATGCATATGTATGTGATAGCTTCTCTTAAATGTCTAATGTAAAGTCAAACTGACAGGTGAAAATTTCATTTTGTTTTTATTCTGGCAGCATGATCCGTCGGCACGCAAGGATTACTTGAAGTTACGATCCATGCTCCTGTCCCAGCGGTATGGCACAACGGCATACTCGGACCAAAGGTAAATACTCAAATGTGTCAGTTGTAGTGTTATATATGAAGTTTACATGATAGTTTGATATGTTCTTTTCATCTTCCTGTATTTTCTTCCTCATATCAAACAACATGTCTGTGAAGGTATAGTGTTTAATCGTGTTCTGTTCTTGAGTCTGTACGCTCTACGTTAATTAGCTTCTTATGTTTCCTGTAAATTCTATTTTCTTATGTTTATGTTGATTATTTACTTGAAGGAGTGTAGATTCTGTGAGCATTTACAGCAGACAAAGGTATACCATTTTATGTAAGATTCTGCACCTTCAATTCATTTCGTTCACACAGTTATATTGAAGTTTCGTGTAGATGCAAATAGTGGGAATTTTCCAGGGACTTGTAGCTACATGTTAGCAGCCGATTAGATGTATGTAATGTAGTTATCGTTCTGCGAATGTTTCAGTTATTGTGTGTTACTAGTATGTATCTAATTAATACACCCCATGTAATATCAATATATTTTTAAGTAAAACATGACTAATATTCGCAGTGAAGTCTCTTACGGTACTAATTTCTTTTCTATTTGAGTTATTTACACACCCCCTTCATGAATTTCTCTTTGTCCCAGGAGTTTGGACAGTGGAACCCAAATAGACAAGAAACGATATAGGAATGACTCGGACAGGTTATTACTAAACATTTTTCTCGTAGAAACATTCCTGGCATTTTTACCAATTGGCATGCACTTGGAATGGCCTCTCCCAATGTCATCCGTGCTAATATTGATGTCATTGATGTAAACGTCCCCACCTTGCTAGCCAATTCTACCCCATTAGGCTGTTTATACATATATGATAGGCATAAAGTTGGGTCACTGTGGTATATAAAAGAAAATGCTTTGATTATTTCATTCATAAATAGGGAAGATGTATATTGCTATCAGTCTATGTGTGAACCATCATAACTAAAGGTTATCACACTATAGCAATTTTTCTAAATTTCGTTTGATACACCTGACACTTTCCTATGGATATATGATATATGGATATACCTATGAGTTGATAGAAATAGCGCTTGGAAATAGATACTAACTGTAGAGTAAAAATATGGAATCAACTATGATTCTACCACACTTCTTGAATTATTAATAAACCATTCACATTCAAACCACATGATCTATGGTTTTAACGAAGGGACCGTTTCACCTTTATTTTGGGCACAATCTCACATTCACGATATCACTGATAACTTTTTATCGGCGTGGTTCTAATTGTGAGGATTGATTTACAAAAGTATAGATACACGTTGTGTATTCTGGAAAAGGGACCTCCATTCGAATCCAGTCGTTGTTATCAGCCCAAGTAGATGTAGTATGCTACTGATGATCCAAACACTACCGTTAAGGTTGTACTGTTAATCATTGTTCGTTTTTCATTGGTTTGCATGAAGATAGGCATGTCCATATAGAGTTAGTATCCCTTTTCCCAATGTTCATGATGGCGTCGTCAAACAGTATTTACTCCATAGTTCTACCTTTGCAGCTTTAATAAGTAGAGAAATTCTAGATTGTAAGTTAAGTACAACCCCTTCCGAATCATAATGTTCGTGAAACACAAGACTGAGGTTTTGTATTTCTTACTCTAGTGTTCATTGAACTAACCTTATAACGATACTGTATCTAAATGTAGCACCCTTCCGTTGGTATATGTCTTTTCTGACCTTTTTTTTTCAAAATGTACAACCTGTTAATGAAGTAAAGGTTTGGTTAAACTGGCTGTTAAACTTATACTTGTAGCTCAGCTTTCTTCTAAGCGTCAAAAATGATAAGGATTTTATATATATATTTTTTTTTCTGAAATTGACACTCACTTTGTGTATTCTTTCTTGTCACAAGGAGTCTTGATCTGAGACCTGTCACAGAGAGACTGAGGTACATACATACTTGATAAGTCTCTGAGTCAAGTTCCCGTTGTCCCTTTTATATAACAATTATTTTGACAGCTATCGATGTGAATAACTCGTTTCATTATTTTGCCAGCGCTTGATACACCTCTCTAAAACACATAATTAACTCGAAAAGCGAGTTATAAGGAGACACCCTGGGGCCCTGCACTTTCAGTTATTTTGGTGGTGCGATTAAGTTTAAAAAAAAGATTGAAATTTTATATATAAGAGGCAGAATTACTTAATGAATTTGTAGTGCCATTAAAGGAGGAGATGTAGGGGTCTTGCAGGAAAAGGTATTTCATTACCAAGTTCTGTAAATTTTGAGAAATTGTCAATATTGTATAGACTCTGTTGGTTGCAGCCATAAGACGCTTTTTGCCTCCAATGGTAAAGGTATATGATGTTGATCCATGTATCAACTTTCCTGAATTTTTTTGCAATGTGGTGCGAATAGCACAGTTTTGGCGGGAGTTATGCGAATAGTGACTTGGTGGTGCGAATAACCTGGGTCAGGGAGTGCTTGACTCCATAGCGTCCCCTGTAGAGGACGGCGTGACAGTCAACTCATATGGGAGCCAATCACAGGCTTTTCACTTTTCGAGTTATCAGCAATTTACATTGCTGCATTATATTCTATAGCATAGACATCTGTGAAAATACCTACAGGGCTTTTATTGCGTTTGGTTGTCTTTTATGTTAATGATAACATTTTGATATTTTCTCCCCTTTTGATACACTATGTAGGGGTTCGTTCCCCCGTCGGGTGCGCAGAGCCTTCAGAGGGACTGTTCACTTGATTGTGTCACTCCCCCTATGTATACCATACCGATCCAGGGTAGTTGGAAGGTAGAGAATGTCAAGCCAGGGGAAGTAGCTCAGGGGTAGAGCTTCCGCTTCGAAGTTGGAGGGTCCCGGGTTCGAGTCCCGGTTTCTCCATGACATTTTCCGCTGACCACTACAGTGGTGGAGAAACCGAGTGGTCCTGCCTCGCAAGGGGTATCTTTAGAGAGCTCTTTACCTGGGCCGGTATGGTATAGACAAGCGCTTCAGCCTGCTAGTACTGGGGGACTTGGAAACAGGTGGCACCCCCACAGTGTATCCTGGGAACAGGATAAAGCCGTACTGTGTGTGACTTAGTACTGGTACCGTTCAGACTGGACTGGAGGACCAGTTCTGGCGGGATACGGTTGAAGCTGGTTGGGACGAGTGTAGGGGTTTGTTCCCCCGTCGGGTGCGCAGAGCCTTCAGAGGGACTGTTCACTTGATTGTGTCACTCCCCCTATATATACCATACCGATCCAGGGTAGTTGGAAGGTAGAGAATGTCAGGCCAGGGGAAGTAGCTCAGGGGTAGAGCTTCCGCTTCAAAGTTGGAGGGTCCCGGGTTCGAGTCCCGGTTTCTCCATGACATTTTCCGCTGACCACTACACTATTTTCTCCCCTTTTGGTACACTATATGAATTGTACTGTGTAAAAGTAAAATAAAATTACCCCCCTCACCGGACATATTTTACAGACAGATGAAAAGACTTAAGTTTCTAGCTTCATTGAGGAAGTGGATGGGATATATTGATTTGGCAAAATGAGAATTTTCTGATTTTGCAATAGACATCTGGGTTTGTTAAGAACTATTACAAACGTCAGAAATTTATCCGACAATGATTTCGGAACCCCACATCGTACACAAATGCTTCATGCCTGTGTTCTACTATTTTTGCCCAAGTTTTTTTTTTAAATATTTGTTTTAATCAACTAAATTTATATTCTAGAGACAATAAGAAGAAGATAAGAATTGGTAGTAATGGGTACATACATGGAAGCAATAAAAAAACGAGATCAAAGAGAGAGAGATGAAAACAATTAAACCTATTTGTACATTGAAGACGTTATTTATATATCTGTAGAATATGTTGAGTTAGTGATAAATCAAAACGTACCCGCATCTCATGTCACGACCACCAACTATCCTTTTCATTATCTAATACTTTCTGATCCCTATCTGTAAAGCATTGCTGCTCAAAAGACACATAGGGGCATATAGTGGTCAAGTATAACAATACTACACAAAACAACTTACCTGAAGGTCGTGTATTCACTTCAATATATTCACTTTAATACTCCTAACCTTACAGCAGTCTACGGAGTCGCAGCCTGCGGAGTGCCAGCCGAAACACACTGGAACAGGTATACTAAAAACAACCTTCACTTCTTGAAATTTTTTTTTTAACTTACCAGTTTAATCATGTCAATGTGATGAAAGGCTCCGAGATGACATATGTTTTATCCACGAAGGTTATGTAATAGTCAAGACAAGCTAGGAAAGCTATGTTTCTCACTCTTATTTGATGTAATGAACTAAACTCTACCATTTACCATTGATGTAAAAACCATAATGGGATATATTTGTATCATTTTCAATTTTTTTTAAGTACACCTTAGTCATACCAGTAGTTCATTGACACTGATTCTGATTCTAACCCTGCAGAGTGTGGAGTCTGGCCTGGACATGTTGGGGTCCAACCCTAACTCGTCTGGTCGCAGCATGCGTCGTCTCGGCAGTAACTACTCGCTTGACTCACCGGGAGTCGTGCCCACCATAGCAGCTGAGGCGAGCAGGTAAGCAGCATGTCTTATTACTGGTACTTCGTAAAGGCATGACCCTCCAGGGCTGCATCCCTCTCATTAAGCTCACAAAATAGGATAGACCAGGAATCTATGTATGTAAGACCAATAATTTATCAGAAATATAAGTGACATGAGAAGCATCTAAGATAGTTGTGACCGTAGGTTTGATACCAAGATGTGACCCTTAAGAAATCGTGTTACAAACCTCAAATCTTAAGACATATCGGTAAGGTCGGATCTACTATGAAGTATTGATAGTCATAACTGTTTTGTCCAATGTTAAAGCTATCTAATAGTCTACTGTCCTTACGCTACTAACCCCTATGATGACCTTAAATGTGGAAATGTGGGATATGGTGCATCCTGTCATGAAAAAAGATGCAGATGTTACTGAAACACCGTTTTGCATGCAAGACATCCGATTGATCCAGTGCCATAAATACATATATCATGTATCTTATTTGTCTCATGCAACATGCGCTATAATAATGTGAATAGGTATAGATACTGTAAGATGAGCATTAAAATTGGGGTCGGGAAGAAATGGGAGAAGTGAGGGGGTTTATCTGCATTTTCCAACACAATACTGCTTCCCTCATAGGATGACCTTGAAAAATAGACGATATGGATTCGGCAATCTATCAAAGTTACAGAACTTTTGTTGTAATCAATGGGGCTTGAAAATCCAAATCTTAATGAAGAGCTATAAATATAAAGTATAAGCGCCTCTCACCACCATATCAATGCCGTGGTTGAGAAAGCCTTGGAGTTTTCGGGCAACCCTTCCAAACCTCATTCTCCCTTACAAATAGACCTGTGTGCGTCTAGTAGTTGCGCAGTTTATATGCAAGGTACTTTTGTACTTAGGCCAAAAAAATATTGTGTTTCCAGGTACATGGATTAAATCTCTAGGGTCGGTAGGTCGGATTTTTTTTTTGTATAGAAATGTATGGGCAGACATGTTGGATTCTATGATTTTACAGAAAAACCTAATAAATGTGATCCATATGTAAAAGAGATGAATGACTGTTTCGAAATGTATACCAATAAATGAGGGCCTAGATGAGCTCAATGTAAAAATTTGTGTGGTGCACATATGCGCGGGCACTGACACATTCCTCTGTGAAATTGTGTAATGTAGTTCTCACCATGAACTCACTCACTCAATGTAAAAATTGATGAAAATTATGAAAATTACGGGAAAAGTGCCTAAAAAATCCCCAAAAATTCCCAAAATAATAAAAAAAAAATGCCAGGGTTGGCCCTGTTTTTCTAGGGTCGGCCGGGTAACTGGAAACAAACCTTTTTTTAGGCCTTAGCATTAATACAAAATGATACAAATGACACGGTAAGTGATCCCCGCGTCTACCAGACGTTTAGTGGTATGTCTTCTTCTAATTTACTCTTTTTGGACCATGTATGTCGGTCAGTCAATTACCAGAGGTTGTTGCAGATCTTAAGGTAAGTCTTATATACTTGACACTAAATGAGTGAAAATTTGTGAGAACAAAAGGAGAAACTGAACAGTCTTTTAAAACGTATGGTCTGTTACATGGTGGTAAATATGTGAGCTCTAGGCCCTTGGCAAGGAAAATCTACATATCGTCCCCTTAGTCCAATAAGGTTGAAACTGCATCTGGGTCAACACTACAAGGTACAGCGTGCCTCACGGAGCTACCTTTCACCTTGTTGGTCCAGATACAGTTACAACCTTATTGCGCCAAGACAATGCGATTTTTTTAACCACAACTGGAATTAAGACTAAATTTAAGGTATGATATTTGAACACAAATTATGATTTATAGCATATCAATAAACGTCAAGGCAGTTAATGATTGTAAACTAATCTAACTTCATGTACTAGCAAGATATTATGTATAATGTTAAGTGCTATTGATAACCGCTGGCTTAGGACCTGGCCACACCTGGACATCTCGGTCTTACCCGATCCACTGGCAACTGACCAACTGTCAGCTGTTGGACGCCACTTGTTAGTGGGGTAACCAAACTCAGATTTATCTGCCAAAAAGGTGACTGGATGGGTTTGAACTGAAAGAACAGGTGTGGCTAGTTTTTGAAGTAATGATATTATATAAATTTTCCTTGTTCAAATCCCCAAAATTAAGTCCGAGTGAGACGTAAGTGTTGAATCTCCATCGGGAGCATTAAAGCATTTCAAATCACCCACAGAGTGAAACCTAGGCACGCCATTTCAGGTCTAGACCTAAGCCACAACTGATTTTGTAACGCATGGAAATGAAGAATCTCACACCTATATAACACCATGCCCTTTAACGAACACACTTCAACAAGTGCATTAATGCTTAGACTGTTTAGCCGCTTTTCTGCATGTAAGATAAATTTGGTCAAAATGAATCCACAGTTATTAGTCAAACGACCCTCACTATCACCAGTTTACTTTTAAATTTTCACACTTTATTTTGAACCTCATGGTTATATAGATAACATGGCGTGGTAAACCCGGTGCAAAACCTCCCACATAACAATCTCATGTCAGTTTTCACAATTTTTTTGGCCCAGGGTATCCCCTGGGCTATTGGAGCCGGGTTTTCAGTCAGATCCACAAATTTGTAATCACCAACTTTAGGGTGTAATCATTCAGTGATATACTGTTAGTTTACACATTTTTCAAAAGCCAAAGGAAAGTTTCAAATCTCATCTATCAGACAACATTTTGTCCTTTATGGTGAGTAATGTCTTTCTCTACGAAAAAAGCTGCTGTACTTACGTCATGTTTTTGGGAGCTATACTGACTACAAGTTCTTTAACCATTGGGTCTATGGGTCAGATAGATTTTGGCGATGAAATTAGCACATGGAGTCCTATGGGTAATCACCAAGTGAGACACTTTTTTTCAGCAGGCAATGTTTACAGTGTCCAAGCTATACACATAACACATTGGGGACTGAGTGATAAACTAAGCATGCTAAGGATAAAGTTTTCTGTGGGGCTAGGTGTCCAGGGGG
The DNA here is from genome assembly GCA_949317995.1 of Acholoe squamosa. Classification (NCBI taxonomy): domain Eukaryota; kingdom Metazoa; phylum Annelida; class Polychaeta; order Phyllodocida; family Polynoidae; genus Acholoe; species Acholoe squamosa. Next base: position 26,618,850 of record OX439039.1, on the reverse strand, counting down.
CCAGGTTTCCAGGGGGCCAGGTGTCCAGGTGCTAGGTCTCCAGGGGGCTAGGTGTCCGTGGGCCAAGTGTCCAGGGGGCCAGGTGTCCAGGGGCCAGGTGTCCGGGGGCCAGGTGTCCCGGGGGCCAGCACACCAGGGGGCCAGCGGTCCAAGGGGTTTAGTAAGAGAAGATTATGCCAGACTGGTGTCAGTACATGTATAGATAATAGTCTCTATTTGTAAGCAATTAGTCAATATTTCGCAAGTGCTGATTCCTGTGACCCTACAGGGTTGATAGAGGGTTTTATGGTACCTACCCTGAGCTTTCTGTGCTTCAATGCACAACGCCCAATTTTTATATTGGGGGGGGGGGGGTAGTAGACCCTGGGCCATATGTGATATATATCACACATTAAATCTATGAAAATTCATGTACACGAAATTTAGTCACTGAAAGGATTTTCAGCCTAGCAAACTTTGAAAATTAATTATCAATATCATAATAGATTACTAAAAGCACAAAGCTAGCTTATACTTCTCAGAATGCATTACCCAGAGGTATTTAAAATACTATAATGAGTAGAATGTTGCCTTGGTGACCTTTGACCTGTTCCAACTATATATGACTGGTAGAATGGCCTCTCGGCTCCGTCAGTGGCGCCCCCTGGCCAAGCTCAGGAAAAGCGATAGCTTACCAGATATCAGCCGGACATGGGATTCTGGCGCCAGCAGGTAGGTGGTTTTCTACCTCTTCTGTTCTGTACTCCTGATTCTCTTCTCTTTCCATTCTCTTCCTTACACGAGTAGTACACATGGATTTCTGTGTGAGTGTGGTGGACACTACCACTGTACAATGTAAAGACGGGTTATAGCAGTTAACCATCTCTGTTGCAGTAAACAGTTATGCAAGTTAAAGGAAAGAAATGTGTACAATGAAAACTGGTTTCACAGACATCACTGTGGGTCACAGTACAATGTAATGGGATGTAGTCACAGGTCTACAATACCATTGCATCGCTTTCTATGATAAATATGTTCATATAGCAGGGCCATCAGAACTGTATGTACTGAAGAGCCAATAACTTGCATTATAACAGGACCATTTTCCCAAGTGAGAGCAACATGCACAGCTGGCAGAGCTACCGCGCAATGTCCATACGTAGGATGCAAAGACATGTCATTTACTTTCAGTTGCTTTTTAATGACATGCTCTATCGAGAAGTTGATAAATTAAAACCTAAGGATATATGAAATAGAGAGAACTAAACGACCATGGTGTACGAGGTGGCCGATCCACCACGAGGGGGGTGTCTCCCTGAGGGCGTTAGCCCGAGGGGGAGAAACCCCCCGAGGGGTGGATTGGCCACCGAGGACACCAGGGGAGTTTAGTTCTCTATTTATTTTATGTTTTTAGAGGGTTTAGATAAGGAAAAATTAACAAAATCCATTACCGTAGTGCCCTGTACAAGCGGCGGTCCGCCATTTTGAATGTTTACATGCACCCGGAACAAGGCTGCAGTGGTGGACCGGCCGCTGTGGTGGATTGAGACACGTTACGCCACTGGGGGTGTGGCGATCGGCCCCGCAATGCTATCTCTATGGGAAGAAGTTATTCACATAAAATAAGAAAAAGAACCTGCACTCCTGACCTCCCGATTTTCATTGAAAGAAACAACATATGACTATAATTTACCTAGTGAATCAGAGACAAATAAACTAAATATTCCATATTTGAGATAGAAATTACCTGTATATCGGGTTATTTTACAGGGCCATGGCTGGGGACAAGAGTATAGGAGAGAACTATGCCTTCGCTGGAATGCACCACATCTTTGACCAACATCAAACGGCGGGTGAGTCAATTACTGCAGCTGTATTCCAGTACTTTTGATAGAGTTTTGATATTATCTAATAAATTGGAGTCACATTGTAGAAAAACGTCTACCAGTAAGTATGATTGTTTTTCTATTATCAATATATTTATAAGTAAATTTATATTATATTATCAGTTACAAGTGTGAAGTTTGCCCATGATGACAAGTCGCGGATGGCGTGTTCGTCGCTGGACGGCCAGCTGTCAGTGTGTCAAGTCGTACCTCCCCCTGCTACTGTCATCTCTGTGATGCACGGCCATACTGCTGGTGTTACAGGTAATAACTTGTACAGTGTATCTCTAATATTCCGCCATATTTTAGTACCTGAATATTTCATTTTGATATCTATATCAAGGATATTACAGTATAGGATAGGTCAGTCCATACAGTCCTATAGTGAAGGCCAACCCCCCTCTACCCCCCCCCCCGGGCCTCCCTAGCCCACTTAAAAGGGTCTCTTTCTCCTCTTTCCTATCCTCTCAGGATGTGTGTGGTGCACATATGCGCGGGAACTGACACATTCTCCTGTGAAATTGTGTAATGTCGTTCTCGCCATGAATGTGACCTCAGCTGTCGAAATGGCGTTAAACATCTATTACTCACTCACTCACTCTAACCCCCCCCCCCCATGAAACTAGGTGATCTTGTGTGTTCAGTATTGGGCCTATGTAGGATAAGGGGGGTTCTGGAGCTTTCATGTATCTTCATGAAAGGAATACCAAATGAAATGAAGAGACCATCTAAGCTAAAAAATCACTCATTTTACCTATCCCTCATGTGACTATCCCTCAGACCCTCATGTTTAATCTGCTCTGTTTGTCTGCTATATAAGCCTTTATTGTTTTACGGTACATTCCTTACCATGTCTACTACTTCAATTTTACCTATCCCTGATAATGCCTATCATGAAGCCTACCTATCCCTCACTGTGCCTATCCCCCAACTCTGCAAATCCCTCATATTTGACTTGCACATCTGACCCTAGGACTATGTTTTTTTTTATGTTTGCTCATCTTACAAGGTACTCTGTGCCTATTCTTCAAATTGCTAATTACTCATACTACCTATCCCCTTTGCTACCCATCCTTACCTATCCCCCATGCACTCTATATAGCTCTCTTACCCATCTCAACTCTTTTGACCTACCTGTCACAACCAACCTTCATTATGATGACCATTTCTTAATCAACCCATCACCTAACATACTGGTTACAGTCCACCTTATTCATACATCTACCTATCATTCATGCTGCATATCTTTCAGTTTACCTATATAATGATATGAATGGAGGATAGGCATAATGGGGGATAGGTATATTTCACAAGGCATAGACCTGGAGACTGGTGGAAGAAATTGAACACAAGCTGAGATATGTATAGAGAGAGCAGGTTAGACTGACTGAGCTGAGATGGTAAGAAAGCAATATGGAGAGCATGAGGGATAGGCATTCATAAGGATTGGTAGCAAGGGGGATAGGTAGCATGAGCAATATCCAGTTTGAGTGATAGGCACAGAGAGTACCTTGTAAGATGAGCAAATGTAAAACAAGAAAACATGGGTGCTAGCGACAGATGTGCAAGTCAAATATGAGGGATATGCAGAGTTGGGGGATAGGTATAATGAAGGATAGGTAGGCTTTATGATAGGCATCGTTAAGGATAGGTAGGATCAAAATGGCAGACATTATAAGCAATGTACTATTAACAATTAGGACCTAAATAAACAGATGAACAATACAGTTTAAACATGGTGGTCTGAGGGATAGTCACCATGAGGGATAGGTAAAATGAATGATAGGCAGATTGAGGATAGGTAAACTATGGGAAACTATAGGACCAGAGAAGATTAGCTAAAGTAAGGAGTAAGCTTTAGTATCTAGGCCTTTTGAGAGATAGCCTTACTTAACTCAAGATGCTTTGGATTCAAGAGATAGGCAGTATGAGTGATAGGTAGACAAGGGATAGGCAGTGTGTGAGATAGGCAGAGTAATGCACAGTTAGAATACTTGTCAGATTGAGAGATAGGCAGACATTTGGATATGTGCATTGAGGTACTAACTCTGGTTTAAATGTCGTGTCTATAAAGACATCTTTAAAATATTTTCTTCATCAAACCTCATTTTTGGGTACTTTTAGTCAATTTCTGTGAATCATGATCACAAAATTTGAATTCAGCAGGATTTTCTGGTCTAGGTGGTTCCTTATTCTCCTTTAGTATCACCCTGATAAAGGAATACTACAGCTCCATAAACCACCTAATCCTCTAGAGAAAGCAACAATGAAGACACAGGGGCACCTAGTTTCATGAGGGGGGGGTAGAGGGGGGTGGCCTGTCACACTCTACCCATAGATAATGCTCTCAGTGACCTCTCCTATAGTATCTAACCTTCTTGTCTATATACCGCAGTATTTATAGATTTTATTGATTAAGTCAATATGATTTTTTTTGATTAACTCATAAGCATGTGAATGAAAGGTAACATTAAGATTGATCTTGTTTTCAGATTTTGTCTGGTCTGTGTCAAATGACGTTATCCTGTCCTGTTCACTGGACGGTACGGCACGTCTGTGGCAGGTGTCAAGTGGAAGCTGTGTGCGCTCCTTCCCTGATCCCAGTGCAGCTGAGGTGCTATGCTGTGCCTTCCAGCCACTCAACAACAACCTATTTGCTGTATTCTTTTATCATGATCACTAACCTCATTGCATCTCAAAGAAATATCAGTTCAGGATGATTAGGCTATAAGTTTCTTAGTTTTTTTTGTGGTTGGAGGGATTTGACCACAAACCAAAGTCCAACAACAACATTTAGTTTGCACGGTTTATTTCCAAGGAGTTCACAAGCGTTTTTTTGAGGGGCTCTTCTGGATAACGTTTCGGCGCGCAATGGCCTTCGTCAGATCCTACTGCCTTACTGACTGGGTCCAGGAGAAACATGGCTTTATATAGGGCACTGGGGCATTATGGGTAATTCTCATAACAATGGAGAAGAGACTCATGGGAAAAATGTAGACACACAAGTTTTTTTAGTTAGCTATTATGGGATAGAAGGCTCCAGAGGCAGAAGAGATAACTTTAGAATTGCACTTCATTTCTATTTAATCACACAACAACAGATGAGCAATATATTATCTAATAAAAACCTGAGCTAAGCCACCTCTACAATATATTTTATATATGACTGACAGGATATGATCTTTTAGTGTACAATCACAGAAAAAGTTTTAGAGTTTGACTAATTTTCCAAAATCCTGTGCTAGTTCTGGGTCGTGTGCTGTGAGCAGGGTGGAGAAGCACCTCAGAAGTTCAGTAGGGACAGTATATCCCACCGGTAAGGCCGGGGGCTGTCCTGTGCCATCCAGTGGTGTGCTTACTGAACCAACGTCATCATGGGGGCTTCCATAATTCTGTAGTGCCATAAGTGAGCCCAGTTTAGCAGGTGTCAATTTTAGATGGTTCAAATCTGGACTGTCATTTTGATCAGTGTCTTCGATCAGCTCATTGTCATTGTCAACTTCATCTAAAATAGGGGCAGAGTTAATCACAGTGTTTGGCAGATTATCAGATATCACTTCATTCACAGGAGTTAGTATGGGTGATGGGCCATCAGGAGTCGGTGAGAAGATGTAGTTTGTCAGTTGCTGTCCCTGTGAGACAGTCTTTGAATGTTCGAGCGTTTTTAGTTCATCACTTACTTCTTTTGCACTCATGTGGTGTAGGACGGGAGTGGGCTATTCCCCAAACAAAAGGCCATCAGTTAATAGTTTACAAGCTCCCAGCACGGTAGTTTCTGCAATACGAGATTCAACAGTCTTTAGATCAGAAGCTGATCCTACTGGTGTCAGTGCTGGAACGTGTAGGTGGAGTCCTAGTTCTTTGTAGTCAGTCGAATTAATAGTGGACATAGGAGAAATTGCCTTCAGCTTCTTACCTGTTAAGGTTTCAAGAGTGGTAGGTTTCATTGTCCGTTTCTTTGGCTTTATCACAGATTTGGCCACCTCCGTGGTAACAGTCTGATATGACTTAGCTGTTTTAGTAGTAACTAGTGAGGGCTCATGTCCTTTGTCACGTACATGTCGTCTTAGTGCAGTGCGGGAATTGTAGATTCGGTAACAGAACTGGCACATAAAACTGTCCTCCACAATTTCGTGTGCTTTTTTGTAGTGTTCTCGTATAGTTTGTTGACTCTCACAGGGTAGGTCACAAACATGACAAACATAAGGTAGAGACATCGTGATGATCAGTTAAGAAATGTCCGTGTGTTTTCTGTATGTGTTTTGAAATAGAACAGGAAGTGCGTCATAGAGGTCATGTTTAAAGACGTGCATTCTGATTGGTTACCATGTACGGTTCATTCCCATTGGTTGGTGTGTCTGTAGCAGCCGGATCCACGCTGATTCCAGTCGTAGACGTACATTGTAATCACGAGCAGTTGTGTCAAGACATTTTATGGTAATATGATCAGTTTTTATGGTCCGGTCTGGTTTATGGTCTGGTTGGCACATGTGGTCTGCAACAGCCAGTTTGTCCCTGTTGTTGTCAACATTGCCAATGTGTTGACGACAACGTTCTTCCATTGCTTTCCCTGTTTGTCCCACATACATTTGTTGACAGTGACGGCAGATGATAACATAGACAACATTTGGAGTTTGACAGGTGGCGAAACCAACTGTTTTGAGAGTGGCAGTTTTACTTGAATTCGTGATTGTGTCACCACCAACAACGAGTCTACACACCTTGCAGCCAGTAGTGCCACAGGGGTATGTCCCTCTCATTGTGATTGGACGTGGGAATGTTGACCTGCAAAGATAGTCTCTCAAGTTTGGATTTTTTCTGTAGGCAATGATGACTTTGTGCTCAAGCAGTGCTTCATTGTTGAATGATCGATCTAGGATTTTTTGATTGTTGGCAACACATTTTCTGATTGAAGCATGATGTCTGACGTCATAGTTGAGGACTATAGTTTTTTTTGTATCAAATCATCACCAGTGCTCTTTTTTCATTCTGGCATAATACATGTATATGTGTATGTTGTTGCTACTTTCGGTGTCTGATATATAGGGTTTAACTCTACTCAAGAATGATCCCATTAGTTATATCATGTTGAAACAAACCTTAATTCATACCCAGACTGGTAACTCTAAAGGTCAGGTCCACGTGATGAACGTATCGACAGGCAAGGTCGTCAAGGTGGGTGTTTCAATTTCTTCAATCACATTCTAATCAATCCTTAATTTTTTCATATTTCTATTAGTTTTGATGGATCCAGAAAATTGTGATATTTTCCTATAATATCCCACACCTACTTTGTAAACAGGGAGGTGTCAGCAAGGTCATGGGCAGGGTGCAAGCTCTAGCCTTTGACGCGAACGGACGGATCCTCTGGTCAGGTGATGACAAAGGCTTCATCTTTTCGTTTGTGTTTGACCTTGGGACTGGGAAGGTCACCAAAGCCAAGAGGTGAGACACTACTTAAAACTGAGAAAACCCTTCCAATTTTTTTTTTCACGAAACTAGTGAAATTCAATATACCCGGTAGATTAAATCATGAATGATAAAGAATTTTCCTTGGAAAAAAATGATTTGTTTCATGCATAAAATCGAAGTAGACATGAGTTTTAGAGTTTTATCCCACACCTACTGTGGAGTGAATATATGGATATGATTTAAGGCATTTTTCTTTATGTCTGTGAAGGATAACGGTATGTGAAGGTCATCCTGTGACCTGTATCTCAGCCCGGACATGGATAAGCCGTGAAGCCCGAGACCCGTCACTTCTTGTCAACTGTTCTGTCAACGCCCTTTGTCTATTCAGGTAGGTAGTTTTAAAATAAATTCTGTCTGCATTATAACATCTGCCCAGAGATAGCCCGGGCCTTCCACATGGGCGAGGCTCACTAAGGCACAACCTGAGTTACAGGAGAAGCGAGAAGGCGCAGCTAGGTCTTGATTTTGGTCTCTTTATTACTGTTGTATAGCGTATATACCCTGCCTCGAAGGTGCATCAGTTCTATAATATCCTTTATTTTAGTAATTTTTGTGAAAAAGTTTTGGTACCAGGCTACACTGGTTCCCAATTTTTTTTTTGGGAACCAGCGTAGCCTGGTACCAAAACTTTTTCACAAAAATAACTTGATTATTTACCTGTACTACATTCTCTCACACCCACACTACTCAGAGGACCCAGGATATATGCCTAATATCTGTGGTTGTACCACAGTTAGCACCCTAATGCACCACCACAGGTAGCCTGCAGCACAGACAGTGCATTGCAGTAGGGTACCCCATACTGGAATCAAACCCAGCCAACATAGGATCAAACCATTATTGGAATGTACAAAGCTATAGAGTGCCTACTTTATTGCACCTGATGAGACCGAAAGGTCGAAACTCACAAGACTGTAGCATCAGAAAAGTGAGAGTAAATCCCTATAAAAGACTCTAGAATGAGGATTTTAAGTAGTGTTCTTTGTTCAGAAAAATATCTACAGAAGTGGCAACCCCCACAAAAAGTGGACCATTCCAAAGGAAGTTCCACTCCACTGGTTCCAATCAGTGCAGGGCGGCATAGTCTATAATAACAAAGTACACACTGGGACAAGATCAATCACTCTCACCTGGGCTCTATAAATACAGGTAAACACCTGACTGGGTCCTCAGTCTTTTGCAGTAGTGCCATAAGTACACAAAGCCATGTCACCCCCCATACTATATTTTAGTAATGGTTTTATTTTCCTTTACAGGATAACGAGTGATGATGGTAGTCTTCAGCTAAAGAAAAAGTTCCCCATCAAGCAGCGGAGTTCTAATATCCGCAGCTCCTTCTGTCCGCTTATGTCATTCCGCCAAGGAGCATGTGTTGGTGAGTATCAATGTCACCCATATTGGTAATACCGTAATCTCCCGTGTATAAGACGCGCTGCGCGTATAAGACGCACCCCAAACTCAGCACACTTTAATGCTCAATTTTGTAAATCCAGTACTGTTCTATAGTATAATTACCCCTCGTATAAGACGCACACCCAACTTGAGAGAAAGCTATAAGACCCCCCAGCATTTTGTTTGGCGTAGAGGACGCGTCTTATACGCGGGAGTTTACGGTAGTTCATAATACCGGCTACTATATATAATGTATGGTATTTCAGATCACAGATTCAGTCATTTGCAATGTATGTACAATCATGTACAATAAGTTTAATGACGATCCTTAGTAAAATTCTGAAAGATTCATAGAACACAGAACTCTTAACCCTTTGGGAATATAGTAGAACATAGCGTTTATACGTTTCTCTGATCAAATGTTCTATTCCCAGCCCCAAATGCCTTTGTATCAATAACCCGCAACTCTGCTGATTAAATCTTCCCGGGCTTCCCTAGCCCACTTAAAAGGGTCTATATCTTCTCTTTGCTATCCCCTCAGGATGTGTGTGGTGCACATATGCGTGAGCACTGACACATTCCTCTATGAATTGTGTAATGTAGTTCTCGCCATGAATATGACCTTAGTTGTCGAAATGGCGTTAAACATCTATTACTCACTCACTCACTTAAATCTTCTGTCTGTATTTTAAATCCTCTGTCTGTATTTCAGTGTCCGGCAGTGAAGATATGTGCGTGTACTTCTTTGATGTGGAACGTGAGACAAAGCCGTGTGTTAACAAACTCCAGGGTCATTCAGCGCCTGTCCTTGATGTTAGCTTTAATTATGACGAGAGCCTTCTCGCGTCTTGTGATGCGCTAGGAATGGTCATTGTATGGAAGCGTGAACAGAAGCAATAGCTACTGTAGGGTGGTTATCTACTTTTTAATTAGTTAAAGAGATATTAGCATAATGAATGGTATGAGAGGTTTGATGGGTGGCATTTAAATCTTGTTTTGTTCTGTGAATGCAAATGACCAGTGTAGATATGTCACAGGTTTTAATTCTACATGTATAACGTAGTCGCAGTGTAAAGACTTATGTCATATTCATAAAGGGATCAATTATCGCCTATGAAACCTATGCCTAATACTTGGCTCCATCCTTTACAATTAATGAAATTGAGCTCTATCAGTGTCTCGTCACATTGAGTTCAATAATTGCAAATAGATTTCAATCTTCTTGTTTCCAATCAAGTAGGGATATGTAATCTATATGGCCGTACAGGGGCTTCCCTAGCCCACTTAAAAGGGTCTTTGTCTCCTCTTTCCTATCCCCTCAGGATGTGTGTGGTGCACATATGCGCGGGCACTGACACATTCATCTGTTAAATTATCAACCTGTGTAGCACGGGATAGCCACTTAGTGCCGCTAAAGTGCTGTAAAACACAAATCAATCAATCATATATGGCCGTACACTTTATTGGATTTTATGATGTATATATAGTGTAAAGCTGAGGCTGTTCTCTAAGTCAGAGCTCTTATATCGTTATGCTGTCTAGTGCTAAAGCTGCCCATCAGGATTTATATCACTAGATAATCTTTGAGCATTCCTGTATAGAGAACGGGCATGTGCAATAAGAAAACGTCAGTTTTTCTCATTATGTCTGCTTGTGGTTGTACTCATTTTATCCATTCCTTTTCCATCTAAGCTTCTATGTTCTCTTACATTCACCACGTATGATTTTAAGAGTCTTTTACTTATCAGTATACAAAATATTTTAATTAGGTAGTGAGCGGTTACAGACGACCAAATACTACTTTTTATTATAGAAATAAAACTTCTCTAGCCACTGATAGTATGAAATGTTTAAAAGTTGGCATGGCTATTTATGTGTGCTATTAAAATACACCCATGAAAATAACCATGTTTAATGGGGCCCTGGCACGGCAAAGTACAACATGGGTACCGACCCAAAGATCGTTGGTAAACTCGGAGGAACCAGCGGAACGCCCTGATTGGTCAATGGGTGGTCACGTGACCTTTTAATGCGGGCATGCATTCGCCGTGCCAGGGCTCCTTTAAGGTGTCTCCCAACATTTTAAATGTTAAATTGTTATGGAGAAGATCTTAATGTAGTGGTCAATTAAAAGGGTCCATTTGTTCTACCCATCTGTACATAGTGTGTAAATCTTGTATATAAGAAATCATAGTGCTATAAACTAAATCTTATACTTGTGTATAACGCATTGAACAACAATTACTGTTCTTCAATTCCCGTCCTAAGGATCTCTAGGTTCCGTCAACCTTGAAGGTATGATCTACTCCTATTAAATTTTGTTACAATCAAGTCGATATCATTATAGGACGAAAGCCCATCTTAGTCCCGAAATGTGTTTTATATCATAGTAGAAATTATTGGTGCAAATTAAACCAATTATACAGTGGTTAAGTAAACTGTTACAAACATAAAATAAGCGAATAAACTATTGCTACAAGTATATTGTTGTTCTGTATTTCTTGAACATTACCGTAAAATCTTGTGTATAAGAGATGCACAGTGGATTGTGTTTTAATTAAAGAGGAAGACAGCTGATTTGGGTAGTAAATTCTCGTATAAACCGCGTCTACAACCAGAATCCAAATAAAAATAAGGCTTATAGGAATGGCCCAAAATTGGGGTATGGCTTATATGCGGTTATTGACCACTGAAACTTGTTTACAGTGATAATTGGAGGGGAGACCTGGCCCATAGACTTTGCCTTGGCCTCTACACTCCCATAAGAAAGCACTGAGTGGATCACGGATCTATACATAGGGGTATCACCTCTATAGTGTATAGTCTACAGCATGGGCCAGACGGGTTTGATGCTATTTATAGAGCCTTATACACTCCATGGTCTGCCTCTACGTCTGCTGTGTTCTGTATAGGAGAGTTGTGGGCCCAGTGCACTGTCCTCAATCTTCCTATACACCGGCGCCAGTTGTTTATGAGGCCATTTACATTCCGTCGAGTCTCCGCGTCTCAGCAATCAAGCAGTCAGATTGGTCCCCCTCCCCCTACCCTACTCCCCCGGCCCACTCCCCGCTCAGCAGAGAGGAAACGCCGTAGACACGGCCAAAGTGGCGTGATTCGGCACCCAGGTGCATTCGTTAACCCTGCAGGGTAGTCGGCATATTGTCACACTACACATGGACAAGTTATTCATTTTCCCGGTGCCATGTGATAAAAACTGACAAGTTGTGACAAAAGCTGACGAGTTGTGACAATTACACATATCTGTGACAATTCTGCAAGATTTCATTCATTTTGTCTCATTTTTGACGAGTTGTAGACCGCCATGCCTGCAGGTGTTTACGAACATGCCCAGAAGGCACTAAGGCTGATTCCCAGCAACCCACAGGCCGCATGGACATGTCCACTTGGTGTCTGTCCACCTGTCGAAGTCCTATGTGATGTCTTTGGTGGACAGATGTCCACTGTCCATTTTTGGCCCTAAAATGTTAATAGTTGAAAGGAAACTGGCTTTATTGTCGCAATACACATGGATTATTGTCACAACTCATCCTTGTTTGCCGCATGGTACTGAGAAATTGAAGGAAAATATTAGATTTGAACAAATCATGACACCATGTGGTGCGCGGCCCTGTTGGTGGTCCGAGATCGTTGCTTGGTGATAAACAACCCAGGTCTGTATCATTCTTTCATTAATACCCTCAAAACATCAATGTAGAGGTCAAAATTATCGATAACTTTGGACAAATTTGTCTTTAGGTGAAAACAAATGTCACCACAATGATCGCCAGCTCCAGATACCCTTAATTCATAGCTCACACTATGGGAGAACTTCTATATGAGGTTTTTGACTACCCCCAGGGCCCCCCTCTTTTGCCAGTCCTGCACTGGCATATACCCCCTCCTCAAAAAACCCTTTTACGACCTCTTCTTGCCTTAAACATAGCCTATTTTTCGCCAGGTGAGCGCAAAACAGATAGCTTTTGGCAGAAGGTAGTGCACATCCACACCATGCTTAGGGCACAGGTGGACTGGCCAGGGAAAAAATTAGCCCTAGTTGAAATTTTTTTTTGCTTATTCTTTTTCGAATCCAATTTTTTTAGGGGGGCATGTTCTTTAGGGGGATGAAACACCCCAGATTCATACCAAACACTCCATCTCCGTGCATATTATTTGTATAATTATGCAGTGTCCTGGTACTTTTCAATATACATAGACATTTTCTATTGCTCCTTTGTAGAATTCCTATGCTTACAAATTAAAACTACTAATAAATGATGACTGAGTATGTGCGGTGTTTTCCTGTTTCAAATTCTAGATTAAAACATCAAGATTTGAATCAATTTTTTTTGGGGGGGTTCATAATTCGGACTTGTAGTATGTCTCATTGCGTTCGGCACGTTTGATTCACCCTATTTTCAGAGTTTGTGCATCCCGATGCAATCAAAGGAACCCGCTGAAGTCAACCTTAAAGTAGGCATCTCGTCAGGATTCGAAACAATTTTTTTTTAGGCGGGGGTTCATAATTTGAACTTGTATGTCTCATTGCATTCGGTACGTTCAATTTACCCTATTTTCAGAGTTTGTGCATCCCAATACAGTCAAAGGAACCCACTAAAGTCGACCGTAAAGTAGGCATCACATCAAGATTTGAAACAATTTTCTTTTTCGGTGGGGGTTCACAATTCGGACTTGTAGTATGTCTCATTGCATTCCGCATGTTCGATTCACCCCATTTTCAGAGTTTGTGCATCCTGATGCAATCAAAGGAACCCGCTTAAACAACTGGTGCCGGTGTATAGGAATATTGAGGACAGTGCACCGGGCCCACAACTCTCCTATACAGAACACAGCAGATGTAGAGGCAGACCACAGAGGGTTTTAGGATAATAATGAGGACATATTTCTCTGTGGAATGTTTCTAAATGACACACATATTTAATATCCTTGATTCTTTACAGCAATACTGTACAAATCCTCAAAGTCTGGCATCCTAGTTTTACACTATAAAATAGTACTTAACTACCAATTTTCAAGCCTTTACTATGGCTTCAAGCTTCTCCCAAAGCCGGGGGTGCAGCTGATACGAGGGTGCGGCTAATACGAGAGAATTTATGGTATTGTCAACGGACGGTTACATGTGGTGAAGTGAAGGTACACGGAATCCAGGGAAGTTCAGTTGATCCTTTTATTGCATAGCTGACATGAGTGTTTCATAAAGGTGGTAACAATGATAACACTCGCCAAGATCTAAGCTCTGCCTCCGATCCTATAGCTCAACCTGTCGTAGGTTCTAGGTATAGGTGTAAGGTGTAAGTTGGGAGAGATGATTGGGAGCTGCTCAAGCTGCCTTTTATATGAAGGACTTGAGCAGCTCGCAGTGTTGTGAAATATTCTATACACATGACTCAATGAAATAGGGACACGTGTCATAGGGAGAGATTGCCACCTGTGTGTTAATCATATGGATGAGGATTGAGAGGAGATTGTGAAATATTCTCTCATTCCAAATATGGCATCACAGGTGGACCCCACATCCTCCAGCGGGGCTGTGTGGGTGTAGATATGATTGGAATGTTATTACATCCGTCTACATTATGTCACAGAGCCTCATGGAGGAAATGTGTTTGTGGTGACTAAAGGATCCTGGTTCCTGTTGAGGAATGCAGGACATTGTTGAGTATGGATCGTGAGCAGAGCTTGGGTTTTATATGGCGAAGAAATTAGTAAATATGAAAGATAATAATAATACCCAGAATGGTCCATTGACAAATCCCCACATTCCTACTCGTCTCTGCACGAGTGTAAAGGGAGAAAAATAAGTAGAAAAGATGAGGCTTTGCCAAGTCCATTGACGATTATGGGTGTTATTATGCAAATACTGGGTTTTCTGAAAAACCTGATGGGTTTGACATTATATGCAGTATAAAAAAAAGGGGTTCCTTTATGGAATTACAAAAATAAAGTTTTTGTGTGGATCAAGTGACTTAATGTATATATACAGGTTTTAAATGCCGGGATATGTACAATGCTTAAAATATATATGTACCGGTATGTTATCGTGGGAAAATGAAAATTTTTCTGATTTGATAACATGTTGGTTTTATGCAATAATACGCAATGAAATATATCCAGATGAAAATTAACCAAGTTTGGTGATTCTTGGTATTGTGGGGTCAACAATCAACACAAGGGTGATGAGTTTTTGGCTCCACATTACCAAGGCTCATAGCTGAGGTTGTGTAGGGTCTGCTACACAGTCGGGTATACGGTATGAGTCAAGGTAGTATTTAGTTTTACTGTTGACTAGAACATGGTAATTTTCATGAAAATATACAAAAATGTTATGTATACAACCTGTTGATTATGGATAACTAATTTGACTAAAACTCATAAATACATGTCATAGTTGAGCTGAAAAAAACAATGGTGAAGGTGATGAACTTTATAGCGCCTAGAGGTAAACCAGAAGGCCATTTTGGTCTTAGTCTCATAATGTTCATCGAAGGAAAGAATCTTAAGTTAATATATACATTGGCCTAAAGAAAAACAGGCTTTTTAAAGAATCCAGTGAAAAGGATTTGACATGCTGAGGGAAAAGAAAAAGATTTTACATTCTCAGAGAACAAGTAATACGTATAGGCGTGGGGGGTTGTTTACAATTGTATCTTCATGGCTAGGTAGTACAAAAATTGAGTCTGTGAAATGTCTATTTGTGTGTTCTGAAATGTCGATTAGGGTGAATGCTGTTTGGAGGTAGGTTCTGATGTTCTTTGATGTTGAAATTCTTGAACCTGCCTTCAGCCTTACGATGGGTCCTGGATCTGATGGGCCTGAATTTTGAGATGGTAATGTCGGAAAAGTCTAAGTATACTGATGCTAAGTCACCAGCTGTGGCCACATCTGATCCGTCCTCTGAGGTGGTATCTGTCTCTGTGGTAGGGGTAGGTCGAGCTGGCATGGGTTTCCACATGGTTCTCGGCGGGGATCTCTGTCTGTTACCGCTTGGCCTAGGTTTGTTGTCATAAGCACAAGGGCACAGGAACCCATTTGGTTGATGGTAACAAGGTATGCAAAGTTTGGCAGCGGATACCTGCCCATTGATGTGGCGGCAATAGTTGTTGTTGTGCCTGTAGGTTGGGGGCCTGGGTGTGCCAGGCCTGCAGGCTGCCGACACATAGGTTCCCCTGGGTGTTAGATGGGGCTTTCTAGCTGGCTCCCTCCACTGGCTGGTGGAAGTTGCTGCTGGGGCTCGGGGTCCGCGGCTGGTGGGGTTGGATTTTGCTTCACCTCTTCCCTGCTGCTTCTTCTTCCTGTCGCCTTCCTTGACGATGATAGCCCCGGCTCGTCTTTCTCCAGGGCTGGAGGGCCGACGGATGGTGGGGCTGCCAGGTCTCCAGAGGAGGGGTCTGTAGGGAAGAGAGCCGTGAAAACAAACCATTAACAGAGGTGTGAAATCCTGCTTGGGTCAGCTGGTGGCCTTGTCAATACAGGATAACCAATAGGTGCTATGAATCTCTGCTGTTTGACACATAATGTTAACTTGACAGAGCTCAATTTGATTGCAAGAATAGAACGCGGTAAGTGTAACTAAGCAAGCTTAGTTGGTTAATTTGTATCACACTGGGTGGCGGTACCGAGCTGTCGCTTCACCGTGCTGAACCTGATTATTCAGATAAAAATCCTGAAAAATATTTCGAATAGTGGCCTAAAATTCCATGAAGGTGGTTGAAAGGTCTCGAAAAAGGTTTGAGTTTCGGCATTCTGGCATACGGTATGCTAACTGAATTTGAGGGTGGGGTCGCGAATTTGAAATAAATTTTGAGTTTTGATGCCTATAGCCTTGGCCCTATATAAGATATGGGTGCCGGCTATCTTATCAGTAATTACGCAAGATGGAGATCGTCCAAGGCGTTCTCCATTTTCCGGATGGTCGTGCGCTGTTGATTACAGTATTCATCAACGAGGACGGGACGTAAGTAATTTTTGAATAAGTGGTCGTGTGAATTTATTTTGGAAAATTTTGAATTACGAAATTTGTTTCGGGCTTTTTGGTGATTTCAATTTTGGATTTATTTTTGTAGGATACATCAGGTCACCTACCTACTGCTGGCGCCTCAGGTGCCGGCAGTGAACGGTTTTTAGAAGAGACATGAGTAATCCCTTTTATCATGAAGCTAGGTTGTTTGCACGTGTTGATGTTGTTGTTTTCAGTCTATGTATCAAGTCAGAACGATCATGTGACCGAAACTAATGGATATTTGCATATCACGAAGCTCTTTAAAAATGGCGACGCCGGGTCGCGACTGGCGCGAAGATTTGTGCAGACGTTATGACTGCGTCTATGGGTTGTGGAACGGCCTTGCGTCGTCATTGATAAGATCTAGTGATGTGCAAAGTGAAACAATGGCGGGATATTGCGATTTGTGGGCATGGTTTTATGTATTTAGGTCGGGATGGGGCCCTATGGGGGGTCCTTGGGGGGTCTCGGGGATCTCGCCGGATAGGAGGGGGATCCCCACATCAGCGTCTCAGGGCTATCCGGTCTGCTATGTAGCGCTGTTCAGCACCTGCCATCCCCACATAAGGGTGGTGGTACCGTCCAGTGTTGTCACCGGGCCTGTGGGCGCTGGGGAGAGTCCATTATGGGAGGAACCTCGGGGGGTGGCCGGTGGAGGTCGCTGAGGATGCTGAGCGTTCTCAACGATCCCCACATCAGCCGAAACTAATGGTTTAAAATTTAAAAACCTACCATCCATGGTGTCAATGGCCCTCTCAGCCAGTGTAGGGTCGAATAAGTATAGGTCCTTAGGTGGTTGGGTTTCCCTGAGTTGTAGCAGGGCCATCTCTGCTGGAGTTGTCCCACTGGTGGAGGCTTTAGGGGCTTCCCGCCTGAGTAGGTCTTTTCTCCGTGTCAAAGGTGGCACTGGTTTGTAGCTGGCTGATAGTTCATATTCACTTGGTGTGAGTTGGAAGTCAGGCTGGTTTTCCTGTACAATGGCCAGGGTGACCGTGTGGGGTCTGGATCTGAGGATGATTGTGAGGGGGATGCGCCAGAGCAAAGGGCAACTGGGGTATCTCTCCAGCCTCACCGTCCTCAGTCTTCCACCAATGATCATTCCGACGTCTGACTTCCAATGCGCATCAAGATGATGGGCTAGGGGGAAAGTTAACATGGGTGGTGCTAGTTTGGGTGCCAAGATGGATGCTGGCCAGAGGTTCCTTCCATACACCATTAATCCCACTGGAAAGGCATATGTGTGCCCTCCAGAGTGTATCTTCAGCACGAATCTTGGGGTGCCGGGGGCGGGGTCCTGTCTGCCGTAGGGCCAATGCCTAAGACAGCGTCTTCCCGCCGCTCTGATGAATAGCAAGCTGAGGATGATGCCTAGGAAGGCAATCATGGAATCATACCTTCCTGGCATCTGAATCCAGTCAGGTGTAGTGATCTCCTGGGGTGTGGTCCGCGTAGGCCAATTTTGGTTGGTGTTCTTAATCATTTCTTTAAGCTTGTTCCAAGATGCTGCGTCAGCCATCGTTGCTCGACTGTGAATGGTCACTAATTGGGCTAAGTATACCACGCGCATGTGTACACGACACGTGATCAGGCAGCACAAGATGGCGATGGTTGGCGACAACAGGTGTAACCAAGGGGAAAACTCCAGGTGATATCCTAGATGTATGAGTGAGTTGGTGCTCAGGATGGATGACTTATCATGAATTTTGGTGGCAGCGCCTTTTAGGTTCAAAATGTCCTTAAATAGGGGTAGAAATTTTTGGTTGTGAAGGCGCTTTAGGCGCTGAAAATTTGGTAGGTCTAGGTGGGTCGGGGTGGTTGCTATGGTTACTCCTGATATGTTGTTTGGCGGGTTACCAAAATGCCGCCATATTGGTAAATTGACAGGCACTTTGGCAATGGGTTCTAGAGTAAAGTTTTGGGCGCACGATAGATCGGAATTAATCATTATCGTGCCTCTGTTTTTAAGAGAAGGCTGCATTTTTGATCTCGATTTGGCCTGAGTTTGAGCATTGCATTATTGAAGGTGAAAAACTAGTGATCAGCATGTAGGAGCTTTGGGAGATGGGTTTAGCAATGTTGGGAATTGGTGCTGTCATGTGGGCTCGAAAATTGCAGGTGTTATGTACAGCATCAGGTAGATCTAAAAATAGGGATAAGCTGCAGGTGGGGTACCTAGGAGATAACATGGGCAGGGGCAGGTTGCATGTTATAAAAACATCTACATCACAAAGATCTAAGTCGGAGTGGTCCAGTTCAATGTAGTGTGACTGGGACACAGACATAGCTATATAATTAGGCAAAGGCTGTATCTGTGTAAACCCAGTAGTGTTTACATTGGTGGTGTCAAATGGGACTGGGAAGGCCTCCGCTCTATATATGGAGTAGATGTTGTCTCCCAGTCCTATGGGTATAGGCACTGTGATGTAAAGTTTGTTTTGGTTCTGCCAGTGCACGTGCACTCTCCTTTTGTAATAGAATCGTGATACCCTTATTGGCTTCATACAAAGAGCTTGATAGATTATTAAGTCCATCTTCCATAACTTTATGGGGAATTAATTTTGGAGGTAGCTCACCTTCCGTTAGAGTGGTTAGTGAGTCCAGAAGGATGTCTAAATCATTTTGCAGGTTCATTAGTACTTCAATCTGAGAGTTAGCAGCGGTGAATAACATCAAATGATAGGTGTCTTGTCTGCTCTGTTGTTCCAGGTTGAATAAGATATTTGATACATTCTTACTCAAGAGTTGGAGGTTGGAACTGAGCAGGGCCAAGGCGTCATCCGTGTTATTTTGCATGCTGGAGAAGATGCTCAGAGATTGATAATTAAATTCAGAAATGTTCAAGAGAAAATGTGTGGCTAATTCTACCACATGCATTTTAGTAGCTAGGGTTTTCTCTAAGTCGGACATTTCGGAATTCAACAAGTCTACTTCAGGTTGCGTGCTCAAGCCAATTGATGCTCTTAAAATATCGCCTACGATCTGTCCTGGGGCGCCTCTGGGTGTTCTCGTTTGGGGATGTTCCAAAAATTTTATTAACAGGGCTAAAGATTTTTGAGATTTTTGGTAGAGATTTGCCAAAATTAGGTCTAAAGTTTGGGCGGTTTCCAAGATAAAATTTGGGGCATTTTTGCTGACTAGGGAGGTTAATTTGTCCGGTCGCTGCAAGGATTGATTGAAGGATAGGTCTAAAGCGAAAACTAATGGGTAATCCATATATCCTGAGATCATTTTCTGGGGTATTTTAGTGAATAGAACACCATAGTTTGGCCTGAAGATGGTCTCTTCTTTGGTTACAAAATCCTGTGCTCCTGACTGTTGGGTCTGGGCGCACATAATTAGGAAGAGTGCTGCCAAGGAGGCTGCCATCCTAAAAATAGAAATTTAGATAAGTTTATGAGAAATGGATTATATGAGACTGAGATAGGACTGTTGTCCGGGGTGAGATGGGTCTTTTTTTTTTAAGAGTTTTGGGTTGGAGAGTTGGCTTTGTGTGAGGTATGTTTGTGTAGATTGGGCGGTGGGTGTCCTATACATATGGGGGGGGGTTGCTTGGTTGTGTGCGGTGTGAATGTGGCGCTTTGGGGCGTGTTATTTAAAAGGTTATCAGGTTGCTAGGCTGATATCTTAACTAGCAAGGATGTCTCCATCTTAGTCATGTAAAGAAAAAAAAAATTCTAGTGAGAAGAGAGAAAAAAAAGAATTGAAGGAAAGTAATTGATTTTTAACGTCGTACATGTGTAGGGGGGGAGAAATGGGTCAATTCAGGGCTGATAGCTTTTAACTGTATAAGTGGGAGTATCTAGCCATCTCAAACGCTGCCAGCTGGGTCTGAAGATTTGTTGATTGGATTATGACATTGTATCTGCCAATACCTGTTTCATATCTTGGTAGCTCTTTAAGTGGTTTCTCTGAGGTAATCAGAGTTTTGGCACATAGGAGTGCTATATAGCTTGATGTTTCCTCACTGAATCTGTCCCACAATGGGACTGTGGGGAAATCTTTGCATAGGTCGAATATCATGGCCTTGGTGGCCGATAATACAATTGGGTCTTGTAGGGTGAGCTCTTTTTGAACTGTTCTGTTGTTTAGGTATACACCTAAGTCTTCACTGGATATACGTTCGATCATGTCTTTGTGCTCCATGATAGTTATTCTGATCTCGAACAGATCCATGGCCTTACTTTTGATGCCGTTTGGGCCTAAAAGACTGTGGATGGTCCACCCTGAGCTCCATGTCTAACTTCTGGGGCTCTAAGGCTGTTGTGAATAATAAGAAAAAGGTTTGATAGGTTTGTTGTTTGACTAAGATAGATGAATGGGCTGATGGGGGGTTTTGTCAAGAGGTTGATAACTAAGGTAATGAAAGGTCAGGCTGCCATACATGGTTTTGAGAAAGGACTGCAAATTCAACTATTGCATTTTACAAAGCACTCTGGGCGCACACTACCATTGGCATGTAATGGGTATCTGGGCAACATGATGGTAGATTCCATCATAGTCATGCTAGAACGATTGATGACGCTACTAATGGACACATAAGACCGATCCTACCTGGGCTTGTTGCATGGCAGTCCCGACACTTGGGTCCTGTGGTCTCCGGATGCTTGCTCCATAGTGGCTGGATGTGGTGAGTTTGGTGTATTTGATAAGAGTGGTTAAGGTGGGGGTGGTGTGAGGCTTATAAGCACTTCATGAGGTTGGCTAATTCCTCATTACATGCCTCCCGATAAGGTATGTCTCACCCATATATGGCACGGGGCCTAGCTATTGGTTGGTTTGCATACACCTGATCAGCGTGATATGCAAATTTAATGGACCTTTATGGGGTGCGGATGATCATTGGATGATCTGAATATTGTAGTTATGAAAGGGGGGTTGATGGTTGTGGTGCTGAGATAAGTCAGCCTGCCGGGGTGCACTTGTTCCTGTTGTGATAACACAGCAGGGAGCTGTGCTGAATATTTTGATTAAGTGTCTCACCAAACATTCCAGTACTGATGGTAAACAGAGGCATAAACACGGATCAGGATGTCTAGGTGCTGCTCTCCTACAATAGGTGGTCATTTGGTAATACTTTAGGGTATAGAGGAGCCCTGAGCTTGTAACAAACCGGCGCATGCGTGTTCCTAAGATTAAGATCCACGAACCGAGAATACGCTGTGACCTTGGGTAATTTATGTGGCGTGCCAACCTTAATCAATCATTATATGACTGTCTGAGTCTCAAACCCTAGATAAAATTCTTGACAATGTCCCATCATTAAAAGTAAGCCAGAAGGCTTTTGGGGTTTTGTGTAGAAATGTTGATGTTAAAGGTAATTGGTATGTGGTTTGGATGATAAAAAAGATAAATGATGAGAAAAAGAAAATTGTGGGGAATAACATCATTGCACGAAATAACACATGGCCAAAACTGCCACCAGTTGGAGGTGAAGGTGGAGAGGTGTGTGTGAATGTGGGTGGGTTAAGGTGGGTGTTTTTGGGGGGGGGGGAGAAAAAAAAAAAGATTGTGTGTTTTCTGAAAATCTATTTCTTTTTTGTGGACTTTTTCTTTGTCTTCTTTTTTGGGGAAGGGGCAAAGGTGACAAGTCCTTTCTTTGCAGGTCGTCCTCTTTTCTTTTTGACTGCGGGGGATTCTGGTTCACCAATGTGGGTGGAATCTAGATCAGGGTCATACAAGGTGTTAACTGGCCCAGACTGCAGTCTTTTGATCACAGCCTTGGCGCTAGCCTTGGTGATTGGTCTCCTTAATCTAGATACATGTATTGATTTTTTCAATACTTTACCATCCTGTAGCCTTTTTAATTTTGCAGTTACTGGTGAGGTCATTTTCATTATGATGTATGGTCCACTATAGGTGGGCTGCAGCTTTTTGCTCGTTTGTTTGACCAACAGGTTAGGTATGTGTAAATACACAAGCTGACCTGTGTTGTAGGTGCATGGAGAAGCAGTGGCGTCATGTCTGGCTTTCATCTTTTTATGGTATTTGACCATGCTCTCAGCTGCCTTAAGTTGGATGTCATCTCTTAAACTGAGTAAGGCGGTAACCATTTTTCCTTGTCTTTGATCTCTTCAGTTTGTTGGACCAATGAGAGGGAGGACTCAGTTGGGAGATGTGTTTGTTTTCCAAATACTAAAAGACTGGGTGAGTATCCTAGCACGCTGCATACAGTGTTGTTTATACTGAATGCTATAGCCTGTAGGAAGGTCGACCAATGTTTCTGTGATTTGGAGACAAAGGCTCTGAGTGAAGATTCTATTGTTTGACGCTCACATAGACCTTGTGATTTTGACCAATGTGCACTCCCTGTCACATGTTTGATGCCGAATTTATCACAAAAAGATGTGAAATATTTGGACACATACTGTTGTGCGTTATCTGTGTTCAGGACTGATGGGGTTCCAAAAACACAAATAACCCTTTGGAAAAATCCTAGCGCTACTTCGGCGCTGGTGTTATCCTTTGTGGCCCAAACAGTGATGTGCCTGGTAGCATGATCTGTGACAACATGGATAAATGAGGATCCATCCACAGCAGGTGTGAAAGGACCGATGGTGTCCATGGTAAGGTGAGTGTAGGCTGTTAAAACAGGGTCTCTCAGGGTCATTGGGGTTCTCAGGTGTTTTGGTCTTTTCTTTGTTGTGAGACATGTGTGGCAAGTGCCACAGTAGTCGAAAACATGTTTGAACATGGAACGCCAATAATACCTGGATCTGATTGCTGCATACGTTTTAGTGGGACCAAGGTGTCCTCCTAATGGTGAGCAGTGTGTGGCCTCAATTAGTGATTCTGCCCATTTTTCTGGTATCACTATTTGTAGTGTAGGCTCTAAACTGTCTCCATAGGTTGATTTGGTGATCCTGAATAAAACTTTGTCTAAAATCATGAACTGGTCATGGTTTAGCAGTATCTGTTTGCTAAGGCTGGGGTCCTCTGGTAATTCACCCTTATTGATGTATGACAGCATGGAGTTTGAGAAAACATCCTCCTGCTGTGCCTGTATCAGTGTCTCCCTGGATGGGGTTAGGGAGTGGTGTTTACATAGCTGGCTTATCGCTCGTTCAGCCATGGGTAGCACTTTGTGTGATAGCTTAGCCCTTCTGGTATTAGCTAATTTCACTGATACTCTGGGTGACCTAGATTTTGGTGGTCGGCCACTTGTTTTGGTCTTGGTGTCCTTGACCTTAGTGGGGCGGGTCTGTTTACTTCTGGTTGATTTGCTGGGCTGAGGGGGTGTGGCTGGGTCTGGTAACTTGGCTTTAGATCGAGTTAAAATGCACAGCTCAGGCACAGTTTGAATGGAGCTGAGTTTTTCTCTCTCAGAGCTACCTTTCTTGGCAATCACACCCTTTGGCTTCTTGGAAGTGCTACCCCAAATCTGTCCTCCTTTTAGTATGGACCTAGGTGGTCCCATGAGGACTGGATTTTTGGGAATTGGGTCATTTGATTTGAAGACTTTGGTCATGGTAATGTCGGAGAATTTGACTGATTTAGGAGGTAGTATTATTTTACCTTGAGACCTGATTGGAATTGGCTCATCAGAGCCGGGCGGATATTTCCTCCTGGAGAGAAAGTCTGCCACGATATTGGCTCTGCCTTGCAGGTACCTGACTTCAAAGTCGTAGGACATGACTGTGTCGACCCACCTGGCTAACCTTCCATTGGTTATATTTTCCTTTTTGTTGAAAAGGGAAACCAGGGCGGTGTGGTCCGAGTATACTTTGAAGTGAGTTCCATCCACATAATGGTGGAACTTTTTGACTGCAAAAACTATTCCCAACAGTTCTTTATCAGTTATCCCATACCTAGACTCTTGAGGTGTCAAACCTCTTCCTGCAAATTCAATCGGTCTATAGAAACCATAGTCATCTACCTGAGTGATTACAGCCCCTAAGCTGTAGTTGCTTGAGTCGGTGAAGATGACAAAAGGTCTCTTATAGTCCGGGAATTTCAGCACAGCTTCAGTACAGATAGCAGCTTTAATTTTTTCAAAGGCTCTCTGACACTCAGTGGTCCATTTAAAGGTGCTTTTTGTCGCCTCATAAAGGGGCTTCATGACATCAGCAAAACCTCTGATGAACCTTTTGTAAAACTGCGCCATACCATTGAAACATCTAAGATCATGGATGTTTTTAGGTGGGGGGAAGGTTTTGACAGGTCCTATTTTGTCCGGGGATGGTGACAAACCATGCTGGTCTACATTGAAACCCAAAAATTCCATTTTGGTAGTTCCAAATTCGCATTTTTCTGATTTCAGTTTGATGTTTCCTCTGATAAAAAGTTTTAAAACCTCGTCCAGATCTTGTAAGTGCCTTTCCCACGTGGGGCTGTAAATGGCCACATCGTCCACATATGCTACAGCATTTTTATACTTGCATTTCATGAGGAGTTGTTCCATTACATTCATAAAGGATAGGCCTGAAGTTTTGAGTCCCATAGGGAGAACTTTGGCCATGTATCTCGTGCCATTAGCAGAGAAAGTGGTAAGTGGCCTAGATTCTTCTGCTAGGGGAATCTGGTGGTAGGCGATGTAGACATCCAATTTGGAAAAATATTTGGCGCCCGTTCTGCCTATCTGCTGCATGAGGTCGTCAGCTCTGGGGAATGAGTAAGAGAAAATTTTTAAATTCTCATTTACCCATCTGTAGTCAACTACAATTCTCCAACCAGAGGCTACTGACCTGTCACCTTGTGGTTTCGGCACTAAACAGGCGGGTGAGTTCCACTCACAGGGTTTGGTACACTCTTCTATTATCCCCTGTTCTAAATGTTTTTTCAGGAGTTCCCTTTGAAAAATTTCTTTGTGAGGGGACATCCTATACGACGGTCTGTTGCAGGGTTTGAAGTCTGGTTTTAATTCCAGTTTAACTTCATTTTCTACATTGAGACCTATGGCGCTTTCATTTAGGACAAAGGCTTGCCTATTGGCCTCAACGATGTTTTTGATCTGTTGCCTTTGAATTTCAGAGAGTTTTTCACAGATTTTATACTTCAAAGGTTCATTCCCTTTGGGGAGTTGGTCCATGGGATCCTCTCCACAATTGATTGGGAATAAGTCCTTTTCTGTTGTTACACTGTTGAGTGAATGGGCGCTATTGAGTGCACCAATGGGTACAGCCTTTTTGATGTTGAAAAGTCTAAATACACCGAGGTTCATGTGTCTTTTTATCTTGATGGGGAAGTCATTTGGGTTAGCTACTGTTACTGGTACTATTTTAAGGTCTGATCTAGGTTTAACTATTGCGTGCTTAATAAGTACCGGTAGGGTAGAACCTGAGTTCTCAGTCAATCCAGTTTTTCCCACAATGTTGCTATTCCCTATCACGACCGCATTGAAAGTGGCTTCAGTGTTTGGTGGAATATCAACATTTTTGTTTGCCCTGATGTAGTTGGGCGATGGGGGGGTCGGTCCAAAGGAAATTTTGGCTTTGTATTTGGTCATGAAATTTACTCCTAAAATTAGGGGATGGTTCAGTTCAGGTACCACATGGAATCTGGATCTGAATTCATGGCCACCAATGAGGAATGTTACAGTCATGGAGTGATTTACTTGGATGGGTGTTTTATCAGCCAATAAAACTGTCAGTCGCGCGCGTCTCCCATGTCTGAAATTCGGAGTGATCGCGATTTTGTCAGCCTTTTTTTTGGCTAATAAAAGAAAGTGAGGCGCCGGAGTCAACAAGAGCTCTATACAAGTGGTTATTTATGTCTACAGAAACTGCACCTTTGGTTAATTCTGTATCAACGTAAATGGCCTTACCTTGCTGCCCATACTGCTCGGATTTGATCCTCAGTTTCAGGATTGAAGTCCTCTGGCTCTGGTCCTCATACTCGTCCTCGTCATCACTGAAGTCTGAATTCTCATTGGTGTTTAAGAAGTTGGTATAATTCAAACTGGATGATTGGGAGTCTACTGAATTCATTTCTGCATCAGCGTCTCGAGAAGTGTCCTTGGATAATTTGATGGTCGTGGTCCGGGTGGGGTTGGGGTCACTAGGTGCTTGAGTGCCTTCCCCTGATCCCTATTCATCTTGTGTGTTATTGGGGCTGTCATTGTCGGCCTCAGACTGAGACCCTGAATGGCTTCTGGAGTAGTTCCTGCCTGGGGTTGGATCTCTGGATTTCTTCAATGACTGGTGTACCCAATTGTCTGGGATGGTGAAGTCAGCTGGGACCATGAAGGAGACATTTTTATTGTTATTTGGCTGTCCAGCAACTGGTATGAAGACAAAACTTTTGTTGCTATCGGAGGATCTTGACCTTTGTTCTGATCTGTCTTTTGACCTATCTCTTCCTGGGGACTTATAGTCAGATCTATTTTTGGAATTAGATCTGTGGTCCTTGGGATTGGATCTGTCTGAAGACTTGGACCTTCCTCTGTAACTGTTTTTGAATTTATTTTCATACTGTTTGTTGTAGTTACTACTGGGCAGTCTGTCTTCTTTCTTGTGGTCGCGCTGATATTTATCCTTCCTGGATCTGTTGTCATCCTTGTTGTAGCCTACTGCACATAACTCTGCTGAGCTATTCTGAGCAATTTTTATGGCCTCGAGGTTCAATTCTTGATTTATGGCTAATTGTTCAGCTTCCAGCAAGGTCTTGGGAGACTTAGCTACAACAACATTTTTCAGCTCGGGTCTGAGGCCATTTACAAGGTAGTCCACTTGTGAAGCCTCGTCCAGGCTGCTGTTGGACAACAACATGGTCATGTCTGCAAGGTAGTCCTCAGTGGTTTCATTTGGCTTTTGTTTCCTGGCTCTGTATCCCTTGAGGATGGTACTGAGGTCGGGAGTGCCAAATCTCGCCAAGAAAGCTTCATAGACGGCGTCATTGTTTTGCATGATGGGTTTGTCCATTATGTTGCTGAAAAACCACTGAGCTGCCCTCCCTTTGAGAAAAGTGTACAGGCAAGTTGCATGTAGGTCAGGCCTCTTGGCGTGCACATTCCTTATGAAGAACTTAAATTCAGTCAGAAATTTTGCTGCAGATCTGTAGGGCGTCGGTTTATCAAAAGGTTCAGGCTTGTTGAATGAGCCTAACTGGGCAGATGTGAGCTTGTCGCTGTCCATTCTACTAGGGGAAAATCTGGTGTACTCAGCGCCATGGTATCCTCCCTGGTGCACTACCGGTGTGGAGTGTGCTATATGATCATACCTAGGAGGATATGGTAGTCCAGAGTGGTTGCTTGTTTGTCCTTGGGGACTGTAAACACCATTAACCACATGGCCACCATGTTGGTTTAGATTAGGCGCTGTGTTACAAGATGTTGTCGCCCCCTGGTGGGTGTTTGGTGCACTAGCTGTTGGAGATTGGTGCAGTGCATGTGATGCTGTGTATTGGTTGTCTTTGAAGGCATGTGGTGGGCTCATCCCTGCTCCTGTCATGTCATTGTGGCTGGTGCTGTAGTCAGGTGCCGTGGGGTAAGGAGGAGTGGATTGTGCATGCCCTGAATTGCCTTGGGCGCCGGTGGCGGTTTGGTTGGGGTTGGTGGCGTCGGCACTGTTGGAATGGCTTTGAATGGCCCTCATTAGGTCAAGCCTCATTGAGTCCATGTTTTTGCTTAGCTGGTCAGTCATTTGATATGTGATATCCTCGGATCTTCTGAGAACTTCCATATTGCCTTGTTCTGCCTGCCTGAAGTTGTGGGCGGTGTTGCATTCCATATTCTCCTTCCAGCGTTCCATGTCATCTAACCTGAGGTGTACTCTAGCCAACTGATCTGAGTGTTCCTGTCCATGATTTTTAATTTCAGTGGATAGGGTGCTCACGTGTTTGGCTAATAGCTCAGAGAGAGACTCACTGACAGCGTTAGTGCAGTCCCTGACAAGACTTCTCATGTCCTCCTGGTCATACTGAGGGGGCTGACCTCGGGACATTGCCATATTGGGTCGGCGGGGAAAGGTTACTTCAGTATCTTCTTCAGGTGAACCGATAAGGTGAGGTGAGTTGTAAGGCGTCCTATTGCCTCTATTGAGTAGCGGGGTTGTAGCTACGAGATGAGATCTGCTTGTAGCTCCGTCCACACTTCTCAGTAGTCTGTAACCAGTGGGGGTTCTTCTTCTAAGAGGTGAACTTGATTGGGCCCTCCTTCTAAATCTAGAGCCTTGTCTGGATGGTGAGTCCACTGACCTGGTTCTAAGTGGCTGTGTAGGTGTGTACACAGGTGGGGGGTACAGGTCCTCCTCTTCAGATGTGCATTGGTATCGGTTTGGCTGGGTAACGGTAGGGTCAAGCCACTCATCCAATAGTCTATTAATGTTGAGTGAGAAGTTTGGATTGTCTCCTACCGGGTGTCCAGAGTCGTTATTGGAAACCCTGCCTACACCGTTTTCATAGGCTGCTCTCCACCTAGAAACTGCTGATCCGATTCTGTTTCTCCAGTAATCAGCGTCTAGGGAAGCGTCAGAGTCTGTGTCCACAACCACTGGCTCCTCACAAACTGGTAGCTTATGTGAAGTTACACCTGGATTAGTTTGTGCTGCAGATGCAGGTGCCCTAGGTGTTGTGGGTTGTGGGGGGGCGATGTCCTGGAGGGCGACTTGAAGCTCTGGTGTTCTGTCCTCCAGGTGTGGATCGAGGTACAAATGGCTCTGTGTATTGTCCACTGGTACTTCAGAGGTTGGGCTAGTTATACCAGAAAGTCTTAGTGGCGGTGAATTTACTTGTGAGTAACCAGGTAAGGTGATGTCTAATCCTGGTGCAGATAGTGATACCGGCGTACTGGTGTGTGCTCCAGTATTGTGATCCACTATTGTAGAGGAAAATTGCTCAATACCGGTACTCACAGGTTGTAATACGTGGGCCTGCAGTGCTATAGGTAAAACTGGATCCAATGTCAGGGCGTCTGGAGATGAAGTTTGCCTCTGGAGGGGATGTGTAGTATCACTTGTGGGTTGGTTGGGCGCGTCTAGCCCAGGTGATGTAAAGGTGCGTTGTTTTGAAGCTGGCTCCTTAGGTGATGTCTCACTATTGCTCATGTTTAATGAGAGGTTGGTAGTGGGATATTCTTGGAGGGTTCATCCACCATCGTGTCAACGGACAGTTACATGTGGTGAAGTGAAGGTACACGGAATCCAGGGAAGTTCAGTTGATCCTTTTATTGCATAGCTGACATGAGTGTTTCATAAAGGTGGTAACAATGATAACACTCGCCAAGATCTAAGCTCTGCCTCCGATCCTATAGCTCAACCTGTCGTAGGTTCTAGGTATAGGTGTAAGGTGTAAGTTGGGAGAGATGATTGGGAGCTGCTCAAGCTGCCTTTTATATGAAGGACTTGAGCAGCTCGCAGTGTTGTGAAATATTCTATACACGTGGCTCAATGAAATAGGGACACGTGTCATAGGGAGAGATTGCCACCTGTGTGTTAATCATATGGATGAGGATTGAGAGGAGATTGTGAAATATTCTCTCATTCCAAATATGGCATCACAGGTGGACCCCACATCCTCCAGCGGGGCTGTGTGGGTGTAGATATGATTGGAATGTTATTACATCCGTCTACATTATGTCACAGAGCCTCATGGAGGAAATGTGTTTGTGGTGACTAAAGGATCCTGGTTCCTGTTGAGGAATGCAGGACATTGTTGAGTATGGATCGTGAGCAGAGCTTGGGTTTTATATGGCGAAGAAATTAGTAAATATGAAAGATAATAATAATACCCAGAATGGTCCATTGACAGTATGTAAGTTGTGCTCCAACCGCCAGCACGGCTTTTAACTTACCCTTCACTGGCCCATTTTTAGTGCACTAGTAATAATGATTGTCCACATACTGTATATGACTAAAGGGAAGGAACAACAAGAATTCAGTTATGTAACAAATTACAGCATATATTTATTTATATGGACCGTTATGGTTGTGAAATTGTGATACAGTAGGAACCGGGATTTTATTTACAAGATGCTGTGTAAATATAAAAGGCTCCACTCTCCACGCCCACGTAACAAAACCACCATGGGCCAAACATTTACATTCTATTCACAAGTACCACAGGGTATTTCTGTTCATGGAAACCTTTAAACTATTTAATACACTTATAAACCAACAGCAGATAGTCCTCCAGTTGAGGACTATTGTAGTACATGTACATACGATTACCGGTATGTAAATTGGACATATAGATAATGCTTGACCGTATTACTCAGCTATATTCACTGGACGATCAACGTGACTTTCACAAGTTTATATCACCAGGGTAATTGATAAGCAGAATACAATGTGAATCTAATTCTCATTGGTTCAAATCAAAATGTGATAATCCCAAATGCAAAATATCAAATACCATCACATTGGATAGATACTACGGGGGGTTGTGAACTAATGTGAGCTATCAGGATACTAAACTTATTTGATAACCTGGAATAAATCGAGTAAATTTTGCCCTTTTCTTACATACTGTTTTCTAGCTGTTAGTTATATCATTAAATTTCTAGTCAATAAACCGAGATATTGACAGCAACAAGTATCATGACATAGCCAGGACCGACATGAGCATTTCCAGCATTGCACTTGGCCGGATACAACCACCGCTATTTACAGTCCCAAAACCAGCTCATTAAACTCCTACACTGTCGTCTAAGTAGATCTATAGCAATGTATAAGTATATCAGATAAGACCCCTGCAATAGACATTCAACATCAAATCTCAATGCATTTTGCCTGTCTAGTCGACCAAATCACAATCACAAGTCAAAACTCGATATTTACAATTGAAACATGATTTAGACAAATGCATTCCCAACGGTTAAATCCTGAAGCACAGACTATTTTCTATAGAGAGACAACTTCCAATGGAGGGAGACAACCACCACTTTTTGATATCAGTGAAAAACTAGTAGCACCAATTGCACGATAAGACCTGACACTGGACAGTGGAATAGGTGTGGTGAAACACACACACAGAACTATTGTATAAAGGTCAGATTCCTTGTGAGACTTGTGTCAGGGACTGCCAACGTTCAACAGTTCAGTTAACACACTACAACTTCTGGTAGATAAAAGACCTCTGAGCTCTCATCTCCTTAAGAGGAAAAGCACTAAAACTTTTGGTACGGTTCAGAGGTGGGACAACACGCCATAACAGGGAAGGTTCTATCTGGTACCCCGTCTAGAAATGTGTAATGGGTAAACCATTGGTATGTCATTCTATTGTATAATTGTAATTCACTCTAAATGTTTTAAATTGTTATTTCTGGCATTGTTTCCGATCGTAGATCCTATTTTTACTTGGATTAGTATTGTTTATGTCTGTGATTAATTGGAAAACTACATTACACATCTGGCACATCTAGTGAAGTACATGCATGGGAATTTGATATAGAGCAAGCCGACTGCAAGCAGTAAATAAAAACCAACAATGCTATTATATGCAGAATACACATGGAAAATATTTGTAAATATGCTGCTATAGGTGTTTGCAAATAAGGTGGGGTATGGAAGGGGTAGAATCAACACTCCTTGATTAACAACTTGTATAAATTGATACATGGTCATTTAGCACACTAATACAGTGAATATCCATGAACAAGATGTATAACTTTATAATCTGTAAGCAACTTAACCAAGAAACAATGCAATCTACATATGTACCCTTATTTCATCCCGAACATTGACTGTCCTCTTCTAAATCCATGACCAATTCTTAAACGGATGTGCAGTCTCATGCACTGATATACCCTTTAGTTATGTTTTACCTAACTGTATGTAGCTATAAATATATATAAGATAACTTAAAGTAGATATCTGTTTGAGGTTTTGATTGTCACTCATGCAAAAGAACATGTATTGAGGTTGCCATAATCTCACAATACCAACAAATTTGCTTTTAGTTGAGACGCAGCCTGTAGCCTGGGTTATTGAATGAATGAGAGATGAAGCTGGCATAACTTGCAGATGCTGAATTAAATGTTTATAGCAGGAAGCTGCCGCCCCTTAATACAACAACAGGGATGTGATTTCAATGTGTAGGAACCTTGATCAGACTACATGGCTGTCGGTAATTTGGTACTTCATAGCCTCAAAAGTTCAAAGACACCCCCCCCCCCCTCATAAATGTTAAAAACTTTTCGCATTGGATCTGTGAACATCACGGGGGGCAACTTTTTGGACCTCAAGTGTAGGAAATCCTATAGATCAGGGGTGTGAAATACCAAAACCCATTTAGGCGGAAGTGCACTGAACAGCCTTGTAAAGATTTTTAAATAGCATCTTTACATTACAAAATAGTGATTCAAATGGTCTAATGATAACAGTATCACACTTTTTGATCTACAGGGAGGCCAAAAATCACCTTTGGGATACTAGAATTTGAGAGTTTTGGATGATGTTATTTTTCTGGTGAGCTTAAAAAAGGCTGAAATCCGCCTTTAGGCTGGGATTTCACACCCCTGTATAGATGTAGGAGAAATCACACCCCTGAACAAGAATCAATAGTGGCAAACTTGTATCAGAAACCAGCACATGGTGAGCAGCTCTGTAGCTGCTCTATTCTAAATGTGAGCAGCTCTAGTACTCCTGTATAGATACTGTGTCAATCACAGGGGGTGTTATCAGGGTGTAGTTGTGGTTCACTCATATCATATAAAATATATACAATTATGTCAAGTGTCTCTTATAACAACCTCAACCTATACATCAGACTTGATTGGACTCGGCTGATGTCACCCCATTTACATTGACTAACAGAGCGTCTGTCTGGTCGGGTTTGGCGGCCACATCGCCCCCACCGCTACCCCCTGCAACCACCACTACCTTCCCATCCTCTGTAGGAAGTTTGTGGTAGTTGCCACTGCTAGCTGCTGAGTTATTGACCTCATTGAAGACCTCATCAATTGAGCGATCAAGACTGGACCCAAATGATGAGGAGAGCACATCATACTCATCTCCATCGAATGAGGGTGCAGCAACTGTCTGTAAAATGGCAGCAAACTTCTTCTGTCCGAAGAGCGAGCCGTCATCCTCTTCACTGGTTTGTGACACCGCTGTATGGTATAGCGAGCTGGGTGGCAGTTCGAAACTTATTGAGCCCTCGTTGGCTGTGGTGAAAGTGCCAGACTTACCACTCTGTTCAGGAGCAGCTGTCGTTGAGCCTCCTCGCGGGGTACTGGTCACAAAGTCCGGTGATGTCACAGGTGGCGTCTTGACGGTGCTCGTGGTCACTATATCTGGCATGCTGCTGTCTAGGACACCTTGGTCATCAGTGACGATGATCGTTGTTCCATTTTGTGGTGGTGACTTGGCGTCATCCTTTTTAGCATCAGCCTTAAACAACTCTTCCTCAAGAGACAAGCTACCTGATTGGTTAGCAGCTGACAGCTCCTTGTCCAATGACAAGTCTTGGCTGGACTGCATGGCTGCACTGAGCTCTGCTTCCAGGGACATCTCATTGGTGGGAGAGGTGACCAGCGGACTGGCATTCGCCATCTCTTCCTCCAAGGACAGTCCTGGGGAGTTGGTATTAGCCTGTTGTTGGGCCAGCATTGAAGCATTCAGCTCTACAAAGTTGGACTCAAAGCCTTGTACCTGTGGTTGACTGGTGAGAGGTGTCTGCAGTCCATGACTAGACACTGTAGAGATGGGCTCCTCACTGGCTGCACTCTTTGTGGGCTGTCGAGGTAGGAGCTGGTTCCACTTCTGTTCGAAAGTATCATCTTCAACATTGCGCTTTCTTGATAGCAGATGGAGTAACATAATGCGAAGTTCTCGGAGGGACGGGCGTTGAGAGGCCTGCATGTTCCAGCATAGCTGCATCAATTGGTACCTGTGTAGGAAGTACGAAAGAACTTGTCAAATTAACAAAATCTGAGTTATGATGCGTCATTGTGCACCTTAATTAATATTAAAAGAACCTCATAGTCTGGTGTAATTCAGATATATATCAGCACATTCCACAATTTAAGACACTACTTTCTCATCACTCAAATCTACGCATCTCGGTGAAAGTGAAAATTCCTCCCTGTGATCTCTGTATTCTTTATCTTGCAGTTGGATAGATATTCATATTTGATTCATTCCCTCTTATACTATTGGGTGTAAGCGGGAGTGGGGCTGGTCCGGTTACTTGCACTGATAAGCTGGTAAGATGGGGACCAGCATGTCCCTGGAAGTGGATGTTATCCACGGACCAGGTAACCCATCATGACAATGCCTTATCAGTGTGTTTTGCCACCTCTGGCATAACCAATGGAATTCAAAAAGGTGGACCCACTGGATCTGGATCTAGGCTCCTATAGGGCTTAGTATTGAGGTCCAGTGTGTCCACCATTGCTTTATCTGGGACCTGGCAAGATAAGCACTGATAACAGCCTGCATAATGGGTACCAGGTGTTACATAATGTACCCAAAAAAGTCTGCAGTGAATGCAGGGAGTCATCTCATTGGTTGATAAGGTATCCTGGGTCAGCCCTATACCCTGGTACTTACAATCTGTCAATGTGGGCTATGGGCACGTCTGGCTTGGTGAGGTGGATGATATGTTGTTTGACCACCAGGCGGAGTACATGCTCGTTGCTGAGATCTGTGTAGGGTAGGGCCCCAAACTGCACCACCTCCCACAGGGCCACACCATAGGACCTGTTACACACAAGGTACATGGTATTTAGGTAAGATATAGAAATTGAAAAGATTATTACTCTTGGTTAGTAACACTTCCAATTTTACCATGGGACTAAGATTAACACCAATCAATAAAGCTATACATCTCAAGTTAAACCTATTGGACTAATATATTCACCTTATAATATGAATTATTATCACGTGTCAAGATGGAAAAATAATCTTTATAGTTAGCACCTACCAGACATTGGCTTCTTTGGTAACAGGCCGCACTGCAAGGCTGCCGTCTTGACATATGTGGAGGCTCTCAGGGGCCATCCATCTAATAGGTACAGGGTCTCCATTACCATCAAAGTAGTAGTCATCCTGAGAGGTAAAGTATGCTTTAGTTAAAACTCACCTGACACAAAATCACCAATGAAATTAATGTGTTATCCATACATTTTCCTTAAAATACATTTCCCTAACAAATTATTGTCTTTATATGATAGCTAATTATGTACGATGAAGTTTTGTCAAGATTTCGTCAACTTTGTAGATTTTCACTTACAACAATGCAAAATAAACGTTAAGCTGAAACCCCAATGCATAATTTTATATTCATACTTATGGTACATGCCACGTCTTAATATCAAAATCTTATCCATGCATCTTTAAATTTGGGGCTAGAGATATATGAAGTAGGGCTAGTTCTATCACGAATTTGTATATACAAGTCCGTAGTTCTATGTATGCTTGAAAAGCGATTTCAAAAGAAACAGGAATGGGTTCCGATATAAACTAAACTTTCTGTGACAATCTGAAGCAAGTCCTCCTTCTGACCCCAAAGAACTAAGGTACAGGTCCATACTTTCAAAGAAGAAAAATACCAGAGGTTGTGCACTTTCTTAACACTTACAGTTTTACAAAATGCCACATGTACCGGTATTCTTAATACGACTGCTAATGGCATGCACCTTTATCTTACTTTGGTTCTTTCAAATGTCTTCGACTAAGAAACTATACGTTTTACTATTCAACATCACAATATAATGTCAATGCCATAATGTAAAATTCATTATACAAATAACTCAAACAAGAAATTGTGAGATTCAGATTCCTGAATCACAGTTTCCACATCCATGGCTTACCTTGAAATTCTCTTCACTCAAACCATAGTCTCCAACCTTCACTGTTAGGTCTGATGAAAGGAGACAATTGCGAGTCGCAAAGTCACTGTAAGAGAAGGGAGTTTCGTTGATTTTAACACCAAACGTGAAACAATGCTTAGACGACAAACTCTAAGCCAGCTCCCCCCACATTAACACAATTCTTGATATGACAAGAAAGGGTTATTTCCATCCATAAAGTTTAGTTGATGTCTATTTTAGCGGAAAGCTCACAACTTTGCCTGTAAGGTTTACATATCCAAATGTTTTTTATCAGGAAATTCAAAAGACAATTATATTTCAAACTATGACGATCACATGATAGGCCTTTAGGGCCTATTTAATTTTATCACTTGAACCGAGAGGAGAGCAAAAACTTTATCAGCAACGCACCCAATGACATATACAGTGTTGTATATCTCGGTTGTATTTGTCTATAAATGAACTGAATAACTTATAAGGTGTAACCTACTGGTGGACAAAGTTGTGCTGGTGCAGTGCCTGTAAGCCTGCTGCCATGTCTGAGGCGAACTTCAGCAGCAATCCTTTTTCGTTAAATGAGTCTATAGCAACTCGATGACTCCTCAAATAGGTTTTCAAATCGCCCTGAAAATGAGAAGAGACTTATGACATATTTGATGGTACCAATGGAAAAGTTGGCTTCTGACAATGAAGTGTGTAATGCCAGTATTCTGCTATTCACTTGTAATTTGCACATGTGTAAATTCGAACCTGTGTGAAACCCCATGTGCAAGATGATACGAGTCTATCTGAAATGAATTTAGTTGACTCTAGGTCAGTTTACATAAAGTCATTATAGAAAATTGTCAATTTTGGTTTTACATATGTGTGGTACTCGCATACAATGTACTTACAAAAGGACACAACTCTAGAACGACGAGATACGGCGACGTTTCCACACACTGTCCTAACAACTTTAACACATTGGGGTGTTCTATCTCTCTGTAAAATAAAATATGCATATTGTTAAGGATCTTATACAAGACGCATTGAGCAAATGACGCATGCTTTATCATATAGCGGGGACTCTTAAAATGGCGCTACTTCATACTTTTGGTTTGGTTGCGCCTTACAGATGATTTATATTTTATACCCTGACGAGAGAATAGCAAGAATACGAACTAGGGGGATCGCGTCCATATCAAACTTGTTAAATTGTGGCACCAGTGAGGTCTTTTTTTTTTAGTTACATTACCCAGTGGAAGACACTAACACTGGCCCGGTCATCTTTTTTTCTGAGAGTGTTTTTTTGACATACTAATAACAGGTTTTCTTCAAAACAACCAATCCCGGGCCAACAGTTTTAGCTGTGGGCCAAAAGATTTCAGAGGCTGTTGGCCCGGGTGGCCAGTGGCTAAAAATGTTAGTGTCTACCCCTGATTACCTGTAGGGTGCGGCCTCCTGGAGGAAGGTGAGTTGGTCCCGTGGGTCCGACTCCTCACTCAGCATCTGGATCACCACCTTGGTCTTCTTGTGTCCAGGTAAAATACGCTGTCCTTCTCCTTGTAACACCTTATAACACATTGACCAAACATGATAAAAACTGAAGAACCCTCTTGGTTCATTTATTATCTGAACTTTCAGATCAATGAAATGACAATGAACCCATTCTTGCTGGTTTCTTATACTGAAGTGAATTCTGACATAACGTCTGGGCACATAGAGGGAGACTGGTAAGTTCTGAAAGAACTACAGAAGGTGTGAAGCCAGCGATAATTTACAAATACCCGGGAAGTAATAGGGCTTACTTGGAAGTATTTAGCATATAGCAGAACTGTATGGATCAATCACACAGAATTTTAAAGGGAAAATACATTATATTATGTATTATCACGGTTTCTTTTCATTTTTCTCCAAAACGATATTAATTTTTAGTTACTACTTGAACGTGGAAAAAAGCGGAGGAGACTTGAAATGAAAACAGGATTTTTGTTTTTAATAGCCACATTAGGATTTAAACCTTAACCATGCCTTGTAGATGTAAGAAGTAGTTCTGTAGTAGTTAGGTAAAAGTTAGATATGGTTGTCTGAGCTTGGCTTAGACAATGCATAGTGTCATATTATCGCAGCTTAGGATCTTTATTACTTCGGTGCATATTCTATTCAAGTTGGTGTTCTAGTAAACTCCGATAGTGTATTACCTCTACATTTATTGGTTCTTTCATCTCATTAATTTATAACATGCCTTTGTGCAATAGGTAATGGCTAAGTCCTAAATAGATGTTAAATAAACGAAATCGCATCTTGTTTTAATGCATTTCTTAGGTCTAATGTATCCCCCTATGTCATTACAGTCTTCTCTTAAAAAAAATCAACATACGAGATAGGTAGCCCACTACAGGTAAATGTGGCAGCAGAAAAAAAAACAAAACAAAAAAAAACACTTTCTTAATGAACCATTTTAATTTTAAATATGTCAAAGTCCATGCGATTTTAAGCAACTCTGAAATCAGAACTGCGACAGTGATTGCCAATAGAGATCTTTATTTTCTATATTATGTTAAATATAAGGGCATTAGTCTAACGTGAATTAAATTACCTGTACATGCGAATGTGACTGAAAGAGGTACATGTAGAATCAAGAACAGGTCTGGTAAGTAAAGAACATTCCCATCTATAGAAGGTACAAAATTATTTCATGGTAAAATATGATCTGTGAGACTATTACAGGGTGAGAGGAGGTGCCATAAAAATGATAGTTTTATAATGTGTTAGTATGATAAAAGTGTCACACGTATTGACTATTTGATAAGAGGATGAAGGTAAAAATTACAAGATAATTGACGTTCTTATCAATGCCTTGTCAAGGAAAGCTCATAACAGAAAGTTACTACTGTATTTGAGAATCATTCACAAATGATGTCAGCAGTTTTGAGCCCTTTAGAAACCCGACCTCCTGTTAATAATTTTGGAGTTGTTCCTATACATAAACACAAGGTACGACCCCATTACTGATTCGGTAAAACATCCAAGTAACCTAAATAGTGACGTCATTTGTGAATGTTCCCAGATCTGTCCAATCAGTTATAGAGATGGAGTTCTGTATAGTGGTCTGTCAGTCAGAGTATCAAACAAAGATTCCTCATGATGTGACAATGTTGAATTAAACAGCCATAACCAAAGTAAGAGATAAATATTTCACACTGTGGAAGCATACAATAACTACAACAAATGATAAGTATTTCTCACCTTGCCAAAGTAGCCAGTACCTAACTCCTTGATGTATTGTAGCTGACTACGTGGTAGAAGGTTTCTGCTGTTCGCTGTGGGAAAGATGACGAACATATTGAATAAACTATTTCTTCTGGATAAGATTCAACAACAAGAGAAAAGACTGTTGGTATGCTATTCTGTCAAAGTAAGGTGATATTTTACCTAAATCAGAACAATTATCAACATACATTTCGACAATATTCTATTTGTGGTTTGTTCGCACGCCCCCATCAGAAACTCATGCATAAAGACAGATGCTCCCTAATAATACATTTGGTATCTAAACATACTAGACAGACTTCCTTAACTCTTAATCACATGCAGACTATAGGAATATTTCTCATGATGCAAATTAGAATCCATATCTACCAATGATCCAAATACGGAGGGGCACAGCTGTGCTTGTGGAAATTTGAAATTAAGATTGGTATTATAAAAACGGTCTAAATAAGTGGTGTATTAAGTGAGTTACATAACACAGTGCCTCAGTGTGTCAGTTGATACTTTACATTACAGTGACAAGATGAATATACAGATTACTTTCAGCATTCTTCTACTCCCAACATCAGCCTTTCTAACGATCTAACTGTGAAGTGTTAGTTCCCTTTTCTATTTCCCTACATACATCTTCCCTTCTTTCTATGTCTTTTGAAAAAAAAAAAAACCCAAAAAAACACCTGCCTGAACCTTAACCCCAACAACTAATCTAAATCTAAAACGTCCTCTAAAATATGACATGAGCAAACAAAATCACTATTTAATGGATAAAACTGGGGTATAGGTTAAAGATTAAGACTGTTAATCGTCAAAAATTCTTTGAATCGGTGGGTCCTGTGTTGGATTTGACCAATTTACCAGAAAAGCAACCAAGCTTTTTTAAAATCCCGTCAATCGACCAATACTCTCTTTCACCTCTATTGAAAACAAACCACTGCCATTTTCCAGAGAAAATCTAATACATGAGAAAACCCAAAAAGAAAGAAATAAACCTAGATCTATAAAGTGTCATAGCTGAATGGAATGAACTTGGACAGCAATAGTGGACAGATATTTCAGACAAATGATAATATCGAGTACAGTATATATCTTTCTAGCAGAGGAACAGGCTCTCACATATTTAACATTGGGGTATATTTCATGTCTTTTAAAATAAAAAGGGCTTTTGACAATATAGATTTTTTTCATATTTTTTTCTTCATTAATAGAATTGCAGGGCATAAGAGATCTAGCTGTTCCTGTGAAAGAAAAATTGGGATCTTTGCAATGTGCAAGACTTCAAATGATAGGCTAGAGCATGTGTGTACTTCAGTATTGTGACCCAACTCGGCTGTACCTAGTTGGAGTTCTCTCTGACCACACCCATGCTCGATCCTTCCCCTTTATTTCACACATTAAGATCCCGTGTAATGCGAGACAGACACACGAGCAGGCAGGCATGCGGCAAGGGAGGCAGCGGCTGCTCAATTCTTTTACCTTTTTTGATCC
Source organism: Acholoe squamosa (assembly GCA_949317995.1). NCBI lineage: Eukaryota > Metazoa > Annelida > Polychaeta > Phyllodocida > Polynoidae > Acholoe > Acholoe squamosa. The sequence goes on along the minus strand of OX439039.1, from coordinate 26,577,683 downwards.
TCGCTGCAGGGGGGCACACATGGAGCAACACATTATCATTGGTTTGTCTTAAATTTTACCTCTTTTCTTTTACAACCTTACTGTAATCCACTTGTGTTGCCAAAAATGATTGGTGAATAGTGTTGTATCATAGTATCGAAATCAAACGTTAAGACTAAGAGAAAACGGTTACCACACAAATCAAACAAAATGAAATAAGTCAGTTGAGGTGAATGTGATTAAAATCAATGAGTAGGAAAAATATGGTGAAATACAGCTTATAGTGAAAAGCTGAGAGGAAAGTTCCAGTGGCAGTGCAGATATTGTGATGTCAATTCATTCTCAACCCATGGTTAATTCTTAGGACACCCTAATCCATTGACAAGTATCAGCGTATGGAAAGCGCTGACAAAGTCAAAAGTCATATCACACACCTCACAGATTTTTAGATGGGCATGGCCATTTACTTATTTGATTTTACTATAGGAATGGCACCCTTTTTCCATGCGTACAGTAGAATAAATCAAGATATATTTTTCCAGCCCACGTTCCGATCCTTAATAACCCTTACTTACAATGTTTAATTCATGGTTCCATAGGGATTCACTCAGTGTGACCAGAGTTACAAACTCTTATATACAATGTTAGAAAGGCTCCCATTGTTGTAACCAGTGAAACCATACTCTATATACTTACAACCATCTTCTTCTGTATCAAATAATGCTAGGTGCACTGCATAGAATTTTCGCAATACGATTTTATAAGATTTGAATGAATTTGTTATTGTGAATTGAAACTTTCGTTGGTAAATCCTTTTTTTTTTCATTTTTGGGATGGCCAAGTAAATTGAAAAGCGTATGGAATATCTAGACCCCTTACTCATAGAACTGAAAGAACATAATACTATTTTCTTTAACAATGCTCTAAGCTAAGATCAAAATAATCTTTTACACTTCCCTACGAAGCATTTTAGAGTAAATTGAGTATTTGAGTTCTATAGTTGTAACTAAGTTTTCTTCTCAACTTTTTAAATGTTATATCACCTATACTTACTGACTAGGGCCTGTAGTTTGAGTTTCTCTTGAATACCGTCACGAGGTGGTGCTACCTCATCGAGCCCGTCATCGCTGTCTTCACGGTCCAGTGTTCGTGCTGTGATTACACCCACCTTGGGGCGCAGTATTGTAGCGTTACTAACTTTGGGCTTCAGTTTGGTGATATCTGGCAGTGGCTCAAAGTAGACAGCTGAGTTGGCCATGGGGTCTGGGGTACTTTCAACCGGTGGGTACATGGAGAACTCACCAGCGGGGCCAGCGGGTGGAGGGGCTTCCACGAAGGACTCCTCATTGTCAAAGTCCTGTAATTTAAATGGGATATAGAGTTTAGATATACATTGTACACCGTTATTTCAAGAACATGACAGTCATGTTCGTGCACCAGAAATAGAGGGGCTCTGCTGTGGGATGTAGATTATATGTGGGTTCCTGAAAACAGGTTTTCATCTCATATTGGTTCATGTCACTGATCACAGTCATAATCTTCTATAACCTTCTGATGACTGTACCGGGTACATAAAATCTATATAATTAAACATATACTAGTACACTAATTCATCTGAACTGTGAAACTGACACACCTAATACATTTGATTTTAAGTAATCAGACATTATATGAAATTATTACTGGAAAATTGTATCACCATAAATAATGGTTTATACTTTTACCAATTTGATATACTGGTATCTGAAATAGAAATTCTTTGCTTCTGAATGAAGCATGATACCGGTATGTATCCTGAACAGTACGATAAATGTCCTACTGATAGCCAGCATTAATATTTCAACACCATGCGTCTCTTACTCTATAGGTAAAACCACAAAAGCCACGGCACCATTAGGCCATAAACATGGTACTCTTTTTCACACACTGTAAGCTATAAATTGATTTTCCCATCAATCCAATTCATGCAAACTCATTGGGAGGCCGCACTAAGGACGATGGTGCTACAATGTATGACACCTGCAGTTCTCAAATCACCCACTAGATGGCACACCAGTAGCAGAATATAAATGATAAAAGGCCGATAAGGCTATAAAACAGGAGGTGATTAGAGATATAAAAAACATAAAAACCAGCCATAACCACAGCTTAGCATACAGTCATTAACATGTATGAAATGATTGATACAAAGGTTCCATGCTAAGCTGTGGGAGTGCTGAGAGAATTGTGATGGGGGAGAACCATGGAGAGGGGAGAAAGGCCATTGTTGGGCCCCTATAGCATGATCTAACATGGTGCTGTGTTGTGTATACGGTCTATACGCCTGGGAAACACCAGGGTTCGTTTTAATTATTAAACATGTTTTCATCAATTGTTTGAAGTATTCCAGCCCAGACATGGCACAAGAGGGGAACATTTCACTATGTATGGTCTGACTTATGACGGGGAATTTCTCTCAATATGTTTGATCTAATAACATTAACTTTCACCTCTAACTGGTCCTAATAAAACACTACATTGTAGAAAGGGTGAGTGTAAAAGACGTCACAAATCATAGAGATAGATCCCGGCCCCTGCACAAATCAAAAATAGATGTTCAAGAACTTAGACGTGACCTACAACATCTACGTAAAAGTCTTTTTCTGTCCTTGGCACAAACAAAATGAGACAAAATCTTCCGTTCAAATGCCTTATGATGAGAAGTGTCTTATCATATATAGTTCTAGAGAGTGCTCATCCTGAAGTTGAATGGGTTAGTATTGAATGTCGTAGCCATTCCTGGTCGCGTATCTGGAGTAAAATGGTTAGTTAACAACAAACACAGGGTTTTCTGCACATGTTCTTTTCATATTCATTTCAGACTTATTTTCTGTAGTTTTTTCTACTCCCCTTTCGTTTATATCTTTATTTAAAAATCATAAATGTGCAGAGAAGCCTGGTTATCACACATAGCAGGTAGGGAGGGTGTTAGTGTTGGGGATATTGGGCTATGTACCAAGTGGTGGTTGATGGGGCGGTAGGCCCACCATGGGCAGACATGGCGACACGCCCGACGCCACACCTGAAACATCAAATTATATACACCTGATAACTTACAAACTTAATGGTATGGCACAATGTAAGGCAGAATGAGGGAACCAGGATATATACATAGGATGAGCAGTTTCATTAGGTCTAGAGCCATCTTTTTAAATTAATGTATGAATGCCCACCATTTTCCTAAAATAAGCAACTAAAAGATGGAGCAGGTTATGTCTATGACTTAAAAGACCCAAGGTGTTAATGTATATGTATGTATAGATTGGAACTATGTTTACATTAGCAATAAAATGTCACATTCGTCCCTGTCCTCGATGACATTTTGCTCATCATTATGTTATGAGTTGAAATATTACAAAGATATACATATACTGACATATGTGGATCAACACGGTAAAAGGTATGCCCACGCACCCCTCGCGGGCATACCTCTTACCTTGTTGATCCACATATGATGACTAATTGCTGACAAGGCCACACCAAATTAAATGATTGGTCTATGGATTTCCCGCATCTTATTTTCCAAATACAAATTTTATTTTTTTAAGAAAATTTATTTGTCTATGGATTCCGCCCGCATCGTTTTTCTGGAAAATTGCAGATTTTTTTTTTTTTTTTTTTGCAATGAGCTAAATAGTCAACCAGTAAAAGTACAGAAAAGGCAGACCACTCATTGGATACCATAATCTCCCGCGTATAAGGCGCAGCCCGCGTATAAGGCACACCCAGAGTTTAGAGATTTGACCAGAAAAATAAAAGATTCATAACTTTTGTTCTACTGAATGGATTTTGAAAATTCAAAAACCTATGTGTTGCATGGACCCCCAGACCCCCCTGGACCCCATATTCAGCTGATTAGGTTATATGGGAGTGTAAGATATCAAAATGAAGGTCTTGATCTCCCCCTTGCGGATCAAGAAAGAACTAAAACCTCTCGTATGAGACGCACCTTATACGCGGGAGATTACGGTAGGTTAAAATTTCACTGGTGTCATTATATAGGGGGATGCTGCATTTAGAAAAAAAATAGAACATATGAGCAAAGGAACCCCCCTCTAAAAAAAAAAAAAAAAATGCCCTCTCCAAATCTTCAACATGCAGAATCCATAGACAGATATATTTTCCTAGAAAAATAAAAAAAGAATTTCGCCCTCCCGCTCCATTTTCTAAAAATGAAAATCCATAGACCAACTTTTTTATTTGGACTGGCCCAAATAGTAAGTGACTGCTAACATTGTGTGTGTATATATATATATATATATATATATATATATATATATATATATATATATATATATATATATAACTCAATAGCTATGATGAATACATGACCAAGGCGGGCATGGTCCTGCTATATATAGCATAGCTACCCCTATGGCTTAAAGCCATACATGTAGCTCTTCGGGAATAATTCTTATTAAAGTTCACAAGTTAGGTTTAATATTAAATTATGAGTTGTTAAAAGCATGTAGGTACTAGGGGAGGGCAGGGAGATGCCAGGCTAAATTCACAGCTAGGCCAAACATAGGGATTAGTGATGGGCACCCCAAGAGCCATTGTTCAATAGAGCCACAGCAAGGTAATAGGTGGTGGTCTGTCTGCCTATGATGTAGCCCGTCTCACTCTTCAATCACAATTCAAAGCATATATACAGTATGGTTAGTTAGTGACCCAGACTATACATGGAGTATAGCTATACTCTGCAAACTCCCAGTCCTCCTAAAAGTCTCTGACCACTCGAGTGGACAGGGACAATAAAAGAGTTTTAATGTACCTACATTTCTATACAAAAAAAAACATTGCAAAAGCAAAACAATCCTCTGCAATGGGCAGTGGTCAATTCATAGGTCACATTACCCTTTTCAGTAAAGAAAGTTAGGCGAAAAGGTGACTAAACCTATAGTAGACCCGAGGTCTAACCTCGGGTCTAATTACCGTAATCTCCCGCGTAGAAGACGCAGTGCGCGTAGAAGACGCTCCCCAAACTCACGGTAGGCTGGTTCGCGTAGAGGACGCATCCAACCCCCCTGAATTGATTTGTAAAAAAAAAACGTACAAGACGCCCCCCCCCCAACTCAGCAGGGGGGGGGGGGGGGTTCGCGTATAAGACGCACCCCCACCCCCAAAAAATTAAAAATGTTAGGTCTATGCTGTCTTCGGCCCATGCGTCCCTACACCCACGCAGGCGTGCGGACCATTCCCCGGTCTGCCGCGGCGCTAGCGCTATGAGTCGATGCTGTCATCGGCACACATGTTCCCTACACCCCGGCAGTCAACCTGTTGAGTCTATGCTGTCATCGGCACACGGTCGGCGTCTTCCCCGCCGAGTAAATCTACAGCGACCGGTCTGCCGCGGTGCAGGCTCTATGAGTTCAAGCTTGCAGCGGCACACGGTCGGCGTTTTGCCCGCCGAGCAAAGCTATAGCGACCGGTCTGCCGCGGTGCAGGCTCTATGAGTTCAAGCTGTCATCGGCACACGGTCGGCGTCTTCCCCGCCGAGCAAATCTATAGCGACCGGTCTGCTGCGGTGCAGGCTCTGTCATCGGCACACGGTCAGCGTCAAACCCGCTGAGCAAATCTACACCGACCGGGCTGCCGAATTGCTGGCTATATGAGTTCAAGCTGTCATCGGCGCATGGTGGGCCTTATCCGCGGAGAGCGCGTCGACACCTCCCGGTCTGCCGCGGTGCTGGCGCTATGAGTTCAAGCTGGCATCGGCGCATTTTCCCAAATGAGATGTTGGAAAACCCCGCGTATAAGACGCACCCCCAACTTGAAGAAATCCTATAAGACGCACAAGGCATTTGTTTGGCGTAGAGGACGCGTCTTATACGCGGGAGAATACGGTAGTAATAAAGAAGATGGACTTCCATTGTCGGTCAGACTACAAACACTGATGGAACTAAGGCCACACCAAAAAAATGAGTTGGTCTACGGATTCCCCTCTCCATATTTTCGGAAATACAATTTTTTTTTCTTTGAAAAAAATCTCGTCTACGGATTTCGCTCGCTTCACTTTCTACAAGTTTTCTCTTTGTGATGTTTGGCAATTTTTTTTTTTTAAATAAATTTTTTTCGCTCGCCTCACTTTTCCAGCAAGGAATCAATTGGACACCAAAAAATTCTTGAAAGAAAAAAAAATTGGGTACCTTCAGTCACACAACAACAATTACGAGCAGCTCCATACATGTCCCTGAGTGACTCAGACCTTAAACAGAGGTGTAGGAAGCAAATCTTCATTGGGGGGGCCCAGCGGGGTCCCAATTTGAACACCTTGAATTATCGGCTCGAGCGCGATGATGCCTATACATACCCATAATAGAATTTAATAGAAAAGTATTTTTGGTGAATTTTAGATCTGATTTGAGGTTCAGGGCTCCATTTTCCCTATCCCTTTAACATATTAATCTAATTTGGGATGGAATGTTTTAGCTGCTTTTCCATTTCATTATGACTGCTTGGTAAATTTTTTGGGGGGCCCAGACATAATCAGGCCCCCCCTCCTTTATGATTGGGGGGGGGGGCCCAGGCCCCCCTGCCCCCCCCTTTTCCTACGCCCCTGTTAAATACAGTGTACATTGAATATATTTATCTGACCTTGTCATACTTTGATATGTCATAGGAATTAATCTATCTGAACAGCATGATAAGTGGAATCAAGGGGCTAAATCGTCCTTCATACAAATGTGTGTTACAATACATGGTGGAGCAGCTCTCTCAGACTGTGATTGGTAAGGTATCACATGGTATCTGCCCCTATACTGCTCACGTCCACACCCGGGGTGATTTCTACCACCAATATATATCACACCCACAATACACACAGCCTCCAGCATACAAACCTCTCCTCCACAGGCGGCCCTCATTATTCCAGCACATCAATTATGGAATATTGAATTGAACGATGTATAAACATGAGTTATCACACCACTCTATTTCAATAACACCCCCATCTACAACTAGCTCCACTGACGGGATATAGCAGAACTAACTGTACACCAGGTTGTAGATGTAGATGGAATTCTGACAATTACTGGTAGGACAGTATTTAAATCAGCAATTTTTCAAGCCCCATGTGTGGCTTATAGCTAATTTAAAATATGGGGTGCGGCTTATATGCTTTTATGTTGGGGTTTTCAGTACTTCTGCATTTGGTCATATCAGGGGATTAGCTGAGCAATACTGGTCGTATAAATGAGATTGGATTTAATTTCGAGAATCTCCTACACTCTGCAAACAAATAAAACATATTGAGATTACTTTTCTTTCTATATCTATCCTGGTATACTGCTTGTGACTGTCTCTGTGTCTATATTGGAGATCTTATCTGTTCAGTATAAATCTCACCAGTAAGCCTGCTATTCCTCAACTGCTTCTCCTCAATTTTGCAGACAGGTCCTATCTCATCGCCGTGACGGACTGAGACCAGCCGTATTGTTACAAGGGATATAATATTCTGCCTCGACATTTTTGTCCGCAAAAGAACAATGCAAAAGCTCATTACTGTAGGTATATCGGGCATGTACATGTTATTTGTGTACCCCTTAGCCTGGGGGTGAATGGGGTTACAAGGCGTTCCCTGGTTCAGACCAATAGCCTGATTAGATTAGCTGGATTAGCCTGAGGATAATCGTCGTTACTAATCCCCCTGGGACCGAGTTGTGTGTGGGGTCTAACCCAAATGCCGTCCCATCTATCACCCATAGAGAGTCCCATTACCATACAAGAACTGCACCGCATACAGAATCACATCTATACAACATGGACCACGCGGTGTTGGTGTTCTGCACATTTTGCCTGATTTTATTTCTTCATTTTAATAGGTAAGAAAACACCCTGCTGAATTATGACAGAATAAATGCACATTTGCGCCATTGCTCATGTCAACGAGTGCATTGACTGGAACTGTTGATGGTGACACAAAGCCACATTATCATTCATTAAATTTACCAAAAGCAGCTTTGAGCGCTTGCTTTTCAATTGAAATAAGCCATAAGGGTGGTCGATGATGCCATTCTTGGGTTCATACTAGAAGTGGCAGAGAGGTGGCTCAGCCCATCCCACCTTGTAGCAGCAGGAACAGGATAAACCCCATCTGCCATACCTTAGGGAGTGATCATTTTTTAACAACGGGGGGGGGGGGGGGGGGGGCTGGTGGGTTTGAGGGGGGGTCAGAATTTTTTCAACCCCTTGACCAGGGGGGGTCAGAATTTTTTTGCCCCCTTGACTAGGGGGGGGGTCAAAATAATTTCACCTGTTTTCAGCGAAAAAGCCTGCATGTGACTATAGGTAAAAAGGGCGCGTTCGCACGTGATTTTCACCTCCCGAGGGGGGGTCGAAAAAATTTCGACCCGTCGAGAGGGGGCGGGCAGAATTTTTTTGCGCGTCCATGCGCAAACCCACCAGCCCCCCCTGTTCTTAAAAAATGATCACTCCCTTAGATGTTAGGGTACCGGAGGTGTAAGGGAAGTACCGGTAAGGCCTTCCGTGAAAATATGTACGTTTCCTGTCCAGAGGGTGTGATTTTTTTCAGACGCATTGGGGGGGGGGGGAGGGAGGAATATTTTTTTTACCTCAAATTTTTTTTTGGTCATGAACATGGTAAGCAGGGTCAGCATGCATCCGGGGCATGAATCTTCCATCACATTCGAAATTTGAGGAGTTAGAAACTTTAGAATCTGGTGTTAATTATATACTTAATAGACCAAAAGACAAAAATTTCAGACCTAAGTCTTAACGTGTGCAATGCACAACTGGCCTAGGGTAACCTACCATAGGGGACTTCAGGGTTGCCAACTCTCACGCATTGGCACACACTCCAATAGAGGGTGGCGCTGTAAACAGTATGGCCAAATGCGTGAGAGTTGGCAACCCTGCGACTGTCAATATAGTGACACTGTGTCTGACTCGTCAATTGTTAAGGCTATGGAGAATGCACTCATTATCGCTCATATTATGGCGAATAACTCCCCTCTATGGGCATGGGCGTGGAAAGCAGGGGGGAAATGTCACCCCCCCCCCCACTTTTGGCCAACTCCTCAAAAGGTCAAAACTAAAAGGTCAAGCAAAGGGAGGTCAAAAATTGCAGAACCCCCCCTGGTCCCACCCACTCTGAAACTGCTTCCCATGCCCCTGCTCTCCCGGCGAGTTAAGCATTGCACAATACCAGCAGGTCTTGAATAATATTTTGCATACAATGGCTCAAGAGATTTATAATTTTATTTCTCCTCCATTTTGTTATGAGGATGCGCTTGCTTGAGGATCTAAGATTTTTAATATATTTAAATTTTAAGGATTTTGTATGATTAGTTGAGAATCTAATCGTTGAGAACTTTTGAGATAGGTACAGCAGTGCTGTAGTGAATTCTTTATTAGTATTTTAAGATTATAATCCAGTATTTATTTCAATCAATAACTAATCAATACATTTCAAATTAGTAAATAAAATATCCAAAAATGTCATTTTTAATTGCTAGTGAGTTATTACTAATATTTATTCATTAAAATGCGAGTAAATACTGACATACATATATACCGTAATCTCCTGCGTAGAAGGCGCGTCTTCTACGCCAAACAAAATGCTGCTGGGTCTTATACGCGGGAGGGTAATTGCCTTTAGTTGGGGGTGTGCCTTATACGCGGGTTTTTCCAACATCTCAATTGGGAAAACACCCCAAAATAAGGCCCACCATGCGCCGATGACAGCTTGAACTCATAGAGCCCTCACCACGGCAGACCGGGAGCTGTCGACGCGCTCGCCGGGAATAAGGGCCACCATGCGCCGATGACAGCTTGAACTCATAGCTCCAGCACCGCGGCAGACCGGAAGGTGTCGACGGGTGCTCGGCGGCTTCAAGCCGACCGTGTGCCGATGACAGCTTGAACTCATAGAGCCAGCAGCGCGGCAGACCGGGAGGTGTACAATAGTGGGGGGGGGGGTGGGGAGGGGGGGCGCCTTCTACGCGAAACAGCCCCCCTGTGAGAAGAGGTATGTGCGCCTTCTACGTGAAAAGGCATTCTCTGAGTTGGGGGGGCGCCTTCTACGCGAGCTGCGCCTTCTACGCGGGAGATTACGGTATTGACTAATTGCTGGTGAATTCTGAGTAAATACTGACATGTATTGACTAATTGCTGATAAATAGTGAGAAATTACTGACATATATTGACTAATTGCTGACAAATAGTGAGTAATTACTGATGTAATTACTGATGTTTATTGACTGATATATAGTGTCTAAATACTGATATATAGTGGCTAAGTAATGGCATATATTGACTGTTTGCTGACAAATAGTGATAAATTACTGACAAATATTGATTAATTGCTTACAAATAGTGACCCCGGTCATAAGCCGGGGGGCGAGTTCAGCGGTAATGTAGAAGCCGGTTTTAGTGCATTTTAGACATTTGCAAAAACCCCGGTCATAAGCCGGGGGGCGAGTTCAGACCCCCAAACCCCCCTTACACCCCCTAAAACTGAATTTTCTTACCAATTTTCCAAAAATTCAAGGGTTATTTGAGCGCTCCCGGACAGACATTTCTCTCGGCGAGTGACCTTCACCTCCACCGCGGCCGGCCACGACCACTGGCGCCTTAACTACTGTTGCTATGGCGGGCTCCCATGGAGACAGCCGCGTCGCGCGTCAACCTCCAAGCACAATCTCACACAGACTACAGTCATTCTAGCGGGTCTCCTAGCATATTCTGTGACAGACAGCGTCTTTCCAGTCAGAGTGACGTCACATATAATGTCTTCTGAGGTCACAGAGAGGCGTGTACACCATTTTCTGACACTTCTGACACGATGTGACGAGCAAGACAGGTCTATGAGGCCTCATTCAAGCTTAAAGTGGTGAAATATGTGACTGAGGGCAACAGTAAAGCTAAGGCTGCTGCCCACTTCGGTGTAAATGAGAAGCAGGTAAGAGAATGGTGTAAAAAGAAGGAAGAACTTGCTGTAGTTAAACAAACAATGAAGAGAGTGCCCAGAGTGGACATCAGACAAGATGAAAGGAAGGCTATTGACACTAAGGTTATGGACTGGGTCAGTAAAACTAGGGCAGATGGGAATGCAGTGACAGGAAGATTAGTTCAAGTTCAGGCCAGAAAGTTTGCCAAGCAGGCCAAACTTCCCTTCAAAGCTTCCAATGGATGGCTAACCAGATTTAAGAAGAGGAATGCCCTCAGCACACGCACACCTACCTCACTTGGGCAAAAAATACCACCAGATGCCCAAGAGAAGGTCCTAGCTTTCCAAAAGTTCATAATAGACCTGAGGAACAAGTACAACTACGACCTTGCTGATATCTATAACATGGATGAGACACCTTTGACATTTGACCTCCCACAGAGAAGGACACTGGCCCCCACAGGAGGTAAATCTGTACTGGTAAAAACAACTGGCAATGAGAAAAAAGGTTTCACTGGCATCCTAACAGTCACAGCATCTGGCAGGAAACTCCCCCCTTATCTCATCTTCAAGGGGAAGAGACCCTTAGACCCAGTCCCTGGGGTTGTGATGGAAGTACAAGAGAAAGGGTACATCAATGAAGAGAAATGTCTTGATTGGATACGCAAGACATTTCCCAGGCAGTATGGCAAACCCAGGCTTCTGGTATGGGACTCCTGTAGGGTTCATCTAACACAGGCCGTGAGGGAGGCCCTCACTAGGAGGAACATCCAGATAGCTGTCATTCCAGGAGGATTGACCCCACTGCTCCAACCTCTGGATGTGTCCTTGAACAGACCATTCAAGTGCCATATGAGAAGGAGATGGGAGGAATGGATGACAGATGCAGTCCCTGTCCTGACAGATCATGGAAATCGTAAGGCCCCAATGAAGGACGTACTGGCAAGGTGGGCTCTGGAATCCTGGGAGGCCATCCCTGCACCCATGGTGGTGAAAAGCTTCCTGAAAACTGGCATTAGCAATGCCCTAGATGGGTCCGAGGATGATGAGGTCTGGCTGGACAATGAGGATGAGGAGGAGGTCTAGGAGGTCCTCCATGACCTCCAGAGGGCAAACAATGAGGAGGGGGAGGCCCATGTTCACCCTGAGCTGAACTTCGATTCAGACTCTGAAGGTGAGAATGACTTCCTTGGATTTGGCCCTGACGACTAAAGAACCCTGTAGGCCAACCCTGTGAACGCTGTGAACATTGACCTTAAGCTGATTGACCTACCAGTATATTGATGGGTTCTACCTCTCTATTTGAACATTTGACCTGTAATTTCCAGTGTATTTAGAACGTTTCCCTAGAGTTGATGGGTTCTACCTGTCTATTTGAACATTTGACCTGTAATTTCCAGTGTATTTAGAACGTTTCCCTAGAGTTGATGGGTTCTACCTGTCTATTTGAACATTTGACCTGTAATTTCCAGTGTATTTAGAACGTTTCCCTAGAGTTGATGGGTTCTACCTGTCTATTTGAACATTTGACCTGTGATTTCCAGGGCTTTTGACAGGATTTTTTGCAATGCGCCAATTGCATATTTTTGGCAAATACAATGCGCCATTCTGTAAATGAATGGCCATTCTAGCCATTTAAATGCGACATTTAAGCATTAAATGCGTGTATTGCGCACTGCGCAGCCCTGTCAAAAGCCCTGGATTTCCAGTGTATTTAGAACGTTTCCCTAGAGTTGATGGGTTCTACCTGTCCATTTGAACATTTGACCTCGAATAGACTGGTCATATCAGAATAATTAGCATCATAATGTATATTCTATGGTAAAACATAAGGTTGCAATGAATTTTTATTAAAACGGCATTAAAATGATGTAAAATGCTAAAAATCATTCATGGCAAAGTAATAAAGTGTTTCAGGTCATTTAAAAATGTCTTACCTTTTAATAACTACCAATTTCCTTTGAAAAATGGTGATTTTTTTTTTTTATATTTTTCAAAAACCCCGGTCATAAGCCGGGGGGGTGGAGTTTGGGAAAAAATTAGAAGCCGGTTTGGGCCCAAAATAGAAAAAAAAAACCGGCTTATGACCGGGGATTTACGGTACATTGACTAATTGCTGTTATATAGTGACTAAGTACTAACATATATTGATATATTTAGACTAATCACTGACAAATTAGTCAAAATATATCAGTAATTACTCACTATTAGTCAGCAATTAGTCCATATATGTCAGTAATTACTCACTTTATATCAGCAATTAGTCAATACATGTCAGTATTTACTCAGAATTCATCAGCAATTAGTCAATATATTGATAATTGCTGATATATAGTGACTAAGTACTGACATATATTGACTAATTGCTGACAAATTGTGAGTAAATACTGATATATATTGACTACCGTAATCTCCCGTGAAGAAGGCGCGTCTTCTACGCCAAACAAAATGCTGCTGGGTCTTATATGCGGGAGGGTAATTGCCTTGAGTTGGGGGTGCGCCTTATACGCGGGTTTTTCCAACATCTCAATTGGGAAAACACCCCAAAAATAGGCCAAAAAAAAAAATTCACTAATGGACTGAAAAGTCCGTTTTTATTGCCTGTCGGTGTACGCCCACTATGCGCCGATGACAGCTTGAACTCATAGAGCTAGCACTGCGGCAGACCGAGAGGTGTCGACGCGCTTGGCGGGTTCAAGCCGACCGTGTGCCGATGACAACTTGAACTCATAGAGCCTGCACCGCGGCAGACCGGGAGGTGTCGACGCACTCGCCAGGAATAAGGCCTGCGCCGAGGACAGCTTGAACTCATAGACCCAGCAGCATGGCAGCCCTGTCGGTGTACAGGCGCTCGGCCGTGTGCCGATGACAGCTTGAACTCATAGCGCCAGCACCGCGGCAGACCTGGAGGTGTCGACGGGCGCTCGGCGGCTTCAAGCCGACCGTGTGCCGATGACAGCTTGAACTCATAGAGCCAGCAGCGTGGCAGCCCTGTCGGTGTACAGGCGCTCGGCCGTGTGCCGATGACAGCTTGAACTCATAGCGCCAGCACCGCGGCAGACCTGGAGGTGTCGATGGGCGCTCGGCGGCTTCAAGCCGACCGTGTGCCGATGACAGCTTGAACTCATAGAGCCAGCACCGCGGCAGACCGGGAGGTGTACAGAGCTCTCAACTCTCACGCATCTGGCGTGAGTCTCACGCATTTGGGGCTCATCTCACGCACTCATGCAGAGCAGGCCATTTCTCACGCATTTTAGGCTTCAAAAAATCAGTATATGCTTGTAGAGTGAAGTTTGCCCTCTCCTCACTGTTTGGTGTAGCAAAGTCAGCCAAATTGTCTTTATTTTTTCAAAATTTCCTTGGGGGCCAGGCCCCCTAAATCCCCCCATTTTACCTAAATTGTGACAATATCCCTAATATTTAGAAATTTCTGAGCGCCCCGGCAAAGTCTCACTCTTTGGCTTCATCAAAACTTGAGAGCTCTGGGTGTACAATAGTGAGGATGGGGGGGGGGAGTTGGGGAGGGCGCCTTATATGCGGGTTTTTCCAGAAATCGATCCAGAAGAGGTACGTGCGCCTTCTACGTGAAAAGGCATTCTCTGAGTTGGGGGGCGCCTTCTACGCGGGAGATTACGGTACTTGCTTACAAATAGTGAGTAATTACTAACATATATTGATTAACCGCTGACAAATAGTGAGTAATTACTATCATACCATAGCAAGAAAACTAACCTGTTATAGCCGTAAACTCAATACAATTTCATGTACCGTAAAAACACAGATTAAAACACAAATTAAAACACAGAATGACGCCAACAATTTCAATCAAACACCAGAGAATGGAGAAATGGAAAGACCTCCATTCAGTGCAAACAGGGCTTGTGCCCCGGGTGGCTGCAGGTATTGATGTGTAAAGCCTATCAACAGTGATAATGCACTGGTAACTAGCATTTGCATCTAAAAAGTCTAAGCACCTGATCAAGCAATGGCTGCCTCCATTGAACAACTTGATTCATGCTATAGGAAGGTAGGGAGGGGTATTCCGTTTCTATTGTTCAGATTCCACTAGTCACTAGGTGTCAGTAGTTTATACTTGCAAGCATATGAATTCTATAAGGGAGCAATGGAACATATCTATATATATTGAAAAGTACCAAGATACTGCATAATTATGCTAATTATGCAAATAATATGTGCGGATATTGAGTGTTTGGTATCAATCTGGGGTGTTTCGTCCCCCTAAATAAAACATGCCCCCCAAAAAAAATTGTTTAGAAAAAGAATAAGCGAAATACTTTTTTGGACAAGGTGCCTTTTCGGCCCCAGCCAGTCCACTTGTGCCCTTACCATGGTGTGCATGCACACTACCTTCTGCCAAAAGATACCTGTTTTGCGCTCAACTGGCAAAAAAAAAAGGCTATGTTAAAGGCAGGAAGAGGTCGAAAAAGGGTTTTTTGAGGGGGGGCTACATGCCAGTGCAGGACTGGCAAAAGGGGGTGCAGGAGGTAGTCAAAAACCTCATATAGGAGTTTTCCCATAGTGTGAACTATGATTTAAGGGTATTCCGAGCTGGAGATCATCATGGCGATATTTATTTTCAAATCTGCATAATGGGAACAAAGTTATCGATAATTTTAGCAATTTTAGTGATGTTTTGAGGGTATTAATGATACCATAGGCTTAGATATTGATGTTTTAAAGCTATGACATCACAAAAATGGCCATAACTTTCCACCAAATCGTTGTGGGAAAAAAATTCAAACAGCTATGGACTCCTCTGGAATATCGTCATGGTCTGGGCATGATGCACCAATTTGACCAATTACACCAACTTAGTTGACATTATGATGTTTTGAGGATATTAGAACTTTGCCGATACATACTATACTACTCGAATGAGCCAAAAACTCATTACTACAGTAATGCTTTGCCGATACACACTATACTACCGAGACTGGGGAGCGGCTGTTCTATGTGGTCTTCAAGGGCCAGAGTTTATGTGGCACTTTGTCAGCAATTAGTCAATATATGTCAGTAATTACTCACTATTTATCAGAAATTAGACAATATGTCAGTAATTACTCACTCTTTGTAAGCAATTAGTCAATATGTGTCAGTAATTACTCACTATTTGTCAGCAATCAAAAACGATGTTTAGAGTCAATTATACAATTATGGCAATGTACAGGCTAATGAAGCTATCATTCTAATCAGTTAAAGTGACCATGTATCAGGCATCAGTTTATGTGAGGCATTGTGAGGGTGTGTGGGGGAGGGGGGTTTGAACTATGACCTTGGGGGTGTAGACCTCCCCGCTAATAATAGCACTAGGGCCGGGCAACAGAAGAGACCACCAAGGGAAAGAATCCAATAAACAGAATGACCTGGCACATTGGAGGCGCCTAGAACTGGTGTAGAAGCTATCAGCCCGCCCCAGAACGACCTGGCACAAAAACAATTCACTACAGGTACTTGGAGGCGCCTAGAACTGGTGTAGAAGCTATCAGCCCGCCCCAGAACGACCTGGGACAATAACAATTCACTATAGGTACTTTGAGGCGCCTAGAACTGGTGTAGAAGCTATCAGCCCGCCAAAGAACGACCTGGCACAAAAACAATTCACTACAGGCAAGTTGCTACAGGTACTTCGAGGCGCCTAAAACTGGTGTAGAGGCTATCAGCCCGCCCCAGAACGACCGGGCACAAAAACAATTCAGGAGAGACAGTCATTGAGGCCCTATAGGCCTTTTACCAGAGGTACCTGAAGCCATTCTGAAGTCCCAAACGGCTTCAGGTACTTAAGGTCTTTGGTCAAAAAGCAATTAAGACACTGTAGATAGGCGTATTGAGGATTCGCCTAGGACAATAATCGCGCAGTTTCGATGGTACCATAAGTAGATCGTCTCGCTGTCCGCCATTTTAGATTTTGGTTCTCTCTGCGCATGCCTAAGCCCCTCTTGCCGGAAGTATCATTTTTGAATTCTAGCGTCCCATAGATATCAATGGTAGTCCAGTTTTCCTGCTGAACAGGCTAAAATTCTAAGGTAATTTCAATTCTGTTTTTCATAAATAAATGTAAATTTTTATTGGGAATTGTACATGTGCAATGAAAGACTAGATCCTAAAGAACATGTTACCATGATTTTTTGTTTAATTATCCAGCAATTTATACGAGCAATTCCCATCTTAAGTTTCAATTCCCGATCGTGAGTTTTTGGCTGAAAAGGCACCGCCAATAGCCAAAAAAATGTTTCCAACAAAAAATTCACCAGGCCTCTGGACAGGAAACGAATATAATTTTAAGGGTGGCCTAAGTAAAGGAGTGGGGGAGTAAGGTGTGGAGGGGAAGTGAGGCGGAATAATCACAGAGAAATCTGGTTGAAACATGTGGAACAGGGCAGTTACTTCTTTATTTACTCTAACTAGGACAATATTTAGTATAGGCACAGCTTGGGCTACACTACCGTCCAGAACATGGGAGATTCAGGGGATGGCATTATTTTTTAATTGTTACACCGAGTGGGACATACTTGTATAAGTCAAGAGAATAAATGCTTTTCAAGCACAACGAGATGTGAACACATTTTCCCACAGATCAGTATTTACATGTGTATTGACCAAACAAAAACCACCAGACTGATAACTGAGCTCACATTGCATGATAAAGGTCCACCCACCCCTGGATATGTTCACTAAGTGGGACTCACAAACAGTAAAATGGACCTGCGTACCGTTTTCATCAATAGCCACGAACAACTATTAAACATTTATAGAGACCTATAAACATCCATAACGACAGAGTTATGGTTCGAAGAGTGGCCCTAGTTTTATCAGCTGTGAATTCAAAGGGTATGGTAGACTAGCTATGGTGTATAGGTAGTGTGCAATGCAAGTTAACACTTGGGTAATATAAAATATTCTCTAACATGTAATATCCTGCTTTTAACACTGGTCTCACAATAATCAGGATATATGATATGTATATATGGAGTGCTCCTAATAGGTATCTATATTGTGGCTTCGGGCGTTGGGTTGGTGGAGGGGGGGGGGGGGTTCTGTGTCTAACACTCACGTACATTGATTCACATAGAAATAATAGCCCGGGGTTCTTAAAAATATTTCATAAAACAAATTGGGACTGTATAAAAGATCAAGGTGACTACCGTAAACTCCCGCGTATAAGACGTGTCCTCTACGCCAAAGAAATGCCTGGGGGGTCTTATAGGATTTTTTCAAGTTTGGGGTGCGTCTTATACGAGGGGTAATTTTACTATAGAAATGTACTACCGTAATCTCCCGCGTAGAAAATCTGCGCGTATAAGACGCACCCGTAACTCAGCACATGCATTTTCGCATATAAGACACACATTTTAATGCTCAATTTTGTAAATTCAGTACATTTCTATAGTAAAATTACCCCTCGTATAAGACGCACCCCCAATTTCAGTACATCCTATAAGACGCACAAGGCATTTGTTTGGCGTAGAGGACGCGTCTTATATGCGGGAGTTTATGGTAATCTTACAAATTTCAGTCTTAAAATGTGCGTCTTATACGCGAAAATGCATGTGCTGAGTTTGGGGTGCGTCTTATACGCGCAGCGCGTCTTCTATGCGGGAGTTTACGGTAGTATAGGAGAGCATGGATCATGGTGTGCAATGATGACAAAGTATGTGTTCCTGGTAGCGGCTGGCTTAAACATAACTTTGATATATTCTATACTACGGTATGGGACATCTATGGGATAGTTCCTTATACCACACTGCTGTATTAACAGATAATAACTCCAAGCCCCTACACAGAAACGTGCACCACTACTGGAAAGTGTAGGTGAGAGTCTAGGAGGCGGACTGGCTTCTAGATATCAACTGATATGACATCAGGCTACTGTAGATAAGCCACCAGTCACTGTACACGTTAGCATGTTATTTAGAGTGGAAGACTTTCCATGGGGTATCACTTCAGTCCTTTGGTTTAATAGACAAAGTCTGTTATATAGACATGGCCAGTAATAGATGTGGGAACTGTGTTTGAGCAAACAAGGAACCGGTACACATTAGCCCTATTCAAATAGTATTCTCGTGTTCATGTTTAGAATGATGGTCCTGAATTCATAATACACTGTGCATGATCCTTGATCTATTCTATTATTTAAAGTTATTGCTCTTTTGTTGGCTATAGCTGTCTTTACTTGAATCATAAGCCGTAACCCATATATATATCTGAAACAGATATATAACCCAAACAACTGCTTGGTGTTTTTTCAGACCAAACCTTGGAAAGTGATCCACTCCAGAGGTCTGGTCAACCTGAAAGTCAGGTCAGGTGACCGACAATTTTTTTTATCTCAACAATTGTTTCGATGGAGACCCCCTTACCAACATGAGGTGGGGAATTAACAACCATGTCATTTGAATCAAGGTAGTGCTAGGGTGTGGAGGGTTATAACCCGTCTTATATAGTGAATCATAAGCAGTGGATATTTTGCATAGTAGAAATGTAATATTCCAGTGCTTCATCTTAAGTGATAAAACCACCATGCTGAGAATGCTACTCATATTAAACGTACTGCTTTATGTGCATTAATCCCAGATGATGCAAAAACACACATTTGTCATACCAGCCTGAAGAATACTTATTACAAAGCAGAGAAGAATGTACAGGCACAGGCATTTCAGAAGCTGATATGGGAGGCGTATGCATTATTTTAAAAACCAATATCATTCAAATGGCAAAATGTTCAATTCAACCATGTCCATCTACGGTTAGATTTGAGAATCTTTGTTTTGAACCAATTGCACCAAACTAGGCCTATTTTTTTTTATTGTGTTCAGCTAACATGAACCCGAACCCCATACCAAATACTAAGGCCAAACATATATAATGTACATCTTAAGACTACCAGGTACAATTGATTCTACCAATGGATTTGGCCTTTCACACACTTAATATTTTATAATCAAAGTCGAAAACCATTATCACTCAGGACGGGACATACAAGAGGTCATCAGTTGTTACCGCCCCCATGAACAAATACACTTGCTAACAAAAGTCATAGATAACAAATGTATGCTACAGATATTCTTGGTTGCTGGCATATTGTATCTAAGGCCTATGGGATACCAACAACAGGTCTCCTAGTACTAGGTGAGAGAGGTGGGTCTAATCTATATCCTACCTCTATTTCACCTGCCTGCCACACAGGCCTCAATAATCAATACACCTGGCCTCCACCATACATGGGTAATGAGGTGCGCAGATAAGGACATACCGTAATCTCCCGCGTATAAGGCGCAGCTCGCATATAAGGCGCCCCCCCAACTCACAGGGGGGCTGTTTCACATATAAGGCGCCCCCCTGAGGGTTGATTTTTGTCAATTTAGTAATGTTCAATAGTAAAAATACCCCCCCCCCCTATAAGGCGCACCCCAAACTCAAGGCAATTTACCTCCCATGTATAAGACCCAGCAGCATTTTGTTTGGCGTATAAGACGCGCCTTATACGCGGGAGATTACGGTACCTGTGTTACTTCCTGAATAAGGGGTCTGGTTACTCTGCATGCTAAGTCTGCATGCCTTTTTGTGTTACATGTTGTATATTGGTAGTCTTCCCATCTATGATACTGCCAGGAGGGGGTCTGTATGTCTTTACCGTGTTGTACCGGTAGCTACATTTATGACACTTCTCAACTATATAAGCTCAAACCCACATGACTATGTCTGCAGTCTAGATTTTTCTCATGCTTCTTAGTCTTTTTTTTTTGTTTAATGAGTATTTACATCAAATGTTATTGGAGGGGGGGGGGTATGTACGCTGATGAATAGGCTATATCTACCGGTATTTCTTCGGGCATTCTTATCTCCATACTTTGTGTGTTTCGGAGGATATAAGGCCACACCTAAAAAATAAGTTGGTCTATGGATCGCCCTCTCCACATTTCAGGAAACAAATCTTGTCTACGGATTTTGCTTGCTTCAGTTTCTACAAGTTTTCTTTTTATGATGTTTGGCAAAATTAAAAAAAAATTTGTTCGCTCACCTCAATTTCCCAGCAAGGAATCCATTGGATGCCAAAAAATTCTTAAAAAAAAAAAAAAAAAAATCGTTCGCTCGCACCATTTTTTCAAAACCAAAATCTGTAGACCAACTTTTTTTTTTGGTGTGGCCTAAGGCAGTATGGATCATTTACATGAGTAAACCAATCAATCACACTAATCAACTAAGTGGTAAAGTATAAAAGGGAATGAGCCAACACGGACCATGGATATGACCATGAAGGCAACAGTTTAGGGTTAACTATATTTATACATGTACTGTGGGGTATATAGACCTGCATCTATCATTTAGACACTATTGAATACCTAGTAAACACAAGAGTATAGACCAACCTATATCGGGGTACGATGCTAAACACCATTATCTTCAGACCGGATAAATAATATACAAAGAGTGGGTGGTTAATTATTCAACCCGTGTGCTCTATCAAGCATCAAAACAAAATACATGTTGTCGTGTTTTTGTCGTTTTTTTTTGTTTTTTTTTTAAATACATTCGCTGATGGTCACTATCACGTTACAGGGGTGGACCCAGAATGGGTGGTGCTGTAGTGTTTTGTTGTTCTTTTTTTGATATTTAATTAATTTTTTTGGAGGGGGGGTTGGTCTAAAAGGGGCACAGGCAGATTTTATACATTTGCAATAGTTATGTTTCTAACCAAATGCAAGGGCACGTGCCCCCAGGCCACCTCCTGGATCCGCCACTGACGTTGCCAGTGAAAGGTAAATCAATAAGAGACGGAGACAAACCTACAGGGATGAAAGTCACTGAGCGCAGAAATCCCTGAAATACTCAATCATAGCCCCTGAAATATAGGCTTTATAAAAGTAATGTATAGGCCTTTGGAACTTGAAAATCCCTGAAATCAGGGGAAACCCTGAGGACTTCTACCCCTGAACCTACACTGTGGTGTCAATGATTAATCATCACCTGTAGTGGCCACTCGTCTCAGGTGACTTGAGGACTCTCCTATCCTGTGCGGCCAATGCTTGGATACATCCTATTTATATCTCATCACGATTTTGCTCTTCTATATATGTAGGTCTGTCTGCTAATGGAAAAAGACCTGTCAGAGGTATACTATTTTCGGTGTTGTTTCAAGGCAAATAATAGTCCAGCTTACAAAAGTAACGTGTCCTGCCTTAATTCAATTGTCTCTTTGTAGAGTATAGTCACTATCGGACTAATGACTCAAACAGGTGAAATCCCAGGTCCAGCCCAACAGCTGTTTACACTTAACACGTTCATACCATCAACTGACTGAATGGGAATATCTGAAATCCCTGACATTATGGTTCATTGTTTAAGTGAGAGGATACACATGTATCATGTGTGGACGTCCCTAAAGGAGACAAAGGAGTAGCTGGGGCGTGTACTATGAAAAAATGATAATACTTGGGTAACCGAATTTAGGCCATTAGACCTACTGTCAAATGTAGGCTATATTATATCTAGCCAATTTTAAAACCTGATCAGTAATTGTATCAAAACGTTAATGATCGATCCCCCTCCCGACTACATATTGCAGGGTTCTCCTCACACTGCAATGATACCGGCGGGCCGCCGGTGTGATTTTTACTACCGCCGGTGTCAAATAACCCCAGAATCGCCGCCGGTGTCATTTTAGCTCCCTGTAGGTTTTTGAAATCCAGCAATTAGAACCAAAGTTATGCCCCTTTTAGCACTTTTTCTGGGTCAAAATATGTAATTTCTTGTGAAAAGAATGGGGAAATCTCCTAATATGAATATCTTAACCACCATTTATCACTATAATGGGCATCAAACCCATAATTATTATATTGAAAGTTTGCATAATGATTTTCGTACACCGTCTTGCTCAGGGTTTACGGTGTGATTTTTGAATCTGCGGAGAACCCTGTATTGTACTATTCTAAACAGCCCCTTTATTATCTGAGTCTGAGACTACTGCAAATCTACCCCATGCCCTATTTCTAGGTTCAATGTCTTTCTCACACTATCTGATCGTCTGAGCAAACGGACCCTTTGTAACCAACAGACCTGACAATTACCTAGGTACAATGATTCAATTGTAGTTCCCTTTGTGTTGGTGCCATTCCCAGAACCTACCTAATGGCTTGTAGGGGGGGGGGGGTGTTACTGAGTTGTCTTGAAGCGTGGAGGTAGGGTAACATTTCTGTACACATGTAGTAGAAACACTCAGCAACTAAAGGGTCATGGCCGCATGCCAATGCACATTATCATGGCAAAAAGAGGACTAACCCCTGACTAATAACATGTCTTGGAGATAATATGATAAGATAACTAACCGCGACCGCGTAATGTGTTTAGTACCGGTATGTTTTATTGCAACAGCGATGCGCCTCAATGTATGGACGATTTAGAAAGATTTGACGTGTGCTATAGAGCACTAATGGCCCAGGTTACCTACCATATGAGACTTGTCACTATAGTGACAGTGTGTCCGAGCCGTCAATGCTTAAGGCTATGGAGAATGCACCCATTATCGCTCATATTTTTCATTGGCGAATAACTCCTCTCCAGCAGGTTTTGAATAAAAATTGGGCGTTGTGCATTGAAGCACAGAAGGCTCAGGGTAGGTACCATAAAACCCTCTATCAACCCTGTAGGGTCACAGGAATCAGCACTTGCGAAATATTGACTAATTACTTACAAATAGAAACTATTATCTATACATGTACTGACACCAGTCTGGCATAATCTTCTCTTACTAAACCCCTTGGACCACTGGCCCCTGGTGTGCTGGCCCCCCTGGACACCTGGCCCCCGGACACCTGGCCCCCTGGACACTTGGCTCCCGGACACCTGGCCCCCTGGAGACCTAGCCCCCGGACACCTGGCCCCCTGGACACCTAGCCCCCTCACTCCAAAATCCCTCCCTCATAAATCTATTCACTTGAGCAAGTCAAATGTCAATTCACTGGGAGTTAGGCGCTGTACAGAAAACTTTATCCTTAGCATGCTTAGTTTATCGCTCAGTCCCCAATGTGTTATGTGTATAGCTTGGACACTGTAAACATTGCCTGCTGAAAAAAAGTGTTTCACTTGGTGATTACCCATAGGACTCCATGTGCTAATTTCATCGCCAAAATCTATCTGACCCATAGACCCAATGGTTAAAGGACTTATAGTCAGTATAGCTCCCAAAAACATGATGTAAGTACAGCAGCTTTTTTCATAGAGAAAGACATCACTCACCATAAAGGACAAAATGTTGTCTGATAGATGAGACATGAAACTTTCCTTTGGCTTTTGAAAAATGTGTAAACTAACAGTATATCACTGAATGATTACACCCTAAAGTTGGTGATTACAAATTTGTGGATCTGGCTGAAAACCCGGCTCCAATAGCCAGGGGATACCCTGGGCCAATTATACCTGTATCATAACGGCACTTTGCAATGACACAGAGTGTGGGTTCTGTTCGCCTGTGATTTTAAAATGTGACATTTATGCCTTGCAAAAACATGTTGATTTTGTTAACAGATAATTTATGTTGATTTTTATAATCAGCCAAGTCAGTGACATAACCAGTGCATGTACTTTATAGACCTGTAAACAATAAAACATGGACTTTTCCTACAGCTGATCGACCCATGGAAATGAGGATCCTGTGAGCTCACATAGCTTACTTCATGCCGGAGTACAGCCAACAGAACATGTCAGTGCCATAGGACCGATGGTGCGGACCACATGAGACAGCTGTTGGTTGGTCTGGCATGTTCCCAGGTGAACAATGGGGTACCGTAGCCTCACTGACTGCTGGCACTAACAATAAATGTAACCCTATTCTCTGACTCTCTGTGTTAGTGACAGTACCCTTCGATTTTAAACATATCCAAAATGACAAATGTGTATCACTCTAATTTCTAATTGGTTGTGTATGCTTGTCTTACTTTTCCTTTTTTTTGTGTGTGTAGTTCTACCTTGTTTATAATTTTCAACCATCCAATAAACGAAGGAGTAAGAGAGTTAAATCAATTAAAAGCATAATATAACATTAGCAGTAAGTCAAATGAAGTTGCGCCTGATGCCTGTTATCTATAGGCTTCCATTACCTACCTTGAACGCTGTCTCTCGGTCACAGAAGCCGGCGCAACCCATAACCAGGATGATCCCACAGACGAGTGCCACCCCGCCAACCAGGGCCACCCGGACCCAGTGCTCGCCAATGAGTGACTCAGTCAGGTCAACTGTAAGCGAATCAATACATGTCACTTTAATACTATCACCATGCTCATGTTTGTACACAGTGTGATCATCACTATGAGGAGCAGGCGATTTGCCATTTGACTCTATCAGGCAGGTCATTTGTTTATATGAAATAGTGACACAAAAGAATGTTTCCATGTCTTAATGTCTTAAGTAACAGGCTTTAATTCCAATTTTCAAGTTGCTGTTGCTCTGTTTTACATCTAGGTAGGGTCGGGATACCTGTTCGCCTCAGTGAACTACCTCAACCAAAATAAAGGGGTTTGGGGAGGACAACCTCACCAATAAAGAGTGGTCTAGAGTTCTGGTCAAGTTTGTGAATGTGCATTTGGGATCACACTAAGGGGGTACCAAAATGCTGAGCTGTATTGTCCCATCTTTTAGCCCTTTGGCAGGCTCTTTGGACATTAGATTCATCTAGGGATATAAATTGAAATCCTAAATGTTTTTGACTACATTTCCTAGGGTGTTTTGAGACTTCTCAGGATAGATTTTGCTGTAATTTTACTATTTCAACGCCTGAGTACAAGAAGGTTGCAATTGCATCTGGGTCAACGAGGAGAAATGTACCTCCGAGAGTGGAAATAATTGTTAAAAAGTTTAATTTGGGATTTCGAAATGGAGGTTTTCGGTTGAAAAGTCGCATTGTTACCTACATTCAAATTATTTTGCCAAACCCTTCGGAGGGGTTGAAAAAATTTTGCCCACCCCCCTGATCTAGGGGTCGACCCCCCCCCCCCACAGATATCAACAGCCTTAAGACTTAATCAGGGGACTTATTGTTTGTGACAGCTGTCGGACCTTCTGTCAGACGTTGATGTGGACAAACAGCAACACTTTTTCAGACACTGGGGGTGGGAGGGGGGCAAAACTTTTTTCGTGCATCCATGCGCAAACCCACGAACACTCCCCTGTAAAAATAATCACTCCCTTGTTCTATTAAAGTTATAGTAGTTTAATATACTGAATACACATAGACATGGTATGGGTATGTGACATACCACCATTAGGCCTAAAAAAATTGTTGTGTTCAGGTAACGGGGTCGAAAAAAAAATTAGGGTAGGTAGGTAGGGATCTTTTTTTTTCTCGAGAATTTTTTTTAGGCTGGCTGTGATTTTCGCACATACACGACGCAAATTTGATGCGCGAGATCGTGAAAAAAACCTTTAATGTCTCGATAAGTGCCAAAATATCATATTTTCCCAAAAAATGCCAAAAAAAAGTTATGGTAGGGCCAAAAAATTAGGGTAGGTACCGTTACCTGAACACAACAATTTTTTTTAGGCCGGGTCTGGCAGGCAGCAAAAGTTGGTGCCGTCCTGGCGATGAAATCAGAAATGTACATGTTAATCACCTTTACCAGCCAACAGGGTGTCAAACTCTCATCCGTGCTGCTAGTTCCCAAAATGTACAAATGCTTACGTAGTGCAAGATTGGTCAATTTCTCGCGAGAAAATATGATGCTGGCCCATATTATGTCTCATTTTTGTCTGGGTACACAGATCCTCCAGATTCCTCGCTAAACTATTATAACTATAGTCTATAGATCTACAACAATACTGTCAATAGACAGTTATTATAGGGATGGGCACCCAAAATTAAATTTTTAACCATCCAATCGAAAAATTATACCCTCGAAAGAAGAAATCTTTGCCAACATAATGCTTTTTGAATAAATGTAATACAGTAACTAGAAGAGAAGCAATGCATTTTTGAATATAAAAAAGTTAGGAGTATTTTCTGTCACCTTTTCCTGGTCAATATCAGCTCAGTGAGGGAAAATTAGGTCAAATCATGCCTCACTGACCACACTCACTGAGTGGTGCATTTTTGACATTATCTCTTGTAATGCTAATTATTTTGTAACAGTTTAAGTTAGAGAGAAGCCAGTCACATCAGTGGACAGAAAACAGTTTGGTGGTTCTGGGGGTATAATTTTTTTTATGATTTGATATGGAGAAGTCTATCATATTTTAATGGAAACTCAAAATTCCCTGTGGTGGAGTAAAATCACACAGGTCAGTTTTGTGCAATTTTAAGCAAAATATGCTGTTACTGTTTTACTTCTAGCACTTTTCAGCACACAGATAAATAGGAATAGATTTTAGATTCTTGTAGAAGACAAAATTGCGGACATTTTGGTTGTAGTTCTAAAAGGTGAACAAATACTTTGAAATTTCAAAAAAATGGTTAAAAATCTGAATTATTTTTTCCAATTTGTAAATTTCAAAAACTCTGTTTTTCCACATTAGCCAGGAAGCTTGATATCTTAAGTTTCAAATTGCTCCAAAAAGCATGTTATTTGGTAAAGAACTGTAGGAATTACAACAAATTTAGTAACTGATGTCAGGGTCAGAGGCACTCCGGTCAGAGCAAACACTGTCATTTGAAAACTTAATCTATAAAAAAAAACTACACATCCCACAAGAAAATGCCTATGGTATTCCTATTCTATAGGTCTTTTTACATAACATACCAAAAGATGGTATTTTTCCATGAAACAGAAGTAACAAAATTCAGGTTTTGAAGTTGCTCTATTTACTATAGTGACAGAGGCAGCTTCAGCAGTAGCTGCTGGCGCCCATCCCTATAAGTTATTAGACTATAATTAGTGACAATACATCAACATGGTTTGACATAAATAAAAATGCCTTACCTGAAGCAGAATCCACAGCCCTGGCAGTTACCAGTGGCAGTAACCAAAGGAGCAGCATCCATACTATTGGAAGGAACCTTCCTAGGGAAGGGGTCCATAACATCAAACTGGGCTCCCTCATCTTCGCACAACAGTACTACAGTAGTAACTATCCAGTCGTAATTTTCGAGCTTCCAACACATGAGTATGCCAGTGTTGAAATGCTACCTATCTGCGGTCGACTTACACCTGGCTGGGGTCTGAATCAGTGATGGCATGTGTTTACAGAATCTCAGAGTGGTTGACGTCTGCAGTGCTATCTTTTCGCCTCCCCCAACTACTACTCTACTACAGACTTTATCTACTGACCCTGCTCGTCAGCACAGGTGAAGCCAGTCCTACACTCCTACCGTGTGTACTACTTCTTGGCACGCTAAAGCGCTCAAAAGTGTCGATTGTTAGGTCCAGGCCGTGATTATCGTCTGTTAAAGATCAAGAGAACAGCTAGATTTGCTTTGAATGCAAATGTTTCACATTTTAAGCAAAAACTTTGCTCTGGGAATTTTGGTTAGCCTTCGCACGTCAAAACAGGAAGTGGGGGACTGCACAACTGATCCGCTGTCACAGGGAATGTTGACGAACGAAAGTTTAGTTCCCGCGTCGAGCAGCGCGTTCTGGGTACCCGGTTATGCGGTTCCTATGTTTTGTTGCCAGGAATTCCTGTATTTTCTATTATGTTTAAGACTGCTGACAAGATGCTAGAAAACATTTTAATGTATAGTTACAAGATTAAGATACTTTTATGATATCTTTTTCAAGGTGTGCATTATCATAAATGTAGAAATAGAGCAATTGTGGGAGAACTGGGACTTCAATGTGTCATAACCTGTTACCCAGTTTTTAACCATGTGATGCTCAGTCTCTGGCGCTGTCGTATCCCGAAAGTCGAGCATCCCAGAAGTTGGCCGTAATTTTCAAAATAACTTTACCCATTTCATATTTCTACGGCGTAGGGACAGTATCATTAGGGTTGTTGTCCTTTCAAGTTCTATAAGAAGAGAGGGATGTTATCATGGTTTTTATGTTTTCAAAAAATTATTTATTTTCATTGATGTTTGTGGCCCATGAGCGATAATAGGCTTAAAACATATGTTGCGCGTGCGCAGCCAACTTCTGGGATGCGCCAACTTCTGGGATACGACAGCGCCCAACTGTATCACTAGTGCAGTCTGGGAGGACTCATTCAAGCCACAGTGACCACTTGGGGGCACTGCAAATCGTTGCATTAGGCAGGAAGCAGTTGGTGTTGTGTTAGTTCATTTTCATGGGGATGTGGATGGGGGGTCCCCTATGTAATATGTCGATTTTAAAAAATGGCCATGTCCCCATGTCAATTTTAAGAAATGGTCATGTCACCATGTCGATTTTAAGAAATTGCTCATGTCACCATGTCAATTTTAAGAAATTGTCCATGTCCCATGTCACTAAGCCTAAAATAGCCCATGTCGCCATGTCGATTTTAGTGGTCCACACCCATTTTTATGTCTGACTCATTTGGTTAAACAATCTACCTGGTCCAAACTAAATTAGTTTAGGTCATGAATAATATAAGCCATCTAAAAATATCATGTGAGTGGTGGCCATCTGGGATTTATTCATCTTCATTTGATTAAGGTCAAAAACACATGAAATGGTCATATAAACAGCCTCAGATGATCTAGATAACACTTTTAAGAACTTTAATAATGTCTTAGCAATGATAAAAGTTCATACAGAACATTGCTGAAGTCATGCCTTAACACCTAAGACCTTCAACAGCTGCAGAAGTCAATAAAAATGAGATTTGTAATATTAAGGTTATCTTACTGGTCTACACTAATAATAGAGCAGTTACTTCTAATACAACAATTTACCTGCCCCATAATACCTCAGTTTGTTCTTGAATAACACATTCCCTTCAATATTATTCCTTTGATTGGCAGCCATCTTGCATTTGCCTTTGAACCCATGAATAACATTGGTAAAATAGGTGGAGGGTTGGTTGGTATAAATTAGAATGACAAAGCAAGAGGTAGATGGAGCCTTAATTATAATGAGAGACTCATGCAATCAGATGATACTTAAAAACTGTTTGATTTAAATGCAGAAGAGGACACTTCAGTTATTAAAGCACAAGGACTTTGGATCTAAGAGAATGGAAAAAAAGATCTGGTTGATAAAGCCCTTATGGCTGAAAAGTTGAGATGTACTCATGTATTTGAGAGACAATCTACAGAGTTTTTATCCCTTGCCCCAGGAGATGTAACCACTGAGAGAGCTAGAATGGGTTGCTCACTGCTGAAGCTGTGGAAAAAAAAAATTGTGTGAATGACAGGCTAATAATTAAGACAGTCCAGTTTCATGAACACATAACAATAAAAAAAAGCTTCATATATTTCATATGAGGTGTGTTGTGGATGTGAATGTTTGAAAGAGTGCTGTCTCAATCAAGGGAGATTGCAATCACTTTACAAGGATAATTGTAACCTGTGAAACAGGCCGGGATGTGGATGTTGACGATGATAGAGCATAAATTGTCTCCAGTGCAGAGCATAAATTGTCTCCAGTGCCATTGTTATTGGCAAGCTTAAATGGTTTCTTGTGTCTTCCAAGAAATAAGGCAGAGCTAAAGAAGATTCCGGAGCAAGACAATTAAAGGAGAGGCCCAACCACCATCAAATCTCAGCAAGACATGCACTGTCATAGATGGTGTGGCTATTGCACAAGCCCTTGGAAATCAAGCTATCATGACATCTTTTGGCTATTTACCAGACAGGTTCTACAGCTGCATTCCCTTCCAGTATATCCTGTGGCAAGTGTAGATGTTTTTGACCAATATCTTCAGAGGTCTGTGAAGGCTGAAGCACGTATAAACTAGTGCAAAGTTGATGGTAAAACCACATAATGTGCAATCATGAGAACTAAAGATTGGAAACTGGAACAAGTTTGTCAGGATAGAGAGAAACAAATCAAGTCTAGTCAACTTCCTTTGCACTGAGTTCTGAGAAATGCACCACAGAAATGGGGATCTAATAGTCAGATGGGGCTTGACCGATCGCAAAAAAGGATGGTGTTCAAAATCCAAAGATTCATCAAGCTAATATGCATAATCCTGGAAGCAAGTGAGCCACTAGTGAGGTTCAAGCAAACAAATGTCAGTGCCCAGGACACTGATGCATTGGTTCTTCTGATAGCACATATTATTTCATTATTGTGTGAAAAAGTCTGGATACAGACTGGCAACAGCACATAAACACCAGTTCATAGAATTGAAGTTCATGACCTTGAGAGATTGACATGGGTTTGTGATGTAACAAGTCAGTTCCAAAGAACTGGTAAGGAAACTGCATTGACTGTCTTCAAAAAGTAACACATAGGTCAGCAAACAATTTTGAAGAGATGTTGCTTCCAGGGGCTGAGGAATTAGTATGTCAGCTCGAACAACAAGATTGAGTCTGTTCAAAAACCATGAAGCCAGTTCCTCCAGAAGGTTGATAGGAAGTTAGATATATACTTCCTCCCACCAAGGATACCTTGATTCTGCATGCAAAAAGAGCTCACTACCAAACCCTCATTCGGCAGAAGACATGACATCCAGTACAGCAGCTGCCTTCAGTAGAGGATTGTTGTACATTTAGATCTGACAGAATCAGGAGACCTTAGAGCAAGACTTGTCACTACAAAACCAGTATCACCAGAGTGTCTGTTTCTGGTATCATGTAGTTGCCCTCCAACAGGGAAGTGGTGTTCTACAAGACAATGTAGATGCACAAGTCAGGGATTTGGAACCATGCACACATGCTTGTCCATTCTCTGAATACTGCGAGAACTCAGCAATCTAGTGATCTAATTAATAGGTTTTTAAATAGGGGGGGGGTAATTTTTTTTTTTCATTTTGCATTAGACTTTGATGTTTGGATTATACACTTGGTAATACTCTAGGTTGTACATAATAAAAATGGGATGGTACTGCATACAGCTTATAAAGATAATATAATGGTCGAACACAAGTACAGAAAAATTAATAAGGTAGTAGATGTTGAGCTTAATACACATTAACTTAACGCCAGGCCAATGGTTTACTAGCTTATTGCTTAGACGGACATCTCTATACATTGGGCTCTTTATATATTTATCTATTCTGTTTTCCAGTCTAGTTTTCAATTATGTTGGTTACTATTGAAACCTAGTAAATTAAGTTTTAGGGCTATGAAACTAGGAAAAGTGGAATACCATACATCAAAAGTGTAGACATAAACACCAGAATTATGTTGATCTGTCTAGTCCAAATTAATAGATCCAAACAGCATTTAGCCATTGTTGCCTAATAAATCCAAGATGGCCACCAATAATAGGACAACTTTAGATGGAATGTATTATTCAAGACCTAAACTAATGATGTTTGGACCAGGTAGATTGTGTTATCAAAGGTAACTGCTCTATCATTGGTGTAAACCATTTCATGTGTTTTTGGCCTTAATCCGATGAAAATTAGTACATCCCAGATAGATTGTTTAATCAAATGTAACTGCTCTATCAATAGTGTATACTTGATTTCAGCAAGATAACCCAAATATCGCAAAACTCACTTTTATTGACTTCCGCAGCTGTTGAAGGTCATGGGTGTTAAAACATGACATCAGCAATGTTCTGTATGGACTTTTATCATTGCTAAGCCATTGATAAAGTTTTTAAAAGTGTTATCTAGATCATCTGAGACTATTTATATGACCATTTCATGTGTCTTTGACCTTGATTGGATGAAAATTTACCCATGAATTGAGATTTTGACTGCCGCCATTTTGTCAAATGATAATGTATTGGTCAAACAAGTCCAGAAATAAGTTGGTTGGACCCCTGGCCTTAGAATCTATGGGTATAGATAGCAGAATAATGTTGATATCTGCACAGGAAGTACAGATATTGATCAAAAGCCTGTTTGTCAGGTTTCGACCCTGAAATCCAAGATGGCCGCCACCCAAGTGAGATGCCAGTCCGGAGACAGGTTTTTTCTGAAGGCCCACATATCACTGTGATGCATGAAACTTGTTTCCTGCTTCTACTCAGAACGTTTAGCAAAAATTGTTTATAGGCTGCTTTCTGGCCCCAGCTACCTGACTATATATAAGCCAGGCCTTATGTGCGAGGTATTAGAGGAGTTCCTCTGCACTACTGTAGATGTCACCACTGGGCTGTTAGGCTACACAGAAAAAAATAATGTTCAAAATCTTAGTCAGATGTTAGTCAAAAAGGCTAACTTTCTAACAATACCTAGTCAAAAGCACGTGCCTAAGTGTCCAAGTTTTTCTTAGTCAAATATGACTAACCATTAGTCAAAGTGCCCAACTTGCCTTGGCTTGCCTGATTTTGACTAAGATTCCTCAGTGGTTTTGACTAAGTATGCAATCTAATAATGGTGAGTGTAAGCTCTGTATAGGATCCACATCCTACAAATAATAATCTCATCATTTAGGAAGCATACATGTGAAATGCCTCACATCATTTTCATTAGAGCCTCGGAGTCAATTACTCTGGGTTTCCCACAAAGATGCAGATACATCTGTGGATATTTTACTTATCTAGATTCCCACAGAAAAGGTGTAATTATCTGTCTACCTAGTTTATTTAACAAATCATTAAACTATTTGACATATTTTGCCAAGCTTGATGTTATATTGAATTGTGAAAGCCTCAAAATTATACAGCGCCTGAAAATCCTGTTTCAAACCACGCTGCCACCTGGTGTGGAAAGGCAATTCTATGCCAATATAGCTTAGTCAAATTCACTAAGAGATCTTAGTCAAAGTGACTAAGTGACAGTGACTAAGATAAGTTAGCTTGCCTGAAACTCCCAGCAGATACCTTATTCAAGATTGTGGTTGGAGAGAGAAACTGATATGGGTAGTCAATGTGACTAAAATAAACTAGACATTGTTAGTCACACATTAGTCATATGTACTAACTAAGATTATTTGGGCGTTTTGACTAAGTTAAGTTAGACTGACTAACATGGATTTTTTTTCTGTGTACATGACTACAGCCACCTATCAGTAACCAAGGTAGAAGCAGTTTAGAAGTAGTTATATTTGCACCTTTTGTCATTGGAAGATTATACACACAAACAGATCTGCGTTATGCTTTTGGTTATTTGGCTTGTCCTCTCTCTATCCTCTTGAATATACGTTTTCCATACAATAATACATTGTGTTACTGATGGGAGATTAGTGATTACTGTTCCAAAAAGGCTCGTGTACTACTATAGATCAAAGAGGGGCACAATAATTCTCCTGTGCCAGATGCACGGGGAGGGGGGTGTGTGCAAAAAATGTTGACTGCGGGGGGGGTGTAAAAAATGTTCGCGGAAGCGCATGAAAACCCACCACCCCCCCCCCCTTTTGATAATAATGACCACTCCCTAATCAAGAATGAAAAATTTTTCTTTTCAACCAAATAAAAGCGTTTTCAGTTGCGTTTCTTTTTTTTTTTACATTAAAACAATGTTTTCTTTTACTTAAGAATAAAAACGTTTTTATATAGGCCCTAGCATTAAAAAAGGTATTTTTTGTGTGCTTTGACTATTTACTTGAAAAAAAAAAACGTTTGGCAAATTTAGAAGCCCAATAAAAACGTTTTTCTAACGTTAAAAAAACATGTTTTTATGCCAAGTGGGTGGACATGCACTGGATAATATTAATGACAGTGTCATATCTTGATGTGCTATAAATGCTATCAAGTGTACATGGCAAAATGCAAGACTTTGTACCAGTTGATAATGCAGTTGTATTTATTAACTAAGTAATGTATGGGCTAACAGGCACCGAATGGCATGTATCGTAGGATATCGAACGAGTGGCCGTAGGCCACGAGTTTGATATCCTACGATACATGCCATGAGGTGCCTGTTAGCCCATACCTTACTAAGTTTATTACACGATTAATCAATAAAAAATCAATAAATAATCAATAAAATATCAATAAAAACAAGTTGAAAACAAAAATCCTTCCCCGGGACGCGAAGCCAGCCACCATAGTGTACATACACCTCCTCGCCTGGCAGCGGACAGCGGCAGGGCACACGGCGAAAAATAGTGTATGTACACGATCGGTACACACACCTCGTCGCCCGGCAGCGGACAGCGACAGCGCACACGGCGAAAAAAGATGCCTCTAGCTGTTATGTTTGTGTATAAAATACACCTCCTAGCCCGGCAGCGGACAGCGGCAGGGCACACGGCGAAAAAAGCTTCTCGCGGCTATGTTTGTGTATAAAATACACCTCCTCGCCCGGCAGCGGACAGCGGCAGCGCACACGGCGAAAAAAGACATTCCCGGGCGGGGAATCGATCCACAGACCTCTCACGGCTGAGCGCAAAGCGCTAACCGCTAGACCACCGCGTCTCCTCCATTCACTGTGTCTCGCGGTTATGTTTGTGTAGAATACACCTCGTCGCCCAGCAGTGGACAGCGACAGCGCACACGGCTTTGTATCATATCCAGACTTGGTTCGAACCGAGCGTATCTCGTCAGTCCCTGTGGCGCAGTGCATAGGGAGTTGGATTTGGGATGTGAGACTGCAGGTTCGATCCCTACCCTGGCCTGGAAAATTTCGTGGGTTTTAACATGTGACATATGACATGTGACATGGAGAAGGAGTGCTGATATCCACCTCAGAGAGTGCTGATATCCACCTCAGAGAGTGCTGATATCCACCTGGGATCTGCTCATAAGGGGTCGCACAATATGCAGGAATATCAGAACTGGGATATCCAGGAAAAGCACTGTGAGTCACAGAAATCGTGTAATAATAACTAAGTAATGTATGGGCTAACAGGCACCGAATGGCATGTATCGTAGGATATCGAACGAGTGGCCGTAGGCCACGAGTTTGATATCCTACGATACATGCCATGAGGTGCCTGTTAGCCCATACCTTACTAAGTTTATTACACGATTAATCAATAAAAAATCAATAAATAATCAATAAAATATCAATAAAAACAAGTTGAAAACAAAAATCCTTCCCCGGGACGCGAAGCCAGCCACCATAGTGTACATACACCTCCTCGCCTGGCAGCGGACAGCGGCAGGGCACACGGCGAAAAATAGTGTATGTACACGATCGGTACACACACCTCGTCGCCCGGCAGCGGACAGCGACAGCGCACACGGCGAAAAAAGATGCCTCTAGCTGTTATGTTTGTGTATAAAATACACCTCCTAGCCCGGCAGCGGACAGCGGCAGGGCACACGGCGAAAAAAGCTTCTCGCGGCTATGTTTGTGTATAAAATACACCTCCTCGCCCGGCAGCGGACAGCGGCAGCGCACACGGCGAAAAAAGACATTCCCGGGCGGGGAATCGATCCACAGACCTCTCACGGCTGAGCGCAAAGCGCTAACCGCTAGACCACCGCGTCTCCTCCATTCACTGTGTCTCGCGGTTATGTTTGTGTAGAATACACCTCGTCGCCCAGCAGTGGACAGCGACAGCGCACACGGCTTTGTATCATATCCAGACTTGGTTCGAACCGAGCGTATCTCGTCAGTCCCTGTGGCGCAGTGCATAGGGAGTTGGATTTGGGATGTGAGACTGCAGGTTCGATCCCTACCCTGGCCTGGAAAATTTCGTGGGTTTTAACATGTGACATATGACATGTGACATGGAGAAGGAGTGCTGATATCCACCTCAGAGAGTGCTGATATCCACCTCAGAGAGTGCTGATATCCACCTGGGATCTGCTCATAAGGGGTCGCACAATATGCAGGAATATCAGAACTGGGATATCCAGGAAAAGCACTGTGAGTCACAGAAATCGTGTAATAATCCAGAATATTGGACCGAGTCTTAGTGATACTGTATAGGTTAACAGCCTATGCTGGTCTGAGGGTTACAGGTAGGACGCAGCAGGTAGCTATGGTGGTGACTGGGGTGACCCCTACCAGCAGTATGTGTAACTAAGGGGGTACAGGTGATGGTCCTGTACATGTATATATAGTACAATGATATTCAATGTATAGCGATAGACATGTGTCTAGAGTTATCAAGTGTATAAAGATAAAAGATTTCCATATATATGGGACTATATACACCCGTGTATATATATATAATTAATATGTGCAGTGGTTGGATCTACTTTTCCTCCAGGGCGCGCATTGGTATGTGTGACGTCACCGTAAACATCCAGCGCCTATATAAGCTGCGGGATCCAAATTAACCGTCAGTTGGCGTGTTTCCTCAGAGCGGCACACACCACGCTGGGTGGTGCCGGGAATTTTAACGGTTTTATCCGTTTTTCCAAGTTAATACGGTGTTTAACCTATCATTATGGGTAGGAAAGGAACAACTAGCGGCACACGAAGGTCCAAGACCAAGAAGTCGCCTAAAAAACCAGGGAATATTGCCAACTCTAGGATATCGAGCAGTGTAGATTCCAATGGGGGTGGTCATGGATCATCTTCCCCAACCGCTACTGGGGGTTCATTGGATTTACCTGTTGACCAGACGTATATCGGGGAGCTGGAGGAGCGTACTACTCGCATGGAGCAACAGCTCGAAGATATCCGGTCCTTATTGGAGAACCAGGCGGTTAATCGAACAAGTACTTCAACAGCGACTGGCGAGGCTGAGACGGGTCGTGCACGTGGTGGTGTTGATAAACATTCCACAGTCAACATGGTAACCAAGCAACGGGGGCGGGGCCGACAGCGCTCGCCTGACTACCGGGGTCTCCACGGCGACAGGGCAGGTCGTCGCCATCTTGGATCTTCGAGTAGGTCTTCTTCGTACCGTAGTGTTTCAACGGATTCATCGGGTTCTATTGGATCTAATGCCTCAAGGAGTAATCGTCGACATGCTACAAAGTCTAGAGGTACGTTTGACCAGAAAAATTTCTTGAAAAAGGGTGAAAAAATGGACAGTATCGAGAAACTACTGATCGTTAACGTCAGAATGGTTAAGCAATTGTTAGAGGAGGGTGAAGACGTGTTCGATGTGGTTAAGCATATTGAAGTTCTGGTAGAGAAATCTTCTACCAGGATATACACGTTGAAGGCTCTCGTAGCATATGATTCAGCGGTCAAGAATAGAGCTAGTGTTGAAGGAATGGTATCGTTTGGTGATGTTAAAAGTGAGGATATTCTTAGGCACCTGTCTTATGACGGAACGGTGCAAGCTCAGAAAGCGGGTGGGGCTAAGCCTAAGTCATTCAAATCAAAACAATCTAACCGAACCTGTTATGCCTTCAATAGGGCTGAAGGTTGCAGGGAAGACCCGTGCAGGTATCGGCACATTTGTGAGATTTGCAACTTGTCAAGCCATGGCAAAGATAAATGTCAAAAGAACAAAAAAGATTAGGAATTTTCACTTAGGCAAGGTCCTACGTTAGAGTCTGAATTTTTGATGCCTGATTTTAGTGTAGTACATGTGGTAGACCTTCCTGAGCCCCCCGTTTCAGTCATTCCGGGTGAAAATAATGAAAATGATGTTAATAGATCTTGTAGTTTCAACAAGAATCTTTTTATGTCTTATAGTGGCCCAGTACAGGGCGAATTTGAACCACTGTTTACTGTGGAATGTGTTAATAGACCTAGCATCAGGGTCTATGATAGTTGTGTCAATGGTATCTGCGAGTGTGAGCATTTCATTTATGGTAGGAAGGCTCAAATTTTACCGTGCAGACTAGCTAGTTTTCTGAGGCAGTCAGATATTATTAATATAAGTCAGGTGGAATCTGATTTTCTATGGTGTGGTTTTACCGAGGGGTTCAAAATAGTTGACCCAGATTGTAATACAAGTTATGATTGTAAAAATTATAAGTCTATCATAGAGGGTAGATTTTATACCGAAATGTGTGGTATAATTGAGGATGAGTTAGCCCAGGGCTTGGTAACGAGGACAGTTTCAAAACCTAAATGTATTCACTCCTTAGGGGGTGTGGAAAAATCTAATGGTAAACTTTGTCCCATCACCGACTGCAGTATGCCAGTGGATATCTCTATTAATAACTTTATGAGTACAACGTCCAAAAGTTTCTCCTATAATTCCATTAACACTGTTACATGTCAACTTGATAGAGATGACTTTATGTGTGTAGTAGATTTAAAATCTGCTTATAGAAGTATTAATGTTTATGGTCCGCATGTAGGCTATCAAGGGTTCAGGTGGAATTTTGGTAATGGTGACGAGTTTTTTGAGAGTAACCGTTTGACATTTGGTCTAAAGTGTGCTCCATATATATTTAGTAGAATATCTGATTTTTTGACTGCTGTAGCTAAATTCTATGGTGTAGATAGGATAGTAAACTACTTGGATGACTTTATTATCATAGCCAAGACAGAAGAGGATTGTTTACGTAAAAGGAACACCCTAATTGAGTGTATGGAATATCTAGGGTTTGTTGTGTCGAAAGAGAAGGTGACCGAGCCCAGCCAGGTGTGTACTTTCTTGGGTATAACCATTGATTCTACGGCTATGGAGTTGTCGCTTCCACAGAAGAAGCTAGATAAAATGAGCTCGGCTATAGACGAATGTTTGGGTAAAAAATTCGTATCTAAGAAGACATTACAAAAGATTGGTGGTTTGATGTCCTTCTGCTCCCAAGTAGTACGTGGTGGCAGAACTTTCAGCAGGAGATTGTTCGATCTTTGTGCTAAAGCCAGGAGTAGGGGTGTTATTAAACTTAATGAGGAAACTCAGAATGACCTGCTGTGGTGGAGGGATTTTTGTAGAATTTTCAATTGTAGAAATATTATTCTAAATGATAATGAATGTACCCCTATGTATTCCGATTCCTCTGTACAGGGCTTTGGGGCCTGGTTCGATAAAGACTATTTTTATGGTACTTGGAATGACTCTAATCCTATGGTAGACTGTACAGGTCATTTCGTTCATGCCCCTAGCCTTGATAATATCAAACTTCACCATAGAAATATAAATGTTTACGAGCTGTATCCAGTAATGGTAGGCCTTAAGCGCTGGGTGAAAAAGTTTTCTAATACCAGAGTTCATTGCATCACGGATAACATGCAAGTCTTGGCCATGTTGAATACCGGTAGGTCCAAGAATAAGTTGTGTATGTCCTGGTTGAGGGAAATTTTTTGGCTATGTTTTATACATAACATTGAAATATATTCTACATATATTAGGTCGGAGGAGAATATTTTGGCTGACCATTTGTCTAGGCTAAATTACAGAGGTGTCCCAAAGAAATGTAGAAATGTTTTAACTGAATATAACATGTGCTGTTATAATTCCAGGCCTGAGGGAGCTAGAGCGGAGAAGGAGAAGGTTTTTGTATAGGGGCGTGGCAGAGTCCACACGTAAGGTTCGCAAACAGCAGTTTAGTAGGTACAAAAAATTTTGTAAAGTTTTTGACCTCATTCCCCTACCATGTTCTCCTTCTCAAGCCTCTTTGTATAGTGTATACTTATCAGATAAAATGAAACCTGTATCTGTTCGGAACTATTTGTCCGCGTTATGGTATTATCAGAAATTAAAAGGTTATTCTGATTATAGTGGTAATTTTATTGTAAAAAAGACACTGGATGGTATTGAACGTAATTATAAATGTTCCTCTGTTAAAACTAATCCTTTTACTCCAAGTGATATGCTGAAGATCAAATCTAAGTTGGATTTGTCTGTGTATGAGGATGTAGTCTTCTGGTCAGCTATCCTATTGTGTTACCGAGGTGTGTTCAGGGTGGGTCATGTAGTCGATTCCCCTCATAACTTTAAAGCCAGAGATATTTCTTTGTCTGTTGATTGCATTCGCATTGATGTTAGATCTTCTAAAACTGACCAATATGGTAGGAAACCTTATGTGGTATATTTGAAGAGAAATGATTATTCTGGTCTATGTCCAGCTAGGTATTTGGAAATTTGTAAAAAATCTAACAGTAAATTATTGTTCACTATAGGTAACAAACCTTTGACTTATAACTATGTTAATACCAGGTTGAAGTCCATTTCTTTAGACTGTGGTATTCCCTACAGAGTTTCAACTCATTCACTCCGACATGGTGGAGCAACTTTGTTAAAAGATTCTGGTTTAAAGGTCAATGATATTAAAAAGAGGGCAAATTGGAAATCTAATGTTGTGTATAATTATTTGCATGATTCTAAACAGGACCTGTTAGCTCTGGATGTGATGTTATAGTGTGGAATGGTGTATCCATTGTGTTTGGCGGTTTTTTGGCATGTATAGAATTGGTATTGTAGCGTTCTACCCCTCGATGTTATATCGAATCTTTCGATAAACAACGAAGAACAACTATTCAGGTTCCAGTTAAAACTTTATTGTCTAATAACACATAGGCATCAGCCGTTCTCGATCACAGTTACAGGTGGCAGAGTTTGAACTCTATTGCAGGTTCGACACTAGGCCTTCTAGTGTCTAGAGTTAATATTCCACATGAACCCCCTCTGTGCAGGAGCACAGAGGAGTATTAGAATATGGTAGCCGGGCAGCCGCCGACCATTGCTCACAATGGTCAGTCGGGGCTGGACTGACCCTGAGGAAGGCCGTACAACGGCCTTATATACACCGGAGTCGAGGGCCACGTGACCAAGTGGTGACGTGGCGCTGGACTCCAGCGCCCCCAGGCGTCGGGTAATAGAGGTGCTCTCGACGCCGCCCACGAGGACCACGAAGGTACCTCGAAGACGACGCAGGACCACCACACCACCCCCCACTAGACTGAAACGAGGTCTCTGAAAATTCAGAGATCCCGGATCAGTCTAAACAATTAGATAATAATATGAACTACTGGATCCGTCGACATAGTCGACAGAAACAGTAGAGGAATATATAGAAATATAGTTTCTACTGTACTGTAGAAAAAAAATTATTATCACAGTTAAATTATAAGGCGTTGCTCCATCCAACGTAGGAGACCAGTGTCGAAACACTGCTTCACGACCTGCTCCTGGTCGATCCGAGGGAGGCACGACCGGGTATGGCAACCGGGGTCGTGTCGTTTCCTCCCTGTCTCGTTGAGAAGCTCCTTCCAGCGTAGGAAGCCCATCGATAGCGTACAATACTACTATGATGGTCCTTCGACCGTGAGGCCGAGGATGTGTGGCACCACCGGGCCCTAAGACCAGGGTGGCGTCGGATCCACACAGCTTCGCAGGGAGGTCCGGGGACAGGAAAGGTACCCCCACTCGTGGAGGGTACACCGTCGTCCGGGAACGAGTTCCCGGGGGTTCCGTGCTGACATCGAGACTCTGTTCGATGTCAGCGATCCAGGCTGACGAGGAGGAGCAGTAGTTTCATACTACTGATCCTCCGAGATGGACCCTGTAGCGGCGTCGATTTCGGCCTGCTCTCCGTCAGTGCGCTCCTCTCCATGTGGAGCGCTGGCGGCTAGCTGGCCCGAAAACGTCGACGACTCCGGCAATGGGACCTCACGGTCCATTGTCGTACTCCAAGCCTCGTTAGAGGTCTCGGGTGCATCCCGGGAGTCCCCCTCAGCATCTGAGTGGAGAACGGCCGAGTCTGCTGAGTCGCTTCCGTCGTCGTCGTCGCTCTCCTGACCTTCACGGTCGTCCTTGTCTCCCTGGTCAGGGGGAGGCTTTGGAGAATGATCGACGACATCGACGTCCCCGTCTATATCCATCGACTGTTCCACCTCGGCAGGTTCTACTGCTTGGGCGGAAGCCGACGGGTCCGGACAGACGGCTACGTTCGCCGGGGCCAGGGGAGTGATGCCCTGAAGATCCGGATGGATCCTCGGTGACACCACTCTCTGGACCGGTGGCGGCGTAGGCTCGGTGGTTCCCGAGAGGGTTATCAAGGGAACCGAGGAGGAAGACGGGGCTGCTGGCGGGTAGACGGAGGCACCGAGAGACCTACCCGGGGTGTCAGGCTTGTCCTGCACCACCTGCTCTCGGCCCAACATCGTCATAGCCGAGCTCAGACTGTCAATCTTTGGAGACAACTCTCTCAAAGGATTCGTCTGAGCCGCCAGCGTCCTGACGTCAGGAATCACTCCACCCTCGACGAGGTACCTCTGCGCTTCGCGAGAGGGCTCGGTTCGAATGGGCTTCAGGGTTCGGCCGCCATGGTGTTTGTCCCTCATCCATTCCGAGAGTTGGACCCCGAAGACTCTAAAGAATTCGCGGTCGATTTCCTCCCAGCCTTCTATGATACTGTCCCTCTTGGTAATATCATATTGGGCCTGTGCCTCAAAGTTATTGAGACGCGTTCGGACGTCGGTCAGACGAGAGTCCATCTCCATCTGAACGGTCTGGCGCGCCTCATTCCTAAGAGCCGGAAGGAGCTCGTTACGGATGGCCATGTTTGTTCTATCAAACAGGCCGAACAAGTAGGCACTTGCTTCCTCACGGAATGCCTCACCGAACTTGTCGATAGCAGGGCTGCCTGTCATCTGTAGAAGTCCCTTACAACGTTCCACGAACGTCTTCGGGACCCCACATTCGACGCCATCGCCGTATGCAGGCTGTGCCAACTCCCAACGCAAGGTTGCTGTCGGGGTGTCGGCGCCTGTCACGACGTTGGAGAAGCTAGCTCCTGCTGCCGAGGTCAGTGTCGCGCCTCCCACGTGGACACGCGGCGTGGCAGCTGGGGTGCTGCCCTCTGCCGCTGTAGGGGGCTTGACAGGAGACGAGTTGGTGGTCACCTTGGGTTGTCGATCACGACCACTCCGGGTTTCCACCGTCTTGCCTCCAGTTTTAGCACCACTGGTGCTTGGTTTGGCTGAACCGGTCGAAGCAGTCTTCGACTTTTTAGGAGCCGGGGCCGGGGCGGCTTTCGATGCCTTTTCAGGCTTCGAGGGAGCAGCCTGCGGCTTAGGCTTCTTGGGTTCAGTCGAACCGGCAGACTTTCCAGCTTCTGTAGAGTGGGGCCTCTTGTTCCCACTCGTAGAGGCTGTAGGTCCTGGGTCCCGAGGACGACTGGCCTCCCGCTTCTTCCGTTGCTCTACCCTGAACTCGGGGTAGGCACCGTAGAAAGCGGGCATCAGCTCCGGTCTGATATACAGGCGCTTCGTAGACGGGGGTGCGGGGGCCATCCGCATCCAGTGTCTAGTCGGCGCGCCTGTCTTCTCATTCCGTTCGCACTTTCCAACCAGTGTCTCCACTAGCTGGATAGCGCCCTCGGCGTTGTACTTATGGGGCTGCTTGTACGACTTGAGATGACGCGCCATCAAGCCCCTTCGTGAGGTCACGAAAGGAGGAGAGGTCGGGTCATCAGGGTCCTGATAACATGGAATGGTCTTTTCCACCTTAACACAACCGAACTGCGGACGGATGGCTCGATGCTCTTCAACCAAGTGTCGAGCATACCTGCCGTCAGTCGCGTATACGCGAGGGGGAAACCCCTTACGTGTGCAGTTCTCGAAAGCACACTGCTGCCCTGGATTGAAGATGCGCCATGCGAACCCAATCCGCTGTCGCTCGGGCAGCGACACCCCCGACGAGTCTGAGGCATTCGTAATATTCTCGATCATCGAGACATACCAGTCAATGGCATGACTGTCGTCCGAATACCATTCCTCGTCGTCACTACCATCCTTTCCGACGAGACTTGGGAGTACCACTTGACCATTCTTGCGGTAGTCCTGAAGCTTTGTCAGTGGCCTGTCATCGACGTACTCAGCACGTCGTTTGGCAGTGATCGCTGACAGTTGCTTCCACTCGTCGACAGCCCTGGCCGTGTCTGGGGGTGAGGATACGGTGCTCTCCACGGCACCGGCATCGACCTCCGACGGCTCGGTTCCAGGTTCCGGTGGAGCAGTAGACTCGCTACTCCTCTCCCGGGCTGGAGCCTTCTTGGCTGCGGAC
Organism: Acholoe squamosa; assembly: GCA_949317995.1. Classification (NCBI taxonomy): domain Eukaryota; kingdom Metazoa; phylum Annelida; class Polychaeta; order Phyllodocida; family Polynoidae; genus Acholoe; species Acholoe squamosa. The sequence continues at coordinate 26,533,014 of OX439039.1, read as the reverse complement.
TCCTTTTTGCTACTTTCCTTCTTGGGCACCCTAGGGATCTTGAAATCCTTCAAGGTGCCCTTGGATGCCTTTGATTCAGTCGGCTTCTTGCCCTTAGAACCTGAAGGGGTAGCACTTTTCGATGGAGCAGGTGTCGACGGCTCGTCGACCTCCATCTCATCGGGAGAAGAGTCTCTCGAGGCGGCAGCAGCTGCGACCTTCAAGTCGCGATTCTGCTGCTTAGCTGCCTCCTTCGCCTTCCGGCGGAGCTCCTTCTCCCGCTCCTGGGACTCAGCCAAGGCTTTCTGTGCATCCTCGATCTGCTTCAGAAGGGCTGCACTCTTAGCCGAGGTAGACTCGAGCTCTTGCTCGGGTCTGGTCCTCTTGGACTTCTTCTTCTTCTTCTTCTTCTTCTTCTGCGACTTGTGGCTCGCCGAAGAGCTGTACCCTGACTGCTCGTCGGACGAGGACCCCATGGTTCTTCCTGAACTGCCGGGTTCCACCAGGGAGAGAAGACTCCGGGTCTCGAACCGTTCTCAGACGGGACGAGACGTCGAAGAGGATCTTCGAGGTTATTCGATCCGCACTCTGGCGGGTCGAAGCCTCGAAGGTGCCTTCGATGTACCTCGAACCGCACTCAGGCGGCTCGAGGGACCGAAGACTGGAGTCTCGAGAGAACACGAACCTGCGCTCACACAGGTCGTGTCCCTCGACACTAGGCAGGGGAGACCTCCTACACTCAGGTAGGGAGTCCCCAGACGGAGCGTACCAGCTGGAATAAGCTAGGCTTAGTCCAGCTTATCTGCGTCCGACTCTCACGAGAAGGGCGCAGATGTGACCTCCGTGGTGGGCGACGCGGCCTTTTATCCCTGTGGCGCACGCCTCTGATTGGAGGAAGGGGCTACGTGACTGAGGAGGGCGAACCCTATTGGTCCACAGCGCATCACGCCATGACCAAATAAGGTATTGCTCAAAAAAATAGAACGACTCACTCTCCCCTCACCGTCACGCTCTGCTTCTCCAGTCGCAATGTTTGCATATGCCGTTATTTCCTATGCGGTCTATGGGTTCCAACACTATTAACATGGATTAATCTGGGCACCCCCTCCTTCATCAGACTACCGGGATTAAAAAAAAATGGTTCCAATATGGATCTACCCTTCGGGCAGTATCCACCAGCCTATGCTGGGAACCCGTCCTCACAGTCAATAAAATCAGAGGCTCCAAATTTCCATGTTTCCAGTGTCAGTTTGTCTCAAACTAAGAGGCAATCGTACGACTTCTCGTTGTGTAATTTTTTATTCACCGTCGGCTTCACGTCCACAGACAGATTTACTCAAGAACGGCACCCGTTATTTTAAAGTCTCATTAAAAACACAGGTTAGTAAAGCTGCTGCTTAGTATTGTGCGAAACATCGATTACTGAGTAGGGTTTAATCTAGGGCTTTTCCTGATTTTAACCTTTACTACAGGAACGAGTGTTGAGCCTCGGGGCGGGTTACTATCACCCCCTCCTAGCCCGCCGTCCTTTGATGTGGCCGGGCCGACCGGGCTATTAACCCGTTTCCGTCGGCGTCTGCCTCCCATCACTTGTGACGGTGTGGATGCAGGAGCCAGAGTGTTTGCTCTGGGTTTCCTTTCATCCTCGACACTCGCTGACCGTTCCTTTGATGAGCCTTGGCGCTTAAGCCTCGCTCGAGTCATAGGTCCGGACTGGAGTGACTGATCTTTCACTTCAATCGAAACGTTTCGATGTGAAGTTTGTTCAGTCGTTCGCACCTTCGAGGGGGGGTCGGGCTTCCGACATCCCTTCAAAGGCTGTTTAGATGTTTTCGACTTATCTCGACGGGCCGGTCGACCACGGCGCCGCTTTGATGGTTTACTGGCATCCAACACCTCCGCCTCGCTCAGTTTTCGAGCTTTTTGCTGTCGTTTTCGATGACCCTGCTTAGTTTGTTCTTTAGACTGGACTTCCGGCCGCGACCCTTCGACCTCTATTTCGACCTGTCCAGAAACAGACTTAGCCCTTTTCGTAGCCCTACGAGAAGGTGAATCATCATCAAGTTGTGGTTGCAACAACTCGACAGTTTGTGATAGTTCTACGCCCAACCACCGGCGCACTCTATCAACATTGCTCTTTTGCAACCGTCCGCGGGATGATCGAAGTAATAATGTCGACTCAGAGAGGACAGAATCTACAACGAACGGCCCATCCCAGTTGGGGGCAAGCTTCATAGCTGCCTGGGGGGTGTGGTACCTCACCACCTGTTCACCAACTGAGTATCTTCTCTGCTTTAGCCCATAGTCATACCCGACCTTCTGGCGTTCCGCAGATTTACCTAAGTTTTCCCTTACCATGCTATAACTCTCCCTCAATCGGTCACGAAGTTGTTCCACGAAGGTGACGGAACAAGGGACTTCGAGTGGGTTCTCGATTGAGCCGAAAATCACATCCGCTGGCATGAGAATTTCTTCCCCGAATACCATCATATTTGGACTGCATCCAGTAGAACTGTGCTCAGAGCTGTTATATGCGGACACCACATATTTAGCCTGTTCATCCCAGTCGTCCATATGTTTGTCTACCAACATAGTCAGACTCTGAATCAACGTTCTATTGAACCTTTCCACCTGACCATCACTCTGTGGTCTGTATGGATTGGTTCTCTGTTTTACAATCGTCAAATATTCACACATCTCAGAGAAGAGTCGAGACTCAAACTCTCGACCTTGGTCGGAATGCAGAAGCAACGGGACTCCAAAGGTCAAAACCCATTCGTTCACGAAGGCCTCTGCACAGGTCTCTGCCGTGTGATTTGGTAGGGGAATAGCGCGTACATACTTGGTGAAGTAATCCTGGATTACTAACATGCAAGTATTCTTGTTTGGCGTGGGTGCAAATCCCGAGATGATATCCATAGCTATCCTCCCGAATCTCACCCCGAACAACTCTTGGTGCAGAGGAGACTTACCCATGCCCTCGCCGGGCTTTACCAGGCAACAGGTAGGACAGTGTCGAACCCAACGACCTATGTCCTTTCCCATCCCGGGCCAGTAATATCTCCTTTTCACTTTTTCGAGCGTTCGTTTACGACCAAAATGTGCCGCTGTTCGGTGTCCGTGGCAAAAGGAGAGTACCTCACCCCTCAGTTGGCGTGGTACAACTACTTGAATCGTGCGCCTAGCTCGACCCTCCTCGACTTTCCAGCGACACAACAAGCCTTCACGGAAGGTTAATAGAGGCCATTGCCCTACTAATTTCCGTACCTCGGCGCTCTCGATCGATACATCAGGCCTAGTGGGTTTAGCCCCCTTAACTAGCCATTCAGCAACTCGTTTGATGTCAGCGTCCGCTTTCTGAGCATCAATGAGTTCATCGAGAGACCAAAATGCAACACCCACCCGGCTGTCTACTAAACCACTTACAGCTGCCAAAACAGCATTATGACTGCCGCAGTCTGTGCAATCCGACCTCTGGCATAGCCGCACAGGGATACGACTAAGGCCATCGGCGTTTAGATGCTTGGCCCCACTTCGATGTTCGATCTTAGAGTTTTCGAGACCGAACTCCGAAAGGTGGGCCAGCCACCTACCCATCATTCCCTCAGCCTCTTTGAAATTTAGGAGCCATTTCAAAGACGAATGATCGGTGCGGATAGTGAAGTTACCACCATAAAGGTAGTGCCTAAACTTCCTGGTGTACACGACAACTGCCAACAGTTCCCTTTTGGTAGTGCAGTAGTTTCGTTGTGTTTTACTTAGAGTGTTGCTGGCAAATGAGATCGGGACCTCCATTCCATCCTGCACCTGGGATAGAACAGCCCCGATCGCTGTGTTGCTAGCGTCAGTGTCCAAGATAAAACGACCGTCGGGTGTGGGGAATCGAAGTACAGGTGTCTCCCTGAAACTTCGTTTTAACTCGACAAAAGCATGTTCGGCTTTCTCCGTCCACGCGAATGCCTCGTAACGACCTCTACTACCTTTAGGTTTTTGGATCACTAAGTCCTGCAAAGGACTCACGAGTTCCGCAAACCCCGGGATGAACTCTCGGTAGTAGGAACAAAAACCAATGAAGGATCGGATTTCCTTCACTGTAGTGGGCCTAGCCCAAGTCATTACATCGCTAATTTTCCCCGGGTTGGCTTCTATACCCTGTTCAGACACGATTCGGCCCAGGTACTCGACTGAAGTCCTAAAAAGTTGACATTTTTTAGGTTTCAACTTCAGTCCCCATGCCCGAATCCTGTTGAAGACTTCTGCCAGATTCGCCATTGCTTCATCCGTCGTTTTGCCGAAGACGATGATATCATCGAGGTAAACCAGGCAACTTTTACCTAGCAAACCTCTCAACATCTCCTCCATCATTCGCTCGAATGTGGCGGGGGCGTTACACAAACCAAACGCCATGCGATCGAACTCGTAGAGCCCCCTCTGGTAGGAAAAAGCGGTTTTCTCGACGTCGTCGGGATTCATCCCGATCTGCCAATATCCAGATTGGAGATCGAGACAACTAAACCACTTGTTTCCTCCTAGGGCATCCAAGGATTCGTCGATGCGCGGGAGGGGGTAAGCATTTTTCTTAGTCACTCCATTCAGACATCGATAATCGACGCAGAATCTCATGGTCCCATCCTTCTTCGTCACCATCTGGACGGGACTGGACCAGGGACTAGTACTTGGCCTAACCACCCCCGTATCCAACATCTCCTTAAGTTGTTCATCCGCCGCAGCCTTCTTGCTGAGCGGAATCCTTCTATAAGGGACTCGGATAGGTTGTGCGTCACCCGTGTCGATGTTATGCAGACATCGATCGGTGCGCCCTAACGGCTCATCTGGGGATTTAAAGACATCCACATGCTTACGTAGTAAGGCGGACAGCTTCAGTCTTTCCTCTGGCTGGGTCAGGTGGGTGTCGCCATACATGTCTAACAGCCAGGTAGGGAGCTCCCCCGTGTGGGTGCTCGCGATTTCTGCCGTCTCGATGTCTGCAGCTTCTTGCTCGAGACGCATCATCACGGATCCTACCTCCGGTGACGAGAGTTCACCGTTTCTGTCAGCATACTGTATAGTACCGACCACCTGGCCTTTCTCCAGGACAATGTCTCGATTCAGTGGATTACAGACGGGAAACACTGTTCGACGAACATTGCTGACAAGGGCAGCCTCACCAACCAACCCAAAACATCTCAGAGTGTTCAGGTCGGGTTCGACTATGCCCTGTCGGTCTCTTTCCAGACCTTCGGATTTTACCAAGACATCGCACCGATGTCTGGCAGGTATCCTAGTGGTCTGTGCTACTGAGGCTATCGATGACACTCTCTTCAGTTTACACTGATGGTGCTCTTCTACCGGCTCGGTCATGACCAATTGACCCGTCCTTGGGTTCAGGATCATACCGTATGATGCCGCGAAGTCGAGCCCCAGAATGCCATCGTCAGCCACATCGGCCACTATTGGGCTAAACACATAGTGGGTCGATGCGACCTTAAGAGGTAAAACCAATCGACCATAGGTCCTCATTTCGGCTCCAGACGCAGTGCACGCCGTTATTCCCTCGTAGAGATTATCTGACGGCACCACTAACGTTTTCGCGAGTTCTCGAGAGACAATGGTGTGGCTGGCACCAGTATCTATCAGGAAGTCCAGAGAACGCCCTCGAATCTCTGCAGACAGGTACCATCGTTTCCCCGACAAGGGGGCGGTTCCTGCTAGCATTCTCAACCCTACGTCAGTACTCAGATCGATCCCCCTCCTCTTCAGAAAAGAGAGACAGGGATCATCTGAGGGAAGCTCTGTTGCGCAGACTCTGGCCAGCTGCCGCATCAGGGCTTCTCTCCCGGCATCGACTTTCACTTTCGATCCAGTCGAACCCTCGACCTCGGAGTTCGGGCTGCCAGCGCCCTGTTCCTTGGCCATTGAGGCTTTTTCTACACCGACATCTTCGGAACCCGACCGGTGATCAACCGGTGCCGCTGTGGTAAAGGGCTGGGACGGCCCTACCGGGACCTTACCTAGTTCCCTCGAATCTACTGTCGTCTGATCAGGAGTGCCAGAGGTGCTGATACCTTGGCTTTTCGATGGTCGGGCAGCTCGATTGCCACGTCGAGCCGCCCGCCTCAGTTTTCCGTCGCGTCAGGTGGTAGTCCTTTAATCGGCTCGGGGCAAGTTCGTGCGAAATGCCCCTGCTTCTTGCAGTTCCAACACTTGGCGTCGGACGGAGGGGTACTCGGCTTCTCCGAGCTAGTACCAGGGACATCCCCCCCCTCGATAACCCTGAGTAAATTCTTCAATTGACTCAGCGAGAAGGTCTGCTCCTGTACCTTGGGTTTGGAGGCCTTGTTTGGTGTTTTCGATTTACCAGCGGATTTCTGACCTTTCTTAGTCTTACTCCCCGCCCCGGGCTTCGAGTATGAGGAGACTTCGCCCTGTTCTTCCTCAACCAAAGCGGCGTCGGCCAACGCCGACAATGCATTTGTCGAGGTAGGATTCACCAACTTCGGCAGGAGTTGTCGTTTCCGCAACAACTCGTCTGCCAAGTCCATGAGATCCTTTAGGGACATGTAAGTACGCCACTCCCGAAGAACGTCTTGTTGTAAATCAACGTCATACAATCCTCCTATGAACAACTGGTTGACTTTGGTTATGAGCCATTCAACCGAGAAGTCCACACCTGGATAGGCATCGCCGGCAAGACGTCTCAAAGCAAAGCCATAGGCTCTAATGCTTTTGTTCTTGCCTTGGCGTCTCTTCTCCATTGTAACAATGGGGTCTTGAAGGCTAGAAGTCATGGCTTCCGTTACCATGTCGACCAGTCCCTCCAAAGTCCCATCTCCATGCTCCTCCCATAGCCACACAGTATCAGCTGCAGGGCCATTCTGGAGTAACATGAGGAGTTGAGCTAATGCCATACTCGAGGTCCATACATTTACTCGACGGACGTGATTGAATCCGTGGTACCAACGGAGCCAATCGTCCTTCCATGTAAATGGAGGGCACTCGACTGACCTAGTTCGGGCTGGTTCATGCCCGATAGAGGTATTTTCAAACATTCTGCTTGATCTCCTGACCTGATCAAGGGCGAATGTTGTGCCTCTTCTAGGTATTTGATGGTCCATCCCCATGTTTCTCATAGTCGTGTCTGCACGACTGTGATTCATCCCCCAGGGGTTACCAGACTCGGCGTCACTCAGGCGTGAAGCTTCGAACCTGATATCCCTATATTTGGGTGGATCAACATGTTGTTGGGTCGTGATAGGGGTCGAGAACTGCCCGATCACTTCACTTAGACCATCGGTGCGCGGCATTGAAGGAACTGGTTGGGTCCGGCGCGACCTCGAATCCACTTTCGAGATGTCGTCGATTGCTCCCACCATTCTATCTATCTCCGCCTGCTGTTTTGAACGTTCCGCCTGTCTTAATTCCGACACTAGGAATTCCAGGCGGGCATGTTCGGGTTTCGAGAGATCTCGTTGCTCGCTGATGGCAAAGAGTTGCTTGGCCTCCTTCATGGCATGGTCAAGCCACTCTCTGTAGTCAGGGTTTTCGACTAGATCCCCTTGAGTAGCAACTCTAGTAGTGCTGCATTCACTACTTTGTTGCTTATCTCGAAGTCTAGCGGTACGCAATTTCGATTCCGTCTGCTCCTTCAGACGTTCTTCGAGTGCGAGTTCATCACGAACTTCTTTATTCACCCTGGCTTCATCAGCCTTTCTGCGAGACAATATCTCTCGTCGGAGCTCATCGATTTCACCACGTATGGCTCCCAAAGTGTCCGAATCCTTCTGATCTTTCAGTGACTGGGCTACTAGGGATTCAGACTTCAAGGAATTAAGCTCGGCCTCATGCCTCGCTTTTTGTTCCATTAAGACCTGATATTCCGCCATTTTGTTTGCGTGTTCGATTCGTTCCTCACAGCGACGACGCATTTCTGCCTCGTCCCTGGCTCGAGCATCCTCATCAGCTTGCATCTGACAGAGTAACGACTCCCGTTCCTGACGTAGCTGTTTCACCTGCTTTTCAGCTACTTCTTCAGTATGCTCGGCTGATTGTTGGTTCAACTTATGCCACAACTCTTGCAGTTGTTCCTCCAACATAGTCTTTTCTACTTCTTGTAGTTTCAACTTATGTTTAAGGGACGTCTGCTCGTGCTGGGCATCCCGAAAATCGTTTCGAGCTCTCTCGACACATTCTCGGCGGCTTGTAGCAAGGCGATCGATCTTTGCTTTTAGCGATTGACAATCCATTGCTGTCAACCGACTACGCACGATCTCTGACTTCGTTGCAAGCAAGGACTCCTTTTCGCTAGAGAGCTGCTTGACCTTCTCCTGAAGATCAGTAAGTTCTCTATTTGCGATCTGAGTCTTGTTCGAAGCCTCTAACGCCTGCTGCCTAAGCTGTTCCAATTTCAGCTCTATTTCTGTACTCTTCTCCTGAGCTTTCATGGTGTTACTCGCGAGAGCATCCAACTGTTGGCGACCCTGGCGCAGTTGGCGTTGCTGCTCTTGTAGCAACTCCTCGTTGAGCCCCCTGCCACTGTCAATACTTCCTTGTATCGACACGGGCGAGGGACCCTCGAAGGACCAACTGCCAAGGCCCATTGGAGTTCCCACGGGCGAGGCTGATTTTTCTACATAGGACAAACTCTGTGTCCTCAAGAAGTTCTCAGCCGCCGGAGAGAGTTGAGTCGATACTCGCCAATTGAGTAGCCGGCTCCTTTGATACAGGCCCAACGGGTCAGACGATGGGCCTAATATCAGGGTGTGGTTCAAACCACCACCAATTAGTGGATCATTCATATCCACTAACGGGCCTGTAGTCACTTGATGTTGATGATTGGGGTCATCACCTTCATCCAAGTGACCCTGCATGTCGAACTTAAGCTCGCAGTACCTATGCGGACTAAAGTTAACAACTGGTCACGGCACCAGTGTAGCGTTCTACCCCTCGATGTTATATCGAATCTTTCGATAAACAACGAAGAACAACTATTCAGGTTCCAGTTAAAACTTTATTGTCTAATAACACATAGGCATCAGCCGTTCTCGATCACAGTTACAGGTGGCAGAGTTTGAACTCTATTGCAGGTTCGACACTAGGCCTTCTAGTGTCTAGAGTTAATATTCCACATGAACCCCCTCTGTGCAGGAGCACAGAGGAGTATTAGAATATGGTAGCCGGGCAGCCGCCGACCATTGCTCACAATGGTCAGTCGGGGCTGGACTGACCCTGAGGAAGGCCGTACAACGGCCTTATATACACCGGAGTCGAGGGCCACGTGACCAAGTGGTGACGTGGCGCTGGACTCCAGCGCCCCCAGGCGTCGGGTAATAGAGGTGCTCTCGACGCCGCCCACGAGGACCACGAAGGTACCTCGAAGACGACGCAGGACCACCACACCATTGACCAGATCAATTCTCACCAAACCCATTGTCTCCTTCCTTATTCCACTTGTGATATTATTATAATATTTATTATAATATTTGTTATCATTACTATATACCCAACGAACATTATTAACTTATGGGACTATATACACCTGTGTATATATATATAATTAATATGTGCAGTGGTTGGATCTACTTTTCCTCCAGGGCGCTCATTGGTATGTGTGACGTCACCGTAAACATCCAGCGCCTATATAAGCTGCGGGATCCAAATTAACCGTCAGTTGGCGTGTTTCCTCAGAGCGGCACACACCACGCTGGGTGGTGCCGGGAATTTTAACTTTTAATCTTATCTTGTATATATTGTATTTACATTGTTATATTGTATCTATTATTGTATATATTGTATTTATATTGTTATATTGTATTTATGTATTGTATTATTAAATTATTGTCTTATTAATAAAGGCATGTATAGAATTGGTATTGACCAGATCAATTCTCACCAAACCGATTGTCTCCTTCCTTATTCCACTTGTGATATTATTATAATATTTATTATAATATTTGTTATCATTACTATATACCCAACGAACATTATTAACTTATATATATATATATATATATATATATATATATATATACACATTGTATATTAAGCTAATAGATGATGGATATCGGGGCCCTAGGGTAGTACATGCTGCATATACCATCGCCGCTCCGCGGCTCGGGTATATCCAGCATGTGCTACCCGTGGGCGCTGATATCCATCTTCTATTAGGTTTATACCACCATTTCCTCCATTTTGTTTTTATTTCTTACCTTAGATCCAAAGAATATAGCCACGAGAAGACATTTTGTAAAAACAAGCAATACGGCCGGTTCTGCTCTGCGCGAAGCCATTGTTTTTGTTCCTTGCCAGGACAGGTTTACACCCACTGTTTGTATTGAATCCAACCATGAGATGTCGAGATATTAAAAAGAATACATCCTTAGATAGTCTAGATGATCCCTCCATGCCACATGAGTCCATAATATTAACAATAAAGAAGAATCCATTGATTTTTCCATCCTATGCGGGTCGCGGTCCGGGCATTCCCACCTGCCTCCTTGTCCGACGAAAGTGTGTCAGTGGCCCGGATGTAGATATAGGTCAAGGAAGAAAAACAATGGCTTCGCACAGAGCGAACCGGGCCGCAACTCGCGTACGATGGAAAAATCAATGGATTCTTATTTATATTGAAGAAAATGGAGAAAGTTAGCACACATTCCTCTTCTATGGATCGAATACTTCTTGGGATTTCGATATTATAAAATGAAAAGGTTGGAATCAAGACGAAAACTGAGTGGAAACATAGGACTAGCACCCGAGGTTAGAACTTATTTATTTTCGCATTGGATTTCATCACCGTTCAGTGTGGCGCTATGGCTAAGGCCTTCGCCTACCTCCACTGCGGCCGGGGTTCAATTCTCCTACGAGTTGGGATGATTTTTCACATTGAAACAATGGCTAGACTGACTTTGTATGTCTGCCAGCATTTCCCAAAATATCCCAAAAAGTCCAACTTGACCCCGAAAAGTATATTCCAAAAATTTCAAAAATGCACATGGGTGGTATATGCAGAATAATGCACGGCTAAACTGCATATAAAACCACCGGAAGTGCCAGAATCGTGGTATAAATAAATAAATATATATATATATATATATATATATATATATATATCACAGAGAGGGAAAAGTGCATGGAACCTGACTAAGAGGGGTGTGAATGTACAAGATAAAGCCGAGATTTGACAACTGGTGGAGACTCTAAGCAAACGCTGAGTTGAACAAACGTTGATGTACCCACAGTTAGCAGTGTTGTAACACTTAGCAGTTCTACAAGGGGTTATTGGTGCACCATTAACAATTAAACTTGATAGAACACCGGTTGTATTACTTTATCTATGTGACCAGTCCCCAATTTACAGTCCCATAGCCTGCTTCCTACTTCTTACAGCAGAGGGCAGGTTAAAAGTCAACCAGGCTCTTAGACCAACACAGTGGCTCCAACCCGGTGGCCACACTGGAGTTATAATTCAGCGTTGAATCAACACTTGCAATGTTTGCATATGAAGAGTTGCTTCTGGGTTGAAATATGTTTGAATTTGAAAGTTGAGTCAACATAATCAAATCAATATTTACACATTCTATGTTGATTCAATGTTATTTAACATTGTTTCAATGCTGATAGTTGTGAGGGGATTCTCAGTTGACATGTCATCATTGAACAACATTCAAATTGACATTGTTGATTCAATGCTGACAAAATCAACATTGAATTGAAAACAGTATTTCAACATTGAAATGGCAACTGGTAACTGGCAATGTCAAGTGGCGAAGTCTATAGACTTACAGTCCCATTTGTCTCTTGGGCCGGGCTTAACTCTACTACTCAGCTCAGGCTTCCCTATAGCCCACTTAAAAGGGTCTATTTCTCCTCTTTCCTATCCCCTCGGATATGTGTGGTGCACATATGCACGGGCACTGACACATTCCTCTGTGAAATTGTAGTAATGTAGTTCTTGCCATGAATATGACCTTTGGTGTCGAAATGGCGTTAAACAACTATTAGGGAGCGTTCATTATTGATGGCAGACGGGTGCCAATCTGGCAGAACGAATACGTCAACAACAAAAATACCCCCCCTTAGAACTGATTGAAAGAAAATGATTCCAATCACATTACCTTATACATTTAACCATGTTCAACAAAGTCTATGTACATCAGGTCTCTTCATTCCTTTCATATTAGGAGAATTTGAGGGACTAGTGCACTTTAGCAGGCACTGAAGTGAACCCTTTAGCTACCGTAATGCTAACCATATGCTAACCCTAATGTGCAGCAAGATGTGCGCCATCTAAAGTGTATTATGCCTGAATTTAAACCATTCGAATTATGTGTTAAAAATGGGGTGGCCATTGTAGAATGTCTTAAACGCTATCAGCCGTTGGCCAGCTTTCATTTCACATAACTGCAAAGCCTATTTCAAAATGGTTCCAATCTTTTGAAAAATTGAAATGTGAATACCCTGCCATTGATTGATTGACATCTGTAATAGTACCTATTTTGAAGCCTCCTCCAGAGGGGGTGCTAGCATGGGCCACTACTGATGCAGTTTAAGTGGGTATTATATTTCCCCATGTATGGCCTCTGTGCTCAATAATAAAGCATTTTGGACCATTACCATACTTTTATATGGTATTTATATATTTTTTCAGCTATATCAATTCCCCCTACCCCTATATTTGTTGCAAAGAAAGATAAAGGATTATAGAAAATGTCTAAAGAATGATGTACAAACCATAGATAAGTCTTGAGCAAACTGTTTGCCACTCCCTCATTATTTCATGTAGAGAAATATAAGCCTGCCCTGTGTATGTTATATAAAGCCTGTCCTGTTTATAACCCTTGTAAATTTGCCACTTTGTGTGTTTACAAGCCCGTACGGGCTTATACACAGGGAAATACGGGATGTCTTAACCAGCTATATCATGCGACCTATTCCTGACTAACTGTAGTGATTAAGGCACTTGCAGCTGTCTTTTTCAAAATTTGCGCATACAAAGACAAACTTTTTGAGATTTTTCTAGTGTTTCAATTTCATTCTGATCTCATTTTTTAACATTAATTTAGTAGGTGTGATGGATATCAATCGCAACAGCATCGATTTAGTGAAACTAAGGATTAGAAACTGGAGGTTCTGATCAGTAGTTGCTGTGATTATAGTAGGTGACCTTTTTACCACCGAGAACTTTGCTGGTACCTCTCAGCTCAAGGGACATGCATCAGTCCTGTTTGTGTCATACCCATGCCAACCCCTTTTCTATGTATATTTCTAGAAAGCCACTGCTGTCATCTATTCTGATGGCCCACAACAGATTGGAGAATGTTTACCATTCTCTCTTTCTTGACAGAAGACCTTTGTGCCAGATATAAGAAGATCTCTTTTGGCTACCAAGATTATTGAAAATGATATCTGCTTGTCTTTTTCAAGAGTTTTCCTACAAGGAAAGCTGAAAACCATAGAGATTTTCATCTTCGTCATCTATTTTTTAACATTGAATACAGCAAGAGTCCCAATAATATAAAGCGCTCATGTCATGCCTTGGTAAGGAGATTCACTTCTATGTTTGGAATTTAGATATTCCCTAAATAGCGATAAGGTGCCCCCCTAACTCAGGGATGTGTGTTTTGCATATATTGCACTCCTACTGCTTCTGGATTGATATTTTGAAAAACCCTTGTATAGGGTGCACCCCAACCTTTTGACATGTAAGACATAGCCTCCCCAACTATTGTAAAAGCCAACCTACATGTACATTGAATAGGCCTAAGTTGTGGGGAAAGCCTGCGACATTGGAGGGTGTGAGGGCAGCATGGGATGGAGTGAGGGTGGCATTGGATGGTGTGAGTGTCACATGGGAAGGTGTGAAAAGCTATGGCCACCATAGAGTACTGGTAGGGTGGGAGGGGAGCTGATATTGCCCTAACACCTTTACAGCATTCATTAGCTTTACTCATAGGCGTGATGGAGGTGGGGGGCTATTTACATGTTTTTCAGGGTAAATCATTTTATGTATCAAATGATATTTGCATAAACCCCACTTATAAGACGGTGGAGAATTGTGAACTTTGCGATGTGTCGCGAAAAAAAATTGTGTTTTGTTGTGAAATTTTGCATTGTGTTCATGAATACCCCCAAAAAAGGAATTGCCCCGCCCCTCAGGAATAGGTTGGAAAAAAGTGACACCACCCTCTCACAATCAGCCTCAGCCCACGTCTATCCTACCAGGTGGATAGCCTGGGACCAGATCTACACCTCACTCATGACCGCTGCATGCGGGTAGCTGCAGTCAACTCCCATGGTGCCTGAAGCTACTCTCTTTGTGTGACACCACAGAAGAGGCAAATGTTTATAGGAAAAATCTGTAATATAAATTCTGAGAGATCTGTGTGTCCCAATCCCAATGAAAGTTTGAAATAGGCTCTCTAACTGTTTTTTAATGCAATACCCAGTAGGTGGTCCCAAAGTTTGGCTGAGTAACTTTGCCCTGTGTTGCGACTTTTTTTTAGCTAGTTTTCATAAACATTATCAATAGGGATATGGTGTGCCAACTCCAATGAGTGGCATTACCCTAATCTATAGGTGATATTTTCCTTTGGTAAACGATTACCCTGAGCCTAAGGCAATTAAGAAAGGTCTAAGAGAGACCCTTTCTCCCTTTGTCATATGTAGGATTATAAAGTACAGTGTATGTGCAAAGTGCAGTTTTCTATGAGAGGAACTGTACTAATGTTTCTTGTCGGCCCCATGGGTAGCCTGCCTTTCATAACAAATCACTCAACATTTTGGGGCAGGGAAACGTAAAAAAAGTCACATTTTTGGCCATCAAATGGTAATTTTTATCAATTAATGTCTGATTATTTGGTGAGTAAATTCCTGGTAAATTGATGAATGCTGTACCTTTGTTGATTACAATGGAGATCTTTTTTCATATCTTTTAAAGAATTTTTCATATTTTTGCAAGTTTTTAGCATTATTTG